>CM070536.1:58227992-60627992 GCA_036346415.1 Raddia guianensis
TGGGGCCCTCTTGGCCTCCAGGGGCTCGCCCATCTGGCTGGGCCTTGCTCGCCCGCTTGTGGCGTGGGGCCCTCTTGGCCTTCTCGGGACTCTTTGTACCTCGGTATTTATTACACCGACAGAGCCCCGGTCCACCACGATCTGTGAACCGTCGCAGACACTTTCCGTTTCTTGTCGGCGGGAGGCGAATCGGGGGCCCACCACCGCGCGGCCGTCGCTGATTCTCCACCGCACACCATTTTCCTTTGGGAACTACGCCGCTTTTCGCGGGAAACCAAAACGCGCGGGGCAATGATGGCGCCGCGCGCGCGTGGGGCGGAATCCAAACCGTCGTGCCCGCGCCCCACGCCTATAAATACTTCTCTCGGTAGCGCAATAATCCTTCCGCACGCTAAGTCTTCTAACCGCCAATTGCCTCTTTCGCGCCACCACAGAGCATTCTTTCTCTTCGCCAACTTCTCCATCGCTTTCAATGGCGCCCAAACGCAGCAAGGATCGCCGTGGGGCGCGTATTGTCGTCTGGGCAGGTTTTCCCACCGCCGCGACGAAGACTCTTCGATGGCGGCTTCAAGTGTTCGTCCGCCAACCGCCGCCGGTTCCTCCCGGCACCATGGCGCCGAGCCCTCGCGACGGGGAGATTGTCACCTTCGTCTGGGCGGCGCTGGCGGGGCTCATCCCGCCGTACTCTGAATTTTTCTTGGGGTGCTCGCCTTTCACGAGATCGAGCGGTGCACCTTCCCCAACTCCATCATTCGTTGGCCATCTTCGCCCACCTCTGCGAGATGTTCGTGGGGCGATGCCAAGCCTCTGCTCTGGCGCCGGCTCTTCGTGCTGCACGCGAGGCCGCGCCCGTGCGGGGCCTTCGGGAGCTGCTACTTCACGCTCCGTGAAACCGCCGCCTTCATCCCTGTCGCGTCCAAGTCCAACTGGAAGGACTGGTACCGACAATGGTCAGACGTGGAGGACTCGGTGGCTGCGACGATCTTTCTCTTCTGAGGGTCTCCTGGAGCCCACCGCTAACCGGGGCTTCGCCCGACGATTCAGCCGAGCTGGGGTTGATCTTGGCGTGCATCGTCGATCTTCGCCGCTGGCTCACCGGAACTCCTCTTGGCGGATTTTTGCGGCGCCGACTCTGCCCCCCTCCGCAGGAGGACTCGCCCCGTCTGGATGTACTATGGCGACAACGATGGAGTCCGCGTCACCCTCGGCGGTGAGTGCTCTTTTAGTCTTTTGGGTCTCTTGTCTTTCTTGGAATCTTTTTGCTTGCCGTCCTTATGGCTTCCTTTTTGCTTTCGCCACCGCGGAACGTGCCGACAACGTGCTCGGGGATCGGTCAAGGGCTCTCGCCCCACCGATGGCGACACTTCGCTGCCTGCGGGCATCGTCCCCCTCTGCGACTGGGATCCACGGGAGCGCAACCAACACTTGCGTGCTCTTCCCCCCATGGAGGTTTCTAGTCCTGCGGTCCAAGTGGCACGGGGCACTCAGATCGCGATCCGCCTCGGCAACCGCCCAAGCTTCGCGCCGCCGCTACCTCTGCCGTGGCGGCCGACTCGACCAAGGCTTCGAGAAGCGCCGCCTCATCTCGCCGTGGGCGATGGCGAAGAGGAGGAGAGCGAGCCCAAAGAGGGCTCGCCCCTCCGATCCTGAGCTTCGCCGCCACCGCCGGCCCCCTCCAGCGGGGGCCCTGCTGCTATCGCCGCCGCTCCGCCACCGGGCGAGAGCGCGGCGACTCTTCAGAACTAAGCGCGCTGCTCCGGTTTCTTCCGCTCCTTCAACGCCGACGCTCCTGGGCGGCGTCTGCTGCATTGGTGCTTCTGCACGGCACCACTCGCGCCAGCCGGCGCTGCCGGCGGCGGTGACCGCGATCGCCACCACCGCCTCCGCGGTCAAGCGATTTGAGCTCCCCTTCGCTTTCAGGCGCACCGCTTCAGTTGGCTTTTCTGCGCTTACGCACATTTCGCGTGGGGTTAGCATGCTACACGCTTTTGCATACCGTAACCTGTTTGTCCTTCTTGGAACAGAGCAGACGCGGGGCATCGAGCTCCGCCCACGCGACTTCGCCAGCCTGACCGCCCGCCGCTCCTTCGACGGAGGTCGCTCGCGGCGGCGGAGAGTTCGCCGCGCCGCGGCGGAGAACCTTCGCCACCGCGTCACTGGCGCGCCGCCATCTCGGCCGTGACCGCCGACGTAGGGCGCTCCTTCGAGGCGCTTCGCACCCTCTCCCGCACCTGGGCAACGCGGGAGGAAGCCCTTGCTTTGGCGGAGCGATCCGCCGGCGAGCTGCGGCGGGCCCTTGGCCAAGAAACCGCCGCGAAGGAGGCGATGACCCGCGAGGTGCGGCGTAAGCCTGCCGCCCGCCTCGCCGCCAAGCGATCGAAGACTCGCTCGAGCACTTCGAAGCGCCCGAACCCTCGCCGACATCTGCGCGACCGCCATCACAGCGGTTTCGGACGCCTCGCATCCATCAAGGGCGTTTTTGCATCCTCGGCTGGAGGAGACGGCCGCAAGAAGATCTGTTGGCGCGCTGGGGACGAGCCGCAAAAGCCTGCGCGGTCTTCCGGTGGCGTTGCGGACGCGGGCGATCAAGACGGTCGCCAAGGCGCTCTCGGCAGCGCGGTTCATCTTGGGCAATCGTTTGCTCGAGACGCGCGTTTGGTCTCGACGCCGCCACCGGGACGCTTCGCACCACTGGACCGGTTTGAGCGGTAGCGAGTTGACACCGCCGCCGCCACGTGTCCATGATGGGCGGCGCCGCTCAGCGGAAGAGCGAAGACGAGGAGGAGTAGCGAGACTTCGTTTTTTGCCTTGTAGCGTTGCCTATCAATGCAAACAAACTTTTGCCCTTTTGTTGTGAGTCTCACTTGAACTTCGCACAATTTTAACTGCGGAATTGAGCGGGGCACCGACCGCCAAAGGCTTTAGATCAACGTTACGCCGCAAGTGAGCGCTGTTTCCTTAGGCATCTGGTTACTTCAACCCTTATGGCCTCTCGCAACCCGACTTAAACATTACGTGGCGAGCGCTTAGCTTCCGGAAGTGGTCTAATCGCCGGTGCCGCTGTTGGCGCATTGCCTAGACCGAGCCGACACACCGGGCTAGAACCCGCCTTCCGTCCGCTTCGCCACGCACCAGCGTAAGTTATAAGCGTTTGCCTTTGCAACTAAGGGGCCATCAGCCATAAGTACTTTCGCTACCAGCTTTCGGCAGAATGTTTTCTACTTTAGACAGATCTTTCTGTTGAAAGTGAGTGCTTTTTTCCTCAGGCATCTGGTTACTTCAACCCTTATGGCCTCTTTGCGAACCGACCCTAGACGTCGCGTGGCGAGCACTTAGCTTTGGAAGTGGTCTAGTCGCGGTGCGCATTGTTGGCGCATTGCCTGAGACCGAGCCGACACACGGGCTAGAACCCGCCTTCCGTCGCCGCGCCGCCGCCCAACCATGCAGTCGTGGCGTTAAATCCTTGCAACTAAGGGCCATCGCGCTTAAGTACTTTTTTCGCTACCGACTTTCAAGCAGAATGCTTTCTAACAGACTTGAGGCTAAAAAAAGCAGATGCCCACAAGGAGATGTAACTTATCTCTTATTGAAGATGGCTTTGTACAACGCAGCCCCGAGGCGGTGAAGGAAGAAGACCTCGCCGCTCGGCCCTCCATTGGGGAGACAGTTTGTTGCGCCCGCTGCGGCGGCGGCAATGTGATCGTCGCGCTTCGTCGCGACCCTGCGGAGCTTGTCACGCACGTCTTCTCCATGCAGCAAGTGGCGGTCCTCCAGATGGGACCGGAGATCACGGCCACTGCGCTGCCCGCCGAGCCCCGCAGGGTCGCCTGCTCTTGTCGTTTGGCCCGCCCCCCTCACCAGAGATCGGCGAGAGGAGTGCGAGGGCAACAAAGAACGGAGGAAGCGGAAACACCGGTTCCCACGCCCCCCGAAACTTGCACCACCGCTGCGGCGGCATCGACGTAGCGGGCCAAGCTAGCCAACCACGGCGCCGCCGGGGAGTCCGGAGTCACCGGAACCGGTGGGTTCTCCAGCAAGGCCCTGGCCGCATGGAGGTTTTGTCTTTGAGTGCACTCCTCCAAGGCCAGCGCCGCTTAGCTTGGCCGGAGGCTGCTTTCCGCCAGGTTCCGACCCTAGGCGGCGGCTACCGCCACAGTGATTCATCGCCATCGCCGCGGCCGACTCGTGGCCACGGCTCTAGCGGTCGCTTCAGCTCCATCGCGGATCGCTGCTCGCCATTGCCGCTCAAGAAGGGTCAAGAGCTTGAACCGATGCTAGCGCTCCCCTACTGGCGGCGCCATCGACGGCGTGTTCTCCGCTCAACCGCTGCGGATCACACCTGGTCAGATTTTTAGGCGCTAGCCAACTCGATCAAGCTCGGTTCGATTTGGCGTCGAGCACAACAAGGAGACTTCGCAGATTTATCGAGTTCGGACCCCTCGCGGGTAATAGTCCTACTCTGCCGAGCCTTAGCTCTTTTTCGATTGTGGTTGAATGGGAATGTGTTTACAGGGTGATTGCGAACTGCGTGTGTTCGAAACCTATGCTTGTGCAATGCCTGCACCTTGCGTCTCCTCCCCTCCTCCCCTCTCTCTCCTCCCCTTTTATACAAGCTTTGGGCTGGCGGAGAGAGCCGAGGGGTAGGCGATCTGATATTCTCGATTACTGCGACAAGACACGACAGAAGAGACGAAAACGCGTGCATTGCCACGCCGCCTGGCGCGCGCCTCGCGTGCCGCCAGTGGCCTCGACCCGCCTGATACACCGGTGAGTCTGCGGGTGGGGCCTACTGCTCCTCGGCAGGCGGCCTCCTCAAGCAAACCTTCTCTCTGCGGTCAATTCTTCGCCACAGGATGGCCCGCTCGAGACTGCAGGGTCATCAGAAGCGGTAATCATTTCTTGTTTGTCTATCCGCGTGATGTCTCATTAAATGCGCTTCATCCTTCGCAGCAGGGGAGCCTTCGTCCCAAGACTCATACGCAGCGTTTTCCCGCTGCGGGCCCCACGGCGTGTGGGACCCTCGCTGGTCTCGAGAGGGGCTCGCCCACCGACGATGGGACCCTCTTGGCCTCCCGAGGGCTCGCCACGCTGGCTGGGCCTCGCTCGCCCGCTGACGCGTGGGGCCCTCTTGGCCTCCCGAGGGGCTCGCCCATGCGCTGGGGCCTTGCTCGCCCGCCTGACGCGTGGGGCCCTCTTGGCCTTCTCAGGACTCTTTGTACCCCGGTATTTATTACACCGACAGAGCTAACGGATGATGTGGGTAGGGCTTTCGATCTCTCTCCTGAAGAAGAGTCCGAGCCAACTTGCACAGAAATTCGAGGAACTCCTTGAGTCTGTCAAAGAGCCGCTCCATGAGCGAACCGATGTGACCGTGCTGTCTGCGGTGTCGCGTCTAATGGCCGTTAAGACAAAATACAACCTCTCAGCCAATTGCTTCAACGACCTGTGCAAATTGTTAGACAGCCTACTTCCGGTTAGACACAAGATGACTCTAAATCTTTATGAGTCGAAGAAACTTCTAAGCATGTTAGGCATGCCGTGCGAGAGGATAGACTACTGCCCAAAATTCTGCATGCTTTACCGGAAGACCGATTCTGGGCTGACTCATTGCAAGCATTGCGGCGAGAGTCGGTACGTGGTAGTTAAAGGACGAGATGATGTAGACAGATAGACAACGGTTGCTCAGAAAACCTTCCGTTTCTTTCCCATCTCTCAACGCCTGCAACGTCTGTATATGTCCAAGTCCACAGCGAGGCACATGAGGTGGCACAAAGACGGCAAACGTAGAAAGGAAGGCGTGATGATTCATCCGTCTGATGCAGAAGCCTGGAGGCATTTTGACCAGCAACATCCTGAATTTGCAGCTGATCCCAGAAATGTGCGCATTGGTCTATCCACTGATGAGTTCACACCATTCAATATGACCTCGCACCCGTACTCTTGCTGGCCAGTATTTGCCATCCCGTACAACCTTCCACCTCAACTTTGCCTGAAGGAAGAGTACATGTTTCTTTCTGTTATCATACCCGGGCCCAAGTCTCCTGGAAAAAATTTGGACTTATTCATGCAACCACTTGTAGAAGAACTGAGTGACCTGTGGACCAAAGGGGTTTTGACACATGATAGTTATAAGGGCC
Source organism: Raddia guianensis (assembly GCA_036346415.1). Lineage (NCBI taxonomy): Eukaryota > Viridiplantae > Streptophyta > Magnoliopsida > Poales > Poaceae > Raddia > Raddia guianensis. Next base: position 58,234,130 of record CM070536.1, read on the forward strand.
AGAACTTTAGGATGCGAGCCGCCTACCTGTGGTCAATTCACGACTTTCCGGCCTATGGTATGTTTTCGGGGTGGAGCACGCATGGAACCTTGTCGTGCCCTAAATGCTTGTGTAACACTAATGCATTCAAATTGAAAAGCGGAGGCAAGGCTTGTTGGTTCGACCGTCCCGTCGATTTCTTCCGCTCAATCATCCATTTAGGAGGAAAGAAAAGCCAGTAAAGGCAAGAGTATTAGGAACCAACAACTACCACAACGGTTGAAATAGAGGATATCATTAAATGGCATGAAGGTTTGGCAAAGAACGGTTACGATGGCGAAGACTATGGGAAGGTGCACCATTGGACTCATAAGTGCAAACATCTATAACCTTCCTTACATTAAAGATGAAGCGACCTCACAACATCGACTGATGCACCAGGAGAAGAATGTATGTGAGGCTTTAGTCAACACGAACTGGGACATCCAACATAAGACTAGAGATAACACAAAAGCTCGGTTGGACTGTGCTGTGATTTGCGATCGACCTGAGATGAATCTCAATGAAAATGGGGTGAGACCTAGGGCAAAGTACTGCCTGACACGTGCCCAAGTAAGAGAGATCCTAGTGTGGATGAAGGAAAAGTTGAAATTTTCAGATGGTTATGCGACTAGCCTTCGTCATGCTGTTAGTATGGACCAATACAAGTTAAATGGAGTGAAGGCCCACGATTACAAAGTCTTCATAGAGCGTTTATTCCTCGCCGTATGGCGTGGATATGTTGACGAGGCTATTTGGAGAACTATGTCGGAGCTGAACTTTTTCTATAGAGAGCTGTGTGCCAAAGAAATATCCGTCTCGAGGATAGAGGAATTGGAGAAGGAGATCGTTGTTATTGTCACAAAGCTCGAGAAGTTATATGTTCCTGGTTTTTTCAACTGCATGCAACATCTATTGGTGCACTTGCCATACGAAGCAAAAATAGGGGGACCAGCACAGTACAGGTGGATGTATCCCGTTGAACGGATAATAAAAAATCTTAGATTGAAAGTGAAGAACAAAGCACGAGTTGAAGGAAGTATTGCCGAAGCTTGGATCACCCAGGAAATCGCATACTTCACGGATAAATACTTTGCGACAAAGAACAAGGTCCATGCGTCACAACCAAGATATAAGAAGGCACGACGTGTAAGTACTTCCGATCTTGACGTGTTTAATGATCAAGTTGGACGTAACGTTGGCAAAAGCACAACACGTCAATTGGGTGAAGATGAAAAAATTATGATCCAGCTGTATGTGTACGACAACATGGATGAAATGAACGTGTACATCGAGTAAGTAAAAACATTTCTCAATTAAGTTATAAGCGCATAGTTATATTTTAAATAAACTAATGAAATACTTACACTTGTAGTCAATTTATTCAAGAAGAGTGGACCAAACCTGGTCAGCCCTCGGGGAAACAAATTGACAACCTCAAACGACGAGGGCGTGGACCAAATCATCCTAACTTTCTTACATGGTTCTTTTAATACGTAAGTTTTTTCTATGACGTACAATGTAATTACCTAACTCAACAGTACATGTTTTAATGAATCTTTTTGTGCATGCTTGTCCTACAGTGTCAAAGACATTCTAGCGTGCACAATGATCTCCGACAAATGTCACGTGGATGCAGTCGTAGAATTAAGGTTCATAGATATTATGATTGCCATGGATATCGATATCGGTCCGAAGCGGCCGAGTCAGCCTGTCCAAATGCAACCACGATTAATAACGGCATCATAAGTAATGTCGTAGACGTCCTTGGTGGTCCAGACGTAGAGTACTATGGGGTTATTGAGGAGATCCTCGAAATAAGTTATGAAGGCAACAACCAACTTTCGCTCGTGTTGTTCCGGTGCAGATGGTTCGATCAGGAGAGTGGGGTGCGGCGTACACCGGAACTAGGTCTAGTTGAAATTAACGATAAGCACCTTTATCAATGGCCCGACGTGTTCATTCTTTCCGAACAAGTTGAGCTAGTGTTCTATCTGCCGTACGCCCACCCCAAATACAAAAATTGGTGGATTGTCCATAAATGTCATCCAGTTGGTGGATTGCACGAACTCACGGAAGAAGACTACGAGCCGAACCTAGACGTCGAACCATTCCAAGAACAAGAATTATTAGGGGAGTTGCACGTTGATATTGGGGATGTGCTAGTAGAACCAGATGAGGAGGTACAAGAAAATGAAGAGGAAGAGGAAGGAGAAGAGGGAGAAACCGAAGAGGACAATGAGGAAGAGGAGGAGGGGGAGGAGGAGGAGGAGGAGGAGGAAGAGGAAGAGGAAGATGAAGCAGAAGATTTTTGAGGCATTCAATATCTGGTTTTGTACATTTATATATGTCATTTACTTCAATTTCTGGTTTTACACATTTATATATTTAATTAAGAGTCTAATACATTTATATTTTTGACATTTGCAGGATGACAGGTCCTATGGCGAAAGCTTTGGCGAAGGTGCAGGCGGGGCGGAAGAAAATCTTCGGGAGGAGTGGCTCATGGTCGACAGCAGGAGGAACTGCCGAGGTGGCGGCCGCCGACCACAAGCAAGCAGCAGCTTGACGAGGTGTCGGCCACCTCCTCACAGCAGGAGGGTGCGGTGCCCAGCAGCAGTTCTAGCCGAGGAGGCCCCTAGTTCAGTACCGATGATGACAATGCGGGTTTGCCAGAGGACTACGAGGATGAGACAAGCTTGGAGGGGAGTGGGCTGGAGGAGTCTGGTTCGGAGACCGACAAGGAGCTGGACTGGCGGGCGTTGCTGGAGGAGGAGGGGGGCGACGAGGAGGTGGCCGAGGATGAGTGGGAGGCTCTCCACTCTGGAGCGGAGTCCTCTAGCTCCAAGAGATTCCGGGGGCGGAACAAATTGTCGAAAGCCCCCAATTCACTAGATGAGAGGGCCATCGTACACATTACAATGGGAGATTGGTATGTGTGTTAACCACAAATCTTTTTATTTCGATGCATTTTATTTCGATGCATTTTATTTCGATGCATTTCATTTCGATGTATTCTATATGCAGTGGGCTTGTTTGTGAACACAAGGGCTGCTACCGAGCCGGAAAACAACTTGGTGTGCGTGATAGGTCACTCTACCCCAAAGCGAGTTGGCGAGCGGGAATAAACGCCCCACGCTAAGTTGGGCCGACTACGAGCTCATGGGGTACGAGGATGGAGGAACTGTCGCCGAGGCAGTCGTCGACGAGTTCTAGGTAAAATGTCAAATTTCATTTATTACAGTCGATGTTCCATGTTTATATCTTCATGCGTATCTTTTGTTTCAAAGCGAGGTACCAGCTTCCCCTGGCGAGGACTACGCCGGGCTCGGGTAGTCATCGACAGGATGGCTACGAAGCTCGTGAAGGAGGCCCTCAGGCTTGCCTATGTAGATGCGGTGATGAAGCACTACCGCAAGAAGGGCAGAAAAATGACTAGGAAAGCAGCAGGTCGGGAGTACCTCACCGCAGACCAGTACCTCCCATGGCGTCCAGATTGGATGGACATGTGTACACGTGCTTGGAGGGAGCTGTGTACCATGTGGGTGTCCCAGGAGTGGATCGATATGTCTAGGAGAAACAGGGAAAACAGGGACGCCGGCGCCGGTTTGTGCAACACCTACATGGGAGGCCTCGGCATGGGTCACGTGGCACGAGACCTAGTAAGCACACTTATGTTTTATCCACAAAAAATAATTACATTTCATAACTATATCTAATTAGGTCGTTATTTAATTCCACGCAGGAGTACCATACGGGGGTTGAACCCTCGGGATTCGCGGTTTGGAGGGCTGCACACACGCCCCGTGTGCGGCCAGACGGGACCCAGCCACCGATGCCGGCGCCTGCTCAGGAGCTGATTGTAAGTGCTTAAAACTTGTTATTTCAATTCTTTAGACAACCGTTGTTCTCGAATAAATATCACACATCTCAATTATTGGCAGGATACATATACTGGGGCCTTGAGGGAGAAGCACGGGAAGAGGCTAACCAGTGGAGATGCCGCTGACCTGTGCTCTGTCGACCAGTTTGGTGGGCTGGCTCACGGCAGGTACGGCGGTATGAACGCCGTCGTGCCGCCCGACGCGTACAAGCCAGAGATTAGGAGACGTCGACGGCATGCCTCCGCAGCTCAGAACAAGCATATCGCAGAATTGGAAGAGCAAAACCGGCAGCTTCGAGAGGAGAAGGCGCAGCGAGATGCGGAGCAAGAGCAGGAGCGAAGGGAGCGAGAGGAGGAGAGAAGGGAGCGGCCATGGAAAATGTGAAGGCCATCCAAGAACAGAACCTGCTCCTCCTGCGGCTGTACCAACAGGTAATTACACATGCATTGCTCGCAAATTTGTGATTTCAGCTAAGTTCATTTGCTAATCTCTCCTATTGATCAGCATGGTTTCCAAAGAAAGGGGACCAAGACCTCCACCAATAGTAGATGCTGCGGTGATGACGCAGACGAGGGGGCCCCACCCACAGCTTTGCGCCTTCTTTACTCCTCGCTCGTGCCACCACCACATTTCCGATGGCGTACTTTCCACCGCACCGAGGCCTTCACCGGGGGTAAGTTTGCGACCATGTCGTTTGATCCATGTCATTTTGTCTAACTCTGTATCCACTTTAAATGAATTGCCTCTAATTTTGCAACCGTGTCATTTCATCCAAATAATGTAGTGCCTGTAATTTTAAAAATATGACATTTCATCTTCTTTTGCAAAGCGTCCGGCTCGTATGCTGCTGGCGCGCCGTGATTGCTTCAGCAGGGGATGTTGACAGTGCACGGGATCTCGCTTCATGTAGATTTGTCGACAACATCCTCAATCTCGACTCGACTTGAGTGGCGGCGGCCCGCACGAGATGTAGTTAGGGTATTCTAACTGTTCTTTGCGTACTTTCTAACTATTCGAACTATAAGGCTTGTATGTGATCTTGATTTGTGCGCTACTGATAACGTATGAATTGTAAATATGTGTGGTTGCATTTATCGATGATTTACAGTTTATGGATGATGTGGTTGTATTTGGGCTCGAAATCGTGGTGGCAAGTTTATAAATATGTGTGGTTGTGAATGTGTGGATTGGGAATTGAATATATGTTGGGATTCGGGTTATTTTGCAGGTTGAAGCTAATTTTAAAAAATTGGTAGCAATATTTTGTGCTGCCAATATAACAGTGTCGGCGGCATTACATTAGCCGCCAACACGGATCCAGATCAATGTCGACGGCAGAGACGTAGACCGCCGACACAGATTAAGATCACTATCGGCGGTTCCGATAAGGCCGCCGACAATAATCTATATACCGCCGATACTAATTTTATTTACGTTGGCGGTTCCGACACAACCGCCGATATTACTATATATGCCGCCGATATAACTTAATGCCAGAGGGGCCTAGGAGCTCAGCGGAAGGAGCTATGTCGGCGGTATGTAGAACGATCGCCGATATAGATTCTGACACGTGTCGTGATCTCGATCGTGACGTGGACCCCACAAGACAGAGCGCCGTGAGAGGATCGGGCCCGTTTGCCAAAGGCTATATATATCGGCGGCTCGAAATACCGCCGACATAGACCGACCGCACAAAAGACTTCCCCAGGTTTCCGTTTTGTCGGCGGGGCCGCCGACATAGATAACCTATGTCGGCCACGCAGCGTCGGCGAGGTTTTGTCGGCGGCTAGCCGCCGACACAGTTCAATATCGGCGGTATTTGGACTTGTGTCGGCGGCTTTAGTCGCCGATACTGATACTGATTCCTGTAGTGATTGAGCTGCGACGAAGGGCAGGAGAACTGTCATCTACTGATTAAAGGTAATGTTTTAAATAGTGGGATATAGGTTTTGGCGGAGTTCTCCTCAAACCGATAAGACAGCTATAGCGTCGCTCTAGCGGCCGCTAAGCAGGTTAGCGTTTTTTAAAAAAAATGGCATATATATGCCTCAAGGTGACAAAGTCAAAAGTAAAAAACATGGATTTCAGCTGGTTTTTCTCTAGATCATAAACACCATAAGATTAAAGCATGATCATAGAAATTATTTATGAGGACACTACATCACAAACACAACTTCATTACAAACATAAACAGGACAACAGAGTAGCTAACAGTTGACAAGTCCATCACAACAGAGTATCTATTTTGGGTCGAGAGAAGCGCTGGAATTTGAGTGGGCTTCAGTTTCAGCATGCAAGCATCGAACCCTGAATAGTGCCGCTAAACGCTAAGGCCCGCTATGCATTTTAGCGCCGCTAAATCGTGCTATTGCGTTCTTAACTATAATAGCGGATATATGTGCAATAGCGTGCCTCTTTTTTTAGACATTAACGGCAACATTTTTTTTTTCTCGGGGAGGTCTCTCGAAACCCCTAAATTTTGTAAACTTATGCTTTTTTAATCAATGCTTTAAATGTTTTAAATAGCAGGCTATAGCGTCGCTACAGTGTTTTGAACGTGTAGACAATACGCTATTGCACATATATCCGCTATTATTTGGCACTGTATTTGAAGTATTTTCACGAAGTAATTAATGCAACGATGAGCTGCATGGACAAGTCTTCATGCTACACGGTTCCATTGGATTCATCTTTAATGGATTGGGGTAAAAGGGTCCACAAAGCACTGCATTGATACGTACAATTAAGCTCAAGATGTCGAATAAAAAAGACTAGATTAACTTTGTGCGTTTACTTTCTATCACCAGGTCCTGTTGCTGACTAATTTCTATCGTCAAATCCTTCCTAACTATATTTTCGCATTTAGACTTCGTCGTCAGGTTCTGTTCCCGACCAATTTATATTGTCAGATACTTGCTAACTATATATCTTTCTCCATGTCCTTTTCATTTTTCACCTTCAGGTTGGGTTCTTGACTAATTTTCATCATCACGTCCATCCTCACTATTTTTTGTTAGTTACTTTCTGTCAGGTCCTGTTCTTGACTAAATTTTGTTACCAGGTCTTTTCTAACTGTTTTTCTATAGTTTATTTGTCGTCGGGTCCTTCCTAACTATTTTCCAACTGATTTTATTAGATTTATTTATTTGGCTCTTATTCTATTAATTTCTGACCAATATCTAACCCATATCCCTAGCTGCCGCTTGCCTTTGCTCCGTTGAATCAAATTTTTCACATTGAGACAACTGTGCCCTTGAAAGGGGTAAACCTAAGAACCCTAATGTTAGGTTTTGTGTTGAATATATGTATGAGTAGGTTATATGGACTTTATGTTTGTGATATGCAGTGTTGGTTTAGAGTTAGAGTCGAACTCTAATCAGACCTCCACTATATAAAGGGAGGCATCACTGGTGTAACCAGGTGAACGACCTCATAATAGTAGCATAGGTCTGAGAAGGTCAGCGGCCGGCATGTGGTCGTGATCTGGTTAGCTGGTAAGCTGCGGTATTATGGATTTGGGAGGAGCGCCCATAGTCAGAGCCCCGCAGATGTAGACGAAAGCCACTTCCAATGTGGGACTATTCCAACACCTAAGGTCATTTTGCCACTTAATTACCTCTCCATCTCTGCTTTATTTGCTTTAACATGGCAGGTGGGTCATTCCAGGGTACATGTGATGGTAAACTAATACACCCTTCCATCATCTTACTAAAGTAAGGTTATAAGAGAAATTTACATATAGTAGATGGTTATAGGTTTTCTTCTGATGGAAACATCCAACTATGCATCTTGTGACGAATAGTGGGCCATATGATTCATCTGGTCTCCTAGCTTTCTTGTCGCCCACATCGGGTCATTTGCATAGTCATGGGACGAATCGGCCTTGCTTCGCCCTAAGGCCGGGAGAATTGCCAATTTGCCCTGAAGTTAATTAGCCTTGGCTAATTTGCCCAAAGTTGGATAGCCTTTGATGTTTTGCCCTGATTGGATCTAACCGCAAAAAAAAATTTACAAACCGGTGCACGGTCACCACCGTTGTTTCGCCCTGCCCCGCCAAGCCGCTGTTCCTCCACTGCTTGCCGCCGACGCCCCCTCTCCTCCCCTTTGTGGCGTGCTGCCGCCTCTCCTTCGTGCCTTCGGGTGCGGGCTAGTGATGCAAGAAGACGGCGAGGTTGAGCGCGAAGGTGCAGAGGGAGTTAGTCCCGAAGATGAACAGGTTCAGGTGGAAGGTGCCAACGGTGCGTAGCCTGGGCAGCTCGACGATGGCCCAGGGCACGAGGAGGAAGGCGAGGCAGCAGGGCGTGACGTAGTAGAGGGAGGCGATGGGGTTAAGAGAGATGCCCTTGCAGGTGAGGAGGATCTAGATGAGGACGAGGTGGGTGGCCTTGAAGGCGATGATGACGAGCTGGAGTGTGACGCCGAGGACATCAAAGCGGGCCTCGCCGTAGCAGCGATGTCGATGGCGATGGGCATGAGCGCCTTGAGCAGTGGTATAGACTAGTTTGCAAGTTTTTTTAGCAGTTAGATCCATTTAGGACAAAACATCAAAGACTATCCAACTTTGGACAAATTAGCCAAGGCTAATCAACTTCAGGGCAAATTGACAATTCTCCCTGCTTGGCGTGCCCGTCTTAACGTCAAATTACCTTGCCTCAGCGGTTTCGGGACCGCCCTTGTGCTAGTTTCCAAGAGGCAATTAAGCAAAGAGAGTACCTATGGACAGTTTTTGCTTTGGTCAACCCTAATTTTTGTCTCATGGCAACCTCGCTTAGAGCATCCCCAGCACACCCCCGAAATTACTGTAGCTACAGTACCACGGGTGAAAAATTCAAACAAAAGCAGAGAGAAGGACCTTGATATAGCACATCAAATTCAAACAAATTTGAAATGCAGGCCCTTGATAGGGGGCCTGCTGCTCATGCTCTTACAATGTAAAGTAGAGAGTGGGTGTATTCCTCCTACGACAACACGACACCGATGATTATACTCCAAAATCAAAATCAGCCAATAGAACGAAGAGAAATTTTGAAGTACACTACTGTTCGACTGTATTTTAAGATCTAACTATTCGTTCGCTTAGGAGATTGTCTTGAGAATTGTATTGTCGTGTAGCGTAAAAGGATTTAAAGCATGGATTTAAATAGCGGGCTATAGCGGTGCTATAGCGGCTGGAAAGAGACAACGCTAGGCTATGCCCGTTTTTTACGCTATGGCAGCTATGGCCGCTAAAGCGTGATTTAGCTCCGCTAAGCGCCGCTATCCCAAATTGTGATGCCGCAAAAATATGAAGGCTTTGGCTCAAATTCGCAGCACGCGGAGCCCAAATTGTGAAACCCTAATTGAATTCATGAATCATGTCGTAATGTCAGTATCACAGTATGTCACTTAAGTGGAGCCTTGCTACCTAGAAACATATTTGCGATCATGAGTTCATCAAATATCTTGGTTACTATGTTTTTTTTTCCACCAATTACTCGTATTTTTGCATGGTTTTTATAAAAAAAAGCTATCGACCATAGCTCCGCTATAGCCTTATAGTCTTTCAAAAAAAGTTGCCGCTATTTGCCATAGCCCGCTATTTAAAACCATGATTTAAAGTAATAACTTAATAATATAAGCACCCTAAAAAGCTAAAAAATGAAAGCACCGGTTTCACACACACAATAGCTACTCGAATAGGTTTACATCTTGCAAGAAGTAGCTTTGGGAAATAACATGGCATATATCTAACTATTATACAATACTAAACCAGCATCAACAGTCCGTGACATTATCGCTATTATATTCATTCATATATACAGTTGTCTCGAGCGTTCTGCCAAGTACAAGCGTGCACCAGGGATGTTGTCTTCAGAGCCAGAGTCCAGCCAAGTACATGCATGCACACGGATGTCTACCTAGTCGTTATAGTACTACAAAAAAAAAAAAAAATTCGGTTAGGTAGCCTCCAGTTGACATGAGGTTCAGCAGAACATGGAAACAACGACGAACTTTGTTGTGTTGGGATGTCAGCTCGTGCTGTTGCTTCTTAGTTACTACAAAACTGGGAAGGAACCTAGCTCATGCTTTCATACTCATTGTGTGTCGGACTCAAGGAACACGGCCTAGCACTCTCTGTACCGCCTTCTTTACGCCCTCCTGGTCTAGGCTTGTTCTCAAATAAACTTCTTGGACCTGCCAAATCAAAATGGATTATAATATATCCTTAAGTTGTTGGTAATGTACACTACTGCAGCAATTATTCCTACAATTTGATAAAAAAGAGCAGCACAGCCATCAGACAATCATTATGATCTTCCTCATAGAAGTTCCCAATGCAGACGAAATGAAGTGATGATACAAGGTGGAATGCACAAGACTTGCCAATTTGTTATCTATATGTTCCAATAGTTTCTTTACTCCCACAGAACACGGATGGGCAACTTTTTTTGGCAGTGGAATCGTAAATTACTCAAGCATGCCACCGAGCAACAGAATTGGTGGTATCAAATTATGACATCTTTCTATGTTATAATATAAAATTCAAACCTAGGAAGAATGGTGTTAAAAAATTTCAAGCATGACATTGAGAATACCTTTTCACTTCAACTGCATATATATAAAGAGCTTTTGTAGTGTTTACTCCAGCAGATGATAGAAATTTACATCTCAGAAGACATCAATGGTTAAAATATACTCAAATGCCATTCTGAATAGACTTGATATTTGTTTTATCGTTTATGAGCTGCAGCATTTTTCTGTATAATTATAATTGGAAAAAAAATGAACGCATGCTATATGGGACACAGAAAACAATAATAAAATGTAATATCAAGAAGAAAAGTGACCTGTCTCCCAGCACGAGCAAGAAGCTTGAACTGGTTGTCCTTAGCTGGTGCCTGCATAATAAGATCCAATAAATCAGTCGATGCCTAGCTCATGTGAACTTGAAGCTGACAAATTCACATCAGTTGCAACCATACACTAGAAATCCAAAGCTCCAAATCTTGTGAAACGACACGTTTCTCCAATGCTTGGCGCCCAAACTGTACATCTGTTATACTGCGATGAAAAATAACTAATTGACGTATGGAGATTGTGATACAACCCATATGTAACATGCCTGCCCTAGTATATTTAAGCAGAAAAGGCATTGCTTTCAAGATAATACACCCATATTCAAAGATAGATACTGAACATGAAATAAAAATCATACCCATCCTCTTGTAATAGTTCATTACATATTCCATCAAGTCCTGGAAGAAGTTCAATTTCTGTAGGAGATGTTGTGATCTGAGCATCCGGTGATTGATCAGCTTCCTATGAAACAAGATTATGGCATATTGGCATGAGCCCCACGTTACAAGAACAAAGTTAAATAACACACCATTCAGACATCACGTATTCAACAACTAACCAAAGGAATAACTTTGTCCAATGTCTCTAGCAGAGGATCTTCCTCCAACTGTCTGATTGATAAAGCTATCCTAGACTTCTCCCTGTTTGTGTAGGCAAAGTAAATATATCTCATTAAACATGATTTTCTGATTCAAGATAAAGATGTTCAATGTTTTCGCAGTTTCCCTACTGGTAACAAGGAGTGCTTGGCTATAATACATATGATTGTACTAACATTCCCATAAAAAAAAACACATGATGTTTTTCGTTGGTACAGTCTACGAAACATTCTACACTATAAATCCGATATCAGATACACAAGATGCTTTGATGACAAAGAAAGTACTATATCCAGAGAAACTACTTATATAAGATACATATTAACAATTGTCAAGAAATCTCATTTTAACATTGTGAAGAAAACACAGTAAATTAGTAGATACTTACGTATCAACGTGCACAACCATAACCTTGACAGTGTCGCCTTCATTTAGAAAATCTTGGACATCTTGGACAAGATCCCAGGAGACCTCAGAGAGGTGTACAAGACCAGTAAGATGATAAATTCCTGTTTTAGCGTGGTTGTTCTCAGAAACTCTACGTGAAATGTTTATCACAAAAATGACCAAGGGTATTGCCAGTAACTACCATCAGGAAATCGAAGGTGAACAAATGCACCATAGTGGAACACTGAGCCTACAATTCCCTCATAGATGTCACCAATTTTGACTTGAGAAGAGTACATGGACCAACTAGCATCCTTCTCAGAGAAGACAAGCTTCCTTTCTTCCTCATTCACTTCAACCACCTACGGTAATCAGCTCGAACTTTATAAGCAAGAATTATGGAGCTGGAATGCTAAAAACTGGAGCTTATTTCATTGAAATTACAAAGTAATATTTTAGGCAGAGCCCAAGCTGCCAGTGTAACTAAGCATTTCTTCAAAACTTGTAGAACGCAAATTAGAATTTCAAATCTTCAAGAACAATACGTTAAGTTGACAAACCAAGTGTACGATTGAGATGTTGATATATAATCTTCTGGCAGCATATTGTAACCGTTTCAAGCTGGAAATAGCATGCTATTTATGCTGTGTGTCGAATACAATCAACTGGAACCTGTGCCTATCATCCGATTAAGTAAAACCCATTTACCTTGACAGCAATGGATGTTCCTACTAGGTCCTTTGTACAATCTTGAATGGGCCTTTTGGTGTCTGCAAGCAAAAACAGATCATCCAACATAAGCCATGAGCCTGTGACAGGCAAATTCAGCTCCTTGTGATCAAAGTTGGCTCTACAAAGTTGGAATAATTCAGCATAGAAAAGAAAAGGAAATGAAATGAAGAGATAAAAGACTACCTTTGCACCAGTGTGCGGGGCTGAGGAGAGGGTTGGGCACGAAGCCCTGCAGGGAGTTGTACCTGAGGATCAACCCGCCGCTGTTGGCCCGCATCACCGGCAGCCTGAGGATCTTCCCCTGGTCCCTGTCCGCGCGCGCAGCCTGCCAGTCCACCGCGAACTGCAGGCAACAACAACACCAACACGACGAGCCTCTCACTCGATCCCCCCAGGCCAGGTCCACTCATCACTGCATCACACCGCACTCGCCGCGTACCTGGGCTTGGCGCACCTCATCGACCGGGCCGGAGGAGGTGGCGGCGGGGGAGGAGGTGGAAGTGGAGGTGGAGGCGTCCTCCTGGCTGGCGGTGGCGCCTGCGCCCTCGGCTGTCGCGGCGGCGCAGACGTGGAGGCGGCGGGGGCGGCGGGGCGGCGGGAACGAGATGGACGGAGAGGGCTTCCGGGTGGACGGGAAGACGGCCGCGAGGGACGCCGCGGGCTTCAGCGACGCGGCCAGCATTTCGGTCGCCGGCGGCGGACGGCGGTGGCGGCGAGGAGGAGGAGGAGGAGGAGAAACGAGTGGCCGTGGGCGTGGGGCGTGGGCACACACGAGGGGATATTATTTCCGCCCGTTTTTCTCTAGGCGTTTGGATTCGCTGGGATTTGGGAATGGACGGATGGATCTGGTTGCATCCGGGTGGCGGGAGCGCCGCGGCCGTCCATTCCTCCTCCGGTGGCGTCCCCACGCGCGCCAATTCAAGCATTGTTGCCACGTGGCTTGCTGCTCTTCTGAAGTTCTGAGACGTTCTCCTTTCTTTTTTTAATAATTTAATTGTTTGGGAGCAAAGATATCAGACGAAATAAAATTCCTTGTCCACACGCTCGTATTTGTCTACAGGTTTCAAAATTTGCGGGAGGGAAATGTCATATTGTCTTGTTTATCTTGAATACAAAACACAGGAAGATTGACCTCATTGACGCCCAATTCAATGACATCGTTCCAAATGACATTAAGTTTCGTTCGTTTTGACGCGTATGACACCGGGCACTAGAATTTGTGATCTCAGTGACATTTTGCCTATTTTTTGAATTTTACCCTTGATTTACACTGTTTTCCTCTAGTGTAATGACCATTTTGCCCCCGTCTTCTTCAGCTAGCATCCCTTCTCCTCCCTTCTTCTCCTACTCCGGTGGCCGGCGAGCTCAACGCCGCCTCGAGCTCAGCGCCGCCGCCAACCTCCGCCGCCGTTCCTTGCCGCCTCCTCCTTGCCGCCGCCTGGAGCTCGCCACCGCCGCCTCCTTCCCTCAACACCAACGCCGCCGCCGAGCTCGGCGCCACCGCCGCCTCCTTCCCCAACGCCTGCGCCGCCTCCCCCAACCCAACACGGTAGCCTTCTCTCACTGACTTGTGGGCTACATGAGGGTAATATGGTCAATTCACATATAGAAAATGGAAAAATCGACGGCAAATTGGGGAAAAATGCAAAATGTCACTGAGATTACAAATTGGTGTGTCTGCTGTCATACGCGTCAAGGCGATCGAACTTAATGTCATTTGCAACGAGGCTGTCGAATTGGGTGTCAGTGAGGTCAATCTCCCTCAAAACACAAGACATGTTTATTTCTAATAAAAAGAAAAAAAATGAATTTTAACAATTGTGTTGGACAAACTTTCAGATGATATAGTTCCGAAAGATGATGATAAATGTGAAGTCCTTCATACAACCTTGTTCTCCACACCTAAAATAGTTTTCTGTAATTAAAAATTGTATAAGCATTTTGCGTGCGCACTTGAGACCCGTCGTAGCAATATTCGATATCCTAACTCTTTTTCCCCCTAGTACTTGCCAAAGCTAACATGACCAACGTTTCAATGTGCAATTGTACGGGTAGCGTCCATTTCGGTGAATTGCATATTTTAGTGAGATTCACAAAACATATTTACCGCACTACTATAAAGAGATAATCTATGCTAGTCCTGTAGGTCATTAGTGTTGTTTTCAAACCAGCATAGATGACTAATCCATCTAGTATCGGCCAAGAATAGAACCGGTATCATTTTAATTTTTTATTAATATGATAGCCTAGCGTTGGTGCATTAGGTTGGCTAGCCCTATTACATCCAAGCTACATCCTATGGTCAAAAATAATGGTTAGGTTGTCACCATACTCCTCCTGCTTCAACTAGTGGGAAAAGGAGTTAGAGGAGTTTGGAGTTGTATTCCTACCAGGGTCGGTGGAGCCACTGACGTTGTTCTCATCAAATCATCAGACATGATGCTCCTCCAACTCGTCATCGGCCACCTCCTCCTTCTCCTCCTTCTCTTACTCGTCGTTGGCGGTGGCGATGGGTTGATCGTATGGTTCCCCTAAGCGACTTCTAGACCGGTCTAGGTGGTGTCTAGACACTATGTGATGGCCTCCTACCTGGACACCCCCTATCTAGGACCTAGGCGGTGACCTAGGCAGTAGGTCCGCATAGATGGCCCTAGACGATGACTAGGTGGTTCTAGGTAGGGGTGGATTCGAGTCTATCCTGAGCGAGCTTAGGCTGTCAAAGCTCGAGCTCGGTTAGGCTCGAGCTCGGCTCGTGCTCGGCTCGAATTAGCATCGAGCTTAGGGTTAAGCTCGAGATCGAGCTCGAGATCGGCTTTGTTGAGCTCGAATGAAGGGATTTGTGCTGTTTTAAGGGAAAGATAAGAAGATATGAGCTCGGTTAGGCTCGATTTCAAGCTCGAGCTCGGCTCGAATTGGTTGAAAAATTAGACTTAAAGAGAGAAATATGCTATGCAATGATAATTATTTAGACTCGGTTGGGCTCGATTAAGGCTCGGGATCGAGCTCGAGCTCGGCTTGAATAGACTCTAGCTCGGGACCGGGCTCAAGATCGGCTCGTTTAGTATTCGATCTCAAACCGAACTCGATCCGAGCTCGAGTAGCTCGTCGAACCCGATCTTTTGGTCCAGCCCTAGTTCTAGGTGACCTTTGATATTATGATTTATCATTTAACATATTAAATATGATATATAAATGTATTTTTACATTATAAAAATCATATTCGAGATAGCCCAACTTTTTTTTGTCGAAAAACGTTGTCAATGTGCAGATCAATTTGGCCACCTAGATGTCTCGCCTAAGCCACCTAGGCTCTTGGGGGGCGATCCCTTTACGCTCGCCTAGTGCCTAGTGCCTCGGACAGTCTTAGTTTATCATTGTTGTCATTGTGACGTCAGCGATGAAGGCGGACAACTTTGCTACTTGGGCAACCAGAGGAGGGCGGTAGGACCAAGACGCCCCTTCTCATCGGACTACGGCTCCTCTCCGTTGACCTATGGCCCCTCCTCCACGCTAGAGTTCGAATTGGAGTGTTCTCCCTCCTCCAAGTCGTCGTGTTTCTCCTTTGTAGTACTGGGAGTTTGGGCCGGGCCGGGCACGACCCAAAAAACGCGGCCCGAAGCACAACTTGAACTAGAAGTTACATTTCTATACCCACATATTCACTACCTTAGAATGTGTTCTTGTCTCCGAGCTTAGTCTCGATTGTGAGAGAGTTGGTGATCCAAGGTGATGATGTCGTGTGGAGCTCATTACCCTTGGTGTTGGTGTTCCTATACAAATTAAGAGTATGTGTGCTTAAGGAGCTTGCCAAGGTGTTTGTAGAAGTCCTCAAGGAGCTTTTGTACAAGGCTTTGAAGTTCAACTTGCCGTGCGTGGTGAAGAACTTCGTCGAATGGAAATGAGGCACTAGGCTCGAGAGGGAACCGATTCTTGTCAAAAGTAAGAATTTGACTCGACAAGGAGTAGGAGGAACCTCCGAATCTCAAAACAATTTCTCCTTGTCTCTCTTCACTTTGTGCAATTTACATTCAACATTTTATCTTCCGCATTGTTTGTTTCTCTGTTGCTTTTCTTAGAATAGGTCTCCTTAGTTAATTGGGTCACTAACTTGATAAAAATCCAAGCTTGAACGAAAAAGTTTAAAACTTATATATTCAACCCCCTAAGCCAAGTAGATATTTTCAATTGGTACCAAAGCATGTTTACCTGTTGTACCTTAACCGCTAGTGGTAATGTCTTAGGATAGTGCTAATGTGGGTAGGATTCCCATGTTCGGTTGCTCTCAATATCCTTACTGCAAAATTACAATGCAATGCTATCTTGAAGCCACTAGGTCTGATGTGTGCAGGGTCACCGAGAAGTCCTTGTCTGCTCGTCCTGATCCTAAAAGTGAACCTACTCCTTGTGAAATAAAAAACATCGAGTATGCTGATAAAATAAGAATGTCTTGTTTTCATGTCTTACCATGGAGCTAATCGTGTGAGCAACCTCACCACTGTTCACTTGATTTGAACCACTCTCCAAAAAAATCATCACTATTTTTTATATAAAGGAAGAAAAACTCATAGTTGTTCGTAGGAAGTTCACCCAATTTAACATGATTCCCAATGAATGTGATAATAACATGTTTACTAGGCTCAATCCAATTATCAACAAGTTGAAGGGCTTAGGAGACAAGATTGGCAATGTTGAAATTTGTCGCATGAATTTCAGGCTGGCCGAATATACAGTCTCCTAAATAACCTTGGAAAGGGGCCTCTTCATGAAAAATCTGTCGAAAAGCTAATCACATATCGTAAGAAAAAATAAACAATGATTTATAGACTCTAGTCCATCCTTGGTCTTGTTTGTTTCAGATTAAAGTTGAGTTAAGTTTACTGCAACAAATTTGTGATCCCCTCAAAAGACATTTTAAAAAACGGTTTTGCTAGATCGCAGGCGCCTGCAATCTAGCAATGTTGCAGGTGATTTTTTCTTTCACATCAATTGAACCAAATTTTCAAATAAACAACACGCAGGCAGAGGAGGAAGAAGGGGGAGGAAGGTGGAGAAAGGAGGAAGGAGGAGGTAGAAGGGAGCCTACCTCGCCGTCGTCGAGCTTGCCGTCGACCTCACCGCTGGCCGGTTCTGGTTAGGGTTTGGGGGGTGGGGGGATTTTTGTGCTCCCCGGCTATAGATTAAGGGTTGGGGGGAGGTGGAGGCCCAGTGGTTGGTCGAGGTTGTGAGAGTGACGGCGGAGGCGCCGCCTGAGCCGAGGGTGGGGGGAGATGGTGGCCGAGCCGGTCGTCGAAGGGCGGATCTGGGTTAGAGTGGGCGGCGCCGGGTCAGTGGGAGGTTGAGGCGGCGGCGGGCGGCAGTGGCAGTTCTTGAGCCGGTGGCGGCGGAGGTGCGCAGAAGCTGAGCCGCACGAGGAAGACGAAGGGGATCGGGGGAGACGGCGCTGGCTCGGTCGTCGCTCACGTGAGAAACAAAAGGGCAGAGGGGTCACGCGTGCTGGCCGTTGGATCAAGATTCAATGGCCAGAAAAATCGCCTGCGCGCGGGCCCCGATCGCAGGCGACTACGGTACAGTGGCTCCCTTTAAAAAATTCAAAAAAATATGATGAAATTATTTTACGAACTCTAAGAAGAACTATTTGAAACCAACAAGAATGACTATAAAATATTACAACATTTGGCTTATACAAAAATAACAAATTATCATTTAATTTAATTTAATCTGAAACAAACAAGGCATTATTACACGTTTTTCATACATCAAAATCGTCATGACGTGACAAGCACATCCATTTATTTATCATACAGCAAGCAAAACGAGAGGGAAAAAAAAATGCTACTGAATCAGAGTAAGAAATGGTCATGTATCCACCAACTATGCAACCCAGGAATTATTCTTCTTCTTCTTCTTCTTCTCACGCCACTTGATGATGGGGAGATCTTCATGTAGAGCTCCATTGGCTGGCATTCTCGAAGCCGTTCCGGCCGTAGTAGTAGTCCTCCATGGCCTGCTGGATCTCGGCGCGCGTGTTCATGACGAACGGGCCGTGCTGCACCACCGGCTCGTCCAGCGGCTGCCCGCCGACGAGCGCGAAGCGCAGCGGCTCGTCGGACTTGTTCCACACGCTGACGCCGTCGCCGGGGCCGAGCACGAGGCAGTGGTGGGCGGGCACGGGGGAGGCCTTCTCCCTGCCGAACACGCCCTCGCCGGCGATGATGTACACGAAGGAGTTCCAGCCCTCGGGGACCGGCTGGTGCAGCTGGGACCCCGGCTGCATCGTGAAGTCCATGTACATCGTCGGCGTCCGGGTGTACACCGGCGACCGCACGCCGAAGGCCTCCCCGGCGATAATCTTCACCTCCACGCCGTCCTTCTCGGCCCGGCTGATGTCCTTGCTCTGCAGTTCTTGGTACCGGGGCTCAATCCTGGAGCAGCACAACCAACCAGCATTTGCAAAGCAAGGAGTTAACGGAGTGATCGAATCTCTCATCGCGTAGGAAGCTGTTCAAGAAGATTGATTCTTTGCATACATCTTGTTCTTGGAGGAGAGATTGATCCATAGCTGAAGACCCTTCTGCACGCCATCTGCTGCCGGCATCTCCGAATGCACGATGCCACGGCCTGCCGTCATCCACTGAAGAACACATGTTGCAAATTGCAATGTTAGGGTAGAAAAAAAAGGGACAATTTTCTTTTGAGTGTGTGTGGAACATTGATCTGACGAAGTGCAGGATGGTCTCATTGATCGATTGGAGAGTGGTGTCTAGTGTGAGACCTGCACATCTCCTGTGCTGATGGTGCCCCGGTGGCCCGCGAAGTCCTGGTGGGTGAAGGCCCCCTGTATAATGAAACCCAAGCATTTCAGCAAACACCTTCCGGGCAAAATGCGCAAGAAAAACATAGATGCAAACAGAGGAAGCACGCGTACGTCAAGCATGTAGGTTACGGTCTCGAATCCTGCACAGACAAGAAGAGCAAGCAAGCCCGTCACAATCTGTCATGTTATTTCACAAATTGCAGCACGGTATGAAGAATTTTAATTGGGGAGAATTGGCGGCAGAAGAGGAGCAGACCTCTGTGAGGATGATCCGGGAACCCCGCGGGCTTGGAAACTGGCAAAGAAAAAAAAATAAAGATGAATTCAAGCAAAGTTAGTGTCAATCCAAACGAGAAATCGACCAAAGAAGGCCAAATTTAACGCCGGCGAATGAAAATTGAGGCCTTTTCATTTTACCGGAGAACTCATCGAGCATGAGGAAAGGGTCGAGGTTCCGGAGCTCCGGCCTGCAGCGAATGCAAGCGAAGAAAAAGGTCAACGGCGCCATGAGAGCCCGAGATCGCCGTCCGGCGAGAGGAAGGAGGAGGGGAGGTGGTCTGAATCTGAGGCGGGTACCTGCCGATGCTCCTCCTGACGGTGGCGCCCTGGCCCTCGGGTTGGGACTCCGCGAGCAGCTTCTTCACCACCGCCCTCGGCTTCTCGAAACCAGGCGAGGAGGAGGAGGACGACGACGACGACATGATGGGCGCTGGAAAGGAGAAGAAGGCGGTGGTTGGAAGGAAGAAGAGGAGGACGGCGACGAGGAAGAAGAAGAAGGCGAGCAGAAGCAGGAGCAGAAGAGGAGAAGCAGTACTTGTGTTCGCTCTCGCTGGAAGCCGGTGGGTGGGGTTGAGGCGGGAGGAGAGGGCGGTATAAATAGGGGCGGAGGAGAGGAGCCGCAGCCTCGTCGTCGGCGTCATCGCCGTCGTGCTCGGCTGATCACCATGGTGGCGTGGTGGTGGATAAATACTCCACTGCTTCTACTCGGGGGAATTTGACCAGGATGGATTTGAGGGATGGTGGTGGCTCTGCTCCAGGTTGACGGTGATAAAAGACAAAAATGCGATCTTTTTTCAGTAACTTCCCGAGGAGGAGGAGGAGGAGGAACGGGGAGAGGTGGGTGGAACGGTGGATGGATGCGGCTGGAAGGAACGGAAGGCGCGTGTGCGTGCCAACGACGTGCTCGCGTCGGACGGGCGTCACCGGCTTGCTGACGCCAGCCTCGCGTTGGCGTTATGTAATGGCCGGCAGCCGGCTGTTCTTTTCTTTCTCCAGAACGGACTTTATTAATGTCGTTTGTTTGTTTCCGTTCAAAGTTACTGAAAATTGTAAGTTAAAAAGTTGTGATCCCTTAAAAACGCCTGTTTTCCACTGTATAAGCAACAAGACTGGAGTAGAGCTATTACCCGACAGTGGGGGCTCGAACCAGGGTAAATCACTTGTGTCTTCACGGTTCGTATTGTTCTCCTCTTTCTTGTCTGAAGGATCCATACCGGATCACCGAATCGCACTGAGCCCTTGTCCGGGAAGACAATATGACCTTAGCCCTGAAGCTAGCGCCGCCCATGTTCTTGAGAAGGGTGGTCGTTAGGCCTCACACCAACCACAAATTGGTCACGGTCCGTGGTCCCGCTGCTCTTGAGAGAACGCGTTTCCTGCATAACAAACAATCCCATAATACATTTTAAAATATGAAGAGTATAAAATATATAATCAAAACATAAAGTAGAATTACTTTAAGTGACAAGAGAAATTACCATGTTTTCTTCTTCACTAGGTAAGGTTTCACGATTAATTGGAGGTACTTTCGTGTTCATAACTCGCCTATGAACATGAGAGATGTCATCTTCTTCCACCTACATCACATATTGCATTTTTTAAAATGTGAAAAAATAAAACAAAAGATAGAACCATGAAATAGAATTACTTCTATGACAAGATTAGAATTTACATGGTTTCTATCTTCGTTATGAAATATTTCACAATTTGTTGTAGGTGCCATTGTGGTCGCATGTCGCCTATGAATAGGAGAGAGGTCCTCTTCTACGGTTGCTACGGTTGCTGCTAATTAGTAGCTATGGTTGCTGCTAATAATATTCCATTGTTCTCATTTTTTATATCTTCTATGTTCCGTGTTGAGGAGATTTTGGGGGATAGGGTAATGTAGTATGTTTGTGTTCACGCTAGGAGATTATCATGTCCGGATGCGTTTTTTTTTTAGGACAGCTGGTTGGATTCGTTTTTTCAAAAAATTTCATTGATTTATTCATGCAATGTGTAGTGCAGATTTGTAGGATTCATAATCAGTTTGAAATAGTTTTCGGGACTTGTTGATTATGCACATCTGGTTATTTCTTTGCCCTTTACATAATTGTTTTTGTGATTTTTTTACTAAGAATCCGTGGTATAAGTTAGAGTTTGTGAAGACCCGAGTGTCGACGGTTGGGATATCGACCCAAGTCAACCAAGGTTCTTCAAAGAGGAGATAGGAGACACGCCGAACAACCACTTAACAAAGAACGAGCAGAGACGGGGTTTTATCCTGGTTCAGCCTCTCGGAGAGATAATAGCCCCACGCCCGGCCTTTCTTATATATCGTAGATGAATACAAGAGATGGCTCGGACGAGGCGTACAAGTCTCGGCGAGATTATGGAATCTGAGGAAGCAATAATGCGAAGATCCAGTGCAGAGCCCTCTACACGCCGTAGGGCTTGGTTTATATAGTCTGAGCAAACCGATCTCGAGGGAATATCGGGCGGGCTAACTATGAGATCGCAGCGAACTCATACATGCCAAATATCTCTCGAGGCGATAAGGCATACTCCTAGTCTTGAGGATCACGACTCCTAATCCAATCCGGGAAACCAACGTCCGGGTCTTCACGTAGCCGTGCAGAACTTCTTGTTCGAGTCGGACTCAAACACGATTCCTTGGCCACTACGCACCACGCCAGCCAGGAAGCTGTTCGGCAGGATGCATATGGGCCAGATAGAACCTTCCAGGGAGCTGGGCCCTGGTAAGCTGTTTGATCGGGCCGTCAGGGAGTGGGCCATGGCAATGGGCCGTGATTCAATCCCCGACAGCTAGCCCCCGAGACTCAAGTGGAAGGACTCACTAGAGCGGGTCGTCCCTTGAGACTCAAAGTCACGAAGAGGTATTTTTCTGCTACAAAGACATGTAACAGCGACCAACACAGTCATGGTTCAACCGAACAAGACTTGTTCGGGACCGAATAAACCCGATCGATGCCGAAAGCAACTCGTTGCGTCGAGCAGGAACGACATCCGTCCGAAAGCGAGCACTCACCTTCAAAGGCGAGACATTGGAAAAATAGCCGTTAGCGGACTCAACAGTAACTTCCTATCATTGCTTGATGAAAACAAAGACCGCTTTACCTAGCCGTTGTAGTAAAAACTAGCCGCTTTGGGACTAAACCGTGCTGAGCGCTTATACGGGACTATAAAGCACCCAAGCCGCTCATGCCAGCCACTGTTCTCGCGCCTTTCCTCTCTAAGCCCTAATTCCAACCACGCTCAGCATCAAGCACCCAAGCTCCACCACCAACCTTGCTCGTCCAGTCCTGGGAAACGCTATGGCCAAGTTCACCGGCACTAGCCTGACCGAGGAGGACCTGAAGGTCTGGGAGGAAGAGGGCCACATTGACACCGGTAGCTGGAGGCTGCCTGGAGAGGAGGATACTCCGGAGCCGCTGGAGGGAGAGTTCGTTAACTTCGAACAGTTCGCACTGTTCGGGTTGCGATCCCCCGAAAGCGACTTCGTTGAGGCCTTCTTAAACATTAGCGGATTGGAGGTGGCGAACCTCAATCCGAACAGCATCCTCCAGATGGCCGTCTTCGCACACCTGTGCGAGGGCTATCTGGGCATCGATCCATCGGTGGGGCTGTTCCTCCACTATTACACAGTGACGAGGAGCAGCTCCGCCGCTTCGGCGCTGGGGTGCTACTACCTCAAGCTCAAGCCACCCGACGACGCGCCAGTATCCTCGCCCCACCTTTCGACTCGATGGGCGCGTGGTGGGTGAGGTGGTTCTACAGCAAGCGGAGCAGCGACAGCAAACTCGTCTTCACCGGGAAGGCGCCGGCGAAGGGAACCTCAATGCCTCGGCCGGAGATGTCCGCCGAGGATTGGTACCTGTCAAGGAAGATCGCCTCCCTCGTGAGCCTCGGGCTCACGGGCAGGGAGATTATCCGGGACTTCACAGCGAACAGAATCTGTCAGCTGCGGAGAAGGTCCTATCCCTTCTACAAGATAGAGGGATGGGAAGACATCACAAGGGAGAGCACGGGTAAGTGCCTTTAAGACTCAACCTCTTCATTGATCGTTTTTCTCCGAACAGGAATTTGACGATTCTATCTGCTCGGGCAGAGAAGCCAACCGACGCATGGGTGACCGAGCGGGTCGACGCCATGCTGAAGGAGGCGAAGAAGGACAGCGAGGTCACCGGCGAGGTGGCTTATACTTGTCCGAGGAACGTGCTCGTTCGCACAGGCGAGGTAAATTACTTACACCCAGTCTGTGTTGCTAGACTTGCAATGTTGTTTAATGCTAAAGCTCACTTCTGACAACGCGCAGGAGGACCAGCTGATCCTTGGAGGGATCGTAGAGGACCTCTCCGGGTCTGAGAAGGAGAAGGTGAAGAAGGGCAAGACCAAGGCGGTCGCAAAGCCCAAGGTGGCGGCCGAGCCGACGCTTGAGCTCGCCTTGTGACACGGCGATCGCCACCGTCGAAGAGACCAACAAGGGCGACGGAGCGCACCGAAAGCGGACCAAGCGGGCGCGCTGGTCGGCCAATGAGGAAGAGACCAAGCCCTCCCTCCTCGCCGAGCAAAGCGACGAAGAGGTAAAGAACATGGCCCTCTGGCTTAGGCGTTACTCGCAGACTCACCCGCCATTTGGCGCGGCTCGAGCAGTCGCCGAAAGCGGAGGAGGCTCGAAGAGGAAGTCGCGCAAGGAAAAACTTCTTGCGCTGCTGAGAGGAGTGCTCACTCACCAGGAGCTGAGCTCATCGCCGCTAACGCCTAAGGGCCAAAGCGGAGAAGCCGCTAAAGAGCCCCAGAGAGAAAAGGCGGAAAGTTCCGTGAAGAAGATCGAGATCAAGCCCTCCACGGCGGTATGTAGAAATCGATCTTTTGATCTTTCCACCTTCTAACCGCATTAGACTTAACGATCAACTCTCGTTCATCAGTGCCCAAGAAGAGACCGCCACAGACGACGCCGAGGCGCTCGGCGGTCGCCGCCGCCCGAGCATCGCACGCAGCGTCACGGAAGTGAGGTGGCGAGCCTCAAGGACAAGCCTGGCGGCGTGGAGCTCGCCGCCGCTGGCTCCAGCCGAAAGCGATCGACGCGCCAAAGACGCAGTGGAGCGGTGGAGGCAAAAGTGGCGGCGAAGCGGCGCCACGGACTTCGGGCCAAGGCGATGGCTCGGAAGCGCCAGGCGGGACCGAGCAGCCGGTCTGCAGCACTTCGTCGCAGGGCAGCTCACCCGAGGCGACAGGATTCTCCGCGATCGTGGTGAAATCCCGCCGCCAGGAGCAAGAAGAAGCCCGGCGGTCGAAAGGTCGTCGCCCCGCCAGGGAAACAACGGCGCCACCGAGCGGAGTGGCTCGGCCTCGCCCGAGGGCGTTCGGGCGAAGAGGAAGAGGAAGAGGAGAAGGAGCGCGAGACGAAAGCGCCGCCGTCGCTCCCGCTCCCGGCGAATCGCTCCCGCAAGAAGAAGGAGCGAACAAAGGCGGCGACGGCAAGGACGCCGCCTCATCCCGCATGAGCGGGCTTCGTGGACGATGGCCTCGAGGACCGCTGCGTCGCGGATTGAAGCGCCGACTTGGCAAGGTAAACACCAAGACCAAATTTTGCTCGGTTTGAATGTGTTGTCATAAAGTGTTACGAGTAGATCTTCTCCCTCGGTCTTTAGGGATACCATGGCGAACTCGAGGATGGGGTTACCATCGAGCAGGCCACCATCTTGGCGTCCCTCCGGAGCATCTCCAGACGGGGACCCGGGCAGAAGCGCTCTACCGCCCAAAGCCGAGCAGTCAAGGCGAAGCGAAGAGGCTCAAGGCCAAGTGACCAAGGAGAGGCATTCTCTGAGGCTCTCCTAAAGGAAGCCGAGGAGCTTGCAAGCAAGCCGTGAAGGCGAGCACCATGGAGGAGAAGCCGGGTCGCACGAAGTGGCTTGAAGAGCACTTTTGGCGCGATCCATCGCGGAACCAGCTCATGGAGGAAGCCAAGAAGCTAAAAGCCCACCGCCAAGGAGGGAGCAGACATCCGGGACTCAGGCTAGGATCTCAACCCTGTGGGCTTCACGGGAAGAGATCGAGGAGATCTGTGGGATGACGGTGAGGCGATCTCCATGAAAAAAAGGGTCAAGGAGCCGGACGAGCAGCTCAAGGCAGCCGAGCAAATAATCGGCTAGAGCGAGGCTCTGAACGATCAACAAGGCCAAGACCGAGGAGGTCGAGGCCATCCGGCAGAGGGCTGGCGCAAGCCAAGCGGAGCAAGGAGGAGATCGAACGCCTCAGTGAAGCCCGGAAGGAATCAAGGCTCGAGGCGAAGTCGTGCGCCTCAAGTTAGAAGTTGAGGAGTCAAGGAGCGCTTGCTCCTAAGTAGCACCATGATTGTAACCGAAAGGGCCTTGTACTGAGACCTTTGAGTAATGCAATAAAGCACTCTTACCTTTTTTCCGGGTTGCGAAATTCAGCTCAAGTCCCAATCGACCAAGGAGGCGATCCTTCGAGGAGGCGGCCGAGCGCTCAAGACCGCCGAAAGCAGCGCTTGAATCAGAGCGAGAGTCTGACGAAAGCAGCTTTCGAGCGATTTTTCCGCAAAAAGAGCAAAGAAAAGACAAGGACGAACAGAAACCAAGAGCAAGGCGAACAGCTAGAAAGTTTTAAGAAAACCGGTAGAACGCTTAGCCTAACTCCCCCCGCCAGTGCATCTGCTCGAGGACTGAGTTTGCGAACTCGAGCAGTGCACAAGAGAAAGAGCGACGCCTAGCCCCTGCAGACGATGCATGAAGACCTGAACTTGCGACTTCAAGCACGTGCGTAGAGAGTTAGAGCGACACCGTATCTGATCGACTCGTTTTAAACGCGCCGTTAACGTAAGTTAGGCGATTCGAAAGGTAACCGAACAAGGAAAGTGCCTCTGCGCGGAGGGCTTACGAGAGAGCTTTGCTAAGGTTGTGCCGTGAGCGGTAAGTGCCTCCGCCGCGGAGGGCTTACGAGAGCGAGCTTAGCCGCGAGGTGGATGCCGTGTTACGCAACTCGAGTTTAGGAACTTGTTGAAACCAGATCTGGTAGGGAAACCACGAAGATTGCGGAGCCAAGAGTTCGCAAGATCGGGCGACCATCAAGTGTTTCGGAGAGACAGAGTAGTCCGAGAAGACGAGTGGTGAGAAGGACCGCAGGGGCCGCGAGCATTCACCGCTCAATGGGTTGGACTTTACATGGCGGCCGAGAGACTTGGACGAACTAAAGCGCGAAATTTAAGAAAAAGCCGGGCTAGGAAGCGAAAGACCTACACGAGGAACTTACGGTCGGGTCGATGTTCCAAGCGGTGGTCGCTCTCTCCGTCATCCTGACCCAGCGAACGGCCGGGATCCGGAAGAATTTTGATCCACTCCCGAGCACGGAGTTCGTCATGGGACGAGACGCTACCGACGAAGAGCTGCCCGGCGAGAGATCGATCCCGAGCACTGAGCTCGTCCCGGGACAGACGCGTGCTCGGCGAAGAGCTGCCCGGCGAAGAGATTCACTCCCGAGCACGGAGCTCGCCAGCGGGGACGAGACCGCGACCGGCGAAGAGCTGCCCCCGGCGAAGAGATCCGATCCCGAGCACGGTGCTCGTCATGGGACAGACTTATATGCCTGCGGCGAAGAGCTGCCGGCGCGAGAGATCAACCCAAAGCACGGAGCTCGTCATGGGACGAGACGCAGCAAGGGCGAAGAGTCTGCCCGGCGAGAGAGATCCAACCCGAGCACGGTGCTCGTCATGGTGTAAGATCAAGCCTCCTTGGGCTTAATGTTTTGGTAATTGATGCCAACTGGGCCTCGACGGATCGCATCAAGGCTAAGGATCTTATTTTCTAGTTCTTCTATTTTCCTTGTGTGCGTGAAATCGCTTCGGCCCATCCGCCCATTGATGTCTGCAAGATCATCTCTCGGTTGTAAGTCCCATCGAGCACAAGTTCGATCCATCCGAGTGAGTTCGACGGGTTCTAGAGATGCCAGTGTCGAGGTTCGAGAGAGTTCGGGAATCTGTTGTCCGTGGTTTTCGTAGCCGCCAAGTTCAAAGCCGATATTTTTCTTTAGGCGCGAAACCTCCCGCCGATTCCACAAGTCGACAAGATAGGCCAACAACCCTAGGTGTGACGTCGGGCAAAGTTGGTATAGCCAAAACTCGAGTGGGAAAAATTTCAGCCCCACCGGACGGCGTCCGTCATAATCGGACGGCGTCCGTGAGCCCAAGCCAAATTCTACCTAAGTCCCAAATTCACACCTTGTCGGACGGCGTCGAGCTGTCTTCAGACGGGTCCGATAAATGAGGGTTCCCAACGAGTGAGCTCGAAATTTAGCTCGTCTCAAGCGCATGATCCTCGCCGGACGGCGTCCGTCGGAGACCGGACGGCGTCCGGTGAAGAAGAAATTTGAGCGCAAGGATCTTGGACGGCGTCGTAGCGTCCGACGACGGGCCACCCTCTCTGTCGGACGCGTCCGATAGTTTATCGGACGCGTCTGATGGCAGCTAAACCGAGACCGAACACTGGCGGGCGCCTCGTTTCACGCCTGACAGCGCTTCGCCTTGACGATCAGGAAAACCACGGACGGCGTCGAGCAAGCCTAATTTTGGCAAGACCACTGTCGGACGGCGTCAAGACGGAACTGGACGGCGTCCGACCGAGTGATCTGAAACTTCGCGATTTAATCCGAGCTGTCCATTTCTAGGGTTCCGCCTTGGGCCTATAAATAGGGGCTTAGTGTACGGGTAAAATTGAGAGAGCCATCATTAGCAGCCACCCCTTGCCTTAGCCACCCATGAGAGCTCCTCCCATGGCACCCACCTCCACCTAGGGTTCCATGTGCTTGAAAGATTGAGAGGGAGAAGAAGAAAGGAAGGAGAAGAAGAAGGTGATCCCTACCTCCCCATCATCTCCAAAGTTTGCCCCATCTCCCATGGCGTTGTTGCCCTAGTTCTCATGGGGAGTGAGAAGGGGTAGTGGTGAGAGACGATCTCGATCTTGTGCTCTTGGGACTTCGCCGCCGGAGAGATCGTCATCACGCCACGGGCTTCATCAACCGTACGACTACATCCGCTCAATTCGTTGGAGGCACAAGTCCGCCGTGTGTCGGCGGCCATCTCCGTGTGTCGGGGGTGCCACGGTTTCCGTGTGTCGGAGCCAAATCCTCCATGTGTTGGGGGTGTCTCATGTGTTGAGACGAAACCCACCGTGTGTCGGTGGTCGGTGCCGTGTGTCGGTGCCGGTGGGTGTGAGTGCTCTCGCTTGTGAGAGAACCTCGCCTCTGTGTGAAGGCTTGTAGCTCGCCTACCATGTGTTGGTGAAGAGCTACCATGAGTGGATTGAGGGCTAGGGGCGAGAGAGTCCCGACTTCTCTGTGAGAAGTTTCCTCAGCGGAGGCGAGGTGCTCATGTGTTGAGCACCGAACTTGATAAACACCTCGGTTTGCGTCTCCTCATCTTACTTGTTTAATTACGCATATTGTCTTGATCGCTTGCATGTGAGTGCCATCGAGCCTCCTAGTAGTCGCTTGTGCATTATTGTGATCATTTCCGCAACTAGACTCTAGGTCAATCGATAGCTTGGGCTCTTAATTTGATTAAGTAAATCAAGCGAATCGAGAGAAGTAAAATTTGAAAAGGGCCGATTCACCCCCCCCTCTCGGCCTAGGATCCTTACACGGGGACCAGACTTGCGCTGCGGGCGAAGAGCTGCCCGGCGCGAGGAGATCCAGCCCCCGAGCACGGAGCTCGTCGCGGGGACCAGATCTGGAAGGCGATCAAGATCGAAGGGATCGATCCGATCTGGCAGGGGAAGAGACATCCTGCCCTTCTGAGTCGTAGTCCTCAGGGAGAATCTCCTGATCGCTGATAGAGTTCGACATGCTCGATCTGCGAGTCCCCACGGTCGGCGCCAGCTGTCGACGGTTGGGATATCGACCCAAGTCAACCAAGGTTCTTCAAAGAGGAGATAGGAGACACGCCGAACAACCACTTAACAAAGAACGAGCAGGAGCGGGGGTTTTATCACGGTTCAGCCTCTCGGAGAGATAATAGCCCCACGCCCACCTTTCTTATATATCGAGAGATGAATACAAGAGATGGCTCGACGAGGCGTACAAGTCTCGGCGAGATTATGGAATCTGAGAAGCAATAATGCGAAGATCCGATGCAGGAGCCCCTCTACACGCCGTAGGGCTTGGTTTATATAATCTGAGCAAACCGATCTCGAGGGAATATCGGGCGGGCTAACTATGAGATCATAGCGAACTCATACATGCCAAATATCTCCGAGGCGAGATAAGGCATACTCCTAGTCTTGAGGATCCGACTCCTAATCCAATCCGAAACCAACGTCCGGGTCTTCACGTAGCCGCAGAGAACTTCTTGTTAGTCGGACTCAAACACGATTCCTTGGCCACTCGCACCACGCCACCAGAAGCTGTTGGCGAGATGCATATGGGCCAGATAGAACCTTCCAGGGAGCTGGGCCCTGGTAAGCTGTTTGATCGGGCCGTCAGGGAGTGGGCCATGGCAATGGGCCGTGATTCAATCCCCAACACCGAGCTAGGCGGCTAGAGGGGGGTGAATACACCTCACAAATTTTTGACGCAACCGTTTTCATCAAAACCCAAACAAGTTGACAATTACGTGTACCCATAGTATGCATGAGTGCATGACTGAGAGTCATGTAATATGTGGGAATTTTGGCATTCACGGTCTAGCTTGTAAGTGTCCAAAAGAGAGGAATCAATTCAAAGCTTGCTTTACGAAAGAAGACCAACGCAAATGATCAAAATGACTTTTAGAAAAGAAAAGGCAGATTTGTTCTCACTTGTAGGAGAAAGATGGTGGCTTTCTGGTGCTCTTCAATTTTTGGGAATTTTTGTCCCCATTACATAATTATCCATGAGCATCTTAGCCAAAAATCTCCTCAAAACTCTATGTAGAAAAAATATGAAAATTTAAACAACACAAACTGCTTTCTAGAAAGTAAAAACAGATTCTCCATAGTTTGTTTCTATTTGGAGGAGATGGATGGTCGCTTTCTGGTGCCCTTAGATTTTTGAAAATTTTTGTCCCTCTGTAACAATGAGGTGTGAAGCAGCATGTAAAACATCTCCTCAAAACTCCTTCCAAAGAAAATATAAAAAATCAAACACCACTAGGTGTCAAGAAATTCGAGCAAAAAGTTTGAGGCTCGATTTTCACCTCATAGCTCCCAAATGGGGAAACTAGTAGACTTCAAATTTTTAGCATAGATGGGTATATGAGTCACGCATCGTTGAAAACTAGAATCATCTAAAAATGGGTTTTCAATATTTTTATAAAAATCTTTTACTGACTGCTGCGTGTTGAAAGTTTTTAGACAGATTAGCAACAAGTAAAGAATTTGATATCTTGCCTCTCATATGGTTGCAAAATGTGTATCAAATCATATTAGCAACCTTAAGATATCATAGACCACCAATAACCAGTAAGAAATCATCCAAGTTCATCTCAAAACAAGAGCTCCAAGAGGGAAATAAGAAAAACTAGGAGCAAATCAATGCAAGATACTTATGGAGAAGAAAGATTTAATTACATAAAAGTTGGGGATTACAAACCACACTCCATGTGGTCACAAGCACTCTAAGTGTCATCCAAAACACACCCAACTCACCATCTCTATTTCTGAAATTTTCAGCTCTAAGGGGATGAGGAGGAGGTGCTCCCCCTCTATTTATAGCCCAAGGGCGAGATGCCCTAAACCCTAGAGTCCATCTCCACCCTTTATTTGAGGATGAGTGGTGTACAACTCACACACACTACAAGATACACTCCTGAAAGGGATTCTCCACATATTCCTTCGATAAATATATTCGCAGCTTCCTCATTCGCCAGCCCAAGCCTGGGCCCACCGGTCAGATCAACTTCGCCACCAGGTTACCGACGCCGGAGCCTCCAGTTGCCTCGGATTCGTTGCCGTGGCTAAGCTTCTCGAGTACAACATGTGACCTCCCGGTCATCGAACCCGGTCGCCTGCATGCCTTTGGACGCACCAGCCTCTAGCTGTCCCCGCGAAGCGTGAGCCATGTACCCGCCGATACCTGCATTACTGAGGTGAACACACACGAAACCAGCACATCTTAACTCACCTGCAAGATTAGTCCATCACGAAATTACCAACATCATAATCCCTTTGTGACATAACAATTAGCAAGCCCTAACACACATGTTAGCTTAACAAATTCCACCGGACCAGGTCCGATCAAAACTATTACCTTGCCCAAGCTCAACACTATGGTCCGGTTTCAATTCCACGGCAATTTCCATAAATGACCATTTAAAATTCTTCAAAACACTCCAAATTCCATCTTGTCAACATATATTCATCATCAAACAGGGGTACCCTCCACATGAGTCTCAACAGTTTGTTCTTGTGTAGACACAGGGTAGATTCATGTCCATAGGCTCTACGTAAGTTCTTCAGGAAGTATAGTAGTCATGTAAGTTTAGACCTATAGGGTTCATATGCAGTTCGAAATACTTTTTTTTTTTTGCAGATTATGCAGATCTGGTTTTTTCTTTTATGCCGATCCAGGGTTATATGGTCATGATGCCGTATGAAATGTATTTTGTTGCATTTGTTATCCGTATCCATACCAGGAAAAGGGTTAAACTAAGCACACATCTAAGCTCAACATAATAAACCGAATCAAAACCACATTTGTCTAATTTTTTTATGATCTATGCTGAAGCCCTGTGTAGTGTTACTAACCTCTTCATAAGAGAATTCTACAGTTTTGTAAACCACAATGCCCTCAGCCTGTGAAGCATCGCATGAAAAAAAATATAGTTGACAAATATTATAGATTAGATTATGTGCTTTTGTATTTGTAGATTTAATACATTTTTGTTTTGGGGATAAAGAAACAGAGTAGCTATTTTAATTTGTTTTTTCAGTTTTTGTTTCTGTTAACAATTTTAATTTTAATTTTAACTTTTTTTCTTTTATTCGGTTTTAATTTATGCTCTAAAAAGAGGTATGAAAAACTAAATAAATTGTAAAAAAGATCTTTAAAAAATTCTAAAAGGGCTCAATCTCATATGAACACAGTCTTAGTGTTTGTGTTTTGAATATACTAGTTTAATTTTTTTACTTTATTCCAGTATCTTTGCAATCATTTTTTACACTATGAAAGTGCGATCTATGTTAAATGTGTGACGCAAACCAATAAAAGAAAGAATCCATGCAGCAATATTATAACATTCAATCATATAATTCATATGAGATGTAATGATTTCTAAGCAACAAAGTTGTATATTTTTTTTGTATATTTACAATTTGTAACTTTAGAAACCTGCATTATTTTTTAAAAGATTTTCTAATTACATTCCATTGTGGACATCACACAACTGTAGTAAAAAATTCCATCCTGCAATCTATGTTAGATTTCGAATATTGCAGGGAGCATTATGTATTATGTGTGTTTTCTTCGAGATTTGTTGTATATTTTGATGCAGAAATTTTGTAATCTTAGCATAGTTGTTCTACGATCTGAATGAGCTTAATATGATCGAAAATAGCTTAGTGTGTATAGAAGCTATCAAACATAACTAACATGCTGAGTTTTTCATGCATGTTCTGGGGTAGATTTCTTATGCATGTTCTAGGGTAGATTTCTGGAGAAAACTAGTGAAACAATTTTGTTTGAAGATAATGCATGTCCTAGAAAGAAAACTGGGGAAACATTTTATCTTTTGAACTCTCATGAAAGTTTGTAATAGCATCTAAACATGTGCGTTTTTTGTTTTCACAGAGCAGCAGGTTGAGGTTGTGACTATCTGATGTACATTCAAAACAAACCAAAACTAAATTGACAGATCTATATCAAAAAGATGGTACAAATCTACTATGAAGACTAATATTTCTGAAAGGTAAAGTTCAAAAGTAACAACAAATCTAAAGACTAATAATTCTGGGAAACATTCATTTTGCTTAAGATTATCCATTCCAGATAGAAACAAACTATGGAGAATCTGTTTTTACTTTCTAGAAAGCAGTTTGTGTTGTTTAAATTTTCATTTTTTTTCTACATAGAGTTTTGAGGAGATTTTTGGCTAAGATGCTCATGGATAATTATGTAATGGGGACAAAAATTCCCAAAAATTGAAGAGCACCAGAAAGCCACCATCTTTCTCCTACAAGTGAGAACAAATCTGCTTTTTCTTTTCTAAAAGTCATTTTGATCATTTGCGTTGGTCTTCTTTCGTAAAGCAAGCTTTGAATTGATTCCTCTCTTTTGGACACTTACAAGCTAGACTGTGAATGCCAAAATTCCCACATATTACATGACTCTCAGTCATGCACTCATGCATACTATGGGTACACGTAATTGTCAACTTGTTTGGGTTTTGATGAAAACGGTTGCGTCAAAAATTTGTGGGGTGTATTCACCCCCCTCTAGCCGCCTAGCTCGGGTCTTCACAAACTCTAACTTATACCACGGATTCTTAGTAAAAAATCACAAAAACAATTATGTAAAGGGCAAAGAAATAACCAGATGTGCATAATCAACAAGTCCCGAAAACTATTTCAAACTGATTATGAATCCTACAAATCTGCACTACACATTGCATGAATAAATCAATGAAATTTTTTGAAAAAACGAATCCAACCAGCTGTCCTAAAAAAAAAGGCATCCGGACATGATAATCTCCTAGCGTGAACACAAACATACTACATTACCCTATCCCCCAAAATCTCCTCAACACGGAACATAGAAGATATAAAAAATGAGAACAACGGAATATTATTAGCAGCAACCATAGCTACTAATTAGCAGCAACCGTAGCAACCGTAGAAGAGGACCTCTCTCCTATTCATAGGCGAAATGCGACCACAATGGCACCTACAACAAATTGTGAAATATTTCATAACGAAGATAGAAACCATGTAAATTCTAATCTTGTCATAGAAGTAATTCTATTTCATGGTTCTATCTTATGTTTTATTTTTTCACATTTTAAAAAATGCAATATGTGATGTAGGTGGAAGAAGATGACATCTCTCATGTTCATAGGCGAGTTATGAACACGAAAGTACCTCCAATTAATCGTGAAACCTTACCTAGTGAAGAAGAAAACATGGTAATTTCTCTTGTCACTTAAAGTAATTCTACTTTATGTTTTGATTATATATTTTATACTCTTCATATTTTAAAAATGTATTATGGGATTGTCGGTGTCTGGGAAACGCGCTCCTGAAGAGCAGCGGGACCACGGACCGGCAGACGAATTTGTGGTTGGTGTGAGGCCCAACGACCACCTTCTCGGAACACGGGCGGCGGCCAAACTCTGGGGCTAAGGTCACACTGTCTTCCCGGACAAGTGCCTGGTGCGATTCGGTGATCCGGGTACGGATCCTTCGTACAGTAAAGAGGGGAGAACAATACGAACCGTGAAGACAAGTGATTTACCCTGGTTCGAGCCCCCACTGTCGGGTAATAGCTCTACTCCAGTCTTGTTGCTTATACAGTGGAAAACAGTACAAGGGTGCCGAGACCGGGCTTGGAGGCACCGATCCCGAGCTTACAATGACGGTAGCTAAGGACTAAGACTACTGGCGAGGAAGCTTCGGATGGATGTGGCTTGTGCGCTTAGAGCTGTGTGTGAGACTGCTTGGATCCCTTCGAATGCCCAGGAATCCTCCTTTTATAGGCGCGGCGGGCTGTCCGAAGCTGATACGGTGGGCCCCGCGCCTGTCTTTGCTTTGGTGGTGAGGTTCTTGTCTCGTTCTACGGCTCTGTCTGGTCTCAAGCCTGCTGGGAGAAACCGGTCAGGTTATTACTGGACACGTGTTGTTTTGGAACGCCGATACGGGGAGAAACCTTCTTTAGGGAGAAAGCACTTTCCCTTTTTCCCCAATATAGCATTGACTGGACTGGGCCAGCCTCACGCCGCCTGTTGGGGGCGTTGCGTAGCGTAACAACCATTCGCTGCCTGTCAAGGAGGGCAAACGACAAATCAGGTTGCCCGCGTGCCCTTCCCCGAGCTGCGGGTTCCCGGGGGGGACACAGTTCGTTCCGGTCAAGGCCGGAAAAAGCGCGGTGGGACACGACAGTTGTCGCCACCTCTCCGCGAACAGGCGGGCTGTCCGCAGAGCCTTCCCCCGGGCTAAGGGGAGCCCGCGAGGCGCGCCACGCCCCTAGCAGAGACCCAGGACAACGCGGTTGACCTGGTCAAGCTCGGGGCGGACCCTGACGTGCTAGGCACCTCCTTTAGTACGGCCAAGGGTGGCCTTTCGGACTTTCTGTTCGCACGGTGGGCTGATACGGAATCAGCCCAAGGCCCATCCCGAGGTGGGCCGCTTGTTAATTACCAACAGCCAGCCCCCGAGCCTCGAGCGGGTCACGCAGTGAGCCGGTCTGAGGTTTAGAAAAAGAATCTTTGCGCCGTGCAGGGAGATTTGGCTCGGGCTTTTGGGAGCTGCAGAGCCTTTGAGCATTGAATTTGATTTGACAGAAAAGCGGGGCAGTTATGCCTTCTTGGGCACGATCCCCACGACTTCCGCTTCGGCCGTTGCTTTCTTTTATAAGGCAGCGCTTCGCAGGGGGAACTCACACTTGTAGAATCATCCCCTTCACCCCCGTCCCCCTCTTCCCACCTCGCTTTCCACCTTCTCGCTTCCCGTCGCCATGGTATTCATTGGGGACAGCGTTCTTTCGACGGAGAGGATGGCGGAGCTTGAGAGGGACGGCTTTGAGAAGCCGGGCTCGTGGAGGCTCCCAGACGCGGAGCGGGAGCCGAGGCCCGAGCCCGACGAGCTGGTATGCTTCGAGAGTTCGGCCATTTGAGGGTTCTGTGCGCCGGAATCGCAGTTTTTGATGGACTTCTTTGCCTTCACGGAGCTGCGGCCGGAGAACTTGTCCCCGCAGTCCTATGTCCACCTGTCCATCTTCGTGTTCCTGTGCGAGGCGCACTGCGGGGTGCGGCCAACGGTGAGCCTCCTCCAGCACTACTTCGAGTTGAAGCCTGTTGGCCACCGCGTGGGCAATGGCGGGGTCTTCTACCTGACCGCGCGCCGAGCTCGGGGGAGCCAGTCGTACCCGAAGTACGAGGTGAGGACGAAGGTCGATGGTTGGGCTCGGCGGTGGTTCTACCTAAACCGCGGGACCTCGACCCTGGAGTACTCTTCGGCTGCACCGGATACTTCGATCTTTCAGCGCAGCGAGATCCTGCTGGAGGATCAAGTCTCGGAACACGAGATCAAGGGACTCGTCAAGAAGGGCCTGACGGGCTACGATGTCGTCACTGGCTCCATCCGGCACCGGGTCAGCCCGCTGGGGCGCCGTGAGCGGTGCGTCAGCGACATGGGCGGTTGGGAAGATCCGGACCGGGATTTCCATGTTGGTAAGCACGAGCCGCGCTGTTATGTATGATTTCCAGGTCGGAACTCGCCGTGACCGTTGGTGACGCTGTGCAGGGCTCTCGACCCGCGAGGTTGCGCGGATCGCGGGGATGCTATTGCCTATGGACAAAAGTCCTCATCCCGTTCGATTTGTGAGGGATAAATTGTCTGCGGTACGCGCCCGTAAGGTGTTCGATGAAATCTCTATCCGCACACCTTTGGGGTTCTGACAGATTGCGTTGATTGTTTTATAGCGGACACGGAAGGCGGCCAAAAAGGCTGCGAAAACCACGGGCTCTGCTGAGGAGGGCTCGTCCGCGCAACCAAGGGCGGCGCGCTCGCCGTTAGGGAAGTCTCCGGCGGAGTCCGGCAGGGCGTCCGCCTTGTCGCTGATGTCGATTGAGGGGAGTCTGGCGCCGGCATCAACCGCGGTGAGCGCGGCGTGGGCGGGAGCGGAGCCCCTTGCAAGAAAACGCCCAGCGCCGTCACAAGTAAGCCCTCTTCCTCCGACGTTATCCGAGTGTTGGGCATTCGGTGCCTCTCAAGTTCCTCCTCGCATGTCTAGGGCGTGGCGTCTTCGAAGAAGAGGACATACCGGCCCGTCCCAGACAGCGACGACGAGGAGGTCGTGCTGGTGTCGGGCCCGCCTTCGGTAACGGTGCCGCGACGAGGGCCTACGCAGAAAGTTCCCGCAGGCCGAAAGAGAGCGCTCGTGCCCACTACCAGCCGTGTCGGTGGGCTAGAGACAGAGCTCTTTCTGCGCCCTACACCGGGGGTGCACAAGGGCACAGAATTGGAACCAGTGTGTAAGTGTTTTTGCCTTCGCCTACTGTCATTACGCTCCCGTATCTATTCGTTAAGCGCTTCTCTGACTTCAGTGCGTAGCGCCAAGGTGGTGACTGAAGCACTGCCTCCCTCTGCTGAAGCCCGGGAGGCCGAAAATGCACCGGCTGATCCTGATGGGGAGGGATTCTTAGAGCGATCAATGGCGGTTGCCGGGCTGCTAAGGCCGACGGACGCGCGGGGCAAGGAGAGGCAGTCTTTCCGCGGGGGATCATCATCCTGCCTGCCGATGGTAGTGCTGGACGCGTCTGCCGAGGTCACGGAGACCGTGAAGGTGGAAATCGAGAGAGCCTCGCTGTGGGTTACGCCTCTGCGCGTCGAAGGGCGCACGGCGCATGGATGGTGGCCAATCGACCGCCGGGGGATTGCTGACCTCTTCAAGACCCCGATCGGGGAAGTGCCCCGGCGCCTGACCGGCGCATGCTGCTGTTTGGATGGGACTGGCAAGTGCGGGTGCTCGTGCCGTCGGGCTGGACGAACGTTTTGTTGTCCAGCGTGACTCCCCTGACGTCCGCGGGTTGGATATCTGCCAGCCCGGAGTAGGTGGAACAACAGGTGGGTATCAGAACGCGGCGCTCTGCCGAGGGAGGTCGGCCGAGGGTGCAGATCTATCCAACCCTTGGTTTGACAAGGGAGGACCTTATGCAGCGCCTGGACGCCGTTTCGGTGGGTGAAGCGAACATCGCCCGCCAGCGTATGGCAGAAGCAGAGGCCGAGGCGGAGCGGTGGCGGTTGAAAGCGGCATGTGTCGTCGTGCCCCCTCGACCACGCCCGGTCTTAGCAATGGGCGCTACGCCCACATTCCTGCCTCCTGTGGAGGGCGAAAGCTCGATAGAAACGGAGCTCTGGGCGACGAAGGTCGGCCTGGCCTTGGCAGAAGACGCGATGATCAAACTCAAGGTGCAGCTTACGGAAGCGCAGTATGCCGCCCAGTTAGCCGCGGAGCGAGCCGAGCCGACAGTGGAAAGGCAGAGGCTCGCGCAGGAGGTCATCCAACTGTTGGGTGAGCTCCAGCGATCCCAGGACGTCGTGGAGCAAACGGCCCGGGCGAGGGAGGGACTCGAGGCATCCTTGGCGGCTGCCGAGGCAGCGCTGGAGGCCCATATTGGCGTAGGTGAGGTTCGCGCCCTTCCAGCGGCGGCGGATGGGAGCGGAGCTGAGAGCGCCGCCAGCAGAGGGCGTAATGAATTGAGGCTCATCGGCAGCAACGAGCTGAACTGCGGGCCCAACTGGCCGTGGCGCAGCGGCGAGACGAAGCCGAGCTCGCGGCCAAGGTGGAGGATTCTGAGAAGCGAGCGGCCGCGGCTGGGACGACGGCCCTGCTCTCGACAGCGCCACCATCGTCGTTGCGCTCCGTGTCGTCGGAGGAGAGCAGCCAGGACTCAGTAAGCTGCTTGCCTTTGCCGTACCACGAGGCGCGCACCCGCGGGCTTGACCGAACCGTGCACGGCGCCGTAGGGGAGAGACTGAAGAAAATGCTTTCTTTCCAAAGGAAGGTAACACCCCTAAACCTGCCTTGCACGCTTAGGCACTTGACTTTTCATGATTTGATGTGTATCCTTTCGTTTCAGTTCTATGGTCTCGTTGCCGGCACATCCCCCTTGATGGAAGCAGCGAACGAGCGGTCGGATGAGGATGCAGCGAAGGTCGAGAGCCTGTTTGCTGAACTTGCGCAAGCCCGGGCTGAAATAGAGCGCTTGAATGGGCTGGCTGCGGAAACCGAGGTGCGCGGGACCGCTCGTGCTGCCGAGCTAGAGGCCACACTCCAGTCAGCGCAGAAGGGGGAGCAGGAGGCTGTGGCAAGGCTTGTCAGGGCCCAGGAAGCGGAGGCAGCGGCAAGGAGCCAAGCCCAGGCAGCCCGTGAAGAAGCGGACCGGGCCCGAGCCGTGTTTGATGATGAGCGTAAACGCAGGGAGGCGGCCTCCAAGGAGCGGGATACTATTTTATCCGAGCGGAACTCCACTGTGCGTGGGCTTGACGAGACTCGCAACAAACTCATGGCGGCAACGCCGCGTTATGCGAAGCCGGGGCGAAGTCCAGGGCCGATAATGAATCCCTGAGGAAGCAAGAGCAAGAGCTCGTTGAAGCCCGAGCTAAGCTGCGCCAGGAGCAGAACGATATGGCCAGGCAAACCATAGAGTTGCTTCAGGCACAAAGTCAAATTCGGAACTTAGAAACTGAGCTGGAAAGGCTCAAGTTGCAGCACGGGCCGTAGTTTGACCCGGTCTATCTTGTCCAGAAATTTGTAGCATGAATACCTGTAGACTTTTATTTTAGATGCTCGCTTAACGGATAAGCACGGCGCAATATGTGGTGGAATTGGGCTTAGCCATTTTCTGCCTTAGTTTATTGTGTCAAGTTGCGCGCACTGTGGGCTCCGTGAAGGCGGCACGTTGTTCACCGACAGCGAGGGTACGCTTGCGTGCACGGATACTGGCGAAACCACCCGCGCTGGTTCATGCACCCGGCCTAAGCCACGCGTCACGCCGCGGAGGCACCGCTGGGCCGCGCCTACGCACTAGATTTTGACCCGTAATGATTTCTCCCTTGCCACTGACGGCGGGACCGGGCACGGTTGCGATCGATCCGCGCTTAGTATTTCAGGAGGCGGATGCGTGCGGCGCGCGTCTCTTCATCTCGGGTAGTGGGTTTTAATTGCCCATCTCTTCGCCCGCAGCGATGCTTCGGGTAGCTCGCTGCACGACGGGACATTGCACAGCCGTCGGTCTATATAAGGCGAGGCGCTGGGCGCCGTGCTGCATCACCTCCCCTTTACCCTTCCTCATCCTTCAGCCAAAAAACCGAAGTTCTCAGCCAGTGAGAGAGAGATAGGGAGATAGGGGAGAAAACCACAAGAGAGGAAAAGGGGAAGGAAAGAAGCATGGCCTCCGACGCCGATTCTGGTGATCCATTCGCCTGGCTACTGGCGGAGATCGAGGATCTACCGCCATTATCTCCTCTGCCGAGGCTAATCCAGCCCGCGGTGCAGGGGGTGAATGTGCCGGCTCCGGTCGTGGCGAGCCAGGCGGCGGCGCTTGCGACGCAAGCCCAAACCTGTGCCGACGAAGGGGCGGCCATGGCGCTGGAGGGGGGCATAGTGGCGACGCAGATCACCGCCGACGCTGCGTATGCCGCCGTACTGGCGGCGGAGGAAGAGGGGGCTCTGCTGCTGGCCGCGGCGGAGGAGGAGGAAGCTCCGTCGCAGGCCGTGGCGGGAGCAGAGGTGGTCGCGAAAGCTGAGGTGGTCGCGGAGGCCGTCGCGGCGCTACCGCCGCTGCTCCTAGACTCCATCCTCTACCAGCGGCGGAGGAGGCGGCATTCGAGCTCGCCGGGACCGTCGTCGCCCACAGCGGAGGGGGCTGAAGCGGCGGCGGAGGCTCCTGACGTGGCGCGTGGGTGCCTATGGGCGATCTCGCCTTGGTCGGCGGAGGCGCCACCCGAGAAGCGCCGGGCTCGCGCCAAGGCCTGCCTGCCCGACGTCGTCATCGGCAGAGTCCGCAGCTCCGTCGGCTCGTCGCCAGCACCGCTGGTAGGAGCAGCGGAGTAGCCTTAGGATTTGGGCACCGTCGTAGCTATAGTAGCACGGTGCCCCTTTTGCGGTAGACTGAGATGACGAGGCCTCCTTTTGCTTGTATAATCCCTTTGTCCTTGTAAGATCCTCTTATGTGAAATGCAGTTTCTTTTATGAATCCATCTCTTTTGACTTGTCCATTTTTCTCTCCTGTGTGAATTTGTGGATTTGAAATGCAAAAACAGGGGGAAACAGATGAACAGTAATGAAGTTCTGAGGAGAACTTAGGAAATTTGGGCAAACTGATTGCTTTGAAAGATTGCTGTTTGGTGTGCCTAATCATCCAGCCCCCGGGCCGCGGTCAAGTCCAAGTGCGATCTTTGAGTTGGGCGCGGTCTAGAGATTGGAATGACTTAGAAAAAATTCGTGCGAACTCCCAGCCCCCGAGCTTCGTTGGGCCACGCGGCGATGCGGGCTTGGCGAAGTGAAAGGCTTAGGGAAAATCAAGAAAATCCTCAAATTTCGAGTGTCATGCGAGGCCCAAGTTAGCCACCCAAACAAACCCGACATGGGCTTATCAGACCTTTGGGTCATGGAATTCCACATTCTTGCGGAGATTCACTAGGGTGCGAGAGATCGGCTTATTTCGTCGTGGAAATGCTCTGTAATGCTTTATCCTTAGCCCTTGGGCTTTGGCCACGGGCTGTTTGAAATGATCAAGACTTAAACCGGCGTGACTCGTGTTTGGGGAAAGGTTTTTTTTTTGGAATTGAAGTGAATTGAAACGGTGGGAACTTACGACCTGATTAAGCATAGAAGCGTCGTAGAAGAGAGATGTTCCATGAGCTAGGGAGCTCGTTCCCATCCTTGTCGCGAGGCGACAGAGTCTGTTCAGCTCAAGGCCGACTACTTTGTACGGTCCCTCCCACTTGGGGCTGAGCTTGGTGGAGCCCACGAGGTTCTGAATGCGTCGTAGAACCAAGTCTCCCACTTGCAGGGTCCTTGTATGTACATTTCGTGCTGCGTAACGACGCAGAGTCTGCTGGTAGGCCGCAGCCCGGAGTAGGGATTGCTCGCGGCGCACCTCAAGTAGATCGAGGTCAAGTTGTCGTTCCTCGTCGTTGACCACGAAGCTGGCGAAGTCAACGCGATCGGATCCTAGTCTCATTTATGTTGGGAGGACTGCTTTCGAGCCATAGACGAGTCGGAAAGGAGTTTCTCCTGTAGCCCGGCTGGCTGTTGTCCGGACTGCCGAGAGGACTGACAGTAGCTCGTCAACCCAACCTTACTGTTTTGCCTTGAGGACGTCGTAGACTCGCTTCTTGATGCCTTGGACTAACTGTCCATTAGCTCCTTTAGCTACTCCGTTGCTCTGTGGGTGGGCCACAGAGGCCAGGGCGAGCTTCATGCCGATTTCCTCGCAGTAATCGTTGAATTCCCTGCTCGTGAATTGGGTGCCATTGTCAGCGATGATCCTGCTGGGCACACCAAATCTTGCCACGATGCTCCGGAAAAAACGTACCTCGGCAATTGCAATGATGTTGGAGACCGGCTCGGTTTCGATCCACTTGGTGAAGGTATCAATGGCTACGAACAAGTACGTTTTGCCACCGAGACCTTTGGGGAACGGTCCTAGGAGGTCCATACCCCAAACCACGAACGGCCACGCTAGTGGAATTGTCTACAGCTCATACGCGGGCTGGTGCGTCATCCGTGCATGATACTGGCAAGCTTCGCAGCGCTTAACCAAGGCTTCTGCGTCGCTCATCACGGTGGGCCAATAGTAGCCCATGCGGAACGCTTTGCCGACGAGAGTTCTGTGTGAGGCGTGTGCGCCACAGATGTCCTCGTGAATGTCGGCTAGAAGGTACTTACCTTCTTCTTAGGTGACGAACATACAAAGCATGCCATTAGCACCCCTTCGGTACAGCAAGCCCCCGTGCGGGCGGTAAGCTCGGGCTCGTCGTTTTAGCTGGGAACGCTCAGCAGCATCCTCGGGCAATATCCCCTGCTCCAAGAACTAAATGAATGGCGTCATCCAGGAGATGTTTTGCTCGAGGAATGAGACAGTACCGGATGTCTCGGTTTGGGGGGTAGCAGACGTCCCCTTGGCCTCCTCTCCGGAGGGAATGGAGGGCTTTAAAAGGTGCTGCACTAGCACCCTCGGCGGGCCGGTTTTTGCCAGGATCCGAGTTTGGCGAGCTTATCAGCTTCGCCATTCTCTTCCCTGAGAATGTAGGTAATTTCGAAATTCG
Source organism: Raddia guianensis (assembly GCA_036346415.1). Classification (NCBI taxonomy): domain Eukaryota; kingdom Viridiplantae; phylum Streptophyta; class Magnoliopsida; order Poales; family Poaceae; genus Raddia; species Raddia guianensis. Next base: position 58,277,658 of record CM070536.1, read on the forward strand.
TGAAACGCTTCTCCAGTTTCCTCACTTCCGCCAGGTACCGCGCCATCGAGTCGTCAGTTGCCTGAAACTCCTCCCTGACCTGGCGGACGACAAGCTACGAATCCCCTTTCGCAACCAGTCGTTTGATATCGAGCGCAGTGCATGCTCTTAGGCCCGCAATTAGGGCTTCATAGTCTACGGCGTTGTTGGTAGCCGCAAAGTATATTTGTACGACGTGCTGGAGTCGCTCTCCTTTGGGGAGATGAGAACGAGCCCGCATCCTGATCTCCCGGACTGGTGTGAACCGTCGAAGAACAGAGTCCACCGACCTTCTTCCCCGTCTTGACCTGGAGAGCTTCACTTTTGCTTATCCGGCCTGGTCAACTCCGCGACGAAATCAGCAAGGGCCTAGGCCTTGATCGCGGTCCGGGATACGAACTGGATGTCGAATTCACCCAGCTCGACTCCCCACTTCGCGACCCGGCCAGTGGCCTCCGGGTTTCGGAGAATGTCCTTGATCGGGTAAGTAGTCGGGACAATAATCTGGTGGGCTTGAAAATAGTGACGCAACTTGCGCGAAGCCATCAGCAAGGCATAACACAGTTTCTGAAGGTCGGGATAACGCTCCTTTGGCCCGGTGAGCACTTCGCTCACATAGTAGACGGGCTGCTGCTTCCCTTCTCATTCCACTGCCAGCACCGCGCTTGCGGCGTTTGGTGTTACTGAGAGGTATAGCAGGAGGGTTTCACTGAGCTTGGGAGTGGTGAGTACAGGTGGCGAGGCAAGGTACTGCTTGCGCTGCAGAAACGCGGCCTCAGCCTCCTCAGTCTACTCGAAACTATCGTGCTTTCGTAGCAGCTTGCAAAAGGGCGCGCTTCGGTCTCCAAGGCGGGAGATGAAACGGCTTAAGGCCGCCATTTTGCCCTTGAGGGACTGGATGTCCTTTACACAGGTTGGCGACCTCATCTTTTCGACGGCCTCGATCTTTTCAGGGTTCGCACCGATGCTCGCCCCGCCGATTACGTAGCCTAAGAGCATACCGGACTTGACGCCAAAGAAGCATTTCTCGGGGTTTAACTTGACCCGGTGCTGTCTTAGGCTATCAAAGGTTTCCCGTAGGTCAGACAGGTGGTCACGGGCGTCCTTGCTCTTGACTACGATATCGTCCACGTAGACTTCTACGTTGCGCCCTATTTGATCAGGGAGAGTTTTTTGCATGAGACACTGGAACGTGGCGCCAGCATTTATGAGACCGAAGGACATGGTCGTATAACAAAATGTGCCGAAAGGCGTTACAAAGGCGGTTTTCTCCTCGTCCTCTTTATACAATGCGATCTGATGGTAACCGGAATCCAGGAAACTCATCAAAGCTGAATCTGCCGTAGCGTCAACTAGCTGATCTATGCGTGGAAGGGGAAAGTTATCCTTGGAGCAGGCGGAATTGAGGTCGTGGTGGTCGACACACATGCGCCACTTGCCGCCTTTCTTCTGGACGATGACTGGGTTCGCAAGTCAATCGGAGTGCTGGACTTCGCGGATGAAACCTGCTCGAAGCAGCTTGCCGAGCTGGTCTTGGATGATCTTGGCCTTCCAGTCGGGGACACGCCTCTGACACTGCCTTACCGGTTTCTTGTCGCCGATTGGGCTAGCCTGTGCTCGATCACCTCCCTTGGGACACCGGGCATATCGAACGGTTCCCATGCAAACGCGTCCTTGTTAGCCCGGAGGAAGGTAATGAGCTCGAGTTCCTATTGAGGCTCAAGGGTTGTCCCCACGTGGACCACCTTGGAGGGGTCTGACTCCGTGAGGACGATAGTTTTGGTGGGCTCCTGCGGCTGCAATGCCACCTTGGGGCGCGCTGTGACGCGCTCCTTGCCACTGGGACCACGGGTAGGGAGCTGTCCTACCATGGCCAGCGCGGTCTCGTCGTAGTCAAGAGCCGTCTTATGGTTGCCCCGGACGGTGATGACTCCCTTGGGCGCCGGCCTCTTCAGGCAATGGTAGGCGTGGTGGGAGACCGCCATGAACTTGGAGAGCGCGGGGCGCCCCAAGATGGCGTTGTAGGGGAGCTATGTTTCCACCACCTCGAAGGTGATGTACTCCGTCCGGAAGTTGGCGGAGGAGCCGAACGTGACTGGCAGCACGACCTGCCCCACGGGACGAAGCGACGATCCCGGGACGATCCCGTGGAAGGGAACGGTGATGTCCTTGATCTTGGAGCGCGGGACCTGCATGAGGCCCAGAACGCGCGCCGTAATGATGTCCAGCGAGCTCCCGCTGTCCACGAGGACGCGGTCAACTCTGGTGTTGCCAATGGTGGGGCAGAGCACCAGCGGGAGGCGCTGGGGTTTAGAGAGCCCGGCCGGGCAGTCCGTCACCGAAAAGGTGATGGCCTGGCTAGACCAAGGCAGGGATTCCGCCGCGGGCTCGCCGTGGGAGATGTGGAGGACCTCTCGAGACTCGGCCTTGAGCTCGCGCCGAGAGGTGTAGGCTGACGTGCCGCCAAAGATGACGGCGACGTGGCCACGGGCCTCAGGGAAGCCCGGATCCTGGCCGCCCTGGGGAGTAGGCGCCGCGGCCGTGCCCTCAGGCAGCTCGGGCATGGGTCCGCGACCAGCGTAAAAGTCCTCCAACTGGCGGGCCCATGTGCGACAGTTGCGCAGGTCATGGCCGGGGCGCTGATGAAGGCGGCAGAAGAGACTGGGGTCGTGGAACTGGTCCTCACCCCTTTTCTGCTGCTGCGGACGGGGAGGCCGACCACAGGGTGCCCCTCGGCTGCTGCGCTGCTGCCTCCGCCCGAGGAGGTCGCCAGAGCCGTTGTTGCAGCGGGCCGCGGGCGGCGGGCGCGACTGGGGCGGGCGCGGCGGCGGGCACTCGGGCTGGTCAGGCTCGACGGCGGCGATGAACTAAGCGGGCTGCTCCGGCCGCTTCTTCTTCTCTGCCCCGGCCTTGCCCGGGCCGTCACTGACCTTGGCCTTTTTCTTGGCGCGGCCCCTCTTGCGCTCGACCGCCTCAGAGGCGTTGACGTAGAGGGCCGCGGTGCAGAAGAGCTCGCTCGCGGTATTGACCGGGTGGAGCTCGAGGTCCTCGGTGTAACGCCGGTCCCTCACGCCGTCCTCGAAGGCCTCGATGATGGCCTCGTCGGAGATGCAAGGAATTGTGTTGCGGGCTCTGATGAACCGGCACACAAAGTCCTGGAGACTCTCGTCGTCTCGCTGCACCACGAGCTTGAGGTCCAGGGGGCGCCCAGAGCGGGCGTAGCATCCCTGGAAGCTTGTGCGGAGGGCATCCTGTAGTTGGGACCAGCTACGGATAGAACTAGGCCGCTGATTGAATAGCCTGGTTCGGGCCATGCCCTCGAGCACTGTAGGGAAATAGTTGACCATGACGGCCTCGTCTCCCCCATAGCTCGGACGGCGGTGGTGTAGATGGAGAGGAACTCCTCGGGCCGCACCGGGATGCCCCGCCTTCTCCCGCGCTCTCCATGAAGCGCCGTGGCCGCCGAGATTCTTGCTCCCATCGAACTTCTCGATTTGCCCGGGCTTGAACCTCGGCGGCCACGGCGCTTCACGGAGAGCGCGGGAGAAGGCGGGGCATCCCGGTGCGGCCTTCGGGGGAGAAGCATCCCGGCGTGGGCCTAGGCGGGAAAACACTTTGCCTGGGGCGCGCGACGAATCTCCTGCGGAGGAAGCCATCTGAGTCTGGCGCGAGCGGCTGCGGTGGCGGCGGGAACGCTCCTGAGCGCCGTCCTGGCCGGAGCGGTTTTGTGCACCGCGGCGGTCAGACTCGTTCCCGCGCCAGATGTCAGGGCGGCCGCTGCTAGTCTGCTGCTCGTGCAGATCGATGCCGCAGGTGATGAAACCGACGCCCTCGGCAATGGCAGGACACAGGTCCGCCATGAAGCCGTGGGGTCCTTTTCCAGATCGCGGACGACCGCGGTGATGGCGCGCGCTCTCTGCTGGCTGCGCAGGAGCGGGTTCATCATGGTCTCAATGAGAGAGTCGACTGGCTGGCGACCCGGCGGGGTGCGCTGGCAACGGTCCTCCTCGCAGATCCCATCCATGACGCGGCGGACGGCATCGTTCAAGAACTTAGCGGCTGCGGTGCGGCGGCGCAACTGCTCCTGGGCCTCCCCATTCTTGGCGTCGCCGTCGACCGCGGCTGCGAAGACGCAGCGGGACGTGCGCGAGGCCGGGGGAAATGTCCCAGTGTTGCCAGCGGAGGTAGCGGAATCACCAAGTAGCTCGAACTCCATGGGAGTCTCACTGACGTGGGTGACAGAGGGGTCCAGCTTCAGGAGCGACTCCTCGGGGCGAAACTCTACCCCTGGGGCGAGAGAGGCGTCAACCTCCATCTCGTCAACCCCGGCTTCGGCGAGGTACTCCTCCCGCCAGCCATCGTACGACGGGACCAAGTCGTCTAGATCATCGCACTCATCGAACTCGAGGTCCAGGGCCTCGTCGTTGCTCGGAATCTCAGGCATGTCTGAGGGAACGGAGTGCTGAGGGCTGCTCATGGGCCCTACGGTGGGCGCCGGCTGTCGGTGTCTGCGAAACGCGCTCCTGAAGAGCAGCGGGACCACGGACCAGCAGACGAATTTGTGGTTGGTGTGAGGCCCAACGACCACCCTTCTCAGCAGCCCGGGGCGGCGGCCAAGCCTGCGGGGGCTAAGGCCGAGTTGTCTTCCCGGACAAGGGCCTGGTGCGATTCGGTGATCCGGGTACGGATCCTTCGTACAGTAAAGAGGGGAGAACAATACGAACCGTGAAGACACAAGTGATTTACCCTGATTCGAGCCCCCACTATCGGGTAATAGCTCTACTCCAGTCTTGTTGCTTATACGGTGGAAAACAGTACAAGGGTGCCGAGACCGGGCTTGGAGGCACCGATCCCGAGCTTACAATGACAGTAGCTAAGGACTAGGACTACTGGCGAGTAAGCTTCAGATGGATGTGGCTTGTGCGCTTGGAGCTGTGTGTGAGACTGCTTGGATCCCTTCGAATGCCCAGGAATCCTCCTTTTATAGGCGCGGCGGGCCGCCCGAAGTTGATACGGTGGGCCCCGCGTCGGTCTTTGCTTTGGTGGTGAGGTTCTTGTCTCGTTCTAGGGCTCTATCTTGTCTCGAGCCTGCAGGGAGAAACTGGTCAGGTTAGTACTGGACACGTGTTGTTTTGGAACGCCGATACGGGGAGAAACCTTCTTTAGGGAGAAAGCACTTTTCCTTTATCCCCAATATAGCATTGATTGGACTGGGCCAGCCTCGCGCCGCCCGTTGGGGGCGTCGCGTAGCGTAACAACCATTCGCTACCTGCCAAGGAGGGCTAACGACAAACCAAGCTGCCCACGTGCCCTTCCCCGGGCTGCGGGTTCCCGGGGGGGGGGGGGGACACAGTTCGTTCCGGTCAAGACCGGAGAAAGCGCGGTGGGACACGACAGTTGTCGCCACCTCTCCGCGAACAGGCGGGCTGTCCGTGGAGCCTTCCCCCGGGCTAAGGGGAGCCCGGGAGGCGCGCCACGCCCCTGGCAGAGACCCAGGACAACGCGGTTGACCTGGTCAAGCTCGGGGCGGACCCTGACGGGCTAGGCACCTCCTTTAGTACGGCCAAGGGTGGCCTTTCGGACTTTCTGTTCGCACGGTGGGCTGATACGGAATCAGCCCAAGGCCCATCCCGAGGTGGGCCGCTTATTAATCACCAACAGGGATGTAGGTTGACTGTGAAGTCATATTATATGCCATGGTCAGATCAGAAACTATTGTGGGTAAAGCCACTATTCCATCAACCGACCCAAACACCAAGATAGGAGGTGTTTGCCTTTGAAGAGAGTTCTATGAAGTCCGTGTGGATACGGTTTTCAAAAAGGATATTGATCTACCACGACCATATGGTGATTTACATACTATGGCACCTGCTCACATGAAGCGAATTGCTTGGCCATCCAATAAAGTAATAATCTAGACTATGTGTTATTTATATATGGAATTGATAGCAAGCTACTAACTCAGGAATATTTCTATAGATGAATTGTGCCAAGAGGCCATCTTCCTCGCAGACAGTAGGTTCGTAAATGCAAACTTACTTGTTGAATGAATGTTATCTTTATAGTAGCCAATAGAAATACCAAATTCTTGTGTTCAGCCTAAAAACAAAACCATTGAATCTAAAAATGCCATATCATACATTCCAGAAAATTACAAATAGGGTCCAATATCTTAAGATATTTTGAATGGGTGTACTTAGTAGAACTACCTTTAATAGGATTAGAATTCTAATACTAAATGTTAAATTAACTTTGCATACTGTATTATTTAGGAACATGTAATTAACTCAACCTCACTTTAATATCTAAGCCACATATATAGATTTATAAGAAAAACATATCATGCTTGTATGGAAAACTAATGCCATTAAAATGAACTCAACTATAACCAGATACCATTACTACTCAAATACCAAGACTATAAAGAATGAAAGATTAGAAATAATGCAAGATTATTAACTAGCTTGTATGGAGAATTATTATTTTAACTTGTACTTGTTTTCCACTTTTACAGAATAACTCTTATTTACTATGTGCTAATTATTGATTTGCCTTTTCATTTTTCTAAATTCTTTTCTTTACAGGTAAAACCGAAAGAGCAACATAGCAAGTTCAACACGCTACCTAGCTTTGGTTCGAGCAAGACAATTCATTGCAAAATTAGAATGCATGTGATCTTTTAGGAGAAATGATATATATACACATATATAGTGTGGATTTACAATGGATGATGAACCTTTTGCATGAACCATGTGGGTGTCACTGTGCTATAACACACGGATGTGTGTCTTTTGGAGAAATGATGTGTTTTGAATGGATGATTATTAATGGACAAGTGTTAATCTATATATGTATGTTGAGTTGATTTGAATGGGGATAAATAGTTCAGATCATTGTGATTTTTACATATGACTTCTTGTGACTTTATGACCAAATATATATATTACAAAATTTGTAGGTTTCTATATTTAAAATGAGTTAAGAATAGCGATATACAATGAGTTGGCAAAACAACATACGGTTTCTATCGATTGGTCGGCAAAAAATATTGTGGGATGTTTCCTCCGGTAGGGGAAGCAATATGGCGACAGACAAGCAGTTGGGAAAACAGGCATTGCCAACACATAGGCAGCCGGCAAAATGGTGTCCATGGCAAACAAATGTCCGTCGGCAAAAATATGTTAGTCAGCAAATAAATGTCATCGGGGTCAGCCTGTCCATCGGGAACATATTGTCCGTCGAGAAAGATTTTTGCCGACAGGACTTTAGCTGACACATGAAATTTGTCGGCAATACTTTTTGCCGACGAACTATTCAATGCTATATCTACTATTGCCAACGTACAGTCAGACGGGAATAATGCTGTCGTGGTTTAGTGGTGGGCCATTAAGATTTATCAAGAATTAAATATCAAATATATGTCCAAGCCCATATATTCTAACAATCGCCCACTAGATCTCAAAGTCCATCACAAATTTACATGTTCTTAGCATTGTTTGATATGTCAATTTTCGATGACAATGGACTTTTCCTTGAATTGCACCTAGATCTTCAAACACAGTCGTTCATAACTTGAATAATAGACTATGCTTTGAATTGCAAGTCTTGTGTAAACAAGTTTCACTTAAATTCATTAATGATACTTGGCTGCCAATAGGCTACCCTCGGGTGAAGTGTATAAGTTGTACTCCCTTGATCTCTTCATGAGTTTATTAGAGATCACCCAAGTCTTATACTCTGCAACTAACAGTTGGACCCACATAGGTGTATTCATTCAAAAATACTCTGTAAGACAACATCTTCGCTAATTAAAACCAACATAACACATTAAAGGAACAACCAGTCTGTCTTACAGTTATCAGAGAGTATTGCATCTTCACTTGGAGTGGGTTAGGAAATTACTTTCTTTCGTTTAACCATCATCCTGTTTAGAAAACAACTACTTCACGTGATCTCTGATCGCATAGGTTGGGTTACCACTATGGTGTAACTCACATGGGTCTCATACCCATCTCCTTCCATGCATATCTTATCACATTCCATGATAGCCCCTTTGTAAAGGGATCTACCAAATTCTTTGCAATTTGGATATAATCCAAGGTTTTAACTCCGGAGTTTCTCAATTTTCTGACAGACTTCATGCGTCTTTTCACATGTCTTAGGGATTTCATATTATCTTTAAAACTATGCACTTCAATGTTTACTGTTTGATTATCACAATTCATAAGTGTCGGCATATTTCAGGCGACAGATTTTTTTCGGGAATTAATCCAGTGTTCGATAGTGGGGGTTTGCATAGTTAGACCACCTCTCTTTTCTCACCACTCGAGAATGGAACAATAAACCTCAAGAATGCGCAAGGTTTACCCAGGTTCAGGCCCCCAAAGTGGGTAACAACCCTAGTCCTGCTTGAGATCTTGCTGCTTGTGTCTATTGTGATTCACCAAAGGGACCTGTCCCTTACAGACACACCCTCAGACTTATATACACAGAGGCTGTCTTGGGTAAAGGGAAAGGGAAAATACATTTATTGGTCTAGTCACTGTAGCCATTACTCTTCTGGTCTCTTAGTAATTTGTTGTTTTAGTGGTGGAATGAAATGATGTTTCATTGATTAAATGAAGAAGTATTCAAAACCATTGTTTGGCGCGATTTTGCCTTGTTTTTGGTGTTTTTCATTCTTAGCTAAGCCCCCTTTAATTTAGTCATGGGTTCGCCACTGGCTGATCCCATTACTGTATGCTACTTAGCCTGGATTTGGCAATCAAGTCTAATTTTATTAACACAAACCTGCAAAGACACACCTACTTAAGAGGCAAAGACTTTCGATCATGTCTATGTAAGTCAGTTCATACGTACCGCACAGCACCTATCTACCTAGCTCATATGAACAAAACGTAGCATATCTGATTTAGCTCGTATGGCGCAGCTTCATGGTGAATCATGACACTTACAAAAAAAAATTGAATCATTTAGTAACTAAAGTGACTAAAATTATTGGTATCCCTTTACTGAACTTACTTGTTGTAGGAGGGATGATCAATGCATGACAATGAAAGGAAGATCAAAGTTTTGGGAGGGAGGCTTATAAGGAACAATTCCAAATTAGATGCGGAAGGCCCTAAGGGGATGATTTCAAACTAGATGTGCATATGATAATTATAACATTTCTGTTCAACATACATTGTTCATTTTATTAGCCAAATTTCATATATAAAGTACTCATTCAAGCACCAACTAGATGTGATGCTAAAATGTAATTGCCGGTGTGTCAGTATGCTGATGATTGTAGGCCAATAGGATAATTTTCTTGTCATGTAGATTTGTTTAACCTGTTGTATCTTAGTTATGTATCAACAGGTAACAATTTAAATTATGTTATTTATTTTATGATTTTTGGAACAATCTGTACTGTTTACAAGATCTTTATATGTTTATTTCCATATCATGCTTACACCGTGAACAAGCTCTTTAGGTGATCATGCTCATTTGAACATCATTTGCAAAGAGCCTGTCATCTTTAATTCTGATGTAGTATAGATTATTGATACTATTGTGATGATCTTGTGATACATTGCATGTGCTGATATGTTGATGTGGATTCTCTCTAAATTTTGTAGTATTTTTTTTGTGATTTATAGATTTTTCTATGTGTTTTTCGAATTATGAGCATTTTGGGGGGAAACAATTCTTGATACTAGTGTGATGAGATCGTATGTGATGTGATGAGGTTGTGATCCATTTTATGTGATGATATGATGATGCATGGTTTTTTATGAATTTTGTGAGTTTTTTGTGAGTTTTTAAAATTATGAGTAGTTTTTTGAAAAATAATGTATGTTTGTCGGTCAAAGCCGACGAAATTACTTGCCACGCCAGCTTCTTGATCGACTGGCTGAGTGACGAGAAAGTAATTTCGTCGCCCGGGGAAAACCAATGAAATATTGCCGACAAAACCATCTTTATTTTTGTCTAAGCGTTTTTGTCTGTGTAATTTTGTAGGCAAATTGACAAAAATATGCTAGTTTCATTGGCTTACCCCTTAATTTCGTCGATTCTAGGACAACGAAATTACATCGAATTCTTGTAGTGGAAGTCGAGGACTTCTAGACGGCTAGGCATCGCTTATAAGAAACTGAAGCTTCATTTGGTAAGCTGCAGGAAGTTTGTGAAGATCAGTTCCACTTCTAGATGGAAAGGAATCAAGTAGTGAAGCCGAGGGGTCTTGGTGCGACCCCGGTGTGGGAAAGGCTTGAAAGAGACTTGGGCTCAAGTGTGATAGAGCCACCTCAATAGATATATTGGATTGCCACTTCGAGAAACAAATATTGACACATTTCCCATCCACTCTTGGTTTTCCCTCTCTTAGCTCTTTTGGTTGATTTGCTTGTGATTTGAAGTATTGCATAGTTGAGTAGCTCCTTCGAGTGCTATTGCATCTATCCTTACTGTGGATTGGCTTTTGGTGCAGTTGGCATGTTCAAGTTTGTTAGGCTTGCATTAAATTCAGCCCCAACTCTGTTTGCCGGTTGGACTGTTCAGTGGTAATCATCGGATACTCTGATACATATCGAACTATCAGGGGTATTGGGTATCAAACTGTCCGGAGTCAGGAGCTTCCACATTAAAATTGAGTTGGCATTTTTGTAACGCCTATTCACCCACCCTCCCTCTAGGCGACATATTGATCCTTCATCAACAATATACATTCCTTGATAAATATATTAATACCTTGAATATGTCAATGCATGTTCAAATTTCTTACTCACTATGCTTACTTCTACTGGTTGTGTTAAACTACTTAATTATATTCCTTGAGATATCCTATATTAACCAGTTTAATTTCAAACATAAAAATCCGATATATTTGTCGTGGTTTTAACTTTCTTAAACTATCCTTCTAATATCTCTCTAAATCACATTAATGACTTGTTCTAAATTATCTATATCTTCACTTCTTCCTTTATGTTTATTCATTATTGTTAATGGACTTGTATCTCTGTTTATTATTTAAAGTCTTTTATCCCATCTAGTGAAGCCTTTAAATATGTCCCATCATTTTGAATTGATGGACCTAGTGAAAGTGACTATTCCTAATGAAGCTAGCACTATCTCGTTACCACTTTCTCACTATTGATTTTAAAGATCTGAACTAGCAACTGAAGGGTGGTGTTATTCTATCTTATTATTTTGAAATCTTCTTTAAGTGCGATTCGTAATCCAAAAACCCGATAAGATGCGCTAGGTGTTTGTTTGTTTCATTTAGATTATGAAATTACTATCCTTTTAACTTCTTCTACTAAGTCTTTAATTTATATTATTTCTCTGTCTAATTCATTTGTATTTGCTAATTCTCCGTTAAATTCTTTATTGAACAGAACTCTTTGAAGATTACATGCTTGGTTTATTTTCGTATACAACAACTCAACCTCTTTTTGATATAATCACTATTTTGATTACTGATTTTGCTTTATTCTATTTTACCTTCCTCCAAAATTTCTAATGTTAAAACTATATTGTTGTTCAAAGAGAATATTGTTCTTCAAGAGTCTTATATTCTTTATATAACCTTTTTTAAAAAAATCAAGCTCTTCTTGTCTCTTAGCCCAAGTTATATGGAAATTATATGATAGATCTAAAATTAAATTAAGTTGCCTACGAGAAGTATATGCCAACTATGCTGCTTAATATCTATATTATCTTTCATACTAACAATTTTACCGTTATTTACTTCTAGATTCAAATATTTGACTTTTTTAACCAATATGTGGAGGAGATTATTACTAATATAAATGTTAATATTTAATTCGAGATTATTTGGCTGAATATTTAACTATATAATGGATCCAGTGCTCTTGAGCACCCCCTTATGCTGACCATGGATCATGGGCGGGGAGGCAAATGTCGATAGGGAGGAAGATGTTGCATCGTCGAGGGTCAAGGCTGTGGGTGGCGGCAACAGTGAACAACCAGAGAGGGAGCAGGAAGACAAGACAACGAGGGTTAGCTCAGATCTAACGAATGGGCTGGTGGTTGCGAGCTTCAGGGGTGGGGGTTGCATGTCCTCTGTTGTTAAGGCAGAGGGATACGCTCACTGATATATGGGTCCATAGCAGCTGGGGCCCATGTGTCAGTGGTAGTAATTTTTCTCTATCGCACGGCAGAGGATCCGTATCCCGATGGGGAGTGAGATTGGGCCAATGGTTCGAGCGAGCGAGAGAGAGAGAGAAAGATGCACCGTGTGCCCCTGCATGGTTGTGACTCTTGTGAGCTTCGTAGGGAGAAAGAAAGGGGGGTTCAGAGGTTCGAAAGAGAGGACGAACCATGTGCTTCTAAGTGGTTGCGAACTCCGTAGGGAGAGATGGGGGTTGAGAATTCGGGAGAGCAAGAGAGGACATGACATTGCTCACACGAACTTAGGGATGGAAGACGATACTACTCACCTCCTAGAGAAAAGAGGCTTGAACACTTTAGTTCATGAATGATTATATCGACAATTTTACAATGGAAACAAATGAGACCCAATTTTCTTGCAAAAGGGCAGTTCGGTAATTACATATATCTAATTAATCATAAATAAATAGCCACTCAATCTGTTATTCCATTTGATTTTACATGCAGTATATAAATAAGTAGCTGTTCAATTCCTTATTCTATTTATTTTTTTATTTTTTAAGGTATTATTTTTTGAAAAAGAGACAGCCTAAAGCGCAATCGACTGAAAAGGCAAAGTATTTCAGTCGTTACGGGACAAAGCAAGGTGGTTGATAGGGCAACACACATCTTGTTTGGTACTACCTTTTTTAGGAAGGTTCCGCCGTTTTGTTCTAAACTAGGTAAAAATTATAATTTGAAATTTTGAGTGGGGCCTCAGAGAGTTAAAAAATTATAAAAAATATTTTAATAACTCTGTGAAGAATAATTTCAAACCCACCAAAATGACTACTGTGTACTATATTATTTGATTTATACAAAAATGATAAATTTATACAATAAGATTTGGCAATTGACGAATCATACAAAATAAAATAAATTTAGCTTGCATTTCAAGTCTACTAGCGTAAACTACCTGCCAATTAGCAAACATGTAAGAGAATATGCTCAGAACATTTCACTAATAATTAGTAATTAGCAACAAGACTTATCAATGTGAAATGTGGCGTCAGTGCTCCCTGCTGCCATGCCTCGTTGACGCGGTGTTCCTGCTGCCATAGTGCCATGCGCCAAACATGTAATTATTTTGTAGACTTTGGTTATTTTTATGAATTTTAAATTACTCTTTTTAAAATTACTAAAGTAATTTTTTAATATTTATTTAGACTTTCTAAGGTCTCTCTTGAGGGATCACAAAACTTTGTCGCTCTCAAATAATATCAATGTTACAAGAATCGATTGAAATAAGAAGCGATTCAAGATACTAGCAAACCAGTTTTAAAAATATAGTACATTGCAAAATATCTTTTATTTGATATTTCTAATTTCTAACTGAAATGGAAAAGATGTTAAATATCATTGGATGAGTGCACGGATTTTTATTATGTTTGTATTTTTAAAGTTCATATCGGTTTTAGTTCTCTCCAAATTTTATTGATCGACAAATTTAATCTGCCTATGTAACTGTTTGTTCCTTATTATTCTGAGTTGAAACAGGGGGGAAAACTCTGTTTCGGGTTGACAGGGGGAGTAAACTATGAAATAAGTGCGTTTTACTCTTAGCATGGCAACACAATAGATGATTAAACTCACAAACCAGGCTAAAGAGATTATAAAACTCAGCCCAAAAGTCACCCGCGTTACAAAACTCGAGAGGACAAAAAATAAACTCTAAATTTCAGTTCCTCCTCGGTTTTACTCTCCAAAATTTAACACACCACACGCACACACTAGGCCTTAGCTGGAGGCTGATTTTTAGGCGAGGCCTGAGCGGCAGCTGGCGGCCCTGAAGGTGCCCGAGCTGCAGCCGGCGGCGCTGAGGGTGCCTTGGCAGCTGGCGGCGCTGAAGGTGCCTGAGCTGCAGCCGGACGCGCTGAGGGTGCCTTGGCAGCTGGCGGCGCTGAAGGTGCCTGAGCTGCAGCCGGCGGCGCTGAGGGTGCCTTGGCTGCAGGCTCCGCCTTGTTCAGAGCGAGCGCCGGAAAGTCCTTCACAGAGTTAAGCCACGCTTCAGGTTCGCGCTGGTTGTTGTTGCGCCGGAGTCCGCCATTGCCGCCTCCGTGCCGGTAGTCACCGTTGCCGGAGTAGCCACCCTGCCGGTAACCACCATTGCCATTGCCATTGCGGCCTCCCTGACGGTAATCACCATTGCCATAGCCACCGCCCTGCCGGTAACCGCCATTGCCATTGCCGGAGTAGCCGCTGCCCTGCCGGTAACCGCCATTGCCATAGCCGCCACCCTGACGGTAACCGCCATTGCCGGAGTAGCCGCTACCCTGACGGTAACCGCCATTGCCGGCGCCTTGTTGGTATCCCCCGTTCGCCTCGCCGCCGGTGTACCCACCGACGTTGCCGGAGCCACCATTGCGCTGCTGGCCATGGTACCCACGGTCCCTGTGATCTTGGTATCCGTTGCCCCTGTCATTGGTTACTCTGGCACGGCCTGTATCGTACGCCTGGGATTCAGAGCTGCTGTTGCGGCTGTGTGCCCTGAAACCACCATTGCCACGGCCAGGAGCACCACTACCCCTGTAGTGCGCTTCTTCCTGCCCATGCTGCCTTGGTGGACGAGGGGCGTATTCCTTTGCATCAGCAGGCTGAAGAAACTTATTGATACTTACAGGCTGCAAATGGTAATGATGATTAGAGGTCAGACATAACAATGAAGAAGCACGGCAAAGAGAACATTACATTGTTTGTCCATTAATTAGGATTCAGGAACACAGTAATTTAGTTTTCAGAAGGCCCAGCATATCTATACTTTAATTTATGTTGGTTTCTCGGAGAAAGCACTGAAAATTGAAAAATTATGAAGAATATTTTGCTACCTTGTGAGCTTTGCGTTCTTTTACGCGCTGAAAGTTTTCAGCCTTGTTACTAGCATCATCATCGTCATCGTCCCTCTTCTTCTCCAAGACTTGTAAACCTTGGAAATCTTCAACAGTGACCTTTCTCTCCTCTGATTTGGACTCAAAAGATTTCTTTTTCTCTTTAAGCACCTTCTCGTACTCATCAAAGGTCATGTCCTGTTAAAATTTTTCTTGTCAGCAAGTAATATCACAAGCAATGAAAAGATCTTTAAACATGTACCCAAAAAATGCACAACATAGGAAATTACCTTTTTCTCTTCTTCCTTAACAACCTGTTCTTCATCAGCCTTCTTCAGATCGCCATCAGTCCTTTTCTTAGGATCATCAACCTTAGGATCTTGCTTCTTCATCTTCCTCTTCAGTGAGCCATTGATGTTCTTCTTCTTTTCAGAGTCGCCCTCTTTCTTTTTCTTTTCAGAGTCGCCATCTTTTGCTTTCTCAGATTCACCTTTCGCATCATCGCTGGTAAATATAGTACAGAAAACATTGATAAGGTTCAGCACCATGTTTCTACATGGAGGTCCTAATTAAATTATTAGCACAAACAAGCAACATAAACTGCATTTATTTAAAATTTATATCTTGTAGATCATCGTACCCTGTAGTCTTCTCTGATTCAGAAGCGGGCACTGCATCAGCATTATCAGCACTGGTTTTCTGTTCTGTCTCAGCAGCAGAATCCACCACCTTCTCTTCAGGGCTGTTCTCAGCAGCAGCATCAGATGATGGCTTCTCTTTTGGCCTATACTGCATATTCTTGCCCCTGGTACCACCATGCCCTTGCCTCCCACCATTATTGTAGTAGTTACCTCCCTCAAACGATCTCTCAACGTGTGCATGTGAACTGTCCTCACCATTGTAAACCTCACGATGACGCTGATACTGACCATTGTTCTCATAGTAACCCTGCCCATGATCACCATTGCCATGGTAGTAGCGACCATTGTTATCATAATGGAAACCACTGTCATAATCCCGACCTCTTCCTCCCCGATCGCCGCCACCTTGGTAGCGACCTCTGCCGGGGCCTCCGTACCGGTTGCCTGACAGAAACGAGAATGCATGTGAGATAATGCAAAGTGTAGTGCGAGAAAGATTAACCATGGAGCTGTCATGCAGAACTTGGAAGTAAGTTATTACGAATCATATATATATGGCAAACACCGCATATTATGATATCAATCAGAAGATCACATGCCATAAGATAAATTTGTAATATAATTTTGGCATAGTTACTATATATATATATGCATATACACGTACCAAACCAGGGCGTACTAAGATTGTAGACAACAATACAATTGAATATAATAACGATTAACGAAGCAGTAATAAATTAGATTCAACCAGATGAGCAAAGCATTAACAGGGCCGATCTAAATACGGGCAGAAGTGCACAACTCCTCAATAATCAATCTGCATCTGCACTCAAATTAAAGGAATCTCTTTTTTACTTAACATAGCGCAATAACACATGCAAAAAGGGGGAAAATTAAAACCCCCACCGAATTTCATTCATCACAAAAACCTCACATAATAATCTCCAAAACATGGAATCAAATAATCAACGGCAATGCCAGGAGCAGAATCATCTCGATGGTCAGAGCTTCATCAGAGGAGGAAAAGGGAGATCGATCGACTCAGGGTCAGGGACGCGTACCACTGTCACGGCGCTGCGGGAAGTACAGGCTGCGCTCAATGTCCTTCTCGGCGGCGGCCTTCTCGGCGGCGGCGATCTCGGCGGCCTGGGCCTGGGCCTTCTTCTTCCCGACAACCTTGGCGACGGCGGCCTCGCCGTCCTCGTCGCCGGCGAGGTCGAGGATAGCGAAGTAGTTGGCCATCGCGGCGGCGCGCGGCGGCAGGCCAGCGACCGTGCGTCCGGCCGGCCCGCCTGATTGTAACGCTAACCCTAAGCCCCTCGGCGGCGGCCGCGCGCCCTCGAGCAGAGTCTCGCCGCGTCGTCTAGGGTTTGGATCCCGCCCTCGCGCTGGGCCTGGGGCTTGTGGAGAAGGCGGCGTCGCGGCGGCTTATATAGAGGCGACGCGGCCACGCGCGGCCGTTGGATCGCACCCCGACTCGCACGCCGACTCCCCGCCTGACCGCCTCAGCCTCGCGCTCGGGCTCGCGCGTGATAATAAATAAAGAAAAAATAGTCTCTTTTTTATTTCCTTTTATATTTTTTCTTTTCCTTTCTCGTCTCGTGTGTACGTTTATTAATTACTTGGGAAAGAAAATCTCGTACGTACTGTACTTGCACTACAAGGATCTCTAATTGTGTAGTCGGCCAAAACCGACTACGTACACAAGTTAAAATACTGACGACACAGGTATTTGTCGTCGGCTGGCCGATGACACAACGCCGACGACACAGGTATTTGTCGTTGGATTGGATGGTCGTGTATGAGTCCGATCCGTTAATGGCGTCCTACTCGTTAATTAATTAATTATAATAATTAGGAAAGGAGCAGGATGTGAGGCCTGATTAAAGTGATTAGCGTCGGAGAAAACTTGCGGGCTAAGCTAGCTAGGATTAATTGTGCGTACGCGTGGTTAATTTGGCTCCAAGAATATACTATAATTAGGACGGACTCGATGCAATCGGTGTCGATTTCCGTACGGCCCTGGATCGTGCAAGCCCTGTTCGACCGATCCGGACTCTAGTTCGATCACCGTATATACGCGCGCACGTTTATATATACATATGTAACATATACACGTATGTGCGTGGTTGTGCAGATTAAACCAACCGGCAACCAGAGCCTGACGAGTGACGACGTTGTTGATCCAGAATCAAGATCGATGGGAACCCATGGCATCACCGCCGGGGTCAACATGTGGGCGCTTCTTGACGACGACGACTCCGGCGACGGCCCGGCCAGCCTTGTCATCGACCAAAAGAACCCCGAACCTCCCATCGACGGCGAGGCTGCCAAACCGCCGTCTATCGAAGGCAACAGCGACGACGAGGACGCGGCGGCCATCGACAGCGACGGCGATGACGAGGAGGAGGAGGAGGAGGCCATCAACGACGACAGCGACGACGATGACGAGGACGAGGACGAGGAGGAGGAGGTGGTGAAGGTGCGTCGCTGGAAGAAGAAGACCAAGAAGAGCGGTCGTCGCCGTCGTCGCCGGTCGATGCCATCAACGACGAAGATACTGCCGCTGGAGGCGAAAGCCACTGCCAAGTGGTGGCCCGCCAAATGTGCATGCAAGGTGGTTGTCGCGGCGGCGCTGCTTCAGCTTCCGTTGCTCCTCCTGCTTGCTGCAGCAAGTGCATATAAAGCCATCTAGTTGTGTGCTTAACTTTCGTAGGGTTAATCGGTCAAAACATTACCTACTCTGTTTTCTCTCTATTTTATTTTGCTTTTGAACAATATTACTTTCGCCGAAAGAGCTTCTTAGCGTATGAACGATGCATTTTGAGAAGTAATATATATTTTACCAAACTATCTTAGTCTACTCACTCCATATAGTATTCAATTACTGTTGTTTCATCATATACGTCCCACCGTCAAAGTAAGGTTACACGTAACTTTACATTTATATGCTCTACCATCGAATTATGGTAGCACATGGTTTCATTAACTATGTAGACCTATTTGTTTCTATGTTTCCATAAGTACTTAGTACTTTTGATATTTTCTTTTGTCCCTCGATGGGATACTAGCTAGAGGTGCTCTGCGGCGGTGTTCAAAATGGCCTTGGCGCCGGCCATCTTCTTCCCTATCACCTTGGCAATGGGGTCTCTTCGTCCTTAATGCTAGCAATGTCGAGGAGTGTCAAGTAGTTGGCCATCGCAGCAGAGGCGGTGGATGAGGGATCGTCTAGCCGGCCCGTCTTGAGCGGAGCTGCCTTGCCTTGGGAACATGTGTAGGGTTTGGATCCCGCTCTCTATGTGGTTTTGTTGGAGAGAAGAGACGAGACATACACTTTACACCCTAAACTCACACCATGACCCCGCTTAGCTGCACGCGTGAAACTTTAATTTCCTTTTCTTTTTCCTTAAATAGGAAAGAGAATAAAATCTCAGGACTAATTAATTGATTGATTAGAGTGGGGGAGGTTTGGTTTTAGTCTCGATTTGATATGATGATGTAAGTAATCCAAATAAAAGAAATTTTATTATGGAAAAAGGGAAGGAGGATGTGTTACATTTGGATGGGTCGTAAATTACTTGAAGCTGCGCCCAAATAGTCGTTAATCAATTTGGAAAGGAGCAGAGATGTGAGGCTCTTTTAGCGTGTCGGAGACAGGTTGCGTGCTAATGATTGCATGCATATATGCATGCTTAATTTGGCTCCAAGAATATTAATCAGGACTCGATCGATCGCTGTCCTCTAATTCGTGTCGATCGTTTTGCCTGGATATATATCGTATTTGCACAGATGCGCGCGGTTCGACCGATCCGGTGCCTTGTTCGATCCTGGATATATCGTGTCGTGTCGGCGTTGAGATTACGCGCTTCATATTATGTTTCATCGCGTACATGTGTGGGATCGGCTTGTCATCTGGTTTGTGCATCCATAAAGTTCAATGAGAAAAATTGATAGGATGGACCTCCTGATACAGGGTGAAATGTTCACGAGAATAAAACACAAAAGTTTATTAGAAAAAATCCAAAGTTTTATACGTACGCATGTTTGTAAGGTCGAAAATGGAGGTGAACCTCCTTTACTATCCTCGTCTTCTTCAAACGCGACGAGCCCTTACCCCCATACTCGTTGAATTCAACCGCCAAACTCACAAAAAAACTTGCTCACCTCACCATCCATGTTGGCGCGCAACCTACCAGGGTGTGCACTGGAGTAAGAATCGACAGGCCAAGTGACAGCCCGGTGTCCGGCGAGCGAGCAGGCCTCGACGCCGCGTGCGAGCAGTCCACGCCATGACCAGGCGTATGGTGGGTGAGCAGCCCACGCGTGTCTGGTCGAGCCAGCAGGTCAAGGGCCCCACTTGGCAGGCGCGCATGCAGAAGCTTCCCGCAGAAGGCGTCTCCCCGTCCAGCGTATCGGAGACATTAATTGAGGCGATTCGGTGTGAGAGGCAGAGGGTGATGATTGCTGTCACTATAGCTCTAGCAAAGGTGCTGTTGCCGTCAAGCTGACACGACGCGGAGCCAAGTCTGACTGGCGCCGGTGTCAGGCGATTCCCCCGTCCAATCCGAGTGTGGCAATTGGCACAGGGGAGCCGAAGCAGTAGACGTTCTCCCGTAGCAAGTGGGTGCACAGTGGGCAGGCCATTTAATGTACTCTCTCTCTCTCTCTCTCTCTCTCTCTCTCTCTCTCTCTCCCGCCATTGGCTGGCCCCTTGAGGTATAAAAGAGGCACCAAGCGGCGGAGAGGGATTCGATTTCTGATTCTTAGTTCTATACTCGCAGATCTACCATTGTACCAACTCGCTCCGTGTGAGCTAATTCAAAACAAGCAGGAGTAGGACTATTACCCAGATC
This sequence comes from Raddia guianensis, assembly GCA_036346415.1. Classification (NCBI taxonomy): domain Eukaryota; kingdom Viridiplantae; phylum Streptophyta; class Magnoliopsida; order Poales; family Poaceae; genus Raddia; species Raddia guianensis. The sequence continues at coordinate 58,298,148 of CM070536.1, forward strand.
GGGGTTCCGAATCTAGGTAAAAACTTCGGAGTCTCCCTCACGCAGTAAGGAACCGGAGTGAACTGCGCGGATACCCCCTCAACCGAATAATCCCGTAATCCCTCGGAAGGATCTTGTCTAGTGACATTTTCACCGACAATCCTATTGGATTAGAGAAGATTAAAAGATGGGAAACAGAGAGGGGAAAATAGAAAAGTCGGCGCCGACAAGCCACAGCATCGGCACCGGTGACGACGGTGAGATGGAGCACCAGCGGCTGCAAGCTGCACCGGGCGAAGAAAGTGGCAAAGAAAAAGCAGCAGGCGACCGGAGGAAAAAAAATGGACGAATGCGCTAGCCATATGGTTTGCCTATACACTACTAGAGTTCTAACTTTTACCGAGTGTGCAAATACTGTCAACCATTAAAAAATACCGTAGGACATGTATATGGCCGAGCGTATACCGTCGGTAACTTCCCCTCGGCCACCCATAGTGGGTAATCAATTACCGGCGAAACCCTCGGGAATGAATTTAGCGACAGTATTTGAAGCACTCGGAAAATGCATGGGTGAGTGACTTTAACTTATCGTCGGAAATAGAGAACACTCGAGAAAAATATGAGTGAGCAGCTTTAACACACCGACGAAAATGGTAAACACTAGGAAAATGTGGTGGAATAAATATGACCAAATTTAACGGATGAAATAGGAAAAATATTTTCCTATCAGGATGAACCTCTCTATACATACTGGAACTTTGACATCATTTTTTCCATTAAATCAAGTTAATTATAAATGTGTGTTGCATAGGATTCGAACCCATGACTTATTGAATAAAACTCTCCCACCTAGCCAACTCACCTCACACAGTTGTTGTTTAAAATTGTACATGCATTCCTTTTTAACTCCTATCATTTTGTATATAATGGTCGAGTGTTTTGCTTTAAACCTTCGGTCATTCCTTGAATGGCCGAGGGTTCTCTCAAATGGCCGAGGGTTTTATTTTAACTGTCGGTCATCACCATGAATGACTGAGAGTTTTATTTCAACTGTCGGTCATTCCCTTAAATGACCAAGGGTTTTCTTTTAACCGTCGGCTATTCTTTTAGATGGCCGAGAGTTTTAGTTCTACCGTTGGCCATTCCCATGAATGGCTAAGGGTTTCCTAAAAACCGTCGGTTATTGTTGTACCCTCTCAGTTAAGCATTTAATAGCCGGCCATTTTTTTCTAACACTAGGGAAAGTATGCACCGTCGGCCACCTTAACTTTTATCGAAGGTTTGTAGGTAATTGTTCTTCACACTTGGCAAAAGTTAGATTTCTAGTAGTGATATGTATATACCAATCGGCCAGCAAGCAGCTGAGCCTGACGACAAGTCATCATCGCCGGCGTCAACGTGCATGTCGGCTCTTCTTGATGACAACGACTCCGGCGACGGCGACGGCAGCTCTGCCAGTGCAAGGCGGCGACAGCGACTGCAACATGTGGGCCACGCGCTGAATTTGCAAGGCGGCTGTCGTGGTGGCGCTGCTTGCGTTCTACTTCCTGCCTGCGACAGCTCTCTTAGCCGCCCGCAACGGGATGGAAAAACCGTTCGGCTAGCCGCGGTTGGTTTTCAAGGGCTTACACTCGCCCAAAAGCTTCTTAATTAGTGTGTGGGCAATGCGTTTTTAGTACTATATAGGCATCTGCAATAGTGTCATGTTAGCTGTCTGTAAACAGTCCACCTCATATTTTTGTCTTTGTGAAGAAGAGAAGAAGATGAAAAAGATAAAAACTGATTGTTAATTAATAGCCCGTCTAGCTATAGTGGATTATAAGGTCATTTATTACATATGGGCTCATATTAAATTTAATAATCAATACTATAGCTAATCCATTCAAGATGTTTTTTACAAGCTATCTATAAATGATATGTAACTTTCTTATACCTAACAGTTGGCTATAACATTGGAGCTGTCCTTAGGGAAGTTCTAATGTAAGATATCTAAACATCATTTCTATAGGTGCCATGTTAGTATGTCACCTAGAAACTATAAAAGAGATGGTCCCTTCGTTACATTGTATATTAATATTGTTTACATCATTAACATTTTCTCTTTTTTCCGAAGCCACCTTCGCTCTGCGCATTAATTCTAAAGCTTTGGAACAAGTGTAAAAATGGATTCTTAAGGAAGAAATCATCTCCTTCTCACTCTACATTAATTCTATATCATGTCATCCTTCTATCTTACATGGCATACCAAGAAACGAGTAAAGAAACTGCATTGTAAGTGCCCTAAAACTCCAAACTATGTTGCTCTATTATGTTTTACAAGTTGACATGTTGTCTGTAGCTCTAACTGCTTGACGGGGCAAATATGGGAGTAGTAAAATTTTGCCATTTTAGTGCATACTAGTGATGTTTACGCCCCCGTGGCGTGTGGCATTAGTTTCGTAAGACACATTTGTATTTTAGTTTTTATTTTTTTTGAAATTTTCCTGTGTTTTTTTATTATTTTCCTATTATTTATTAATTTATTTTATATAAGTCAGCATTTCTAATCTCTCACCATAATTTGTTTGTAGCATTTTAGAATTTTTTAGACTTCTTGTGTTTTTTATAGGATTTTTCTGATTTTTAAGGGTTTTGTTTTTGTTTTTTCCCTGGAAGGAGTGGAATGAGTGACGTGGCAAGCTCTAGTTGTGCCATGTGACAGGCTCTAGTTGTGCTATGTGGCACAACCAGGTAGAGGCCTGCAAGGCCTTTGTAAGATTTAATGATAGGCCAAGGACTTGTCTATGAATTGGATTTTTTTAAAAAAATCAGACACTATTGCAGTAAATTTTTTATTTCGTTTGGTTCAACCCGCGATCAAAGTATGGTCGTCTGACATGGTTTTACCATGTTTAGTGTGGCTTTGTTAAATAGACCTACCAAATCGAATGGTTTCATACGGAGTCATTTTTATCATTTGACTACATTGAAGGCCTTACCAACGAACAGCGATGTCTAGTATTTCTGATTCAATTTTCAGTAGTTCTTTTTTTTTTCATTTGGCTATACAATTGAAGACCTAGCAACGAACAGCGCTGTCTAGTATTTCTGATTCCATTTTCGATATGGATGTTGACTGCTTTATATTGTATACGTCCAGCATGAACATGCACGCATAATAGTGAATGGCAAACACCAGATATTAACAGTACAATGCACGGGACCCCCGGCAACGCAAAGTGCCAAGGGGAGAGAGGAGAGAGCACCTCCAAATGAAGGGTGAATTGATGAGATGCAACCTTATTTTACTCAGATGATAGCATTATTGTGGTTCATTTTGGACTAACAAATACCCACGCGCGAGTGTCTTCTGAAGTAGATACAAACTAATTGCTGTACTCATTCATATACCGACTTCATGTCAGTTGTACAAGGCTTCAATCTCTTTCTCGTATTTTGCTGTCACTTTGTCCCTTCTTATTTTCATGGTGGGCGTCATCAAACCATTATCAACCTGTAAGAGAAAAATGTGTGAAGCTTCAAAGCAAGACAACTTTACATCCAATAACCAGTTACTGAAAACTTACTGTAAATGGTTCGTCAACAATTAGAATAGGACCAATCTGGAATGAGCAACCCACCGTCCTGACATTTATAAAAATAAAGAAAATTCTTTCAACAAATATAAAAAAATCAACACTCCCTCTAATTTAACTGATAAAACTCGTGTCAGAATTACAAATCCCCCGAACCACATGTATGTTACTGTATCAAGTGTTTATCTCCAATGAGTGATTTAACTCCACCCTGATTTTGGAACATCTTAAAATTAGCTAAAACCCTCCAGTTGCTAGTGTAAACAGAGCTCGTTAGAAGATGACAGCTTGTTTGAATAGATAGAAATAACAACGCAGGCCAGCTCTTACCAAATTCTCAGCTCATCATATAGCAAGTTCATGACTGCAGCTTTGGATAATTCGTTATTCCCATCAAGCATGCGCTTTCTTTCTGCTGTTGCTAGAACTTCATCATTGTTGGGAACAATAATAGCACCAAGCCGCCGTTGATCCTATGCAACAAAAAAAATGAGAACTTTGACAATGGTAGCAATCTACGTCATTGAAATATTCAAATCTAATGCCATTATGGCACCTACTTACATGAAGAAATGTAATGAATGCAAGTCTAATGGTAAAACGACATGGCGACACATAATGAATGACCTAGTGTCCTAGTGTTTCCGTAAAATTGTCTTACCACTTCAAGGGAAACAATATTTTCACACATTAAGGAGCATAAATGGACCAATAATGATATAATGGTAAGAAACATCTCTAGCAATTATTTTATTACCTGGCCAATAACAACTATCTGATGAATCAAGTTACTCCTGATGGCTGCCTCCTCAAGCTCGGCAGGTTCAACATTTTCACCTGCAAATTAGGGCAAAAAGTGCAATCAGATCTAGTCAACATTCAAGGAAACTCATATTTAATAAGAGTTAACCTGATATACAAAAAATATTGAACTTCCAAAATGCAACATCACACTCCCATATGCAAAGAAGTAGAAGCTCAGTCAATGGATAAAGATAACAGCAGACAGATCTCATATAATAATACTTATGTAGCATTCTGGGGAAAAAAAAGAGAAATTAATTACAGCATGCAACCTGTAGTGAGAACTATTGTATCCTTTGCACGTCCTTCAAGAACAAGCATCCCTCCACACTTCCGACTAGGCCCTGTATCATGATGAGGCGCAATCCAACCTATATCTCCGGTATCAAGCCAGCCTTCTTGATCCAAAGCTTTATTTGTAGCAGATAGATTCTGTGACAATAGAAGTTTCATGAATTTAGAGTAAAAATGAGAACCTTCTTCAGTTGATGACTGAAAAAACGGTACTTTATTTGTAGCAGACGGATTTCTGTGACAATAGAAGTTTCCGGATATAAATGAGAATCTTCTTGAGTAGACAACTCAAATAGCAATATGATGTGTATGGTGGCTTAACATGGGAATTAGCTAAATAGGTTCTTGTCATTCATTTTGATGTTGGTAATATCCATCAATGTCGACATGTCATGTCAGATGATTTTAATTGCATTATATAAATGATATATTAGGAATAACACAGTTCCTGGATATTTCTTGATAAATATCGACGAAAGCAAGTAACAACTGTTAAAAGTATTGTAGTCTTTGTATATTGTAGGGATAGTTGGGTCTTTTCCCTTTCAAGGGTTGTCCCTCTAGCACACTATATATTGCCCTATTGGGCTGTTCAATATAACTAACCATCGCACACACTCTCCCCCTCTCTAAATTTAACAGCTCAATGATTCTGTCAAATCAGTGCTATGACTTACGGCACATACATTAATAGAAGTGTTATTTGTTGTAATTTTTTTACCTATATCCTTTAGTTGATCATAAGTTCATAACATCTAAATTATTCTCCCTCTGAAGATCCCACAGGTTGAATTCTTATCAAATAATAATCTCTTTATTTCTTCCTAAAAAGTATATATATTTATGTTGGCTCAAGCGTGTTCATGGAACATTAGGTTAATACATATTGATGGTTGACTTGTATTTGTATTGATAAGTGAGCAAACCAAACCTTGTAATATCCCTTCATTACTTGTGGTCCTTTAATTTTTATAATCCCCTTTGAACCATCTGGGAGCACCTCCCCAGTCTCTATGTCCACAACCTTTATCTCTGTATGGTTTACTGGGTGGCCAACTGTGCCTAGAACCTTCATGTAACACAAACTATATATGTTAGTATTAATACAAGCTGCAAATATGAAGGTATGAATGATTATACCCATGCAATGAATCAACAAGTGTTTCCATCTCGCTTACATCTAACTGTATAGCGACAGGTGTAAAAACTATTTTCAACATGACATCTTAAACCATACAAGTTTGTTAAATAGCTTACAAGCATAATCTTTTTGTCTCCCCAATAAGTATACGATCCAGCATGAAAATTAAGACAATGTAGCCAACTTCGCCAAAATATTATTCATCATTGAAGGAAACTATGGCTTCTGAAAAAAAGAATACATTTCCAGATACACAACCATGAGTCCTTTATATTTTCTTCCTAATCCAAGATTGACTCCCTATATAAACTCGTTATCTGGTCATTTCCGAACCGGAATAAACTCTTGAATCATACCAAATAAAAAACCAAATATATTAACATGCAAAAAGTCTGTTAAGAAATGCCAAGAATATGTAGGAAAAAATCTAAATGAAGCAATATCAATTCCTGTGGAACCACTTACATTATAGAATGGTCGTCTTGCAGCTACAACGGGGGAAGTCTCTGTAAGACCATAGCCATTTTGCACTTTGATGCCAATGGCCTGAAACAATGAAATATTGATGAAAGCATCAATAATTAAGATAATAATTTTTATTTATTTCTAACCCTCTACCTCAAAGAACTTGTCAACATGCATCGGGAGACTTCCACCACCACTGATACCAGCCTGCAAGTTATCACAAAAAACACAGAATTCATTGCGTATAGCAAAAAACTCACTTCACACTCAAATCTGCATGGTGATTATTGTAGAAATAGCCACATGGTCAAAATAATTGTACCTTTGATATTCCAATTGCAGAATGGATTTTCTTGTACACTAACTTCTTTGCCAGATTATGTAAAGGCCACAGAAGCACCGTAACAATTCTTGCCCACAGATAATTTACCATATAGACAAGAAATGATGGTTTGACAGGATCGTTTGACAAGACTGTTCCCTATCCAACAGAAGAGAAAAAGAGGAAAAAGAAATGAAACCTGACTCAGGGAGCAAAGAAAAAACCATGAGGGGAAATATTCAGCGTGAGAGCGAGGGATTTAATGGGACAGGTATTTGTGCAACACCCAGTCATCAAATAAATGGAATAACCCCAACACGGGGTCCAGACCTCATATATCTTCTTTGCCTCCATGTATAGCACACTTATCTTGATAAGTGCAAGAGCAACAATTTTTCGAGTTGTCGAACTGGAAGATATCTGCCTACGAATTGAACTGTATAAAGTGAAGAAGACACATTAGAAAATGGACAGAATATTTTTAATGAATTGTCACTAGTCACAACCACTTCACAAGAAAATAATAGATTTCATTGACATTTGTTTTCACAAAAAAGATTGAAAAATTATCTAATATCAAACCAAACTTTGATGTTTGGACACTTTTTTGGAAACACAGTATATACAATTGAACAAAGCTGCGTTTTGCACGATGATGTTTCAGCAGTTAGTCCAACATGCTTCAATCCATGCAAGCAATGTTTCACAGGAAAACAAAATGTTTCAAGCATTTTTGCAGGAGCAATCAGAATGTTCCACAACAACAAACACAATCTGTTTAACAAGAGCAAACAAAATATTTCACAAAAACAAAATAAATGTTTCATAAGAACAAACACACATGTTTCACAAAAGCAAACAAAATGTGTTAGGGCGTTCTACCAGAGAAAACACCATGTTCCATTGGAGCAAAATCAATGTTTCACAACAGCAAACAAAGTGTTTCACACACTTCTTTACGGGGGTGTTTCACCAAAGCAAACACCATGACCATGTTTCACCAGGGCAAAACACAATGTTTCATACATACAAGGGTAATGTTTCAAGCCAAAATGTCCTTCCTTCTTCAGCCTCTATTCTCTTCCTCATCCACTCCATCCATTCTACTAAACGGTTGTCGGCTGAACCACCGACGTGCCTTCCAACCTGACGAGCACACGCACGGCCACCACCGTGTCGTCGCTGCCCTCACAAGCTCACCACCGCCATTGTTGGCTCATGAGTTCTGCATGCCATTGTTTTCCACAGCCACCTGAACTCACCTCTCAGTTTGTGAGGCGCTCACCACCGCCGTTGTTGGCTCATGAGTTCTGCTTGCCATTGTTTTCCACAGCCACCTGCACTCACCTCTCAGTTTGTGAGGCCGATCTCACTGGCCACCACATCCCAAGTAATTGCAGGAGGAGGAAGGGCGCAACAGGGAGAGGCGAGAGAAGTAGCAAGAGGATGAGAGGTAGGACGCTGATAACGCCAATGAGATCGGGATGGATTGGGGGAGGAAAGAGAGAGAATTGGATGTGATGCTTGTCAAAGGTGTGGATCACTAGCGAGCAGCGTGGCTGAGCCCAACACTGCGGAGACAGAGTAAACTGCGGGAGAAAGGGTGTGAGAAGGAGAAAGGATGAGAGCAGATGAGAGGGGGGATTGAGTGAACAAGGAATGGATAAGACAAAGCAAGCAGTGCAGAGCATGGGCGTCCTACGCGATCGAATGTTCACATGAAAGTCTTTCTGGGAAATAAAACATCGAGCATGAAAATGAAAAGCTATAACCCTAAGGTTAACATGACATGGAGCCAAATGAAGGACAATAGTGAACAGAAGTAATACTATTATTTCCCCACAGTAATTCATGTTTACTATTATCAGTAAAACAACTAACCTGTACAGAGTTTCATAGACCAGTGGTACTGATATAATATAATGAGGTTGATAGCGCTGCAAATCTTCCTATCAAACAAGATAGAAGAAGATGTCAAAATGCCTAAGCAACTTCAGCATCTTCTGCCAGACAATAGAACTAGTGAACAAGAAGTAGAATGCTGCATGATAGAAAGAACGCATTGTTATGCTTGGTCAGCATGAAAATTAGCAGATCTGGAGTTGTGCATATTGCTGGGTGCTAACACAAGATATGATAATATCGCAGCTTTCAGTAAGCTGCTGAAGGATATTACAGCATTACCCAGGCTATAGTACACATGAATATTATTGAATTGCATGCACTGACCAATTCACCCAAAAGCTCAAGTTGATGAGGAAAAGTGGGCAGTATATCCCAACACTTGGCCTAAAGTGGGCTGCATTTATTAATTCTTATATTCAATCAGCGGGGCATAAAATGGGCAGCATTTATTACTTTTAGTAGTGTTTGACGGTGTCTCAAACTTAGGATTTCTTGGTTCTGACACCATAATGAAATGCATTATGCATGTACCGACCAGTTCACTCGAAAGCCTAAGTTGATGAGGAAAAGTGAGCAGTATCAACATACTACTAGATCACAATAGTTTCTCATGCTAAAACTGATTATAGAAAGCAAATTTATGATGAAGCATACCAAAACAATACCTTCAGGTACTTCACAGTAGTGTAAACTTGTTGGATTCCATAAGTGAAGATGAAGTACTCACAAGCACGTTCATATGCATGCCATGGTGGAAGCATGCTTAGGAACCTATCACCAGGTACTGCTGGTACTATGTCCCACAAATTCTTTACCTGCGGAACATAAAAGCATAGAGCTTTATGTTTATAGAAGAGGAGCATATAAGTTCTTTTCAGCTTAACGGCTTAACACTTATCTATGTTCTAAAAAGACATAAGCTTTTTTTATAGTCCGTTTTTTCGCTGTTTTGAAGGTGGGTCCAAACACTTTAAAAAGCAAGTCAAATGAAATGGATCCGAATCTTGAGACTATCTCGAGAAGCTCTCGAAGTTCAGTCATTTCAGCCGCTCAGCTGTTCAGCCGTTCAGATCAGCTCAAAAGAACAGGACCTAAGCACTAGGCTTGGAAGTTCTTTCAGGGAGGGAATCCAGAAAAAAAAAAATAATATTAACTAGAAAAGCAGACTTAGTTCATAAATGTGCAGCAGTTAGTTAGCTTTCTTTTCCTCACTCAAAATAACACTTAAATAAGGAAACAAATTGGAAGTTATTGCATTATATGCATAGTAGTTCTTAACACACATGGTTCAAATCTCAATGTTACTGCTTGTTTCACCTGATGCAAGAGATTTCCGTGGGTAAGCATCACGCCTTTTGGTGTGCCACTTGTTCCACTAGTATACATTAGTGTTGCAACATCTTCGGAACTGATGGTTTCGAAGATATCTTGCTGACCTAGAGAAAAAAATTGAGAGATGAACTAAAGCACGATTGCAAGGAAAGAATCACTTTTTGGGGGGTGCAAGTTGACATAACTGAGAGTATTGAACATGCATTTTTCCCAGATTACATATGCATAATCACTATTTTGCATGATAAATAATATCAGCGAGAAAAATGAAGAATTTGAAGAACTAAAACAGATGGCTAAGAGTTGTCAGTTAGTGTTCTACTCTCAGAAGTAACCTAAAAATGTGTGCTCTTCTTTAACATAGAAGATTCCAATGCTGCTCTGCAAGTAAGAAACAACTTGGAGTGAGCCACAAAAAACTCAGATGGCCAAGGTCTTGTCACAACTATTATCCCAACCATGAGATACAAATTCTGCAAAATGGACAATATATTCACAATATTGTTATGCTGAGTACACAAAGCTCTTTACTTGTACGAGGGTGCTTTGTTTACTGGATGTTAAGCCATCTTACCGATTTACAGGATGAAATACTAAAAGAAACTTGGACCATCAAGTTTTCTGTCACTCAATGCCAGAAATGTCGAATATTATGTTGGAAAAGGTGGAGTACTTTTTTACAGTAACCTCCAGTGCAACAGACCAGTAGTGCGCAATGTCAGATAATGGTTCTATGAATACACCATATTGTGATGCCATGAACGATACCTTGCTCACAAGAGTGACGCAGTGCATTACGACTTTCTCGCCCAAGTTTAGTGATATCCTTGTAGTCATAAAGTGGTGTGTCATTGGCAGATTTACTATTTAGGCATGATTTGTCACCCCAAAGTAGCACAACAAATCTTGCATTAACACTTGAAATGAAAGATTCTGCAAGCCGGTTATAAAATTGGGGACTGTCCACAACAAGGGCAATGCTGTGATGGAGAAATACGCCATTGAGGTCATACCATAACATGAAAGTAAAAAGGTGAAACAGCACTAAAATTTAACTTCAGAAGCATAAGGCAACAAAGGTACTATCATATAGCAGTCCAGATGGTGCCAACATTTGTCAAGTTATTGAAGATGTTTCACACATTCATACATTGCACATAATTGATAATATTTTGAACAAGCACCAGTGTTGTATTGAAAATGTGAATACCATGCTCCATTTTAGTTTTAAGATGAAATATTCCAGCTGTAAATTAAGAACTTAACATGCAAATTTCATTCTATCAGCAATTTGGCCAGCTGTGCATAAGATAACAATAGCATATTATAAAGTATAAACATTTCAAACAGTTAAAGATGTCAAAAAAGCATTGCAGATGTTGTACTCATTTCCAAATGCTGAAAAAAGGTCCAATGTAAAAGGCTGCCTTTCTGAGTACTCATGTTTTCTTATAGTAACTCTAGATGTAAACAAAATGCTAAACTTGCAACCCCTCAAGTTGAGTATTTCTCAAGCATCAGCATCTTGCTCAATTCCCATCTCAAAATTCCATCAAGCAGAAGTAGTGGAAGGATTTGATTAGGCATTATGGAATGATTGATTCACTTTACATGGCAAAGTGTTCAATTCATGTAGTCATAGGGACTGACTTAACAGTTACTAGCAGAAACTAACTAGCTTTTTTCCATTTATTACTTCAGTAAGAAACAAAGGATGGTTCATGAGGCCATCCAAGTTAAAAACGATAAAACGACTGGAATTTCGTTTGATGTTGTGCACAACTAGAATTTCATAAGGTCCAACCCTTTGCATAGTCAATTATATACACCACAAAAAATGATTTTAAATTCACAAAGGATAATGTGTTAAAAAAGATCACCTTTCCGAGTGAGTGTATATTTCAAACAATTCTTCATTGGAAGATCTTGTTCCTCTAACAACATTTATAGCACCAGTAGCCATGATTCCTGCATTGCACGTATTAGTGACACGATCATGGGTGCACATGTCTGATCACGTATTGGAAGTGGAACGCTAGTTACAGGAACACCACTAGGTAACCAGCATAATAAATTATAAGCAGATCAGTCAACAAGCTGATATTTGTGATCCAGTATCTACAATCTGTAACAGCTAAATGCAATAGCAAAGACATTGCTATTTGTGTGTGTGTCATTGTGTGTTTTCATCATTTCCAATTTGCTAGGAAAGAAACAGAAGCATTAATATGAGCATTCTTGCGAAATTCAATTCTTCAGTAACTAATATTGATAAGGACATTAAAAGACCACAGAATCAATAACCATGAGAAAGACACATGAAAAGGTAGTGCCAATATTGGGTATCATAATACATGTAGCCATTAAAAAAAGGGGAAATTACCTTGATCTGCAACTAGCCATCGGGATGAATTGTCAGCAAAAAGGGCTACTTTTTCATCTGGAGCAACACCAATGGCCCTTAGACCTTGACAAAAATCCAATATTTCTTGTTCAAGCTGGTTAAAGAGCAAGATTAGCATTTAGATCAGATACAGTTGTGTACAATAAATCTCTACTCCTTTAAAGCGACAGTAGTTCGTGCGTCGGCTCGGAGCCGCCCGCCCCCGAGCCGTGAGCCCGCGTGCACGGCGCGCTCAAGCCGGCCAGCACCCCACGATCCCTCCCACCTCCCTCCCCGCAACCACCTGCACCCGCCTCCTACCTCTCCCTCTCCGCCGCCCCCTCCCCCTCCCTCTCCCTCTCCCTCTCCGGCGCCTCCTCCCTCTCCTTCTCCCCCCCATCCGTCGCGGTCTCTCTCTGGCGGCGACCCACCCACCTCGCGCGGCCCGCCCAGACGCGGCCTTCCCCCTTACTCGAAATCTCCTCCTGTCGTAGTCACGCACGTCCTCTCTCTCACTGCCGCCGTCCTCTCCCGGTGTCGCCTCCATGCTGCCTAGATCCGGCGACGGGAGGCTCCGTGGAGGCTGTACCCGCGGTCGGTCTCTTGCTTCGGCGCCGCCTGCCTCAAGTCGCGCAACTTCCTAGATGCAAAACCGGCCCGAGCCACACACCGGCGACGAGCAGGCCCTCGGCGCTGCCACCGTCTCCTCGACCCGTCGCCTCCCGCGACAAGACCTGTTATGCAGCGCGCCGAAGGCCGGCGGCGGTGGCGCTGCTTCGAGTTCGTCCGGCCGGCCTGCGCTGGCTGCGCCGAGGAGGCGGCGGCGGCGGCGGCGGCGCAACTCTGGCGCCATCCATCACCCGAACCTCGTGCCGATCCGCGTGCTCTCGTCGGCCCGCGTGGGAAAGCTTTTGGTGCGCCCTTCTACGCCGCCGGGTCGCTCCGGCGGTTCTTGCAAGGTAGGTCTTTGCATTCCCGCACGCATTCGCGCGTGCGCCACCTCGTGTAGTTAGCTTGGCATTGCTTTCGAACCAAGTTAGCTTTGGGTACGATTAATCATGAGAAATGCTTGTGCAATTATTACTAGAGCTCTAGCAAGCTTTGTTAATTTACAAAAAAGGGGAAGAGATTCTGGACTAATTAGTTTGCTCATATGATTTTTTTGTCAAAAGTGTTACAGGCAATTATGCTGCAGGGATTAAGCAAATTGTTGTGGTGGGTACTATATGTAACAACCTTGCATAGGGGTTTTTGTTACCTTTAGCCATGTGTCTTCACTGTTACACTTTGTGCCCTTGTCGTCAAGTTAAACCAGTGCAAAGGACAGTTCACAAAGTTTTTTTATAAGCTTTTACTGCTTGGTTCAGTTGGTTGTTAGCTAGGACGCTTTACAAAGCCCATTGGTTCAGCTGTACTCATGTAGTAACATCATTCATTTTTTCTGTATTAATTTATATATGGTTTAGTCCTATACTCCTATATCAAATCGAAGCTTTGGGAGAAAGACTTCTTTCCAAACATAATTGATGGGATTTTTCTCATTGATGGGATGTTATGTTGGTGCTTCTTCTGAACTGTTTATGTTCCCTGCATCTTTCAGCTCTCCTTTTCAGAGGAGTTGTTGAATCATATTCTTTGGTTAAATGTATTTTGTGTTGGTTTATCAATTGGTCTCATAGAGAGACTTGCAATGATGATAATTGTCTTTCACATGAAGCGAATTATGCTATTTTTGCTGCTTATAACTTCAGGCATTTGTATTATAGTATATGATAACTAGCCTTTGAAAAGGACAATTCCAAACAGTCGTTATTGCAATTATCTGGTAGATAGTCAACTGCAAATTTTTTGCAAGCATGACCTGGACTCATATAGTAGCTGTTTTCTTTTGCTTTTTTAATGATTTTATATTGTACATGACTCAATTGAAAATGTGTACTTCTTTATTCTGGTTTGTAACAGGCTAACTACCATCGGTTCTTAACTGGTTAATCTGATTTTTGACACCCTAATGTTATTCTCGAAATCATGAACTATTGCATTTTCTGCACTTTATGACTATTAAATGTTTCTTTTTACCCACAGAAGGAATTAATGATTCACAGAGATGGGAGATAATATGCAATTATCTATTGGCATTGTTTAGGGATTGGACCACCTTCACTCAGGATCACAGAAACCAATCATTCATGGAAACCTCAAGACAAATAATGTCATGCTTGATGCTGATTTCCAGCCCAGGATATCAGACTTCGGCCTCTACCTTGTGCTGAACCCTGCTTCTGCACAAGAGATGCTTGAAACATCTGCAATGCAGGTTTATAAGGCTCCTGAGCTAATCAAGACACATACCTTCGTTTCCTTTTGTATGTCCATTTTGTATGTGTAATTTTTCCTTTTCTTCTCTTGATTAGTTTGGCTTGCATGTGCGAGGATTTTTATTTCTCCCGTTGCAACGCACGGGCATTTTTGCTAGTCTTCATATTAATATGCAGATGTTATATTCTGAAATAAGATAAGGAAGATGCAATTTGTTTAGCTGATGAGAGCACACATGAAATAAAAAGGAGAGTATATTAAAGGATTGCCAACTGGGTTGAAATTGCAGATATTTTGCTGATCTCTTGCTGTAATCAATCATAAAGGTGTGTTTTCTTTAGAACAGAATAAAAGTGCAATGTAAAGTTGCAGTCTACTGCACATGCATCCAGTTAGTTATTCAGTAACAAAAATAAAAAGGTATAATACCCAATGAATGCCTACTTTGCATTCGTTTTCTTAGAGAAACTTTCTTTGATATTCAGACACCAAGGAATTCTTACTGAAAATAAAGATATACCTGCTTATAAGTCAGTTCTGATGGAGGTTCGTGATAAGGATCAACCAAAGCTACGCAATCAGCATGTTTTTCTGCTGCTGTCCTCCAAATATCTGGAACTGCCTTCCATTCATGCACAGTCAGATCATTTCCACCAGGCAATAGAGCACTCTCAAGTAAAGGTGAGCATTTTCTGCGGACCGGATATTCTAGCTGAAATGGGGATTTATGAAATTTTCAGGCAATTTCTGCATTGAGTGTGAATTCAATATATCAAATGTCAATGCAGTACATCCATGATTCAATAAATACTATTTCATAAAAAGATTATTTTTGCAGCGCAATGATAAAGACTACCAAATTCCACGACTGCATTGCATATAAGTAATTTTGATTTTCATGTACTGTTGCAAGATGTATTCCGTACACGCAGTAAAATCCAATCTCCCAGAAAGCTAGGGAGAAGCAGTTTTATCAGAAAATAAGAAACCTAAACGACAATGAGATCCACTCCACCTAGCCCAGGAAGAATGAAGGTGGGGGACAGCTGAACAGCAGCAGGAGCAGAAGCACCACCTCATCAGCCCCCTTCGTGATCATGGTGATGGTCTGATGGATTGATGGTTGCCCAACTAAGTTGCAGTAATGCACACCGATTTTGATACAGCGATGGTCTACAGTAACTGTTAACCAGTAAAAAGCTTTTCTTGTTTGTTCTACACTCCTATTTTGCTCTAGTGGCGTGGCTCTTCTAAAAGCTAAACATGTGATTGCATTCCCAGGAAAAGATACTTCAATTTTGAATCCACGATGTGCTAACGAATTCATGTCCCCTGGGGCCTAGCAGTTAGAGCTGCAAGCTGCGGCGCTATCAGCTCTCCTGGTCTGGCCAGAATCTACGCGCCATCGACATGATTCCTAGAATACTAGTACCCATGAGAGAATCGTAACGAGCACAAGGCCGACTGATCCGCGTCACTCACGGAGCACTCGGATAGTCGGATGCGACAGGACAGGGGCAGGGGGAGCGAGGGACTGACCGTGGAGCCTGAGGGAGACGAGGAGGAGGAGGCGGCGCACCGGAGGACGCTGGCGCGCGGCGGGCGGCGGCGGGCGCGCAGCAGCAGAGCGGCGGAGCGGCGGAGGAGGAGGGAGGAGGGGAGAGGCGAGGAGGAGGGGTGGAGCGGGAGCGGGAGCGGGAGCGGGAAGCAGAGCACCGCCATTCGCCGGAGGGAGGCAGCGATCTGCTCGGCTAGACCAGGCGGAGCATGCACTGAGGGCCGGAGATTAAGAACGGAGGCGAAGCAGCGGAGTGGAGAATGAAGAGGAAGGAGGAGAGGAGTAGGGGGCGGGGGTGTCGCGACTCGGGACGTGGCTCTTCCTCGGGGTGTTCGTCCATCTGCGGCGGGAGGATCAAGGCGAGACTTCATTGTGATCCCGGATCTTCTGCGGCGGGGTGGGCTTGTTAAAGCTGCCCATATGGGCCATTTAAAACCATTTGAACCTTTACAAATTCATAAAAGATACTCGTAGAAGCCAACCCCAGCTTCGCTCCGCAGTCTACAAAAAAATAGGGAAAATCTTAGATTAGCAAGCCACACTTCCAACCCCATTCTCTCTTCTCTGCATTGAGGATTTGCGATTTGTGAGCTAGAAAATTGTTGTTCTCCGCAAATTTGGGAAATTTAGAAATATTTTAGAAAATATTTCAAACTTCCAGATTTGTTAGTGTGATGCTCTGAGGTTTGTAAATTTACGTATATTATCTGTGTTATATATTTGATTTGTGTAATATGATTCTAAACTAATTCTTGTTTTGTTATTTCATGTGTAGGAAACTTCCCGAAATGGGTGATGGAAGATCTTCGTACAACGAATTTCATCTTAGCCAGTTCGGACTAAGACTAGAGGACCACAAACCAATCGGTCAAGGTGTATCGGAGCCGGTTGAATAAACGGAAACTCAAAGGAACCGAGGATCATCCCTATGGATCCACATCTGGTTCAACTTGTGCTTCTGGCTTCGATACAACCGTTGGATTGAAGCGTGCTCGACTGAACCAATCGGATGTGTGGAACGACTACGAGGAGTAAATTGAAGCACCTTGTGAATGGAAGGATTGTAAGGTATGCGGCTAAATGTAAAATTTGTGGACAGGAGTTATCGGCAGCGACGGGTTCGAGTACGGGACATCCGAAGAGACACGCTGCGGTGTGTAAGAAGAATAAAGGTGTTCAAATGAGACGGCAACAGTTAAGCTACAACCCTGATGGTTCGGTAAGTAACTGGGAGTACAATCCCGAGGTAGTTAGGGAGGTATTGTGTCGACTAATTGCTTTTGAAGATTTACCTTTAGGATTTTGTGATTCTCCTACTTTCGAAAAGTATATTAAAACTGCACATAATCTTAGGTATAGTAGTGTTTCTTGTCAAAAAAAGACTAGAGATTTGAAAAAATTGTATAACATAAACAAGTTAAAGTTAAAACAACAATTTAAAACATGCACATTTTCTGTTTCATTAACCTTGGACATCTTGGCTGGTAGGCCTAGATAAGATTATTTGTGTTGTTATTCATTATGTTAACCAAAATTGGCAGATAGAGAAAAAAATAATTGCTCTTTGGTCTAATGATGCTTATCACGTAGGTAAGAATATTGTGAAATACATTATGAATGTTGTTCAAGAATTTGAAATAACCAATAATTTTTTTGATATTACCATGGATAATGCATCTGCTAATACTAGTGACATGAATATTTTAAAACTCGTGTTATCTACGTATGCTGAATCTTTTTTTAAGTATCAACGTTGTGCATGTCATATTTTTTTGCTGGTTCTGTATAAGGCTGTATGATGTTGCGTATAATTTTTGCGGGACCATAAATGTTTAGATTCTTAGAATGCATGCAAAGGATGTTTTTTGAAGTACACTGTTCTTGCACCTCTTTTTGCTTAGGGGCTAGGAGCGTGCAAGGATTTTTATTTCTCCCATTGCAACGCAGGAGCATATTTGCTAGTTTAATTGTCAAATGTGGTTCGAAAAGATTGCAACCTTATCTTCAAATTATTCGGGATGCCATCTCAATTTACAATAGGTCTAGTATAAGGATTGCTGTATGGAAGAACTATTGTCATGCATCATCAATTCAGCCTCTAGCAAATTTGGCCTAGACATGCCTATTAGGTGGAATTCCATCTATCTTATGTTGCAGCACATATTACCATATAGACAGGTTTTTGAAGTTTTTATTAATGCTTAGTATCCAACTCAAGATGGAACGCCACTTTTGACTTCACAGGTTTGGCAGGTACTTACTCATTTAAATTCATTTCTAAAGATTTTTTATGAAGCTATCGTTAGTGCTTCTACCGTGTATGAGGCTACATCTTTTTCTATTATTACGTCCATTTATCACATTGCTAATCAGTTAAAAATGTTTGAAAATGATTCTATTTTATATGATGCAGTTAGCCATATAAAAGCCAATATTTAAAACAATATAGACATGTTCCATTCTTATATTGTTTTGCTTTTATCTTATAAGCTAGAGCTAAACTTGTTGAATTAACTAATGCTCTAACACAACTTAGTGTTGCAACTAAAATAGATTACTCAAATTATTTTTAAGAAGTTGGAAATAAACGTAATGATTGGTATAGAAAATATGAAGAATAGTATGCGGGAGTTCGTCCACCACGGACACCACTAGTTCAATGGATGGGGAGAAAGATGTCGTTTTGGAAGACTATCATAAGCATGGACACTTCAAGTTGTTCGGGCAATGCAACTCGCTCGACTATACAGGCATCACGCGAAGCTGTTGGCGAGATTGCCTCGTATCTAGCAAAGGACGTTGTCTGACTTCCAAAAAGAGTTAGATATTCACACATGGTGGCAGCAGTATGGTGGAACATATCTGGTGCTATCCATCCTAGCATGGGATGTGTTAACTGTTCTGGTCTCCACAGTTTTCTCTGAGTCCACTTTTAGCCTCGTTGGGAGAATACTAGAGGATAGACGGACTTCCCAGCATAGTGACATGGTCGAAATACTACTGAGTACAAAGGATTGGGCATTACAACAGAACATCGTCGCCGAGAGACAAAATCAAGAGTTAGCGGCTGTATTCGGGGGCTTAGAGCTTGATGAAGATTGAAGAAGGCCCCAAAATTTTATGCTTGTATCGTAGAGCTTTAGGTTGTACTTTTTTCTTTGCCAAGGTTTTCTCAACTTTGAGTTTTTACTTGGAAAAGTTTTTAACGAGACAGCCATGTAAATCCACATAAATAATAAAGCTAGGCGATGCATTTTAAATATTTCTCCATATAAATTTGAATATTTAATTATTTACATAAATTATTGTTCGCATTTCTGAATTCCTCGGATTTTTCTGAATTTTTGAGATATTACACTAAATTAGGGCCAACCGGCACAAAACAACACCAACCGAATCCGGGCAGGTCCGGTTCGTTCGGTTCTTCAACCGAACCAAACCTGGGCTCACCTCCCGTCATCGGTTCGTGTGACGCGGTTCGCATATATAGTAACCAGGCCGAAAACTAAACCGCGCCAGCCCGAATCTGAACCGGGCCGGCCCGAATCCGAACCGTGTCTAACTGGGTCAACCCGTTGGCCAGGGCTGGTTGGCGTGTACCCATGTTAACTGTCTATTTAGGTTTTAGCGTGTGTTTTTTAACGAACAGGACATTATAGTATATGAGTGACATAAAATAAACACTTTTACGGAAAGACCTGTCACAAAATGAAATTAAAATGAAGTCTTGGAAGAGCTTGACCGTAAAAACACAACGCCATTTTACTCATTGTCGACAACCGCCAGCGGAGCAGACAAAACGAGAGGGTTGACGGCGCTGCTGCTTGAAACATCTCCACTGGCCACCAGCTCTCGGGGTCTTCCGGAGATGGCAAAGATTTTGGTATACCTTGGACGACAGCTGCACCGCTGCTGGCGCACTGAAGTTGACCATCCACGTTGCCACCGCCACAAGATACATGTGACATCATCTATTTTATTGCATATCACTTATATTTTTAAAACCCTAAAATTATTTTAGAATTATGTTTAAACCCAAAACCCTAGGAAAACCTTTGGAAAAATCCTATATTTAGTCACCATCCAAATTTCAAGCCCAAATTCCAAGGCTAGCTCATGATTTCATGAAATGTTTTCATTTTGCCGGGAGCTCGTAAAACCCATCAAATGATGAGCAAACGAGGTCAAAAATCACAAATTTGGGTAATTTTCTAATTTAGGTGAGTCCTAATCCTACCTGAATTATAATTTGAGCCCAAATCAAATTTCCCGCCACAGGGCTTGACCTAAGTCGTCCACCACCACTATAAATAAGCCCAAGACCCCTCCCTCAAGTCCCCAACTCGAGAATCCTTAGATCGCAAACCATAATCGCCAAAGTGTTTTTGAGGTATGCTTCTCTGTGCTTTGCCAAACCCGAGAGTAGATGGCACCCTTGCGTAGAGCTTGTCGAGACAGTCCAGATGGATATGGAACACTGATTTTGGTGAGGAATCGGCTTGGGAAAGCTCGCTGGAGTTCCCGGACGCCGCCGGCCGCCTCGCCAGCCACTCCCGCCCCCCTCGCCGGATCTCGCACCCGCCAATCCTGCCACATCATCTGTCCCGCCCGCCACTACTTTTTCGGCCACGCCAGCAAGTGCGCGCTCCAGCTGCTCGCCGCCACTAGTCCCCTTTTCCCGCCACCGCGCCCGCGCGCCATTGCCTGCTGCCACACGTCATCCGCCGCCGCCGCCCGTGTCACACCGCCTATTTCAGCCTACCACGTGTCTACCCCAGCTGCCGCTGTGCGCGCCCGCACGCCCGGAACCGCCGATTTAGCCGGTTTTCTTCAGTTAACCCTATTTATTTATTTTTAAGATTTTTGGTTTTCCTAAATCTTCCGAAATTTGTTTGGGGAGCATCCAAAGTTCAAATTGTATGATTTTAGAGTCAATAAATCTCATAAATAGCCTAGAATTATATATATATATATATATATATATATATATATATATATATATATATATATGGAATAACATTATGTTGATTGTTTGCTCTTCTTATGCATTTGCATCTACGTGTAGATCGCCCCTATGTGCACTATTTAGGAGGTTTCCAGGAGCAACTCGGAGGATGATCCCAACACTCGGAGTACTATCAAGGCAAGATAGATTGCATCTTGCTTTCCTAGTTTGCAAAACTCACCCGTTTATTTTATTTATTTATTTTATGTCTTGCATGAAATGATGGGAATGGGTAGAACCCTAATCTGTCTAGATAGCATCATTGACCGTGTGAATTTAGCCTATTTATTGTTGCCTTAGTTATTTTCCTAGCCTATCCCTGTGCATAGTTGCTAGTGCTCGTGGGTAGTAGTTGATTAGGTTATTTATTATTTAATTACTCTTATGACTTGGTATAATTGGAGTTGTTGAGTTACTTTTAATAACTTAATCAACTAAAACCTATGTGGCGTGTGTATACTAATAAAGCTGGCAAGTCGGGTGGTTTTGTGGATTGAGGTATGTGGTGGAGGTAGTCACATTGGTCTAAGGACCCTTGGCGTGTGCTTATCTGGCCAAACCATACAAGCGTAACCATAAGTGCTAGCTCTAACATGTCAGCCAACATGTGCTAAACCTGGCTTAGTAGTTAGGGAAAACTATTAGCGCACGATACTTTGAAAAGATCGGGATGCTGACCGTTGGCTCAAGAGGGGGACCCATAGTGTCGAAACCTTAAAAGGGGTACCAGTGTTAATAGAAGGAACTAATGAATCGCCATGCATCGTTACTTGGTCTAGCCTACTAAGAAAGAGTTAAGACATAAAAGTACTACTAGGTTTATGGATAAAGTGTGCTACACTCTGCAGAGGTTGAAAACTATAATGATAGCTGTTTCCACGGTTATTGGAGGGGAGGAAGGTCGTATATGGTAGTCTCACGTGTTAATAATATAACCTAATGGTTCGGTTTGGTTTGAGTTGATCGAGGCGTGTGTTGTTGTAAGATCAAGCCTCCCATGGGCTGATTGTTTTTGGTAATTGATGGCAACTAGGCCGTACAGCCGGAACGCTAAGGATAAGGACCTCTGTTTTTCTATTTTCTTTGTGTGCGTCTTTGGCTAGACTACATCTCTCTGGTTGCAGGGTCCCACTGAGCACAGGTCCAGAAACATCAGCCGTGGGTCCCATGGGGTTCCGAGAGTGCCAGGTGTTAGTACTGAGCGAACCTAGAGCGAGTACACCTGTTCCAGGGTCAGCCGCTAAGTCACCAAAATACCTGAGAGCGCGAAACTTCCCGCCGAGTGATAGCCCGTGCTTGGGGTGAGGTCGCCCGGCTCGTCGAGGGGTCGCCGATGCTCGCCGAGTGATCGCCCGTGCTTGGGGTGAGGTCGTCCGTGCTCGCCGAGTGGTCGCCGGTGCTCGCCAGGGTCGCGCGTGGATCGGGAGAGGTCGCCGTGCTGCTCGCGAGGGGTCGCCTGCTTTCGAGAGGCGGCGTCCGATCAAGCTCAAAATCGGCCACCCAGCAGCGTCCGATAGATCGATCTGAATCTCGCGATTTAATCTGAGCCATCCATTTCTAGGGTTTCGTCTTGGGCCTATAAATAGGGGCTATGAGCTTGGAGAAACTAGAGAGAGCCTCACCTAGCAGCCACCCCTTGCCCTTAGACACCAAGAGAGCTCCTCCCATGGTTCCCACCTCCACCTAGGGTTCCATGTGCTTGAGAGAGAGAAGAAGAGAGGAAGAAGAAGAAGAAGGTGACCCTACCTCCTCTCATCCATCTCCAAGGTTTCCCCCAACTCCCATGGTGTTCTTGCCCTAGTTTCATGGTGGGAGAGAGAGGGAAGTGGTGAGAGACGATCTCCGATCTAGTGTTCTTGGGATTCCGTCGCCGGAGAGATCGTCGTCACGCCACGAGCTTCATCGACCGTACGACTACATCGACCGTGTCGCAAACCCACCATTCGTTGGTGGTCACCGCCTTGTGTAGGGGTGCATCCTCTCCATCCGTTGGAGCCCTCAAGTCCGCCGTGTGTCGGGGGTGCCAAGGTATCCGTGTGTCGGATCCAAATCCTCCATGTGTTGGGGGTACCTCATGTGTTGAGGTGAAATCCACCGTGTGTGTGGTGGTCGGCTGTGTGTGTCGGTGCGTGGTGTGAGAGCTCTCACGTGTGAGAGAACTCGCCTCCGTGTGAAGGTTTGGAGCTCGCCTACCATGTGTTGGTGAAGAGCTACCACGAGTAGATTGAGGGCTAGGGACGAAAGGGTCCCGACTTCTCTGTGTGAGAAGTTTCCTCAACAGAGACGTAGGTGCTCATGTGTTGAGCACTGAACTTCGGTAAACAACTCGGTTTGCGTCTTCTCATCTCACTCGTTTACTTCCGCACATTGGATTGATCGCTTGCGTGTGAGTGCCATCGAGCCTCTTAGTAGTCGCTTGTGCATTATTGTGATCACTTCCGCAACTAGACTCTAGGTCAATCGATAGCTTGGGTTCCTAATTTGACAAAGTAAACAAGCGAATCGAGAGAAGTAAAAATTGAAAAGAGCCGATTCACCCCCCCCCTCGGCCTAGGATCCTTACAGTTGTTCTACTGAGGGGCTTTGGAAGCCAAGCTCTGCGTGTTATTCCTGGGAATTTCTATCAATATTAAATGTTCTACAAATTTGGTTTACAACACTTTAAATAATCTGATTAGAATAGGTGTTTATGCAAAATAGCCACACTATTCTTGTTATTATCCTTACATCATTATAAGTATTCTTTCTGGGTAACCGTGTACTCACTATACAAACCACATATATATTTGTTTTCAGGAAAAGAATCGAGTCCTGTTTATCTATGGGATCAGGAAGATTTTGTGCCGGATTTTGATCAAGACTAGCTGACGATCAAGGGTTGGATTAGAGCATTGTCGTACTTTGATTTGCGCACTCTGATCTATTGGACAATATTATGTCGTTTTATTAAAACTATTGTAATAAGTGGTTGTGCAACAATTAATTTTGCATATTATGTCATTTTCTTAGTTAATTGTGTGTGTGATGATGTTCGACAATTGTCGCTCATGAGCTGATAGTATTGATTTCTGGGACTAGCAATCGATCATGAGTGGATCTTGGTGAATTGAAGTTGGGGTCGCGACAATACATCTCAATCAGCCACCACCCCTCGGTTCTTCTAGAGACGTCAAGTGTTTGGTATACCTGAGATGACAACTACATCACCACCTTTGCCCATGAACTATGGAACAGGAGATCTTGCTAATGGGCTACTGAAGTTGGTTGCCAACGTTGCTGCTTCCAAATAAGACGATGACCATGGTGAACATGCCACACATCACCACCACCAGAAGGGCAGCCATCATAGAACAAAGCAACGGTTAGGGAAGCCCCACCTTAATACATCTCAATCAGCCATCGACGGGATTTTCAGTTCCTTGCGGGGTTAGAAGCCAGATCGTTTTGGTCTCCGTGACACCTACCAAATTACCCTCTTCGTCTCTCACCAGAAGATCGGGACCCCGCGCCCGCACCCATCACCGTGGATCTGACCTTCACCTGCACCACCAACCGCCCTGAGGCCACCGACAACGAGAGGATCGATCAGATCCATGGAGGTGCGCAATTGCATGCAGTAGCTAAGCCTTGCTGATGTGGACCGAACTTTCAGGCAACCTAGTGAAATTGTCCTCGGTTTCAAGTTCATCTCAGAAATAGCTTCATCCCTTTCTAGTGTAACATCACCACTTTCAAAAAAAATCATGGGATCATCATTTCATGTGATTTAATTTTCCATAAATCATTTATTTTGAAAATGTGCATGTTACTTTGTAAAAACTCAATTCAATATATAAATTTCAAAATAATTATTTGCAATGACTAAAAATATATTTTGGTAATTAATATTTTCATTTGGGTTTAATAAAAATAATATTAATATTTTTACATTTGGAAGATGCAATTATACTATTTTGGAAAAGTTTTTACTTAAATAAATATATATGAATTTTATTCCTTAAATTTAGAAGGATTATTTTAGCCTCTCTCTCCATCTCTCTTGCAAGTGGGCCATTCTCTTTTTCCCTCTCATTTTATTTTCTCATCTTCTGCTTTTCTCCCTCCTCTTCTCCTTTTCCTTTCCTTTTTTCTTTTTCCCTTCTACCTCTTTGTCTTGCGGGCCACTTGGCTCAACAAACCACGATGCAAAGTATGCCTCGTTGAAGGCCTACAACTGGTCCTCATATCAGATGGGATTAGAATACTTGCCTTGGTTAACTTGAAACCAACTCTTGAGATTGGGATTAGGGTTCCGATGGTCCGCTCAGACAAGAGCCGCCAACAGTACACTGCGACAGATGGGTGTAGATACCGCTCGACAAAATTTAGCTTGAGGTTCGGTACGCTTAAGCAAGCCGCCAGTTGTACATTGCGACAGATGAGTGCAGGTACCACGCAGCTTAACATGACTTGGTGTAAGGTATGCCTCGTTGAAGGTCGACAGCTAGTCACTATTTTCAATGGGACTGGGATACTTGCCCAAGCTTGCTTGAAATTAATTCTTTAATTGGGGTCAAGGTTCTGAGGGTCCACTCTACGGAGAGCCGCCAGTTGTGCACCACGACAGTCAGGTATAGGTACCATTCGAACGGGGCTGGAGTACCTACGCAATTAAATAATCACCAGTGCTTATGATATGCTCCGCGGTTGAGCCGATTGCTAGTAACTACATCAGTTAGAACCAGATATCATGAGTTACATATGACTAAGAATTTTGAGGGTATGCCCTGAGAAGGAGCCGTCAGCTGTATACTGTGACAGTCGGGTACAGGTACAACTCAGCCAAACTCAAATTAGACGAAGGTACGCCACATGATGGGCTGACAACCATAATACTAAAATTGGATCAGGTACTGCTCGGAAAAAGCCAACACTGGAAATTCTGCTGAGTCCTTCACAGCCTACTTGTATACAATGGAGTGCTCATCACAAAGAAGGAACCAGCAGAAAATGACGTCAAGAACTGGAAAGCACTCGGCATGAAGCATGACTCTGCTGAAGCGCAACCAGGAAGGACTACAACTCTACTGCAAGGGGCTCAGGGGCTACTGTGGAATACACGGACCCCGGTATCCTCAATGGGCTGCGAAAATCAACTAACAGGGGGTGGGCCGAGTCGGCCGTACCTTAGTACGCGTAGCCCACATCGTGTCTTGCCTTGCACGGCAAGGTGGGGCGCTTCTAGAAGCCTATCCTGATAAGGGAATATGAGATTGTAACAATCGGCAAGTATGCCGTAGATAAGGAAAGAGAGAAATAGGAACCTTACCTTGTAATCGGCCGAGACTCTATCTTGTAACCCTGCCTCCTTCACTATATAAAGGGGGGTAGGGGACCCCGGTTCATGATCGATACGCATATACGCAAATACATACAATACTAAAACACAGGACTAGGGTGTTACCTCCACTGTGAGGGCTTGAACCTATCTAAACCCTTGTCTCATGGTACCATCTAATCTTGAGATCTAGCACAATACCCCATTCAAATCATTGCCGACGGTAACCCCTGGTTTACCACACGTTGACACTTTCTGACCGCCCCTCTGTCGTCGCCGCTGCACCCACTGTCTCGATGAGCCGCTATTTTACCCTCTCACCTCCTTCCTTGGACCCATGAAACACCCCTCCCGGAGCACCCTATACCTCCATCATCGCCCTACTCTGCCAAAAGATGCCCATCGCCATGCGCCCTTGTTCCGCTCAACCCCAGCCACATCGTCGCGCCGCACCGAGTCGCTCCAACCTGATTCTGCCACCCCTTGACCTACCCCTCACCTCCTCATAGCTCAATCGCAACTCCACCACCCTTCCTCACCATCGACAAAGCCACGTGCTGTCGCTTCCACCGCCTGGATTCATAGTTAGCCTCCACCAACATCACCCCGGTTGATTGACTCCGCCCTAAGGACGCTCTTGCCACCCTCTCCCTGTTCCCTCTCTCAGCCGCGCCGGAATCCTTCCGCTGGTGCCGCATCCACCGCCACCCCTGCTCTGAGCTGTCGACGGGTGAACCCCCGTCAGCGTCCTACTTCTCCCCTCAGCAGGCCGCGCTACAGAGTCGGGCCGCACCGCGGAGCCAAGTCGCGCCTCCACGCCAACCCAGGCAGGCTGCACCCCCACCCTGTTTTGTCGGTCCAAACCTAGCCTAGCTAGCCTATACAAAGCAAGACTTTCTTCTAAATGCACAATTGCCTAGCCACACAAGCTCCACCACCAAATTAGAGCCCACTTGCCTTAGTCAAAACAACCCCCTTGGGGTTCTTAATCAAATTGACAGCACTGTCCACATTCACACCAAAGCAACACATGCTTAACTACACAGTTGATATAACCAATTAGCTGGAGTATCCACACATATGGAGCAACACACACATTTCACACCTAAAAGCAACACTTGTTTTACTCTCAATTCCATATCTGTAAAGATTAATTAACCACCGCCTGAAAGTACGTGCATAACTAAGCAAACTAGTGAACAGCTGCCAACTCAAGTGGTACCATCATTGTCCAACTAAAATGATGATGATGATCTAGGTTACAAGTGAATATTGGGGTGATACAACATATATTCAATCAGGTATAGCTAATCTCCCATATAAAATATAGTAAACATAGTTATGCAGTGTATCAAACAAATTCATTATATTTATAAAGCGGGTTCAACATGATCAAGGACTGATAAATGACTTGCCAGCAGAGAATCCTTGTATATTTGATCTTGTACTTAATCTTGAATACGTCATCTTCGTCGATAACATTTAATATGGTCGTTGGCTATACGAACAAACGACGAAGAACCAAATTAATAACCAAACATCAATCATATAATCTGCAGAATCAAATATACTCACTTAAAAATGGTTCATAGATTTATAATAATTGGACTATGTAGAATTAGTTTAAATAATAAATAATCACCTGTAGTTGAAATTTGACCAACCAATAGCTAGGATCGGTAGCGGTTGATTGAATGGTGGATGTCTTTGCTCACAAGATTGGGTTTGCGTTGGTCCGCCGCTCCGAGACTTAAGGACCTAAACCTTGTAATTACTTTACCGAGTACTTACATGGGACAACTTGGCTATTTTTATATGCTCGCTAGCATCATTATGTACCAATGGAGCTACCTTGTAGCTGGTGTTTTGTGTAGGGGACTCAACTGTGGCGTCTTCCGTGGGTGCACGTTAGTAGATCCATGGGTAGCACTCACAACAACAATTAACTTCTTCAGACCACAACGGCACAACCCTACACGTGGAATGTTGGGTTATAGTTACCTTGAAACCTAATGGGCTAATGTGTATATCTAAGAAGCCTCGGCATAGCTTGTTGTGTTTTGTGGGTAAAGCGTACAACCTATACGGAGTAAAATCATTCAAAATGGCCATGCCCATGATTAGGGGTGGATAAGGGGGGTTTCACAGTGTACAATTCACCTTAATTTATCAAAACGGGAAAGGTCCGTTCCAGCAAGAATGTCGTTGTTCGGTTATTTTGTTGTAATCTAATTGTGAGACCCTAAGTCGGGGTATTGTGCATTATTCTATTTGTTCAAGTTTTTTTGCACTATTACCTATTTATTATTTTATTTTTCTTAAAATCATTTCAATAGTTAAGTAAATTAATTCATGCAAATAAACCATAAGATTTTTATGATAAGCTCAAACCCAGCTTTACCTAGGAAAGACTTGTAAGCATAATGTAGTTACCTCGGTTCTATTGAGGCTGTTTATTCCAACGGGCAGATCAGGAGATTAAAGACCCGCATGACGATGTTGCCGACTTCCTAGAAGGTGCATCCGGACTATTAGCAGTTTTCCAGATCGGTGTGTTCCTAAGGTACTATTAGGGCTCTACCTTTTTAATTTGCTAAATTTTGTCTTGCATTAATGAAGATTTATAATCTGAACTAATGTAATATGTTGATTCTCCACACTTATGTATATTATTAACTAATGCAGCTCTGAACTGGCATCATTGCTCTGAATTTATATATAAATTTAAATTTTGAACTTAAATTAGGAAATTATGAAGCTACTATTCCACACCAATATAAACAATCCTATAAGAGCTCATATATACATACCTAAATATTTTTATATGTCTATACTTGCTTCTCATGCCAAATATAATATTTCACTTTCAAAATTTTAGGCCCTGTTCTTTTGAGTCGATCTGAGCAATGATCGGTGAGCAATTGAAATGATGAACTCGAGAGCTTCTCGAGATAGTCTCGAGATTCGGATATATTTCGTTTGACTTGGTTTTTAAAGCGTTAGGACTCACCTTCAAAACAACGAAAAAACGGACTCAAAAAACTTGAAGCATATGTGTTTTCAAAACGTAGATAAGTCGTTAAGCTGTTAAGCTGAAAAGAACTAGGCCTTAGTAAGCATTGGTCATTAAAATATGAAAATGCTTTTCAAAATCATAGAAGCCATTTTCACCAATTTGCAATTGGTAAGAGCTTAAAAAATATATAAGTTTTGATTTAGGTTTGGAATTCACAAATAAATCAAAGAAGGGCACTTCTCCTCTATTATTTCATGTGGAGAAGTTTAGCGTTGCTAGGTTTTGGCCTTGTTTGTTTCAGATTAAATTAAATTAAATGAAAATTTGTTATTTTTGTATAAGCCAAATGATGTAATATTTTGTAGTTATTTTTGTGGGGTTTTAAATAGTACTTCTTAAAGTTTGTAAAATATTTTTTTTTCATAATTTATTGAACTCGTTAAAATGTATTTTGAGGGGTCACAAATTTGCTACAGTAAAACGCAACTCTACATTAATCTGAAACAAACAAGGCCTTGTGCAAACTCAAAAATAGGATGTTACAGAATTAATGATAGGCCAATATTTATGCTTCTAAATTTTGAACTCATGATTATTTGGAAATAAATTTCCTAGCGTCATCATTCATTTTCAAAGCTAAAATCCCTCATTTTCAAAAACATGCAGTACTTTAAATTTTTATAACATGCCAAATTTAATGTTACAAAAATTTGGGATGTTATCAACGTAAGAACCAACTTCTCCGACTTGACTTCTATTGTAACCAAGCGTCAAGGGTAACGATCCGTTATCTCCTATTGGCAATGGCATGATACCTTGGTTGCTCTGGTATAGAATAAGGTATGAATTGTACTTAGCGTAGCATACCTTCCCCTTCGAAATATCAAAAAAAGAAATAAAAGATCTAGAATTCATGTCTTTTGTAATCCAGTTGGTGCCTAGTGACGCAAATGTTGCGGCCCATCTTTGTGCGTGGCATGTTTTTCGTTTAATTCATCTTCGCTAGAATTCATACCATCTTTTTGCGGACTAACACAAGACTATTTTTAAGATGTCAAACTGCTTACCAAAACTTTTAAAACAATTTTAACCATTTTTGGCCTCTCAGCGAGCCACCGAAGAAAATTCCAATTTTTTTTTCATATTAATCTCAGGAGCGCACGACGAAGGATGATTTTGTCCCCAATTTGGCTTGTAATCTCTATTATTAAAAATCTTTGTGGTGAATGATATCACGCTCCATTAAAATTAATTGTCATACCATCAGTCATAATAATACGTTTACTTCATTAGAATTGCCCCCATTGCATCCGCTATAACAAACTCATCTTATCAGAATCAACCTTTCAGAATTCTTAGTATAAAACTAGACAATAGTGTTTGGTGGTCTTCTTGCCATATGCACGGTTGGTGATGTGCCGCCTTAAGCATAGCAACACTCGCCTATAGCAAAGTTGAAAGTACATGGCAAAGTTGAAAATGTATGGCGAAATCGAAGGTGTGACCCACGGGTGGTCATGCATCACCGTGTTGCGTTTTGTGGTGTGTAGCACTAATAGTATAAAGTCGTATGCCCAACGCTCGTATTCTTAATAGTGAAATTAGAATTTCTCATAGCAAGTGAACAATTCGATATTCAAATCGATAGCGTGTGGACAAACATGTCTTATGGAGTGTTTTTTTAAAAAAAAAAACTAACACCAGCCAGTAGTTTATTTCATCTGTCTAGGCGCTGGAATTTCTGATAAGCTAGATTAACTAGAAAATGCAAAACAACAGGCTGCGAGTATTCAATTATTGGTCATAACCCCGTGACGATTTCGTAGCATTTGACTAGAAACATGTCGAGCTTGAGCCTCTCTTCATTTTGGTGTAACGCTGGGAAATCTACATGAACCATGACCTGAAAAAAAGAGCGTTCAGTAATAGTTTCAGTCGAAAAAAAGGCTTAAATAGTTTGTAGAAGATATAAAATCATGTGTACGTAGTAGCGAAGAACCGATTTAACTAATCCAAGCTGGTGCGTACAGTAATTCAGTAAACCATAAATGTACGGAAAACTATTTAAGATTGACTTTAAACGTCCAAAATTGTGTCTTAAAATAGTTTTAACACAGAAAAGACGTGCTCAATGTCGTCATTAGCTATATGCATCTTTTAATACATTATCATTGAAATACCATCATACACAAGTAACTTGGTGGAAATATAAAGAATACGTCCATATTACACCTCTCAACAAATAAAAAAGTCACTCGTACCTTAAACTATAAAATCGGTTTTTTTCTAACACACGAAACTATCGATACGGTGTCATTTGACATCTTCAATCAATAGTTTGGGAGGGTGGTTTTGATGATGCGACTATTGGTTTAGTCTACCTAGTTTGCACATGTGACATAGCGATTTTTTACTTCAAAAAATTATAGTAAAAGTTTAAACATACTTTGGTGCATAATAATAGGTAAAAATGATTTTGTAAAATTCTTGGAAACTTATAACTGCTTTTTCTATAATTTTGGTTGAAATAAATAAATAAATTTAGTATGGATATTTAAACATTCAAATTTTATAATTTATTTTTTGATGTGATCTTTGTGTACCAATGTAAATTTGAAAATTGTTCTAGAATTTTGAAGCCCCAAAATCACTAACTATGACATGTGTGCAAACACGATGTGGACAAAACCGCTGCAAGCTCATCAAACCCATCTTACTGGAAGAACCAAGAATAGTAAATGACCCAATATTAATAGTCTGAGGTATTAAATAACTGGTTTTATAGCTTTAAAATTTTAAAATATTGAGAATTGTAATATACACTTATTTATAAATCTAATCCAAACAAATTTACAAGCCCCATCCACTAGGAACTCTTGTTCATGTAAAGTTGTATTAAAGTGCCGAATTTTTTTATAGCATGGGTATGAGTACAAATGTCAGAGCTCAAAAACATCTCTCACGTGCATGTAATTTATGCTTAAGCGGAGTTGATTATCCCTTTTTTATTGAATTGGTCCTAAACTTTTTGGTTGAAACAAAACTAGTCCTTGTGGTGAAAAACTAGATGAGACTAGTCCTTACATACTAGATGAGGCTAGCCATGCTGATTTGGTTTTCTGGCCGATAAACATGGTTGTTTTAGGCAAGATCGGTGGTTTAACTGGTTTTCAATGAAGTGACGCCACATGTGGCTAGTTTGGGTGATGTGGCATTACACGTGGCAATGACATGGCATGCCGTGTGTAACGTCATATCACTTGAACCCACCGCGTCATCAAAAACCAAAACCACCATGTTGACCGGTTAATAAAAATCAGCGTGATTTAGAAAGTTAGGGACCTATTTCATACATTTTATACTGTTGGGACTAATTTGGCTATAATGTGAAAGTTCATGATCAGATCAACACATTTTCCTTTCTTTATTTTATGAAATTTCAAAAAAAAATTCCCGGTTTGCCGTTGTTAGAGCATGTACATCAACGTACGCATCAAGTGCCGGCATCAAGTGCGCAGGGGGCGGGAAATTGAAAGAACGCTGCACACACGCGGTCACGCAGGGGCAGACGCGTTGGGCAGGCGCGCTGGGCAGGAAAATTAGCATAGGCACAGTATTTTGTGGTAGCTGCTGGGGATGCTCTTAGTCCATTGTTTTTTAAAACCTTTTTTACCGAATATTCTCCTATAAACAAAAACTACACTTTCCAGGCTGTGCTCCGGCACATTTGAAATTTGACAGAGAAAACTTGGCGCGCTGGAACAAGATTCTGAAAAGAAAGACTTACTGGGATCGACCGTGGTCTCGACGGCGAGGCCGCCGTAGTAGCAACCGCCGTAGTGGTCGCTGAACTTGTTCCAGTGTGCGCTGAACACGTAGCTCGCGTGAGCCGCCACCGTGTCCGGCGGGTAGCACGCCCCGCCGGCCCGCACGGGGTCGCACAGCCCAGCCTCGCCGGCGCACGCCGCCGCCGCCTGCTCTGCCACCGCCGTCTCGTTCACCGCCCCGCCGTCCGTCCTCACCACGCACCACAGCTTCCCCGGGTACGGCAGGTCGTTCGTCGCCGGCGGCAGCGGCGGGTACGACGCCGGCGGCCGGCGACCGGCGAGGTCGACCTCGTACACGGCGCTGCCGTTGGGGAAGAAGAGGCCCCAGTTTCGCTCCGTGACCGGGCCCGGCTTGAGGTCCTCGTCGAAGAGCGCGAACACGAACGCCGACACGGGCATCCCTGGCCGCCGCGGCGTGCCGGCGCCGGAGGCGAGGTGCCGCGCCATGTTGCGGTTGTAGGTGGCGGCGTTCCGCAGGTTGGCGCCGAACTGGTCGAGGTCGCCGGCGGTGGGCCAGCCGGTCTCGGCCAGCACCATCCCGACGCCGCAGCCGCCCGCGCGGCACATGGCGGCGGCGACGGCGTCGAGCATGTGGTCCAAGAGGTTGGTGTAGGACAGCCCAGTGCCGGGGTCGTGGTATTGGTACGCCGGCGACGGCGACGGCTCGAGCAGCGCGTAGGAGAGCGGCACGACGGTGTGGTTGGCCGACCAGGTGAAGTAGGTGAATGCATGCTCTTGTTGTAGATGGCTCTGCCCTTGGGAACAAATCTGCCAGCTTGGCCTACATCACGAAAGATTCCAAGAAGATAATGGGGCCATGTTGACACTGTTGACGCATTGAGGTCAGAAACATGGCTAATCACTGGATAATTAACTTACCTCAAAGACAACCCTATCATTTTTTAAAGTTTTTCCTTATTATAATTGCGCATCTCAAAGCTCTAAATGCAAAGGACGTTGTTTATATGGGAATACTGTTGATCAAAGGTCAACGACATTTGGCAGGTCCTTCAGTCTTAAAGTATTGCAGCAAGTCTCATGGTTGAACAAGAATCTACCGCACCACCTATATAAGAACAAAAAACGAGCAACATGTGAGGCAGTACCGTGAAAGAGCTCATGCAGATCTTCCTCTATGAAAAGGCCACATGGGAAACTGCATAGCTAAACTACCAAATTAAGTACTATACTAATAAGTCCCAGGACAAAAACCCATGTCGATTGGACAGGATTATGCCACTTTGACAATGAGATACAACTCAATCCATCCGTGTTTACGGAATCACATCGCAGTCACCTGACCATTCAACACAGGAATTCAGTGCCAAAAAAAAAAAACAAACAAACAAACAATAATACCACAATAGAATCCCGGATTACAGAAGTCATGTATCTGCTCAAACGTACAATAGCATCTGTAACAAGGGGACAGCCATTAGAGATGGCATCATGATGAAGTACACAAATATCCATCACCAGATTACGATTTTCATGGTCCAACTGCCCAAGTTTAGGAAATGCGTTAAGGACAGGCTCACGATGCTAAGGATAAAAACCGAGGATGTAAGGTTAAACCCATAGGCTAGAAGGAACTCCCGACGATTAGGATACGAAGTACATGTCACATTTTTTAGCAGTTCTACACTTTGCGCATTAGTAGAAAAAGCCTCTGATCCAACTCCAAGCTCGAAGCATTGGAAGGATCACCCTTGAGCATCATTAGTAGACCACCAAATGATGCATAGATCTCCCTGAAAGGAAAAGAAAAGTACTGCATGAGAAAACATAGCAAACAAATAAAAAAAAATCCCAGGCATAGGTAAAACCAGAGTTTAAATTAATCTAAACAAATTTGTTGAAGCAGTTTTCCTACCTAAATTGTTTTAGTAAAAACCAGATTAATCTTGAAGTAATATTCACGTTCAATTAATGAATTAATAGCAATCATCATCAGATGAAAATATTCTGCAGATTCATTATGATTGATGAAATATAAAAAACAAGGCTGTTTGATGTCAATGTGCAGATTCATTATGATTGATGAAATATCAAAAATGCTGTTTGATGTTCAATGCACTTTACAGAATTGCCTCGGTAGGGCTAAAACTCTGTCATGATCATGTTTAATCATGCTTACAGATATAGACTACATCCCAAATGGTTTGTTACATGTTCTCTAAGACCATGAGACATCAAGTTAATTGTTGAGGTGTCTACTCGAACAAGCAGGAATGATGAGGAAATCTACTTAATACTTGTAATTAGTTCAAGAATCGATAGCAGTTGAGGATTGGCCCCTGACACAATAACGAATATGTGGTAGGAAGCACGAGTGAACAAAATTCACCCAACCACCCAAGGGGCAAGCAAAACATATGGTACACACATTTTTAACAGAACAGTCCTACTGTATTAAAAGGAAGAAAACATAATAACTTCAAGGAAAACCATACACTTTAGCATTTTGACCAGTGGTGGTGTTTTCTGAGATCTTGTAAAGCTTCCCATGCATGACATAGTCAAACTTGTCAGCCAGAGTTTTTCTGCCAGCCTGAAAAGGAGACAGCTCAGTATTAACTACCTGAAACTATATAAGTTCTGTCTATATGTCTATATGTCTCATCAGATTCAACTCCATGAATAACATTGAAGAAATCTTATAAAGAGAAAACACAATCCAAGTGGCATTTGCAGCATTCAATTCCATGTTATCATTACATTATTTCATGGTCACCCTGTAAGATGCACATTTCTCAGAATTGCAAGGCCAATCACCTGTGTGTAGTAGCCAGTATCAGGGGCACCATCCAGATTCAGAGTAGGAGCTAATACCATAGTAAATTTGTCCCCGGCATGCATAGGATAGACCTCTGTGGCAACATCTAATTGCATGTACATATCAAACTGCTCGCTGCGAGCTTCGATACGAGTAACTGCACACAAACATTACAAGGTCAATACAACACGAGGTCAGCTTTTTCCCCCAAAAAAAAAAAAACACCATGCCAGATTTGAACAATACTTACAACAGTACTTGAAATATACTTGTGAGATGAATATCAAGATCACAAGAGGAAAAGATTATCATGCTGTGTACGGGAACAGGAAATCCCACATAGGTAAATTACTCGGGGAAGCATTTGATAAAGGATATTCACATAACCATTTATAAAAATAGGCGCATCATTGAAAGTACTTCTTTTTAAAAAATGCAATTTTGAAAAAAAAAAGAAAAAAAAGAGAGAACCCCTCAGATTAGTAACCAGAAAGACGCTCACAGAAAAGCAAAAGGTGTTTTTTAGTCAGCTGTGTGTAATCATTAGAAAAAATGCTTCAGTCTGAAAGTGGGATTGTGTTGCATGATACAAATAGGAAGGTGCACGATGCCAGCACCAATCACATCAAGTGAAGAACGTGATTCAAAAAGACCCAAAAAGAAGGGATTGACAAGGGGCCTACTAAAGCAAGTTGAACAATTTCAAATCCACCCTAATTGTAACTGCAAATCCATTGCTCACTTGCTCAGAAGATCAATCATCTATACTATTCCAAAAAGCACCAGTTTGAATTAAGGGTCAAGGGATCAAACTAGCGATCTCATCCATCCGTTCCTGCCATCCAACGCCTGAGATCGTGAGATGGATTCTTAACATCAGCGTGCTGCCCCCAATCCAACCAAACGCACACGATCCGTCCTGCCATGACCCCCCGCTTGCCTACACAGCCATACACGCCCACCTCCATTCACCGCTAGCCAGCGGCGCCGGCACTGACCACCACTAGTCCACTACGCGCCGTGCCCGTCATAAACGTGTCCTCGTCAATCCGTCCCCGCCAGCGTCACCTCTCACTTCCGCACATCGTCTATGTTGCCAGCGCGTTCTCGCCAATCTGTCTCCATTGCCGAGGCACCGCCCTCCAACTGCCCTCCAGCCGCCAACACGGTGCCACACAGGCGAGAGTAGAGATGAGGATCATGTACAGTGAATAAGAGAATGGGGAATTTTAGGGATTTGGCATTATGCAATTTACTACCTATAGTTATGATAAAATAGAAAGTAATTTTACCTAATTTTCCTTATAATAACTATATATGTGTTTTTCCTTTCTACCATTGCTTGATGTAGCCATCTGCCAAACAAAGTGCTGAACCAGTTGACCGTGTCATTCAAAGCAATGTTCGTGCAATTATGTGTAGGAGGTATTGCATTTTTTATGTATAGGTATTCCTATTAATATTTTTAGTCAAAATTAAAAAAAGTATGGTCTAAAGATGTGGAAACTTTTCTGTTTGGTTACTCCTGCGTAAAGAATCTTATACTTAGGAACATTTTCTTTCATTTTTTAGAGTGATTCTGTGCAACTGTTAGCTTTTTTTGTTGTTCTTTCCTTTTGCATTCTTGTCAGTGTGCTATGCGTCTCAAAAGTAATTGTGTCCATAGTAAATCCAATACTGGCTATGTCCTTTTCTGTTGCTACTCCTTTCAATTTTTTTGTGGCATTTTCTTGCTAATGCTAATTTGGAGACAATAACACTGTTTGGAAAGCTGGGTTCTTTTCCAGTGAGGGGCTATGGAAACTTGCTTTTAATGGCAACCTGTGATATCACGCGATGATATTGTACTTTTAGCGCTCTTGTAAGACAATCGTGTTGCTTCGCATTGAGCCCACGAGCTCATAAACAGTACAATTGATGCATCAGAGTTGTGCGTTCTCAGTCTAGGATTTGTATTTTCTCTAACTGTGCTAAGCTGACCATCAGCACGTGCTAATTAATCTTTTTTTCTCTGATTTCCCTGGCCCTCCCTTCGCTTGTGCTGTAAATGCAGTTTGCAGTGCTAGAATTGGAATTTCAAGGCATTAAAAAAAGTACGGCAGGTTACAGTGCTGGAATTGGAATTATAAGGCATCAAAAAGTTTGTCATGCTCCAGTTTAAGAATTTTCACTCCAGTTTAAGATTATTTTTTTTTAGACCTTTGGCTAGTCATTGTGAGGCCCCAATTAAGGGACACCAAAGGCCTCCATCGTCCCTCTATTTATCCAAGAGATGGAAAGGCGGAACTTTTTTTTTTGGTTTTATCATCTTTTCATCAAGAAGTTAAACAATGAAGATAGATGTCAAGTGCCTGATCAGTTTGATCAAGTCGTATGGGAACAAGGTTCAAAGCCTTCGTTCGTTAAGATGCCTCAGCTGCACACATCACCGCACTTCCACTTGACACCTATTTAAACGGCTCGCCTCGCCGCTACCTTCCCTCTTTCCATACTTTTGTCACTCCATCCCCGTATGGGTGGAGAACCCGTCACTATCTCGGTTGTGCTATCTGACGCTCTAGGAAAATCGAAGGAGAGAGCAATCATCTTGGGGTGGGCTTACTATCTTTATTAGCATATATAGACTATTACAAGACCCACTTAGCCACAACCTCATAACTCATGATCGTGGGCGTGGCCATAAACACCCACTACGTGCACTTGCATGATCCTATTAATCAGCAATGTGCAACTAACCAAGTAAATACCGAAAGTGAAAGCAAATTGAACATGCTATTAACTGGAATCAAACTAATAGAAACTGACTCAGAAACTGAAAATGCATGCACACGACTTATCTAACAATCACCCCTAAGTCCTGTTGCAAATTACTTATTGAAGGGACCAATCTTGGTGCATAGCTAATGGAATCTGATTCGCCCAAGAGGCTTGGTGAGAATATCTCCCAGCTGCTCGGCTATCCCAATAAACTCCACCTTGATTTGTCCTTTCTTAACACACTCCCTGATATAATGAAATTTAACATCATTGTGCTTACTCCTGTCATGGTGGACTGGATTCTTCACTAAAGAAATTGCCAACTTGTTGTCCACCTTCAGAACTGGTATACTTGGCTCAACTCCAAGCATTTCAGCTATGAGTTTAGCCAACCACACCCCTTGACATACTGAAAATGCAGATGCTGCAGCTATGTATTTAGCTTCACAAGAGGAAAGTGCCACAACTTTTTGCTTGTTAACAGCCAAGTGATAGGATTTCCACTGAATAAGAAAATTATACCAGAAGTACTCTTCCTATCATCAATGTCTCCTCCCATATCACTGTCACTAAAATCCAGCAACTGTGCATCACCTTCCTTCTTGTCACCCCTTCTTGTCACCCCTTCTTGCCCACCGCATAAAACACCCCCCAATCCTTGGTTCCTACTACATAGTGCAGAATGCGTTTAACAGCAATGAGGTGTTCTTCATGAGGCTTAACTATCTCGAGTGAGTCTTGCAGTTAAACTCTGTTCTGCCTTTGCGCTCGTGGACCAATATCTGTGTGGCCCAAGGAAATCTTTGCACGCCTCTATCACCTTTTGGAGTCTTATACCCCATAGAAACTGCCTACCTGAGACAGTCCCTTGGCCCAAAGGTCTAACACAACGTTACAATCCGAGCTTTTCCAAAGTGGTATCTCACTGATGGATCGGGCACCACGGTAAGGGGGTCTTCTTTGGCTTCCACCAACGCTAATCTCAAGGAATAGAAAAGCTTCATAGGGTCTTTCTGTCTAGGTGCAGGCAACCCACATCTTCACAGACATGTCTATTTCATCAAGCCTCTCCGAGACAATGTCTAGATTATTACGCCTTTCCTGCGGTTCGAAACTTACCAGACAAGGAATTTCACTACCTTAAAACCGTTATAGTTAGAACCGCCGATCACCAGGGCTTTGGTTGTCGGCTTCCCTGTTCACCAACTTCCTTGCCTAGGTATCCACCGCAAGCCTTTCCTCTTTTGAACCTCGCCATTAACGTTAAGGCTATGCCATCCTAAGGTGCTACTAAATGGAATGATCTTATCAACATCCATGAATGCGAAATCATAGATCGAACCGCCAACCTTCCAGCATTGGGCAGGCGTTAGCCCCCATACATGGTATTACAGCTTTGCGGAGACCTGTGTTTTTTGGTAAACAATTGCCAGGGCCTAATCACTGTGACCCCTTTTGTGAGGGGGCACCCCTTTTCCTAAAGTTACGGGGCAATTTTGCCGAGTTCCTTAGAGAGAGTTGTCTCACAACCCTAAGGTATTCTCTACCTACCCCCCCTATGTCGGTTTTGGGTACAAGTAGCCTTTTGTTGAAGGTCATTCGAGCTTTCCTGAATATATGGCATGGATTACATACTTTATCGTCGTAGTGCCTGGTATGAGCCTCATGGAGAGGCAATAGCTAGTCCACAGGGCTCATACTTCAACGCTGCACCGCTTGGTACTCGGACCTTGGCTCGAGGCATTTTCTCTACCCAAAAAGCAGTGTCACCTTGTGTCCTTAAACCTATAACCAGCTTTCAACTAATCTAACATCCTCCGTCCCTCCATATCAACAAGGGGCAATACAACAATATTGTCCTATTGTCCATTGACTAAGCCTTTCGGTCTATCTTAGGCCCTGACTAACCCTCCGTAGACGAACATTGCAGAGGAAAACTTGGGGTTTGGGGGCATTAGATTTTCAACAATGTTTTCATTAGTCAAGCCGACATTCTCGTTTCCGCTTCGTCGGCCTCACTTTCGCGTTTGCTTCCCTCTAAGGTGGACAGCTCCCCTACTGATGCATTTCGACATCCCACAGCTTCGGCAGATTGCCTGGAAGATGACTTTGAGGTGATAGCAGACTTCCTCATCAAGGCATTTATTCTTTAGTCACACCGTCGCAGATTGTGATGCCAGGTTTTGATGTATATACAAGAAGGGGAGTAAATAAAGAAGAAAAAGAGCAGCTTGCATTATATGGCAGGTAACAGCGGTTTGAGGATTCTCTTAAGTTCAGTAGGCCACTTTTGTTTCTTGTACCATTATGGTTGTCTACTTGGTCGCACTGAGAAAAGCAAAATGTTCGTGCATGATGTGTGGAATTTAGGACATGTTTACTGCCTAGAAGAATACCTTACTCATTGGACTAGGCAAATGTCTCATTTTTCACTGATTTTATTTCATGTAAATTTGATGTACTCTTCTATCATCTCCAAATGTAAACTTACACAAGTTTATTCTGAATTATATAAGAATCCTTGTATGGCAAATAGAACATAGCTTTATGACTTTTCTACCATAACCCATATTTTTTATGCAAATACATTCTTAACTAATAAAAAATGTTGTTTTGCATTTTTTTTGCTGTTATTGCTGCTGCTCGGTATACTGCACAGTTTGCACAAATGTACCTAAGATGAAGGCCCTCTTTGATTCGTGGTTCGGATCAATTTGGTTAAGCCAAAAATTGAGGGCCCTTAAAAAGAGTCATAAAAAAGCCTAAAAAATATTTAAAATTTTTTAAAAGATCTTTGGAAAAAACCCATAAAGCCCCGAAAAAATTATTACAAAATGTTACACTGAGTGGTCTGTATAAAAACGACAAATTTTGACTCAACCGACAAAACCAAACCGAACCGCGAATCAAATATGGCCGAGTTCATAAACATATTAGCTAGCAATTCCTATCCTGCAATATATATTACCCTGCTTTGCACATGCGCACTTGCTAGTGTTACAAGTTTTGGTCTGGAATACCCTTTTTGCCTAAAAGGCTATAACAGAACCAGGAGCATAGAAGAACATAGAATTGGCAAAAGCTTCCAGCCACAACATGACCACCCGCAGATTTTGAGCAATGTGGAGTTGCAAACTGAACTAGGAGACCATCAGTTCTAGTTGTTATTAGATTATTACCTGTAACTAAAAATAGCAGAGCACTTCTGCCATAGCAAGAGGCAGCGCACAGTTCAAGAATCATTCCCTCAAGTGGAAATGGCATTAAGGAATTACCTTTATCGAACTTTTTGCCATCAGGATCAAGCCTGGTCACAATGAAGATGTCCTCGAAGAGATGCTCGGCCATCTTCTCTGCCAAACATGGGGGCAGAAAAAAAAAATTGCTAAATATCAGTTGAATGAAAATGCAACTGGATCTCAGCCAATTCCCCTAACCTATGGACCAAAAGATCAGGCTCAACAAGCTACTAGATTAGATCGAGTCGGAAACTAAACGAGTTAATTCAAGAGAAGCTCAAGCTCGATCTGATTCCTCGTCGAGCCGCTCGACGAAGAATCGAGCCCAACCCCAACCAAACCCGACAAACATCATTACAACCAAGTCCAACACGGCGGCGGCAGGGGGGCGGCGGGCAGAGGGAGGGAGAAGCGGAGAGCCCGAGGGAGAGGGGGAGAGAAAGGGCTCGGCGGCAGGGGCCACTGGGCCAGGCAGTCGGCAGACGGAGAGAGACCACGGGAGGGGAAGAGACCGAGGGAAACCGAGGGAGGGAGAAAGAAGCTCAGTAGCTCACCCGGCGAGGCGGCAAGCGAGTGGCGGCGACGGCGACCGGCGAGGCGGCGAGTGAGGGGCGGGTTTTGGGGTGTGGGGATTGGGGGAGAAACGGAGAATGCCCCGCACAGAAACTCGGGCCTCACGACTCAGGAGCCACCGCCCGCCGGGCGCCGGCCTGTTGGCTGTGGCCGCGTGGGCCGTGGGAGCTTGGGCTGTGACAGTCGCGTAGGGGTGGCCAAACGGGCCGGTTAGTTCGGCCCGGTTCGGTTCGCTATTGTATCATATTAATTTAATTCAATATATGTATTTTCATATATTTTTTCTTATGACAAATAAAATATTTATTTAATTTATAATATATATTTGTGAAATATAATGGTTTTTCTAATTTATATCTATATATATTTAAATAAAATAAACCGGTTAACAAAAAACTGGGTCCGCCCGGTTCGATCGGTTCACTATGCGCACCGAAGCTAGGCCGAGACCGCAGCCCGTTGGCTCGGTTGGCCCAGTTCGCATAGTAACCGAACCAACTGAGCCCGAACGAGGCCGGCTCGGTTCGGCCCATTGGCCAGCTCTACGTACTCACATTCACACACACACACATACAGTTATATACACAATCCACACATCTTCCTTTAGTTGATTGCCTGTCGCGTGCTCAATGGCTGTTGCATCTAGGCGACGCTACTCCAGTGTCCACCCTTCTTCGACAAGAAGGGAAGCAGGTTGCGTAGGATGGCCTCCATTGTACTGCGACAAACTTCTTCACCAAGGATGTCAAATATCTTTTCATTGTCAGCAAAGCATTGAGTAGCTCGCATGCTTGCGTTCTCTCACCACGGAGGACCACTGTTCGTGCCCAACGCCAGAGCTTTTTTTTTGTTGCTATACACGCAACCATCTTCTGCGTTGCTGTAGGTGGTAAATGTGGATAACCACGACAGTAGTGGGATGTACGACGATCTCAGATGAGCCATCACCCAGCGAAGGCGGGAAACGGTGGCGATGGCTCCGGGACTGACCATGCGGGCCGTTGCCGCCGATAAGCCACCTAGGTGGGCGCCGACATTGAAGCTCAATGTACCACATTCTCCTTTTCTCTGCAAGTTTTGCCGAACAAACTGTCAACGGTTGAGCATAGACGGAGAGAGAAGATACAACACGTCAGATTGGAGTGCCACCTACAACAAGATTGCTACAGACAAAGAGAGATTTTAGAGAGGGAGATTCCAAAGGGATATATGCCTTGTTTGTTTGAGATAAAAGTCTTTGAAAACTTCCTACCATTTTTTCGAAATTAATCTGAAGCAATTGAAGTGGTGAGCAATTTGAAATGACAAAACTTCTAGAGCTTCTC
This sequence comes from Raddia guianensis, assembly GCA_036346415.1. Classification (NCBI taxonomy): domain Eukaryota; kingdom Viridiplantae; phylum Streptophyta; class Magnoliopsida; order Poales; family Poaceae; genus Raddia; species Raddia guianensis. Next base: position 58,342,060 of record CM070536.1, read on the forward strand.
GAGGTAGTCTCGAGAATCGGATACATTTCGTTTGACTTGCTTTTTAAAGTGTTAGAACCCACCTTCAAAACAGCAAAAAAAAAAGGGCTAAAAAAACTCAAAGCATACGTGTTTTTAAAACGTAGATAAGTCATTAAGCTGTTAAGCTGAAAAGAACTGGGATTTAATCTGAAAAAGTTGTGACATCTCGAAAGACGTATTAAAGATTTCAAAAAAAGGAAAAAATATTTTACGAATTCTAAGAAAACTATTTAAAACCTCACAAAAATGACTACAAAATATTACATCATTTGGGCTATACAAAAACAACAAACTTTCATTTAATTTAATTTGAGCTCAACCAAATAAAACCATGGAGTATTTGGATGAAGTCCCACCTGAGGGCACTTGCAATGTGGTTTATTCACTCATTTCTTCATATGCCAGGTAGAATAGAAATATGATATGACATAAAATTAACGGAAACGCTGTAGTGAGGACGTCCGGCGCGTCCGGACCGGACTCGCGGGCGCGCTCCCCTCGCGCGTGCTCTCTACACGCAGCCTTGCCAGCCTCGTCCTTATCCACTCGCCTCACTCCTCAACCACTCGTTCTCTCTCATGTTTCCTCTCCCACACCATGAGCTCGTCTATGGGAAGCGCCATTGTCTGGGGAGCTTCGTCGCCGAGGCGCGTCGCCGTGTGGCTCCTCGTCCCGTCGCCGAGGTTAAATCGCAAGGCGCCAGACCGCCATGGGCTCGTCGTTGAGACGCGCAGACACCGCGAGCTCGTCGCCGAGGGGCCGCCGCCGCTGGAGCTCGTCGCTGGGAGGTGTAAGGATCCTAGGCCGAGAGGGGAGGTGAATCGGCTCTTTTCAAATTTTACTTCTCTCAATTCGCTTGCTTAGTTAGTCAAATTAAGAGCATAAGCTATCGATGGATTTAGAGTCTAGTTGCGGAAAGGATCTCAATGAAGCACAAGCGACTACTAGGAGGCTCGATGGCACTCACATGCAAACGATCAAGTTAATATGCGGAAGTTAATAAGTGAGACAAGAAGGCGCAAACCGAGTTGTTTCCCGAAGTTCGGTGCTCAACACATGAACACCTACGTCTTCGTTGAGGAAACTTCTCACACAGAGAAGTCGGAACCCTTTCGTTCCTAACCCTCAATCCACTCGTGGTATCTCTTCACCAACACATGGTAGGCGAGCTCCAAACCTTCACACGGAAGCTAGTTCTCTCACACGCGAGAGCTCTCACACCCACCGGCACCGACACACGGCACCGACCACCGACGCACGGTGGATTTCACCTCAACACATGAGGTACCCCCAACACATGGAGGATTTGGATCCGACACACGGACACCTTGGCACCACCGACACACGGCGGACTTGTGGCTCCAACGGATGGAGAGGATGCACCCCTACACAAGGCGGTGACCACCAACGGATGGTGGGTTTGCGGCACGGTTGATGAAGCTTGTGGCGTGGCGACGATCTCTCCGGCTGCAAAGTCCCAAGAGCACAAGATCGGAGACCGTCTCTCACCACTACCCCTTCTCTCCCACCATGGAAACTAGGGCAAGAACACCATGGGAGAAGGGGCAAACCTTGGGGATGGATGAGAGGAGGTAGGGGGCACCTTCTTCTTCCTCTTCCTCTCTTCTTCTCCCTCTCAATCTCTCAAGCACATGGAACCCTAGGTGGAGATGAGAACCATGGGAGGAGCTCTCTTGGTGGCTAGGGCAAGGGGTGGCTGCTAGATTAGGCTCTCTCAAATTTCTCCCGTGCTCCAAGCCCCTATTTATAGGTACAAGGCGAAACCCTAAGGATGGACGGCTCAGATCTGATTTTTCGAGATTCAGATCGATCCATCGGACCCGGTCCGAAGACCGTCGGACTCGGTCCGACAGAACGGTTGCATTCGGGACTTAGTCGCTGGGAAACTTTGGCCTGGTCGGACCCGGTCCGACGGTGGTCGGACCCGGTCCGACAGTGGAGTTGCAAACACGTTAAGGACTTAGCCAAAAACCACATTTTTCGTCCATCCGTCGGACCCGGTCCGACCAGCTCCAGTAGGCACACTAAAAAATTCATATCTTTTGCTCCCGAACTCCGTTTTAGATGATTTTGGGCATTCCGGAAAGCTAAGAGAAAGGGCTATCCAACTAAATAATTTTCACCACCTATTTCTAAATGGATAGACCTTTAAATTCTATAGAAACCACTCTCCGGCACCCTCGGTCACCTCTCTCTCTAGACTCAGGCGTGGGCTCGACTTGCGGACTCGGCGGGAACCTATGATGGGTTAGGCGGGAACCCAGGTGACTTAGGCGCTAAGAAACCCTTGGACAGTTAGAAAGTGGCTTCCGGAGACTTTCTAGCACTTTCGAAGACTTAGGCGCTAAGAAACCCGAACCTTGGACAAACATCCCACTCAGGAACTCTCTCGAACCCTGGACACCTGACATCTCTAGAACCCGCCCAAACTCACTCAGATGAACTGGAACTTGTGCTCAGTGGGACCTACAACCAGAGGATGAGCTTGCAGACATCAATAGGCCGGATGGGCCAGAAGCAGACACGCACACAAGAAAAATAGAAGAACTAGCAAATAACATTCTTAGCCTTGATGCGATCCGTCGAGGCCCAGTTGGCATCAATTACTAAAACATTAAGCCCACTGGAGGCTTGATCTTACAGGAGGGCCGCACACCGTGTGGTGCCTCCTTCCTCTCTCTCTCTCTCCCTCCCTTTTGGTGCTCTCTTCCTCTCCCTCTCTCCTCGGTTCGCGTGTTTTGTTTTGTTTTTTCGCTAGATCCGGCGAACTTGGGGGTAGGGGCTGCCGGATTTGGGGAAGAAGAAGAGAAGGACGAGCCACGGCTCCCATTTTTCGGTCTGAAACATGGGACTCACCTTCTGAAACCTGGGGTCAACACGTCCGAAACATGGAGTTTGTACTTTTGAAACCTACGATTTTCGTTTCAAAACTTTGGATCCCTGCATGTTGAAACTTCGATTTTGCCTGGCGAAACCTGAACTTTTCTCTATTGTAACTTAGACTTCGCCCGCCGAAACTTGAGGATTTTCACGATCGAAACTTCGTCCTTTTTGCTACTGAAACTTAAGTTATGACCATTAAAACTTGGGTTTTGCGTACTGAAACTTTAACTTTGTACTATTGAAACTTGGTTCTTAATCTCGAGAAACTTTCTTAACTTTTAAGTTTCGTCATCAGGTTGTCAGGTTTCATCAAGTTTCTGCCGTTATTTTTCAAGTTTCAGTAGGTATTTGCCAAGTTTCAGCGATGACGTCATGCTGACGTCATTGGTCCGAACGGTCCGGACGTCCGATCCCTGGCGTTGTCCTAAAATTAATGAAGAAAGAGAAAGATATCGTTTCTTTTTTAGTAAACCATTTCTACACTCATTTCAAAGTTTCAGAATTAATGTGCAGAGAGAATGTGGCTTTCAAGCAAGTAGATGTTAGAAACAATGTTAAGATACAATGTAATAGAGTCACGGTATTTTCTATAAGTTTTAGGTGGCATAAACATTTATAAAAATAGTTTTTTTAGAAATCTTGCATTGGAACGGGCCGAACATGCTGTATACGCCCTAAAATGCACGGCACGGAGATGTGCAATACACGGCTTCTTATCACGTAAACAGGTTATAATTATTCTGTTCCAAAAAAATGGTTACCTATAATAAGGTTAGGTTAGGCGTGCCACGGCGGTTGTACCTAGCACACGACGCCGTTACGCGCTCGTCACTGAAATACCTACACTACCCTCATCGCCCTTATCCGCTCGTGCCCCATCCCGCCACAACCCTCCCGTTTCCCATCGTAAAACCCCGCACCGGCCGAGGGCAGGATGGTAAAACCGTCCGGCGTCGCCGCACCTCCGATTCCCCTTATGTTTGTTCTTCGCGTTCCGCCTCCCCCTTCCCTCGCCCCAATTTCCTCAAAAACATCGCTCGCGATCCCGAGATTCGGAGGCTCCGCCGCGGTTTCTTGGTTGCTGCGACGAGCTATGGTGCGCTGCTCTCCTCCCTCGCCCGCTAATTTGCGATCCCCAGCTCGATCGAGGCATCCTCTCCCCGGGTGACTGCCATTTTTTTATCTTTTTTGGGAACAATTCCCGCAATTGTTCTGGTTTTTCGCGCGATTCCATTTGGTTTAGGTGGGGGTTGTTTTTGGTACGATTTGTTTGAGCACCTTTTGGCTGTGAATTGCTGCCATCCAAGGTAATATTCCGCTCAAATTTTTTTTGAACTGTTCTCGAAGCGTGCATAATTGGGGAATGCGGTGGTTCGCGCAGCTTTTCCTGGTTCCTTTCGCACTGTTGATGCTCTCTTTTGCATTGGTATCTTGTTCTTTTTTTTACTTGCGAATTTCGCATGCTTCCCCATAATCTACCAAGTTCGAATTTATGTAAATCTGGTAAATGTCTTGGTGATATCCAGTGGAAGGGAAATTGCACTGTGCAAGAAAAGGCTACAGTTAGTTAAAAAAAAGAGAGATGGCTACAGAATTAGCTGAATTAGTTGTTTGCTGTTCCTGTTGCCAGTGGGTAAAGCTGTATTTTTATGTGCAAAGCAACTGTCTTCAGGGAATACATATTCTTGTATGTAGAAACTTTCTTGCTTGCGTGTGTACACTTCAAATCCGTGTATGTAGAAACATTCTTGCTTGCGTGTGTAGATTTTAAATATTGAATCACAACTTCTATTTTTTACTCTTTGGCTCTGGTTGCAGGTTTTTGATGCATTTTAGTCTAAAAATGATGGGTTCTGAAGCTTACGTCCTTCTACTTTCGCCAAAGATGGCTTCAGCTAATCTCTGTCTGCACATACGATGATGCACTGCTGAAAAGCTGACTGTAGCTGCAATAAGCATGACGGCAGTGCAAATTATGATGCTTAACCATTCATGTTGTGACACCCTTGGTTGGAACTTCCTTCTTCTGATGCAACCGTGTATAAGCAAGCCTACTGTGAAAGTGACTGTGATGAGTTTTAAAGGTGGTGCGTGTTCTACGGTGTGGAGTTCTATTGGCGTCCAGTGATTCCTGGCAAAAGCTCTGTAGTAAAAGTTGATGACCATGGAAAGGTGAGCAGTGATCAACTGATTATTTTTCCCAGTTCTATCATGCATGCACTAACTTATGACTCACTCTCCAATTTCTTGTAGGTACAAAGTGATTAGGGAGATAGGCGATGGAACCTGTGGAAATGTTTTTAGGGCTTACAATATAGAAACAAATGAAATTGTAAGTGCGACAGCTCTCTTGTGACGACACACTGGTTATTTGGAAATTTAGTGATTTGAACACATCAAATTAACTTCTGCCTTCTGCTCTATACTTACCCTATTAGGACCAAATGGTGTTACTTACTATGTTTAAAATTGAGCTAGAGGGCAATGCCAATTTCCAAATAATATACTTTAATTCTGGATGCATTACTTATTTGACTATGCACCTCCACTCAAGTGGAGAGCCATGTTCATTAATCTTCGGTGATACATGTGGATTTAACCCCATGTGTGACTAATGATTTGGCATTCTCACATCCAGGTTGCTGTTAAAAAAATGAAGAGAAAGTTTTACCAATGGGAAGAATGCATTAGTCTTCGAGAAGTAAAGGTAATTTATTTCTTGTTAATGAATATATCATATACGTGATCATAATGTATTGTTTTGCAAGTTGTTTGCTTAACACAGAAGCATCCTTCTGTAGGCCCTCCAGAAACTAAATCACCCTAACATTGTGAAGCTGAAGGAGGTGACGATGGAAAATCATGAGTTATTTTTCATTTTCGAAAACATGGTTGGTGTTATGCTAGTATTGGCATACTTTACTGTATATTGGTTTTATAAAAAAAAAATTGATAGGAAGCCTATATTAATATTTGATTGTTGTATTGCTGTGATCTCGTAGATTTTTGTATCAATTACTGTTAAAACTATACTAGCATGAACCTTCTCAATTATATAAGCATTAATGCGGTTCTCAGTTACAGATTACATGTGTCTCAGTGATAATCTTTGTATTGTCCTATATTGTGTGTACCCATTGGCATTTATTGTGACCTCTACAGCACATTATTTTTCATGTGTTCCTTTCTAGACTAGTCATCCATACCACCATATTTTCTTGGACTGCCATTTCTCAACTTGATACTAAGAGAGCCATGCTGCTTTTATCAGCTAGATTTTTTTTTTTTTTTTTTTTTTGTGTAAAGCCTCTCACATGCTTAAGTGTCATTTTTTTTCAGGAGTGTAATTTGTATGATGCCATAAGAGAAAGACAAACTGCTTTCTCTGAGGTGGAGATACGTAATTTTATGGTCCAAATTCTGCAAGGTCTTGCTTATATGCATAATAATGGATATTTCCATCGTGACCTTAAGCCTGGTATTTTTGCTGGACTATATTCTTTTTCAGTTACGCCGTCGCTGTAATCTGAACTAATAAACTAATGATGCTTATTTATTAATTTTAGAAAATCTTTTGGTGACAAGTGGTGTTGTCAAAATTGCTGACTTTGGGTTGGCTAGAGAAGTATCTTCTAGTCCTCCTTACACTGATTATGTTTCCACCAGATGGTGAGTTGTTTTAAAATTTTCTTTTATCTCTCTTAAATATGTTCCTTAGACTCTTGACAAAATTACTTGAAGGTATCGGGCTCCTGAGGTGCTGCTGCAATCTTCAGCCTACACACCTGCCATTGGTGATGCCCTTTGTCCTTGCCCCTGCCTTTCGCTGTTTTATTAACATACCATTGTCTTGGTCTGTACAGCATGGTTGATTTCCAACTTTCTGTTAACGCCACTTTTTTTTTTTTGGGATAGGTTCCTCTTATGTTGCAAATCATCGTTTAGCTTATCCTACTGTTTGTCATATTTGTTTGGTTCTATCCAGCACCCCATAAATTCTCATCTCAATATGAAACAAATGCCATATTTATTTTGCACATAAAAAATATTTTTACCTTTTTCAATTGTTCTTACATCTTCCTTTTCTACTACTGAATGACATCATCATTAACACATGTACATTTCCACAGACATGTGGGCTGTTGGTGCAATTTTGGCTGAGCTCTTCACACTGTCTCCACTCTTCCCTGGCGAAAGGTATGTATAGTACTTCTGTCTTGGCCTTTTGGGTCTATTGTTTCTGCAGTTTTCTATATCGGCTATCATCAACAATTTACTGTACTTGTATCTGCATATGCAACTGCTTATATATTTTTGTTGCAACAATCACCCTTTTTATTTTTGAAGTGAAATTTATCTGTTTTTTAATGATTAGCCATGTTATTTTGTTCTGATAGATAATCATCCTTTCTACTTTTGTAATTTTATGCTACATTTTTTTTACCTCCAATTACAGGAATTTACCCCCATGCCACTCAATTCGTATGCCAATTCCTATGTGACTATGACATGTGGGACCATCTGAGTCACTGAATGTGGGCCCTAGTGGCATGGGAGTAAATGCGAATTTTAAAGAGTGGCATGGGAGTAAAAGCCCCCTCCAATTATGGGCTGTAAAGTTACAGTTGTTTTGGAATACCTCTGTAAATTGTAATTATTTGCTCTTCACTCTTCAATTTTTTGAGTTCATGCATTGATGTTGCCTTTTCCTTTGTACAATTATTTTGGTCTTATCGTTATTGATGTTGTTGAAATATTCTTCCTCAGTTCAATAGAGACTGTGGTACCTTTTTAGCTTACTTGAGCTTGTCATAGTGTAAAGCTAGACAAGGATTACTTGATTTCCCTTGATATTGTGGTAATTTGCGTTGCTTTTAATATTTTATTTGGTCACAGCGAGACAGACCAGCTATACAAAATATGCAGTTTGCTTGGGACCCCAGATCATACTGTCTGGCCAGAGGGAATGAACCTTCCTCGTTCAAATAGCTTTAAGTTTTTTCAGGTGAAAATGTGAACTGAGTTCCTTCTACAAGTATTGGATCAATGCCTTTCTGTCACTAATTTCCTTCTTTTTCCTGTTTGAAAGATTCCACCAAGAAATCTTTGGGAGCTTATTCCTAACGCTACCTTGGAAGCTATTGACTTGATTCAGGTACAGCCGTACAGCGATGACTTTTGCGTTGTCGTTGTTTGAATTCTGAACAAAGTTATTCTTTGTTTCCATATAAACCCTACAAGGCATATATACTTTTTATTACTAATTACTACATATATAGATAGTGTAAAATTTGCTAATAGTTCTCCATATTAACACTGTGCTTTTTTGCTGTCTTTTTTTATAGCAACTTTGTTCCTGGGATCCGCGAAGAAGGCCAACTGCTGAGCAATCACTACAGCATCCATTCTTTAGTGTACTAATTTACACATTGAGCTGTCTTTGGGTACTTTGCTTTTCTGTTGTACCTGAGACTTTTGAGTTGTCTAGGTGGGTAGCTGGGTGCCAAGATCTCTCCATGATGCTTCCCACACAAAGAGAGATGAATTTAGTGAGTTTTAAATAGAATTTTATTTGCATTATTAATTTATTTATTTTTGTAACACATTACCTTTTTTGTTCTGATGGTGCTCCTGACCCCTCCCTCTCTCTCTCTCTCTCTCTCTCTTTCTCTCTCTATTTTGCAGTTGCAAATCCACGGTTGGAACTTAACCTGTGGGATTTTGGCATGGAACCTGATGACTGTTACCTTGATTTAACTCTGAGTCTAAAGCCAAGTTTTCCTGGGACAGGTTACAAAAATATTTTATCCCTGTCGAATTCCATGATCAGCTATTGTCTTGTTTGTACTATTGGCTGGTAGCCTGGAACTATACAGTGAACGATAGACTTGTTAGCAACAGTGATTGAACTATATTATAGTACATGTGTAAGTAACAAAACAGATATCAGCTTTGGTGAGGGAAGGACTCAACTATTAGTAAGTGGCATTTATTGCTAATTTTGCAGTATTAATGCCTAAAACTTCTATCCTTCTTATAAAGGATGAGCTTAACCTTAAAATTGTCTGTTGTTCATGATTGTATATTAGTAGGGAATGATGTTTCTTAGACCGGCATGTTTAATTTATCATGATTTTATCTGGTTAACAACAATATTGTGATTTTTTCAAAGTCTAGTGTAGATTTACCAATAATGAACCATGTGAACCTTTGCTATGAATTCTACTTGTTGACACTTGACACTATACACTGAAATAATTTAGAAAAAGAGAAGAAATGTGGAATAACCAAAATAATGTTAACTACATATATGTTTTGGATAAAAGGATGGGGTTCTTTGATTTCTATTAATGAAAACCTGCTGTTACAGTATAAGAAATTTGCACAAAAAAAAGGAGAGTACAGAACAACTCTGTTTCTGGGCCGCTGGTGCAGAAGAGCTTGGTTACAGAATAAACACACTTTTATAACATTCTCTAAATACTCAGCGCTCGTTGAATTGTCTGAATTCACTTATTTAAATAGCTCAATACTTTATGTGTGCGCAATATCTGATTATTTTATGGTTTGATCTCTAAAATTTAATTATATCTCTAATGATTTGGAGATAGGTTCCTATCCATTTTCTCGTCATTACTATATCTTGTAAGCTGTGGGCTCATCTTTTACGTTGCCTTCTTTACTTGTAGATCACGTTAACCATGTTCCAGAACACAAGGAAGAGGTGAGTTCTTTTTCCATGACATTACAACATTTTTTTTGCATGATAATGAGATGGATGTTATTGATGTTTGCTGCCCTAACAGGCTAACATGCAGGAAATCGCCCTATACTCAGGATTTGAGAACCCTCCTGTGCAGCCAGGTCCATCCTTTGCTCTCCATTTTGTTGATTGTGAACTGCTTCTACCCTCCGGTTATCTTATTTTCCCTTAGCTAAGAGCATCCGCCTTCAAACTCTCCAAAGCAAAATCAAAATGGCCACACAAATAAAAAGAAAAAAAATGATAAATAGAAAAATCTTCTGCTGCTAGCCCCACGCATATGACCAACAAATGCAGGATTTTCCATGACTAATACATCTGTGACATGCAAGCTAACTTTTCCGGGGTGTTGACACCATCATTGGATGCAATCAAAGATATGCGGTTTTCAAACCTGGTTTCTTTCTACATCTTGTAACAGGGCTTTGGCCTCTCATGTCATCGGATCGTCCCATGGGTGATGTTTCAGCCATGTCAGCATGGCCACGGGCATATATGGTTGACAGGTAAGCATTGGCACGTTTAGCTTATGATCTTAATAAATGGGCTTATATAACAAAACCAAATCTTGTATCCTACTAATCGCTACCATTGCTGTGTTCTTCAGTCAAGCCACACTGCCAGCTGTTGGATTCTCAGGTTCTCCGTTTGGTCTGTCCCCCTTACAGCCTAGTCTGTTGGGGAACCGTCCATTTGCACCCATCCGGCAGGTCAATTTCTTCTGAGTGAATATGCAGCTGATTGAGCATTCAAACTATTTTTTCGGTTCATACATTCAACCTCTTTCCGTTATACATTAGACTGAAAATAAGTTGCGGCAGACAGGCAGAAATGTGTAAATATATTGGTAGCTCTCGATTTATTTTCCTAACTCCACCTGTGGAGCATATTGTCAGATCCGGTACTCTGTACATATCATGGCTTCCCCCCAAACAGTTTTGTATGACGACCTCTGAGTGATAATATGGTTGAGTTGCTGATCTTTGCGGCTCTTTGTATGTATTTTCTATACCATGCTATTGTGGTAGGAGATATCTGAGAGCAGGGTAGACATGAAATGGTATGATGTGACCTGACGGTTTTGATATTGGTGTCATGTTCTTCCTGACATGGTAATAACAACTGCTGGTCTTGACTCTGGACGGGCGTTGCAGGGAGTGGGCGGCTGGCCCTGAGTCCGGAGCTGACTCTGACGCTGGCTGATGGAAAGAAAGAAAGAAAGGAATCCGACTTCAGAAGAGTGAAGTGTGTCAGTGCAGTAGTGTGTGGGGTGTGTGTATGAGCTCACCGATACGAGCATGTGACCTCCTATCAGTTGTGTCTGGCTGCGACCAACAGCAACAGCAACATGCCAGGCCATGGTTGATGGCTGTGAGGTTAAGCAAGGCACATCAGTGTCACATGGCCGAGCGCAGCACAGCACTCCACTCCACTCTGGGCTTGCTGGCAGCTGGGCTGGGCAGATGCTCTCAACCAAGTGAAGTGAGGCTGTTCTTGAGCTGCCCATCAAGGTTGACATTGGAACCTGCCTATCGTGTCGTAAAACAGCTTCTGCTGCTGCTGCCCACCATTGCCCATACATGATGAACTCGGCAATCAACAGCACTGGCATCGGTAAAGCCTACGCCTTCTTCCATCAACACTTGAATAATGCACTTAAAAAAACACTTGAATAATACGGCACTTTCATTAAAAATCAAAGAGTTATGAGAAAAATTTAATGCGTGGTTCTATATTTTTTGGACAGAATTGCAATGCCCAGTAAGAAAAGCTTGAATTATTACTCATTCCATTATGAAATAGTAATCGTTTTAAACTTGCTCTTAGTCAAAGTTTTAAAACTTTATTCATAGAGGACTTTTAAACTATTTATATTGATAACATAAAAATTGTATAAGTAGATTCGTCTTGAAAAAAAATTCTATAATATTATAACTTTGAATGCATTATAAATAAAATTTTAAAAGTATTTTATGGTCAAAATTCTATTTTAAATAACATGTCATGTCAATGTCTACAACAACTACTCTTTCGCAGTGAAGGGATAATGCAGGGAGTACTGCTGAAAACCGTCAGTAAAAGGACTGCGACGCTTGTGTTGTGTCTGGTACGGCTGTATGGTGGGCCATCGGCTACCCTCCTTTGGGCGTTGTTTCCTTGTCGATCCCAAAGAAACATGTTTTCAATGGGGCTGAAAGCGCTACTAATCTGCACTGCACCGATGCACCCCGTCCCTGCCCCGTACTCGCCTTGACTCGCTCGCCTTCATTACCTGTCAAATTGCCTACCCAACACTTCAACTCGCACAAGCTAAAGCCATGTTTAGTTAATCAACGAAGATGAACACCAAAAATGAAACCTCGAAAAGCATGAGGAATATTTTCAGTAGGAACACACAGACACGACGAGTAGTACTGCCTGTCATGCATAATCTCCCGTGTGTATCAAACAAGTTCAACTTTTATTCTTGTCATGTAAAACCTCCCATGTGTACCGATTACCAAACAAGTCAAATATCTGTTTGTCATGTAAAGTAAAAAAGAATATCTAGTTGCAAAACGCAATGCCGTGGAGTACCAAATAATGGCAGTAACACATGCCAGTGGGGCTGAGTGTTGACTGGAGTCCTCGGCAAGTTTGGTGTGCTGTGCAGCTTGTGCATGCGAGAAGCTTCGGTTACTTAAATTGGACAACTGGATTAACTAGCATTAAGAAGGCAACACTTAATTTCATAATACCTCCAGACACAGCCGGTAATTTGTAGCTTCTGGAAATGGTAGCTCAGATGAAAGATACTGCCATTTAACATGGTTTTTTTAGTGTTGCCATTCACTCTGTCCAGAGATAGAAAATTAACAACCAATAACCAGTCATAAACGCAAAGGATTGGGCGATACATTAATTGTTACCTTCAATAAAAAAAACTTATTTGTAATTTTCCTTATAGTTTTGCGTCGTTGCATTCCGCTCGTCGCGCCTGGTACTAGTTGCAATTACTACGAATTTACGTTCTTCATACTTCGTCTCTGAACTTCAAAACCATTTTTGGTCCTCAAACAATAAAAAAAGAACATATGACCGAGTCAAGTGGATTTGACCCGTTTAGATGGTTTGACCGATGTGTTAATACTTTTTAATAAATTATTTTTTATTAAATTCAAACAAATTGTATATTTGAGTTCCTATTTGTTTTACAAGTTCATAGTTTCTCATCTTTCAAAATGTTTTTACAGATTTTAAAAACTTTCTAGCAATCATGAAAATAGCACAAAACACTAAAAAATCTTGCAAAATTAAGAAAAAAAATGTGAACAAAACCTAGTAGTTTAGGTATTTATAAGATAGTTCAAATATATAGTTAAAAATTGGATTTCGTGAAAATTTTTCATATCAAATGCATATGGCATTTCAGTAAAATGACCTTTGACTAGTGAAAACCATTTTTAACTTTGTTGAGGAACCATTTTTTGTTCAGTTTTGATAAACAGATGATCTACTTAACTCGATTGTGATGTTTAGAAGGAAAATGTGCAAGTGCATAGTTCAAGAAAAGACCTACTATTTTCCTTTGGTTAAATTTCATAGATATACCATGAAATATCATTTGTATCTATGCTTGCTTTGCAGATGTTTTTTTTTGAGCTAAAACATATTGATTTATTGGAGCTACTCCTCAAACCTCTTAAAGCTAAATCGAATCGAACATTTCGGCTTCTCAAAACTGTCTGGTGGGCTCTTGAAATCCGACCTACCAGGCTGTCGAGAATCAAATAGATAAAGAAGAGTGCCATAGAAGCCAAGAAGGGAAAGGAAGTGTGCCCAAAAGGATGAACCCAACAAGGCAAGGGAATCATCCCAGCACAAGAACAAGAGAAGGAAAATGAGCTTGCAAAAGGAAGAGGGGGTAGGACTGTGGGAGAGTGAGTGTGTGGAAACAAGAGCACCATATGTTGCTGCGTGTGGGGCCAGCCAACATGAAGCGGGCCGGGCCGGGCTATATATATACCCCTCCCCAGTCTCCTCTCCCCGGTTTCTTCCTCCCCTCTTCCTCTTCTTCCTCCTCCGCCCGCTTCCCTCCTCGCCTCCTCAACCCTACTCCGAATCCAACCCCGCCATCGAGCGAGCGAAAGGAAGGGGAATTTTTTTTTTAAAAAAAGAAATTTGCGGGGAGATCGCAACGAAAGAACGCTCACTGCTACGGCCCCCGCGCCGCCTCCGATTGCGCGGGGGCTTGGATCCTCGGATCCCCCGCGCCGACCAGAATTCGGGGCCCAGATCCCCCCGATTCCGGCGCCGGCGGCGGCGGGGATGAGCGGCCGCCGGACATGGCCGACGGCGCGGGCGGCCCGGGGGTGCTGAGGCTGAGGCGTAGGCGAGGCGCGGGCGAGCAAGGGGGGAGAGGCGCCTACGGTGGCCGCGGCCTGCGGTGGAGGCGGAGGAGGCGGGGGAGAGGGCGCTGGTGGTGGGTGATCCGGGGCCCGGGGCGGCCGTGCCATGTCTCGCTGCTTCCCGTTTCCGCCCCCAGGATATGAGAAGACCGCGCGCCCCGACGGCCAGCTAGCCTCGCACCTGCTCGACAAGGTGGAGAACCCGCGCATCTCCCCGTCCCCCCCGCGTTTCCCTCCCTCCTCTTGTGCTCTCCGCTCCCCTGGCACACGTCATGGGATGATGACGATGCCGCGGCGGGGTTTCTTGGCAATTGTGTGCTGTTGGTTGGCTGCTGAATTTTGGACTCTACCGCACCTCGCATTTGGGTGGAGGTGCAGCAATTAGGGGTTAGGGCTACCTGATTCGAGCTGATGCGTGAGGGATTTTGTACCAGCGCTTGGTTCGTCAGGTTAGATCACAGGCTTTGTGGTTACACACCCGCCCAGTCTGTGCTGATTGGGGAGAGCCGGAGAACATTGTGCGTCTAACTCAATGCTTTCCTAATGGGTGCCCCAGTAGCTTGAACTGGATAGTTAGGGCTGTATGTGTGCTTAGCTACTGCACACAGGCAGGTTTATTTTGTATGGATCAACCAACAAAAACTCTTTGCTTGATTTGATGGTTGCTTTTATTGATTGAGGCTTAGGTCGTCCAAGTTTAAACCACATGAAAGGCGCCAGGATTTTTAGTTTGTCAGGCTGGCTGCTGATGTATACTGGGGGAAAACCGTAATGTGTTGTTTCACCCTATTCTTGTGGCTAAAAAGGATTATGGAGGGCTTATCTCTGTTTTGTTCATGTGCTTCTGAAAACGGATGCAGATGATGTTGTAGAGATTGTGACTCCTGGTAGCTGCTGCAGGGAAAAAAATTATTTGGCACACATCAGTAGACCACCCAATGTGAATATTTTGCTACTGTAGCTGAAGTTTACATTACGGCTTACTGGTTTAAGTGGTTGTGTGCTTATTTCTCACTTTGTCATTTTCTAACATGTTGACCAAAGGTTTGGACATTTAACCAGGTGCTCTGTTTTGATGTACTGCATGTGTAATGTTACCATGAGGGCATCATGGAGGTTAGCATAAAGTTGTTGAAGCAAGCATACATTGCTGACCAAAAGTAAATATGTTTATAATCACTGTGATGAATCATGAAAAAAATCATGCTAATTGCTGGTTTCATGCTAAATGTTCTAAATCAGCTGGCTGTACCTGTACTGTCTAGAGTCTAGACCATGTAGATTGTAGAATGGTGGATTTGTCTGGGAATTGTGCTGTTGGCGTGTTATTAATCATCTTGGTGCAGTAAGCAAGGGAACCATTTGATTTCCTACCAGCTAAAAATTATATAATTTCCTGTTTTTCTCTTAGTTAGATAACATATGTTGTAGCATAAATTTTGTGTTATATAATAGATGATTTATTTTTTTAAAGTTGTCTTTTCAGTAATATTTATTGTGGTTGGGATTAGCCATTACTGGGTGGTGGATTAAATGGCGATGGATTCTTAATCTTGTGATACCGCTGATAAAAAAACATCCTACATATGTTCATTCCTGACCTCAGGGTTTTTTTTGGAGTGCTTCTGCTTGTCATTACCGTACCTGAGCATGTACCACAGAAGCCCTGCATTTTTCCAGTCGCAGGCTGGACATTTTGCTTCATGGATTTTTTTACATGGATGCCATTATTATGTATCGGTATATCGAGAATGCCATTAAAAAGTTTGAAATATTATATATGCCATTATACTTTCAAGTTTACTTTAGAAATGCCTTTTTAGGAGCTATTGCGCCACTTCAAAATACGCAATGAATACTGAAATACACCCTGACAACGTGGGCCCCACATGGCAGACCAAACATTCTACTGCTCCTTTTTCCTTTTCTTCCTCACACCTCCTCCCCATCTCCCCTAACTCCGGCAGCCCTCCCTCCCCCCGCCGCCGCCGCCGCTGCTTGCGCGCCCTATTGCTGTGGCCGGAGAAAACCCGCGGATGCGCTGCTGCCGCTGCCGCTGGAGATCCCGACCGCGCGCTGCGGGGCTCTGGGGGCTTCCGCTGGAGTTGGAGGGAGAGGCGGTGTCCAGAGTTGGGGGAGAGCAGCGGTGGCTGGAGTTTGGGGGGGGGGGTGGTATCCGTACAGCAGGAGTTGGGGGGAGCAGCAGCGGCCGGAGTTGGAGGGGAGCAGTGGCGGCCGGAGTTGGGGGAGAGCAGTGGCGGCCGGAGTTGGAGGGGAGCAGCGGCAGCTGGAGTTGGGGGGAGCAGCGGTGGCCGGAGTTGGAGGGGAGCAGCAGCGGCCGGAGTTGGGGAGATGGGGAGGTGGGAGGAAGAAGAAAGAGGTAGAAGAAAATAGCATAGTATGACATGTGGGACCCACGTTGGCAGAGCGCATTTGTGTATTCCAGGACGTATTTTGAGCAGGTATATGGCGCAAAAGGCCTGAAACGACAATTATGATGTAAACGTCACCACATAATGGTATGTATAATATTTCCAACTTTTTCATGGCATTCTCAACAAATCACAATTTAATAATGGCATGTATGAAAAAAACCCTTTGCTTCATCCATTTGCATTTTGTTGATGATTCAGTCCTCAACAACTAGTAGGCATACTCTTAACAGTTAACAGTTGATCCTATCCTTAGTATATGAGATATCAGGATTTATATTTTTCAAATTTGATGTAGCTTACATATGGTGTTCCTGTGATGGGATAGATTCTGGAATCTAACTTCAATGGCATTTTATGATCGGTCTATCTGCTTATTGCCTATTTTCTTCTGCTTCAGGAAACTTAGCTAAGTGCTAATATATGTCCCTCCTGTTCAAATTTCCAATTGTTTATATTTTCAATGTCTGTTGGAGGTAATCATGTTTGTTCAATTGATCATAATGCATATGTAGAAAGCGCAAATACTTTTTTTGAGCAAAAGGGCAGGGGCTTTGCCATTTCATTAAAGCAAAGAACTGTACAGGGGAGAGGGGGGTTGTGGAGGAGGGGTGGACGAGTGATTAGCTAACTGCCACTACTCTCTGTGCCCCAAAATGCAAATTCATTGAAAGCTAAATGGGCATGAAATTGGAACTAGAGAGATGGCTATACTAGAAATAAAACGATTTGGATTGCCTAGCGCCAGAAACGCATATGGCATGTTTTTGAGCATTTTAGGTAATGCTGGTGGTGAAGAATTCTATAATGTTTAGGCACTTAATCGTAGAAAATTTATTCACAATATGGATGATTGTATCTAGGAAACAAATTCACCAAGCTATGTCTTTGGTGTAGGCATGTAACCAAATGTTAACCACTATCCGTGTTGTGCCCTCTAGAAGTATACACTGTTTGAAAGCTTATTAAATGCATACCGAATGTAACAATCTAAACTTTTCAATAATATTTTTTTTGGTCTATCATCATTGTACCTTCTGGAGTTTGAACCTTTATGAGGTACCTTCTGGCATCAGGTACCTGTTTTTGCTCATGGATTTCCCTTAATAATTATCTTTAAGATGTCAAAAAACAATTTATTAGACGACACTACACACAATTCCTTGAGGAAAACATGTTCTTATTTAGTTAACTTGATTCCAGCTTAGTTTTGTTATGATTCACCTTTGATTTTCCAATGAGGGGGTGTTTTGGGTGTAGTCATTAGTAATTTGATGGTTTAATTTCCAACAATTGGAAGTTCGATGATAAAACTTAGAAATTACTTCCTAGGTAGCCCTAAGCCCCTTGCAATGCATCGACCAAGGTAATCCCGTGAGTGAATATGCTGAAGAAATATCGCCAGTCACAAATACTGAATTGTAAATGCTATGTAGCACATATCAGATGGATAAG
This sequence comes from Raddia guianensis, assembly GCA_036346415.1. Taxonomy (NCBI): domain Eukaryota; kingdom Viridiplantae; phylum Streptophyta; class Magnoliopsida; order Poales; family Poaceae; genus Raddia; species Raddia guianensis. Next base: position 58,360,023 of record CM070536.1, read on the forward strand.
TACTGGCTTCATGTACGGGTCTTTAGGATGGGTTGCAGACATTGTTTACTGATCTTGGTTATTGTGTGCGCTATCTTAGCCCTGATGTAGCCAATGTTTTTGTAACCTGTCTATAGACTGTCTATATAGGATCTTCATATACATGCTTGCTACTTCAATATTGTTCTTCTTTGATAAAAACTACTTAGTCTCCAATTGGGTACACAGTTTGTCACAAAGTACTGGTTCAATAGATTATATTAGGATATTTGGTAGTTTGACCAATTTTAAATTTTTCCTTACATACATAACAAATGACATTGCGCGAAACATGACAGATAGCATACTGCCACAAAATTGCATGCAAAGATGACCTTAACATGCATTGTGAGAAAATTTGGCACGTTTGTTGTTGAACTTGTGGCTGTAAGATTTGTTGCATATAGCCTCAATAAGCTAGCTTACGTAGGCCGCGATATTTGGATGATCTTACTAATAATCCATTCTGAAGTTACAAAATCTAATTCTGGTAGGCTAATAGAAATTTGACATTTTCTGGCACAAATTTAGATGTGCAAAAGAATGATAATCTTTGCAGGTATCTCTCGCCTTACCAAATAAAGTACACATACCTTCTAACCTATATTGCTAATTTAATTCTTTGCATGAATATGGTAAAGTTTCCAGTTCTAACATGTTTGTGGGAACCAAATCTCTGTAAAAAAAAAAGGCAATTCTCATGGGGTTAGAATTCTATTTTCCAGTATGGCTTGAGGCATCTACCCAGAATAGCCCTATGGCATAAAATTTCTTATTGCTTTGAACTTTTGATCGTCCTGGAAGGTCACTGATTATCCTGGAATGGTTTGTTTTCATGGTTCAGTTGATCAGTTGTTTGGTTGGTGGGGTGGGATGATATGATTCCTCGTTCATGCGTTTGTTACTTTGGTTGGTGGGATGTGATGGGATGGTATAATATGGTTCAAATTTAGGAAATTTTCCTTGTTAAACAGCGTGGTTCAAGTTTTTTGGTCGAACAATTTCATATAAATTCTGTTCCGCTCTGTTTTATCCCACCTTGTTCTGTTCTATCCCACCTTATATCACCAACCAAACACGTTCTAATGGAATGACAGAGCTCCAGCCCTTTTCGCGTTTCAAATATAGTTTTTTGGAGTAACTTAGTTCAATGCTAGCTATTTATTTGCATTTTCTAGCTATTTTGTTTCATGCTTGAAACTCGTCTAAACTCGTAGAGCATTATCCTTTTGTTTCAGGAGAAGCACAAGGAGAAGAAACATAAGAAGGATAAAGAGAAAAAAGAAGGCAAAGAAAAGAAGGACAAAGAAAGGAGTAAAGACAAGCATAAAGATAAAAAAGATCGAAAAGAAAAACACAAAGACAAGAAAAAAGACAGGAGTAAAGATAAAATCAGGGAGTCAGAAGACGTAACTGAAAGACATGTTGAGGCTCCCCATCATCAGAAGGTCGCAGAGAGCAGCAAGAAATCTGAAGAAAATAAGGAACCCAAATTCAGAGAGGACTTGGTCAGAAAGATACAAGATGATAAAGGGGCAGCGTGTCGACCTGTTGAGAACTTCAATGTTTCAAATGAACGAAGTCGTGAAGGCTTTAGTGCTGCACTTTCATCGGAGAATGAAAGAACTGTGGCTAATAAAATGCATGTTCACCCTGCTAATTCTTCAAGGAAAAATGAGGTCTTGGGGCAACAGAGCATCAATATTAATCAGCAAAAAAATGGAACAGTACGGCGTGGTGAGAACATCAATAATTTATCTCAAAGAATTCTTGATGTTTTCACTACTGCACCTACAATGGAGAAGGAAAGAGTCAAAGTCCCAAAACCTCTCTCTAACTCTATTGATTCTACATCGAAGAAATCAAACTCTATTGATTCTGCACCGAGGAAAGAGGGGATGGGACAGCGAATCAGTAACATCAGCATACTTGTTCAGAAGAGAACTGAGAGTCCAAACAAAGAGATTGCAAAGAAAGAAATTGGCACCAGCTCTCCATTGCTTCCAAGCCCTGCTAATACTGTGCATAAGGGAAATGGTAAGGTTGGTCGGCCAATGGAGAATGCACCATCTGCACAGAGGTTTGACAGTCCATCTACGTCTAGCGCAACAGCAGGAATGGACAGAGGAATATCTAGGTCAACTATCCCCAGCCCAAGCATTACAATTCGAAGATCAAATGGGACAGTACGGCCGTCTGAAAGCTTTTCCATTTCTACTAAGAAACCCGATGCAGGAGGCCTTTCACCTGCTATTGGGAAGGAAAAGGAACAAGGTGCAACAATGCTACAGAATAATATTGGAAGTGACCAGAAATTGGTTAATTCAAAACCTCCAAGTGTGGAGAAAGTTGCAGATGGAAGAGCTGAAAGGATGGAGAAGGTCAGAGAAGGGGTACCTGATGATGCAAAGAAAGAGGATAAAAAGAGTGACCGACATGAGAAAAAGAAAAGGAAAGAGAAACACAAGGAGAAGAAAAAGGAAAAGGAGGCAAAGAAGGAGAAAGATGAACATATTAAAAAGGAGCACGATAAGCTAAGAGAAAACAGTATAAATTGTCAGGTAGATAGTCTTCCCATGAAGCCCTCAGCCCCTCCAGCTGATGATGCAAAAGCTATCCTAGTTGATGAGAACTTGAAGAAGCGAAAGAGCCGTGAGATGAATGGTTCTTTACAAAGTGAGTTTCTAGTTTTGCTCTTTTGCACTTATCAGCATTATATAGTCTTGTAGAAAACCATTATACTTTTGTATGGTGCTTTATATTATAAGACTTCTGATGCTGTACAGACCATCATGATATGCGGCCTACAAAGTTGCCAAGACCAACCCTCTCCAACAATCACTTGGAGAATGGTACAGCATCTCATGTAGCCGCGCCACTCTCTTCCATGAAGCCAGATGCCGTAAATATTGTAAAGGCTGAAAGGCTCCCTAAGAAGGAAGAGAAGATAAATGGCAATCAAGAAGCTCAGCAACCTTCAGTCAATTCAGGACCTCAGGATCCGCTGGCGGCATCTGAGAATGGGGCATCTTCTAGGAAGTCACCTCACCCAGATTGCAAGTATCTTAGCCAGATATACACCATTCCTGAAGCGCCTCAAATGATGGAATGGCACGAGCCTGATGACCAGGACTGGCTGTTTGACGAAGGTAGCACTGGCACCCAATCAAAGAAGCCTACATCTGAGATTGAGGCCGATGCAGTGCCCCAAGTGTGGGCTCAAGCTCTGAAAATTGACCCCAATGATGTCATCGCTTTACCATACGTCATTCCTTTTTAGTAAAATGCTGCCCGCACTGCCAAGTAAGGATACTGTGAAGTTTCTGAGCATTCAAACATCAAATTGATAGCCTTTTGCTGCCACTGCATTGCTACAATTTGTGTAGCTTGGCGCAGATGGATGATTCATCCATTTACGAGTAGCTGTCCCCGTAGCCGCTTGCACCCTTAAGATTGGTGCATGACGTGCATCACTTGTGTGAGTTGCAGCTGAAGAGTGGAGAATATCCAGACAAGTGCTGCATGGAGGGAGGGACCGTGTTACCTTTGACAGCATATTCAGTGACGGGGTCATTAGCTATCACCGCTGCACAATTTTGATCTGTAAGGTGTAAAAGCATTTTTATATAACCCAAATGTACATTAGAGAGGGGGCACGAGGAGATGGAAGAAGAGACTTAAGATTCATTTATAGTTTGGATGATTCCACGTATGCTGGCTGAGAGAATGTGCATCTGCTTGATTTATTCCAAAGTTGGCACTTTACCTTGACTTGTATATAACTCTTAGTTTACATAGATGATGTTGTGGTGTCCCGAGGTTCGGAGGTTGTAACGGCAATCATGTTGAAGAGTCAATGTCATCTCATCTCGAGTATCATCCGAAGACGATGAGGACTTGTTAATTTTGATTGACTTTACCTATGAACGCTGGTCCATGTTTGCATGGGCATCATGTGATTTTAGGTAGCCTGTTCCAGACTGTTTGCACGGGCACGATGTTTGTTTTCAGTGGAAATGGCTCTCTAGTCACAGTTGTTTTGAAGTACATGTTCTAGTTATTTTGAAGTGCAGCCAGTCTTCTTTGTGCTTAGGTTGTACTTGACGTTTGATATTTTAGCAGCAGCAGATGTGAGGAGAACTTTTGGAATAATCGATCACACACTCGACCCTGTGCAAGTTTGTTTGTTTTCGACCGCATTTTCTTATCGTTTTTGAAAATTTGTACTTTCCCCTTTGCTTTTGCTTCCATGGCTAGTACAGATATATATGGCAGAGACATATAAAGCATTTCCTCCAAAAAAATAACAGAATAATAGTGTTCATCAATGAGATCATGATTGATGCCCCCAAATGCCTGTCTGTTGCATATGATTACAACGTAGTGCTTGAGCACGACGAGATTACAACGAAAAAAAAAAAACGATTTCCATATGGCAACTTGTACACACTGGTGTAGTGGTGTTGCAGCAGCTAGGCCTAGGATCGATTGAAGCGTGTGTACTTGAAAAGGCTGGGAAGAAAGAAGCAAAGTGGTGGTGGTCATGCAGTATTAGCAAGTGCAATTGAAGTGCTTAACCCAACCACTTTGTGACGAGAAAAATCATTGTGGTTGTGACTTGTGAGCGTGACAAACAATACGCATTCTTATTAATTTGTCTGTACCTCCGGAGAGACGGACGTCAACCCCTAGTCGTTGCTGACGATCCATCAAGTTCTGGCCGATGCATGGTCCTATTTTATGTATTGCGTAACGTACCTAAGTGCCTAACCTATATATGTCAACGATTAGAGCAATCTTAATGTATAGAAAAGTTTATGGTGGTATATTTTATATATATATGTTCATTTAAGACGCCATGCATATATCTACGTAAATAGGAGTATACTACATGTGAAAACACATACATTTTCAAAATAAAGAAGTATGGTCCATAGTATACCGTCAAAGAACTCTAAAGACTGTAGTAATAATATTTTTTAAAAAGGTGCCACGTCGCTATTTCCATTTCTTTTATAGAAAAGTGGAAACAAACTAGGTCCGTACAAGAAGCTAAAATGAGCAATATGCTACCATAAATATTTTTTTTAAAAGAAACATGTAATCTCTTCGATAATAATGTTAGATGTGTATTAGATATGTAATTGATTTATGGCGTCTTATCAACGGATTTAGATGGAACCTTGTTCAACGTGAACACTGCTGTTTCTAGAGCGTATCCCCAAAATAATAACGGAAGATCAGCATGACTCATAATAGACCGTACCATGTCCAAATAAGTCTAGTTCCTTTGTTCGGATAGCGTGTTCCATTGAGGTGTTCCGGGCGGAGTCAATTACGGAACAATTCCACAACTATTTAGATGATCATTAAAGTCTTGGCTCAAATACTCACTTCTACGGTCAGACCGCAAACAATTAATTTTCTTGCTCAAATGATGCTGTACTTCATTATGAAACTCTTTGAACTTTTCAAAAGATTCAGACTTGTGCCTTATTAGATAGATATAACCATATCGACTAAAGTCATCAGTGAAAATAATGAAGTATTGATAACCACTTCTGGCCGTGGAGCTCATTGGTCCATATACATCAGTTTGCACGAGGGCCAACAACTCACACATCCTCTCACTCGAACCAGTGAAGGGAGCCTTTGTCATCTTGCCAAGTAAATAAGATTTGCATGTTTCAAAAGATTCGAAATCAAATGAATCCAGAAGATCATCTCTATGGAGCTTTTGCATGCGTCTCTTATTTGTATGGCCCAAGTGATAATGCCATAAATAAGTGGAATCACAATCAGATGTTTTGAGTCTTTTAGCGTTAACATTATTCACAGAAGCATTATCAAGGTCTAACACATAAAGCCCATTCACTAATGGACAGTTAGCATAGAGCAAGCCTTTGAAATAAATCGAACAACACTTTTTCTTTATTGCAAATTCATAAGCCTCTTCCTCCAAACAAGAATAAGATATAATGTTCTAACTTAATGGAGGAATAAAATAACAATTATTCAATTCCAAAATTAAAACAGAAGGTAACGATAAGGGATAAACGCCGACGGCCTTTGCAGCAACAATTGCTCCATTGCCAATGCGAATTTGCACCTCGCCCTTGCAATCTCTTGTCCTCCTTAGCCCATGCAACGAATTGCAAGTGTGAATCATCGAGCCGGTATCAAATACCCATGATTCGGTAGGACAAGTTGCAATATTAACTTCAATAACATTAATACCTTTAGAAGCTAGAACCTTTCCATTCTTCTTATCTTCCAGAAACTTCTTGCAGTTCCTCTTCCAATGCCCGTTACCCTTGCAGGCATATATCATATGCATTGGGGCCAGCCTTAGGCTTCGGCTTTGGTTCTTGGATCTTATCCTCACCATCACCTTTCGCCTTGCTCTTTCTCTTCCTGCCATCACCCTTTTTAACCATCATCACATGATTATTTCTGTTCTTGATGCTTTTCTCTGTGATCTCAAGCATCCCATGCAGTTTAGTCATATTTTTCTCCATACCATTCATATAAAAATTCATAATGAAAGGTTCGAAGCTAGCAGGTAGCGACTGGAGAATCACATTGATGGCCAACTCATCGCTTAGGAGAGATTCAAGTTTCTCCAGGCTCTCAATGTAATCAATCATTTTGATCACACGAGGACTCACTGGACTCACTTCAGCCAGCTTGCACGCAAACAAAGCCTTGAGATAGAGTATCTCTCAACACTTGCTTGGTTCTCAAACATGCTACGCAAGCCAGCGATCATATCATAGGCATTCATGTCCTCTTACTGCCTCTGCAGATGTGAGTTCATAGTAGCAAGCATGAGATAGCCAACATCAACTTCATCACTAACATGCTTCTCATAAGCACGTCGGTCAGCAGCACTAGCACCCTCAGCTGGATCTTCAAGGTATGGCTCCTCAATGACATATTCCTTCTTTTCTTGCTTGAGAACAATTCTCAAGTTTCGGTACCAATTAATAAAATTCATCCCGGAGATTTTTTCCCTCTCTAGAATCGACCGCAAGTTAAACCAGTGTTTGCATTAACAGGAGGCTGTGAGCATCATTGAGCCCTAAATCTTTTAGTAGCATTGATGACGCATACTTTTGTGCTAGGGAGTTATTGGACGGTTCATGGAACCCTAGCGAGGCTTCGGCGATTATTTGAGTTGCTTCAAGACAATCTAAGCATGACCGGGCGAGCGGAGAGGTCATGTGTAGGTCTAGGAGTAGCTAGGTCTTTATTTTATCGCCCATGCTTCAAGAGGGGTCTATTAGTTTTGATCGTGCCAAGTCTTTCTTTGCTCTAGACCTCAAGCCATCCACAAAATATTTAGAGATCTCAAACCGTTGAAAATCTTCTGAACCGGGTATTTTCTGTGTCCATCGGACCGGGTTCGGTTGCCACCGGACTGGGTCTCCTAGCCCAAACCCTAGTTTTAGGTTTTTGCTCCCTGTCGGACCGGGTCCGGTCCCGCCGGACCGAGTCCGACAGTGCTTGTGTCTCAGCGCTATAGCTCCGTCGGACCGGGTCCGACAGTGTGTGTGTCAGCCGTGTTCGAGACCTGGTTGCAGCCATCGGACCGGGTCCGATGACCATCGGACCGGGTCCGACGGTACTGCAATGACTAGTTTTTGGAGTCCTCCCGAGCTCCAACGGCTAGCTCCTCTCCTAGGGGTATTTATTGTCGTGGGTAGGCTGCCATAACTGAGGTTTGTTGCTCCACTTCACCTATAGCCATCATCTACTCATCCTAGGGGTGTTCTAGAGCCATTCCTCCACCAATCAATCCACCACCTACCTTTCCCCAAACCGAGCTTCATGGAAGTCCTTCGATTTGGCATGATCGAGGCGTTTCGGGCTTATTACTCTTGAAGACGGTGTTCTTCTTGGAGGTGTGGGCTTGGGAGTAGGCCTTGGCGTGTGGCTACTCTCAAGTCGGTGTGAAGGTGACGGAGTCCACCTTTCCGGAGTGGCGGAACGACTACCGGGGAGTAAGCGAGGCGCGTGGCTCAAGAGGGAGCCGGTCCTTGTGCGCAAGGGCTAGCCTCAACGGAGAGTAGGAGTGGTGACTCCGAACTTCGGTGAAACAAATACCGTGTCACCTCTCTTGTCTCTTTTACTTCCGCATTTACTTCTCGCTTGAATTGCTTGTTTGTTTTGGTGAAATGAAATAGATTGTTAGTGCGTGCCGTTTAATTTGCTTCCGCTTAATAGGACACTAGAATCTAGAATTGGATCATTCTTAATCTTGTTGCTTAATCAAGTATAACCCAAAGAATTTAAAAATTACCTATTCACCCCCTCTAGGCCGTAAAGTTCCTTTCAAGTGGTATTAGAGCATAGGTTCTCCCGTTGTAGCTTAACCGCTTGAAGATGGCCACTAAGGAGGGGGCCAAGATTGACATAGGAAAAGCTCCCACTTTCGATGGCACTAATTACTCTCGTTGAAAAATTAGGATGCAATGTTATTTGGAAGCCCTTAGCTATGATGTTTGGATTGCATGTGAATCCGGTTATCCGACACCCATCAATCCTTTGGCTCTCACTCCAGCCGAGATAGATTATCGGCGATACAACGCCATAGCTAGAAATGCTTTACTTTCCAATGGAAGTGCCGATGTGTTTAATCGCATTAGCAATCTCACAAAAGACAATGAAATTTGGAAAACTTTGAAAGAAATTCATGTTGGTAGCTCGGAGTTAGTAGAGGAGAAGTTAGCTCTTGCTAGGAGACAATTTGATCATTTCAAGATGCTACCTAATGAGAGTGTGAATGATATGTTCTCTAGGTTGAACCCGATCACCAACGATATCGGCACATGTGGCAAGCCCATGGAGGATATTGATGTATGCCGAAAGATTCTCGATATCGTTCCATTCGAGTTCAACCCACTTGTCACTATGCTCCAAAATAGCAAGAAGTTGAAGACTCTCACTCCTACTAAGCTTCTCGAAAAGCTTGCTTCATATAAAATGAGGATCAATGGTTATGAAGATTCTCCTCATGCCAAGAAGACCATTGCTCTTCCCGCTCAACCTAAAGCAAAAAAGAAGAAGATTGAAGAAAATGATAATGATTCCTTCGATGATGGGATTCCGAAAATAGAAGAGTTAGCTCTTCTAGTCAAGCGCTCAAGAAAGCTAATCAAGAGGATGACATTTAGGAATGGAGGTTCATCTTCAAGGCGAAAACCTATCTCGGAAATGAGATGCTATAAGAGTGGAGAGAAAGGGCACTTGGAGGCGGATTGTCCAATGAACAAGGAGAACAAAAGCAAGTTTAGAGATCAAGAGGGAGATGAATATGATAAAAAGAAGTATAGACATTATCGCAAGAGCGAGAACAAATTTAAGGATAAGAAGAAGGCTCTTGTGGTTGAAAAGTCAAAGAAGAAGGAGTGCTCAAGCTCCTCATCGTCATCCTCCTCATCCGACGAAGAAGAAGACACAAAATCTCATGGTTTAGCCGGACTCGCTATTAAGGAGAATGATCCACCGGTTATCTCTAAACAAAGACTTTGTTTAATGGCCGACATGCAAAATGAGATTATTGGGGAGTGGATCACCGATGATGACTCTTGATCGGACACCTCCGAGGATGAATCTCAAATCGCCAAAGTCTCTGGAGTCACCATCAACAAACCCTCACCCTCAATGTGTCTTATGGATTTGGAGGATAAGGTAACAAATGATAAACTCTCTCTAGTTGAGCTTACTCGTTTGATTGATGAATTGAACAATGCTCTAGAGAAGGAAAAATCTAAATGTAAGAAATTGATGAAAGTGCACAAAGAGCTTGCTAATGAGTTTGAAACTTTGCTTGAAAAACATGAATCTCTAGAAGATGATTACGAAGCTCTTAGTTGTCAACCTGAAAATATAGAAAATGATCAAGCTTCGGTTAAGTGTAGTCATGACAATGCCATTAATGATTGCTCAATTATTAGATGTGATGTTGGTGTAACCTGTGATTTGATTGACACTATTAATGGGCCCGTTAGCATGTCTCTTGACACATTTTTGGCCTTGTCATCCACCATCACCCCTAATACTAGCTCTTCATCATCCACTAGTACCACACCTTTATTTGAAAAAATGTGCAATTTGGGTACTTGTGGCTTTGCTTCTTGTTCCAATGAGTTAGTTAAAGAAAACTTGATTTTAAAGGATAGGATTGAGCAATTAGACACTAAATTGGCTAAATTAATTGTTGGGAGCTCTAATCTTGACAAGGTGCTTCGGGAGCAAAGTTATACCTTGGGAAAGCATGGTTTGGGGTTTATCCCCGGGGATTTGCACAAGGGCGGTTAGGGTAAGCTCAAGCTCACTTTTGTCAAGGCTAGCACACATTGCCATTTGTGTAAGGGTAAAGACCATAGAGCCGTTGCTTGCACTCTAGTTAGATCATCAAAATTTATGTCTCAAACTCAAGTGTTAAATGCTAGCTTTATGTTGTTGAAAATAAATGGCTCCACTTTTTCTAAGTACATTGGTGCTCCCAAAGATGATAAAAATGTAAAAGCTATTTGGGTGCCCAAGTGTTTGATGACTAACCCCAAAGGACTCAAGAAGAAGTCTTGGATACCTAAATCCCAAGCTTAATCTCATGTGTGTAGGTGAACTACAAGAGCGGCGGTCGACATTGGATCTTCGATAGTGGTTGCACTCAACATATGACCGGTTCCTCTCGTATGTTCACCTCACTAGAAGAGGAGAAAGACCCCGACCACAAGATCACATTTGGGGATAACTCCAAGCGAAAGGTAATTGGTATAGGTAAAATCGACATATCCAATGACCTATCCATCTCAAATGTTCTTTTGGTTGAAGCTTGCAATTTCAATCTTCTATCCGTTGCTCAAGTGTGTGATTTGGGTTTTGATTGCCATTTCTCTAGTAGCGGCGTTCGTGTGGTTTCTTCGGTTGATCAAAGTGTTGCTTTCGAAGGCAAACATTTTTTAAATTTGTATTTGATCGATTTCACTAAACGTGATTCTTTGCAAAACAAGACTTGTCTTATCGCCAAATCCTCACTTGGTTAGTTATGGCATAGACGTCTTGGACATGTTGAAATGGGTACTTTGAAAAAGGTTTTTAAGCACAAACTAGTTGTTGGAGTGAAGGATGCGAACTTTGAGAAAAATAGATTATGTAGCGCTTGTCAAGCCGGTAAACAAGTGGCTAATCCTCATTCTTCGAAGGCGTTTATGTCAACATCCCGACCACTTGAACTTTTTCATATGGATTTGTTTGGCCTAACCACCTATGCTAGCATAGGAGGTAATTCTTATTGTCTTGTGGTTGTTGATGATTTCTCCCGCTTTACTTGGGTGTTTTCATTGCAAATAAAACTTTTACCGGTGATGTCTTCAAACGTTTTGCTTTAAAAGCTCAAAAGGAGTTCGACTCCTATATAAAGAAGGTAAGGAGTGATAACAGCACCGAGTTCACTAATTCAAATATTGAAGATTTTTGTGATGAGTTAGGTATTAAACACGAGTTCTCGGCGGCCTATACTCCTCAACAAAACGGAGTAGTGGAGAGGAAGAACCGGACGTTAATCGAAATGGCGAGAACGATGCTTGACGAGTACGGCATGCCGCATGCCTTTTGAGCGGAAGTCATCAACACGGCGTGTCATGCAATCAACCGTCTCTACCTCCATCGACTCCTTCACAAAACCTCATATGAACTCCTAGTGGGACGAAATTTTCGAGTCTTCGGGTGTAAGGTATACATTTATAGGAAGATGACTCATTTGGGTAAGTTCCAAAAGAGGTATGACACCGGTATAATGCTAGGCTACTCTTCTCACTCTAAAACTTTTCGTGTTTACAATTCTTCCTCCGGTCGTGTTGAAGAGGCCTATGATGTGAAATTTGATGAATCTAAAGGCTCACAAGATGAGCGAGATGTTTTGAGCAATGTAGGTGATGAGCCACTTCGTGACGTCATGGATTTGATGGAGGTGGGTGAAGTTCGACCCTCACCGGAGCTAAAGGATGAAAACGAAGACGAACCCACCATCTCTATCGATCCTCCATCACAAGCTCAATGCACCTCTCCAACAACAAAAGACGGAGAATTGGACGAGACTCAAATCGATCACATTGATCAAGCTCAAGAAGAAGACGATGATCAACAAATATCCGTCCAACAACATTGATCTATTACCAAGGATCATCCTATCGATCAGGTCATCGGTAATCTCAATCAAGGTGTAAGAACTCGTTCACATATCACAAGTTATTGTGAGCATCACGCGTTTGTTTCCATTGTTGAGCCTAGGAATATTGATGAGGCATTGGCGGATGCGGATTGGATACTTGCCATGCACGAAAAATTGAACAACTTCACCCGCAATGAAGTTTGGGAGCTTGTAGAGAGACCAAGGGATCACAATGTAATTGACACCAAATGGGTCTTCCGCAACAAGTAAGATGAAAACGGTGAAGTGGTTCACAACAAGGCAAGGTTAGTGGCGCAAGGATTTACTCAAGTTGAAGGTCTTGATTATGGAGAAACATATGCGCCGGTTGCTCGGCTTAAAGCTATACGGTTACTCTTAGTATTCGCATCTCTTTACAATATTGTTTTTTATCAAATGGATGTTAAAAGTGCCTTTCTAAATGGTTTTATAAATGAACTTGTGTTTGTTGAGCAACCGCCCGGTTTTGAAAACCTTACCCTAACCACGTCTATAAGCTCACTAAGGCGCTATACGGTCTCAAGCAAGCTCCTAGAGCATGGTATGAGCGCCTTAGGGACTTCCTCCTACAAAAGGGATTCAAAACGGGTGCGATTGATTCCACTTTGTTACTAAAAACGATTGACAATGATTTATTTATTTGTCAAATTTATGTGGATGATATTATCTTTGGATGCACTAATCAAGCTCTTTGTAAGGATTTGGGAAATATGATGTCAAAGGAATTCGAGATGTTAATCATTGGAGAACTCACATTTTTTCTCGGATTTTAAATTAAACAACTCAAAGAGGGGACCTTTGTGTGCTAAGAAAAATATATCAAGGATCTCCTCATGCGTTTTTCGATGATGGATTGCAAGCCGATCAAGACACCTATGGCCACAAATGGGCATCTAGATTTGAATGAAGGAGGGAAGTTCGTGGACCAAAAGTTATATCGCTCTATGATCGGTTCGCTTCTCTATCTTACCGCTTCTCGATCCGATATAATGTTTAGTGTGTGCATGTATGCTCGTTTTTAAGCTTCCCCTAATGAAGTGCATCTAGTTGCCGTAAAACGTATTTTGAGATATTTAAAATTCACTCCTAGCCTAGAACTTTGGTACCCCAAGGGAGCGCTTGTTGAGTTTCTTGGCTATTCCGACTCGGATTATGCCGGTTGCAAAATTGATCGCAAAAGCACCTCGGGGGGTTGTCACTTACTAGGACGCTCACTCGTGTCATGGGTTTCGAGGAAGCAAAACTCCGTGGCGCTATCTAACACGGAAGCGAAATATGTAGCAGCGGAGAGTTGTTGTGCTCAACTCTTGTACATGACACGAATGCTTAGTGACTTTAAGCTAAAATTTGAAAAAGTGCTGCTTCTTTGTGATAATCAAAGTGCGGTAAAAATTACCAATAATCCGGTTCAACATTCCCGTACCAAGCACATCGACATCCGTCATCACTTCATTCATGATCATGTTGCCAAGGGTGACGTTGTGCTTGCGTATGTGAGAACGGAGGATCAATTAGCGGATATATTTACCGAACCCTTGGATGAGGCACGGTTTTGCAAACTAAGAAACGAACTAAACATACTAGATAGCTCCAATGCAAGTTGATTGTTTCTCATTTGGATTTTGGATCTTATTTGAATTCTTTCGATTAGTCTTTGACCCTTGTCACATTTACGGGGAGTTTGATTTTATCTCATAATTTCACAGCTCTCCTTTATTGTGAAGAAATGAATTTGTTTTGAGTTAAGCACATTTTGTCCTATATTTTAGACCAAAACAAATTTGAGCCTCATAGTATATCTCATATCCTCTTACCCCTCTGTCCGATGACTGGATCGGGGGCTATTTGCTGAACCGTACCCCTATGTTTCTCCTCCCTCACCTCACTTGCCTCCTGTTTTTCTCCCAAATCTCAGGCCGCCGCCCCTCACCTCCTTCGAGGGTGCGGTTTCTCCAGCGATCTCCGGCGACCACTCTCTCCATCTTCGGCCTCCCCTCGTCCTCCTCTTTGATTCCCAAGCGGGGATCCTCGAGAGGGGACTCGATCTGTGCGTGGCTTCTGTCGGGGATTAAATTATGGCCCATTGCCATGGCCCACTCCCTGACGGCCCGATCAAACAGCCTGTCAGGGCCCAGCTCCCTGGAAGGTTCTATCTGGCCCATATGCATCCTACCGAACAGCCTCTGGCCGCACGGTCTTGAACAACCTAGGATTCGTGTTTGAGTCTGACTCGAACAAGAGTTCTGCACGGCTACGTGAAGACCCGGACGTGGTTTCCCGGATTGGATTAGGAGTCGTGATCCCCAAGATTAGGAGCTTGCCTTATCTGCCTCGGGGTATGTTTGGCACGTCGAGTTCGTTACGATCTCGTAGTTAGCCAGGCCCGATATTCCTCGGTAGGTCGGTTTGCTCTGCACTATATAAATAGGGCCCCTACGGCGTTTAGAGGGATTCCCTGGCATTGAGTCTTACATCCTAGCATCTAGCTCAGACCTTGATTGATAGATTCTCGCATACTACTCGCCGAGACCTGCTGATCTCGCCGAGTTCCACCTTGTAATCCTCTTTGATATAAAGAAAGGCTGGACGTAGGGCTATTATCTCCCGAGAGGCTGAACCGGGATAAAACCCCATCTCCTGCTCGTTCTTTGTTCGTGGTTGTTCGGCGTGTCTCCTATCTCAATCTTCAAGAACCTTGGTTGACTTGAGATCGATATCTCAACCGTCGACAGCTGGCGCCGTCCGTGGGGACACGCAGATCGAGCATGTCGAACTCCGTCAGCGATACAGAGATACTTCCTGAGGGCTACGACTCAGAAGGACAGGATGTCTCGTCCCCTGTCAGTTCAGATCGATCTGTTCGGTCTCGAACGCTTTCCGCATCCGAGGCAGATGTCTCCGCTTACATGGCAGAGATAGCCTCAGATCGCACTCCTGTCATCGACGACGACTACGGAACTGATGATCTTTACGACGGTTTAGATTTATCAGATTCCAAGGCTATGTCGGTAGATTCCACCTGTGGAGACACAGCGATGACACCGTCTAGCATACCTTCGCATGGCCCCCGCAGCATCAACATGGCCGATGTAGGAACCTCCGAGGATCCTGCACGGGCTGTGGCGGCTGGCGAGGTCGGGCAGATTAACTCTGCTCGGCATCAAGACGAGGTCGCAGTGCTTTCATGAGCAAGACGTCATTCGCCGTAGCCTCGGCGATTCCATCAATCAAACCTTAGCACGGTTTCGCGACCGGTGTAGCGACGACGTCGCGACCCACCTCGCGTCGGCGTTAAGTCTCCGGCGAAGCTTCCCTGTTCGGGTCAATTCCCCGCGTGACCGGACTCCAGTCGGGCAGAACGCGGATGGTTCAGGGATCCCGGGACCCATAGATCAAAGTCGGGAACGGCTCGAAGCTATAGCAACGGTCCTTAGATCCACCAATCAAGTTGATCTCGCCCGCATGGGCGATGCTGTTGCGACTAACCTAGAGCGACTGGCTGAGGGCCTAAAGTCTCTAGGAGAAGTCAACAACTCCTCCAGGCAGCGCAGCCAAGCTGCCCGGAATGATTCGGACAGCTCTGATCGATCGCGTGACCCCCGTCACCATCGAAGGATCACTGTCCATGAGCAGGCTACCCGTGGTCGCCGTCGCTCGCCAAGTCCTCGTAGTCATCGCGACCACAGGGGCAAGCGCGCGCGCGATGATCACGGACGGTCCCCTCGTGAGGAGCGCGTCGTCGCCACCACGAGGAAGGAGCGTGGTGGATTATCCCGGAGAGAGTTTCTCCAGGCCGAGTCCTCCCGTTCAGCAGGAGTTCCTCCGCGCAACAGGACCAACGTCTTCTCAAGACTAGGTTCTGCCGGGGAAGGTGGCCGGTCATATGCTCTGGGCTGCAGGGCTTTCTCCGACGAGCTTCGGGCTGTCCGGTGGCCCTCAAAATTCAAGCCCGGTCACATGGAGAGGTACAATGGGACTCGTAACCCGAGGAATTCCTTTCCATCTACGCTACGGCCATCATGGCGGCCGGGGGTGACGAGCTCGTTATGGCTAATTACCTCCCGACTGTCCTTGAGGGTGCTGCTCGGACGTGGCTGTTCAATCAGCAAGAGGGTTCCATCAGCTCATGGAACCAGCTTTGTGACGCTCTGATTGCTAATTTCGGAGGCTATTACGTGCGTGCAGGCAAGGAGGATGATCTGCACGGATGATCCGGATGAGCGGGAGACCCTCCGCAATTTCGTGAAGCGTTTCATTAAGATCCGCAACACGATCCCAAATATCTCGGATGAATCTTGTCCGCGCCTTCAAAAGCGGAGTCCGCGACGAGCGGCTCACCCAGATCTCGAGATCAATGAGACTGGACCGCCAACGACTGTTCAAGGCGGTGACCGCTATGCCAACGCTGCAGAGAGCGCTCAAGACAAAAAGGCGTTGGACAAAGGCGAGCCGCCGCTTGACTGGTGTGGATGAGAAGAAGAAGAGCAAAGAAGAACCCGGTGACAAGAAGTCCCGAAGAAGAAGAATAAAGGTGATGCGAACAATACCGTCGCGGTATGGATCGCGCACCTCCTCCCAAGGACGGGCAGAAGAAGCCCAACAATAATTACAAGGGCAAAAAGCCTGCTCAGGGAGGCGGACAAGGCAAGAAAGGTCCGAGCGACCGATTTTGCAAGTTCCACCAGCACTACGGGCATGATATACGCCACTGTAGAACTTGGGCTGCAAAGCTCGAAGATTTCTACAACGGCAAGGGCCCAATGCCCACCCTGCCCGAACATGGTGATGCCGGTAAGGCCAAGCGCCAAACCGACGATGGTGATCGGGAAGATGATGACGAATATCAAGAGCCCGTGAACCATATCGCCGTCATTTTCGGCGGCTCCTCGGCTTACACCTCTCGGCGCAGCCTCAAGGAAGCTGCTCGGGAGGTCCACAACGTCGAAAAGGCAAAACCTCAGCCTGAATCGATGAAGTGGACTGAGGTCTCCATCTCCTTCTCTAAGGAGGATTGCCCCACTGGGATGACCAAGCCTCAGCGGCTCCCACTGGTGGTCGCCCCGACCATCAGCAACGCGAGAGTTGGCCGTGTCTTAGTAGACGGCGGGAGCGCTTTGGACTTGCTTTCTGCTAAAGTCTTGGACGAGATGCAAATTCCTCGCTCCATGCTGAAGGAAGTCACGATGCCCTTCTACGGAATTGTTCCGGAGAAAGCATCAAACCGTTAGGCGAGGTTGTCCTTCTGTCACCTTCGCAACCCAAGCAACTTCCGGACGAGTTGATCACTTTCGGCGTGGTCGACTTCCGTCGGCGATAACGCAATCTTGGGCAGGCCATCTCTCGGTAAGTTCATGGCCGTGTCCCACCACGCTTACCATTGCGTGAAGATACCGGGTCCTAACGGCGTGATCACGGTCAAGGGCAACTACAAAGCCGCACTGGATTGCGACGAGCAGTCCCTTGCCCTGGTCGACCAGCTTCCGCCGCGTGGTCCTGAAGTTCCGCAGACCAAGTCTGCACGCCCTAGGGTCTCCCTTCAGCCGGGGGGAGAAACCAAGGAAGTTCCGCTGTCGCTTGACGATACTTCCAAGACAGTTCACTTGGGGGCCAGTCTGGACCCCAAATAGGAAAGCGAGCTTATTGCCTTCCTCCGAGCTAATGCAGATGTATTCGCCTGGGAGCCATCTGACATGCCCGGAGTCCCAAGGAGGTAATCAAGCACAAATTGGTCTGTCCGCCGACAAGAAGCTGTTCGCCGAAGCTTCGCCGCTGAATTCAAGCAGGATCATCAAAGATCGACAGCAAGCGCTTTCATTCTTTGGGTTCATCCGCGAGGTTGATCACACCGAGTGGTTAGCCAACCTGTCATTGTAAAGAAGAAAGGCGGCAAGTGGAGGATGTGTCGATCACACGATCTGAACGCCGCTTGTCCTAAGGACAATTTCATTGCCTCGCATTGACCGGTGGTCGATGCGATCATGACGCCCAGCTTCCGAGTTTTTAGATGCTTACTCGGTTACCACCAAATAAGCATCTCCCGAGGATGAAGAGAAGATCGCCTTCATCACCCCTTTCGGCACTTTACGCTATAACGACCATGTCTTTCGGTCTGCGCAATGTTGGTGCCACGTTCAGCGCCTAATGGAGAAGACCTTTCGAGCAGTGTGGAAAAACACGGAGGTCTATGTCGGCGACATAGTTGTAAAAACAAGTATGCTCCAGATCATGTAAAAGACACAGCAGAGACTTTTTGTAATCTCACCGGGCATCGAATAAAATTAAATCCAGAGAAGTGTACCTTTGGTGTTCGATCCGGAATGTTGCTCGGATATGTCATTGGCTCGCAAGGTATTTACGCCAACCACGAAAAAATCGAGGCCATTGAAAATATGCGAGCTCCAACTACCATAAAGGAAGTACAAAGCCTCTTTGGACGGATGGCTGCTCTAAGGTGTTTATTTCCCGTCAAGGCGTAACGCTGGCTGCCCTTCTTTAAGGCCTGCGCAAGCACAATGGTTTCGAGTGGGCGGAAGAAGCCGATAGATCCTTCCGGGATCCGAGCGATACTGTCCAATCCTCCCGTCTTGACTACCCCGCGGCATGGCGAAAGCTCCTCATTGTACCTAGGTTGCACGCACAAGCGGTGGCGCGATCTTGGCGGTCGAAAGGAAGGCCTCGGCGACCAATCTATTACGTGGCGAGGTACTTCACGGATCAAAGGGCGTTACCACGAGGTCCGAAGCTACTCTCGCCTTGCTCATGTCCTCCGGAAGCTTCGCCACTACTTCCAAGCGCATCAAATCTGGTCCCGACCATGTTCCTCCGGGAGAAATCTTACGGAACAAGGAATCTAGCGGACGTATAGCCAAGTGGGCAATGGAACTAGCGAGTTTGATCTCGTTATTTGTCGCCCGAACGCTATCAAGTCACGGTCCTAGCTGACTTTGTCATTGAATGGACTTGCCGCCAAATCGAGGAGCTCCCGAGCAACCCGATGAACCCCTTGGACCATGTTTTTCGATGGCTCGCAAGACCGAAACTCGTGGGCTGGTTTTGTTCTCATCTACCCTCAAGGAGAGCAACTCCAGTATTCTATCCAACTACACTTTGCGGCGACTAACAACGCTGCAGAGTACGAGGCCCTCCTCACGGACTAAGAGCATGCAAGTCGCTTGGTGTCCAACGGCTAAGCGTGAAGGAGATTCACGGTGGTCATCAATCAGTTAACAAGGAGTATCAGTCTGCGATAACTCAATGGCGCGATACCTGGTTGAAGTGAGGAAGTTGGAGCGGCATTTTCGATTTTTCGAAGTGCTCTTCGTGCCCAGGAAGGACAACTTCCTGGCCGACCAGCTATCCAAGTATGGATCCTCACGCGAACCTGCTCCGGCAGGGGTGCTCGTCGAGCACCTTCACAAGCCCTCAATCACGTCTCCGGACGAGGCAACAGAGACAGGTGGTGCTGTCTCCGTCATCGAAAGGTGTCATGGATGGACAACGCCATTTGTCCGGTACCTTGCGATGGGACCGCCGACGACGAAGCCGAGCGTTCCCGGCTTACAAGGCGTGCTGCTCCATACAAGCTTGTGGACGGCATCCTTTACCGCCAAGGTGCTCTGGGAGTTCTCTCCAAGTGCATCTCGCAACAGGAGGGTGTGTTCCTTCTTAGGGACATACACGAGGGTGCCTGTGGCAACCACGCCTCCTTCAGAACTCTGGTCGGCAAAGCGTTTCGCATGGGCTATTATTGGCCCACTGCGTTACAAGATGCCCGGGACATCGTGACTAAGTGCAAGGCTTGCCAATTTCACGCCCGGAAGGCACACAAGCCCGCCCAAGAGCTCCAAACAATCCCCCCATCTTGGCCTTTCTCCACATGGGGTCTGGATCTGCTCGGCCCATTCCCTAAGGGGTACAAGGGCTATACACACCTGCTCGTTGCCATAGACACTTTTACAAAGTGGATTGAGGCAGAGCCTGTGTCGTCTCTTCACGCCAAAACGGCTGTTCGCTTTTTCAAAAGCAACGTGGTCCGCAGCCGGGATTCCCCATAAGGCGATCACGGATAACGGTACCGATTCGGCGAGCTATTCCAGAATCTGCGAACATTTGGGTACCAAGGTCTGTTCGCCTCATGGCACATCCACGAGCAATGGAGCGATCGGCGAGCTAACGGACAGATAGTCCAGGTATCAAACGGCGGGTATTTATCGCTCTCGCCGAGCACAACAAGGCACAGGTTGACGAAGTTCCTTCCGTCCTCTGGGCGATTCGCTTTCTACGGCCACCGGCGGCGGGGAAACTCCTTTCCAAGCGGTCTATGGTGCGAAGCCATCACGCGCGCGAAATCGTACTCGGTTCGCCAAGACGAGCTCGGTCAACCTAGTTGACGACGAGCAAGCGCCTCCTCGATCTCGATCTCCTCGAAGGCACACGCGACCGGGCACAAGTCGAATGGCGCGCTACCCAAAGAAGATCTTCGCCAAGACGCCGCCAAGTCGATTCGACCTAGGGCTTTGAAGGCGGGCGACCTCGTTACTGCGCCGTGTCGAGAACTTGTCCAATGCCAACAAGTTAACTCCTCGTTGGGAGGGCCCGTTCACGGTCTTTTCTTACGCTTTCGCCGGGGCTGTTCGCCTGGCTATGGAGGACGGGAGAGAGCTGACCAGCACTTGGAACATCGACCAGCTTCGTAAGTTCTTTGTGTAGGTCCTCGTTTGTTTGCTTAGCTTTGCGCTTTTTTGTAAACTTCGCGCCTCATTTCGTCCAAGTCTCTCGGGCACCATGTAAAGTTCAATCCAATTCTTCAGTGAATCATCGTGGCCTCTGTGCCCTTTTCACTGTTTGTCTTCTCAGACTACTTTCTCTCTGGTAACACTTGATGGCTGCCCGGTCTTGCGAACTCTTGGCTCCGCAATATTAAGGATTGTTCCCTACCCGTATCTGGTTTCGACAAGTTCCTAAACTCAGGGTTGCGTAACACGGCCTTTCCACCTTGCGGCTAAGTCTGCTCTCGTAAGCCCTCATGGCGAGGCACTTCTCGCTCGGGCGCGACCACTTGGTAAAGCTCGCTCGTAAGCCCCCATGGCAGAGGCACTTTCCTTGTTCGGTTACTCTTGAATCGCCTAACTTACGTCAACGAAAGCGGACTACGGGCGAATCGAGCAAGGTATGGGTGTCGCTCTTTCTCCCTACGCACATGCTCGAGTTCGCAAACTTAGGTTCTCGAGCATCGTCTGCATCGGGGCTAGGGTGTCGCTCTTTCTCTTGTGCACTGTTCGGGTTCGCAAACTCGAGTTTCGGAGAGATGCACAACGGGCTGAGGAGTTAGGCGAGCGCTCACCGGTTTTCTTAAACTTCCTAGCTGTTCGCTTTTTCTTAGTTTCATTCGTTCTTGTCTTTTTGCTGCTCTCTCTTTGCGGGGAAAAGGGTAAGTCTTTATTAACAAAATTTGCGGTACAAAAGTCCATCTCGGTTCTGACCCTCTGACTACCTAGAAGCGAGTTGCTCCTTGAGCTCCTCGATCACTTCCTTAAGGCGCAGGACTTCCCTTGGGCTTTGAACCCCTCTCGCCTCGGCTCGGAGACGATCGGCTTCCTCCTTGCTGCTCTGGCTGCTCGCCTCGTCGCCAGACGGAGAGCCTCGACCTCTTCGGTCTTGGCCCTTGGTGGTCGGTCGAGCCTCGCTCGACTAACTTCATCTTGCTCGGCGGTCTTGAGCTGCTCGTCCAGCTCCTTGACCTTCTTCTCCTGGTGATCGCCCTCACCGCCATCCCACAGATCTCCTCAATCTCCTCTGTGAAGCCCATGTGGTTGAGATCCTAGCCTCGAGTCCCGGATGTCCGCTCCTCCTTGACGAGCTGGGCTTTAAGCCTCTTGGCTTCCTCCGCGAGCTGGTTCCGCCAGTGGGACGCCTCAGCAAGCTGCTCTTCAAGCCACATCGTGCGGCCCGGCATCTCCTCCGCGGTACTCGCCTTCACGGCTTCTTGCAAGCTCCTCGGCTTCCTTTAGGAGAGCTTCAGAGAATGCCTCTCCTTGGTCGGCTTGGCCTGGGCGTCTTCGCTTTCGCCTTCAGCCGGCTCGGCTTTGGGCCAGCGCAGAGCGCTCTGCCCCGGGATCCCCCGCCCGAAGATGCTCCCGGAGGGAGGCCAGCACGGCGGCCCGTTCGATGGTGACCCCATCCTCGAGTCCCGCCATGGTGTCCTCAAGACACGGGAGGAAGAACAAGTTAATTACGTTGCGATGGCGTGGCTAAGCTGAATAAGATTCGCCTTGGTGTTTACCTTGCCAAGTCGGCGCTTGATCCGCGACGCAGCGGTCCTCGAGGCCATCGGCCACGAAGCCCCTTCGTCGGGATGAGGCGGGCGCTCTTGCCGTCACCGCCTTTGTTCGCTCCTTCTTCTTGCGGGCGCGATCGCGCCGGGAGCTGGAGCGGCAGGCGGCGCTTTCGTCTCTGCGCTCCTTCTCTCTTCTTTTCCTCTCTTCGCCCGACGTCTTGGCGAGGCCGAGCCGCTCCGCTCGGCGGCGCCGTTGTTTCCACCGGCGGGACGACACCTTTCGGCTCGCCGGGGCTTCTTCTTGTTCCCGGCAGTTGGGTCTCACCTTGCTCGGCGGAGGATCCCGTCGCTTCAGGTGAGCTGCCCTGCGTCGAAGTGCTGGCGAGACGGCTGCTCGGTCTCGCTGGCAGGCGCCTCGAGCCATCGCCTTGGCTTCAAGTCCGTGGCGCCACCGCCGTTACTTTTGCCTCCAGCCGCTTCACGCGTCTTTGGCGCGTCGATCTGTCATTGGAGCCGGCGGCAAGGCGAGCTCCACGCTGCCGGCTTGTCCTTGAGGCTCGCCACCTCCTTTGCCGCCTGCGCGCGCTGCAGATGCTCGGGTAGCGAGACCGCTCAACCGCCTCCTCGGCGTCGTCCGTGGCGGTCTCTTCTTGGGCGGTGATGAGCGAGAGTTGATCGTTAAGTCTAATGCGGTCGGAAGGTGGAAAGATCAAAAGATCGATTTCTACATACTGCCGTGGAGGGCTTAATCTCGATCTTCTTCGCGGAACTTTCGCCTTTTCCTCGGGGGCTCCTTGGCGGGTTCTCGCTTTGGCCCTTAGGCGTTGCGGCGATGAGCTCAGCTCTCTGGTGGTGAGCACTCCTCTTGCGCAACGCAAGGAGTTTCTCCCTTGCGCAACCTCCTCCTCGAGTCTCCTTTGCTCGGCGACTGTTGAAGCGCGCCATATGGCTCGGGTGAGCTTGCGTGTAACGCCTAAGCCGAGGGCCATGGTCTTTACCTCTTCGTCGCTCTGCTCGGCGAGGAGGGAGGGCTTAGTCTCTTCTCATTGGGCTGACCGCGCGCCGCTTGGTTCGCCTGGCGCTCCGTCGCCGCACTGGTTTCTTGGCGGTGGCGGCCGCCATGGTGTGGCGAGCTCGCGTCGGCTCGGCCGCCACCTTGGGCTTTGTGGCCGCCTTGGCCTTGCCCTTCTTCGGCTTCTCCTTCTCGGACCGGAGAGATCCTCAACGATCCCTCGAGGATCGGTGGTCCTCCCACGCATTTTGAGAAGCGAGCGTCGGCATTAAAACCAACGGTGTAAATCTAGCAACACGGGCTGGGTGTAAGTGATTTACCTCGTGCATGCGGATGAGCACATTCCTCGGACAAGTGTAGACCACCTCGCGGTGACCTCGCTGTCCTTCTTCGCCGCCTTTCAAAGATGGCGTCAACCCGCTCGGTCACCCATGCGTCGGTCGGCATCTCTGCGGCAGATGGAATCGTTAAATTCTGTTCGGAGAAAACGATCAATGAAGAGGTTGAGTCTTAAAGGCACTTACATGCTCTCCTTGTGATGTCTTCCCATCCCTCTATCTTGTAGAAGGGATAGGACCTTCTCCGCGCCAGGCGGACTGTCATTGTGAAGTCCCGGATGATCTCCTCGCCCGTGAGCCCAAGGCTCACGAGGAGGCGATCTTCCTTGTCGCAGCACAGATCCTCGGCACTCATCTCCGGCCGAGGCATTGGCGTTCCTTCGCGGCGCCTTCCGGTGAAGATGAGCTTCTTGTCGCCACTCCGCTTCTTGTAGAACCACCTCACCCACCATCGCCCATTGAGTCGAAAGAGAGGTGGGCGAGGGTACTGGCGGCGTCGGCGGTGGCCGGAGCTTGAGGTAGTAGCACCCGGCGCGGGCGGCGGAGCTGCTCCTCGTCATCAGTATAATAGTGGAGGAACGGCCCCACCGGTGGATCGATTCTCAGATAGCCTTCGCAGGTGTGCGAAGACGCCATCTGGAGGATCTTTGTTCGGATTGAGGTTCGCCACCTCCAATCCGCTAATGTTTAAGAAGGCCTCAACGAAGTCGCTTTGGAGATCGCAACCCGAGCAGAGCGAATCTGCTTGGGTTAACGAACTCTCCCTCCAAATGCTCCGGAGTATCCTCCTCTCCGGGCAGCCTCCAGCTACGGTGTCGATGTGGCCCTCCTCCTCCCAGATCCTAAGGTCCTCCTCGGTCGAGGCTAGTGCCGTGAACTTAGCCATAGCGGTTCCCAGGATCGGACGAGCGCGGGGTTGGTGGTGGAGTTTGGGTGCTTGATCTTTGGCGCAGTTGGATCTAAGGCTTAGAGAGGAAAGGCGTGAGAGCAGTGGCTGGCATGGCGCTTGGGTGCTTTATAGTCCCGTATAAGCAGCTCTGCAGCAGTTCGATCCCAAAGCGGCTAGTTTTTATTGCAGCAGCTAGGTAAAAGCGGTGCTTTGTTTTCCTTCAAGCAATGACAGGAAATTCTGTTGGAATCGCTAAGCGGCTATTTTTCGATGTTAGCTTGAAGGTGAGTGCTCGCTTTCGGACAGATGTCGTTCCTTGTTCGACGCGACGGAATTGCTCAAGATCGATCGGGTTTATTCGGTCCGGACAAGTCTGTTCGGTTGAACCATAACTGTTCGATTAAGCTTGTTACACGCTTTTGTAGCAGGGAAAATACCCTCTTCATGACTTAGAGTCTCAAGAGGAAGACCCCACTCTAGTGAGTCCTTCCACTTGAGTCTCGGGGCTAGCTGTCGGGGATTAAATTATGGCCCATTGCCATGGCCCACTCCCGACGGCCCGATCAAACGACTGTCGGGGCCCGGCTCCTGGAAGGTTCTATCTCGCCCATATGCATCTCTGCGAACAGCCTCTGGCCGCCGCGGTCTTGAACGACCTAGGATTCGTGTTTGAGTCGACTCGAACAAGAGTTACTGCGGCTACGTGAAGACCGGACGTGGTTTCCGGATTGGATTAGGAGTCGTGATCCCCAAGATTAGGAGCTTGCCTTATACGCCTCGGGGTATGTTTGGCACGTCGAGTTCGTTCACGATCTCGTAGTTAGCGAGCCCGATATTCCCTCGGAGGTCGGTTTGCTCGCACTATATAAATAGGGCCCTACGGCGTTTAGAGGATTCCCGGCATTGAGTCTTACATCCTAGCATCTAGCTCGGACCTTGATTGATAGATTCTCAGCATACTACTCGCCGAGACTCGCTGATCTCGCCGAGTTCCACCTTGTAATCCTCTTTGATATAAAGAAAGGTGGACGAGGGCTATTATCTCTCGAGAGGCTGAACGGGATAAAACCCCCGCATCTCTGTTCGTTCTTTGTTCGTGGTTGTTCGGCGTGTCTCCTATCTCAATCTTCAAGAACCTTGGTTGACTTGAGATCGATATCTCAACCGTCGACAGCTTCTCTTTCAAGCTCCTTTCCTCTTCCCTACCGGAAGAGGCCTTGGGGACTCATCCGCATGCACGGCGGGGTTGGCCTTCGTCTAGGATTCGATAAGCCGCCTTGTAAGGTCTCGATTCTCTTCTTCTCTTTCTGTTTCCTAGTGCTAGGTTTTGAATCGGTTTTTCCCGTGCTCGTGTATTAGGCCTTGTGGAGTGGTTGGAGAACTTGGGTTTCTAAGTTCATTGGAGCGTCACGATGTGTCGGCGTCTGAGAAATTTGGGCAAATCAATTGCAAGAGCAATGGGTACTGGGGGCAGTGGCAGTCAGGGCGGCAAAGGTGATAGTGATGACACTGCGTCGGTGGGCAATTTTGCACCTCCTCGCACTAGGAGGGACACCCATCAGCAGTGACAGCAACGGCGTGATGCCGTGGATTGGACTCAACGGCTTGTAGGGGAGTCCTTTGTGACAGTAGATGATGACAGTGACGAAGATTATGTCAATGAAGCTGAACAAGAGGACACCACCGCGTTTGAAACTTTAGTTCCTGAGGATGAGCCCGTGGATGACAATGTGCTACTCCTAAGCATGGAGGTGTTGAGAAGGAAGCAGGTAGTCACACAAGACAGGTGGTTCCCGGAAAATAGAGAGGACACCAATGATTTCCGGTTACACACTAAATTCCAGAAGCAGCTCTTCCTATGTTTCTCCAGACCGCAGAAGAGCTCACGGGACCCACATTTTATTTATTGGCATGAGATCACCACTTTCATGGGCCTAGTATTTACAACTTTTTCAATACTACTCTCGGTCTGGTAGATCTTCTCTTCAACGCCTCGGTGACTTGGGGAGGAGAGGCCTTTGTGAATTCTTTGCAAGCTGATTGTTCGCTAATGATCGATCGAGTTCGATTATTATCATTCCATAGACGGCAGGGTTCACGGTCTATCCTTTAATGAGATGAACTATGCTTTTGGGACTCCTGACAATGGAGCTGATTTGCACAGCTTAGCCTTTGACACTGGTATGAGGTCTGCTCGGTATCCACCAGAGGAGGACATCCGCTTTATGTATCTGGACCCAGAGGCAGATGATTACAGCATTGAGAAATCAAATCAACTGAGGGCAGAGCCAGCCTTGATGAATGTTATACTGAGGTGCACACTATTTGTGCGAGGGGGAAACAGAGATCGGGTTCTCCCTATTATTAGCTGGTTTATGTTATATCTGTTTCGGGGTAGTCTAATCAACATTGGAGCCACCCTGTCTGGAGAATTTGATGATGCTATTTACAGGGAGGTTGGCAGGGCATTGCCACTTGGACCTTACATTGTACTTCTGCTTTCGAAGATTGGCAGAGTGCCTGAGGAGGAAATTGGTCAGTGGGATAAGAAAATTAGAAAACATCAGATGAAGCAGTTCTTATCCGCTCTTGTCAGCAGGCCAAAGGTTGGTGGGCCTGTTCCTCCGGATTCCCCTCCGGCACCGGCACGTACTTATGCACCTCCACCTGCTCCTGCTACTTCAGATATCCCTATGGGCGATGCTCCTGCTGCTTTAAGTGCCCACATGGGAGGATATGGCTATCCCGCAGCTCCACCACCATGGTTTGATTTGAGTCCTCTGCTCTATGAAGTGCAAGCCCTCCGAGCTGATCAAAATAACTATCAGAGGGAGATGAGGGCTGATATGACTGCTTTCAGAACCGATATCACAGCAGAGATAGCTGCCACCCGCCAACAACTGGATACCATGGTTGGACAGCAAACCTATTTACAGGAAGAGCTTGGAGTGATGAAGTCGGCAATGATGCATATGGGCACTCACTTTATGCCCTATACTCAAGGGACAAACCCTTACAACTGGTACACTGATGCTCAGCAAGACTATCAAGAATACTTGAGAGAGACTCAGCAGGTTCCTCAGCCAGGTTTTGCTCCAGCCTCAGCTTTAGCTCCTCCTCCTGTTGGTGGTTCTCCATCCCGCTCCGCTAGGTCTAGATCCAAGAGAGCGCGCTCCTCTCCCTCTAGCAGTCTGGGTGGGCGTAATGGTCAAGGCGGCGAGCGTGAAGATTAGAGAGCTTTTCCGTATGTGTCACTTGTTGACAAAGGGGGAGAAGATTAGTGCTCATTGTGACTTAGTGTGTTGGCTTCTAGTTTGAACAATCTATTTGTGTTGGCTATCTATTTGTGTTGGCTTGTTGAACTATTTGTGTTGGCCTGTATCTTTTGCTGCATGGACTTAGGGGGAGTTTCCTTTCTTATGCACGCTACCTTGTCGAGATGTGGTTTTTAAATTTGTAATTGTGCTTTCCTGTTCATCTTTGTGCTTTGTATCTCTTGCTTTTGTATTTTTGCACTAACCCTTTTGCAGCAAAAAATATAAGATATCTATTGGGTTGTCATCAAGTGCCACAAAGGGGGAGATTGTGAGCATCATTGAGCCCTAATTCTTTTAGTGGCATTGATGACGCATACTTTTGCGTTAGGGAGTTATTGGACGGTTCATGGAACCATAGCGAGGCTTCGGCGATTATTTGAGCTGCTTCAAGACAATCTAAGCATGACTAGGCGAGCGGAAAGGTCATGTGTAGGTCTAGGAGTAGCTAGGTCTTTATTTTATCGCCCATGCTTCAAGAGGGGTCTATTAGTTTCGATCGTGCCAAGTCTCTCTTTGCCCTAGACCTCAAGCCATCTACAAAATATTTAGAGATCTCAAACCGTTGAAAATCTTCTGAACCGGGTATTTTCTGTGTCCATCGGACCGGGTCCGGTCGCCACCGGACTGGGTCTCCTAGCCCAAACCCTAGTTTTAGGTTTTTGCTCCCTGTCGGACCGAGTCGGTGCCGTCGGACCGGGTCCGATCCCGCCGGACCGAGTCCGACAGTGCTTCTGTCTCAGCGCTATAGCTCCGTCGGACCGGGTCCGACCACCGTCGGACCGGGTCCGACAGTGTGTGTGTCAGCCATGTTCGAGGCCTGGTTGCAGCCATCGAACCGGGTCCGATGACCATCGGACCGGGTCTGACGGTACTTTAACAGCTAGTTTTTGGAGTCCTCCTGAGCTCCAATGGCTAGCTCCTCTCCTAGGGGTATTTATTGTCGTGGGTAGGCTGCCATAACTGAGGTTTGTTGCTCCACTTCACCTATAGCCATCATCTACTCATCCTAGGGGTGTTCTAGAGCCATTCCTCCACCAATGAATCCACCACCTACCTTTCCCCAAACCGAGCTTCATGGAAGTCCTTCGATTTGGCATGATCGAGGCGTTTCGGGCTTATTACTCTTGAAGACGGTGTTCTTCTTGGAGGTGTGGGCTTGGGAGTAGGCCTTGGCGTGTGGCTACTCTCAAGTCGGTGTGAAGGTGACGGAGTCCACCTTGCCGGAGTGTGAACGACTCACCGGGAGTAAGCGGTAGCGTGGCTCAAGAGGAGCCGGTCCTTGCGCAAGGGTTAGCCTCAACGGAGAGTAGGAGTGGTGACTCCGAACTTCGGTGAAACAAATACCGTGTCACCTCTCTTGTCTCTTTTACTTCCGCATTTACTTCTCGCTTGAATTGCTTGTTTGTTTTGGTGAAATGAAATAGATTGTTTGTGCGTGCCGTTTAATTTGCTTCCGCTTAATAGGGCACTAGAATCTAGAATTGGATCATTCTTAATCTTGTTGCTTAATCAAGTATAACCCAAAGAATTTAAAAATTGTCTATTCACCCCCCTCTAGGCCGTAAAGTTCCTTTCAGAGGCATGTTGACACGAAAAGTGGACTTCTCGCGAACACACGTGCCGAAGCGTCAACTCTGGGATTGTGTCGCAACAAGAAACCAAGCGTGCCAGTCAATTTGACCTGTGAATTGACAAGGAGAAAATCGTCAGTAATATCGCCCTAATCGGCTTTTAAAATAGCCAGATCAGGTTTTCTATAATCGGCTTTGAAATACCCGATTACAAGATCTATCGGCTTAATGCCTGATAGAGCAAACATATATGGAATAATAATCAAACTTAAATCTTATATTTCTTTTTGGTATTTTATTATGATATTAGCAATAAACCTATGCATCAGTGCATCAAATTACACCAAGAAACAGATTGAATAGATTGGTCAAGCCGAGACAGTATTCAAATCCAAGTCTAGATATAAATCAATAAACTGATTTAAAGATTTAAAGACTAATGAAGGTAGATGCAATGCTAATTAGCAAACATTCACATGTACGAGATTCTAAACAAGGCATACACAAGATCGATTAAACGAGACAGTTGCATACATCAGATTCAGAGAAAGGCACATGAAACACTTGATGATCGGCATTACAGGGTAAACACATATTACAGATCGATTGGACCGAGACAGTGCAATATGCGAAAACATGTTAAAGATCGGTAAATCCCGAGACAGTTTAACATGGTTTGTACGCATGAGATCAAGACGATGCAGCCATGCATACGGGTTACAAAGAGAGAATCGATTATCCCATCGAGATAGCTCTACCTGCGAGTTGAAGCCTTTCGACGAGGTCGATCGGATTCGAGAAAGTGTTTTGTGTATTGAGTATTAGATGTCTATTCTCGAGGTCTAAGGTCCTATTTATACTATTACAAAGCTGATACCGATACGACCTATTTTTCCACGTCGCGCTTCCGATCAAACCGTATTTCTTCCGAAGTCTTGTATCCATCGGCTTCTTCGATATGCTCTTCTTCTTTACCCACGAAGCCCATTTCGATTTGGCCCAATAATTATAACACATTTGGCCCTTTCCGAATATCTGATTTTCTGCCAAATTTGGGTGTCAACATATGCCCCTAAGTTTGGCAATGATTATTTCATTAGCCAAACTTCCAAGTAAAAATTGGATTTACCATACCAGAACATTTCACATCTTTACCCCTGTAATTCTTCGCTTTCGGCCCATTTGGAGAACACGTGTCAGCCCAACAGATAACATGGGCCGAAACTGTAACGCCAAAAAGCGCGGTAAAACCCTAGTTTTTACCACAGCTATAAATAGACACCCATTCGCCGTCACTCTCACACTCTCCTACTCGCGCACGTCTCTCGCATCGGAACTTCCAGAGCCCTCAGCAGTCAGCGCACAGCCAATTCTTCTCCAACTCTCAATCGGCATCATGTCTCAGGTACTAATTCAATGCTCGGACTCTGAAGCTTTGTATTCCCTGGGGCTAGTAGGAGATCGAGACCCATCGGATTTCATATATCACTCCGTAGGAAGACTCCCTTTATTTGCCGATAAGCTTAGTGTAAACAGTTGGAAATCGGCATTTAGATCTTGGCCTAGCCCGATCAAGGGATATAAGGACTGGCTCATTCGGGTCTATGGTCAGAAACAAGAGCAATGAGACGAATTAGGAATTACCGATGCCATCCTTCTCTCCTTATCTCCACCACCAGCAGATGAACCCTTTATGGCAGCATCATCTTATTTTTTGTGCGATACAGCCAATGCTTTTCTTTTCCCGACCGGACCTATTAGCCCTACACTCTTAAACGTAGCGATGCTAACCGGTCTAAGTCCCAATGGCAAAATGCTATCGGCTTTCGATTTGACTGCCACATTGAAACTGGTTCCTAAGAAGAACTTTGGCTGGCAATGGTATATCAGCACCCATCAGAAGATCGGCATCGTAGAAGATGAAGAGCACATTGCTTTTCTGAACATGTGGCTCGATCGATTCTTTTTCTACGGTCAATCACTTAGCCCCAAAGAAGGTCTATCGAGGAGAGGCCGAAACCGCATCGAGCCAAAATTAGCAATCGGCAAATACCTGCTAGGAGCCACCTACCGGATGATGCACGAAATCAGGGAAGGTCTCTGCTCACCGAAATCCGATTACTCAGTCGGTAACTTAGGCGGTCCTTTCTGGTTTATCGAAATGTTCCTGAAACTCCAGATATATAACTCCCTTGGCGAATTAGATTTCAACCTAAGATTTCCAAGCGAGAAAGAATCCGATAGCACTGATCGCCCATGCAGATCATATGGGGAAATGATCTCAGTTAACTGCAATAGGCGGCGCTTAAACCAAGAAGATCTTGCTATGTCCATGGTTGCATTTTATACAATGTCTGAATCGAAATACGGATTAGAACAGTTCAATCCATACACTGATCTAGATAGATATCCGATTCTTTCATTTTTTCGATTGGAAAACACCTTGAAAGGAGAAGCCTTGGCAGCATACAAGGAATTCATCTCTCCAAGAATTTTCTTTGCTATTCGAGCACGAGAACCCACATCAGAAAGCCATCTTACAAATTCTATCACCCGGCTGTGGTTGCTCGGCAGTTCAACCTTGGGCAAAACATTCCCGATCTCTTCATTTATCGCCAACTGAATGCAAGAGAAGATTTGAGCCCTCAATCGGCTTATGGAATTCTATCATTTGCTCATATTGACTACACGATGCCAACGGAATTTAGAATGTGGGCTGATACTTCGCCAAAGTTCAACGACTGGTGGGAAGCCATCACAAAAAACATTTATGCAACAGAAGGCGGAGCTTCAACATTAATCGAACGAATTACTGGCCAAAAGAAAACCTGCAAGCCCAACTGGCCAAAGATCGCCGGCATGACAGAGGCTCTATCGGAATCGGAAGGTAGTAGCTAAAGTACTACCGATTCCGATAGTTCTGATGAAGACAAGGAGGAAAAATTTTCAGAATCGGGACCTTCCTCATCAGACTCAGACGATGAAAGAACAGAATCCCAGACCCACGCATCGTCTTCTCACAGCGAGGTTACTAATTTGCGTGTGTTTGCTAACTCACATTATTCTTTTTCGATTACTAACCTCCTGTTTATTTTCTTCCAGAGTGGTGACAAGCGTCCCAGGGCCAAGCTCATTGGAGATGAGGCCGGTCAACTTCATTCCACGGCCAAGTCTGCATCGGCCTTCGCGCAAGGCTCCTCTCAGCAGTCCAAGAAAAGAGGTAAAATCGGCTTTACAACATATAATTCTGAAATATCCGATTTCTTACCTATCCTTATTCAACAGGGAAACCCGAAGGCAAAACCGGCCTGAGGAAAAAACTGGCTGCCAAGAAGCCGAGGCCCCCAAAGGTGCGTACCCCCGATAGCACCGAGTCTATCTGTGATACAGTAAGCACTCGATTCCCAAAACTCTTATGAACTTCTTATCGGCGTCCTTTAATTGTCGGAATTTGGATTTCAGGATACCTCCCCCATCTCCAAGAAGAAGAATAGCACTCCTGCTCCTCCCCCAGCATCTCAGACACCTCCGGTCCTCAACCCACAAGATGTAATCGGAACTTCTCACCTTATATTTTATAAAAACTCCGAATTCCAATTGCTTGTAACTTCAAATTTTCTTTCCAGTATATGTTTCTACCCCGCAGCCCAGTCAAGGTAACAGTGGTGTCCACGCAGGTCATTACTTACGACGGGCAGAAAACCGACGAGCTAAATTTTGATCCCTCCAGCATGGACTGGCTCGACGACGAGCTGGATTTTCTCTCTTCACCCATCAGAACTCAATCGCCTCCAGCCATCGTCATCGAGTCTCCTGCCGCAGCCCCGGAAATCAAGAAAAATCGGCTTTCTGCAGACACTGTCGCCAAGCTCAAGAAGATGTGGGAATTGTTTGGTGATGAATCGGCTTTCTTGGCGGATCCTTCTGCCATACGGGAGATAGCCGATTCTATCAAAGACATTCTTCCAGAGCAAATAGTCTCAGCCATCTAGAAGGTGTTGCCCCTGGGAGAAAAGAAAGCCGATTTCGATGCTGCGCTTGATCGGCTACATCAAAGGGAAGCACTCAAGGACGCGGAAGCTGAATTGAAGGGGCTGATCCAAGATGCCAATGCTCAAAATAACACGCTCCTCAGGCTAAAGCAGGAGGCTGAATCGGCAAAGCTTGCTGCCTCCAAAGCAGTTTCAAGGGTTAAGTCCCTGGAACTGGAACTGGAGAAGGCGAAGAAAGCCAAAGAAGCCGCTCGCTCCAACTTTGAGGAAAGCAAATCGGCGGCCAAGGAACAATATGGTATTAGAAAGCTCGCGCCCTAGCGATCTGGACGCGAAGAAGAAAATACCGATCATTCCCGGATCAGCCGAAGAAGACACGGCAACTATCAATCGGATCCGGGATACAATGTCCAGCGCTGCCGCGGCCATCTATGAGTTTTGTGAGTGATTGGCCTGCGAGCCAAATTTTAAACTGCTGTGTGAATCAGTATTTTACCGATTGTTAAACGATGTTTGATCTTGCCCCTTGGGCGAAAACAATTAAGGCCTTCGTGCCTTTGTAACAACTTTTACTCTTATGCAATCGCTTTTTATTATTTGTCTATAGTCGATTCCTTCGAATCGGCTTTTGCTCAATAGCAAGGTATTGAGTAAAATCGCATTATCAACTAGATAAACTATAGGCGATTCACTTAGAATCGGCTCTTAAACAGATTTCAACTCAAGCTCCAACCCAAACGCTAGGATAATACTTTTTCAGATACTTGGCGTTAATTGCTTTACCGAAAACCTCACCATCAAGCGTTTCCAAGATATACGCATTTCCAGGAATAATCCGATTAATTTTGAACGGTCCTTCCCAATTCGGAGACCACTTTCCGTACTTAGGATCTCTAGAACCAATCGGCAAAAACGTCTTCCACACAAGCTCTCCCACTTCAAAAGCTTTCGGTACGACCTTCTTGTTATAATGCCTGGCAACTCTTTGCTTATCTCGCTCAATATGTTCCAGAGCCTTTAACCGGACTGCCACCATATCATCAAGTTTATCAACCATCATATTTTTATAATCATCGGCTTTTACGCTATCTTGTTTCTCAACTCTTGTAGATCCGATGATTGCCTCAACCGGCAAAATAGCCTCTTGGCCATAAACCAGCTCAAATGATGACACCTTCGTAGCTCGATGCTTTGCAATCCGATATGCCCATAGCGCATCCGCCAAAGTATTATGCCAACCTTGCGGCCTTTCATCGATTTTCCGCTTAATCAGCTTTATAGCACTTTTATTTGAAGATTCTGCTTGGCCGTTGACTTGAGCATAATACGGCGAGGAATTAATCGTCGTGATTTCCAAGCTTCGAGCATAATTCTGAAAAGCCTCTGACATAAATACCGATCCTTGATCTGTAATGATCGTCTGAATACCAAATCGGTAAATTATGTGCTCTTTGACAAAATCAATCGCTTCGGTAGCAGTAACTTTCTTCAGTGGTACAACTTCAATCCACTTGGTAAAGTAATCCGTTGCCACCAAAATATACCGATGCCCCTTGGACGAGGAAGAAAATATTTCTCCGATCATATCAATTCCCCATCCTCTAAAAGGCCACGGCTTCACGATCGGATGTAAAATTGATGCAAGCGCATGTTGGATATTCCTAAATTTCTGACAGTCTTTGAACCCTTATAATATTTGAAGCAATCTTCCACCATTGCCGGCCAAAAATATCCTACACGCTTCAACATCCATCTCATCTTGTATGCTGATTGATGAGTTCCACACAGCCCTTCATGAATTTCTCCGATCGCAACTTTGGCCTCCTCGTCATTTAAGCACTTAAGCAATAATCCATCAAAACTCCGATAGTATAACTTGTCACTGATCAGAACGTACCTTTGGGCTCTTCTTTTAAGCTTCCTATCGGTTTTCCCTTGAGGATCTTTAAGATAACCGATAATTTCTGCTTGCCATCCTATCGGAACGGGATTTGCGATCGGGATAATATCTAACTCCATGATCGGTAATTTATAACCTGATGCTTCCTGAGCTAAATCATTGGCTTCACAATTTGCCTCGAACATGATGAATTGTAAATACATTGAAATACTTAGCCAAATCAGAAGCTCTTTCCAGATATTCCCGAAGCAGGTCACTATGACACTCATATTTACCGATCATCTGGAAAACCACCAATTGTGAATCTCCGAACACTTCTACAGCGATGGCACCAGCTTGAATTAACCACTCCAATCCTTGGATCAATGCCTCATACTCCACCTGATTGTTGGTCAATCCAAAATGCACTGTAACACTGAACCGGTAAGGAACACCACCAGGAGAAACAATGAAAATACCGATTCCGCATCCCTTCTCACACACTGATCCGTCAAAGAACATTACCCAGGGCAAAAGCATCGACAAATTAATATCTTGATTGTGCGTGATGAAATCGGCTAAAACCTGCCCCTTGACGGCTTTCGGGGATTCATATGTCAAGTCAAACTCGATGAGAGTATATGCCCACTTCCCAAGACGTCCCTTGATTATCGGGGCATTAAGCATGTACTTGACCACATCGGTTTGACATACCACTTTGCATTCAGCACCCAACAAATAATGCCTCAGTTTAGTGCACGTAAAGTATAAACACAGGCAATACCTTTCAATCATCGTGTATCGGGTTTCTGGATCTAATAACTTTCTGCTCAAATAGAAAATTGCACGTTCCTTACCATCGATTTCTTGGACCAGAACTACTCCTATTGTTTTATCCGATACCGATAGATACAATTTGAACAGTAGACTTTCTTTCGGAGCAACCAGAACAGGAGGATTAATCAGGTACTCCTTAATATTATCAAACGCCTTCTGTTGCTCCGGTCCCCAAATAAACTTATCGGAATTTTTCAATTTAAGCAAAGGAGAAAACGGGATAATTCTTTCTGATAAATTCGAAATAAACCTTCTCAAATAATTAATTTTACCGATAAGCTCTTGCAGACGAACCTTTGAATCAGGAGGTTTCGTATTCAGGATCGCCTTTACCCTGTCAGGATGAACCTCGATCCCTCTTTGATGCACCATAAAGCCCAAGAATTTGCCGGCCGATACTCCAAAAGCACACTTCTTTGGATTCATCCACATGCCATATTTTCGAAACCGATCCAACACGGTCACAATATCAGCCAAGTGTTGTCCCTCTTCTTGAGATTTAATTACCACGTCGTCAATATATATTTCAACCAGTTTACCAATTAAGTCATGGCAGATCAAGTTCATCCCTCTCTGATAGGTAGCCCCGGCACTGATCAGTCCAAAAGTCATCACAACCCATTTGAATAAACCGATAGCGCCGGGACATCTAAATGCAGTTTTATTCACGTCTTCTTCGGCCATGAAGATTTGATTGTACCCAGCATTACCATCCAAGAAACTGATAATCCGGTTGCCTGAGGCTGCGTCGATCAGTCGATCGGTAACAGGCATCGAATATTCATCTTTGTACGTTGCTTTATTCAAATCCCGAAAATCGATACACACCCGAATTTTATCAGAATCTTTTTTACCGACTGGTACTATGTTAGAGATCCAATCGGCATATTTGCACGGACGAATAAACTTTGCGTCTAATAACCTCTGAATTTCTGCCTTTACCTGATCGTAAATTTTCCAACTGATCCTTCTCGGCGATTGCTTTACTGGCCGAAATCCAGGTTTCATCTTAATTTTGTGTTCAACTATGGATCGGTCTAGACCAGGCATCTCGTGATATTCCCAAGCGAAACAATCAACCCAATCCTTGAGTATCTGGACAAGCCGATCCTTATATTCCCGCGCCAACTTTTTACTGATGTAAGTAGGCCTTTCTTTTCCATCGGTTCCAATATCGACTTTTTCAAGTTGATCAGCCGATATGAACCCTTGGCCCATCTTATATTCAATCCGCTCTAGAGCCGCGGTTTCCATAAAAAACCCTCACATCCTTGCATTACCGATTGTCCTTCCAGCGTTGTTGGCTTGAACCCCAATTTAATAACACCGAGGAAATCACAATCCTCTAAGGGTTTTCCTGATAGTGCCTCCAGGTTATGATGAATATCGGCACAATCGGTTTCCGCAGTTAGAGACTCTCCTCTTACCACTTCTATTTGATCGCCAATCCACTGGATCAGAATCTGATGCAATGTCGATGGAATGCAGCAATTAGCGTGGATCCAATCCCTTCCCAATAGCACATTATAACTCCCTTTTCCTTCAGTTACAAAGAAAGCTGTTGGGATCGTCTTGCTCCCTATGGTGAGTTCCACAACCAGAACTCCTTTGGCTTCGGTCGGATTTCCATTGAAATCGCTCAAAACCATATTAGTTTTGACCAAATCTTCCGTAGATTTTCCAATTTTTCGGCACACAGAGTATGTCATCAGGTTTACAGTAGCTCCACTGTCCACCATCATTCTGGAAATCGGCTTTCCATTCATGTATCCCATGATAAATAATGGCTTCAAATGTAATCGGGAATTCTCTGGTTTCTTGAATATAGCGTCTTCCGCTCCAACCACTAGCTCTGCAGCGGCTTCTTCGTAATCATTCATGAACTCCCGAGGCAGCATGCAAACCATGTTGGTGGAGACTGAGATCTCATCGGAGTCTTTTTCAATAATAACGGCCGATCTCAACTTGGGCCTCCACTCTAGCTTGCCCCAAGCCGGTTTAGTCGGTTTTACCTGTTCCAGAAGAGCATCCCTGAACTTCTCGGCTTCAGCCTCCTTAGCTTCAGCGTGCCTCATCCACTACAAGCACCGCTTCTGAGA
Organism: Raddia guianensis; assembly: GCA_036346415.1. Taxonomy (NCBI): domain Eukaryota; kingdom Viridiplantae; phylum Streptophyta; class Magnoliopsida; order Poales; family Poaceae; genus Raddia; species Raddia guianensis. Next base: position 58,398,471 of record CM070536.1, read on the forward strand.
TTTTGTGATCCCACTCGGGCACCATTGTGGCAACGACACTTTGGGAGGCCGATGCACATCGGTATTTTTACCCATCGTAACATTATCGGCTTTGTCACTAGGGAACACCAGCCGATCTTTTACCGATGTTCTCTTGGGAGGAATAAAGGCATGATTCATTGGACAGTTTTTGTCGACAGGTGACTAACTGGGGGGTCACCGCCGGCAATGAATTTGTACGAGGGGACGCTAATCAAGAACTAAGCCAGATGGGTAACACAAGACAGGGTTATACAGGTTCAGGCCCTCAACGGAGGAGGTAATACCCTACTTCCTGTGCTCTGGGATTATATGGTGTGTCAAGATGCGAGATGCAACTATGCGTATCTGTGTCTATGCCGTTGACCTCTACCCCCTCCCTTTATATAGTGTAGGGGGAGATAGAGTTACATGATATCTCGATCCCCGTAACTAATTACATTATGCGGTTACATGGAATGCATGTATCGATCCGTAATTACATGGAGATAGATTATATCCTCGGGAACTTCCTTGCGCCCTAGCCGACGCGTAGCTCGAGTGGTCTTTATCTTCAACGGGTGATTCGGTCGCCTCATCTCGCTGCCCCTTATGGGCCTTCTAGAGGATATCAGGGGCCCATATAGTCCTGATAGCCCCGAGTGCTTTACGATCGAGTCGATGTCCGTGAATCGGTTTTACCAATACCTCAGAATCTGAAAAGAGATTGTAAAGAACTCAAGAAATCTTAAGTTTTTATGTTGAAACGATGCAGGTTGGCAATACCAAACTCCAGCTCACTCGCCCATTGGGCACATCACCACAACAGATGATTTTGCCATTGACACCCACTCGCAATGCAGAGCAGCGATTGGCCCATCATGGGCGTGTTTGCCACGTCTCCACAACTTCGCCTTGCAAAGATGTTGTAGTTTAACGCTATGTAGGATATCGACATCAGCGCCTAGCCTTAACTTGTAAGAGCTAGCATTTGGCCCAAAGATGGGCACACCTTTCACCGGGTGGTACTGTCCCAACCGGAGGAGGATCGAGATAGGCCCCTCGGGCGCACTGATTGGATGCAATTTTGCCGAGAGGCATTTGTACCCGGGGAGCGGTGTACAACAGGCGACCTTATAGAAGGCATACCTCAAGAAATTGAACCCAAGTTTCACCAACACCCAATCTCGAGCATGCGAAGCTGGCTAGTGACCCAACATGGGGTATGCCGTGAAACGTCTTTTAACTTTGGCTCTGCCGGTCATATGCCCTCTAGGGTGTACCGAGGCCGAATTAGGCTCGATTTTAACACCTTGCCACCGTTAGTAGCGTGTTAAGAAAGCCTGTTAAGGGGGTTGCCCTTTGTAATTTTGGCCCAAGCCCAATTAGGGGAAGGCGAAGCGTTTTCGCACCCTTTTCTCATACAGCCGGGGGGACGCGTGTCTTGGTCGGAGACCGTTTTCGCACCCACCTCCGTTCTACCGCCATGATGGTTTTACTGTGTTTGAAACGGATTCCAAGGCGCGACCCTTGAATTTCTTCGTGTATAAAAGAAACCCCAGGGGCGGAATATCGCTTCACCACCAGCCTTTAGTTTGTTGGGTTTTCTTTTTCCTTGGCGACTCCCAAGAATCTCCACCCCACCCCGCCTAGAGAGCAATGGCGAACATCATGGAGATGATCCTGGGATGGATCGATGCGGCCCTTGCAAGGGAGGAAGAAGAAGCATGCCAGGCCGCCGCCTAAGCTCAAGATGAGCTCTGGCGGCGATTCATCAAATGAGGCGGAGGTCTCCGCGAAGAATCCCTTAGGGTTCGATCGGCGGGTTCCGCAACTCTTCAAGGTGCGCCTCCGTCTGAAGGACGCACTAGTTGCAGCCCTCCTCGCGCACGAGGGGTACAACTGAGGCCCTCCCGCGGGTTTTTTTTTCTTTTGTTCCTCCGCGAGCCAGCGACGAGCCCTAGCTCGATGTGCTGTGCCGCGGAAAATATGTAATCAGGCCTAAGAGCCCTTTCAATGAAGATCCTTTAGATATACATAATCTTTCGCGTCTTTGCTTCAATTTTGAATATGCAATGCCACTTTTCCTCGACTTTCTCGAATCAGCAACATCGCCTCATCCAAGTAGTTAGGCTCGCCCGCTCCTAGGCAGGCAGTCGGCGCTCGCGCAGACCTCCCCGAGGGAACCACTCGGCCGGCCGAGTGATTATTGGGCCCCTTGCGGAAAGGCCATATCCAGCGCTAGACGAAGGCCCAGCCCAGAATGCGAAACCATGCCTGTTGCGATAAATTAGGAACAAGGGAGCGAAAGCAGTTCACCTCGCTCACTTTTCGCGCTAGTCAGTTAGCTTCTCCAGCACACTCCGCCACTAGGGTTCCTTTCCGCCGTCACCTCCGCCGCCACCCGTCTCCGATCGCAATGGCCCCACCCTCCCCCGCCGCCACTGAGGCAGCTAAGAGGGCGAAGAAATGGATGAAGTCCATCACGACGGAGCGGAGGCTACAGAAGTTAGTCTCCCTTGGCGTGCTCCCCTCCGAAGGGTTCGTGTCAAGGCGTGCTGCCGCCGGCGAATCCTGCCCCACCCCTCGTCCGGACGAGGTAGTGGTCTTTGAGTCGTTCTTCCTCCGCGGCTTCGGCCTTCCTTGCTCTTCCTTCTTCCGGGGTTTGCTTCATTTTTATGGGATTGAGGCTTCGCATTTGAACCCCAATTCCATTTTCCATATCGCGATCTTTGCCCATGTCTGCGAGGCTTATTTGGGGATCGCTCCTCATTTCGACCTCTTCAGATTCCTCTTCCTTCTCAAACCCTACCCCAGCAAGGACAATCCCAAGGCCGCAGGCGGCGCGGGAATCCAACTGCGGGAAGGGGTCAAAAAGTTTTACTTCGATCTTCGCTTTAAAACCTCCAATAAGGGCTGGCACTCGGAGTGGTTCTATTGCGCCAACTCTCCTCCGGCCCTCCCTTCCTTTTCCGGCGAGTGCCCCACAGTCCGTCCCTCCCGGACTTCCCTCCTCGCCGATGACGAGTTGAGCCAGGTGAAGGAACTTCTTGTTATTCTCCCAGACACCAAGTTCTGCTTTGGGTTGACCGGAGTTGGGGTAGTGTGGAACTATACCCAACGCCGTATCCAGCCCATCAAGGAGAGGGTCCATCCCGCCTTCGAGTACTCGGGGACCCAAGACACCACTCGGGAGACCGACGAAAACCTCACGCAGAAGGAGGTTATCAGCCGAGTGGTTGAACTTTTTGCTCCGGGCACAGAGATAACTCCAGTGGATTGCCCGGCTCCGTATAGTTTGGGATACTTGCCTCCAGCGGTAAGGAGAAGACCCTTCTCAACTCAATCGCAATTTGTCAATTGTAGAGTCAGAATTAATATGATATGATATGTCACAGGGGCGTGAGGCCTTCTTCTCCGCTCCTCCGGTCCCGGAGGCTCCGTTCCCCAAGGGGGCACCTCGCAAGCGTCCGGCCGAAGGCTCAACGAGCGCTCCTCCGGCCAAAAAGGGCAGGGAGGATGCTCCAAGGGACTCGGATGAAGAGGACTCGGATGACGACACGGCCCCGCTTCTTTTCCGCCGCCGTCGCTTAGCGGCGAAGTCGCCACCAGCCCAGGCCGCGCAGCCGCAGAGCCCTCTGCCACGTCAGTCTGCCGGCCCAAAGGCCGCGTCTGGGGCGAAGGAGACGCCAAGCTCGAGTCCGAGTGATTCGGACATGAAATTTAAGATGAAATATGTCCCGTCACACAGGTACTCTTTCGTAACGCCAGGATTTCATAATTTGTAGAGATGCATATCTTGAAAGACCTCCAAATGCTTGCAGGAAACCGGTGGATGACGACGACGAACAGCCTCAGCCTTCCGGAAGCTCGGCTCGGCCTGCTTCTCCTCGTCCAGACTCGGGCCCGTCTGCCACAAGCCGTCAATCCTCGTCGGCGAAGGGGAAGATCCCAGCTCCGGCTCCAGAAAGCGCAGAGCCCGAAGTCGAGGAGATTCCTCGCCCCTCCGCCAAAGCTCCCACTCCACCCTTCCGACTGAAATGGCGGAAAGCGATGGAGGGCTACGAGGTCGACGACGGGCAGGAAGCCGAAAAATGGGAAGTGTTGGAACAAGTGACCGTCATCCAAGCCGAGATGTACAAGGTAACTTCTTCTCTACGAATCCTCACTCTGCACGGGGGGGATCCCACTAACAACCCTCTACCCTTCACGCAGCGCATGAAGGAGAGGTCGAAGCAGAAGACCCGATGCATGGAGAAAACGGTGGGTGAGCTAAAGACGCGCGATGAGTTTGACAACGCTACAGATGCCGCTAAGCGGCAGCCCGTGGCGGATCGAAGAGCTCCACAATAAGTCACCGAGCTTCGATTCCGCCACGAGAGGAGTCCAACATAAACCGAGGTATAAACCCCAACCCATGCTAAATCTCTAAGAAGGGTGTTTCGTGGGTGATGGTTCCTAATATTTGCTGTCGAGTGCAGCTCTGGAGGCGAGGCAGAAGGCTCTGGAGGCGAGGCAGAAGGCTCTAGAAGAGGTAGTCCGCCAAGTTAACGCCGGGCCGAGAATTCGGCTAAAGAGTTGGAAGGTAACCTTTCTCAACTGGCTCTCCCTGGCTCAACCTCATTGACACCCGACTGATATGTCATCCGACTGGTTGTGCAGAGCTTCGCCGCCGAACCTCGACGGGGATTGCCCCAATAATTGAATGCCTCTATCCGGACGAAGAGCCGCGAGCGATTCCGACCTCTGGTGGCTCATCTTGAAGCCATTCGAGCGGATCAAGGTCTTCACTCGGGGCCGCAATAACGCAGCACCGACCAAGGCCTCGCCATCGCGAAGTCAAACTATCCTCGCTTTGAATGCGGGGCCGTCAAGGATGGGTTTGCTTGCTCTAAGAGAAGGCCGTAGCTCGTTAGAGGAGGTTCATCCGATCTTTGTCCAAATAGTGGATCGAGTTGGACTTATGGCGAAGTCGTAATAAAAACTTCGGTTGATCCCGATCTTGGTGATCAAACTTATCTGAATAATATGTTTTATCCTTTTTCATAAGACGCATTCGCCGACTGGTCCAACCCCCGAGTGATAGGAAGCAGCGCTTGGCTTTCTTCCTATGCAACCGCGAAGTAGGTAAACATTGTCGAAAGGATATAAACGCGCCATTACTCAAGAATTTTCATAGTACTCGAATGCGATCAGCACAGGTAGAGAGAAAACAACTTTATTAAAAAGGATAGGGTGCGGTTGACTCCACACACTATTTAGTATAGCCCCCGACTTACTGCTTGGTCGTTCATGGCCAAGTAGCAAGTCAAAAGAAAGGGAACTAATTACAAGCTGCTTGAATACAGAATTCTAGGAATAGAAACGATGTAGCTGCTCGATGTTCCAGGTGTTAGGCACGTCAGATCCGTCCGGTAAGCCCCCGGGCGGGTCACCTCAGCGATCAAGTAGGGGCCTTCCCAGAGTAGGGAGAGTTTATGCTCGTGCTTCTGATTCCTGCGGAGGACCAGATCTCCCTTGGAGAACGTACGGCTCCGTATGTGGCGCTGATGATAACGACGCAGGCCCTGCTGGTACTTGGCCGATTGGATCATTGCTGCTTCCCTGGCTTCCTCGAGCCGGTCGAGGTCTTCGTACCTTGCTTCATCCGACTGATTCTCGTTGTAGCCGGCAACCCGAGGGGACCGGAACTTCAATTCAGTCGGGAGGAGTGCCTCTGAGCCGTAGACTAGGAAAAAGGGTGTCTGCACGGTTGCTCGACTCGGGGTCGTTCTGAGCCCCCAAAGCACCGAGGGCAACTCCTTCACCCAGCGCGTTGCGTATAGCTTTAGGCGATCGAAGATTCGGGCTTTGAGCCCTTGTAGCACCAATCCGTTGGCGCGCTCAACCTGTCCATTGCTCCTTGGGTGGGCCACCGAAGCGTAGCAGATCTTGATGCCTAGCTCCTCGCCCCAATCTTGAAATTCGCTGCTCTTGAATTGAACGCCATTGTCGGTGATGATGCGATTGGGCACGCCAAACGCTGCGATATCCGGAAGAAGTCGCGTGCCTTGGCCGTAATGGCGCAACCGCTTGGCTTCGATCCACTTGGTAAACTTGTCGATGGCGACGAAGAGATGAGTGAATCCGCCTTGCGCTCTCGCTTGAGGGGGCCCACCATGTCCAGATTCGAGACGGCGAAGGGCCGGAGATCGGAATCGTCGGTAAATCTTGCGCGGCATGTGGATTTGCGGGCGGCGACACCGTCACATCTGCGTACTATATTTTCCGCATCCGTGACTGCGGTTGGCCAGAAAAAATCCTGCCGATAGGCTTTGCCTACTAGGGTGCTTACTGCTGCGTGATGCCCGCACTCTCCCGAGTGGATTTCACTGAGTAGATCCCTGCCTTCTTGCTCAGATATGCAACGCCTTAGTACCCCGGAACTGCTTTTTCTGAAAAGCTCGTCCCCGACTACCTTGTAGCTTTTACTTGGCGTGTGATGCACTCGGCGAGCGATCTTGAGCAGCTCATCACGAAGAGATAATCTAAGTAATTTGAGTCCACCGGGAATGATTGATAGTACCTCTGCGTCGGGTTACGGTGCTTTCCTTGATCTTCCCGGTGCGAGATGGTAGTTTGATTGATGGCGCGTAGCTCTTGGGCGAAAACACCGCTCGGGACACGGGCGAGTGGATCCCATCCGTGCTAGCTCGTCTGCGCCGTTGTCGTCGGCGAACACGTGAGTAAGCTCGATCCGTCGAACTTATCTTCCGGTTGCGTACCTCGGACGATGGCCGCCATATTGTCGCCGATACAAGACCACTCTTTACGGACTTGGTTGACCACGAGTTGAGAGTCGCCGCGTACCATTAACCGCTTAACGCCGGCGATATGGCAATGCGGAGCCCATGGATGAGTGCCTCGTACTCGGTGGCGTTATTCTTGACGGCAAACAATATCTAGAGGGCGAAGCGTAGCTTCTTTCGATCGGCGATATGAGCAAAATCCCAAAGCACCACGCGGCTGAGCATGAGGGAACCATCGAAGTACATTGTCCGAAGACTCGAGATTCTCCTTCTTCTTTGGGGTTTGAGCTTCATCCACTCAATGACGAAGTCGACAACGCTGGGATTTAATGGTGGTCGAGGCTGAACTTTATTTCAAAGGCTCTAAGCTCAAGCGCCCACTTGGCAATCCTTGAGTGGCCTCCGATTGTGGAGTATGTCTCCAGCGGAAAGGAAGTGACCACCGAAATTTCATGCTCTTGAAAATAATGCTTGAGCTTCCGCGATGTGAGTAACACAGCATACAGAAGCTTTTGAACTTGCGGGTACCTTATTTTTGACTCGCCCAATACTTCGCTTACGAAGTAGACCGGACGTTGTACCTTTTGAAGGGAGCCCTCTTCGTCTCGCTCCACAACTGGTAGCTAGCGATGGCGTGGGTCGTTGCACCATTGTAGAGTAAGAGGGGCTCCTGGGGCATGGGAGGGACCAACACGGGCGGAGTGGTGAGGAACCTCTTTAGATCTTCAAAGGCTTGCTGTGCCTCTGGTGTCCACTGAAAATCGTCTTGTCGGCGTAAGAGCTTAAAGAAAGGCATGCCTCGCTCCCCAAGTCGGGAAACGAATCGGCTGAGTGCCACGATACATCTAGTGAGCTTCTGCACGTCCTTCTGGTTGGCCGGAGGCTTCATCTTAAGGTTGGCACCGACCTTCTCTGGATTTGCCTCTATCCCCCGATTGGAGATGATGAATCCAAGTAGTTTGCCAGACGGGACCCCAAAAACGCACTTCTCGGGATTCAGCTTCATCCGAAACACTCTTAGGCTCTCGAATGTCTCGGTCAGATCTGTTATGAGATCCCATATGGACTTGGTTTTTATGACGACGTCGTCGACATATGCCTCCACGTTGCGTCCGAGTTGAGTGTGAAAACACCGCTGTATCGTGCGCTGATAAGTCGCACCAGCGTTTTTAACCCGAATGGCATTGTGATATAGCAAAAAGCACCAAAGGGCGTAATAAACGACATTTTCATGCGATCCTCTTCCTTCAGACTGATCTGATGATAGCCTGAGTAGGCGTCTAGAAAACTCAGGAGCTCGCACCCGGCGGTGGAGTCCACCACTTGGTCGATGCGGGGGAGTCCAAAAGGATCCTTGGGACACGCCTTGTTGAGGTCGGTGTAGTCGACACACATCGCCATGTCTTGTTTTCTTACGGACCAGATGGATTAGCGAGCGGTCGGTGATACCTCTTTGATGAACCGAGCGGCCAACAATTTGGTGATCTCATTCCTTATGGCGTCCTTCCGATCCGGGGCGAATCTTCGTAGGCGTTGCTTGACGGGCTTCGCCTTTTCGTCGGCGTGGAGGAGTGCTCGATCACCTCCTCGGAACACGGGCATGTCGAAGGTTTCAAGCGAACACGTCCGGTTGGCCCGGAGGAAAGTGACGAGCGCGTCTTCCTATTTGCTGTCGAGCCCTGTCCCAATCACGGCCGTTTTGGTCGGATCAGACGGGTCCAACAAGATCTTCTTTGTTTCTTCGGCTGCTTGGATGGAGGTTCTGGCCTGCTTCTTGGCGGGGACATCCCCTTCCTCTTGAAGGTTTGCGACTGCGATCGGATCTTCTCCATCTCGGCGGATGAGTCAATGCTGCGCCATTTCGCAGCTCTCGCTGTCGCAGAGCAGGGACTGTTTAACGTCACCAGGGAGGGTGATTACACCGTTGGGACCTGGCATTTTTAAGACGAGGTAGGTGTAGTTGGGAACCGCCATGAATTTGGCAATCCCCGGCCTTCCCAAGATGGCATGATATGCCGTCTCGAAATCGGCCACTTCGAAGCTCAGACTCTCGGTCCGATAGTTATCCTTGGTTCGAGCGTGACCGGCAGAGAGATCTGTCCGAGTGGTCTGCGGGACGTCCGGGATTACCCGTGGAGCGGAGATGATCCTGCCGTAGCTCGGGCGGGAATATTCATTTGGTCCAGGTCTTGACGAAAGGGCGTTGATCCGCTCCGCCATCGACCGGTCTCTTTTCAGCTTGCTTCCTCGCCTGTTGGATCCGGCACGATGGGTACCTCCGGGGAAGGCGATACGGTCCGGGTGGTCCGATCGGTCGAAGGTGATGGGCACCTCGGACCAGCGCAAGTATTTTGGCGTCGCGGGCATGATAGCGTTGATCTCCCGAGTGGTAAGCTTTTGCTTCCGCTTGGACTCGTACGCATCAGAGCCCCAAAAATGTAGTTGATCTCACGCTAGGCGTTTTGGTAGTCTCCATCAGGTTTCTTGCCTTGACCGCCCTTAGCCGATTGGTTCGCGCTGTCGGCGAACATCTGCAGAATGAGGCAATCTTTGGCGGAATGTTTTCCTTTGGGATGGAAGGGACATACCGAATCCATCACTTTCTTGTAGTCGTTGTCGTTGGGGCGTGGGCGGTTCGCTCCATGTTGGCGACCATCTCGTCCCCCTTCCGCTTCTTATCTTTGGGCTTGCCTTGCTCGTCGTGAGGCTTCTTCTTGGGGCCTCCATCGTTGCCACCGCGATGATTTGCGATGGCTTCTTCAGCTTCGGCCTCCTGGTCCGCCATCGTGGATATGGCTTTGAGATTACGCGGGGGGTCCCGGGTCATCTGCCTGATCAGCTCCTCGGATTGGCATCCGGCAAAGAAGGCGTCGATGACTGTTTGCTCCGAAACGTCCCGGATCTCGTTCTTCTTCTTGGTGAAGCGCTTGATGAACTCGCGAAGAGTCTCATTCTTGCGCCGGTGTAGCTGTCCAATCTCCCATCTCCCCGCGGGTCTTTCGTAGGTCCCTTGGAAATTGGCGATGAACTGCTCCTGGAGGTTGTCCCAAGACTCGATAGAGTTCTCCGGAGTCCGTTAGCTGTGCAGGCGGTTGGGGTCAAAGCGACCGGCAAGTAATTTGCCATGACGTTCTGATCTCCTCCTGCCGCGCTGACTGCTAAGGCGTAAACCTGCAGCCAATTCTTTGGGTCTCTCTCGCCATCGAACTTGTCGATGCCTTTGAGGTTGAAACCATCCGGCCAAACCACTCGGCGGAGGTCCGGGGTGAAGGCCCAAATCCCTCCGATGGGCGTGGCGCCTCATGGCTGGGATCTCTGCGGCGTCCCCGGCGCGGCCTTGTATTGCTCTTGGCGGTGGTCGTGACGACTGGCGGTGCTCTCGGCTGGGTCGTTGTCGCGGTGACTTTGACGACCTCGAAATTCCGCTTCGCCGCGCTTCCCGCCGTTTGGCCGATATCTTGGCGAAGATCATGGGCGGTGATGGTGGGAGTCGCCCGGCGAGGCGCGAGCCCAGTTCGATCTGAGTAGATCATTGCGTGCGAAGTGGTCGGGCGGGCATTGCCTCGTTTGTTGTATGGCGGCCATCTCGACGATGGCCGTCGCTCGAGCGAGGGTCTGGACGAGGGGGCTGCCTTCAGGATGTTGTGGCGCGATAGTCTCAAGAAGAGTCTTTGACGCGATGACATTAGCCTGGGGAGTGTTGTAGACCTCCTGATCCCTCAGCTTCACCGCGCGAAGCTCATTCTGGACATCGCGACGCGGCCTTGGTTGCTGTCTGCGATCTCGTTTTTCCGCCGGACGAGGATCCGGAATCGCACCGGCGTCGGTTTCCTCGTACGCGACGATCGGGGAGACGGAGTGGTGATCATCCGCGCCTAGGACGAAAACCTCTCGGTAGTTTCGAATTTCAGCACTCCCGTCGGACTCCAAGTCCGAGGCGGAGAGGCTGACTTGCTCGCTCTGCCCGATGGGTTGGCCACCATTGATGACACCCACGAACATAGATGGATCTGATCCGAGTGGATCTGACGTGCTCGCCGACTGGTTGTCTCCTATCGAATAACCGAGGATCCCAGTGCGAGAGTCGCGACGGAATTCTCGAGTCCGGAGGGAAATCCAGTCGAGGTAGAAGGGTTGTTGGGCGAAATAGAATTCACGCCCGAGCGGTCGAGCCCGCCGAGTTCTTTTTCGTCGACCTCCGTGGTGGCGTGGCGAACAAATGAGGGGTCAATCCGTGAAAGCGCTTGCTAGATTCTCCAAGCCATAAGGCAATGGGTCACATTGATCGCTGCGCCCTTGCGAAGAATCTCTCGGAGGAGAGAGGTGCAGATTGCCGATGCGTCGGCGATGAAGTCCAGTCGCCGGGCGAAGAGACTCTCCCGACCTCATGGCGGCGTCGGCGATCTTGGAAAAGCCATCTAACTTGAGAGATGATCTTGACGCTGCCCCTACCGGCGCGGCGCTAGCTGCCGACGGTGACTAAGCGGGGTCACCGCGGCAATGAATTTGTCTGAGGGGCGCTAATCAAGAACTAAGCGGATGGGTAACACAAGACAGGGTTATCTGAGTTCGTGCCCTCAATGGAGGAGGTAATACCCTACTTCGTGCTCGGGATTATATGGTGTGTCAAGATGCGAGATGCAACTATGCGATCTGTGTCAATCGTTGACCTCTACCCCTCCCTTTATATAGTGTAGGGAGATAGAGTTCTGAGATATCTCGGGATCCACGTAACTAATTACATTATCGGTTACATGGAATGCATGTATCGATCTGGTAATTACATGGAGATAGATTATATCCTCGGGAACTTCCTTGCGGCCCTAGCCGTACGTAGCCCGAGTGGTCTTTATCTTCAACCGGGTGATTCGGGTCGCCCCCTATCTGCTCCCTTATGGGCCTTCTAGAGGATACCCGGGGCCCATATAGTCCACAGTTTTCCAGTGTAGGTAATGACATCCTCTCTTCCCAGCAATATCGAAAAAAAGGGCAGTCCCAATGCTCCATCTCCCAATCTCGATCATTTGAATCCCATTGAACTGCTTCTGAGGTGTCTGGTTTAATGCTCCTGCGAGGTGTTTCCTTAGCCATCCGATCATATTTTTCCTTCAGCTGATCAAAAGTCGGCTTTGGCCTTGGCTTAGCAATCGGATTACGATCGTGTCCGTGCTTTACCTCGCGCCACTCGCTAGTCCTTTCGCCACGTCGACCAAACGATCGGAAGTTTAGATCTGGCTTCTCTTCCACCACGATCCTCTTAGATCTGACAAGTACTTTAAATCGATCAGAACCCTCCGGATTGTCAGCTTTCCTCTTAGCGTCAACCATCCCATTAAAGCCGACTGGAAACGGCTCTGTGTCGACCTGCGAGTTTTTGCTTTGATAACGAAGTTGGCCACTCTCAATTGCTTTCTGCACTATTTGTTTGAATACATTGCACTCGTTAATGGCATGCGAGTAGGAGTTGTGCCACTTGCAGTACTTCCGCTTTTTCAGCTCTTCCAGCGGGGGAATTACATGTCCTTGTTTAAGCCGAATCTGCTTCTCTTGCAATAGATGATCGAAAGTCCGATCACATTTGGACGTATCAAAAGAATATTTGCCCTTCTCAGCGCCTTTCGGCTTTATCCATCCGAGCTCAAACTCTTTCTTATTATTTACCCATTCAGCAACGTAGGCACCCATATCTTCGACATCGGAGTCGTCGGATTCTTCGTCTTCATCGGCATCAACCATGTTGATGACTTTCTCTTTGCCTTTGTTATTGTTATTATTCGATACTCCCTTTGACTCGGGTAAAATTATCGAATCGGCTTTCATATAAGCGCGATCTTATGGGCGGATCGATATATCGGCAAACTCTGGTTGCCCACCTTCTTCGATTGACAGTAGCGAGACTCTTGAAAGCCAATTACGCCAACTCATTGTCGGCAGAGAGCGAGCTATAACATCGGTTCCTTACCTCCCTAAACGCGCGCGAGATACTCATTTACCGATTCACCAAATTTCTGTTTGATCATCATTATATCGGTAATTCTTGCTTCGTTCTCTCCAGAATAGAAGTATTCATGGAATTTCTTCTCCAGATCCGGCCAGGAGGTGATACTGTTCGGAGGAAGTGACGTGAACCAGTTGAAAGCCGATCCCGATAAGGATAGTGAGAATAATCGGCATTTGAGAGTATCTTTCGATGCGGCCTCTTCGCACAGCGCAAGGAATCTAGCAACATGCTCACGCGTCGAAGTGTTATCGCTCCCACTAAATTTGGCATTTGCAAAGTTAGGGACCCGATACTTATGTGGATACTCTGTCTCATTGAAAGCCGATGGATACAGCATGGTATAGTGCGGTGCAATCTTGAGAGTATTGAACCCACACTGCTTCATCCAGATTCTTCGTCATTTCTTCTAGATTTTCGTTCACCCCATGATTAATCGGCCGATAGATTGGATCCGGGACCGGGACCATAGCCTGATTATTCTGTATCATTTGAATCGGAGCTGGATTGATCGTTAACGGAGGATTCAGATGGAGAATTCCTGGGTTGGATGTCCCTGGCTGGGAATAGGTTGAATGCTGATTACCCAGATTCATCCCTTGCGGGATATTCCAATCCACCTGATGAGCTTGTCCAGTCATGATGTTATGTAACGCGGCGCTAGTCCCCTCCTGGACAATTCGCCCTAAAATCGATGACTGGTCTAACATCGATCGGTAAACCGAGCTGTTGATCTGGTCTCTTATTACTTCGGAGAAATCCCCAGTGAGCAGTGGGTCTCCGATGGAAGTCCTTGTAACTTGGCCACTGCGTGTCTTCCGATAGCCAGTGAGCATTCTTTTTTTGTTTTCTTCGTCAATCTCCGCGAGCCTATCTTCAACTTCCTTTTTCTGATCTGGGCTCAATTAGTGAGCGTCCTTTGCTTGTTGGCGTGGTTGAGCGCTTCCAACACCGATTCGGTATCGGTGCGCGTCATCTTGTTGGTTTTGATCTTGGTCCCACCGGGCGTGCCAAAAAGTATGTTGACACGAAAAGTGGACTTCTCGCTAACACACGTGCCGAAGCGTCAACTCTGGGATTGTGTCGCAACAAGAAACCAAGCGTGCCAGTCAATTTGACCAGTGAATTGACAAGGAGAAAATCATCAGTAATATCGCCCTAATCGGCTTTTAAAATAGCCAGATCAGGTTTTCTATAATCGGCTTTGAAATACCTGATTACAAGATCTATCGGCTTAATGCCTGATAGAGCAAACAAATATAGAATAATAATCAAACTTAAATCTTATATTTCTTTTTGGTATTTTATTATGATATTAGCAATAAACCTATGCATCAGTGCATCAAATTACACCAAGAAACAGATTGAATAGATTGGTCAAGCCAAGACAGTATTCAAATCCAAGTCTAGATATAAATCAACAAACTGATTTAAAGATTTAAAGACTAATAAAGGTAGATGCAATGCTAATCGGCAAACATTCACATGTACGAGATTCTAAACAAGGCATACACAAGATCGATTAAACGAGACAGTTGCATACATCAGATTCAGAGAAAGGCACATGAAACACTTGATGATCGGCATTACAGGGTAAACACATATTACAGATCGATTGGACCGAGACAGTGCAATATGCGAAGACATGTTAAAGATCGGTAAATCCGAGACAGGTTTAACATGGTTTATGCGCATGAGATCAAGGCGATGCAGCCATGCATACGGGTTACAAGGAGAGAATCAATTATCCCATCGAGATAGCTCTACCTGCGAGTTGAAGCCTTTCGACGAGGTCGATCGGATTCGAGAAAGAGTTTTGTGTATTGAGTATTAGATGTCTATTCTCGGGTTCTAAGGTCCTATTTATACTATTATAAAGCTGATACCGATACGACCTATTTTTCCGCGCCGCGCTTCCGATCAAACCGTATTTCTTTCGAAGTCTTGTATCCATCGGCTTCTTCGATATGCTCTTCTTCTTTACCCACAAAGCCCATTTCCGATTTGGCCCAATAATTCTAACACATTTGGCCCTTTCCGAATATCCGATTTTCTGCCAAATTTGGGTGTCAACAAGGCGACATCTGCGCAACAGAAATAAATAAGCAAAGTTTTAGCATTAAGTTCATGTTAATATTCTATTAAACAAATTTAATAAAAGATGCCCCCACTAAGATCACTTTCCCTCGGGCGATCTCCGTGAGACGAGATCCATGGTCACCATGGTTCGAGTAACAATTTGTCAATATCACTTCAATCTGCGACATAGGTAGGCAACACCTTGCCAATCGCATCTTATGCGACTCTTGCTTGTTGGGGTGGCATCTTATGCCCCAGCTCTCAACCCTAATGCCCTGAAGTCCCAAATCCTATTTGGAGCTCCGTTAAGCAAACAAATACTATGCGTGTGGATGCACGGGTTAGGCTACACCCAGCCTATTGTACAAGTAAGAAGACGGCGTTCTTGATTTTTGAAGACCTAATCCGTCAACATACAATACAATAGGAGTAACTATTGGCAAAAGGGCATCTACTCTTATTTTTTCTAAGGAAAACTATTCAATCAGGTTAACATATTCACCACATATGTTGTGAAAGAATAGCCATGCAAGATAAATCAACATAGATAATCATATTAAACTGTGAACTAGTATGGCCCCATGACGTGACAATCTCTATCTCCACGACCATCCTTGTTCACCAAACCATCTAGAGTTCAGGCCACCACGACGTTGTGATACACTACTACATCTAGTAGCTAGTAACAAAATTACATGAGGATTCAAAGCATCACATGTCGGCACGCAGGCCGTTATTCATGAATGGACAGCCTTCAGCTGTAATTAACCATGACTCGCAGGTCATCAAAATTACAACAATGCATCACATACGCAAGGGTCCATACTGTCCACATCATTCACTGCAAAAACAAGTTAGGCGCAGAATTGAATTCTAACGCGCACGATGTGAGCCAGTTTAAGTTGTTAATTAAGCACAGTTCACGGCAGTTCCGCTTGCCGTAAGTGGACTAGGGTGCGGGCAGCGCCCGAGGCACACCATGCGGGGAACATAGATCACATATTTCAAAACACAATGAAAATTTCAACTGGATTGATCACATCAATCTGACTGCCGGATCATCAACATGACCCGATTTTCATAAGACCGATAATATCGAGCCAACGCGCGAGGTCCCCTTGAGAGGACAGCAACGCTTACGACCTCGATCTGTTGCCCCGATCTATTTGGCACGTGTGTATCCCCGAAGGTGTTACCAACCGGAAGGGGATTTGTGCGGTACGAATCTGAAAGAGGACGAACTAATCTTTTTGATCACATCACGCTATCAATTCATATCTGTACCCAGACTACCGATTGATCCAATCAACCCATGAACAATCACAACAACATATCACTATATGCGTCTGATCCAGATCCAATACTGCACATGATCGGCTCTGATACCACTAAAGAGAAACGGGTTGGCTACGCGAGCAACATTTTCAAAAAATCCTACCACAAATCACCAAAGATCACATGCAAGTAGAGGATCACAGATCGTTACCCTTGACGCGTTCTTCGAGAACCTTCTTTTGTTTTGCATTTAGGTCCCTTGGAAGCATATGTAATATTTTATTGTTGGCTAGGGGTCTTAATATGAATGGGATAATCTTATCTTAAAATGAAAATTTATTCTGTCCTTCCAAAAAAGTCTATAGATGCAGTTAACTACTTTTTTTTTTTTTGCATACTAGCGATTTTGGCCAAATATGAAAATTTATGTGGTTACTTATCTTTTGAGATTTGTAACTCTGGATTTGTTTTTGACGATTTTGAATTTGTATTTAAAAAGTCGGTTAAAATCGGTCATATCAGACTTACCTATGGGTGCAAACGGTCGGATACAGGTGGATATTATCCTCCCATATCCAAACCCATATTTTTTTCCACGATATGAATAATCTGGATACAGATTCGAATATGGATTATTCGCGATACGAAGATAGGACGAATACGGATTGGCCTTGAATCAGGCTTGATAAACAATCAGATATTTTTCATACATAAAAAATAGCACATGTCATAATTGTTTACATTATAGTAATACCGATTAAGCTTTCATGTTTAAAACTTTAGCTAACGATATGTTCATATCGAATCAAACATATTTCGTACAGAATATTTATATTTATCGGGCATCTATTTTGCCAATTTACACTTATATCTCTCGAACATCTCGGATATGTGGGCCTGTATTGGATACAGATCAGATATTGCTCTTCCCACGTTCGAACCCATATATTTTCCGAATAGAAGGATTTGAATCCAGATACCATTTTTTCCAGGATTCGAATAGGATTCTAAACGAATCCGATCTCAGATCGAGCGGCAATTTCCCGTCCTGGTTGTGCCCCTAGACTTGTCGGTGGCTAGCACCAAAAATTTATATAGTTGTTTTTCTTTGAAATTCGAACATTTGATTTTTTTTTGAGAATTTAATTTTGTATTGAAAAGCCGTTGATAATTGGTCCTATATATCGGACTTAGGCCTTGTTCTTTTCAGCTTAGCTTTTTTCTGTAGCAAAATTTATCTTTTTTATAGCCTATTTGGTGTGATAATTTGTAATGATTTTTCTTAGGTTTTTAGTCGTCCTTTTAAAGGTAATAAAACTATTTTTAAATTATTTTTTTTAATATTTCAACCAGACTTTAAAGAATCTCAAATTTTGTTACCGTAAAACGGTACGGTACGCTAAGCTGAAATTGAAATGTACGAGGCCCTACTGATGGGCACCGATTTTGTTTTGATGCTCCGGTAAAATAGTCCCGATCCCATTGCACGCAGCTATAGCAGAGAGCGTGCGCGGCTACATATGAGTCGGCGTCAGTATCTGTACAGCGGATCAGTGTGGACGTGTGCGCGGCAACCACCGGCACCAACCACCACCACCACCGCCTCCTCCACAGCGATGGAGCCACACTGTTGGAGCAAGGAAGCTAGGGATGGATGGATGGATGGATGGATGCATGCTTGGCTTGCTTTCTGCGAGTGCTCCGAGCGAGCGGGCAGAATCGCTTGCACCCCACTCCACAGATCGATCCACCCCCAGTGTCCCGATCCACCTGCAAACCGGTTGTTGGCTCAGCGATGCTCCTCTAGCTTTCTTCTCCATTCTACTTCTACTCCCAAACTATGCATGCATGCAGCGATGAGCGCGTGTGAAGCGAAGCGTCACCTGCGGCGTGCGCGCACGGCCTGCCCATTCGTCTCCCTCCCTCCTGCATGCCAAGCTTGGTCACTACAGGAATCTGCACTGATGTCGTCAGCCGAAAATGCTGTGTTGGCGGCCAAATGGCCGTCGAAACACTAATGTCCGTGGCCCAAAGAAAGCCGCCAACACTGGTCTCCGACACTAAAGACCAGTCCCGGCGGCTACCTAAAAGCCAATGACACAACCTCAGACCCTCTCCCGGCCACAAATCAAAATTCAAAATTCGTGCGCTACAAAGCAAGCTCTATCGGTGGCCACCAAAACCCCGACGACACACCTAAGCACCCATCTCGGGCGCCCCCCCCCAAAATTAAAATTTGGGGCCGCCAAAGCAAACTATGTCGGTGGCATCACCAGAGCCGCCGACACAGATACAACCCTGTCACGCCGCACTAATACCGTAAGGAACCATCTCAAGGTGGTCCCGTATGTCCGACGGGAGACATCTCTGCCATGTGGGACAACCTTAGAGGTGAGACAGAGCAGGGCAGGCTAGGGTGTGTCAGCGACATTTCTTATACCGCCGTCACAGATAAAATTAAAAATCAGGGGGCGCTAGTGCGGGCTCGAACCCATGACCTTCAGGGAGCCCGCGCCGCACCGCACGTTGATATCCGGGTGGTAGCAATTCTTATCTTGCCATATAAGGGCACAACATATATGTGTACGACGTCGCCACCACCTGTGTCGACGGCCGCTTAACGCCGCCGACATAGCTGTCTCTATGTTGGCTGCCACGCTCTCGCCGCCGATACAGGTTCTTCCGTGTCCGCGGCCTTATGAAGCACCGCCAACACAAATCTCCTCCCCCCTAGGCGCTGACTTCGGCCGACCCTCGACTGCACCGACACTTTGGTTTGCAATGTAAGATTTTAGGACAAGAAATAATATCACAACTCATTCATGGGGTCGTATTAACCTACATTCGACATGGGCTAAAAGTTTCTTTGAAACTTTACCGTGGTATCAGCTTTCGGGGCACAATGACGTTACGGTTTTCAAATGAACTTGTACCCGAGGTCCAATGTAGGGCAATAAGCCCTCGTGGGATGACTTGTTATATCTATTGCATATCCTAGAACCTTACATTGCGCAAGGCAAAAGTGCCTGTGGAGCTGAGAGCGGGCAGGAAAGTTGACGGCTAGGGGCCATGGGCTTTGTGTCGGTGGCTTTTTTGGAGGCCGTCCACACAGCTCCTCAGTGTCGACGGCCACACACTGACCGCCAACACTGCCTTCATTGTTTTGGCGGCCGCATATTAACCGTGTCGAAACAAATGTGTGCCACGGACATGTGCCCCGGTTGATTTGGGTGACCGTTGCAGGAGTTAGTATCGGCGGGGTGGAGGCCTGTGTCGACGGCTTAATGCCGCCGACACTGATCCTTCACATGAAAAAGGGGGCCGTGTGCTAAGTCCTCATGACCTAGCGCACGGGCTCAAGTAAGGAAGATTCTAGTCTGGATTAAGGAAAATATGAAATTTCCAGATGGCTATGCGACAAGCCTTCGTCATGCCGTTAGTATGGAGCAATGCAAGTTAAATGGAATGAAGGCGCACGACTACAAAGTATTCATAGAGCGTCTATTTTCTGTCGTATGGCGTGGATATGTTGACGACGCTATTTAGAGAACATTGTCAGAGCTAATCTTTTTCTATCGAGAGCTATGTGCGAAAGAGATATCTGCGTCGAGGATGGAGGAATTGGAGAAGAAGATTGTTATGGTTGTGACAAAGCTTGAGAAGATTTATATTCCTGGGTTTTTTAATTACATGCAACACCTATTGGTGCATTTGCCAAATGAAGCAGAGGTTTGTGATCCGACACAGTTTAGGTGGATTTATCCTATTGAACGGATGATGAAATATCTTAGAGTGAATGTGAAGAACAAAGCACGAGTCGAAGTAAGTATTGCTGAAATATGGCTCTCAGGAAATCGCTTATTTCACAGACAAATATTTTGCGACAAAAAATAAGGTTCATGTGCCACAACCGAGATATAAGAAGGCACTGCGTAAAAAAACTTCCAACCTTGGTGTGTTCCATGACATGCAATATTGGCAAAAGCACAACACATGACTTTTCGAAGCGAAAAAATTACCATCCAGCTGTATGTGTACGACAGCATGAATGAAATGAAGGTTTATATCGAGTAAGTCAATAAATGTCTCAACGAAATTATAAATACCCAATTTCGTAGTTAATAATGCTTTAAATAACAAATTTCGTTGTCAATTTGTTCAAGAAGAGTGGGGGAAACCAGGTGAACCTTCGGACGACATAATCAACAAGCTGAAAAGACAAGGGCGTGGACAAAACCGTCCAAACTTTCTAACCTAATTCAATTACCACCAAAGTTTCTTCATATTATAGAGCACACTATTCTATTACCACGTAAATTCCTTAATGAATCTTGTCGAACATGTTTGTGCAGTGTCAAATACATTTCAGTGTGCACAACAATCTCTGACAAATGTCACGTGGATGCAGTCGTAGAATTAAGGTACATGGATGCTATGATTGCCATGGATATCGATTTTGATTCAAAGCAGCTGAGTTTGCTCGGCCCAATGCAACTACGGTGAATAGCGGCGTTGTGAGTTATGTCACATACGACCTTGGTGGACCAGACATAGAGTTTTATGGGATCATTGAGGAGATTAAAGAAATATCTTATGAAGGCAAAAACAATCTCCAACTAGTCGGTTGCAGTGTCCTCCAGAACTAGGATTAGTTGAAATTAATCATAAAAAGTTGTATCAAAGGCCAGACATGTTCATTTGGCCTGAACAAGTTGAGCTGGTGTTCTATCTCCCTTACGCCCACTTGGATTACAAGAATTGGTGGTTTGCCCGGCCTCACGGAAGAAGACTATGAGCCTCGCCAAGACGTTGAACCATTCCAAGAAGAAGAGTTATCAGGAGAGCTGCACATCAATGTTGGTGATGTGATGCAACAAGAGGAAGAGGAAGAAGAGGAAATCGAAGAGGAAGAGGAAGAGGAAGAGGAAGAGGAAGAGGGAAAGGAAGAGGAAGAGGAAGCAGAAGATTTTTAAGCCATTCAATCTTATAGGTTTAATGTCACAAATATTTATATTTTTGTCATTTACTTTCGTATGCTTTTATTTAATATACATGTAATTGGATTTAATTAATACCCATCTAATTTGTGTCATTTCATTTCGTTTAAGTAGGATGTATCGAGCTGTTAAGAAGGTAGTTAAAAAAGCAAGAAGGTCTGGGGTAGAGGGGGCAAGAGGAGTGTGAGAGAGTCCAGTGCATCCCACAAGGAGGAGGAGGTGGTGGCCACCGACTCCCAGGAGGGTGAGGAGGTGGTGGAGACCAACTCTCAGGAGGTGGAGGTGTTGGTGGCCCACCGGGGGGGGGGGTGGAGGAGGTCGACTGGGAGTGGCCGGAGGTAGGGTAGGAGCCTGATTTTGAGGAGGGTGCAGAGACCGACGAAGAGGGGCCTAGGAGGAGGCTGGGGACGTGCTACCTTCTTGTTGGTATCTTCAGGCGCTAGAGGATGCCGACTCTGAGAAGGACCTGGGGGACGAGGACTGGGAGGTTCCTGAGTCGTCTTGAGCTGAGTTCTCGAGGCTCCAATAAGAAGGGGCGACATAAATTGCCACCACTCCCCGCAGATCCAGCTCAAAGGCATTTCGTACAGGTTTCCATCGGGCAAGGGTATGTGGTACAACTTTTTGTTCACTTTTATTGGTAAAAAAAACTTGCTAACCATTTGTTAAAATTCTATGTACAGGGGATTGATTTGCGTCAACAAGGGTCCGCAGGAGCCGGGTCCCTTGCTAGTGGGGAAGGGCGATGCTTGACGCCCGGCGGTGAGGTGGAGCGACTACTCTCTCGTGGTAAATGACGAGGGAGTAACTGTCGCAGATCGGTGCATCGACGAGTTCTAGGTTAGATGCTAAAATTTACTTGTAATTCATGATTTTGTGTTCATATGGTCTTGTGTACTATCATGAGTTTGTTTTATTTCTGGAGAAGTATTAGCTTCACCCTGACGCGACTGAGGACTACGATGGTTGCCGCCATTTGCTCGATGCAATGGCGGCAAAGACGGTTAGGGGCGCCATCAGGATACCCGCTTAGATGCAGTGATCAAGCACCACAAGGGGAGGGGGATTAAAACGATGTCGAGGACAATGGTAGCTTGGGAGTACCTAAAGGCGAAGCAGTACTGTCCATTTCGTCTTAAGTGGATGGACAATTGTCCAAGTGCATGGAAGATGCTCTGCAAGATGTTGGCATCTAAGGTGTGGATTGAGAGATCAAAGCGTAACAGGGGCAATCGAGGTGCTAACCCCGTGATCTGCACCATCTACCTTGGAGGGCGAGGCATGGGGCATGTCGCGCGCGACATAGTAAGTAAAGTATTAAGTTAGCATTAATTAGCATATCTTTTCTATCTACATGTTACTAATTTTTCGCTACTTAATCAAATCATTGTTCATTTCAAATTGAAACTTACGAAGCGGATACAGGACTTGAGCCCGATGAGTTCACCATGTGGAGCCGTGCACACACACCCCGTGTCCTACCGGATGGCATAAAACCACCGATGCTCTCCGCAACGCAGGAGAAGATTGTAAGTGAATTGTTCTTTTCACTTTTCTACATCTACTATCGCTGGTTTAAACTATATAACACACTATATATTTGTTAAATTTGTTAGGATACATATTGTGCTGCCATGAAGGAGAAACACGGTGTAGAGTACGATCCCTTAAACATGGAATTAGACACACAGCTCATCTACGACGAGTTCAGTAGGCTTAGTCACGACAGGGTAGGTTTTATGTACTCTTTGCTGCCCCACGACACTTTGAGATGGCAGGCTAAGGCACGTCGACAACAGGCCGCCTCTTCATCACGTGCCCAGGTGGAAACTCAGAAGAAGCTCATCGAGGAGCTGTAGGCACAGAGGCAGGCGAACAAGGTGCGATGGCGGGTGGAAGAGCAATGGTGGAAGGCACAACACGAGGCGGAAGAGCAGGGGAGACGGGCGGAGATCTAGAGAGAAGGATTTGAAGCGGCTGAAGGCAATTCAGAATCAGAACTACATGATGTATCAAGTAATGTATCAGGTAATTAAATGTAGCTACATAGTTGTATTTACATGCTTCACGTGCTAACATATCCTATCCACAAATATTCCAGGGGGATGGATCATCTAGCCAGCCCCATCTGTCACCTCCGCGAATTACATCTTCACGCAGACCTTGGGGTCCCCAGCGACACACTGGTGGTCCTAGTCCTTTGCCTCCGGCCTCGATCCCTTGGTTACAGTTCCCCCTGCACAAATGCCTTCTCCTGGGGTAATTCATTTCTCCAATTTTCACAACATTTTTTATACAAGTTTGCAAATGCACATGTATTTTCAAATTGTGATTTCGTCCAATCTTGCAGGTGTGTGGCTCAGCTGCTCCTTCTGATGTGATGAATGCTCCGTAGGGGCTGATTCCAGTGCCACACAAACGCTTGCAGAGCAGATCGTCGAGGGTTTCTTCACCGACCATTTTGATGTTCGCAGAACCATTAGTGTAGTTTTAACTTAAGTTTCTGTCATTTAGAACTGCTTGTCACTTAGAGCTGCTGTGACCATTATGTATTGTTTGTTTGGACTTTGGACTTGAAGAACAATGTTTTGGTTTATTATCGGACATTTTGTGGTTTTGAATCTATGTGAATGTGTATGTGCTCGGAATTCTGGTGCCGAGCACCTAATTATGTGTGGAAGTGTTGAGGGGAATTGGGAATATAATTGTATTGGGAATTGTGTTTTATTGCAGATAGAAATTGAGATTTTAAATGAAATTTCAGAAATTGTTTTTGCTAGTCAATAATTTGTGTCGACGGCCTAGTCCATGCCCACCGACATAGGTAGCTAGTAGGTGGTCAGACAGCAGCCACTAGGCAGGACCTGTGTCATCGGCTGTGGATGAGGCTGCCGACATAGACCTAGATCTTTGTCGTTGGTTATAGATGAGGCCGACGACACAGACCTAGATCTGTGTCGGGGGCTATGGCTTAGGCCGTCGACGAAAATTTTCCAGGTGGCTACCCAAGATTTTTCCGTGGGGCCCACACGGCATAGCGACGTCTTCGCAGAGCCGTGCCGTCACGGAGGGCTTGTGACGGCGGCTGACAGGAGCCGCCGACACAGGTCCTCACCATGAGGACTGGCCTCGCAGTTGAGTTTGACGTCGGGTCTCCCTATAGCTGTCGACATAGATGGATGTGTCGTCAAACCTCTGTCGGCGAACATTTGTCGTCGGTTGGCTGATGACATAGACTTTTGTCGTCGGTTTACTGGCTTGTGTTGACGGGATAAGCCGTTGACACCGGTCCCGATTCCTGTAGTGGGTCCTCAAGGCAACTCTCTCTCTCCCCATCTCTCTTTATCTCTCTCACTTAGGCGTCGATCTTCAACGGGCAGGCCGGTCACAAAAGGTCGCAAAAGTGGATCACTGTTAAAGATACCCTTTGAGGGAACACGAAAGAAAAAGGATTATAATGCCATTTTTAAAAAATATTATGCGATGTTTTCATTTCATTGTACAACAATTTTATAGGGTTTCTATGCATCCAACCCAACACAACACAGTTTTTTTACTCTTGACTACGTCACGTGTTTAGCATTCCTAGCAGAGCCCTAAAGGGGAATGTCGACGGTTGGGATATCGACCCAAGTCAACCAAGGTTCTTCAAAGAGGAGATAGGAGACACGCCGAACAACCACGACGAGAACGAGCGAGAGGCGGGGGTTTTATCTGGTTCGGGCCTCTCGGGAGATAATAGCCCTACGTCCGGCCTTTCTTATATATCGAGAGATGAATACAAGAGATGGCTAGGCGAGGCGTACAAGTCTCGGCGAGATTATAGTGTCTGAGGAAGCAATAATCACGAAGATCCGATGCAGGAGCCCTCTACGCCGTAGGGCTTGGTTTATATAATCTGAGCAAACCGATCTCCGAGGGAATATCGGGCGGGCTAACTATGAGATGTAGCGAACTCATACATGCCAAATATCTCCGGCGGATAAGGCATACTCCTAGTCTTGAGGATCACGACTCCTAATCCAATCCGGAAACCAACGTCCGGGTCTTCACGTAGCCGTCAGAACTTCTTGTTTGAGTCGGACTCAAACACGATTCCTTAGCCCTACGCACCACTTGACCGGAAGCTGTTGGCAGATGCATATGGGCGATAGAACCTTCGAGGGCTGGGCCTGGTAAGGCTGTTTGATCGGGCCGTCGAGAGTGGGCCATGGCAATGGGCGTAATTTTATCCCGACAGCTAGCCCCGAGACTCAAGTGGAAGGACTCACTAGAGTGGGTCGTCCCTTGAGACTCAAAGTCACGAAGAGGGTATTTTTCTGCTACAAAGACATGTAACAGGCGGCCGAGCAGGTCATGGTTCAACCGAACAAGACTTGTTCGAGACCGAACAGAACCCGACCCGATCCGAGCAACTCATTGCGTTGAGCGAGAATGACATCTGTCCGAGCGAGCACTCGACCTTCGATCTGAAATCGAAATCCGGTCCCCAAGCGCAGAGCTCGTCGTAGGGACGAGACAAGACCAGGCGAAGAGCTGCCGGTCGAGGCGAATCATCTCCTTGAGGTGAACATCATCAAGAAGGATTGGATTCTTGGTAGTCAAGAGTTTACCACCGCATCCGGTAAGATCGGATCTTCCGGAGAATGAACATAGCAAGTCGCGAGGCGGACTCGTCTTGCTGCATCCGGGCATTCGGATGCCTAGGAAAATATGAGCGGAAATAGAAACCACCTCTCGGGCTAGAGCTTGCGAGAAGCAGAGATTGCGCTCTCGAGCAAGCGTTATGCTCAGGGAAGCGGCGATGTGCCTCGAGGCGTAGATCGTGTGCTTGGAGTAGACAATACATACGAATGGGAAAGGTGACCCGATCCCGGGCGTAGAGCTCGCCAAAGGAACCAAGTAAGGAGATCTAGTCCCGAGCACGGAGCTCGTTAAAGGAACCGAAAGTGCGACCAGCGAAGCGTGCGGTATGAGTCTGCGCTCGGGCGAAGGCGCCGGTGCGAGGTGATCTAGCCCGAGCACGGAGCTCGTCGCGGGGACGGAATCTGGCGCTCGGGCGAAGCGCGGTCGCGAGGTGAATCACAACCCGATGCGATCGAGCCGCAAGAAGGCGTGTGAAATCAACGCTTTACCCATGGCGTATTCCTTGCGGCGGTGTTAGCGTTGTCTTGGCGGTGCAGAACCGGCGCTTGGAGTGCCGCTGCGATGAGAATCGACTACGATGGGCTTGCCCGTTCGCGATGAGAATCGACTACGATGGGCTTGACTCCGTTGGTGGCGCACTACCTTGACTTAGCCGAACTGTGAAGGTCGATGCGGGCAAAGGCAAGAAATCATCTGTGGCGAAGTGAATCAGTTCGGGCATGCCCGTTCACGATGAAATCGACTACGGTGGGCAAGACTCCATCGGTGGTGCACGCTTGGTTAACCGGAGCCGTCTGGTCGTCGCCGGATAAAAGACATGCTAAATGCTGCGGGGAGGCGCTCTGGGAGCGAAAGACCAACGAGGTTTTGGAAAACCAGCGCTAAGGAAAGGCTGAAAAGCGAAAGCGTCTGGGATTGCGAAATTCAGCTCAAGTCCCAAGCCCGACCAAGGAGGCGGTCCTTGAGGAGTGGCGAGCGACTCAAGACCGCCGAAAGCAGCGCTTGAATCGAGCGAAGTCGACCGAGCAACTTTCGAGCGACTTTTCTCGCAAAAAGAGCGACAAAAGACAAGGGCGAGCAGAAACCAAGAGCAAGGCAAGCGGTGCTAGAAAGTTTTAAGAAAACCGGTAGAAGCGCTTAGCCTAACTCCGGCCCGTTGTGCATCGCTCGAGGACTGAGTTTGCGAACTTCGAGCAGTGCACAAGAGAAAAAGCGGCGCCCTAGCCCGTGCAGACGATGCATGAAGACCTGAACTTGCGACTTCAAGCACGTGCGTAGAGAGTTAAGCGACACCGTATCTGATCGACTCGTTTGAAGCGCTCGTTAACGTAAGTTAAGCGATTCGAAGGTAACCGAACAAGAAAGTGCCTCGCGCGGAGGGCTTACGAGAGCGAGCTTTGCCAAGTGGTTGTGCCGTGGCGGTAAGTGCCTCTGCAGCGGAGGGCTTCGAGCGAGCTTAGCGCGAGGTGGATCTTGCGTTACGCAACTCGAGTTTAGGAACTTGTTGAAACCGGATCTGGTAGGGAAACCACGAAGATTGCGGAGCCAAGAGTTCGCAAGACGGGCAGCCATCAAGTGTTTCGAGAGAGCGAGTAGTCGAGAAGGCGAGTGGTGAGAAGGACGCGAGGGCATGAGCATTCACCGCTCAATGGGTTGGACTTTACATGGCGGCGAGAGACTTGGACGAACTAAGGCGCGAAATTTAAGAAAAAAGCGAAGCTAGGAAGCGAAAAGACCTACGAGGAACTTACGAAGGCTGGTCGATGTTCCAAGCGGTGGTCACTCTCTCCGTCATCCTGACCAGGCGAACAGCCGGGATCCGGAAGGAATTTTGATCCACTCCCGAGCACGGAGCTCGTCGCGGGGACGAGCAGCGCCCAGGCGAAGAGCTGCCCGGCGAGAGATCCGATCCCGAGCCTGAGCTCGTCCCGGGACCAAGACGCGTGCCGGCGAAGAGCTGCCGGCGAGAGATCGATCCCGAGCACGAGCTCGTCCGAGGACATAGCGCGTGCCGGCGAAAAGCTGCCCGGCGAAGAAGATTCGATCCCGAGCACGGAGCTCGCCCGCGGGGACGACGCGCGACCGGCGAAGAGCTGCCGGTGCGAAGATCTAGTCCCGAGCACGGTGCTCGTCGCGAGACGAGACTTCTGCTGCAGGCGAAAAACTGCCCGGCGCGAGAATCAAGCCCGAAACACAGGCTTCGTCGCGGGGACGAGCGCGCCCGGCGAAAAGCTGCCAGCGCGAGAGATCGATCCCGAAACCTGAGCTTCGTCGCGAGAGACGAGCAGCGCCCGGCGAAAGCGCCCCACGCGAGAGATCCGGCCCGAACACGGGCTTCGTCGCGAGAGACGACAGCGCCCGGCGAAAGCTGCCGCGCGAGAGATCGATCCCGAGCACGAGCTCGTCCGAGACGAGCGCGTGCCGGCGAGCTGCCCGCGCGAGAATCGATCCCGAAACACGAGCTCGTCCGAGACGAGCGCGTGCCCGGCGAAAAGCTGCCGCGGCGAGATTGATCCCGAAACGCAGGCTTCGCCGCGAGAGACGAGCCGCGACCGGCGAAGAGCTGCCCGGCGCGAGATCGATCCCGAGCACGAGCTTCGTCCGAGACGAGACGCGTGCCGGCGAAGAAGCTGCCCAGCCGAAGAGATTGATCCCGAGCACGGGCTTCGCCATGGAGACGACGACGCGACGGCGAAGAGCTGCCGGTCGAAGAGATCCGATCCCGAGCACGGTGCTCGTCGCGAGGACGAGACTTGCGCGCGGGCGAAGAGCTGCCAGCGCGAGAGATCCACCCCGAGCACGGAGCTCGTCTGGGACGAGCGCGCCGGCGCGAGCTGCTGCCGGCGAGAGATCCGATCCCGAGCACGGGCTCGCCAGCGAGGACGAGACGCGACAGGCGAAGAGCTGCCGGGCGAGGAGATCCGCCCGAGCACGGAGCTCGTCGCGAGGACCAGATCTGGAAGCGATCAAGATCGAAGGATCGATCCGATCTGGCGAGGAAGAGACATCCCGCCGCCGAGTCGTAGTCCTCGGGAAGAATCTCTGATCGTGATAGAGTTCGACATGCTCGTCTGCGAGTCCCCACGGACGGTGCCGGTTGTCGGCGGTTGGGATATCGACCCAAGTCAACCAAGGTTCTTCAAAGAGGAGATAGGAGACCGCCGAACAACCACGACGACAACGAGCAGGAGGCGGGGTTTTATCTTGGTTCGGCCTCTCGGGAGAGATAATAGCCCTCGTCAAGCCTTTCTTATATATCGAGAGATGAATACAAGAGATGGCTCGGCGAGGCGTACAAGTCTCGGCGAGATTATGGTGTCTGAGGAAGCAATAATGCGAAGATCCGATGCAGGAGCCCTCTACGCCGTAGGGCTTGGTTTATATAATCTGAGCAAACCGATCTCTGAGGGAATATCGGGCGGGCTAACTATGAGATCATAGCGAACTCATACATGCCAAATATCTCCCGAGGCGGATAAGGCATACTCCTAGTCTTGAGGATCACGACTCCTAATCCAATCCGGAAACCAACGTCCAGGGTCTTCACGTAGCCGTCTGAGAACTTCTTGTTCGAGTCGGACTCAAACACGATTCCTTGGCCCTCGCGCACCACGACACCAGGCATTCGGCGAGATGCATATGGGCGGATAGAACCTTCGAGGAGGTGGGCCTGGTAAGGCTGTTTGATCAGGCCGTCAGGGAGTGGGCCATGGCAATGGGCCGTAATTTTATCCCCGACAGGGAATCTTCTCTATGTTTAGAGACTGAACTCTATATTACTTCAACAAGTGTAATGATCCTAGGCGAGAGGGGGTGAATCGGCTCTTTTTAAATTTTACTTCTCTCAATTTGCTTGCTTAGTTAGTCAAATTAAGAACATAGGCTATCAATGGATTTAGAGTCTAGTTGCGGAAGCGATCACAATGAGGCACAAGCGACTACTAGGAGGTTCAATGGCACTCACATGCAAACGATCAAATCAATATGCGGAAATAAATAAGTGAGACAAGAAGGCGCAAACCGAGTTGTTTCCCGAAGTTCGGTGCTTAACACATGAACACCTACGTCTCCGTTGAGAAACTTCTCACACAGAGAAGTCGGAACCCTTTCGTTCCTAGCCCTCAATCCACTCGTGGTAGCTCTTCACTAACACATGGTGGCGAGCTCCAAACCTTCACTGCAGGCGAGTTCTCTCTGGCGAGAGCTCTCACACCCCACCGGCACCGACACACGGCACCGACCACCGACACACGGTGGATTTCACCTCAACACATGAGGTACCCCCAACACATGGAGGATTCGGCTCCGATACACGGACACCTTGGCACCACCGACACACGGCGGACTTGTGGCTCCAACGGATGGAGAGGATGCACCCCTACACAAGGCGTTGACCACTAACGGATGGTGGGTTTGCGGCACGGTTGATGTAGTCGTTCGGTTGACGAAGCTCGTGGCGTGACGACGATCTCTCCGGCGGCGAAGTCCCAAGAGCACAAGATCGGAGACCGTCTCTCACCACTACCCCTTCTCTCCCACCATGGAAACTAGGGCAAGAACACCATGGGAGAAGGGGCAAAACTTGAGGATGGATGAGAGGTAGGGAGCACCTTCTTCTTCTTCTTCCTCTTCCTCTCTTCTTCTTCTCCCTCTCTCTCCCTTCAATCTCTCAAGCACATGTAACCCTAGGTGGAGATGGGAACCATGGGAGGAGCTCTCTAGGGTGACTAGGGCATGGGGTGGCTGCAAATGAGGCTCTCTCAAGTTTCTCCCGTGCTCCAAGCCCCTATTTATAGGCACAAGGCGAAACCCTAACAATGGACGGCTCAGATTCGTTTTCGCGAGATTCAGATCAATCCGTCGGACCCCGTCCGGTGCTCATCGGACGCCGTCCAATTAGGTTTAGTCCAAAATTTGTACTCTGTCAGACCCAGTCCGATAACTTACAGGACGCCGTCCGATAAAGTTTAGGCCAAATTTGTACTCCGCCGGACGCCGTCCGATGGCTTACCGGATGCCGTCCTATGAGGTTCAAATTCCCAGAATTTGGGCGCCGTCGGACCCCGTCCGACAGAGGCTGTGTTTTTGGGACTTAGTCGATTTTTCACTTCAAACTCTCAAGGCTATGTATTCCGGGACTTAGTCTCTCGGGCTCACTTACTCACCGGACGCCGTCCGATGGTGATCGGACCCCGTCCGACAGAGGCTTATCTTCACAACTCTTCGAACTTAGCCCCTCTCGCCCCCTCTCGTCACCACGCCTCGGGTCTTGGGACACTTTTATCGATTTGTGGACACGGTGACAACCTGGGTAGGGTTAAGCGAGAACTTTGGATCACTTGGGCGGGAAGTTTCGTGCTCACAGGTATTTAGGAAACTTAGCGGCTACGAAAACCTGGACAGTTGTACCCCCGAACCTTCTTGACCCTGGGACAGGTGTACTCGCTCTAGATGGTCCGCTCAAGACTAACACCTGGCACTCTCAGAACCCCATGGAACCACGGCTGATGTTTCTGGACCTGTGCTCAGTGGGACCCTGCAACCAGAGAGGTGTAGTCGAGCCAAAGACACACACAAGGAAATCAGAAGAATTATAAAACAAAAAAGGTCCTTATCCTTGGCGTTCCAGCTGTACAGCCTAGTTGCCATCAATTACCAAAATCATTCAGCGTATGGGAGGCTTGATCTTACAATAAGTCCCTATGTCAGTCTCTGAATCTAGAGATTCTCTCTTCAGCTATCCATCTTTAGAGATCCTTTCTCAAATCTCTATATCTTTTTAAGGATAGAGATTCCGTTGAAGAGGATAGAAATATTGGAAATAAATAGTGGCTTCGAGATATAGAGATCAAAATTTTGAGATGCCGCTGGCAATGCTCTTAGCATGGACACTTACACCAACCTTTTTTACTCCTAATTATATCTCTTCCTATGTATGTTCACTCCTGTAGAAAACTTCATCACCGGCGGTTCAGAAATGCTATCACTAGCGGTTTTTAAACCGCCGGTGATTAAGTGACAATGATAATCAAGGAATATCATTGGAAGTTCTAGAATCTCTAGTGGTGAGTATTATCATTAACGGTTCTCTAACCCAACTGCTAGTCATGATAAGTATATCACTAGCGGTTCTTTACCCGAACCACTAGTGATATGTTTATTATTACTAGTGGTTCGTTACGCCAATCAAGTTGTCACGATTTAGCCTTCAAATATGATGTGCTAAAAATATTATTACGCTTTAACCTTCAAATATGCCCTAGATCAATCATACTGACGATTGTAATGCGTATTTATTCAACCTTCAAGTTATTACGCTTTAACCTTCAAATATGTCCTAAATCAAATATGTCCTAAATCAATCATAGTGATGATTGTAATACATATTTATTTATATACTATGATAATATTGATTATCAGTTCCCTGAATAAATGCCACGGCTTTGTTCATTGAGTACGACTTGATTGTGAAAAACAGTGTTATAGTGGCACTGTTCTAAACGGGTCTCTGATCCATATCATTACGAGGATCTATCATTAAGGGTGGTGCGCATCTCGCCTTGAGCTTGATTGTTATAGTGTGGCAAAAGGATCAGTATGTGAGTGTATCAAGATTCAGCCGAATATTGATTTTGTGCATTCGGGGGTTAATACGTACTGGTTAGGTGTTGCTGTTGATCAGTGGATCAGAAACGGGTTTCAGGATCCACGACCAACTTGCACTGAACCTAACGGGTGACACACTTAACGGGTTGGAACTGTTTAAGGGGTTAGTGTGTGGATATGATTCGACTAGGAGATGGAACCCTAGTGGGTATCGGCCCGCTAGCATGTCTATAAAAGGCGAGGGTAGGGCGGCCGCAGCATGAGTTGAGCCCTCACCATGCCTAGCCGTCACACGTCCTCTCCAGCTTCCCTGAAACCCTAGCTGTGTGGCAAGGTAGTAGCATACCCCGCACGACATTCTTGCTCAATACGTGTGGATACTAGTGGAGGAGATGTCATGACGCACTGTTCGATTGGATCTCCGGCGAACTCGACAACCTTGACGACTAGTCGGCGAGCAGCCACTACCATGCGGAGAGCAGCCCCATCCAGGCGACGAGTAGCTCAGCGTTGATCGGGACATGTACGACTACTTCCTCAACATGCGCGCATCTGCTTCCGTTGCATCGACGAGTCAAGGGTAACAATCTGTTATGCCCTGCTCGCATGTGATCTTAGGTGATTCATAATAGAAAATTTTGAATTTGTGCTCGCGTAGCCTACCCATTTCCCAACACCTCCAACTATGAACTTCCTCCTTAATAAGTGAAAGTGCATATAAGTTCCTAAGTTAATTTTGATGATTAATGATGAAATGATTAGAGAACTACCGGTTTGACCGAGCTTATATGTTTATGAAAACATCGTGAACCCCTCAAAAAGGATAAAGAAAAAAAATTGGTTATCTCTATACTTATATTTTACGCAATTGCTATTTTGCAGACGCCTGCAATTAGCCAAAACGTGCAGGCGCAAAAAATTCCACTTTCTTTCTACTGTTTTTCCACGTTTGCATTTATGGAAGAAACGCTTCGCGATAGTGGAATTTTTTGCGAGGTCGATTTTTGTATAGATATTTTTTGTTTTATGTTTATTATAGAATTATTTTTTCTATTTATTATAGATTTATTTTGTTTTCTATTTATTATAAATTTTATTTTGTTTTCTATTTTTCACGTCGAGAGATTTTTTCTCGTATAATTTCTTGAAATCGGCGTGGTATAAAAATTCCACTAAATTTCTACTGTTTTTCCACATTTCCATTTATTGGAAAAAAAATGTTTTGCGAAAGTGGAATTTTTTTGCCCGAGATGTACATGCGTGTACATGGCATGTGCATGCACAAATGCTGAAATTGCAGGCACTTGCCCAATAGTGCCTCCCTATATTTTATAGCTTATGATTTGAGTCTAACGTACGACAGCCGTACTAGTAAGAGGGATGTAATGAAAAACAACTTTTGGATATTTCAAGTGCTCATTGGATGAAGCTTAGTCTAAAAAATGGACACTAATTTCCATCACGTGCTCAAAACATAGGATTTTGCACTTTCATGGGTTAGACTATCCAGTGCCAAGTACCGGAGTATCCGGTAAGAGGCACACTAGTCTGTGCGTTTTTTAAGATCCTAAGCTCTCTGTTTGATTTTTCTAAAAAACATTTGAGTATCCTATCTGGGTATCGGAGAATCCGATGCCTACCACAACCACCTGCGCGCTTTAATCCACTTGCTCTTAAGGAAAAAAAACAAGGCGAAATTAAAGGAAGCAGAAAGGGATTATTCACATGTATACCGGCCAGGAGAGGTAAACCACAAGGATTAAGGCCTTAGTTAATGGTTACATGATATTTATACCTTCCTGTGCCTCTCGTTCGATATCGTTGAAACATGTATAAGAAGTATCATTGATAGACCTGATCATAGCAAGCTCGGTCATCGGTCCAGGCCAGGCCCGGGCCAAGCAAAACAACAAATTAAGTCGTGGTTGGGCTGGGCTTTTTAGCCTCAGGTCGGGCTCAAGCCTGGTCCCGCAGGATCAGGCTTTTCCAAGCCCGGCCCGACCCAACCCAACCCGAGGTTTAAACAAGTCTAATCATTAGGTATGATATGGTAAGACGGGCTAACCTCTTTTGAAGTTTTTACTACCAGATCCGCTTACTGGGTATAAAAGCATCCGAAAAGTATGAACAAGTGTAATTTCTTCGTGTGGATCTTGTGTCATGGAAGAATTCACATGGCTAATGTCTTTGGCGCCAAGTTATGCCCTCTGTCAATGCCAACACAAGATGATTGACCACCTTTCTATGTAGTGCCCTACTCTAGAAGGCTGTGGGAGGAAGCCCTTCGCCTAGATTTTGACTTCATTTCTCAAGGCACAGCGTAGTCTTCCTTCATCCAGTGGTGGCTTGACGTGTCGTCCGCCAAAAACAGGGCTTTTAGGAGTTATTTTGACGGGCTAGTCGTCAACACGATGTGAAATATCTGGAAGGAGCATAACAAGCGAATATTTTAGGAACAGAGACAACATTTCGGCTAGATTGTGTTGCGTATTGAAGGATCAAGATGTCACCAAGAAGGAATGGCATAAGCGTTACAAAAATTTCAACCAATTGTATGCGGAATCTTCTAATCACGGATAGTGCACTCCCAAACAACAAATAGTCCGATAAAACCGGAGTACCAGATGAAAATCACCAGAGTATGTGACCTGCAAACAGAGTTAGTGTTGAATCTAAAGCGCATCTCACAAATCCTAAGTACGTTGGGTTGGGTTGGAGCAGAGTCGACAAGACGCGTTAACCTCATCCAATTAATTAGTCCACAGCTGATGCCTGATGGGTTGCTATACTTAATTAAGTGAAGCATGCAAAATGATAGAATCAGCTGTAGCTAGCCACAAGACAACTAACCCTGTCAAACTCATGATTCTATTGAATCATGCATGCATGCACGGATAATTCCTGATCGATGATAACTAAAGCGGCTCTCAACGAGCCAGGATTCATACGTATGTACATGACTGCACATGTTCATCCGTATGTATATGTAGAAATCCCTTGTACAGTAAAAACACGAACAGTTTAAATCATTATAAGTTTTTTAATGCTCCCGTAGTAAATATGGTTATATGAATAACCTACTAAATGAAATGTAAGATGTAAAATACACTCCCATGAGCCGTTGTGCGTCCGGTAAAATTAGCCAGGTAGAACAGCAGGGATGAAGCAAGACGAATGGCAAGATTGTTTGTTTTGTTTTGTTTTGTGCCGGTCGGGTGTCATAGGCAAAATCCACAGCCTGCTTAATCTGCCATACATACATACATGCATGCATGCATACCTTGAGAGCAGCAATAAACAATTTGCAAAGCCCAGCACTCCACAAACATCATTCACAGCTGCTTTCTGTCTTTCTCTCCCACCAAACCCTGCTGCCTTTTTCCTTCTCCTGGGCCTCTATAAATCTAGCATTCACAATCATGCATCCTTGGTAGCCAATACATATATACAGACTGCACATATATACATGCTATACATCCAGGGCAGGTAGCATATGTGCTCAGTGATATTGATATTGATAGCCGCTCCTACTCCTCTCACCCTCTGCGCTTCTTCTTCTTGATTGGCTAGCTATAGCTCCGCTGCTAGCTCCCCGCCGCCTCCCATGAAGGATCGCCGCGCCGGCGCCGGCGCCGGCGTCTTCCCCTTCTCCCTCGGCTGCATGTCGCAGTCCGCCGTCGCCGTCGCCGACCCGAGCGACAAGAAGCCGCCGCCGCCGCAGCAGCAGCAGAACGACCCCTCCCCTTCCTCCTCCGCCGCCGGCGCCGCCACACATGGTAATCGATCAATCAACCTCTGCTGTCGATCGAGAAACTATATGTATGAACGGTGATTCATATGAACCATGTATACATGCGTGGATGTATGCTGCATGGCGCAGCAGCGGAGGACGGCGGCGAGAAGGCGAGAGGCGCGGCGGCGGGGGTGGTGGCCGCCGGCGTGCAGCGGCTGATCAGGGGCATCAAGAGCCTGACGCAGATCATGTTCGCCGCCGACTACGTCGAAGAAGAAGAAGAAGACGAGGAGGAGGAGGAGAGGGAGATGGTGATCGGGTTCCCGACGGACGTGCAGCACGTGGGGCACATCGGGTGGGAGGGGCTGAGCAAGGTCGGGGGCGCCATGGACATGGTGAACGCCTTCTCCCTCCCCTCCTCCCTCTCCCTCAGGCAGCTCGAGGCCGCCATGGAGGCAGCTCACGCTTGACACATGCATATACTCCTAGTCCTACTTTAGCACTAGTACTCTTGCACTTCATGATTGTTACTTAATTGCACGCAGATTGATGAGTGATTAACATGTGTGCCCATTGATTAATTTCCATGTACTCCCGTGCTGTGTGTTTGATTACACTTCATTTCTTTGGTTTCACCTTTGGAGTGGGGCAAGGCATCGGTGTCAGCTTGTATATATGGTTAATCAGTTCTCAACTCTGTATAGACTGTGGGAGTACTTTTTTTCCCCCTATGATCTCCACCGAAACTGGCATGCAGTGCTTGTCATGCACGCGTATATATATCCATGTACATCAGTACATATAACTGAGCTTCTTGCAACTTCTTTCCCTATCCTCTTCCCTATCCATGTCATGATGGCATTCTTAATGTTTGATCTCCATGGAGAAGACTATTGGAGTAGAGTACCAGGTGGTACATAGGATCAATGTTGTCAGTAAAAGTAGTGATGGTAATGTCCAGCAGGCTAGCTAGCAAGACATTAATCGTGCATTCAAGTCTTTGCTGCTGGCTCAACACGCGTACACGCATCTACTGGAAGTGGCACTGCACTGCTACTGCTGGTGATTAATTACTTTTCAAGGGTAAAGAGCGATGAAGAGATAACCCCTTTTCTTGTGGTTAATCACACGTCGAGAAGGTACCAAGGAAATGGAGTATATATCCAGATAGAACACGCTGGTTTGTCGGCACCTTTAGCAATACAGACACACAGCTCATGGCTAATTTACAATTAATTAATTACAGGACAGTTCAGGAGGGCAACCTCGTGATCAAATCCGCCCCAGATAATTAATGCAGCAAGGATCATGATAAAGTTTTTGAACTTACAGTGATCATGATCGTGATCATTTTAATCTGTGAATTCGGATCCGGCTTGATGCTCCTCCTTGATTAATTAAATCTCACCAACCACGAATTAATAATATGGCACTGTTGGTACGTGACTCGCTACTAGCTTCTGTTTAGGATTTTAATCCCACTTCAAGCTTCCGACAAATTAGTAGACTGCAGAGGTCCTTAATCAGCTAACAGATTTTTGATGTGATGCTTCCTTTCTATCAGTTCCATTAATTAGGATTAGTAGTACTGGTACGCACCAATGTACCATAATTAAATGGGTTCCAGTGACAGTTTGATTAATTAGGCCGAGTGAACTGTTTAGAATATGCACAATAAAAGTAGGGTTTTGTTCTATCTATTTTTTTTAAACAAATGTGATGAAACTACCTGATTTTTTAATTATAGTTTTGCTGCACCAATTATAGGTGCTCACATGATTAGTAACTTTTGCCTAGGCTAGAGAAACAAGGCCCCGCCTGCAATCCTCTGTTCATATGTTGCTTACTGGGAATATGAAGGGTACAGATGCTGGCATGATTGTTTAGCATAAAAAGATTGGATTAAGTGGGAGTGCAATCAGTCCAAATTTTGTTGCTTATGTGCTTAATTAATTGAGAAGGAAACAAACGGTACAGTGGGGGCAGAAGGTTAGCTCTCAAGTCCTTATTGTTTATGGTGAGCTTTGTTCTGGCAAAAAGCCAGCCCGGCCCGTGACAAACCTAGCTAACTACATCATCACCACATTACTTGTTGGTTGGTGATTGCAACATATAAGTGAATCAACCTTTATGTAGTTCTTGCGACCAGATCTGCTACTTCAATTTCCTGTTTTAAATCTCAGGTTTGGGGTGGAGGTCTTTTGTACGTATTGCTATGTATATATTCTGATATCCTTGTACGATAAACAAAAATTGAAATGGCAGCTTCAGTTATGCACTATATTCTGTCTTCCTGTACACGCTGTGGAATATTCGTGAATACTTGGAATTGATGCTGAAACTTACAAGACCAGCTAGACTCCTTGCTTGAGCAACCTTGCAACATGCTTCTGGAAAACCATGAAGGTGTACAGACTTCAACCTGAATATTGAGCCCGCAGTCAATTCAGATTGGGTCCTCCATTCTCAAGAAATCCAAAGAGGAAAGCTGAAAGAGAAAGAAAAAACAGCAAACGTTACTTGCTACCTAATTCGTCTCATGGAGACTTGAGGGAGGGGAGAAAAGGGCAAGATATCATTACATTCCAAGGCACTTCAGATGAAAAAGGTTGCCACTCAGCGGTTTATGCTTCATATTTGATACTCACTAGAGACCACATGCCATAGACCCTACACATATTTTGGCATCATTTTGCATCTTGATAACCAAGTCTTTCTTCCCATGAGACAAAACACAACCTAATTATTTGACCAAATGGCTAGTCTCATGTTTTTTTAGTTTCACCATTGTTCATACAAGTCATGGAAGCAGCTGATTGCTGTCAGGACTTGTCGGCCTGATGTGTGGTTGTAATCTCCCATGCTACGGAGGATCATGTGAATGTGAATTATTTTGAAAAAAGCTCTGCCACATTGTCTCTGGAAACAACAGAACAATCATCACAGTTTGCATACCATAATGGAATTAAGTTCACCATCAGCTGCCCCACTGATTGTAATGCCCTGGTCTTTGATGTTTATCAAGTAAGACAGTGAGTCCTGGGTTACTACCTCACCTGGGATCAGCACCGGGATACCTGGTGGGTATGGGCAGATTAGCTCACCACAAATCTCACCAAGGCTGTCCTCAATGCTCACCCTCCTCTTCTTTGTAAAGAAGGCCTCTCTTGGAGTCAGCTTGACAGAGAACTTGTCCAATGGTCTTGAAACACAATTCTGATTTCTAAATCTGGATTCATTTGAAAAGTACTTTTCTGACAGCTGCTTTGCACACTGTACAAGCCTTTTAACATCCTGCCATCTAGTTCCTAAGTTGACAGCGAATGTCACTGCCTGTGTACCAACAAGCTCAGATACAATCTGATGCTCTTCAGCAAAAATATCATCTGCTTCATATCCAGCTAAATGTAGATTTGAGGCGCTGAGGGTGATACGCAATGGATCAATAGCAGGGAAATCAGAAACAAAGCTTGACAAGTCCAGGACAGATATCCCTGGGATTATCCCCAGCTGGCCTTTTGTGTCTAAAGCTATAGCAACTGGTTCATCAAAACAATTTGCATTCCGACTCAGCAGAGCTCTCGTAGCATCTAAAGATGAGAGTAGGAGGTAACTTGGGCTCGAACTCTGGAGCAGTTGGAGGCATTGGCTTACTTTATCTGCATCAACGAGATCTCCAGCCATGTGAAGCATTGAGGACTGTGTAAGTGAACACAGAACTTTGTGGGTGGATTGCACAGCCAAATCAGCACCTTGCTCAATAGCAGTGCTTGGGAAACTGTTGTGGAACCTGAAATGTGCACCATGTGCCTCGTCGACTATGACTGGAATGTGTAATGGATGACAAACACCGACGATACCTTGCACATTGCTGCATATGCCATGATAGGTTGGTGAAGTAACAAGAACAGCACCTATTCTCTTCCCATCCCCCTCCAGCTCCTTTATTGCTCTATCAACCTGCAACGGCGTAATACCACCAGCAATGTCCCACCAAGAATTGTACTCTGGCACTATATAGTTCGGCACAACGCCAGATAGAACCAGTGCAGCAATCACTGAAATGTGACAGTTTCGAGGTATAATGAGGCAGTCTCCGGGGGAACAGGTAGCCATCACCGACGCCTGGATTCCGCAGGTGCTTCCATTGACCAGGAACCATGTTTTAAAGGACCCAAATAGCTCAGCTGCCTTCTTCTGAGCATCCAAAATCACACCCTTTGGGTAGAAGAGATCATCAAGCTCTGGTAGGTCGGGTAAGTCATGCAGAAATGCATCCGAGCCGATAAGGTTTGACAGCAAAGGTGGTGCAGCTTTCCCTCTGTTGTGTCCAGGGAAGTGAAAGCAGGACACATCTTGGATTGCAGTTGATTTCAGTGCCTGAACTAGAGGGGCAGTAACACCTTCGTCAACTACAGAAGATTGAGCAGATGTAGGCTCGGTTTCAGATATTCCAAGCATGTTCCAGGGAGCGCCACATTGCACCGCAGCATGGTTTCTGGTTCTGGGCGACTCCTACAGAGAACGAAATTTGGTTTTGTCACACCACACAGAACACAACTCGAGATTAGAAAAGAGGATTTGGATGAGAAGGAAGAGCAGAACCGAGAAGAAGCACCGAGAACAAGTCGACGAAGGCCGAGGCGGCACCCTTGCCGGTAGTGGTGGCGGCCGGCGGTGGCCGGGGGCTGTGCCGTAGTTGAGGCCGCTGCGCGGGACGACGCGGTGGCACAACGAGGCGCCGGGGAGGAGGAAGATGCGCCCGTCGGGCATGGTGGAGAGCGACACCTCACGGGGGAGGAAGGGAGAAGCGCCGGCTGGCCGCGGCTCCAAGAAGGGCGTGTTGTGACTTGTGAGCGGAGAGAGGCCGGGAGTCGGGACTGTTCGTCTGTCTCTCCCCCTCTGGTCGGCGTCGCCGTGGCTAGGTCGCCGGAGGCGGGGGCCGAACTGCCATGGCCGGGAGGGGCGGAGGGCTTGAACCTGATCCGTGAGCCTCCACTCTCCAGCGGTATATTTTTTTAAAAAAATTTTAGATGAACAGCACTTTATAAATTAACTAGAAAGTATTTCCGGATGCACTCCGACATTACATTTCGAGTGATAATACAACCAGAGTGTTTAGAGCCTAGACAATGTGCTGCTACATTAGACAACCGGTTCACATGCTTAAATAAACAGGGATGAAAGCGAAGAGCTAAGTTCTTGATATCACAAATAGCCGCACCCACATCAAATCGGTTCTTGACAGAAACTTTCATATGCTGGAGCACCGGTAGGCAGTCAGATGTCATGATCAGTTTTTGAAAGCCCTCCGCAGCCGCAAGGTTCAGAGCACGCCGAATAGCAAGGGCTTCTGCCAATTCAGGATTTGAGGGCCCTGGGACGAGTTTGTGGCTGCCCTGCAGACAATCACCCAGATGATTATGTGACACACACAAATTCCGCGGCGAGAACACGTTCGCGGGCGTGCCAGTGTATTTATAAAAAATACACAAAAGAAAAGGAGACAATGATGTTTATATTTCATCGTCACAATGAAGTACAACTCCTTGTTGGTATTGCGCTCCGTAGCCAGGTCGGCTAGACATCTGTAGCCTGGTAGGCTAGACTTCTTGTTCAGGTGATCGTCGGGTTATGAATCCCGAGACCTCGAAAGGACACCCGGTTAATTACATCCGCAAGCTAGCTTGCGGAACACCTCCGATTAAGCTGCTAG
Organism: Raddia guianensis; assembly: GCA_036346415.1. Taxonomy (NCBI): domain Eukaryota; kingdom Viridiplantae; phylum Streptophyta; class Magnoliopsida; order Poales; family Poaceae; genus Raddia; species Raddia guianensis. The sequence goes on from CM070536.1 coordinate 58,440,307, forward strand.
GGCTGTCTTCTTCTTCTCCTTGCTTCGTGGTTCACCGTGCAGTTGGTGGATGGCGGATTGATTGGCGACGGCAGAATACATGGGGTAACCAGGGCCTATGTAATGCCTAGCACAGCTGTTGACATTTGGCTATGCCCGTCCGTATCGTTTGAACTTATCCTCGTCAAGCTTCACGTTGGAATAGTTGAACTTGGGGAATGCATGGTTAGCACTCGCCTTGGAGTTGAAGTTGACGGCTTTGCTGCGTCATCGGGGATGTTCCCGCTTGTTGGCTTTTGAACTTGTCATTGACGAGTCTTGATCACCAGAGTTTACGTAATTGGGATTGAGATTCTCCTTAACGGAATATTCTCGTTAAGAGTCTTCGTAGATACTGCGGAATTGGGATCTCCACAGTACGCTTGATGGAATATTCATCATCAAGAGGGTTGATTGGTACCGTGAAACTGGGATCTCCACGATACCGTTGATGGAATGTTCATCATCGAAAGAGCGTTGGTGATACCGTGGAACTGGGATCTCCACAGTATCCTTGATGGAATATTCTTCATCGGGAGGAGTTGATTTGTATCGTGGAACTGGGATCTCCACGATACTGTTGGCCTTCGGGGTCTTGTTCGCCTTTGGGGCCAAGTTTGCCGGAATGGTGTTCCGTTTAAGTTGATGTGACGGCAGGTTCCGTCGATGCTGACGGAGCCGTTGGAGAAGATCGCCGAACGACTTCCGAAATCGCTGGAGTCATCATCTCCACGATAACGTTGATGGGATGTTCGTCATCAGGAGAACGTTGATGATATCGCGGAACTGGGATCTCCGCAATATTCTTGATGGAATATTCATCATTGAAGGAAGGCGTTGTTGAAGATCTCCTTAACGGAATGTTCGTCGTCGGAGAGTTAGCCAGCACCGTGGAACTGTGATCTCCACGATACCGTTGATGGAATATTCATCATCATCTTGATATTTATTGGAGCTTCTTCCTCCTATCAGAAAGTCCATCGGTAGGAGGTATGTCGGCACCGTGCAAATTGGGATCTTCACGGTACCGTTGGCCTTCAGGGTGTTGTTCGCCTTCGGGGCCGGGTTCATTGGAACGGAACGGTATTCCGTTATAGTCGACGTGATGGTCGATCTCACCGGTGTTGACAGAGTTGTTGGAGAAGGTCGACGAACGGCTCCCGTTATCGATAACGGAGTCGTTGTCGAACGATCTTTGGTTTTCTCAAGCGGAACATGATTCCGCTAAGGAAAACTTGACGGACGGAGCTGGAAGGCGATTCTCCCTAGCGGAACAGGTTTCCGCTAAGGAAAACTCATCATTTCATGTGTTATCGTTCTAGGCTTCATCGTTTTCGACCGCGGACAACTCGGGGAGGATTTCCCTTAGCGGAATGCGATTCCGCTAAGGCCGACACATCGTTTAGGTGGTGTCGCTTGGGCTTGTTTGCTTGAAGATGATAATGGTGCGCAGTGCCGTGTAGGGCACCAGCCGTCATGTATCTCAGGATAGAGTATTCTGTTGGTAGCGTCTTGACGGGGAGTCGTCCTAATCACCATTTGTCGTCACCGGCCACTTGACTGGGGTGCCACCGCGTTGATGCAAAGAAGTCCGCCACCGGCCTCGCCGTCCTGTGACCGGCTCGGGTCATGTGAGAGGAGACCGGGGCCGTGCATAGTGGAGGTGATCATGCCACCATCGCCAGTGGTTTCGACGTCGTTTGCTGCCACTGTCTTAATTCGGAAGGAGGGCGCAGTGGAGGTGCCACTGCTGCCACTCAGGAAGGTCCGGTGCCGCCGAGCCGGTCCACTGCACCGGGGAAAGGTGGATGCCTCCGGCCATCGTTGCGCCATAGTGGATATGAAAGGCGTGCCGTAGATGATGCCGTCGCCATGCATCGTGAAGGAGGGACACTGCCCGTGCCGTGGCCTTGAGCGCCACCGGACCAATGTCAGGAACTGGCCGCGTCGGGATCTGGGGCCATGCTACCGCCGTGGATGTGAGGGAGAAGGTAGCACTGTGCTGGCCGTCTCGTGTAAGTGGGAGGCCATGCCGGGCCGCTGTGCCGTCAAAGCGGCCGTGCCTAGCTGGCCGTGGAGGCCATCACCGTACTGAGTCGGGGAAGGAGCAAAGCCTAGGATGTGCCGCCGGAGACGTCGCCGAGGTGAAAGGTTGGATCGGGGGCGCTGTGCTGCTGCCGTTGGCCGTTGATGGAGGGAGGCGGTGTCGAGCCGACCCATGTCACCGGCAAATTGGAGTCATCGTGATGCCTTCGTGTTCGGATCATGCATCCAAGGTGAAGAAAGCCGGGCGCTTCGGCCAGATCTGGATCAGGGGTAAAACGGGCGCCGCCGAACCGATCCATGCCAAAGGCGGATGTTTCGCCGGCCTAGTGAAGATGGAGGGCCGCTGTCGTCGTGTCGACCAAGGGGAGAAGAGTTCCTCGACATCACGCCAAGGGATGATGGGGCTGCGCTGTGAGCATTGTTGAGCCCTAATTTTTATTAGTGGCATTGATGTCAAGAATATTCAATATTAAGTGATAGGGGTTTTTGGATTTCTCGGAACCCTAGCGAAGACTCGGCTTCTTGTGGAACCCTAATTTGAAGCCTCGACAATTTTTTGAGTTGCTCCAAGGTTCTAAGTGCGTGACCGGGCGAGAGATGAGGTCACGTATAGATTAGGAGTAGTTAGCTTTTTCATTCCTGTTTTTGTCGGATTTCAAAAGGGTTTGAATTTCTCGGATCATGCCGGATCTTTGCTACTTCTCGAAAATCGGTTTCCTTAGTCCACCTCTTCCAAAAATTACCTAAAAATATTCTTGTGAAATTTCTAGAGAGAAAGAAACCCACCTCAATTCTTCCACACCTTCTAGCACGAATTAATTTCTTCGAACGGCGTCTGGAAGCAGACGGACGGCGTCCGATCAGCAAAATCAGTGAACAATACACTCTGTCAGACGGCGTCCGGTTGTTACCGGACGGCTTCCGATAAGGTAAATTTTAGTGAGCAGTTGCCTCTGTCGGACGGCGTCCGGTGCCCATCGGATAGCGTCCGATAGAGGCTAACGGCTAGTTTTTCTTCCCTCCCGGGGGGCAACGGCTAGTTTTGCTCTAGGGGCTATAAATACAAGTCTTGTGGCTGGCTTCTTGAGGTTTGTTGCTCCACTTCACCTACCACAACTTATTGCTCATCAATTAGGTGATCTAAAGCCTTTCCTCCACCCACCAACCAATCCAAGCCAACAATTACTCACCCCCAATACCGAGCTTCATTGAAGTTCTTCGATCCGGCATGATCGGGGCATTTCGGGCCTATTACTTTGAAGACGGCATCCTTCGTGCAGGTGTGGGCTTGGGAGTAGGGCTTGGCGTGTGGCTACTCTCAAGTCAGTGTACGGGTGACGGAGTCCACCTCGCCGGAGTGGCGAAACGACTACCGAGGAGTAAGTGAGGCGTTAGGCTCGAGAGCGAGCCGGTCCTTGTGCGCAAGGGGTAGCCTCAACGGAGAGTAGGAGTTGCGGCTCTGAACTTCGGTGAAATAAATATTGTGTCACTCTCTCTCATTTAATTTCCGCACTTACTTCCCTTGCAATGCTTGTAATCAATTGTAATGACATGTCTTAGATTCCTAGTCACTTGTTTTATTACTTCCGCTCTATTGATCATTGGAACTAGGATTGGGTCACTTTTAACATGATGCTTAATCAAGAATAACCGAAAAAGTTTAAAATTGTCTATTCACCCCCCTCTAGGCCATAGGATCCTCTTTCAAGTGATATCAGAGTTTTAGGTTCTTCGGTATTAGCTTAACCGCTAGGAGATGGCTCAAGAGGGGTCTAGGATAGAAATTTGAAAAGCTCCTATCTTTGATGGGACCAACTACAACTATTGAAAAATTAGAATGCAATGCTATCTAGAGGCTATTAGCTATGATGTGTGGATTGCTTGTGAAACCGGTTATCCGGACCCTCCGGAAGGAACAATGGCTCTTGATGAAGTTCATGCTAAGTACAAACGCTTTAATGCCATTGCTAGAAATGTCCTGCTCTCTACTGTTTCTTCCCAAGTGTTTGATAATGTTGGCAATCTCACTAAAGTTTATGATATTTGGAAGCATTTAAAAGAAATCCATGTTGCTAGTGCCGAGATGTTTGAGGAGAAGCTATCTCGAGTTAGAAAAAGATTTGATCAATTCAAAATGCTCCCTAATGAAAGTGTCAATGATATGTTTCTTAGGTTGAATCCCATTGTCAATGAAATTACCGGATGCTCGGAGAAGAAGGTCTTGGAGGATATTGATATTTGTCGGAAGATGCTTGATGTTGTACCATTTAGCTTCAATCCGCTTGTGACCTTAATTCGAGCATCCAAGTCAAAACTCAAGAAAATGACTCCAACCAAATTATTCGGGCAACTCAACTCTTATGAGATGCGGCTTTTTGAAAGTGAAGAGTCCCCGCTAAACAAGAAGTCAATTGCTCTCCCCGCCAAAGCCAAAGGTGGGAAGAAGAAGGTTGAAGTTGAAGAAGATGACGATGACTCCGATGATGCAATTTCGGAGATTGAAGAATTGGCCCTCCTCGTCAATCGATCAAGGAAGTTGATTAAGAGAATGAGCTTCCGCGGTGGATCATCCTCTTCAAGACGAAGACCTATCTCCGAAATGCGTTGCTATGAATGCGGAGAGAAGGGTCATTTGGCGACAGATTGCCCAAGAAATAAGAAGAACAAGCACAAGTCAAGGAATCAAGAAGAAGATGAGGATGATGACAAGAAGAAACACCGTCACTACCGCAAGAGCGATCACAAATCTAAGGATAAGAAAAAGGCTCTAACCGGTCAAAGGTCCAAAAAGAAGATAGCTCAAGTTCCTCATCCTCCCAATCTTCCTCCGAAGAAGAAGACACAAGAGCTCATGGGCTAGCCGTACTTGCAATCAAGGAGAATGCTCCTCCGGCCCTTCCCAAGCAAAAGCTTTGTCTCACGCCCAACATACAAGAAGATGTAATCGGGGAATGGATCACCGATGATGAAGACTCTTGGGCGGACTCCTCCGACAATAAAAACACCAAGGTGTCCGGAGTCGCCATCAACAACTCTACACCTCCCATGTGCCTCATGGCACTAGAGGAGAAGGTGACAAATGAGCAACCCTCTCTAAGTGAGTTTAAGCTTTTGATTGATGATTTGAATAATGCTCTAGAGAAGAAAAAATCTAAGTATAAAAAGCTAATGAAAGTGCATAAAGAGCTTACTAATGAATTTGAGATTTTGCTTGAAAAACATGAGACTCTAGAAGATGATTATGAAGCTCTCAATTTGCAAGTTGAAATTCTAGAAAACAAACATGCTAGCTCTAATATTAATGATGAAATTCCTCTTGCTTGCTCAATTGAAAAATGTGATGTTGGTGTGACTTGTGATTTGATCGACACTATAAATGGTTCACTTAGCTTGTCTCATGACACATCTTTCACCTTATCACCCACGCACCTAATGCTAGCTCATCTTCAACCACTAGTGCAACTTTTTTAAATGAGAATGCTTATTCTATTGGTACTTGTGGTGTTGCTAAATGTGCTAATGAGCTAGTTAAGAAAAATATATTTTTAAAGAATAGAATTGAGCAACTAGACTCTAGCTTGGCTAAATTGGTTGTAGGGAACAACACTCTTAACAAGGTGCTTAGGGAGTAAAGGTACACCTTGGACAAGCAAGATTTGGGATTTCATCCCGGGGATTTGCCCAAGGGAGGTAGGGGTAAGCCCAAGGTGACCTTTGTTAAGGGAGGGACCCGTTGCCATATTTGCAAAAATGAGAAACACAAAGCCATTACTTGTCCTCTTGTAAAAACTTCTCAATTCATGTCTCAAAAACTTCTCGAAAATCGGTTTCCTTATTCCACCTCTTCCAAAAATTACCTAAAAATATTTTTGTGAAATTTCTAGAGAGAAAGAAACCCACCTCAATTCTTCCACACCTTCTACCACGAATTAATTTCTTCGGACGGCGTCTGGAAGCAGTCGGACGGCGTCCGATCAGCAAAATTATTGAACAATACACTCTGTCAGACGGCGTCCGGTTGTTACCGGACGGCGTCCGATAAGCTAAATTTCAGTGAGCAGTTGCCTCTGTCGGACGGCGTCCGGTGCCCGTCGGACAGCGTCCGACAGAGGCTAACGGCTAGTTTTTGTTCCCTCCCGAGGGGCAACGGCTAGTTTTACTCTAGGGGCTATAAATACAAGTATTGTGGCTGGCTTCTTGAGGTTTGTTGCTCCACTTCACCTACCACAACTTATTGCTCATCAATTAGATGATCTAAGCCTTTCCTCCACCCACCAACCAATCCAAGCCAACAATTACTCACCCCCAATACCGAGCTTCATTTAAGTCCTTCAATCCGGCATGATCGGGGCGTTTCGGGCCTATTACTTATCCTTCGTGGAGGCGTAGGCTTGGGAGTAGGCCTTGGCGTGTGGCTACTCTCAAGTCGGTGTACGGGTGGCGGAGTCCACCTCGCCGGAGTGGCGGAACGACTACCGGGGAGTGAGGTGTTAGGCTCGAGAGCGAGCCGGTTCTTGTGCGCAAGGGGTAGCCTCAACGGAGAGTAGGAGTTGCGGCTCTGAATTTCGATGAAACAAATATCGTGTCACTCTCTCTCATTTAATTTCCGCACTTACTTCCTTTGCAATGCTTGTAATCAATTGTGATGTCATGTCTTAGATTCCTAGTCACTTGTTTTATTACTTCCGCTCTATTGATCATTGGAACTAGGATTGGATCACTCTTAACATGATGCTTAATCAAAAATAATCAAAAAAGTTTAAAATTGTCTATTCACCCCCTCTCCAGGCAGGCGGAAGCCAGGGCGACACGAGTGGGTCGAAGTGACGTGGAGACGACCGGAGGAGGTAGCCGTCGTGCATGGCGTTAGGATCCGATCCGCGCGCAGCGAATCAGCGGTTGGACGAATCCGAACTGGGCCTAGCTCGGCGGCGTCAGGGGAAAGGACCGGGGCAGCGCCGATCTAGAGGTGGACGAGACCGGGTGGCGCGGATAGGGGCCAGGGCCGCGCCAAGGAGGAGGATGGGGTGGCGCGCTGGCCGTGGAGTCAGGGGCGGCGCCTTGTCGGGCGTGGAGAGCCGGGGCGGCGACGTTGGGCGGTGTGGAGAGCGCCGGCAGGATGGGACGGAGCGCCGGCCGTGGAGGAGACGGGTGGCGCCGTCGCCATGGGCACTTGGGGGAGTAGAGGCAGGGTCGGCCGCTGCCGGCGCGTGGAAGAGGACGGCCGGCCGCGTTGCCGCGGGCGCTTGGAGGTGGAGGCGGTGGTGAGGCCGAGGCGGCGCTGTTGCCGGGCGCGAGGAGGAGGCGGAGGCGTGGCCGGCCGCCCCGGCGCGTGGAGAAGACGGGGGCGGCTCTGCACCCCTGCAGACAGAGAGAGAGAGAGCCCGAGGGCTGAGCGATGAGGAAGATGGGGAGGGGCGGCGCACCGGCCGCCGCCTCCCCTTTTACCCCCTTTTTTTTTGTTCTTGTCTTTCCAGCTGCCGCTTGATCTCTGTGTTCTCTTCTTTTATAACCAGCAATTAGGGTTTTGCGATTATGGGCCAAAATTGGGCCGGCTTGATTCTAGGCCAAAAAATTCTTGGATTACGGGCCGGTCGATGCCAATTTTTTTTTCATCAAACAGATTAAGCACAATAACGCCCAACCGCAATTGATCATCTTTGAAGACTGCAACATCAGTATTGACAAGAAGTGTTCCAGCCGGCGAAGCACTCCACCCTTCGTCAGATGGAGGAGGGCCAAACTTGGATGTAGCCATGGGTTAGAGCAGTTTTGCAAGATTAGATCGAATTGAGTGTCAGTGAGGTCAATTTCCCCATTTGAAGGCCAAGGAACCTGCAGTTATCTCGGCACATACCACGACGATATTCATCATTGTTCAAGCCTCACACTCTCGAGATAACAACCCTACATTGAGCCATATATTCCCATGTGAGAGAGATTAGAAGGGGAAGCTTTCCGAGAAGAAGAAGGCCCGCGCCGAGCGAACCCGTGCTAGTTAAAAGAGGATTATGTGTGTGTGTGTTGGAGCGCCTATCGCCTGAGCGTTGGTGCTCATTTATATTAGCGGGGGAGGGGGCGAGAGATGGGACAAACCTCTTTGCAGTGTATCCGTCGACTTTGTTGACTTTTGGTACATCGGTGCCCGGAAAATGCATATATATGTGGCCCCGCCAAAAGATAAGGGCTCGGTTGGTGGCCTGTGTCGTCAGGCATCGTTAGCATGTCGCCACTCGATCCTCGACAGACGTGGATATGGATACGAAGCACTGGCTATCTAATAGATACATAATGTCCAATTCTTTTAAAGAAAGGACAGAAGAGGTATCATCTATTGATCAAAGAGAAAAAAAAGTTACATGGGGGATATGCGCCCCTCCCCCCAATGGGCTTACAAGTACGGGGCAATGTATTAAGCCCCAAAGTAATTGAAATGTGCCGGCTGATCGATCTCTGCAGTCACAGTGCTAGTGACGAATATACAAGTGCACGCCTGACACATATCTTCGGATGCTACTAGTCTACTAACACACACAACATGTCATATATAACCTAGCTTATTATCTTCCCTGAGCTCGCACAGAAGAGAGCTGATTTATCTGACAAATCGGAGCACTAGCCAATAGCCATCAATGGAGGGCTTGTATACGATAATTGCATCTGCTTGGCCTTAACAGTTAGTAGGAGGCCGATCTGCCGGAGCTGAGCAGGCACTTATCCGGCTCCCGCACAATGTAGATCTCATCCCCGACCCTGCCGTAAAGGTCCTGGTTCCTGTGCCATCTCCACAGAGCATACGTCTCGTTCTTCACCTGCATGCGCATCCAAATATCTCGCTAATTAATTTCATCATTCAAAGATGATCCCACTCTTGTGAAGTTAACTTGCTAGTTCATGAATTTCATATAGTCAAATCAATTTGACAGGCAGAAATGTATTTCACATAGTACCTCAAGAATGCCATGGCCGAAGCTGCTCTCCCTGTAGGCGCTGTAGTCTGGCTGCCGGTCCCAGCAGAAGCTGCCGGCGGCCGGGCCGGACGTGAAGTTGAAGGCGCAGAAGCCGCCCATGAAGTCGTCGGGTGTGGACAGCGGGTCCGGGCAGTGGCCCGGCTCGTCAGCGTGGGTGGTGGCCATCTTCTCCCGGTTCCCGCCGTCGCCGACCGAAATGTGCACAGGGCCGCATGGGTCCAGTGTGTAGTTGAACACCCGGTTAGAACGCTCGTAGGCATGCACCTGACATAATTCAGACGAAAAAACTTTCAGCGAACAAGGAACAGAGACTCTGCCGATAAAGCACTTCCAGCAATGTGAAGCTAATTGAAGTTGTTGTGTAGGCATTCTTTTACATGGCCAGTGAAGACGATGTCGACGCCGTAGTCGTAGAGGAGCTCCTCCATCTCCACTCTCATGCACTCTGCCTCCCTGTAGTGAGCTTTGTAGGTGCTGTACCACGGTGCATGCCACCCGGCTATCAACCAAGGGGTCACTGACCTGTCCACCTTTGCCAGGTCTTTCTCCAACCATCTATACTGTTCCCCTGGATTTGTTGTGGATGAAGGTTAACAGTCAAAATTCAGCCTCATCGCACTACTGAAGAAAACAGCTAAATTTTTGGTTTAGAAGAGGTGTGCATCTTGACAACGGTCAAAAGAAAAATCTGTTGCCCAGTTCTTTTCAGCTTAACGGCTTAACAGCTTAACGACTTATCTATGTTTTAAAAAGACATATGCTTTGGGTTTTTTTAGTCCGTTTTTTTGCTATTGCAAAGGTGGGTCCTAACGTTTTAAAAAGCAAGTCAAACAAAATGGATCCGAATCTCGAGACTACCTTGACAAGCGCTTGAAATTCAGTTATTTCAGCCGTTTAGCTATTCAGCCGTTAAGATCAGCCCAAAAGAACAGGGCCGTAGTGCACACTGGTATTCTTCTTTACTGAATTTCTTTGATAATATTGTTTTGCTGCTCTGATGTCGTTATTACTAAACTTTCCAAGATGTTTGAATTTGTACAGGAGAAGAATTAAGCTATGTCATTAAGGGGAGGAATTCGAATTTACATATACCTGATTTACTGTAGTTAGCATAGGCCGCGAGCATGATGAAATGAATCCCCCCAACATCGAAAGAGTAGTAGAATGGAGAGAATGATTCACTCTCCTTCGACGGGAACGCGAACCTCGAGCTGTACGATGCAAACGTCTTGTTGTCGATCTGCTGCTCAATCTCGTGGTTCCCTTCAACCACCATCATCGGAATCCTCGAAGTCACAGGCTCCATGTACCTGCCAATTAGCAATCCCAAGCTCAATTGCATCCGAATTATGCACTGAACATTCCACAAATGTAGAATTAAGAGTTTCAGAGAAGTTGTTCAGAGTTCCAGAAAAAAAAAAGTTCAGTTTCTGACAGCTACCTTCCCCAGTAATCCCAGCGCGGTTGATACGTCTCGTGGATGGGCGTCGACTTAGCAAACGAGCATGAGTAGCAGTCTGTTCCGGTGCCGTTGGTCAGGTACAAGTTGGCGTAGCTGACGTCGCCGACGAGGAGGATCAGGTCGGGCTGGTTGCTCACCATGTGTTCGACGGTCGAGGTGGTGTTGTAGGTGAGGCCAAGATCGCCGACCACGGCGATCCTCCCAGGGTAGCTCCCCGGCCCGACTGCCGGCATCGTCCGGAACGCGTGGACGCCGCTCATCGCCTCCGGGATGGCTGGGTCACCGCACTGGTAGTAGTACTTCGTCCCAGGCCGAAGCCCTGCAGATCGTGCGCATGTGGTGACAGCGTCAATTTCAGTCGTGAAATCTGCTAAAAATTGGTCCTTTTTGGCAGTGCAGACCTTGGAGGCGGACGTGGTGGATGATGCCGGAGGTGTAGTTCTGGAGGCCCCGGAAGGGGTAGAGCTGGCTGTACACGAGGGCGTCGCCGGCGGCCTCGTGGACCAGAGAATCGGCGGCGAGGCCGTAGCGCACGACGCTGCCGACCATGCCGGCGTCGAGCGGCTTGACGTCGCCGCCCATTTGGAACTCCCCTGCAACACCAGCCATCCATCAAGAACCAGCGGCCAATTCGACCGAATCCGCAATGCCAAATTGCGAATTGGGGTTGGCATTTACCTGTGACCCAGGAGACCCAGGCGGAGGTCGGCGCGGCGGAGAGCGCGACGGCGATCTGCTCGGGGGCCCAGCCCGTGACCCGGCGCTGCACCCGGGGGTCCGTGTCTGGCAGGTCCACGGCGTGGCCCCTGTCCCAGAGCGGCACCGTCACCGGCCGTGAGGGCCCGGACAGAGTAGACGCCGGCTCAGAATCGGCGGCGGCGGCGGCGTCGGCGGCGGCCAAGAAGGCCGCCGCAGCCAGCAGCAGAGAGCTCCACCGCATTGCTGCGACTGGAACGGGTGCTTCCTTCCTGCAGTCAGGATCCGATCAGTGAGGAGGGGATTCATGGAAGGGGTTGGGGATTGTGGAGGAAAATTTATAGGGAGTTGGGAGCGGAAGCGGATGATATTGATGAATGATGCCATTGCAGCCTGTGAGACGGAATCGAGTTGGAAAGTGCGGGCATACGTGATACGTGGCAGCGCTTACGCTGTGTACAAAAGTCACACGGATGCATCGAATTCCAATCGCTGGTCATGCCTCGTAATTCTCTCAGCAAACAGTATCGCTATGTCCCACGAAAAGTGCATTTTAAAGATTTTTTAGACAGATTAATAGACATGAGAAATAATCTACATATCTATAATTAAAACCGTTAACAACCGTACGCATGCACATTGAAAATAAAAAACAGACAATTAAATGTAAAAAAAGATAAACAGACAATTAAATGTGCATGCACCTTAAAAAGTGAAAAAAAGAAATTAATTAACCAAATGAACTCATCTAGATGATTCAAAAGTTACAAATGTATTTTTTAGGGGCATATTTTGAATGCTATATACACTCATTGTGGGACTTCACTCATTGTGGGACTGAGGGAGTACTCACGTAGGGTGAAAACGATTCGGATCTTCTCAATCCGAATTCGGATCGGACTCACGACCAATCAGATTAGATAATTTTGCATGTAAGGTTCAGAATCTATTGGATTTGCACAATTTTATGTAGATACGGATCTTGATTTGGTTCAGTAATATCGAACGAAGCCGAATACGATTCTAGATTTTCAATATTGTATGTATTCAGATATCCGAATAGCCATAACACAAAAGATGCAACCCCAACATCTTATGCAACACCAATAATCCAGCCCAACAACCCTAGAGATTCTCTGTCGTTATAGGCAATGCCATGTGGGCCCTGCCCACTGGAGGCCCACGTGTCAGTGCCTTTAACGGCACTGCCGTTACGGCAGAGCATATCAGCTCCCCAACAACACCCCCGTATCACCTCACATCCTCATAAGTCACATCTCTAACTCCTAGTTTCTATCAGTTTTTGGCTCTTAGTGCCGATGGCGCATCTCATGCCTCTCTAGACCCTCTACTCGCCGATCACCTCGACACTTAGACCACCGGCTTGGTCAGGGTTTAGGGGCTGCGGAGGCCTTCTTAGCCGCCGTCGCCACCGCGCCTGAGCTGGCGTCCACTCTGGCTGGTCCTCATGGTCGATGACGGCGCCTTAGCTCATGCTAGTTGCTTAGGCGTCGGCTCCAAATAGAGAAAATAGTGATCAATTAGAGCACACTAATAATGAAATTATCGTAGACCTTGAAAGGTACTTGAAAGTCAATTATGCTTCTGAACAATAAAAATAGAAGAGTAAAGTACACGAGCGGTCCCTAAACTATTAGTCGATTCTCGTCTAGGTCCCAAATCTATGAAACTGTAGTTTTGAGTCTCTAATCTTTTTAACTAGGTCCGCCTCGGTCCAAACTTGCCACGTGACAACCCTATAACTGACGTGGCGCTGACATGTCACGCAAAATATTTTTAAAAAGGGGAATCATTTAAAAAATAAAAATATTCAGAAATCATTTAAAAAATATTAAACAATTAAAAATATTAAAATGTGGGAAAATTATTTAAAAATCATAAAAATGAAAAAAGAAGAACAGGAAAATCATTAAAACGTAAAATATAAAAAAATCAATAAATTCAAATACATTTAACAACATCATATAAGATTTTGTTTGGTTCTTGTATGAAATAACGTAAAATGGTTCAAATATTCAAATACCATCAAATAACACTTTATACCTTAAGAAAATAACACCTTACGCATGATTTTATTTTAGATGATTTAAACTAAATTTAATTTTCAATTCATCCTTCAAACCAGATTTAAAATTTAACATTCAAATTGGATTTTAAATTCAAAATACATTTAACATTTGAATTTTAATCAAATTCAAATTAAAATCAAATTTTGAATTCAAATTTCAATTTAAATTTTAGATTCAAAACTCAACTAGTATTTTTAATTTAGGATTCAAGCAAGTTATAAAAACAATTTGAAATTTAAAATCAACACAAATTCAAATAATAAATTCAAATTTTAGTCCGAAAACTCAAATCGGATTTTAAATTCAATATTCAAGGTGTATTGAAAATTCAAATCAATGTTTTTAAATTCAAATGTATTTGCAAATTCAAAATCTAAAAATTTAAAATAGATTTAAAATTTAAAATGGATTTCAAATCTAAACCGAATTGAAAATTTAAATCAATTTGTATTTTGGTATAATATAAAATAAAAATATGAATTAAGAAGAAGTAAGAACTTGCGAGAGAAAGTTGTACGGTATCGTTCGACCAAATCGAGGGAACGAAATCATACAGCATATTGAGAGAATATTCCATTTTTCTGTATCACACCGTTTAGGATGATTTGGTACAATTCAGCCAACTAAACACATGGATGGACACAAAAGTCTGTTCCATCAGATACAGTAACCATCTTATTTAGGTAACCAAACACACCCTTAATTAACCATCCAGCAGTTAATTGGGCTTAAAATCACAGGATATAAATCTACAAATTAGGACTTTAATCCCTAGAACAACAATGCACAAGAGTTATCTTAATGGATCATTAATCTAAACATACGACGATGAGCACTACGGCACAATAGGAATTACTAGATCAATACTGAATCGGTCAGGCTGAAAGAGCAACCCAAAACAGCACCAAAATTACTACGGTACTCAAAGCACAAGCCGAAATCACTTACCAACTATCAGAGTATAATAGCAGCACGATAAGATCAGTATACCAGTACTATGTGCTCAGTCACACACAAATGATCCATCAAAATCAAATAATCTAAGAGCAATACTATTCTAGGTCTATCAAGATCCTTAATAAACAGATTAAATTAGTCTCAATTTAATGCAATCATCATCAGGTAGATTATAGCCACAAAGAACACAGCGCATATACCCTAATTGGGATCGATTCCTATTTAAAGAATAGGCCTAAAGATAATCCAATTGGCCTTCTGCACAAAAGAGGAACAAGAATACTCATGTAGTGTCGGAACCAAACCAGCAAGGAAGAAGAGAAGTGTGTACGAAGCACTGTCCTAGAAATCAGATCGTCGTGCTATAGAAGCACCACCGGCGAAGAGACCAGAAGATACAATGTCGTCGCCCCCACCATGGCCGAGATGAGGAGAGGACCCGAAGAGCAAGAAGGAGCTGCGACGAGCTCACGACGACCACCCCGTGGCCACTGGGAACCAGAGCGAGGAACCGAGCACCCCCATCATGCACAGCCGGCGCCAGTGGCCAGGGCGCCAACACCTGGGCAAGCAGTGGCGGATGAAGCACACCAAAGTCAGGAAGAAGATGGGGGAAAATAAAGTAACCAAGCCAACTAAACAAGAGAGAGATATACTTTGTTGTTGACTCTACCTATATATGAAGTTTCAAAGCAAAATTTATTTTGTATTAAGAGATAAAAAAAGGAAAAAAAATTGACGACGAGTTCAAAATTGATAAAATTTTATCTTTTTGTAACTTTCAATATAGGATTAATTGGATTTGAAATTTTATATAGAGGTAGAGTAGGCTAAAGAGTATATCTACAAATTCGGTTGCACGATGGCTGCATCATAAGCTTGATTGCACATGATATGTTCCCCTGTAAGACGGCTATAACAACGTTTATTGCAAAACAGGAAAAAAAAATATGATGATCAGGAGTCAAGACCGCATATCATCTATGTTGACATATGTCGGCACCCGATTTACAAGATCGGATTCCACCTGCGTAAACCCGTACTAGTCCCAAGGATCATGGCTAGTACACACAGATATACAGAAACGGAACAGTGCCAACGATAATATTATTACAAATGGAACATAGTCCAGTACAAACAACATACAATGGCTCGCAGGCCGCAAATCAGAGTACACAGCGATACAAGCCTAATGCAACATCTAGAATTTTATTCGTCCCACAGGCACGGAGGCTGTAGGAACGCGCAACCCTAATCTTCATACTCTTCATCGGAGAACGCCTCCTCGACGTAATCCGGGTCCTCCTCCTCGGACGGCGGGCCATACTCGGATGGACCAGCTGTTAAAATTTTGAAAAGAGAGGGGAGAAAAGGATGGTGAGTACAAATTGTACTCGCAAGTCTGGAATTATGCAAATGTGGTTCCGTACAAGGAAGGTTTAGGATATTTGCGGAAATCGCAGTTATTTAACCTAGTTTTGACAAAGCAATTTCGAAACTTTAAATCTCAACATTTTCTTTGGGCTCTTCTTAAACGGTTCTCGCCACTTGGCCTCAGTGCCATAGCAAGAACAAAATTCTTTCTTCTTTTCTTTTCTCAAACTCGCTAGGTCCATTCCGCGTGACACTTCCGATAGGCCGATACCCATTTCGGAATATCACCGGTGGCCCCTAGCTCAAACGAAATCCTTCTCAAATCCTTACGATCTCAAATCCTTCTTTAAAAACCCTTTTCTAAATTGGTTTTAAAATGAAGAAACTACCATATAATCAGTCCTTGGCGCTCATAACCGCGAGCACGGCTATCATGACAGCTTTTAACTCTGCGAGTGGGTACGCCTTACCTCGAGAGGCTACGCACCCAGACGGTGTTTCGCCACAAAACCGTCAACCACGAGGGCCAACGATCGGGCCCGTCCCATTCGAGGCTCGAGGTCGCATTGTTATGGCTCGATTCATAGGATCATAGGATGAGCAGTCCTTAGACTAGGGAGATTTGATATTTTAGCCGATTTGAAACAAGGTGCCCTCTGACCGACCGACAAAATATCTCCCTAGTCGGAAAGATTTTTTGGGGTAAGAGGAAAATCATTCCCTACTTAGCATCACCCTTGATGCGCTATCTTTAAATCACCCTTTTCCAACCATTTCTCAAAACATTCATCTTTCACACAAATGATTGAATCATTCCGCATAAATGATTTTAAGCATTTATCCTACCATAATCAAAGCATATAAATAAGAGCAATTCATATTTTAGCCTTAGGTTTAATCCTACCATATTTCTTACCTTTCTATTCGGTCATGATAACTAAGTCTAGGAAATACGGCATTTATCTTTTAAACTAGCATGCATATTTTCAAGTCTAATAACATTTTCTAAATAACCGAAAATGGCTTCTCAATATGATCAAAGGGGGACTTGCCTTGATCGGTTCCGGGGAAAGCGAAGGGGACGTCGTCGATCGGGTCTTCGAGAGCTTGACCTCCTAAAGCGCGACACGCATGCGAAGCAATACAACACACATAAGTAAAATATTTTATGCCATCTTTGTTTTAGAAAAATGCAGAAATCCTATTTTCCATGCATTTTCATTTAAAGGAAACATGATGCTAAATGGTTAATGCACACATGGTATGATGCCGTCCCAAAATTACTTGCATAACCAAAGCAGATCTTTGGATGGATGCCATGCCTACAACTAATATTTTTAAGGTCCAAAGAACCTCCAAAGTATTTTTTCTGAATTTTATAGAATAATTACAGCAAATGAAATTTAAAGATGCACCTAGAGCTTGTCTATTTAACCAAAATGGATTCCAAATGCATGACATGCAGATACATAATTTTCCTGTGTTCAGAAACTAATAAAGTAATTTTACTAATTTTACTGAATTTTTAGCATGCACAAGCTATTTTAATAAATACTTTTAGTGAACCCGAAATGATTTAGTTGGAAAGCGTAAAAGAAAATAAAAAGAAGGAGAGGGTTAAATGGCCATGGGCCGCTCGACCGACGGCCCAAATCAAGAACGCGCTTCGGCACTATGTGGCGAGATCGCAGAGCTGCATGAGTGACAGAGGGCCCCACCGGTCGGTGGCACCGCAGAGGCAGCGGGGGGCAAACAGAGGATGACCACCGGGCGGCGGAGCGGCCAATGGCGGCGACGACTCCGCCACCGTGGTTCAATCGCCACGCGAATCTAGTTACGGAAAGGGCGAATGTATTGGAGGTCCAACCATCCAACGAGGTGATCGAACGCAGGCGCGGGCGATCCGCAGCGGTGATGATCCACGGACCACACGGCGCCGGGCGATAAATGGCATCAACAAAGCGATTGATTCGCCGAAGCTATTAGGGAGTGGGATGAAACGATTGGCGAGCTCACCGAGGACGAAGAAACGGCAAAGCGGTGAGATTGCGGCGGCGGCGACGGCGCTGGCTCCGTGACACGCACGGGCCTCACCGCTCCAAACCAACGGCGCGAGCTCCACGGAACGACTGCGCCAAATACGTGGTGAGGTTGGCGCGAAACCGGACGGAACAACGGAGGAAACGGCGGCGACGCGGAGAGAAGGAGCAACGACCGCTCGGGTGAAAGACGTTGCGGTGGCGCAAAGCAAAGGGCGCGGAGGTAGCGATACCCATTTATAGGCGAGCCCGCATTGAACGACCGACGCGACAGCGGTTTGGCGAACGCCGGCGCCGATTCGGCCGGTGCCGTGTAGGTGAACGCATTGAACGCGAGGGTGGTTCGCCGGCGATAAGACAAGGAAAGGGGTAGGGGACGGAGAGGGTCCGAAGAAGAGCGAGGGCGGCGATTTCATGGGAATCTTGGTGGCGAGCCCCGGAGGAGAGGTACAATGGCGGCGATCGGTGAGAAGGGCGCGCGCGGGAAGAAGAAAAACAGGGAGGAAGAGGAGAGGGTGACAAGGTGGGCCCACACGGCGGTGAGACCACTGGCTGTTGGCGAGGGAGACGACAAATGAAGCTGGGCTGGCGCGAGGTCAAGGTCCAATAGCGGAAGGAGCAGGGGAAAAGGAGAGGAGGAAAAGGGAGTGGGCCGACTCGGGCCGAAAGGAGAATAAGACCCTTTTGAATTTTCTGGTTTCCAAATAATTATACCTTCAAATAGCCTCTTTAAATACTTTAATACTTAGGAAATATTATTTGCTTTCCCAAAACTTATTAATATAATTCCAAAAATTTCATTGGGATTGGCTTAAAAGAAGTAGAATACATGCACTAAACAATTATTAAATTTTTCAATGAGAGCGCATGCAATGACAAGATTAAATCAATTTTCCAATTTAAATGCAGAGCATGCAATAATGATGCCATGATGCAATATGACATGATTATTTTGATTTTAAAATTATGCAATTTAGGAAATTGTTAACGTGCCAAATTGGTTTTTAAAAATTTGGGATGTTACAAACCTCCCCCCCTTAAGGTGAATCTCGTCCTCGAGATTCCGACTCTTCCGGAAACAACTCTGGAAACTCAGCCTGAAGATCTGACTCGCGCTCCCAAGTGGCCTCAGCCTCAGAGTGGTTGCTCCACTGAACTCGGCAAAAACGCGTAGCCTTACTACGGGTTTTGCGAACTGCCACATCCAAGATTCTGACCGGGTATTCTTTGAAGGACAGATCAGGTTGCAAATCCAATACCTCAGGAACCAACTGCTCTTCAGGAACTCGCAGACATTTCTTCAACTGAGAAACATGGAACACATTATGCACACCCGCCAGGTACTCAGGAAGTTCCAACTGATAGGCCACTTCACCTCTTCGGGTAAGAACCTTGAAAGGACCAATAAACCTCGGAGCTAACTTGCCACTTACACGGAATCTACGCATGCCCTTGAGAGGGGACACGCGTAAATACACAAAATCTCCAACGGCAAATTTCAAATCCCGTCGACGGTTATCAGCATAACTCTTCTGTCGGGACTGAGCTGTCTTTAACCTCTGTTGGATCATTCTGACCTGCTCTTCGGTCTCTTGCAAAATATCCAACCCAAATATTTTTGACTCACCGGTCTCTTGCCAATACAAGGGAGTCCTGCACTTCCTTCCATACAACGCTTCAAAAGGAGCCATCTGGATGCTGGACTGATGACTGTTGTTGTATGCAAACTCGGCATAAGGCAACTGCTTATCCCAAGCGGTAAGCGCGACGAGCACAAGCTCTCAACATATCTTCCAAAATCTGATTTACTCTTTCAGTCTGCCCATCAGTCTGAGGGTGAAAAGCTGTGCTAAAATTCAGACGAGTCCCAAGCGACTCGTGGAGCTTGTCCCAAAACTTTGAAGTGAACTGCGTACCCCGATCCGACACGATCTTTTTAGGTACACCATGCAGACACACAATTCTGCTCATGTACAACTCAGCGAGCTTGCCTCCAAAGATAGGTGGTGCGAATCGAACAAAATGGGCTACTTTGGTCGATCATCAACGATGACCCAAATAGAGTCGTGGCCCGCTTGGGTCCTTGGAAGACCAATAATGAAGTCCATCCCAATTTCTTCCCACTTCCACTCTGGAATTTTCAAAGGCTGCAACAAACCTGCAGGACGCTGGTGCTCTGCCTTCACT
Organism: Raddia guianensis; assembly: GCA_036346415.1. Classification (NCBI taxonomy): domain Eukaryota; kingdom Viridiplantae; phylum Streptophyta; class Magnoliopsida; order Poales; family Poaceae; genus Raddia; species Raddia guianensis. Next base: position 58,460,147 of record CM070536.1, read on the forward strand.
CTTTGGCAAATATCACAACGGACCACAAATTCTGCGACCTCTCTTTTCATGCCTGTCCACCAATACGAACTTTTTAAATCTGAATACATCTTGGTGCTACCAGGGTGTATGGAGATGGGGCTGTCATGAGCTTCCTTAAGGATGAGCTCTCTTAGAGCGCTGACACCAGGCACAAAGATCCTTTTCTTAAACCAGAGCACACCTTCATCATCAACAGAAAAATTTGGTGCTTTATCTTTCAGCATTCTGCCTTTGATCTCTTGAACTTCTTCATCACCCTTTTGGGCTTCCTTGATTTGATTCAACAAGGTGGGTTGCAATTCCATCGAATTCAAATGGCCGACTTTTACCATTCCAAGATTTAGCTTAAGAAATTCTTCACACAGATCCGGCGACATCTCCTCACTCCGGAGGTGATTACAAGCGGGACGGCGGCTTAGAGCATCAGCCACCACATTGGGTTTGCCAGGGTGATAGTGAATTCCCACATCATAATCCTTGATTAACTCCAACCAACGCCTTTGCCGTAGATTCAGGTCAGGCTGGGTGAAAATGTACTTAAGACTCTTATGGTCAGTGAATATCTCAGTGCGATTCCCCATGAGATAGTGCCTCCAAATTTTCAGGGCATGGACAACAGCAGCTAATTCCAAATCATGGGTAGGGTAATTTTGCTCATGTGGCTTAAGCTGACGAGATGCATAAGCCACCACCCTTCCTTCTTGCATAAGAACACAACCAAGACCTTGACGAGATGCGTCACAGAAAATCTCAAAGTCCTTGCGAATATCAGGCAAAACTAGCATGAAAATGAAGTTAGACGCTTTTTCAACTCTTGAAAACTGTCTTCTGGCTGGCGGTCCATTCAAACTTCTTTTCTTTCTTCAACAAATTAGTCATCGGTCGGGCTATTTTGGAGAACCCTTCGATGAATCGGCGGTAATACCCCGCCAAACCAAGGAAACTTCTGACTTGAGTCACAGACTTCGGTTGCTTCCAGTCAACCACAGATGCTACTTTCTCAGGATCCACAAAGAACACCTTCAGCAGAAATGAAGTGACCAAGGAAAGACACTTCTTTCATCCAAAATTCACACTTACTCAGCTTGGCGAACAATTGATGCTCCCTTAACCTTTCTAGAACCATCCTCAAGTGAATCTCATGCTCTTCTTCAGACTTGGAATAGATTAGAATGTCATCAATGAACACAACCACAAATTTATCAAGGAAATCCATGAATACCTTGTTCATCAAGTTCATGAAATAAGCAGGAGCATTGGTAAGACCAAAAGACATGACAGTGAACTCATATGCACCATACCGAGTAGTGAAAGTGACTTAGGAATATCGACTCCTTAATTTCGATTTGGTGGTACCTGGACCTTAGATCAATCTTTGAGAAAATAGAGGCTCCTTTCAACCGATCAAATAGATCATCAATGCGAGGCGAGAGGGTATTTGTTTTAATGGTCACCTCATTAAGTGACCTATAGTCCACACACATCCTTAGGGATCCATCCTTCTTTTCACAAAATTCTTGGAGCACCCCAAGGTGACGACTAGGGCGTATAAATCCCTTATCTTGCAACTCTTCGATCTGTTTTTTAACTCAGCCATTAGATTGGCGGAAAGGCAGCACGACCTTTGGGAGATAGGCGCGAGCCGAGGCTAAGTCAATAACAAACTCAACATCTCTCTCAGCGGCATGCACAGCAACTCTTCGAAACACATCGGAAATTCCGCAAGATAGGCGATTCTTCAGATCCAGACCCTTCCAACTTATTTAGGGCAATCAGATTTTCAGGACCGGAGTTAGCAACAAACTGAACTTCCTTACCATCATCCCTAGTCAACTTGACTGTTTTAGAGGCACAGTCAATATGACCCTTATATTTGGCTAACCAATCCATGCCTAGTATCACTTCTATTCCTTTTGAGTCAATGACCACTAGGTCTGCTAAAAATCCCACACCCTCAATTTCAATGCAAACATCAGGGCACATCAACATGGTACGAATGACTTTTCCAGGATTTAATCAAAGCATAGGTTTCTTTAGTGCACTTATTTCAGACCATGATTTTTAGCAAATGATGCAGAATAAATGAATCGTTGCACCGTAATCAAATAATGCGAAGCGGGATTGAGTTGATGTGAAACTTACCCATCATCGCATGGGGTCGGCGTGGGCGTCCTCAAGATCGACGTGGTTCACCCGACCACGCCCCACGTATAAAGATTCACGGCTGCGGGAAATTCCCACAGTGGCATGTAATTCGCGAGCCTTGGCAACACAACTTTGGCTTGACCTTGTGCGGACACGGCACCTTTATTGGGACACGAATCTGGCGTAGTGTCCCATCTCACGACTATCTGAAACACTTGATGCTCGATGTGTCCTTCTTGGGGAGAGCCGACATCCGGTGCGGACCGGTGGAGCCGATCATGACTGGCGAGGCATCACCCATCGAGAACGTGGGCGAGGAGAAGCAAAGGCGACGACCACGGGTGCGGTGTCCCTTGGGACGAGAGCTAGGATGACCATCCTGCTGGGCTCTCTTCCTCTTCCTAGCAGCCAAACACTGACGACGGTTCTCCTCCTGCTTCACAGCACTGGCAAACAACTGCTTGAAGGTAGTGAACTCCGTGGAATCGATCAAGGCTCGGATCTCAGGGTCCATACCCTTCTTGAAGAAGTAGATCTTGTCAGCATCATTCCTCACATCACGGGGCACATAACGAGCCAGCAGAGTAAACTGAGTGAGATACTCATGCATCGTCATGTTCCCCTGAACCAAAGCATGAAACTCACGCCTCTTAGCCTCCTTTGAGCTGTCGGGGACATAATTTTCCTCAAATGCCTCAACAAACTCATCCCAGGTGATAGTCTCAGGGGCATCATGAGACTCACAAAATGTGTCCCACCAGGCCGACGCAACCCCAGTAAGCTGATAGGCTGCGAGCTGAACACTCTCCAGGTCTCCGCATTGGAACATGATCAAACATTTCTCAATGGCCTTCAACCAATCTGCTGCCTCCATGGCATCAGCAGAACCACCGAACTTGGGAGGGTTGGCTCTTAGGAAATTGTTAACACGGGAACTGGCAGGAGGTGGATGGTGTGGCACGGGTGGAGGAGTAGGGGCATTATTTCTTTCTCTCATAAGCTCTCGGAACATCTGGAACTGCATCTCCAAGATCTCCCTTGCAGTGGGATCTCTAGGTGGGGGCGGTGGAAGGTGGGGAGACTCGGCTTGGTTCTCTTGGGGGTTCTCTCGGGGATTTTCTTGGGGGTTCTCTCGTGGATTCTCTTGGGGGTTCTCTCGTGGATTCTCTTGGGGGTTCTGGGGGAGTATTTGTGGCGCTGGAGAGGGAAAAAGGTTGAGCTCACGGGGTGGCCCTCCAACGGAAGATCTAGGCTGGAGCAGGCGGTGCAGGCTAACCTCCCAAGTCGGCGGGGCCCACAAGCTCTGCTAGCGGCACCACCACGGGCTCGACCACGGATAAAATCACCACGCCCAGCACGGCGCGAAATCACCATCTGCTTGCCAAGAGGACGAGAGACAATAAGGGGAAAGAGCTAAAACCCAGATTTTTTTCAAAACATGAGTTAAAACATGCAAACTTGGCACGGTGCACACTCACATACATAAAATAATAGTTTTCGTGGTACAATAGGGCGCGGTACCACAAGCGATCGTCGCCACCCCAAATCGCGAGCTAACTACCTCACGGGTTCTGTGGACTGCACCGGACGATTAGTAGGATCGATACAGGGCCCACTGTAAGCACCAACCAAAGTAGGATGGTTACCACGGTGATCCACAGCGGGAAGTGCCTCATCTCCTCGAGGAACAGCCGGAACTCGCTCGGCTCAGGCCGAGGGCGAGGACTCGGGGAACGACGAGGACTTGGAACACGGCGAGGAGGACTCAGAGAATGGCGAGGGACTCGCGGAGCGGCGAGAGCTCACCGAGCGGCGAGGACTCGAGGAACGGGAGCGGCGGCGAGGAGGACTGGCGGAGCGGCGAGAGGGACTCACGAGCGGATCTCGGCCTCCTCCTCATCATTTGGAGAAGCAAAGGCACGGCAGGGGAAACTTCTGGCGGCACAAGAAGTGGCAGTGGTGGGTGCTGTGGCGTGGCGAGGCTGGCAGGCAGGCGGCAAGGCGGGGCGACGAACACCCGCGGGGCGGCCCTCTTTAAAGAGGCGGCCGATTATTTGAGTGGGGGGGGGGGACCGGCAGCAAAGCGGCGGACAAGACGCAAAGCAAAAGAAAAGAAAAGAAAGGGTGACAGCGACTCTTGCAAAGGGTAGGGAGAGCTACGAGCTAAACCTGCTCGTAGTCGGACTCGGAAACCAACTCGACGGGGTCTTCTTCTTCTTCATCATCATCGATGTCGACGGCGGGCTGCCAACCAGGCGGCGGCGAACGAACCATCAGGGGAATGCCCTGAAGCTCGACAAGGGTAGGAGGTGGCGCCCTCACTCCAGTTGGACCCAGATCCAACTGAAGATTCTTGGGGGTGAGCTCGAAGGAGCACAGGGGAAGATCAGCAGGATCCTTGGGCTCGAGTTTGGAGCTGGAGCCGACATCCTTCTCCTTCGGGCGCGAGGACGAAGCAGCAGGAGTAGGAGTCCCGGAGGAAGAAGCGCATTCCCGGAGACGCCGGTTCTCGCGAACCAACTCACGGAGCCTCTTGCGAAGGTGGATCTTCTCCACCAAGTGATGGGAGTCGCGCTTTTAAGGTCGCGCACTCCTTCTTGATCGAGTCCGGTGGCGGTTGGCGTCGTGGCGAATTCAACTCCGCAGGCGATGGTGTCGGCGTCGCCCGTGGATTGGACGAGCTCAAGAAGGTGGTACACCGTCGGGTCACTCACCCTCGGCCGTCGAGCGTGGTGAACAGCTCGTCGGCGGCAAAGAGAGGAAAGAAGCGAAGCGGGAGACGGCAACTCACGCGTGAATGATCATGAGTCGGTGTAGAGCAAGTCCGACACGCCCTGGATGGCGTCTCGAAAGGTACCGACGCGAGTGGCGAGTAGCGAAACGGACCCGGGTAGGTGGGGACCGGCAAAGAAGATGGTGACGACACCACCCAAAGATGTGCGTCCCTTGCGTGGAGCAAATGGCACCATGGTACATGGGGTCACCAAAATAGCGTGCTCAAAGATCGGCAAGTGGCGCGACGAAACCTCCGTAGCCAACACCAAGGCTGGAAGCGAACGCCGGCATCTACAAGTTTCCAAAAGATCATCAGTCAAAGATAGATTGCGAAGAGTAAGAATATATTTAACAATTATTTCTTTTTAAAAATTATATGGTCTCTAATTTCTAGGGCTACGCCCTAGGGCCAATAAGAACGGCTCGATACCAATTTCGCGGCACCGATTTACAAGATCGGATTCCACTGCGTAAACCCGTACTAGTCCCAAGGATCATGGCTAGTACACACGGATATCTGTAAACGAATAAAGGCCAACGATAATATTATTACAAACGGAACATAGTCCAAGACAAACAACATACAACGGCTCGCAGCCGCAAATCGAGAAAGTACAATGATACAAGCCTAATGCAACATCTAGAATTTTATTCGTCCCACAGTGCACGGAGGTCAGAGGAACGCGCAACCCTAATCTTCATACTCTTCATCGGAGAACGCCTCGACGTAATCCGGTCCTCCTCCTCGGACGGCGGGCCATACTCGGATGGACCAGGTGTTAAAATTTTGAAAAGAGAGGGAGAAAAGGATGGTGAGTACAAATTGTACTCGCAAGTCCGAATTATGCAAATGTGGTTCCGCACAAGGAAGGTTTAGGATATTTATGAAATCGCAGCTTATTTAACCTAGTTTTGACAAAGCAATTTCAAACTTTAAATCTCAACATTTTCTTTGGGCTCTTCTTAAACGGTTCTCGCCACTTGGCCTCAGTGCCATAGCAAGAACAAAATTCTTTCTTCTTTTCTTTTCTCAAACTCGCTAGGTCCATTCCACGTGACACTTCCGATAGGCCGATACCCATTTCGAATATCACCGGTGGCCCCTAGCTCAAACGAAATCCTTCTCAAATCCTTACGCATCTCAAATCCTTCTTTAAAACCCTTTTCTAAATTGGTTTTAAAATGAAGAAACTACCATATAATCAGTCCCTTGGCGCTCATAACATGAGCACGGCTATCATGACAGCTTTTAACTCTGCAGAGTGGGTACGCCTTACCTCGAGAGGCTACGCACCAGACGGTGTTTCGCCACAAAACCGTCAACCACGAGGGCCAACGATCGGGCCCGCCCCATTCCGGCTCGAGGTCGATGTTATGGCTCATTCATAGGATCATAGGATGAGCAGTCCTTAGACTAGGGAGATTTGATATTTTAGCCTGGTTTGCCAAACAAGGTGCCCTCTGCACCGACCGACAAAATATCTCCCTAGTCGGAAAGATTTTTGGGGTAAGAGGAAAATCATTCCCTACTTAGCATCACCCTTGATGCGCTATCTTTAAATCACCCTTTTCCAACCATTTCTCAAAACATTCATCTTTCACACAAATGATTGAATCATTCCGCATAAATGATTTTAAGCATTTATCCTACCATAATCAAAGCATATAAATAAGAGCAATTCATATTTTAGCCTTAGGTTTAATCCTACCATATTTCTTACCTTTCTATTCGGTCATGATAACTAAGTCTAGGAAATACGGCATTTATCTTTTAAACTAGCATGCATATTTTCAAGTCTAATAACATTTTCTAAATAACCGAAAATGGCTTCTCAATATGATCAAAGGGGGACTTGCCTTGATCGGTTCCGGGGAAAGCGAAGGGGACGTCGTCGATCGGGTCTTCGAGAGCTTGACCTCCTAAACGCGCACACGCATGCGAAGCAATACAACACACATAAGTAAAATATTTTATGCCATGCTGTTTTAGAAAAATGCAGAAATCCTATTTTCCATGCATTTTCATTTAAAGGAAACATGATGCTAAATGGTTAATGCACACATGGTATGATGCCGTCCCAAAATTACTTGCATAACCAAAACAGATGCTGGATGGATGCCATGCCTACAACTAATATTTTTAAGGTCCAGCAACCTCCAAAGTATTTTTTCTGAATTTTTATAGAATAATTACAGCAAATGAAATTTAAAGATGCACCTAGAGCTTGTCTATTTAACCAAAAATGGATTCCAAATGCATGACATGCAGATACATAATTTTCCCAGGTTCAGAAACTAATAAAGTAATTTTACTAATTTTTACAGAATTTTTAGCATGCACAAGCTATTTTAATAAATACTTTTAGTGAACCCGGAAATGATTTAGTTGGAAACTGTAAAAAGAAAATAAAAAGAAGGAGAGGGTTAAATGGCCATGGGCCGGCTCGACCGACGGCCCAAATCACAAGAACGCTTCGGCAAGGCATGTGCTGGCGAGATCGCAGAGTCGCATGGTGACAGAGGGCCCCACCGGTCGGTGGCACCGCAGAGGCAGCAGGGGGGGCAAACAGAGGATGACCAGCCGGCGGCGGAGCGGCCAATGGCGGCGACGACTCCGGCCACCGTGGTTCAATCGGCCACGCGGGAATCTAGTTACGGAAAGGGCGAATGTATTGGAGGTCCAACCATCCAACGAGGTGATCGGAACGGGCGGCGCGGCGATCCGCAGCGGTGATGATCCACGGACCACACGGCGCCGGCGATAAATGGCATCAACAGGCGATTGATTCGGCCGGAAGCTATTAGGGAGTGGGATGAAACGATTGGCGAGCTCACCGAGGACGAAGGAAACGGCAAGGCAGTGAGATTGCGGCGGCGGCGACGGCGCGGGCTCCAGTACACGCACGGGCCTCACTGCTCCAAACCAACGGCGCGAGCTCCACGGGAACGACCTGCGCCAAATACGTGGTGAGGTTGGCGCGGAAACCGGGACGGAACAACGGAGGAAACGGCGGCGACGCGGAGAGAAGGAGCAACGCACCGGCTCGGGTGAAAGACGTTGCGGTGGCGCAAAGCAAAGGGCAGCGGAGGTAGCAGTACCCCATTTATAGGCGAGCTCCGCATTGAACGACCTCTGACGCGACGCGCGGTTTGGCGAACGCCGGCGCCGATTCCGGCCGGTGCCGTGTAGGTGAACGCATTGAACGCGAGGGTGGTTCGGCCGGCGATAAGACAAGGAAAGGGGTAGGGGACGGAGAGGGTCCGCGGAAGAGCGAGGGCGAAAGCGATTTCATGGGAATCTTGGTGGCGAGGCCCCGGAGGAGAGGTACAGCGGCGGCGACTGGCTGAGAAGGGCGCGGCGCGGGGAAGAAGAAAACAGGGGAGGAAGAGGAGAGGGGCTGACAAGGTGGGCCCACACGGCGGTGAGACCACTGCTACTTGTGAGGGAGACGACATATGAGCTGGGCTGGCGCGAGGTCTGTGCCCAATAAGCGGAAGGAGCAGGGGGAAAAGGAGAGGGAGGAAAAGGGGAGTGGGCCGACTCGGGCCGAAAGGAGAATAAGACCCTTTTGAATTTTCCTGGTTTCCAAATAATTATACCTTCAAATAGCCTCTTTAAATACTTTAATACTTAGGAAATATTATTTGCTTTCCCAAAACTTATTAATATAATTCCAAAAATTTCATTGGGATTGGCTTAAAAGAAGTAGAATACATGCACTAAACAATTATTAAATTTTTCAATGAGAGCGCATGCAATGACAAGATTAAATCAATTTTCCAATTTAAATGCAGAGCATGCAATAATGATGCCATGATGCAATATGACATGATTATTTTGATTTTAAAATTATGCAATTTAGGAAATTGTTAACGTGCCAAATTGGTTTTTAAAAATTTGGGATGTTACAACATATATCTTTGATCAGTACTATAACAAAACATGATGTTCAACATTGGACACCAGTAGCGTTGATAAACACAAATATTTCATAGGAGGAGGTCAGGATCTACTGCATAAGGGTCTTTTCTCCCATGTCACTCATTAAAATTCGCATTTTCTACTATGTCACTCGGACGGGCCCGTATTCAGTGACTCAGGTGTTCCCATATTTTATACTCATATAGGAATTTACATACAAATTTAATGGAACGGGGATAATTTTCCCACTGCATAAAGCGATGAAAATCATTAGCAATTCAGCCCATTGTCTTACGACAATTACAGAAAGTTGCAGTGTCAAATCAATTTATCTAACAAATTCAGCTCTAAGAAGGTATCAAGGATATTTTGGGGAAATGAAGAACCTAGAAACAGCGTAGAGGAGGAAGGCTCGCGGAGGAGGATTCACGATCGAGAAGGCTGGTGGAGGGAGGCGTGCAGAGGAGAGAAGGTACGTACCAGGAGGGCGTGTGTGGTGGAGGAGGTTGGTAGAGGACGAAGGCGCAAACTAAGCAATGGAGGAAGGAGGAGGAATGCGTCATGTGCGTCAGCAATCCCCCGCGTGGTAGAAGGACAATATTCACACACACATGATTTTTTTTTGGAATAGTCCTACATTGGAAGTGGGAAAGACCTTAGCATGATTTATAAGGGTGAGGGTGCACCCCCTCATTGAGCTAGCATTTTGGGGAGATGTGACCCAAGAGACCTAAAACCCGCTGCTGTACGTTGGGCCTACATATGCTGGCCTAGGGGTGCTCGGCGGCACGGCCAACATTTTTTGGGAGGAAGAGGGGATCCAGGAGAGAAGAAAACGTGTTTTATCGATGGCATGTGTCGATATGCTAGCTACAAACCATCGATAGTTGCCTAAAAAATTATCAATCGCCGCTACACTGGTCGCCAATAATCCTCTCTCTTTCTTAATTTTCTTTCCTCCACATAGGACTGACGGTGACATGGATCAGCTTACAGCGCACCATTGGAGATACTCTCAGTGCAGTGAACAGGGAAAGAGAAAACTGAATGTGACATTTTGTCATGGTGGAAGGTTAAGCAACATGAACTTCCTATCCTTTCTAGACTTGCTAGAGACGTTTTGTATATTTAAGTGTTCATTGTTGCTTTGGAGTTGACTTTTAGTGCCGGTGGACGTGTTGTTGATCCATTTCACAGTCGTTTAGATTCTAAAATTTTTCAAGCGTTGATTTGGACCAAACCCTGGATAACAGCATCTAGGAAAGCCAATATTATTTTCTACACTTGTGTTTGCTATTTTCTGTGCACTAATTTAATTTTTGAACATGCAGGTGGAACCATTCGAGATGGATATAGCGTAACTAATATAGACATGGAGAACATTGAGAGGCCGATTGGGAACTTGAGGACAATAGTTTTGTAGGCGGGTTAGAAATCGGAGCTCACTAATGCTAAGCTTGTTAAAAGGGGATCAACAAGCCCCATTTTATGGCGTACTAGGTCATTTGTAGGCGAAAGAGTCCATGACGAACCAAAATGAGTGGCACAGTTTTTTTTACCCTAGTTCAGGCCTCCCATCACCGGAATAACAACCCTACGTATTGCCTTTCAATAGTATGATGAAGGGAATACAAAGGGGGAGGTCATCCGAGCAAGACCAAGCTTGCTCAAGGGTTAGGGGTGTGTGTTATACAGAGAGTGAGAGTTGTATATTGTTATGGGTGTGGAGCCTCTCTATATCGGCCAATTGGAGGAAAGAGGCAAGCTTCGTCTGCAAGGAATCAGCTGTTGCCTCTCTGATAGATTCGTTTAGTCTTGTCAAGACATGTATCTCTAGTCAAAGGCATGGTGCATTGGTTAGTTTTGCAGGTGGCCCCACACGACCATCCCTTGGTCGAAAGTTGCCCCGTGCCAGCAGGAGGACCAAGGTTGGCCCGTTGGTCAGCCCATGAGATTAAATGGTGTTGGGCCGCATGGCCCAACCACCGACAGCTAGCCCTCGAGGCTCAAGCTAGACGCGAGACATCTCCTTGAGGTTGAGAATAGTAGAAAGGAGGGGTATTAGCCTTGTTGCTTCAATTTATAGTTGCGCTTTTGGGGCGAATTTGGCCGAACACAAGTACCCTCAGGTGGTGATTGAGCACTCGAGGGATCTGTCAGACAAGACAAACTTGTGTATGCCACATTTCAGGCATTAATCGAATGTCCGACGGTTTGTCGAGCATAAGCAGAATCACGTTGCCCCCTCCTAGGTGGTGATTAAGCACCAAGGAACTAACAGACAGGATGACTTTGTATCTTTCGCATTTCGGGCATTAATCGGATATCTGAAGGAATGTTGGTGTTTGCCTCAAGCGAAGTGCATACTCGGCAGGATGGGAAAGATGATTTCTTGAGCGCAGGACATGCTCAAGAAAAATAGGATGTTCCCTAGCGAAAGTGCCAATGGAGTGCCTACTTGGGACGATATCACTGAGACCATCCCGGGCAAAAAATGGTCACATAAGCGCGCATAAAAAACCCGATTGTGCAGGATTTTGCCTAGATACGCCATAGCTCACTCCCCAGGTGCGCTGACTTTGGTGCAGACTGGCGCACACGCAATGCCGGTTTGTGCGTATGTAAGCAAGGGGTCCGTGACTCCTCAAGGCTAGTGCGAGGGGGACCCCTCGCATGGAGAGTCGTTGAACTGTCGCGGCAACAGCTCATCTCTCCGATCTTAATAGAAAGGTGTGTTGCCTCGCTCGGACTCCACACCGTCGCCTCCCATCACTTAGCTCGTACGCCAGAGGAACAGCGATGAGCTCTCACACATTGCCATTAGCGCCATGCTGGTCGTGATCAGCTCACCAAGCTCCACCACCAGGAGCAAATCAGGGTCGATATTGTGCACACACAAACCCTTGCGGAGGAGCTCGCTGCTGTCGAGGAGGCGGAAGAATGACGGCTAAGTAGGGCTTGCCATCGCCGCCCTTCTAGTCAAGGGGGGCGGTGTGCGTCGTCCTAGGCGGCGGCCTTGTCCCACCATTGCAAGAGCAGCGGGGTAGGCGGCGGATGCCCCATTGCAGCAGTGGCGTTAGTGATGGTTGATGGAAGGCAACTCCTTGTGGCTCAGTGGGGGTCATGGCCAAGGTGGAGGAGTGCTCCACCACCAACGGCAACTGATAGTCCCGTGCTTGAGATCGACATGGCCTGGGTGATGGGTAGACTGCTGATGGAACCGGTGCCAAAATTTGCACCGGCTCTAGCCCCTCCGTCTCTAGTGAGTAGCGCTGGCAAAGAACACGGGACCTCCGATTGCAAAGACTGAGGGTCGTCTGACCACCGCCTCCAGCAGAGGGTCGCTCAAGTGAGGCCGGTACCAAGCGCCGATGGACTACCTCCTCTTCTTTCCTCTTCCTTTTTTCTTTCCTTTTTTTTGTAATATAAAGATGTTTAATGGATGACAAGGTTACTAGTTATTTCCTCCTATTCTGCTGCGGTACATCGTCTCGCTGCAAACTTAGCCCCTGTACAGCCCGCTCAAGGGCTATCCTCCCTTAGAGCATCTCCAATGGGGCTGAGTCAGCTAGCTATAAGAGAATACATGTCAGCAACCATCTTACATGGAAGAGAGAGAGACCGAAGAAAAAGAGCAACGCTAGCGACTCGCGAAGCGCCGGTCAATAGCAGAAAACAAGGTGGGTATCGACCGCCTGTAGCCAGCTTGTCGTCTGCTTTCCTCCCTGGGATCTCCTTCTCCTCCCCCAAAATACACCTCCAAAATACACGATTTGCTTCCTCCTCCTGTGCAGCAACCTTCTCCCACGCACCTCCTCTTCCCCCACACAGGATTCCTCCACCGCGGCGCACGAGGTTTCTCCTCCAAGCTGCGTGGCACGCCGGCCTGCCCCCTACTCATCTTCCAGTTCGACGGCGCACCTCGCCGCCGTCTTCCACCGTGCAACAATAAGTCCCCCATGAGTCCTCCTCCACCATCCCTCCTCCTCCGCCGTCTTCCACAACGATGTTTCCTCCTCTGCAAGCTACACATCCACATCTTGCCCCAAATTTCTAGGGTTTCATCTTTCCCCAAATATGTAGTGATGAGTACACGCTCGAAATGGGAAGTTTACACCTCTGCCACCGAATCACCAGTAGACGGGTGTGGAATCCCCTCTTTGGACCACCGCCCCAGCGACTCCCGACGCCGCCTTCTCCTGGATTTCACTGCCGCCGCCGCCTTCTCTAACAACCCCTGGATGCCACCGCCCCAAGTTGGATTGAACTTTGATCCACAAGTGTGGTAAAAACTATTGTTCTGTAATCTTTATGTAGGCTTATAAGAGCATCAACCTATGCAATAGCAAAATGGCTAACGTGGTAACATGGTCTGTATTGCAACCCCCCGGTTGGTTTTGTAAGCCTTCTCCAAAATAGCATGGTTGGCATGACTAGTAATTCAAAGACTCACATTGATGCATCTGAATCAAAAGCCAAGAAGAGCATCGACAGTGACGATCCCGATGCTACTAGGACCAAGAAGCGATTTCCAGGGGCTCAAGATGAAGATGTGAGATTGGTTAGTAAATCACTAGATTTGACTTGTGCCTTTAATTTTTTGTGCTTCTCTGATGATTTTGTAATATGAAATTGTAGTTGAGCTCATGGTTAAACAATTCGAATGACCCCATAAATGGGAACAATAAGAGGAATGAGAAATATTGGATCGATGTCCATGCAGTCTATCATGTTACAACACCTATGTCTAGGAAAAAGGGGAGTGAAGCATCTGAAGGACCGATATCAAAAGATTAAGAGATTGGTTGGATTTTACTGTGCCGCATGGAAGAAGGCTAACTCAATATATACTAGTGGACAATTTGATGACCAGCTGAGAGAGAGGCATTGAAATTTCACACTTATGCACCGTTGGAATGTACTTAAGGACCAACCTAAGTGGCATGCTGTCTTGGAGGAGCAGAAGAAGTCAAAGAAACGAAAGTGCAGCGATGAGGATAAGGTGGAGGTTATTGTGGACATCACTGATGAAGGTATAAAAGAACAGGAACGCCCAATAGACAATAAGGCAGCCAAGAAAGAATGCAATGACAAAGGCAAGGTCAAGGCCGATGATACTGGATTGTTTCAGCTTTGTGGTGAATGTGTTGATCTGGGTGATTTAGTGACGTTCGTTTGATATAGTTGGTTTAATATTTCTAGTGATGCCTGCTACTTAACTTCAAACATATTCATGTATGGTGCTGGCCACACAAAGGATATTCATAGCTGATCACCATTTTCTTATGTACAAGTAGGCATTGAGAACTATTATAGACAACCTTATAGCTAACCCATTGGAAGAGCTAGCTATAAGCATTATCTGTAGATGATGTGGAACTTGTTTGTAGCTAGCAGCTGACTATACCATTGGAGATACTCTTAGGAAAACACGCATGTAGGGTGGCAGATAGATTGCATCAAGCCTCCGCCTTGGACTCCTCATCGCGGAGGATTTCCACTGCGGAGGAGTAGTGTAATCTCCACGGACGGCGCAGTTGTCAGTAGAATAGGAACTGGAGTTCCTAGATGCTGATCTTACTTGCTGAAACAAGGAACAACGAGCCCTATTCCTCGCGTACTATGGCATTCGTAGACGAAAGAGTCCATGGCGAACCCGAACAAGTGACACAATGATTTTGCACTCGTTCAAGTCTCCCATCACTGGGATACAGTCATACGTTCATTCTTTCAATGATGATGGAGAGAATACAAGGGGGAGGTCACCCACCTCATGTTTGACTAGCCAATTAGATAACCAACCCTGCTGCATTGTCTTGATCTCTCCCCTTTTGTATAAATATTTCACGTTTCGAATGCAAGTTTGAAAGATTGCCGTGCTCTTTCTTTTTCTACACAAAGCAGCCCCGAGCAAGACCAAGCCCTCTCAAAGGTCAGGTGTGTGTGTGTGGGTGTGTTATAGGGAGTGAGAGTTGTGTATTGTTGTGGGTATGGATCCTCTCTATATCGGCCAATGAGAGGAGAGAGGAAAGCTTCGTCTGTAGGGCACCACCTACTGCCTCTCTGATAGGTTAATCTTGTCTTGTCAAGCCTTGCATCTCTGGTCAAAGATGTGGTGCATTGGCTGGTTTTTACTGGCGGCGCCACAAAGTGTATTGGCTAGTTTTTGCGGACGGCACCAAGCAACCATCTCATGGTCGAAAGCTGTCATGTGCCAACAAAGGGGCCAGGGTTGGCCTGTTGGTCGGGCAATGAGGTTAAATGGTGCTATGCCACACATGGCCCTACCCCTGACCGGTTTGTACCTTTAAACTTTATTGTTACCTCGTATATATACTCATGTAAAGCTTTGATTGTTGTCCAGTAAAAGAAGTTGTCTAATGGAGTATCAATGTTACAATGCAAAGTTTCTCCTAATTAAATTCCTTTATATGACTTGAATTTGTCGGAGCAAAATCATAACGATGACTTTTTGGAGGAAGAGGGAGAGGATATGGAGATAGAATAATGAATGAACGGAGAGGCCTTAATCATGTGATAAATGTGTCTTTATGACATCAAACTATTATGACCCTCTTTGATTCACAGTTTTGTTTGGTTTTGTTCGCTTGAGCCGAAATTATTATTTTTGTACAAACCATTTAGTATAACATTTTATACAAAATTTGTGTGGTTCTCTTAAAGAGCTTTATAAAATAAAATATTTTATATGCTTTATCCCTTTTCTAAAGACTCTTAATTTTTGTCTCAACCGAACCAAATCGAACTGTGAATTAAAGATGGCCTTATGAGTGATGTTGTGATATGGACTAGCTTTTTTGTCTTTATTTCCAATGTGCCATTTGCCATGAACGGTCTATGTGATGGTGGTATGTTTGAGTTTCAATCCTACGTAGGAATGCAAATAGAGCAGATAATATCCAGACAGTATTCGTATTCGACATTCGTATTTTAGAAAACTGTAAGGAATTAAAATACTTGATGGAGACGGATCGGAGTTAGATATCTGGGTAAAAGTGTAATTCGGATATTTGGATTTGGATGCTGATTGGGCTTGGGGAGAAGGAGGAATGGCGCATTGGCACAATGGGAGGTTGTCGGCTATGCCTAAAGGAGGGGTCGCCCAGCCTAGAAAGTAAAAGAAATTTGGAATAAAATAAAAGAATTTTTCTATGGAAAGAATTCTAGACATTACTAGGAAGTTCAGAAAAACATGGGATAAAATCTTATAAATCTAGAAAAATGAGGAGAACTCATATATGAAATCATATTTGATATTTTATGGAATGATTTTTTTTGAAAAATTAGAAGAAGGTTTTTCTTTTATGGAATACAATGGAAATTTGTTTTAGAAAATTTAGGAAAAATTGGAAAGATCTGTAGGGATTTGAAAATGATTTTCGCGAAAACTTTTATGCTAAAATTGGGTATGCCTCAATAAGACATATGTTTGTGGACAACCTTGTGTCGTTTTACAGTTGTGTTTATGTTCGGAAGTTGTATGTTAATCATAAATTTGTTTCTTGGGTTTTACATCGTAATATCCAACTAAATATTCATTTTTTTCAATTATTATCCGACTCCGGTTTGTATCTGTTGCATTAGTATTCGTTTCCGATTTAGGATTTGATCCATTTTGAGACTATCCGAATTCGAATCCAAGGTAAAAAAAAATGGAAGGATTTGGTAGAAACAATATTTGTTCGTATCCGCTCCGTTTTCATCCGTAATCCTATGTTTGTCGTATCAGTACCTACTTGTGAGTAGGGGTGGAAATGGTATACATATTATCCGACAAAGATCAGATAATGATTTAAATAGTTTTATGGATATTCGACTAGTTTTACGGATAAGGATATGGATATGGATAAATTGACGTGGATATGGATACGAATACGAAGCACTAATTATTTGGTGGATAAGGGATATTCGAGTTTTTGTTCGGATAATATAGCTTTGTTTGTCGAGGTTTTGATCAAACCCTAGACATTAAATGGAGTGCATGGTTAGCACGAAGAATTAAGAAGAGATGCCGACAGGTGCCGACTGAATGAGTTCGGTGTTGGCACGAGCAAGCTAACCAATCGAGATAGTTATAGATGAGACAGAGAGGATGGGATAGGGAAGGGTGAGGTAGACCAACCGTGACGTACCACCGGGACAGGGGCCACAACACCAAGGTTCCATACGTTGTCCGCTTGACCTTGCCTTGTTGCTACAACATTTATTATGTACATCTAAAACATTACAACATTTTGTGATTCAGAAAACATTGCTCGTATGGCCGCATTGCTGCCGGCGTAACAGAAAGCGAGGAAAGCACCAGAGCATAGGAGATAAGCAGACATGCTATTGAGATGTTACCATTTTGTTTCACTAGTCATGCCTCATGGGCTTTCGTGACAGTTCACGAGGTGTTTTTTTTATGGGGGCGACTCTGGGACGGACGTCCGTTCGATCGGACGCCCGCCCAAGGCCCAGCCCAGCTTCGTGCTTTGTGCACACGCACGCTCTGTTGCATGCATGCATGCCTTCCGCATATGTATTAACCAAGTTTCAATGACCAGCAAAGCTTTAATGCTTCCAGCCATACAAGCATTTGTTCTCTCCCCATGTTGCATGCGATGATGTCATCACTAACGTCAGCGAAGATTCATTTTCTCGTTTTTTTTCAAACGAACATAACTTTCTGCTGGGAGCTCCAATTGACAAACCGTTTTCACCAACATGTTCCTCGCATTTTTACGAACAAAGCAAGATCCATGTTGCTATATAAATTTTACTAAAACAATTTGGCTATGCTAATGAAACAATTAATTTGGCCTATTGAAACAATACATTACTCTGATGGAACAACTTAGAATTTGGTCTGCTGGAATAATAGGCTAAAACCAATTGGAACAATATGTCTAATCTGATGGAACAACTTGTATACGTATTGGAACAATGTATTTGGTCTGCTGGAACAGTGAAAGAAATGACTACTGGAACAACATGGTTTGTCTATTGAAACAATAATTTTTGCCTGTTGGAACAGCAAGGTTTGCCTACTGGAATAATAAAAAGTTGCCTAATGGAACAATAAGGTTTGTCCTACTGGAACAGTTGAACTTTGCCTACTGGAACAATAACTTTTGCCTTCTAAAACAATAACTTTTGCCTTCTGGAACAAATAAAGGTTTTGTCTACTAGAACAATAAAATTTGCCTACTGAAACAATAAAGTTTGTCTACTGGAACAATAAAGTTTACTCTAATGGAACAGTTGAGCTTGCCTACAGGAACAATAACGTTTGCCTTCTGAAACAAATAAGATTTTGACTACTGGAACAATAAAGTTTGTCCTACTGGAATAGTTGAGCTTTGCCTACTGGAACAATAACTTTTGTCTTCTGGAACAATAACTTTTGCCTTTTGAAACAAATAAGGTTTTGCCTACTGGAACAATAAAGTTTACCTACTGGAACAATAAAGTTTGCCTACTGGAACAATAAAATTTATCTGTTGGAACAATCTTGCCTGCTGAAACAATGAGTTTAGCCTCCCGGAACAATGAGTCTTGCTTGCTGGAACAACTTGTATACCTGTTGAAACAATGTATTTGATCTGCTGGAACAATAGGCTAAACCCAATTGGAACAATGTATTTGGTCTGATTCGTCTAACGCCCGGCCTAGCCCGCAGCGCGCAACAGCTAGCCGAGCTAGCTAGCTAGCTTGCTCGCACAGTACAAGATTGTGTAGTTGATTATGTTTTTAAAAAATGCATTGTTCCATCAGACCAAATAAATTGTTTCAATAGACAATAAATTGTTTCAATAAATTGTTTCAATAGACAATAAATTGTTTCAATAAATTGTTTCAATGGTCGAAAGCTGTCATGTGCCAACAAATTGTTTTTCCTCTAATTTGTCTATTGAAACAATTTGTTTGGCTTGTTGAAACAATTACTTTATTCTATTGAAACAATATATCTAGCCTACTGAAACAATTAGTTTGCCCTATTGGAACAATCTGCATAGACCGTTGAAACAATTTGGTCACTGAAAAAATAAAAAATTCAAAAAAGTAGAAAAGTATTTAAAATGAGTTTACTATGATTTTAGATAAATTATGAAATTTTTTCTATGCATTTTGGACTCTAGTTGAAATGAAAACAAAAAATGAGAAAATTAAAATATAAAAAATGAACTGCTTATTTTCCTTGCTAGTAGGGAATAGGCACTGCGCGTTGGTTTGCTCGGCCGTACGCTTGAATTAGCTTGCTGCGTGGGAGAATTTGGGCGTCGGGTCGGGCGACGCACGGACGCAACTCGCGTGGGAGGCTGGACGTCGTGAAATTTTGGGCCACCTTGGCATGCGTCCGACGCATCGGACGCCCGCTTATGAGCATTTCCGTTTTTTTATCTCCCCGTAAGATATAATACCAGTAGAAGCTCCAAATATTATAATTTATTTAGAGATGCAAATGAAAAAGAGCATCGATGCGATCGGATGATGCCATACTTTTGCAGTTAAGGGAAGTCTTCAACTTGCACGTGGATGATTGGGCCGCGGGCGAATATCCAAGGAATATGCGCCAGGATGAGACTCTAGTGTCATGGCGCCCATCAATCGTTTGGTGTTTTCTTCCAGGTTTTCCCCCCATCAAAGTTGCCGCCACACGCAGCTTCAGCTCCAAGAATGGCGCCATGCATGGCCTGTACAACGAACAGATAGTGGGCCGCATAAACTCGGCCTACTACTGCCATAAAGGGCCATAAAGGTCAAAGACCAATATAAAAAAATTGGAACTCTACAGAGTCAGAGATAGCAGAAAGGAATAAAATATCGGGTGGGAGTTCCAATGCTATGCCGACCCAACACCCAATACAGGCAAGCGACCGAAGTCCTCCTATAGCAGATCGTCTTTCCCGAGGTCCTCGTCAAGCGCTTTGCAGGCGTCATCCAATTCTTCTCCTAAAGAGTAAGATAGGTGAGGGTAAGCGCAAAATCAATCACGCTTGTAAGCCAATTCCCTCGCCTGATACAAATAATGATAACTAGATGACAGCCCCGTGCGGATGCACGGGAGGCGGCGCTGTGGAGGTGGGAGGCTTCGCCGCCTCGGGGAGGAGAGGAGGCCTACGCGGGGAGGTAGCAAATATGTCCGTGCTTTGCAACGGGAGAAATAATTTTTTTAAAATTATTTGGATTGGACAAATGTAAATCATGTACGTAGAAACGTCTCAGAAAGTACTTTATAACATACAAATTTTGAAATTTTTTAAAATAAATTACAATGGTAATAGATGGATAAAATTACATTTTGAAAACCATGTCAATTATATTCTTGATTTGTAGATTTTATTCTTGATTTGTAGATTTTGCGAGGAGGTGATTTGCCAAATAACGAATAATAGTTGTGGATTGATTTTGGACTAATATCTCTATGAAAGAAAAAAAGAAAAGAAAAGGTTGATGAATGGTGATAATTATGTGAAGATTAGAAACATGATTAATGTCTCTATCATTAAGGACGTGATTAGCGTGCATATGCGTTTATATATGTTGCCAATAGTACAAAACTACAAATGTTTGGGGCTTCATATACGTTTCAGCACCCTTTTTGAATTAAGTTAATGTATAGGGGTCAAAATGTAAAAGTGCCACAACACAAAAATCCCCAAATCCCAGTCCACATCGTGGTCTTCTCCAATCTTTTTCTCACCAGGCGGCACGGTGGAGGCGGCGGAGGAGAGGCGGCGGCATGACTTGCGTGAGGAGGAGGCCGGAGTGGGGAGGAGGAGGCGGCCGGTGGAGGCGCGAGGAGGAGGACGCGGGCTTGAGGAGGAGGCTTGGTGGGGGGGCGGCGAGGAGGACCGGGCAGGAGGAGGCGGGCGTGGAGGCCGGGGCGGGGAGGGGGCGGGGGGGGCGGGCGGGGAGGAGGCTACGCGGGGAGGGGCCTCCGCCGCCTCGATCCCGCCGCCTGGAGCCCGCCGCCGGGGAGTCCGTCATCTGGGGGAGGCCGCCGCTAGGGAGGCTGACGCCCTGGAGGCCGCCCCTGGGAGCCCGCCGCCTGGAGCCATCTCCGTCGCGCGCGAAAGATGGGGGGGAGAGAGAGAGAGCTCGCGAGCGCTCGAAGCCGTGGCACGCAGGTAGGAAGAGGAGGGAGGAGGACGCGTGGGCTGAATGGATCGGAGGGGGAGGAAGAAGTCCGGCGGAGAATGGACGGCCGGGATTTGAGGACTGTTGCATGAACAGTGGAAGGTGGACGTGTCAAGCTGTGGTGAGGAGGCCGTACATCTCCAGCTTTAAAGATAAGGATGGATATGATTTTTGATGGAGGCAAAGTTTTTTTGTTTGTTGAGATGCCAGTTTTGTAATACCATATCATTATAAATCCTATGATTTATCCATTTTGACAAAACACGGACGTATTGTGCTATTTACGTATTCAATTCATCATTAGGATTAGGATGTTAATGTTGATAGGATTTATCCATCATGTCTATACCATAAGCAAGGATCAATCCATTTTGACCCAGATAGCCTTTGCTAAGCATTCCAAATTAGTTATTAGGAAAAAGTACCAATTTGGTCCCTCAACTATACCCGTTGGACCACTTTGGTCCTTGAACCTTAATACCGGACTTGGGAGGTCCCTCAACTAACAAAACCGGACTTAAATAGTCCTTTGACCCGGTTAGCAGGTGGTTTTAGGGACCTTTTAAGTCCGGTTTTGTTAGTTGAGGGACATCCCAAGTCTGGTTTTATTAGTTGAGGGACCTCCCAAGTCCGGTTTTGAAGCTTAATACCGGGTAAAAGGACTATTTAAGTCCGGTTTTGTAGTTGAGGGACCTCCCAAGTCCGGTATTGAGGTTCAGGGACCAAAGTGGTCCGGCGGCTATAGTTGAGGGACCAAATTGGTACTTTATCCTAGTTATTAATCGGAGATCGTGTAACTAAGCCTTAGGCAACAATCAACATGATAAAAGATTGCATCAAGGTGGGGTTGGTGCTTATTAACACAATTACTCAATTTGGGTGATATCTACACAGCTTTATCAGCACGTAGTTGCAAATAGACTAGTAAAGTAAGGCATGCAATTTTTCATAATTTCAATCAACATAATCTTTGCAAAGATAGTTAATAAAGCATGATATAGAGTACGTATTGGCTCGCCTGGGCCTCCACGTAGTTCGGGCAGTCGTCGAGATCGCCTGCGTCTTTAGGGCTTGTTTGGATTAAAGACTGCAGAACTTGTTCTGCCCAGCAAACAAACCCAGCCGTCGATTTCAGCGCTGGGCTGGATCGACCTACTGGCGGCGCCTGAGCCAGGCGTGATCCAAACAAGCCATTAGTGTCTGGGCCCTTGTCCTCCATAATGTGTCAAAAAACGAGAAGCGACGTAAATAAAGACTAAAATTTTTAACATGATGCATGACCTATCAAGGGAAAATCTAGGGTTTAATTATAATTCTACTTCTAATCTATTTTCTAACATATTTTTATATTATTATCATTATCTTGATCAGGCAAAGACTATGATTTTTTTTATAAATAATCAGTTTATTTTTGGGTAATGGCTATATGATCGTGAATATGCAAATGCAACAGCTACCCTTTTATTCCCAGCATAGTATAATGATACTTAGAAAATATAATACAGCAGGAAAATATCATTTTTAAAATTTACTAAAGGTGATTAAGCCTTATATTATATCTATTTGAATTTTGCTGTGATCAAAACCTGCTACACTAGCCCATTTTACTTTTTTTCTATATGTATAAAATGTAGTATTTTCCCAAAAATTTCTCACAATTTTTAAAGTCGACAACTATCTTTAGAGATTAAAAAATGTCTCTCTAGATTATTTTAAAAATAAAAAGGCGAAGTGGGTTGGCTTCATGGTCTTAGCCTAGAGGCGAGGCAGCTCAGGTGAGAAGGTTGACAAGTGGGCCACTTGGGTCCACTTGCCAGGGACAGAGTGAGACTCTACTAGTATTGCGCCTTCAGGTAAATATGCTAATGCTACAAGAAAACGTAAAGCACGAGTGGCGGTTCCATCAAATATATGGATGGGTCCTTGGAGCCACTTGTGAGAAACTTTGGGGGTGGGGGGTTTTCCATGGAGGGATTAGTTATCGTGGGTCGACAACTTTGCTGAATCGCTACATAGGGATCTTGGGGGTTGATGCCAATGTGACGTCGCTTTTTTTCAACCTCGGGCCGTGCTTTGCTTTGACGGGGAATCGGGCGGCGGTGGCGCTCCAGGGCATCTCGTCGAGAGTTCAAGAGCTTAAAAGAATCAACATGGCACGACGGTTCTACGGCTTCAACTGATGGTGGTCAGGGTAATGATCTAGGACGGCGACCGACATGGCTAGACATGGTTAATGCGTGTCTTGGGTTCAATCGTCAACAAAAAGCACACAGGAAGGGTCTCTAGTTCATGGTGATGCTTATCAGGAGGTCGAAACTGGTTGGGGAGGCACGGATTGAGACAGCGATGGCACGACAAATCTTCTCTGGGTTAGCGATGACAAGGCTCTCCTGCGATGCACATATAGGCATACTTCAATTGCATGCAGGGGAAGCATAAGGGAGTGGTGGAACAAGAGATTGTAGGTTGCGCCGGAGGGGGGCTAGAACAAACCGAAATGTGAAGCCCGCCAAGGTGAGCTCTGGGCTCCAATGGCAGAGGTGTGGGAGATAAGGGAAAGAGGTGGGGCGGCTTGATTCTTACAAGGGAGAGTAGCAGGCGACCACGAGGGGGGAAAGACAAGTGGGTTGAGATTTCGCAGGGGGTCAAGTTGGTAGGGTAGATCGGCAGGGTGAGGTCATGGCGGTCGTCATGAGCTCCGGCTTAGGCGGGAAAAGTAGAGAGAGAGAGAGAGAGAGAGATACAGAACAGAGAATTACGAGGTAGTGAGGTGGCGTTTGGACTAGGTAAAAGAGGGCGTGACGCCGGTGGCGAGGTGACTCAGCAGCGGGAGAGGCGGGTGTGTTGCAACGTGAGGAGGGTTTCATGACGCAAGTGGGCGAGGCCACCGGCAAGCGGGTCAAGTTGAAATGGCAGGCTGGAGATTTACCCTGTGGACGCGAGGAAGAGGGGGCAACACAATGGGGCTGGTTCCTCTGGCGGCGGCGAGCCGAGGGGGAGGAACAGGGCAGGGTGTCAGGGAGAGCAGACGTGTTGAATGGGCCATAGACTGGCCGGTTTGGCAAATCGGGCCACAAGGTTAGGGGAGGAGATGCTTAAAGGTGGGAGGGTTAGAGCATCCCCAGCAGGGCCTTTAAATTTCCCTTTATCGCTACAGTAATTGCTACAGTAACTAATACAGTGCAAACTCACCCTCACATGGACCAAGTTCCCTCCTATTGCATTTGAAAAATTTTGAAATATAGGCCATTTTAGGGGGTGTGATGGGGATGCTCTTAGGGTAGGCTTGGGCCAAAAGAAAATTCCAGCTAGGCCGAGGAGATTAGCCCACGAAGGGATTTTAATTGGGATATTTTTTGGTTAGAAAGTTTTAATAAATTATATAAAAATATCTTTGCACACCAAGTTTTGCTGAAATTGAAATATTTAAGAAGTCCAAAAATAGGTGTTACACCTCATTCCAAGTGTCTTTTGGAAGTGCATATGGCCTTGAATTGATAGCATCAAAACTAGACACTTTCTATCAGCATAATAATCTGTATAAGCTTTTATTGCTAATTATGGATTCTATTTTCTATTAAAGAGGGCCCTGGAGGAAAAGAGGTCGGTTCGTGCTGAGTTGAAGAATTCTCAGAACATGGCAATGCATAGTGTTGAAGAGAAAACTTCTATTTTGGAGATATACACCAAGGTACTATTGTTCCTTTATTCATTAAAACATGCCATGATGTCAATACTTGAAGCTAACTAACTTTTTGTGCCAATTGGGCTGCAAAAGCTTCTTTTAGTCTTTGATGAAAAAAAATTCCAAAATATCTAAATTCTTAGATCAGCTATATACGATATTCAACCATTTATTTTGAAGATATATTTTTGTACTACTTTGGATTCTCGCCGATTATACTATTGTAACACCCAAATTTGGCCAATTAGGCCTAAATCCAAAAAATCATGAATGATGAGCGCTCTCTCTCCCTCTCTATGTTGTTCCCTTCTCTCATCTCTCTCTCTCCCTCGGTCCTCTCTTGCGCTCTCCCTCTTACCCATCACACTATGCACGCGTCGCACGCGCCGTGCATGCATTCGCGTTGGTCGTGTGCGCCGCCTGACCAGTCGGACGCATCGGACCATCAGTCCACCGCCGTTGCCCTCCAGACCATCGTGCCATATACACATGTGAGCCTACCCACGGCACGCCTCGCTCGAAGTCAAAAGCCTAGCCTTAGCTTCGTCGCCTAGCCCTGTTCATGCCATGGCAGTAGTGCCGGGAGTTGGGCCGTGCCGTGCCAGCCCAGGCCCAGGCCCGTCGTGCCTCGGGCCGAAGCAAAACGGGCCGGCATGGCCCGGTCAGCACTTCGGGCCATGCCGGGCCAGCACGGAGTGCCAAAATCTAGGCCCGGCATGGCCCAAAAGCACGGCACGCCGGCTTCGGGCCGGGCCGGTCCGAGCACGGCCCGAGTAAGAAAACAGCAGCCAAAATAATTTTTTAGAAATTCATACGTTGCTCAAATGAAAAAGTTGTCTATACAAAAAGATGCGTCTCGAAATTATCTACAACTTTTGTTTTCAACCCAAATTCATCCGAGCAGCATAAGACCTCGAAAATGGTGAATTACCGAGGACGGTGCCGTCGGCCCGAAAGCAGGCAGCAACAAAAATATTTTTTATAAATTCATACATTGCTCAAATGAAAAACTTGTCTACATGAAAAAGATGTGTCTCGACATTATCTACAACTTTCGTATTGAACAGAAATTGATCTGAGCAATAGAAGACCACGCAAAATATAAAAAACTGAACCGTGCCTCTATTCGGACCGGGCCGGCCAAAGCACGGCCCGTTCAGTCGGGCCGGGCCGGGCAGCACGCCATGCCTGGTTTCCCAGCCCGGCCCGGCACACCATTTCGGGCCGTGCCGGCCCGGCCCATCAAATTTCGTGCCGAGCCGTGCCGCGGGTTTAAAAATCGGGCCGTGCCCGTGCCAGCCCACCTGACCCGACCCATTCTCCCAGCACTACATGGCAGCTGTACCCATCATGTCTCATCACTCTGTGACGTGCCACCCTGCCCTGCGACCTTTCTAGCCCCCCTCCCAGCCTCCCTACCACCTGTTAAGCCCCACCGACAATGCCCCGAGTGCCATTGCCGTTCTTCCCACGATTCCTGTCCTCCCGACGCTAAACTCCACCTTCAAAATTCTCTACCCTTGGTGAGCTTCAACGCAGGACACCTCACCTACCACATCTCCTCTCCGTCACTAATTCAACATGCGCATCGATTTTTTCGGTGCATCGTTGGGATTTTTCTAAGCGGGGAGCGCACGTCCGCACCTCTTTCGGGCTCGCCGACCCACTCCCTTACGCGTCCTAACGCACCCTAAGCATTCGGTAAGCATCAAGAACCCACCTTGAAGATTGGGCACTCATTAGATCTACAAGAGCATAGCCGTAGCTAGCATACCCAGGCTCATCGATCGTCGTTCAGTTCCGCCTCTGCTCGTCACGCTGCCACGTCCAAACGTCGCCGACCTCGACGCAAGCACCAGTAGATGCACGGCGACGCGTAGATTGTAGCTCACCCACGCACTCAGGTTAGAGCTGCCTTATAGCGTCGTTGCATCTTGGGTTGTTGCTGACGGTCATATCGCTCGCCGAAGGAAGACGATGACCACACGTCGACTGATGTGCACCAAGATTCATGCAGGCACACGAAGTTGGTGTTGCCGACCACCGGACCCACCTCCGTGTCGAACTCGATTCTTTTCTACCCATATCCAGATAAAATTAGGATAAAGTATGATATAGCCTACTACCCTATCAATCATAATCAACCCATTTGTTAACCCCATGGATAAGAAGAGGACTAGGCCATCTATGTTATTCAATGTTTTGCTAAGCTAAGTCTGAGCATATCCACGTCCGCAATCGACAATGTACTCACTGCATAACTTCAGATTTTGATTTACATGAGTCTAACCTCACAACTTCATATGGGTAAACGATTTATATATGCTAGAGATGCTTGTTATAAGTGTGGCCACCATCTTGTCGTTTTTCTTTAACTATCTTTATATTTATACAGTGAACATAATAAGCATGTTCCATTGGCAGGTTATAAATTATGTTCGTGAAGTTTTATTTTTATTAAACATAAATAAAAAAAGTCACATATGAAAAGTAGATGGATATGAAATAATCGAAAATAAAATAATAATATGACTATACCCCAATTAAAAACTAATATAAAGTATGAAAGTGACAAGAATTAGCAAAACGCACTTTACAAAATTCTATTAAAAGTTTATAATTTTATAATATGAATAATATATATAAAGACAATAGAAAATGTTTAGCATCAAAGTATTAGAACATCTAGAAGCTCTTTTATCATAAATATTATCTTTCATGGATAAGTAAAGAATTGTCTAGATATTAGATAATTAGGTAGAAAGATCTAAATTGAAAATATCTTTATATAGATGTTTCTAGATTTATACTATATGGTGTAGATTTTAACACATGTTACATCACAAGAACATTGTAATAGTATAAATAGAACACTCCCTTTATATTATTGGAGATCATGTTTTAATCATTATGTCCAATTAAAGCTTATTTTAAGTTTACTATGACATAAATTATACATTACATATTATCTCATACCATTACAATATTTTTGGAACAAATATAGATAGCGATGTTTTCATTTCATAAACCTTCTATTGCAACTATTTTGTGTAATTTTAGCTTACTTTTAAATTCAGGATGATGTATACATTAAAATGTTAAAAATGAAATATTTTGGGTAGAAAGTTTAGTTTTTTTAATTTTTTTAAGGTCACGTATTTAGTTTTTGCCCATGTTCCTAAAAATTTCTGTATTCGTCACTGTCTCTACCTCACCTAGCCACCGGTTCTCCCCACTCCGGCTAGGATGGCAGATAATGTGAACCTGGAGTTATGTACACCGTTAGATGATCCTCCCACCCGGATTTACAATGTTTAGCCGATCCATCCACACAGATTCCCCATCCTCCCCAGATTTTTTAGGTTTTATTTTTATGCAGGGCGTAGAGGTTCATCACTATCAAACATTAGGTCAACTGAGGGCCGCATTGGATCATAGGCTCTTAGTTCAGAGGAAGTACCCAACGGCACGACAGTGCTACGCTATCTTGTTCAATGCCCAACGGCACGACAGTGCTACGCTATCTTGTTCAATGCCATACACTTTGAGTGGGTTGGGGCGTTATCCGATCTCTTGTTTGGAGATTTTGTGATTCGAGTTCTAACTCTGCAGGTAATAATATCTTGGATATCTAAAGTGGTTTTATATGATTATTAATTATGGATGTGTAGTTTCATGCTGCCAGTTTTTTTTAAAAAAATTCTCCTTCAATGCAGAGGTATGATCAATTATGCGTTCTAAATGAAACGGACCAGCATCTTGGGACCTGGCCTCAGTACACATATCAGCTTAATGAGAAGTCACTCAAGAAAGAAGCTGGAATTCTAAAGATGAACACTGATATCATCTTCCACCGTTTTGAAGTCACAGGAGCTGTTCGACAACGACGAATGATTGAAATGCCAGCAAATGCCGATGTGCCCAATGGGCGGCACGATGTCCTGTTGATATATTCCCGCCTTCCAATTACATTGTGCGTCGCAAAATTTGTTGTTCTACTGGAGCACCCATACATATGTATCAGCAAATAATTCATAATGAAAGAAATATAGTCCGTCAAGCTGTGGCGGCGGCCCATGCTGCTGGGCATGGAGGTGCGGCCGCGCAAGGTGCTGGAGGGCATGGAGGCTCGGCTTGGCAGGACCCTGGTGGGCAAGGAGGTGCGGCCGCGCAAGGTGCTGGAGGGCATGGAGGCTCGGCCAAACAGGGCCCTGGTTGTAACATCCCCATTTTCAATACCTGAAAAACATGCATCGTTATTTCATGTAAAATAAAAGTATTCTTTGAAATGTTATAATTTTAAAAATGTGCATGAATTTTGAAATTTTATTTGAAAATGGGTATGTTACCTTCTAAAGACTAAAATCATATTTTGGTAAGGATGAATAATTTGATTTTGAAATTTTTAAAAAATAAGTAATTGCAAAAAACAAAAATAATAATTTGGTAATTAATATTTTGAATTTCGGTTGGAATAAAAAGATTATTGGTTCCAATTGCTAAAACCATATTTTGAATTTTAAAAATAGTTATTTCCAAAGATTTAAAAATATATTTTGTAAACAATATTTTGATAAAAATTTAATAAAAGAAATCATATTAATTTAAAAACAATATGATTATATTAATTTGGGAATTTCTGTTTTAAATAAAAATAATTAAATTTCTCCTGGCAGTGGGCCCCACCCATTTCTTTTTCTTTTTCTTTCTTTTCTTTTCTTTTCTTTTCTTTTCTTTTTCTCCCTTTTCTTTCTTTTCTTTTCTTCTTCTTTTCTTTTTCCCTACACTAGTAGAAATTCGCCTATCCATGACACTTTGCTCGTGACGTTTACAAAATTTGTCATTAAAGATGTCATATCTATGACAAAATCTCGAGAAGCGTCACAAATATTAGATGTCGAGCTGTGGCTCAAAGAAATCTGTGACGAAATCCAAATAATTGTCACAAAACAAAATAAAAATTGTCATACAACTTCATGCCTGCCAATAAATCTTGATAGAGGAACGGTGACGAAATTGGCTTTCATCATAAATATTAGGGTTTGTCCTACGTGGCTCCGTAATAGAAAAACCGATCTGTTTTGTTGAGTCTCGCGGTCGGCCTGCGCGCCAAGGAAGTTTCAGCCGGCGGCGGCGACGATCGCAGGGGCTCGAGGCGCTGCATAGCGCGGGCAGCAAGACGACGTGAAGCGGCGATCACTGGGCTTGGAGGTGCATGCACGCAGAGGCGGCGACTGCGCGCAGGTGCTTGGAGGCACTGGTTTGAGGGGGAGTCAACGGCGGTGGCGGTGGCAACGATAGTGGCGTGGAGTTGCCGACACGCGGCGATGGCGGCGGGGACGACGGCCACATCCTTCCGCGATCCCCTCCAATTTTGCCGATCCCATCTGTGCGTCCTCCTCCTTCGTCAATCTACTGCTAATTAAACAACTCCTTTAACCTCAGGTGCGTCCGGATTATTTCTCCATTAGTTTGTTGATGTATCCTGCTGCGTCAGCCCGACATGGGATGCTACGGTTGCAAATTAAAGCTATTTAAGGGATCGATCGATCTATGCTAGCTGTGGTTTGTTTATTTTGAATTCACAGCTATTAAAGCATATGATGCTACGCATGGGGGCTAGGATGAATGTGTACAAGAACGAACAGCATTTGTTGTACATGCGACTTCTAATGATCTGCTTATGCACTTGGAGCTTTGGACTTTGGAGTATTCGATGCAGTAATAGTAATAGGTTTTCCCCTTTTGTCTAGCTAGCTCTTGGCCTAACCAGCACTTAAATTAACAGAAAGAATAGCTGCTTCAAAATAAGCCTAATTAGTCTATGCATTAACCGAATTAACTGAAATTAGCCTATGCATTGAATTAGCCTAATTAGCCTATGCATCGAAATTAACTGGAATTGTGTAGTAGAAATCTAAAGATAGATGTCGTGAAGCGTCTGAAAAAAGATATCCCTGTAATCCTATGCAAGCTTGAGAAAATATTTCCTCCGGCCTTCTTTGATGTGATGGCTCATTTGGCTGTCCATCTACCTGATGAGGCACTGCTTAGAGGTCCGGTACAATACAGATGGATGTACCCAATAGAACGACGGCTGTGTACTTTGAAGGGTTTTGTGAGAAATAGGGCTAGGCCTGAAGGATCAATTGCCGAAGGTTATGTAGCTGATGAGGCATTGACATTTTGCTCAAGATACATGGATGACGTTGAAACTATATTTAATCGGGACAACCGCGATGGAGATGGACCATCAGATGGCGAAGTCTCTGTATTTATGCATGGTGTTGAACTCAAAGGAAACGACAGGGTCACATATCTTGAGGATGAAGTGATGAAAAACTTATTTGGTATGTACTGAATAATTGTGAAGAGGTTGAACCCTATGTGAGGTGAGTACTCATACATTCTGATTCTTTCTTGATTTAATCTTATTTTTTACAATAATATTTTTATTCTAATGTTCAATCTAATTATATATGTTATGCAGCATGTTAAAAGAAGAGATAGAGAAAGAAGGGTCACATGATGTTGATGGTGCTAGAAAAAGGCTTGAAAAAGATTTTTTTAAATGGTTTAGGAGTCATGTAAGTGAGAAACAACAATGCATTGTTACTTACCTGTCTGCATTGTTAATTACATGTGTCTATGAATTTACAAATGAGAGATGACCTTCTATGTTTTTTTAATCACATATTGCAAAGCTACGTAAGGAAAAGCCAGAAAATGTTTGTGAAAGCCTATATGCACTGTCATGTGGTCCTGATCTCCGAGTCAAAATATATAAACTTACCTTAATCGCCAATGGTGTCAGATACAACACCGTTGACCGTGAGAAACAGAAGCAGACACAAAATAGTGGTGTCATTACTGAGGGTACACATAATGGGCATGGCATTGAATTTTGTGGCACCATCCAAGAGATTATTGAGCTGCAATATAACTCCAATCTGCAATTCCGTCGAACGGTGGTTCTATTTCGATGTGACTGGTTTGACCAAGAGAACAAGAAGAGAGGCATCCGAGATGATGGACATTTTAAATCCATCAACATTGAGGGGAAGTGGTACAAGACCGATCCTTTCATTTTGGCTACTCAATCAAAAAAAATATTTTATTTGCAAGATACTTGTTTAGGAAAAAATTGGCGAGTTGTGCAAAAATTCGAGCATAGAAATATGTATAACGTGGCTGAAAAAGACACGACCAAAAATATCGTACACCAAGATGATCATTGTTCTGATACAGAAAATGAAGTGCAAGAAGCAAATCCACTTTCCAACAATGACGAGCCTATGCACCGGCAAAAGGATGAAGAAGGCTTTAATATTGATGCTAATTTAGAAGACCTTCTAAGCAATCCAAAAGATACCATGTTGCAAGAAAGTGATAGTGACACTGATGAAGATGACACCTTGCTACAATATTGTAGTGAGATTGAGGATGTTACCATGGATGACATCGACGATGATTAGTTTGTCTTGTCAATGTAATTGGTTTATGACTTTCATTTAATTAGTTTCCACTTCGTGCATGTCAAGGACCTTGTCTATTGTGTGCTAAAATGAAATTATTGAACTACCCTTTTAGAAGCTGTTTATGTTATCTGGTGTATTTGATGCCATCATTCATATATGGTGCTCTTTTTGGATTATCTATTGTTGTACCAAATTATTTTTGTAGCCTCAGTGAGCCAAGAGTTATTCGAGCCTAATTATTCAAATCCGTATCCGAATAGGATCGCTATCCGTCAGGCACCTAGAATCGATGTGGATTTCTCTCGACGTTGCACACTATTCAATTTCAATCCTATGCCACCTTACCTCTTCTTCTCTGTCATCTTGTAACATGCGTTGCCACCGAGGGTACCGCGTTTCATATGTGACGGGGATAATATGACGATCATCAATTCGTCATAAGTTCGTCATAGAAATGTATTCATGACAAATGCACTGTTTTTAGTGACATATTTGTTTCATCATAGATTAGCGTTTTTCTAGTAGTGCTATCGGCCTTGTCTTCTACCCCATTTCCCCACTGGACTCTGCACCGCACCACGCCGTGCTTCATCTCTCTGGCCAGCTCGCCGCCGGCCACGTCTTCCCTCTCTAGAAGCTCGCCGACGCCGCCGGGACCCACCACAGTCGCCCACTTGCCACCATGGGCCCG
Organism: Raddia guianensis; assembly: GCA_036346415.1. Classification (NCBI taxonomy): domain Eukaryota; kingdom Viridiplantae; phylum Streptophyta; class Magnoliopsida; order Poales; family Poaceae; genus Raddia; species Raddia guianensis. The sequence continues at coordinate 58,493,008 of CM070536.1, forward strand.
CTGCCGTATGCTCACCGGCGTGTCGCCCGTGCCATGGGACCCTCCTCGGCGTCGTCTTGCGCGCGCAAGTGGATTGTTGCGGGACCCTCCACCGGTGTCGTGTTCCCGCCACCGTTGCCTATTTAAAGCCGTTGCCGCCGCGCCATCTTTCACCTCTGCCCCGATCCATGCCACGCCGCCGCATTGGCCGAAAGCCCGAAACCTCCCCAGCCCCAAGCCATGCCCTCCTGAGCTCCCCCTCACCTCCACAGAGCTACGCCGGGACCTACACCCTTCCCCTCCTCGCCGGCCACCCCCTCCGTCGTGCGCCGTCGACTCCCACCGCCCCGTGCTGCCGCCAGCTCGCCGCCGACGCCAATCCTTACCGCCGACCCCTCTTCGAGCTTCCCTACTCCACCCTATTTCTTTCCCCTCATTTTCCCACGGAGCTCGCTAATCGCGGGTTCCCCACGCCGAGCTCCTCCGCCAGCCTGCCTGGTGGCCGACGGGTGGGTCTGCCCGTCGGCCTCCCCTTCCTGCGACACCAGGCCAGCCACCAGACAGACTGACCGCCTCCGGCCCAAGCTGCGCCCACCAGCCGAGGGCTGCGCCAGCCGGCCTTGCCGATCTTGGGTCCAGTCAAGTGGGCAGCGCCGATTAGCTACGCCGGCCGAGCCAAGCCGAGCCGCTGGCCGAGTAGAACCACGCCACCCACCCAGAGCTCATGAGTCTTGCTCTGGTGAAGCAAAACGCCGGCCCGTGGTCTATTTTTCTTATTCTTTTAATGCAGCAGATTATTGTTTTATATATATCTTTTGCAAAACTAATCCAATTTAAATGAAATAAATTTCTATAAATTTCTAAAAATGCATACTTTAATTTTAAAATGTCATTTTCATCATTTTCATCCATATTTTTGTAATGTTGCATTTATTGTGTGTTTTACATGTTTACGCTAGATCCGGATTCCAACGTCGTTGGAGCCGAGGACCTACCCTTATGCCTAGAAGACCGCATTTACGACAAGTCATTGTTGACTTATTCCCTACAATGATTGTTGATCATGTTGCCACCTAGTTTTAGAAATGCTTTTTCTAAAATTGTGAATATGCATGATAGTTGAAATTTAAAAATGCTAATCACTTAGGCTGATTAGTTAAATGCCTAAAAAAGTTATTATTATCGTATAAACCTGATCCTTGTCAACCCTAAGAATATATAACTTGTTTATTGCCATTTCATTGATTAGTTCATCGTTAAATGCTTAGCCCTGCTATGTATTGCTTGTATGTGTCACTGTTATTTCATGTGAAATGCAATGTTTGAAATGCGTGATTTAAAGACAGTTGATGCTGTCATGTTTGATAAAATGGGACTATTGGGGTACAATAGTTGGTAATGTAAAAGGGAAACTATTTTCGCAAAACCCTGATTTGGGTGGATTGTTGTATGGATTGGTGCAGTACGCATGAGACTCGGGCCCAGTGTGGGAACCACCCAAATCCTTTAGGATCGAGTCCTTGAGCTAGACAAACTAAGTTCAACAGTGCGACCACGAGTGCTGGTATGGGCAGGCCCTGGTTGAGTATCCTTCAAACTCTTAGTTCGGGCATCTCACTTGGTGGAATAGGCAGCGCAGAATCCGTAGCACACGGTGTCGCGCAGAATCCGTAGTTAACAGAATTGAACCGTGGATAACGGAGACCACTCAGATTCGAGCAGATTTTGATAGTGCCCGCAGATGATGGTGCCACAGAATTGAGTGCAGAATCCCTCAAAAATGCGAAATACCACAGATCTGCCACGGAGGTCGAGACCGGGCCACTTGAGCTGGACTGTCAGGGCCCAGTTGCCCCATCTCTGCCAGCAGCCCACAAAACCCTCTATTTCTGCAGCATTGCCCGAACAAAGATATTTTTCAAGATTTAGAACTATTTGGCGCCAAACTTGAACTCAACGGGCGGGAAGGTTCGTAGGCTTAGGCGGAAAGTTTCGTGCCCACAAAGGATTTCAGATTTTGAATGGCTTAGTGGCTACGAAACCTCAGACAACTGGCTACCCCTTGGAATCCCCTGGACCTATCCCGAACTCTCTCGAGGACGAATGAGAATAAGAGACCAGAGATGTGTTATGTGGGACCCTGCAGCTTGAGATTCGACGATCGCAGGTATGATGGCCCTAGGCTACACACACGCAAGAAATCAAAAGAACTAGGAAACAAATGTCTTTAATCTTGATGTGATCCAGCTCTACAGCCCAGTTGCCATCAATTACCAAAATCAAATAAGCCCCTCGGAAGCTTGCTCTTACATGGTGTCCCCCAAAGCCATTTTGTATGAATTGTTGTCCTACCTTGCCAATGTCAATTTGGAGTATGAGCACAACTACACATTAAGAATTCCATAGAGCATCAGTGAGTGAGAAGATGTAATGCAATATAACTTTTCTTTTAAATCCAGGCTAACCTGATAGCTAGAAATAGTGACCACAATAATAACTTAGCCAAAGAAGATCGATAATATTGGCATAGTTGTCCAAAACATTGCCTTGTCCCACAACAACAACAACAACAACAACAACAAAGCCTTTAAATCCCAAGCAAGTTGGGGTAGGCTAGAGTTGAAACCCAAAACAAACCGCTAAAAAGGGGAAGGGGAAAAGAAACAAGGACAAGGGTTTAAAAAGTTTTTTGAAAAGAAGCACAAGGAAGAGCCTAGTCAGGGCTCAGGCACGTGGATAGCTGCTTTCCAAGCACTTCTATCCAAGGCTAACTCTCTTGCTATATTCCAATCTTTTAGGTCCCTCTTAACCGCCTCCTCCCAGGTCAAGTTTGGCCGACCCCTACCTCTCTTCACATCATTATTCCACCTCATGATTCCGCTATGCACTGGTGCCTCTGGAGGTCTTCGTTGCACATGGCCAAACCATCTTAGTCGATGTTGCACAAGCTTTTCTTCAATTGGGGCTACCCCTAGTCGATCCCGTATCTCATCGTTTCGAACTCGGTCCATCCTTGTATGCCCACAAATCCAACGCAACATACGCATCTCGGCGACACTTAATTGTTGAACATGTCTTCTTTTAGTAGGCCAACATTCGCACCATACAACATCGCAGTCTAATAGCCGTCCTATAGAACTTGCCTTTTAGCTTTTGTGGTACCCTCTTGTCACATAGAACACCGGATGCTTGACGCCATTTCATCCATCCCGCTTTGATTCTATGGCTAACATCTTCATCGACATCCCCGTCTCTTTGTAGCATCGATCCCAAGTATCGAAAAGTATCCTTCTTGGGCACTATCTGACCTTCCAAACTCACATCTCCCTCTTCCTGTCTAGCAAGACGAGTCACATCTCATATATTCGGTTTTAGTCCGCTAAGTCTAAAACCTTTCGACTCGAGTTTGCCGCCACAACTCTAGTTTCCTATTTACTCCCTTGGCTTTCATCCACTAGTACTACATCATCAAGAAAAAGATACACCACGGGATATCTCCTTGTATATCCCTTGTGACCTCATCCATCACCAAGGCAAAGAGATAAGGGCTCAAAGCGATCCTTGATGTAGTCCTATGTTGATTGGGAAGTCACTTGTGTCACCGTCAGTTGTTCGAACACTAGTCACAACACTTGTTGTACATGTCCTTAATGAGGGCCACATACTTTGTTGGGACTTTATGCTTTTCCAAAGTCCACCACATAACATACCTTGGTATCTTATCATAAGCCTTCTCCAAGTCTATGAAAACCATGTGTAGGTCCTTCTTACGCTCCCTATACCGCTCCATAACTTGTCTTAGAAGAAAAGCGCTTCTATGGTTGACCTTCCGGCATGAACCCAAATTGATTCATGGTAATACACGTCAATCTTCTCAAACGATGCTCTATCACTCTCTCCCACGCCTTCATCGTGTGGCTCATCGACTTAATCCCCAGTAGTTAGTGCAACTTTGAATATCTCCTTGTTCTTGAAGATTGGTACTAATATACTTCTCCTCCACTCTTGGGCATCTTGTTCGATCGTAAAATATGGTTGAAAAGCTTTGTTAGCCAAACAATAGCTATATCCCCTAGGCATCTCCACACCTCGATTGGGATCGCATCAGGGCCCATTGCCTTGCCCCCTTTCATCCTTTTTAGGGCTTTTCTAACCTCAGTCTCTTGGATCCTACGCACAAAGTGTCTATTGGCATCATCAAAGGAGTCGTCCAACTGAATGGACGTGCTCTCACTCTCACCATTGAACAAGTTGTCAAAGTACTCACGCCACCTTAGTTTGATGTCCTCCTCCTTCACCAAGAGTTGATCCCTCGCGTCCTTAATGCATTTAACTTGATTGAGGTCCCTTGTCTTCCTATCACGAATCCTAGCCATCCTATAGACGTCCTTCTCTCCTTCCTTTGTGCTTAGCCGTTGGTAAAGATCGTCATAGGCTCGGCCCTTTGCCTCACTCACTGCTCGCTTGGTCTTCTTTGCCACCTTGTACCTTTCTATGTTATCCGTACTCCTATCATGGAACACGCGTTTGTAGCACTCTTTCTTCTCCTTAAGAGCCTTTTGTACATCCTCATTCCACCACCAAGTATCTTTAGTTGCACCTTTGCTCCTTTGGTCACACCAAGCACTTCCGACCACCTTCCTAATGCAAGTCGCCATGTTCCCCACATGTTGTTTGCATCTTCCCCTTCTTTCCAAGAGCCCTCCGCGATAACCCTTCTCTTAAAGTCTTCCAACGCCTCCCCTTTGAGTTTCCACCACTTCGTTCTCACGATTTTGGCTTGTTTATCCCGTCTGGCATGCAGTCGAAAGCGAAATCAGTCACTACGAGCTTGTGTTGAGAGACAACACACTCTCCCGGTATTACCTTACAATCCAAGCATGCCCTCTTATCCTCTCTTCTTGTGAGAACGAAGTCAATCTGGCTAGAGTGATGGCCACTACTGAAGGTCACCAAATGGGATTGTCTTTTCCTAAAGAAGGTGTTGGCTACCATCAGATTGTACGCTATAGCAAAGTCTAAAACTTCCTCTCCCTCCCGATTCCTACTACCATACCCAAACCCTCCATGTGCCACCTCATAACCTGCATTTGACGACCCTACATGGCCATTGAGATCTCCTCCTATGAAAAGCTTCTCATTGTTGGGTACCGCTCTAACCACGCTATCTAGGTCTTCCCAAAATTGCCTCTTCGTACTCTCATCACGGCCTACCTGTGGAGCATACGCACTTATTACGTTGAAGACTAAGTCACCAATGACAAGCTTGACTAGGATGATCCTATCCCCTTGCCTCTTGACGTCCACCACTCCATTTTTCAGACTCTTGTCAATCAAGATGCCCACTCCATTTTTGTTTGCAACTGTTCCTGTGTACCAAAGCTTGAAGCCAGTATTCTCCACCTCCTTCGCTTTCTGACCCTTCCATTTCGTCTCCTGGACGCATAGGATATTCACACGTCTCCTAATCGCTGAGTCCACTAACTCTCTTAACTTACCCGTGAGGGACCCTACATTCCAGCTACCTAGGCGGATCCTAGTTGGCTCGACTAGCTTCCTTACCCCTCGCACCCGTCGAGTCAGGTGTGAAGACCCTTGCTCATTTATCACTACACCCGGGCGCCGATGTAGCGCGCCACTAAGGAAGCGACGACCCGATCCTTGCTCACTTAACACCATGTCCAGATCACGACATGGCGCGTCACCAAGGGGGTGACGGCCCGGCCCTTGCCTATTTAACACCATACCCGGGTTCCGATATGGCGCGTCGCTAAGAGGGTTACGCCCCAACGGATTTTTCTTGGGTTTCATCTTCATAAGAGTAGCTAGGTTTTTATGTTGGCTCGCCACGCCTATCACAACCTTTAAGGGCCGGAACCCCCCTCCTCCTTTATCCGGGCTTGGGACCGGCTATGTTGAGACAACATAGGCGGAGTTACATTGCCTTGTCCCACAAAATTATAAAATTGAACCTACAGGAAGGACAATTTACATAAGATACAACAGATGGTCTTAATAATCAGCTTTCAAAATTATGCCAATAATGGCGCAAAGAGAATTCAATGCAATCTTAGAAAGTCATCTATATTTTCAAGTTAAATTCAAAGAAAGAAAAGCAAATGCCAAATAGTATTCGTAAATGTAGTTCAACAACTACATTTATCAACTCAATAGCCTAAAGAAAATAGTTTTATACATTAAATAAACCAATTACTATAAAGTAAAGAAAGGTTTCCATTCATCATATTATTATGCAAACACAAATGTACTGTAGGGTAAAAGCATAAAAAAGAATAAACGAATAAGACTGCTAAGTTATATAGTAGCCACAAAGAAACTACTACCTCAGGCTTCTTGTTTTTAGAGCCAGGAATGTATTCCTAGTCATCCCAATGCACTGCTGCAATAATTAAGGTCTGATGTAGTTAGCTATTAAGAAGAATGAACAAGGAAATCTATATGGACGGTAAGCAATATCTAAGATGTACCTTCTCGGTGCTTTACCATCAGATGTAAGGAACCACCGCTTTCAGGTCTTCCCTAACTAACTATGCAATTTTTAGTTGTTTAGGGTTTAACCAAAACATCATCGTGAAGCCTCGGCTTCAACAAGACTTTTGAGTGAGTAGTTCCCAATGCAACCTAGCATCTAAACAAGGAGAGGCTAAGAAAATGTAAGTGGCATGACAATCGATATTTAGGTTTACGTCATATTAGTAAAAGACTAACATGGGTGGGCACACACACTAACCGGACATGCATGCAATAATATCATGTAAGGAAATTAAATAAATAATTTTAAACATGGGACTAAGATATGCAAACTATCGCTTGCCTTCTAAAAAATTGGTACCATGCTGGTTAACAGTAGCCTCTAAGCAGCACTCCTCGCAACAACCACAACAAGCGCCTACGCATAGGAACAATTAAACAAATAACACCAAATTCGGTATGGAGAAAGTAATTAATAAAAATATAAACATACTAGAGATTAAATGAGATTTTTAGGCTCTAGAATCATCTAATTTGTAGTTACGGAGCTCGCCAAACAATTCGGAGAAGATTCGGGTTAAATAAGAAATTCCCCGAGAAGATAAAGGGCTTAAACTCCTAATTGGGTCAACCGAATAATTCACCCTGGCTCTCTCTCCCCCTCCCACGCGCGCACATGGCCCAACACGGTGCTCACACGCACGGGTTTGACAAGCGGCACCACCAATTAGCGCGCGTGCAGCGTATAACAGGCGGGCCCCACTGTCCAGCGACGGTAGTGCGTGCGTGCGGGTGGCGGACACGTGGTGGTTTCCAGTTGCTCTAAACTGATGTGGCGACACATGGCAATGACGTGGCAGTGGGGGAGGCTCCTGGCTGACGTGGCGACACGTGAGAGTGGAGACGGCGGCGACTACGTACGTTGTCTGAGTCTGACACGCAGGGCCTACGGCTCGGCCGGGCTCACTTGTCAGTGGCACGGGTTGGACGTGGTGTGCGGTGCGGTGCGGGGCACGGTGACAGTTGTAGTGGCGGGCCTCATGGGACACCTATTAGCGCGGCATAGGGCGACGGCGTGCGGCAAACGCGCGCACGGGTAAACGCAGCGGCGGGACGCGTGGTGAGGGCGGATTGGAGCAGGGCGTGTGGCAAGATCTACAAGATGCCATTATCCACCAAAAGTGACGATCGGCATACGCAAATCGATCGTCTCGATGAGCTCTACACAATGGGAGTATCTAATCTAGGGTTTGAGCACAGTAATAGGATGGGGGCGTTGTGACGACGCATAGGGGGGCCTAGGGGGTTTATATAGTGCTTGAGTCACAGCTAGGTCAGTTAGGAGGCGTGGTTGAAATAGAATTTAATTTAAGGAGAATTTTAGATCCACTTGAAGTTAGGATTGGAGTAGAATTTAACTTCTACGTCTTCTAGGAGAGTTTAGGACGTGAGGGTTTAGGGCTTGCTTGGGAACGAGCTAGGGTCAGCCAGGGTCCTTTATGGGAACCTTATATGAGCCTTTTAGACATGAAATAATATGGCCATTGCCCAAATAATAGGTTTTTAATGTATAGTAAAGTATGACATTTATTTTTACCTTTTGATTTGTTTTGAAAAGAGATCGAGACACCTAATAATTTTATTAGGATGTCACACACTGAGGATGAAGTGTGGCTTGCCTATGCAGAATAAGACAAAGCTAGAATGATGAATGATTAGAGAAGTAGTTCGTTTGCTCCTATATGTGGTTTATTTGGATAGTGAATTATAAATTCCGATCTCATATTGTGATCTGTTAGGATTTAACGCCAATGCAGGATCACAAACGACACTAGGAGACGATGTTTGATAACACAGTTCAGCTCTCAACCTACATATGTGGGGAAATGATAATGGGTGTTCCTCTCCAATCCACAATATTGTAGCATACCGGCTGCCCCGGTCACGGTCACAAGCCGTCTGCTGATCCCCTTAGACCTACGCTACTATTATGCAGTCGTTGTTATAGGTTACACTAGGATTGACCCCTTTATATAGTGGAGGTCCGGCAAGAGTCCGACTCTTACTCTACACCAACCCTGCCAATTACAACTCAGAGTCCAATTTAATCCCCCTTTGTCCACATATTCGACACAATACCTAACAAACTCCAACTTGGAGAATATGACCTAATCCACCTTAAAGTCGTTCCAGAATCTTGCGAACCCGTGTGCCCGGACTCTGGTTGCTTCCTTCTTCTGTAACCTACAGCAACCGACCCGACGAGTCCACCTCGAACTCGCCGCCCTTTGGAACAGATGTCGCCAACCTTGTAAAAACATGCTAAGTAGCTCCATCTGCAACAAAATCCCCTTCTACTATGAGAACCTCAGCACTATTGCCTCCTAAGTCACTTAAACCTATTGACACATTAGCGACTGCTCCTTTTGGTGGACCTGCACAGTCCCTCTTCATTCCACCCATCATTGCATCTATAGCACCACACCGTCCTGTTTTTTTTTTTGTTCTTCTTTCCAGTCCCATGACCACCTTGATCATCTTTGGCTAGCAAAGCAACAGAACGAGGTTCTTCCACTGCATTATTATTCTTCTTTATTTGATGAGACATAAGCGTCATAATAATATCTTCAGTCTTAATGCTATCCTTGCCATATATCAGCGTTGTGACTAAATGCTCAAAAAACGAAGGCAACGAACAAAGAATAATAATTGTCTTGTATTCATCAGCGATTGTCACATCCAGATGTGCTAGATCTGTAACATATTTGTTAAAAACATCAATTTATGCTTGCATATCCGACCCCTCCCGCATCTTCAACCCATACAACTTCTGCTTCAGATACAACTTCCTGCTCAGAGTATTGGACTTAAACTGACTGGCCAACTTGTCCCAAATTTCCTTTGGTGATAACAACCCCATGACATAGTACATGACCTGATCTGAGAGACAAAGGCGTATAGTTGCGGTTGCCTGCAATCGTATCACCTCCCAATCATCGGCCTCTACCTTCTATGGTTTATTCTCCGTAAGAGCCACCACGATTTCCTGCTGCTCCAGCAGATCCCGAACCCCCGCCTGCCATAAATTGAAGTTTCTTATACCGTCAAATCTCACTAAACCGAAATTCATACTCGTCGGCTTCATCCTGCCGACCTGAGATTCCCCAACGCCAACTTCTTTTTGATGGGTTTATTACCACCCGACCCGTTTGACATCAAGAACAGATCGCTAATAGCCTTCCAAGAACGTCTCCCTCCTTCGGAATCTCACGCCTCAAAATCTCCTCCAAAATTTGCGCTAAAAACTACCGTTGATTGCTTTGAATTGTTGGGTTTGACTCTCCCTTGGATCCCTTTTTAGTGGTGAGGGAAACCTCCTTCCAGGAGAATCCTAGTCCTTTGACTTCTATTCCACCTCAAATCCGGGCTCCACGATCCACCTCCTTGATTTTTTTTCTTCCAATTTTTGCGAAACTCGGACCCAAAACGTGAAATGCGGAGTTTGCTTTCGGCCTTTAGCCTGTCCTGGCCAGCCAGTTGCATCACCCACGTGCCGCCTGGGCCACTGCCGAAGCGCCCCCTCCTACGCGCCCGTCGCTTGGGCCGGCTCTCGCCTGGGCCAACGTTCCCACTTGCGGGCTTATGTGCACCGCTGCCTGTGCTGGGCCGCTGCCTCCATGCGGCCTGCTCGCCTGACCCCGGGCCTCAGCAACTATTGGACGTCCACCGCCATTGAAAAAATCATCAAATTGAATTCCTCTCCAGATCCAATCTTTAAGCCCTCAAGCAGTCTTTCCAACTAGCCACCACGCACCACGTCATCCGTGCATGGCAGCGCCTCCTGTGCAACATCCGGTCGCATCACTGCTCCCGCCATTCTGATATATCCGACATCGTTCTGCGCCTGCTGGTTTGATCACGAACGCCGAGGTCGTTGCTATCGCCGGCCAACCTCACCGGCTACGTGGTCAGCCTGATCACCACGTTTGGAAATCCCTGCCAACGGTAGCCCATCGAACGGTTCGAGCCTCCTGTCTGAAGTGTCTGACACCATCGATTGAATTGTCGATTGCCGCCATGCTCCACCTTGCACCGATAGGGCGTTCTCCGCGATGCCCGTGTATGCATGAACCTCGTGTCCCGATTCGATCTTCTATATGGCCAACCTCGCCAACCTTGCTCTGATACCACTTGTTAGGATTTACGTCAATGTAACATCACGAACGATACTAGGAGACACTATGTTTAGTACCGCATTTCGGCTTACGCCTATCTCTGCGGGGCTCTAACTATATATGGGTGTTCCTCCCCAATCCATAATACCGCAGCGTACCAGTTGCTCGGGTCACGGCCACAGACCGGGCGCTGACCCCCTCAGACCATGTCTCCCCCTTGGACATGCTTTTCTAGTGGTGATGCAACCCCAATTTTCGTTATAAAAATCTAGTCCAAATAGAATTTTTTTTCTTCTCGAATTTGGGCTCCTTCCTAACATGATCTGTGAGATATACGTAGCCATCTTCGTTGGGGTTAGATTATCAAACTACTTTGTAATTTTGGTTTTGTTGCTTGTTATCTGTTTGATGTACGAAAGTGCAAAACAAAAGTGCTTCATTTTGGGTTTAACTTGCACAAAAATTATTCAATTGGGCTTAGCTAATTCCGGTGAATCAATTAAATGAAGTGTTAGTAAGATCCGTGCCACGGTACTGCAAAATGGCAACCTTGGATAAACAACACTAAAAAAAAAGAGAACCGCATGTATGCCACTGGTTTAAATTATAATGTCATGAGTTTGTAGGGAGATTTCCTCCTCTAATGCTGAGTGCGATATACTCTCCATATTTGACGTTGATTTGACATGCCTTTCTGGTAGTGACACCATTACAACAATCCTTTTCTATTTCACAATTCATAGCACTATCCCATTTTCGGGTTATACAAAATCATACGAAGCTCAGAAAAATATTTGGATTCTGAACACTATTTCATGATACTATTCTCATTTTCATCCTATTGTTTCCTAAACACTTAATTTATTTAATCAGTAAAAGGCAATAAAACACAAATATATTTTTTGTATATGTTTACACATAAACATTATAATTTTATTACATATTTGGATTCTATATATTTTTTCTGAATTTTTGGATATTTTAATTTATTTTTTATGATCTTCCTATAATTTTTATGTTTTTCTAGATTTCTAGATTTTATTTTTTATAAAACCATGCGGAGAAAAAGATTAATTGGGAAAGAAATGCCAAAAATGAGGACAGGGTCGTGAAATAGAAAAATCCATTGCAAAAGTGTCATCGCTAGAAAGTCATGCCAAATCAGTGTGAGGGGAGGAAATCTCCTAAGTTTATATGCCATTGCACTCTTTTTGTTGCACTCCGTATTTGTCAATGGTTAGGAACTACAAATCTTAGGTGTCAAGCTTACTTGTTGAAATGAGGATCAACAACCCCTTTCCATGGCATGCTAAGACATTCAAGGGCCAAAGAGCTCGCATTGATCGTAACGAATATCACAATCATTTTTACCCTGGTTCAGGCCTCCTATTACTGGAATAACAATCCCACATATAGCCTTTTATTTTTCAAGGGAGAAAAGTTCGGATGGGGGCTCTTCTAGCAAGAGAATACTTATTAAGCAGCTATGTGGGTGCTAAGAGTAAGGGGGAGCTCTTTGAGCAAGAGAATACTTGCCAAGCAGCTACATGCGTGTTAAGGGGTATTGTGATTACACGTGTGGGTGAGAACGTCTCTGTTACAATAACGCTCGGAGGCCTCTACTTATACTAATGGAACGAGGAACTGAGCCCATCCCACGCTGGGAAAGGCCTAAGTACTACCTAGTACATTAGTAGATAACTTGTTTAAGTTAAGTCAAAATTGAATCTATACCATCGAAAGTTCTCCCCATCGAGAGCTTTCATGCCTGTGGCGGCGACTAATCAAGCCACTCCCCATCAAATGCTGGCTGGCCGGGGCAACTGGTGCCGCCCTTCCCTCCTCCGGCAACGCTAGTTCAATGTCCAAACACCCTCCACTACACATTCCCAAGACCGAGCACAATGATCACCAAACGTAACCAATCACAGGTCATGATATAAAAGTAAAAGGTGGTACCTTTATCATAATTGACAACCATGACACCACCGCCTTTGTTTTCAAGGTCAATGAGAGCGCTACGGTGCGGTGCGGAGGGTGTGGGCATGCGGCATGCATGGGTGCAGAACGGGAGGTGGGGAGATGGAGAGAAATCGAATCACGAGTGGGACAGCGGAAAGGGGATCAGGCTTGCTCACATTGGCATTTAAGCTCATGGCTCTGTTGTGTGCGTGAAGACTAGACATGCTCACGGGTAGCCCAGCTCGACGTACTTGACCCAATCCGAAAAACCCGACCTAGCCCGACCAGTCCATCGGGTCAAGTCGGGCCTCGATTTGACGCCCGACTATTGGGTCGGGTTTGATTCGGGCCCGAAAAATAGCAAAATCAGCTGTGCGGGTTTGGCTTTTCGGCTTTTGGGTCGGGTTCAGGCCCGGATTTGTGACATGGTGCATCGGGTCAGGTCGGGCTATGTCTGACTGGTTTTAGGTTTGGTTTTGGAAAACCCAACCTGAACCCGTCCAAACCCGACAAATGAACAGGTCTAGTGAGGGCGAGTGAATCAGAGATGTTCCAGTAGCTAGCACTAGCGAGGAGAGAGGGATGGGATGGAGAGAGGAAGGAGGAAGGAGAAGCAGGTAGCACCACATGAGGTAGCACTAACGGGAGAGCAAGCGACGTTGACTAGTAGGGGTTTACTGTGGTGGATATATGGAGGAGAGAAAGGAGGCAGGAAGTGGGTGACGGAGGAGGAATGGGTTGCTTTGAATTACTGCTCTCGAGCCCACATGTCAGTGACTCATTGCCCTTTGCTGTAAGTCAAAGGATTCAGTTTCGATGGAGGATGGGAGACGGGGATGAGATGGAGACCGGCATGGAGTGGCAAAAAATAATAACGATGAAACTTAGAATGATATTTTAAGTCATTTGATGGTATAAACCAAAAACAAAGAATTTGATATAACCAATTTTTATCTTACATAAGAAGAAGAATAACAAGATGGAATACAAGAGTGCCATTCTAAAGTTTGCTACGCGAGAGTGGTATTTGTGCCAGGCCGCATGCCACTCGTATTTGGGCCAGGCCGCATGCCACTCGTTTCAGATTACTCGTTTCCAGATCTAAGCAGGAAGCCGGACGCTCTAGGGGGGAGGCGTGGGGAGTCCACGGACGCAATCCTGGATCGTCTTCAAGATCTAGATTTGTCCAGGGAGACGGGGAAGAAGGTTACAAGATACAAGAGCTCTGATGGGGTAGGCCGCGTGCTTCCTAATTGGGGCTTGGTGGGCAAGCTGCTGTCCGCCAGATCCCTTTCTGCGTTGTCGGTTCTGGAAGCTCTTCAAGCTGCGTGGGGGATTCGAAGGGGACTCTCGGTGTCTCAGATGGAAAGGAACATCTTCCTGATTGCTTTGCCGTCAGAGAGGGAGAGGAGTAGAGTCCTGTCTTCAGGTCCGTGGAACATCGATGTCGAGCTTTGCTCTCAGAGACATTTGATCGCGAGAAGAAGCCAAGTGAGCATAAAATTGAGTCACTGCCCATCTGGGCTCAGATTTATAGAGTTCCACTACAGTTAATGCACGAGGAAGGGGGAGATAACTGGGGGAGCAGCTGGGAGAAATAATGGAGGTGGAGACAAATCAGAATGGTGTAGCTTGGGAGGAATTTATGAGAGTTCGGGTTGCTGTAAAGGTTGGCCAACCGATTCATAGGACCTGTTTTGCAGTGAAGGATGGGAGCACTGAAGAGGGGGTCTTACCTGTCCGGTACGAGCATTTACCGTTCATTTGCTTCGGCTGTGGTGTTCTAGGGCATAACTTAAGAGAGTGCAACTCGCTTGAAGCTATTGAGGGCGAACCACCTGTTGGCATGTGGTTAAGGGCCTAGGAGGGCCGCTCGAAAAGCCTGCACAAAAGAAGTGTAAGCAATTGCTCAAATCAGAAAGAAAGCAGGGGTTCGGAAGATTCAAGAAATTCTTGGAAAAAAGGCGAAGCTAGTTGGTAGAGAGGGTCTGGGACCGGGGCAAATCTTGAGGGAGGAGAAGGGGAAAAAGAGGTAGATGGATTTTGTACTCTCTGGTAATGTCAAGACCAAGTTAAACTTTGGTGATCAGGATGGGGGTATTTGGGCCAGGCCGCATGCCACTCGTATTAGGTATACGTGGCATCGGGATGGTCGATTTCCTCTACCCTGACTGGCTGGCTCGCCGTGGATCCGCACCCCTCGTGAGTTCGCTAATCTGCACCCGCCCTACTCCGGCAGGGGCATCGAGCCGCCGCTCCTCTCCTCCATGGTTCTTTCTCTCCTCCCCCAGCCTCATCTCCCTTTAGGTTTTCCCTATTTTGTGAGTTCGGACTGGTTCCACGGGAGGGGACCCCGGGCAGCTGCCCGGCCGGTGGATCCGCCGCTGGTCTGAGCGCTGATGCGTTCTTGTTCTTGTAGGCTAATTCGCTGCGGCTGTATCTCACTTGCATCCGGAACACGCTGGAGGCTGCCATGTGCTTGCAGGTGCTCGATTCGACTCCTTTCCGGATCACCATTTCTTACACACTGCTCGAGCTGTTTTTTCCCCTCAAGTTAAGCCTAGAGTACTTGTTTAATTCCTCTCAAGTGTAACTTAGGGTGCCAATGTTTTGTTGCCTCCAGAATTTCCCATGCCAAGAAGTTGAGAGGCACAACAAACCAGAGGTGGAGCTCAAGTAAGCCAAGCTTCCAACTGGATTCTGTTTTTTCAATGGTTGTATGCATTTATCTGTTCTTGGAAAGCATGATTTGGCTCAGCCCAAAAGCAGTTGTTGCGGTAGTGTTTCAAATTAATACAATGTATTCTATGCATGATATTACAAAATCAATGGTACCTTCACTCATGTAAAAGACTAAAGAGAGCAATCAATGAAGCCTAGGCGTAGGATGTCCTGAGATAATTTCATAAAATGTTGATTTGTGGGAGATATAGATGTCTATATAACTAAACTTGTAATCTCAACAAGGCAACGAGCCACGATCATTAATATATTGGCCCTCAAAAATCGTTGTATCATATAAGTACTGGTACATTCAGTTTTTGCTTTTATTTTACACTTTCTCTTCAGGCTTGAGCTCAAGAACATGAATACATCCTTCTTTTGCTTACAACATTTTTTAATTCCATATTTACAGGACTAGCCCTGAGCTTCTGCTGAATCCAGTAAGGGGGACCCTTTTAGCGGCATCTTAAATCAATTTATAGTTCTTTGATACTGCTATAGTTTTCTTGCAAGAATGATTCCCTTCTTATGTATGAGCTGATTGTTTTCCGTACTCTCCTTTTCTTACTCCGATTATAGAATACGGGGATGTTCCCACTGTAAAATCAAGTGGTTATTAGATGGTATCATAAAATTTTGTTTTAGTTCCTCTACGAATCTTCATATGCACTAACATTGTTCATTTTTTATAGTGGAACAACTATTTTTCAAGGAGTTAAATATTGCCTCTTCTGGA
This sequence comes from Raddia guianensis, assembly GCA_036346415.1. Taxonomy (NCBI): domain Eukaryota; kingdom Viridiplantae; phylum Streptophyta; class Magnoliopsida; order Poales; family Poaceae; genus Raddia; species Raddia guianensis. Next base: position 58,509,076 of record CM070536.1, read on the forward strand.
TCGTGAATTGTCTATTTAGTAGAAATGGAGGATATATCTTTAGATTACCTATGGTATAAGCAAACTGAGAAGTGACAACAAATAATGATGGTGCCATCATTTATGCAGTATAACAAGGGCAGCATACTCTTCATGGGACCATGTTGGGAATCATGAACAACTTTGTTTCATGTTGACTGTGCCAAGTTCTTCCTTTTAGCGTTGTGGTTAAGCAAATTTCAGCTTCACTAAACATTGAATGTTCTTTCATTTTGTCCTGAATTTTCCAACTCTTGCCCTAATTTTCTTTTCAAGATTAAGCCTGTCTGTCAAAGTAGCAAAAAGTACTTAAATGGTCCTTGAACTATGTCCGTCATACCATTTTGGTCCATAAACCAAATACCAGACTTGACTAGTCCCTCTTCTATTAGATGCGGGCTTGACCGGTCCTTTGACTGGCCAAAACAGTGCTTTTGGTTTTTTCTTGCTAGCGTGGTGCCGTCGTGTGTGGTTTTAGCACACATGGTGGACACATGAGCGTCCACATCACCACTCTAATTTCTCTCTCTCTTCCTGTCTCTCTCCACCCTCATCTCCCCTAATGCCCCTAATGTCGGCCTCCTCCCTCATGGCTCGTCGCCCAGCCCAGACGTCGGCCTCCTCTCACAGCGCAGGTGGTGGCATCATGGCGGCTCGAATGTAGCTTTGGCATCCACGCGACAACGCTATCATTGGAGGAGGAAGGGAGCAGGTGAGGCAGAGGCGTGCGGCATGGCGGTGGTGTTGGGGCGGCGGTGGCATCACAACATGGTGTGAAGGCGAGGTAGTAGCGCCCTCGTAGGTGGAGTAGGGGAGGCCAGCGTGGATGCTTTCATTGAGGGAGGAGGGTGGAGGGAGTGCCGTGAGCTCTCTCCACTGCCTCCACTGGGGTTGGAGGAGGTTGGGGGGAGGGAGAGAGAGGAGAGAGGGAGGGAGATGTCAACGTCCTGTTGTTGCCACATAAACAAAACCACCCCATTGATGGTCAAATGACTGGTCAAGCGTGGTTTTGATATGTGGGGGACTTGTCAAATGGAATTTTTGGGTTTAGGGATCAATTTGGTCTGGCAGGGTCGTGGTAATAGTTGAGGGCCAAATTGGTACTTTTTCCCAAAATGTAACATAAGTTAGTACTAATGCTGGTCTGGTACCAGAACTGAGATATAAAGCAAGATTTCTGTCGTTGTTGAACCTAAGGAATTAGTTTCAACTTTCAAACATTCTTCTCAGTGTTTGCACTATTATGAAATTAACAAACTAGATTTGTGCTTTATACACATGCACTTTGGGAATTTAGGATTGAAAATAGATAGTGCATTTTAGAATAATTGCCTGTAATTATTACACGTGAGTTATTGAAGAGGCAACTACTTGAAAACCAATCAATTGGCAGTTTATAAATAGATGTAGCCTACAGCCCTACACAATCCCTTTATAACTCTGATTATTTAGATGGAAAATTTAAATATTTATTAGCTTCTCCAGAATCATGATTCACAATTATATATTTTCCATACGCAGGTGCTTATATGCCGTAATGAAGCAGAGAAGTGTTTAATAGAAACTTCAATCAATTCTATCCGTATAAGCCTGAAGGTTGCAATGAAAAGCTAGTTGGGTGTTGTAATACTTGTTAGGATAATGTTAACCATCTGTCATCTGGTGTACCTTCATATGTTTGCTATTTTTATCCGACAGGTTAAACAGGCAGATGAACTTGAAAATATTCTTGCAAAGAAGTTTCTTAGGTTTTTATCAATGAGGGCAGAGGCATTCCAAGTGTTGAGGAGAAAACCAGTTCAGGTATACAATATGATCTCCATTACACTGAGTACCATGAGTACTGCTAGTATGATATCTCTAGTAATCTACTTCTAAAGTACACAAGTTGTCTTCAATTGAAATCAATCTAGTCATGCTGCTGGTAATAAGTATGTACTACAACTAAAAACCAGACTGTGGTCTTTGCTGTGAACAGTCAACCAGAGTTTTACAAGCTTTTGTGTTTCCCATCGTAATGATTTTTGCAATGTTGACTACCAGTGTTTCATCGTTCTTCTTACTTGCCGAAATCAAATGTTGTCAGCTAACTGCATTAGATCTTGCGACACCATTAGAACATGGCTAACTTGTTTTTTTTTTTATGTTTCAGGGTTATGATATTAGCTTCCTAATAACAAACTACCATTGTGAGGACATGCACAAGCATAAGCTCATAGATTTCATTGTGCAATTTATGGAGGTAATGATTTTCCTTGGCACAACTTTTGTCTTATTGAAGCAAAATCTAATCTACTAAAATGAACCGCTAAGCCAGAGACTTTATTACATTTGGACATGCTTGCAGTTTTTCTGTTTTATCACGCGTCTGCATAAATAAATACTTAGCAGTTCTTCGGAACTTGACTATACAATTGTGAACTATTGATGTCACAAATGGCCACCTGGCCAGCTTAAGAGTTGTCAATCTTGGATTGCCCATACTACATATGAATAAGAACATGAAGCAGAAGAATCAGCTATCTTCTTGCGGTGTTAACGGCACACCTAAATTCTCTTACCAGCTTATGGAGGAATTCATTTATTTTGATACTATATGAGAAGCTGTTTGTAAAGAAGTAGTGCAAGATCCTACATAAGTTACCTGTTAATTTTGAAAAGAAATTTATGCACTTGATCAAGAAAAAAGGATAACGTTGTGTACTTTATTGTGTGTACCATTTTTCTGTTTCTCTTCGAAATAGGTTTGGTCATTACTGCATATGTTGGGCTTAGTTCATGACCAGCTGAGCTTTATAGTTTTGAGTTTAGAAGTCCATGATCAACATCATTTTTTAGCCTTTGTGTTGTATTACGTACTGACAATAAATGTACTCACATCACACACCTACATCTTTGTATTGTAGGACATTGACAAGGAAATCAGTGAGCTAAAACTATCGGTAAATACCCGTGGGAGGCTAGTGGCAACTGAGTTCTTGAAGCAGTTCATATGACATATCTATGTGTGATAACACACTGAAACATGCATGGCCTCCCTCCAATAACACTGATGACTTGTCCACCATTTTGTGTTATAATTATCATGCTACCATTCTGCAAATAACTTGCCCCCTTTTTGTTGAGCAGGATGTCCTTTTGTAAATGCATGCAAAGGATAAGTTCTTGATTTAAAAAGTAGCCCGCACCATTGACAAAGAGGATATGAAGCTAAAATCATAATATTTACATGATGCAGTGTAATACTCTGCCCTATTAAGGCCTTGTCCTTTTGTTGGTGTATTACTGTAGCAAATTTGAGAACCCTCGAAACAAAGTCTAAAGATTATAAAAAATAATTAAAAAATAGTTTTAGAATCTTTGGAAGGACTACTAAAAGTCATGAAAAAATCATTGCAAATTATGACAACATATAGGCTACATAAAAATAATAAAATTTCTACTGAGAATATCGTGATGCGATATCTTGAAAAGAACGAGGCCTAACATGAGGTCCGTGTGCTTGAAATGAATTGACTGCAGAGAATAGTACGAACATACTGTTACAGAACGAGAGGGAGAGTTGTATTAGCATATAATATCCAATATGGGGGATGGATCCAAACATAACATTCCAGTTAATTTTTTTTGGGCGAAGCGAATTCAAAATCTGAAGGGTGGTGCTATACGTACGTGGTTCGGCTATATGTAAATTTGAACCAGCAGTTGCCTGCATGTTTCGAAGGAGGATGGCATTGCAATATTATGTGTGATAAACAGTTGCAGAAGATGAACGAAAAAATGGTTATTTATATATTTTTTCAAAAAAAGTTACGTAAAAAGCTGTCTACATGGAGATCAAGAGTCTGTTTGATTTGCAGCTAAGTTTGCCATACCTAATGTTAGGCACGTCATAGTTTGTTCAGCAGATATTTGATCTGTGCCATACCTGTGGCTTGCAACACTTTATTAGTCACTGGACCCACGTGTCATAGGCTGAAATTTTTATCACAGTTTGCCACAAATTTGTCGCCAAATTTCTTTGCCACACTTTTGTGGCTTGCCACACTTTGTAAACATTTGGCTAGACAATGTTAGTCAGCAAATAAACAGGCCTTAAGTAAAAGTAAGCGTCGGTCGGGGCCTGAACAAGCGATCGTCCGATGGTTGGATGATCGGATGGTGCTCAAACGGCGCTTCGGAGTTTGTGGGGACAGTCTGCGGAGTGTACGGGGATGGTCGTCTGTTCAACCGTCGATAGGGTGGCGGTCGTAGGTATGGTTTTGGCGTTTGCAACCCCACCTCCCCGATGAAAATAAAAGGGCCCACCGTCATCTTCTCTAAAGTGAAGTTTAGTAGAAAAGTTGCAATCTTGGCTATGCCAATAATGTTCGTAGCACTGATACCCATACCTCAATATTTGTATCATCGAAGCAATGGCTTCATGTTTCAGATTAAAAAAAAAAATTCTTTCAAAGTTCATGGGAATCCAAAGTCCAAGCTATAGTTGGCCAAACGGGCCGGCCCAAGGCACGGCGCATCGGCACGGCCCGAGGCACGGCACGGCACTACCGGAAATGGGCGGCACGAGTTTCCGTGCCGTGCTTGGGCCGAACCCCAAGCCCATGGGCCGGCACGGCACGACACGGATAATTGGAGGCACGATGTGGGCACGGGTTTGGCACGGCACGGCACGTCTAGCAGGCACGGCACGGCACGACACAGCCAACAATCCGGGGCCAACTACGGACTGCCCAATAAATATCTCTGCGGCGGGCCGCGCCGCGCGTTCCCCATTCCGTTTCCGATTTCCCCAATCCCCCTGTTGATGCGGAAAAGTGGTTTCCCGGCACCAACTACCGCCGAACAACAGCGGATCGGGATTTCCGAGGACGTGCCAGCCGATTTAACCTTTTGCAATCGGCAAGGTTACCGATAGGTAAGATACCGGCGAAGTAATGAAAATTTACCGATAGCTTGGGAAATAAACCGATTATCAGCTTAACGATGAGATGTAGAGCCGATAGAGCAAACAAGCCGCCGGCGAAGCGATGGGCACTTTACCGATAACTTGGACGATAATCCGATGAGCGGCTTAACGATGAGACGCCGAGCCGATGGAGCGAGATGGAACCTAACACCTCGACGGACGGCGATGCGCAGCAATGTCGCCGAAGATAGTATTCGAGCGAAACCTAACTCCTCTGGCGCGGACGACGATGCGCGCAATGCCATCAAGAGATAGTATTTCGATGCCGACGGCGAGGAGATCGGATCGAACCGAGGCAGTCCCTACCGATGGAGTCGACGGCGAGGAGATCGAACCTAATCGAGACAGTAGACGCCGGCGTGTATTTTGAATACCGATACGAGAGGATCGATCGGATTCATAGCACAAGGGTAACAGGTAGACGAAATAGTAGATGTATTATTGATTGATTGATAGATCCTTTACATGCTGCACGGCAGCTCTTATTTATACTAAAGACGCACCGGCTTATCCGGTAACTTGACATGGACTCTATCTCTTAGTTACCTAAAATAACTCAACCGACCAGACTTATCGTGCAAGGCACAGACTAAATACAAACCGACTCGAATACTAATATTAATATTAATACTATTAATTTAGCTATCGTGAAGCTCCTCCCGATGGCCTTGGTCTTCACGTGTTGGGATTGATACGTAGAGCCAATATAGAATCCTTCACGTCCACGTAGCTGGATCGGCCATGCAATTTTCATATATGCATATATAGAGTATTAGTCGATTGTCGGCACCCGATTTACAAGATCGGATTCCACCTGCGTAAACCCGTACTAGTCCCAAGGATCATGGCTAGTACACACAGATATACAGAAACGGAACAGTGCCAACGATATTATTATTACAAACGGAACATAGTCCAGTACAAACAACATACAACGGCTCGCAGGCCGCAAATAAGAGTACACAACGATACAAGCCTAATACAACATCTAGAATTTTATCATCCCACAGGCACGGAGGCTGTAGGAACGCGTAACCCTAATCTTCATACTCTTTGTCGGAGAACGCCTCCTCGACGTAATCCGGGTCCTCCCCCTCGGACGGCGGGCCATACTCGGATGGACCAGCTGTTGAAATTTTGAAAAGAGAGAGGAGAAAAGGATGGTGAGTACAAATTGTAATCGCAAGTCCGGAATTATGCAAATGCGGTTCAGTACAAGGAAGGCTTAGGATATTTTGCGGAAACGCATTTATTAGCCTAGTTTTGACAAAGCAATTTAGAAACAATAAATCTTAATCACTTTCTTTGGGCTCTTCTCAAACGGTTCTCGCCACTTGGCCTCAGTGCCATAGTGAGAACAAAATCCTTTCTTCTTTTCTTTTCTCAAAACGGCTAGGTCCATTCCGCATAAATGATTTTAAGCATTTATCCTACCACAATCAAAGCATATAAATAAGAGCAATTCATATTTTAGCCTTAGGTTTAATCCTACCATATTTCTTACCTTTCTATATATTCGGTCATGATAACTAAGTCTAGGAAATACGACATTTAACTTTTAAACTAGCATGCATAATTTCAAGTCTAATAACATTTTCTAAATAACCGAAAATGGCTTCTCAATATGATCAAAGGGGGACTTGCCTTGATCGGTTCCGGGGAAAGCGAAGGGGACGTCGGCGATCGGGTCTTCGGAAGCTTGACCTCCTAAGCGCGCACACGCATGCAAAGCAATACAACACACAATAAATAAAATATTTTATGCCATGCTGTTTTTAAGGAAATGCAGCAATTCCATGATTTATGCATTTTCATTTAAATGAAACATGATGCTAAACGGTAATGCACACATGGAATGATGCCATCTCAAAATTACTTGCATGACCAAAACAGATGCTGGATGGATGCCATGCATACAAATAATATTTCTAAGGTCCAGCAACCTCCAAAGTATTTTTCCTGAATTTTTATAGAATATTTACAGCACATGAAATAATGATGCACCTAGAGCTTATCTATTTAACCAAAAATGGATTCCATATGCATGACATGCAAATACACAATTTTCCCAGGTTCAGAAACTAATAAAGAGGTTTCACTAATTTTTACAGAATTTTTAGCATGCACAAGCTATTTTAATAAATACTTTTAGGTACCAAATAAAATGATTTAACCAGAAATGTAAAACAAAAATAAAAGGGAAAGGTCCAAACAGCAAGTGGGCGGCTCGGCAGACAACCCAAGAATGACGCTGCCTTCGGCACCGCGAGAGCGAGGGCGAGGCAAGGGCGACTGTCAAACGGGTCCCACCTGTCGGTGGCACCGCAGAGGTAGAAGGGGGAAGAAAACAGAGGGGAGGCGACCGGGCGGCGACGCGCCAACGGCGGCGAGTTCCGCCACCGAGGCGATTAGGCGCCAGGCGTGGCGAGACGCGAGCGAGGCGATGCAAATGAGGGTCTAACCATCCCGCTGGGAGGACGGGTGAGCAACGCGACATTATGTGGCGGCGTAACGGCGGTCATTGCGGCGGCGATGAATCACACGGCCGGGTCACAATTACTCGGGGATGACAATGAGGAGGAACAAGGGCTACCTTTGAGCTCGCGGGTCGAGGAGATGGCAAGGCGATGAGACCGCGACGGCGACGACGGTGCGAGCTCCGGGACACGCGCGCGGATCACACGGCGTCGGTTCGCTTGTCGAGAGCTTCGCTGGGGCGACCTGCGAGTCAATCCCCGGGGTGATGTTAAACCGAACGGGACGAGAGCGAGGTAGGGAAGGGAGAATAGAAGACGCGGCGGAGACGACGCACCGGCTCGGGAGTTCAACAGAGCTGTGGCGCGAAAGGCAGAGAGCAAAGGGGGAGCAGTTCCCCACTTATAGGCGAGCTCTGCTCGGGACACATTCAATGCCACACGCGGTTTGGCACTCGTCGGCTCCGATTCCGGCCGGTGCCGTGAAGTGAATGCTCGGACCCGACGGCACCGAGGTGGTTGGCCGGCGACAAGACAAGAAAGGGGTAGGGGACGGAGAGGGGTCCGGCGGAAGAGTGTAGGGGCGGCGATGCATGGGGAAAGGAGCCATGGCGAGGCCCCGGGAGAGAGGAGAGAGAGGAATAGCGGCGGCGATTCGGCGAGGCGAACAGAGGAAAGAAACAGGGGAGGAAGAAGAGGGAGGAGGGGCTGACGCGGGGGCTCCACCGTCGTGACTCAGCAAGACAGAGGCAAAAGGAAGGAGGCAGGCGAGTTGGGGCGGAGGCAAAGAATGCCCAACAGAGGAGAAGAGGGGGCGGAGAAAGAGGAAAGGGGCGACGGGCCAAGCTTGGGCGAGGAAGGAAATAGATGTTTTGAATTTCCTGATTTCCAAAGAACCGATTTTCTCCAAAACCTTTTTAGCAAATTAATACTTTTAGGAAATATTATTTTGTTTCCCCAAAATTTATAATTTATTTTCGAATAACCTCACAAGGGTATTGGTTTATAGAAAATATTATTTAAAACCATTACCATATTTTTCCACCAAAGGCATAGACTTGGAAAATTTAAATTATTTTTCTAATCTAAATGCGATGCATGAAGTGATGATGCAATAATGAGTGATTTAACATTTTTAAATCATGCACTTAAGAAATTATTAACGTGCCAAATTGGTTTTAAAAATTTGGGATGTTACAAACCTCCCCCCCTTAGGATGAATCTCGTCCTCGAGATTCCGATTCTTCTGGAAACAAATCTGGAAACTCAGCCTGAAGATCTGACTCACGTTCCCAAGTGGCCTCAGCCTCAGAGTGATTACTCCACTGAACTCGGCAAAAACGCGTAGCCTTACTACGGGTTTTATGAATCGCCACATCCAAATTCATTTGGGTATTCTTTAAAAGATGATCGGCCGCAAATCCAACACCTCAGAACCAACCGCTCTTCAGAACTCATGAGCATTTCTTCAACTGAGAAACATGAAACACACTATGCACACCTGCCAGATACTCAGGAAGTTCCAACTGATATGCCACTTCACCTCTTCGAGCAAGAATCTTGAAAGGACCAATAAACCTCGGAGCTAACTTGCCACTTACGCGGAATCTACGCATGCCTTTAAGGGGAGACACGCGCAAATACACAAAATCTCCAATGGCAAATTTCAAATCCCTTCGACGGTTATCAGCATAACTCTTCTGCCGGGACTGAGCTGTCTTTAACCTTTGTTGGATCATTTTGACATGCTCTTCGGCCTCTTGCAAAATATCCAACCCAAACACCTTTGCCTCACCGGTCTCTTGCCAATACAAAGGAGTCCTGCACTTCCTTCCATACAAAGCCTCGAACGGAGCCATTTGAATACTGGACTGATGACTGTTGTTGTATGCAAACTCAGCATAGGGCAACTGCTTATCCCAACTGGTAGGCGCAGCCAGAGCACAAGCTCTCAACATATCTTCCAAAATTTGATTCACTCCTTCAGTCTGCCCATCAGTCTGAGGGTGAAAAGCTGTGCTGAAATTCAGTCGAGTCCCAAGCGACTCATGGAGCTTGTCCCAAAACTTCGAAGTGAAGCTGCGTGCCCGATCGAGACACGATCTTTTAGGCACACCATGCAAACACACAATTCGCTCATGTACAACTCGTGAGCTTGCCTCCAAGATAGGTGGTGCGAATCGAACAAAGTGGGCCACCTTGGTCAACTCACAACGATGACCCAAATAGAGTCGTGGCCCGCTTGGGTCCTTGGAAGACCAATAATGAAGTCCATTCCAATTTCTTCCCACTTCCACTGAATTTTCAAAGGTCGCAACAGAGACTGCAGGACGCCGGTGCTCGCCTTCACTCTTTGGCAAATATCACAACGGACCACAAATTCTGCGACCTCTCTTTTCATGCCCACCAATCTGAACTTTTCAAATCCGAATACATCTTGGTGCTACCGGGGTGTATGGAGATGAAACATCATGAGCTTCCTTAAGGATGAGCTCTCTTAGAGCGCCGACACGTGCACAAAGATCCTTTTCTTAAACCAAAGCACACCTTCATCATCAATGAAAAATTTGGTGCTTTATCTTTCAAAGATTCGCGCTTTGATCTCTTGAACTTCTTCATCATCCTTTTGGGCTTCCTTTATTTGATTCAACAAGGTGGGTTGCAATTCCATCAATTCAAATGACCGACTTTTACTACTCCAAGATTTAGCTTAAGAAATTCTTCACATAGATCCGCGACATCTCCTCACTCAGGAGATGATTACAAAGTGACGGCACTTTAGAGCATCACCACCACATTGGCCTTGCTGTGGTGATAGCAATTCCACATCATAATCCTTGATTAACTCCAACCAACGCCTTTGCCTTAGATTCAGGTCATTTGGGTGAAAATGTACTTAAGACTCTTATGGTCGTTGAATATCTCAAGGCGATTTCCCATGAGATAATGCCTCCAAATTTTCAAGGCATACTGCCAGACTAATTCCAAATCATGGGTAGGGTAATTTTGCTCATGTGGCTTAAGCTGACGAGATGCATAAGCCACCACTCTTCCTTCTTGCATAAGGACACAACCAAGACCTTGACGAGATGCATCACAGAAAATCTCAAAGTCTTTGCGAATATCGTGCAAAATTAGCACAGGGTCAAGTCGACGCTTTTTCAACTCTTGAAAACTGTCTTCTGGCTGGCGATCCATTCAAACTTCTTTTCTTTCTTCAACAAATTAGTCATCGGTCGGGCTATTTTAGAGAACCCTTCGATGAACCGGCGGTAATATCCCGCCAAACCAAGAAAACTTCTGACTTGAGTCACAGACTTCGGTTGCTTCCAGTCAACCACAGATGCTACATTCTCAGGATCCACAGCAACACCTTCAGCAGAAATGAAGTGACCAAGGAAAGATACTTCTTTCATCCAAAATTCACACTTACTCAGCTTGGCAAACAACTGGTGCTCCCTTAACCTCTCTAGAACCATCCTCAAGTGGATCTCATGCTCTTCTTCAGACTTGGAATAGATCAGAATGTCATCAATGAACACAACCACAAATTTATCAAGGAAATCCATGAATACTTTGTTCATCAAGTTCATGAAATAAGCAGGAGCATTGGTAAGACCAAAGGACATGACAGTGAACTCATACTGCACCATACCGAGTAGTGAAAGTCGACTTAGGAATATCGGACTCCTTGATTACGATTTGGTGGTACCTGCACCTTAGATCAATTTTTGAGAAAATGGAGCTCCTTTCAACCGATCAAATAGATCATCAATGCGAGGCAAGGGGTATTTGTTTTAATGGTCACCTCATTAAGTGACCTATAGTCCCACACATTCTTAGGGATCCATCCTTCTTTTCACAAAATTACTTTGGAGCACCCCAAGGTGACGCACTAGGGCGTATAAATCCCTTCTCTTGCAACTCTTCGATTTGTTTCTTTAACTCAGCCATTAGATTGGCGGAAAGACGGTACGGCCTTTGGGAGATAGGCGCAGTACCAGGAGCTAAGTCAATAACAAACTCAACATCTCTCTCAGGCGGCATGCCTGGCAACTCCTCGGGAAACACATCAGGAAATTCCCGCAAAATGGGCATATTCTTTAGATCAGACCCTTCCAACTTATTTAGGGCAATCGGATTCTCAGGACCGGAGTTAGCAACAAATTGAACTTCCTTACCATCACCACTAGTCAACTTGACTGTTTTAGAGGCACAGTCAATATGACCCTTATATTTGGCTAACCAATCCATGCCTAGTATCACTTCTATCCCTTTTGAATCAATGACCACTAGGTCTGCTAAAAATCCCACACCCTCAATTTCAATGCAAACATCAGGGCACATCAACATGGTACGAATGACTTTTCCAGGGGATTTAATCAGCATTGGTTTCTCTAATGCACTTATTTTAAGACCATGATTTTTAGCAAATGATGCAGCAATAAATGAATGCGTTGCACCAGAATCAAATAATGCAGTAGCGGGAATTGAGTTGATATGAAACTTACCCATCATCGCATGGGGTCGGTATGGGCGTCCTCGATCGACGTGGTTCACCCGACCACGCCCAATGTAGCGACATTTCGCTTGCGGAAAATTCCCACGAGCCGGCACGAATTCGCCGCCTTGGCAACACAACCTTGGCTTGACCTTGTGCGGACACGGCACCTTTATTGGGACAAGAATCGCGAGTGTCCCATCTGCTGGCATGCAAAGCACTTGATGCTCGATATGTCCTTCTTGGGGAGAGCTGACATCTGGGTGCGGACCGGAGGAGCCGATCGCTGCATTGTAGGCGAGGCACCACCCACTGAGAACGTGGGAGTGGGGAAACAGCAGGCACACGACCACGGGTGCGGTATCCCTTAGGACGAGAGCTAGGGTGACCATCCTGCTGGGCTCTCTTCCTCTTCCTAGCAGCCAGACACTGACGACGGTTTTCCTCCTGCTTCACAGAGACGGCAAACAACTGCTTGAAGGTGGTGAACTCAGTGGAATCGATCAAGGCTCGGATCTCAGGGTCCATACCCTTCTTGAAGAAGTAGATCTTGTCAGCATCATTCCTCACATCACGGGGCACATAACGAGCCAGCAGAGTAAACTGAGTGAGATACTCATGCATCGTCATGTTCCCCTGAACCAAGGCATGAAACTCACGCCTCTTAGCCTCCTTTGAGCTGTCGGGGACATAATTTTCCTCAAATGCCTCAACAAACTCATCCCAGGTGATAGTCTCAGGAGCATCATGAGACTCACAAAACGTGTCCCACTGGTCGACGCAACTCCGAAGAAGTCGATAGGTCATGAAGTGAACACTCTCCAGGTCTCCACACTGGAACATGATCAAACATTTCTCAATCGCCATCAACCAATCTGCTGCCTCCATGGCATCCGCAGATCCACCGAACTTGGGAGGGTTTGCTCTCAGGAAGTCATTGACACGGGTACGGATAGGAGGTGGGTGGTGTGGCACGGGTGGAGGAGTAGGAGCATTATTTCTCTCTCTCATTAGCTCTCGGAACATCTGAAACTGCATCTCCAAGATCTCTCTTGCAGTGGGATCTCTAGGAGGAGGTGGTGGAAGGTGAGGAGACTCGGCTTGGTTCTCTTGGGGGTTCTCTCGGGGATTTTCTTGGGGGTTCTCTCGTGGATTCTCTTGGGGGTTCTGGGGGAGTATTTGTGGCGCTGGAGAGGGAAAAAGGTTGAGCTCACGGGGTGGCCCTCCAACGGAAGATCGGGCCGAGCAGGCTGTTTGGGCTAACCTCCCAAGTCGGCGGGGCCCACTAGCTCGCTAAGCGGCACCACCAGGCTCGACCACGGATAATATCACCACGCCCAGCACGGCGCGAAATCACCATCTGCTTGCCAAGAGGACGAGAGACAATAAGGGGAAAGAGCTAAAACCCAGATTTTTCCAAAACATGCAACCTTGGCACGATGCACACTCACATACATAAAATAATAGTTTTCAGGGTACAAAAGGGGCGCGGTACCACAAGCCGGTACGTCAGCCCAAATCGCGAGCTAACTACCTACGGATTACAGGGACTGGCACCGGGACGATTAGTAGGACTGGATGCACAAGGCCCACCAGGTAAGCACCAACCACAGTAGGATGGTTACCACGGTGATCCAAAGCGGGAAGTGCCTCATCTCCTCGAGGAACAGCCGGAACTCGCTCGGCTCGGGCCGAGGGCGAGGACTCGGGGAACGACGAGGGCTTGGAACACGGCGAGGAGGACTCAGAGAACGGCGAGGGGACTCATGAGCGGCGAGGGCTCACCGAGCGGCGAGGGCTCATGAGCGGAGCGGCGGCGAGGAGGATCAAGCGAGCGGCGAGAAGGACTCACGGAGCGGATCTCCGATCTCCTCCTCATCGCATGTTGGAGAAGCAAGGCGGCACGGCAGAGGAGACGCTTGGCGGCGACAAAGCAATGGCAAAGCAATGGGCGGCAACACAAAGCAGCTGGGCGGCAACACAAGAAGAATGAGGCGGTCCTCTTATAGAGGCGGCCCGGTTATTTGAGTGGGAGGGGGGACCGGCGGCAAAGCGCGGCAAAGCGGCGGACAAGACGCAAAACAAAAGAAAAGGAAAAGAAAGGATGACAACGACTCTGGCAAAGGGTAGGGGGAGCTACGAGCTAAACCTGCTCGTAGTCGGACTCGGAAACCAACTCGACGGGGTCTTCTTCTTCTTCATCATCATCGATGTCGACGGCGGGCTCCCAACCAGGCGGCGGCGAACGAACCATCAGGGGAATGCCCTGAAGCTCGACAAGGGTAGGAGGTGGCGCCCTCACTCCAATTGGACCCAGATCCAACTGAAGATTCTTGGGGGTGAGCTCGAAGGAGCACAGGAGAAGATCAGCAGGATCCTTGGGCTCGAGTTTGGCGCTGGAGCCGACATCCTTCGCCTTCGGGCGCGAGGACGAAGCAGCAGGAGTAGGAGTCCCGGAGGAAGAAGCGGCATTCCCCCGGAGACGCTGGTTCTCGCGAACCAACTCACGGAGCCTCTTGCGAAGGTGGATCTTCTCCACCAAGTGATGGGAGTCGCGCTTTTTAAGGTCGCGCACTCCTTCTTGATCGAGTCCGGTGGCGGTTGGCGTCGTGGCGTAATTCAATTCCAGCAGGCGATGGTGTCTGGCGTCGTCCCGGATTGGACGAGCTCGACAAGGTGGTACACCGTCGGGTCACTCACCCTCGGCCGTCTGGCGTGGATGAGCACTCGTCTGGCGGCAAAGAGAGGAAAGAAGCGGCGGGAGACGTCGACTCACGCGTGAATGCATCATGAGTCGGTGTAAAGCAAGTCCGACACGCCCTGGATGGCGTCTGAGCGGTGACGCGAGTGGCGAGTAGCGGAACGGACCCGGGTAGGTGGGGACCGGCAGCAAAGATGGTGACGACACCACCCAAAGATGTGCGTCCTTTGCGGAGCAAATGGCACCATGGTACATGGGGTCACCAAAAAGCGTGCGTGCCCAAAGATCGAAGCTGCGGTGGCGCCACGAAACCTCGTGTAGCTAACACCAAGGCCGGAAGCGAACGCCGCATCTACAAGTTTCCAAAAGATCATCAGTCAAAGATAGATTGCGAAGAATAAGAATATTTTTAACAATTATTTCTTTTAAAAATTATATGGTCTCTAATTTCTAGGGCTACGTCCTAGGGCCAATAAGAGCCTGGCTCTGATACCAATTCTGTCGGCACCCGATTTACAAGATCGGATTCCACCTGCGTAAACCCGCATTTAGTCCCAAGGATCATGGCTAGTACACACGGATATACGTAAAAGAATAAAGGCTAACGATATTATTATTACAAACGGAACATAGTCCAGTACAAACAACATACAACGGCTCGCAGGCCGCAAATCAGAGTACACAACGATACAAGCCTAATACAACATCTAGAATTTTATCATCCCACAGGCACGGAGGCTGTAGGAACGCGTAACCCTAATCTTCATACTCTTCGCCGGAGAACGCCTCGACGTAATCCGGTCCTCCCCCGGACGGCGGGCCATACTCGGATGGACCAGCTGTTGAAATTTTGAAAAGAGAGAGGAGAAAAGGATGGTGAGTACAAATTGTACTCGCAAGTCCGGAATTATGCAAATGCGGTTCAGTACAAGGAAGGCTTAGGATATTTTGCGGAAACGCATTTATTAGCCTAGTTTTGACAAAGCAATTTAGAAACAATAAATCTTAATCACTTTCTTTGGGCTCTTCTCAAACGGTTCTCGAAACCTGGCCTCAGTGCCATAGTGAGAACAAAATCCTTTCTTCTTTTCTTTTCTCAAAACGGCTAGGTCCATTCCGCATAAATGATTTTAAGCATTTATCCTACCACAATCAAAGCATATAAATAAGAGCAATTCATATTTTAGCCTTAGGTTTAATCCTACCATATTTCTTACCTTTCTATATATTCGGTCATGATAACTAAGTCTAGGAAATACGGCATTTAACTTTTAAACTAGCATGCATAATTTCAAGTCTAATAACATTTTCTAAATAACCGAAAATGGCTTCTCAATATGATCAAAGGGGGACTTGCCTTGATCGGTTCCGGGGAAAGCGAAGGGGACGTCGGCGATCGGGTCTTCGGAAGCTTGACCTCCTAAGCGCGCACACGCATGCAAAGCAATACAACACACAATAAATAAAATATTTTATGCCATGTTGTTTTTAAGGAAATGCAGCAATTCCATGATTTATGCATTTTCATTTAAAGGAAACATGATGCTAAACGGTAATGCACACATGGAATGATGCCATCTCAAAATTACTTGCATGACCAAAACAGATGCTGGATGGATGCCATGCATACAAATAATATTTCTAAGGTCCAGCAACCTCCAAAGTATTTTTCCTGAATTTTTATAGAATATTTACAGCACATGAAATAATGATGCACCTAGAGCTTATCTATTTAACCAAAATAGATTCCATATGCATGACATGCAAATACACAATTTTCCTGTGTTAGAAACTAATAAAGAGGTTTCACTAATTTTACAGAATTTTTAGCATGCACAAGCTATTTTAATAAATACTTTTAGGTACCAAATAAAATGATTTAACCGAAATGTAAAACAAAAATAAAGGGAAAGGTCCAAACGGCGGTGGGCCGGCTCAGACGCAACCCAAGAATGACATAAGCTCGGCACCGCGAGAGCGAGGCGACGCAAGGGCGATCATCAACGGGTCCCATTGCCGGTGGCACCGCAGAGGTAGAAGGGGAAGAAAACAGAGGGGAGGCGACCGGCGGCGACGCGGCCAACGGCGGCGACGGTTCCGGCCACCAGAGGGCGATTGGGCACGCGTGAAGCGAGACGCGAGCGAGGCGAAGCAAATGAGGGTCTAACCATCCCGCGGGGAGGACGGGGTGAGCAACGCGACATTATGTGGCGGCAACGGCGGTCATTCGGGCGGCGATGAATCACACGGCCGGGTCACAATTACTCCGGGATGACAATGAGGAGGAACAAGGGCTACCTTTGAGCTCGCTGGTCGAGGAGATGGCAAGGCGATGAGACCGCGACGGCGACGACGGTGCGAGCTCCGGACACGCAGCGGATGATCACAGCGCCGGTTCGCTTGTCGAGAGCTTCACTGGGCGACCTGCGAGTCAATCCCCGGGTGATGTTAAACCGAACGGACGAGAGCGAGGTAGGGAAGGAGAATAGAAGACGCGGAGACGACACGACCGCCTGGAGTTCAACAGAGCTGTGGCGCGAAGGCGAGAGAGCAAAGGGGAGCCGTTCCCTACTTATAGGCGTAGCTCCGCCGACACATTCAATGCCACACGCGGTTTGGCACTCGTCGGCTCGATTCGGCGGTGCCGTGTGAAGTGAATGCTCGGACCCGACGGCACCGAGGTGGTTGGCCGGCGACAAGACAAGAAAGGGGTAGGGGACGGAGAGGGGTCCGGCGGAAGAGTGTAGGGGCGGCGATGCATGGGGAAAGGAGCCATGGCGAGGCCCCGGGAGAGAGGAGAGAGAGGAACAGCGGCGGCGATTCGGCGAGGCGAACAGAGGAAAGAAACAGGGGAGGAAGAAGAGGGAGGAGGGGCTGACGCGGGGGCTCCACCTGTCGGCGGCTCCGCGCGCACAGAGGCAAAAGGAAGGAGGCCGCGGCGAGTTGGGCCGGCGAGGCAGCAGCGGCCCAACAGAGGAGAAGAGGGGGCGCGGGAGAAAGAGGGAAAGGGGGCGACCGGGCCGAAGCTTGGGCCGAGGAAGGAAATAGATGTTTTGAATTTCCTGATTTCCAAAGAACCGATTTTCTCCAAAACCTTTTTAGCAAATTAATACTTTTAGGAAATATTATTTTGTTTCCCCAAAATTTATAATTTATTTTCGAATAACCTCACAAGGGTATTGGTTTATAGAAAATATTATTTAAAACCATTACCATATTTTTCCACCAAAGGCATAGACTTGGAAAATTTAAATTATTTTTCTAATCTAAATGCGATGCATGAAGTGATGATGCAATAATGAGTGATTTAACATTTTTAAATCATGCACTTAAGAAATTATTAACGTGCCAAATTGGTTTTAAAAATTTGGGATGTTACAAACCTCCCCCCCTTAGGATGAATCTCGTCCTCGAGATTCCGATTCTTCGAAACAACTGAAACTCACCAAGATCGACTCACGCTCCCAAGTGGCCTCGGCCTCGAGTGATTACTCCATCGAACTCGGCAAAACGCTGTAGCCTTACTACGGGTTTTATGAATCGCCACATCCAAAATTCTGACTGGGTATTCTTTAAAAGACAGATCAGGCCGCAAATCCAACACCTCAGGAACCAACTGCTCTTCAGGAACTCGCAGGCATTTCTTCAACTGAGAAACATGAAACACACTATGCACACCTGCCAGATACTCAGGAAGTTCCAACTGATATGCCACTTCACCTCTTCGAGCAAGAATCTTGAAAGGACCAATAAACCTCGGAGCTAACTTGCCACTTACGCGAATCTACGCATGCCTTTAAGGGAGACACGCGCAAATACACAAAATCTCCAATGGCAAATTTCAAATCCCTTCGACGGTTATCAGCATAACTCTTCCGCCGGATCGAAATGTCTTTAACCTTTGTTGGATCATTTTGACATGCTCTTCGGCCTCTTGCAAAATATCCAACCCAAACACCTTTGCCTCACCGGTCTCTTGCCAATACAAAGGAGTCCTGCACTTCCTTCCATACAAAGCCTCGAACGGAGCCATTTGAATATCGGATCGATGATCGTTGTTGTATGCAAACTCAAAGATAGGGCAATCGCTATCCTAACCGGTAGGCGCAACAGAGCACAAGCTCTCAACATATCTTCCAAAATTTGATTCACTCTTTCAGTCTGCCCATCAGTCTGAGGGTGAAAAGCTGTGCTGAAATTCAGTCGAGTCCCAAGCGACTCATGGAGCTTGTCCCAAAACTTCGAAGTGAACTGCGTACCCGATCGTACCACGCATCTTTTAGGCACACCATGCAAACACACAATTCGCTCATGTACAACTCAATGAGCTTGCTCCAAAGATAGGTGGTGCGAATCGAACAAAGTGGGCCACCTTGGTCAACTCGTCAACGATGACCCAAATAGAGTCGTGGCCGCTTGGGTCCTTGGAAGACCAATAATGAAGTCCATTCCAATTTCTTCCCACTTCCACTGAATTTTCAAAGGTCTGCAACAGACTGCAGGACGCCGGTGCTCTGCCTTCACTCTTTGGCAATATCACAACAGGCCACAAATTCTGCGACCTCTCTTTTCATGCCCGCCCACCAATACGAACTTTTCAAACCAATACATCTTGGTGCTACCAGGTGTATGGAGATGGGGTCATCATGAGCTTCCTTAAGGATGAGCTCTCTTAGAGCTACCGACACTGTGCACAAAGATCCTTTTCTTAAACCAAAGCACACCTTCATCATCAACAGAAAAATTTGGTGCTTTATCTTTCAGCATTCTGCCTTTGATCTCTTGAACTTCTTCATCATCCTTTTGGGCTTCCTTTATTTGATTCAACAAGGTGGGTTGCAATTCCATCGAATTCAAATGACCGACTTTTACTACTCCAAGATTTAGCTTAAGAAATTCTTCACACAGATCCGGCGACATCTCCTCACTCCGGAGGTGATTACAGGCGGGACGGCGGCTTAGAGCATCAGCCACCACATTGGCCTTGCCAGGGTGATAGCGAATTCCCACATCATAATCCTTGATTAACTCCAACCAACGCCTTTGCCTTAGATTCAGGTCAGGCTGGGTGAAAATGTACTTAAGACTCTTATGGTCAGTGAATATCTCAGTGCGATTTCCCATGAGATAATGCCTCCAAATTTTCAAGGCATGCACAACAGCAGCTAATTCCAAATCATGGGTAGGGTAATTTTGCTCATGTGGCTTAAGCTGACGAGATGCATAAGCCACCACTCTTCCTTCTTGCATAAGGACACAACCAAGACCTTGACGAGATGCATCACAGAAAATCTCAAAGTCTTTGCGAATATCGTGCAAAATTAGCATTGTGGGTCAAGTCGACGCTTTTTCAACTCTTGAAAACTGTCTTCACAACTGGCAGTCCATTCAAACTTCTTTTCTTTCTTCAACAAATTAGTCATCGGTCGGGCTATTTTAGAGAACCCTTCGATGAACCGGCGGTAATATCCCGCCAAACCAAGAAAACTTCTGACTTGAGTCACAGACTTGGTTGCTTCCAACAACCACGATGCTACATTCTCGTGATCCACAAAGAACACCTTCAGCAGAAATGAAGTGACCAAGGAAAGATACTTCTTTCATCCAAAATTCACACTTACTCAGCTTGGCAAACAACTGGTGCTCCCTTAACCTCTCTAGAACCATCCTCAAGTGGATCTCATGCTCTTCTTCAGACTTGGAATAGATCAGAATGTCATCAATGAACACAACCACAAATTTATCAAGGAAATCCATGAATACTTTGTACATCAAGTTCATGAAATAAGCAGGAGCATTGGTAAGACCAAAGGACATGACAGTGAACTCATACAGACCATACCGAGTAGTGAAAGCTGACTTAGGAATATCGGACTCCTTGATTACGATTTGGTGGTACCTGCATCTTAGATCAATTTTTGAGAAAATGGAGGTTCTTTCAACCGATCAAATAGATCATCAATGCGAGGCAAGGGTATTTGTTTTAATGGTCACCTCATTAAGTGACCTATAGTCCACACACATTCTTAGGGATCCATCCTTCTTTTCACAAAATTCTTGGAGCACCCCAAGGTGACGACTAGGGCGATAAATCCTTCTCTTGCAACTCTTCGATTTGTTTCTTTAACTCAGCCATTAGATTGGCGAAAGACAGCACGGCCTTTGGGAGACAAAGCGCAGACTAGGAGCTAAGTCAATAACAAACTCAACATCTCTCTCAGCGGCATGCCCGCAACTCCTCGAAACACATCGAAATTCCGCAAAATGGGCATATTCTTTAGATCGAGACCTTCCAACTTATTTAGGGCAATCGGATTCTCGTGACCGGAGTTAGCAACAAATTGAACTTCCTTACTATCACCACTAGTCAACTTGACTGCTTTAGAGGCTGATCAATATGACCCTTATATTTGGCTAACCAATCCATGCCTAGTATCACTTCTATCCCTTTTGAATCAATGACCACTAGGTGCGCTAAAAATCCCACACCCTCAATTTCAATGCAAACATCAGGCACATCAACATGGTACTAATGACTTTTCCAGGATTTAATCAAGATTGGTTTCTCTAATGCACTTATTTCAAGACCATGATTTTTAGCAAATGATGCAAAGAATAAATGAATGCGTTGCACCGTAATCAAATAATGCAAGAGCGGAATTGAGTTGATATGAAACTTACCCATCATCGCATGGGGGTTGCTGTATGCCGTCCAAGACTAACGTGGTTCACCCGACCACGCCCAATGTATAAAGATTTCGCTTGCGGAAAATTCCCACGAGCTGGCACGGAATTCGCCGGCCTTGGCAACACAACCTTGGCTTGACCTTGTGCGGACACGGCACCTTTATTGGGACAAGAACTGGCGTAGTGTCCCATCTGTTGGCATGCAAAGCACTTGATGCTCGATAGGTCCTTCTTGGGGAGAGCTGACATCTGGGTGCGGACCGGAGGAGCTGACTGTTGCACAGGGCGAGGCACCACCCACTGAGAACGTGGGAGTGGGGAAACAGCAGGCACACGACCACGGGTGCGGTATCCCTTAGGACGAGAGCTAGGGTGACCATCCTGCTGGGCTCTCTTCCTCTTCCTAGCAGCCAGACACTGACGACGGTTTTCCTCCTGCTTCACAGCACTGGCAAACAACTGCTTGAAGGTGGTGAACTCAGTGGAATCGATCAAGGCTCGGATCTCAGGGTCCATACCCTTCTTGAAGAAGTAGATCTTGTCAAGATCATTCTCACATCACGGGCACATAACGAGCCAGCAGAGTAAACCGAGTGAGATACTCATGCATCGTCATGTTCCCTGAACCAAGGCATGAAACTCACGCCTCTTAGCCTCCTTTGAGTGTTTGGGACATAATTTTCCTCAAATGCCTCAACAAACTCATCCTGTGATAGTCTCGGGAGCATCATGAGACTCACAAAACGTGTCCCACCTGTCGACGCAACTCCAAAGAAGTCGATAGGTCATGAAATGAACACTCTCCGTGTCTCCACACCGAACATGATCAAACATTTCTCAATCGCCATCAACCAATCTGCCGCTTCCATGGCATCCGCAGATCCACCGAACTTGGGAGGGTTTGCTCGTGAAGTCATTGACACGGTACGGATAGGAGGTGGGTGGTGTGGCACGGTGGAGGAGTAGGAGCATTATTTCTCTCTCATTAGCTCTCTAACATCTGAATCGCATCTCCAAGATCTCTCTTGCGGTGGGATCTCTAGGAGGAGGTGGTGGAAGGTGAGGAGACTCGGCTTGGTTCTCTTGGGGTTCTCTCGGGGATTTTCTTGGGGTTCTCTCGTGGATTCTCTTGGGGGTTCTGGGGAGTATTTGTATGTTGGAGAGGGAAAAAGGTTGAGCTCACGGGTGGCCTCCAACGGAAGATCGGGCCGAGCAGGGTCGCTTGGGCTAACCTCCCAAGTCGGCGGGGCCCACTAGCTCGCTAGCGGCACCACCACAGGCTCGACCACGGATAATATCACCACGCCAAAGACGGGCGCGAAATCACCATCTGCTTGCCAAGAGGACGAGAGACAATAAGGGGAAAGAGCTAAAACCCAGATTTTTCCAAAACATGCAACCTTGGCACGATGCACACTCACATACATAAAATAATAGTTTTGTGGTACAAAAGGGCGCAGACCACAAGCAAGACGTCACCCCAAATCGCGAGCTAACTACCTACGGATTACGTGGATCTGCACCGGACGATTAGTAGGATCGATGCACAAGGCCCACTGTAAGCACCAACCACGAGGATGGTTACCACGGTGATCCAAAGCGGAAGTGCCTCATCTCCTCGAGGAACAGCTGAACTCGCCGGCTCGGGCCGAGGGCGAGGACTCGGGAACGACGAGGGCTTGGAACACGGCGAGGAGGACTCGAGAGAACGGCGAGGGGACTCATGAGCGGGCGAGGGCTCACCGAGCGGCGAGGGCTCATGAGCGGAGCGGCGGCGAGGAGGATCAAGTGAGCGGCGAGAAGGACTCACGGAGCGGATCTCCGATCTCCTCCTCATCGCGGTGGAGAAGCAATGGCAAGCACGGCAGGAGACGCGGCGGCGGCAAAGAATGGCAGCAGCTGGGCGGCAACACAAAGAAGCCGGGGCGGCAACACAAGATGGGGCGGTCCTCTTATAGAGCGGCCCAGTTATTTGAGTGGGAGGGGGACCGCGGCAAAGCGCGCAAAGCGGCGGACAAGACGCAAAACAAAAGAAAAGGAAAAGAAAGGATGACAACGACTACGGCAAAGGGTAGGGGAGCTACGAGCTAAACTCGCCGTAGTCGGACTCGAAACCAACTCGACGGTCTTCTTCTTCTTCATCATCATCGATGTCGACGGCGGGCTCCCAACCAAAGGGCGGCGAATCTAACCATCGTGGGAATGCCTCAAGCTCGACAAGGGTAGGAGGTGGCGCCCTCACTCCAGCTTGGACCCAGATCCAATCAAGATTCTTGGGGTGAGCTCAAGGAGCACAGGGAAGATCGGCAGGATCCTTGGGCTCGAAGTTTGGCGCCGAGCCGACATCCTTCGCCGGGCGCGAGGACGAAGCAGCAGGAGTAGGAGTCCCGGAGGAAGAAGCGGCATTCCCCCGGAGACGCTGGTTCTCGCGAACCAACTCACGGAGCCTCTTGCGAAGGTGGATCTTCTCCACCAAGTGATGGGAGTCGCGCTTTTTAAGGTCGCGCACTCCTTCTTGATCGAGTCCACCGGGCGGTTGGCGCCGAGGCGAATTCAATTTCGCAGGCGATGGTGTACGCGTCGTCCACGGATTGGACGAGCTCAGCAAGGTGGTACACCGTCGGGTCACTCTCACCCTCCGCACGTCTGCGGATGAATGAGCTGCGGCGGCAAAGCGAGAGAGGAAAGAAGCGAAGCGGGAGACGTCAGACTCACGCGTGAATGCATCGCGGAGTCGGTGTAAAGCAAGTCCGACACGCCCTGGATGGCGTCTCGCGGTACCGACGCGAGTGGCGGAGTAGCGGAACGGACCCCGGTAGGTGGGGACCGGCAGCAAAGATGGTGACGACACCACCCAAAGATGCGCGCCCTTGCGTGGAGCGGTGGCACCATGGTACATGGGGTCACCAAAGCCAAGCGTGCTCAAAGATCGAAGAAGAATGGCGCATTTAAACCTCCGTAGCTAACACCAAGGCCGGAAGCGAACGCCGCATCTACAAGTTTCCAAAAGATCATCATCAAAGATAGATTGCGAAGAATAAGAATATTTTTAACAATTATTCTTTTAAAAATTATATGGTCTCTAATTTCTAGGGCTACGCCCTAGGGCCAATAAGAGCTCGGCTCGATACCAATTTTGCTCGGCACCGATTTACAAGATCGGATTCCACTGCGTAAACCCGCATTTAGTCCCAAGGATCATGGCTAGTACACACGATATATACGTAAACGAACAAAGGCCAACGATATTATTATTACAAACGGAACATAGTCCAAGACAAACAACATACAACGGCTCGCAGCCGCAAATCGAGTACACAACGATACAAGCCTAATACAACATCTAGAATTTTATCATCCCACAGCACGGAGGTCAGAGGAACGCGTAACCCTAATCTTCATACTCTTCGTCGGAGAACGCCTCGACGTAATCCGGTCCTCCTCGGACGGCGGGCCATACTGGATGGACCAAATTGTTGAAATTTTGAAAAGAGAGAGGAGAAAAGGATGGTGAGTACAAATTGTAATCGCAAGTCCGAATTATGCAAATGCGGTTCAAGACAAGGAAGGCTTAGGATATTTTATGAAACGCATTTATTAGCCTAGTTTTGACAAAGCAATTTAGAAACAATAAATCTTAATCACTTTCTTTGGGCTCTTCTCAAACGGTTCTCGCCACTTGGCCTCAAAGTGCCATAGTGAGAACAAAATCCTTTCTTCTTTTCTTTTCTCAAAACGGCTAGGTCCATTCCGATAAATGATTTTAAGCATTTATCCTACCACAATCAAAGCATATAAATAAGAGCAATTCATATTTTAGCCTTAGGTTTAATCCTACCATATTTCTTACCTTTCTATATATTCGGTCATGATAACTAAGTCTAGGAAATACAGCATTTAACTTTTAAACTAACATGCATAATTTCAAGTCTAATAACATTTTCTAAATAACCGAAAATGGCTTCTCAATATGATCAAAGGGGGACTTGCCTTGATCGGTTCCGGGGAAAGCGAAGGGGACGTCGGCAACTGAGTTCTTGAAGCAGTTCATATGACATATCTATGTGTGATACCACACTGAAACATGCATGGCCTCCCTCCAATAACACTGATGACTTGTCCACCATTTTGTGTTATAATTATCATGCTACCATTCTGCAAATAACTTGCCCTTTTTGTTGAGCAGGATGTCCTTTTGTAAATGCATGCAAAGGATAAGTTCTTGATTTAAAAAGTAGCCCGCACCATTGACAAAGAGGATATGAAGCTAAAATCATAATATTTACATGATGCAGTGTAATACTCTGCCCTATTAAGGCCTTGTCCTTTTGTTGGTGTATTACTGTAGCAAATTTGAGAACCCTCGAAACAAAGTCTAAAGATTATAAAAAATAATTAAAAAATAGTTTTAGAATCTTTGGAAGGACTACTAAAAGTCATGAAAAAATCATTGCAAATTATGACAACATATAGGCTACATAAAAATAATAAAATTTGCTACAGTAATATGCAACGGTACGATATACTGAAAAGAACGAGGCCTAACATGAGGTCCGTGTGCTTGAAATGAATTGACTGCAGAGAATAGTACGAACATACTGTTACAGAACGAGAGGGAGAGTTGTATTAGCATATAATATCCAATATGGGGGATGGATCCAAACATAACATTCCAGTTAATTTTTTTTGGGCGAAGCGAATTCAAAATCTGAAGGGTGGTGCTATACGTACGTGGTTCGGCTATATGTAAATTTGAACCAGCAGTTGCCTGCATGTTTCGAAGGAGGATGGCATTGCAATATTATGTGTGATAAACAGTTGCAGAAGATGAACGAAAAAATGGTTATTTATATATTTTTTCAAAAAAAGTTACGTAAAAAGCTGTCTACATGGAGATCAAGAGTCTGTTTGATTTGCAGCTAAGTTTGCCATACCTAATGTTAGGCACGTCATAGTTTGTTCAGCAGATATTTGATCTGTGCCATACCTGTGGCTTGCAACACTTTATTAGTCACTGGACCCACGTGTCATAGGCTGAAATTTTTATCACAGTTTGCCACAAATTTGTCGCCAAATTTCTTTGCCACACTTTTGTGGCTTGCCACACTTTGTAAACATTTGGCTAGACAATGTTAGTCAGCAAATAAACAGGCCTTAAGTAAAAGTAAGCGTCGGTCGGGGCCTGAACAAGCGATCGTCCGATGGTTGGATGATCGGATGGTGCTCAAACGGCGCTTCGGAGTTTGTGGGGACAGTCTGCGGAGTGTACGGGGATGGTCGTCTGTTCAACCGTCGATAGGGTGGCGGTCGTAGGTATGGTTTTGGCGTTTGCAACCCCACCTCCCCGATGAAAATAAAAGGGCCCACCGTCATCTTCTCTAAAGTGAAGTTTAGTAGAAAAGTTGCAATCTTGGCTATGCCAATAATGTTCGAGTAATCGATACCCATACCTCAATATTTGTATCATCGGGCAATGGCTTCATGTTTGATTAAAAAAAATTCTTTCAAAGTTCATGGGAATCCAAAGTCCAAGCTATAGTTGACCAAACGGGCCGGCCCAAGGCACGGCGCATCGGCACGGCCCGAGGCACGGCACGGCACTACCGGAAATGGGCGGCACGAGTTTCCGTGCCGTGCTTGGGCCGAACCCCAAGCCCATGGGCCGGCACGGCACGACACGGATAATTGGAGGCACGATGTGGGCACGGGTTTGGCACGGCACGCACGCCTAGCGTGCACGGCACGCACGCACACGCCAACAATCCGGGCCAACTACGGATCGCCTAATAAATATCTTCTGCGGCGGGCCGCGCCGCGCGTTCCCCATTCCGTTTCCGATTTCCCCAATCCCCCTGTTGATGCGGAAAAGTGGTTTCCCGGCACCAACTACCGCCGAACAACAGCGGATCGGGATTTCCGAGGACGTGCCAGCCGATTTAACCTTTTGCAATCGGCAAGGTTACCGATAGGTAAGATACCGGCGAAGTAATGAAAATTTACCGATAGCTTGGGAAATAAACCGATTATCAGCTTAACGATGAGATGTAGAGCCGATAGAGCAAACAAGCCGCCGGCGAAGCGATGGGCACTTTACCGATAACTTGGACGATAATCCGATGAGCGGCTTAACGATGAGACGTCGAGCCGATGGAGCGAGATGGAACCTAACACCTCCGGCGGACGGCGATGCGCAGCAATGTCGCCGAGAGATAGTATTCCGAGCGAAACCTAACTCCTCCTGGCGGACGACGATGCGCAGCAATGCCACCAAGAGATAGTATTTCGATGCCGACGGCGAGGAGATCGGACTGAACCGAGGCAGTCCCTACCGATGGAGTCGACGGCGAGGAGATCGAACCTAATCGAGACAGTAGACGCCGGCGTGTACTTTGAATACCGATACGAGAGGATCGATCGGATTCATAGCACAAGGGTAAAAGGTAGACGAAATAGTAGATGTATTATTGATTGATTGATAGATCCTTTTACATGCTGCACGGCAGCTCTTATTTATACTAAAGACGCACCGGCTTATCCGGTAACTTGACATGGACTCTATCTCTTAGTTACCTAAAATAACTCAACCGACCAGACTTATCGTGCAAGGCACAGACTAAATACAAACCGACTCGAATACTAATATTAATATTAATACTATTAATTTAGCTATCGTGAAGCTCCGCCCGATGGCCTTGGTCTTCACGTGTTGGGATTGATACGTAGAGCCAATATAGAATCCTTCACGTCCACGTAGCTGGATCGGCCATGCAATTTTCATATATGCATATATAGAGTATTAGTCGATTGTCGGCACCCGATTTACAAGATCGGATTCCACTGCGTAAACCCGCATTTAGTCCCAAGGATCATGGCTAGTACACACGGATATACGTAAACGAACAAAGGCTAACGATATTATTATTACAAACGGAACATAGTCCAAGACAAACAACATACAACGGCTCGCAGCCGCAAATAAGAGTACACAACGATACAAGCCTAATACAACATCTAGAATTTTATCATCCCACGTGCACGGAGGTCAGAGGAACGCGTAACCCTAATCTTCATACTCTTCGTCGGAGAACGCCTCCTCGACGTAATCCGGGTCCTCCCCCGGACGGCGGGCCATACTCGGATGGACCAAATTGTTGAAATTTTGAAAAGAGAGAGGAGAAAAGGATGGTGAGTACAAATTGTAATCGCAAGTCCGGAATTATGCAAATGCGGTTCAGTACAAGGAAGGCTTAGGATATTTTGCGGAAACGCATTTATTAGCCTAGTTTTGACAAAGCAATTTAGAAACAATAAATCTTAATCACTTTCTTTGGGCTCTTCTCAAACGGTTCTCGCCACTTGGCCTCAGTGCCATAGTGAGAACAAAATCCTTTCTTCTTTTCTTTTCTCAAAACGGCTAGGTCCATTCCGCATAAATGATTTTAAGCATTTATCCTACCACAATCAAAGCATATAAATAAGAGCAATTCATATTTTAGCCTTAGGTTTAATCCTACCATATTTCTTACCTTTCTATATATTCGGTCATGATAACTAAGTCTAGGAAATACGGCATTTAACTTTTAAACTAACATGCATAATTTCAAGTCTAATAACATTTTCTAAATAACCGAAAATGGCTTCTCAATATGATCAAAGGGGGACTTGCCTTGATCGGTTCCGGGAAAGCGAAGGGACGTCGGCGATCGGGTCTTCTAAGCTTGACCTCCTAAGCGCGCATTACACGCATGCAAAGCAATACAACACACAATAAATAAAATATTTTATGCCATCTGTTTTTAAGGAAATGCAGCAGTTCCATGATTTATGCATTTTCATTTAAAGGAAACATGATGCTAAACGGTAATGCACACATGGAATGATGCCATCTCAAAATTACTTGCATGACCAAAACAGATTTGGATGGATGCCATGCATACAAATAATATTTCTAAGGTCCAAGAACCTCCAAAGTATTTTTCCTGAATTTTTATAGAATATTTACAGCACATGAAATAATGATGCACCTAGAGCTTATCTATTTAACCAAAAATGGATTCCATATGCATGACATGCAAATACACAATTTTCCTGTGTTCGAAACTAATAAAGAGGTTTCACTAATTTTACAGAATTTTAGCATGCACAAGCTATTTTAATAAATACTTTTAGGTACCAAATAAAATGATTTAACCAGAAATGTAAAACAAAAATAAAAGGGAAAGGTCCAAACGGCAGTGGGCCGGCTCGGCAGACGGCCCAGCAGCGACGCGCGCTCGGCACCGCGAGAGCGAGGGCGAGGCAAGGGCGACTGTCAAACGGGTCCCACCTGTCGGTGGCACCGCAGAGGTAGAAGGGGGAAGAAAACAGAGGGGAGGCGACCGGCGGCGACGCGGCCAACGGCGGCGACGGTTCCGGCCACCAGAGGGCGATTGGGCGCGCGCGAAGCGAGACGCGAGCGAGGCGAAGCAAATGAGGGTGTAACCATCCCGCGGGGAGGACGGGGTGAGCAACGCGACATTATGTGGCGGCGGCAACGGCGGTCATTGCGGCGGCGATGAATCACACGGCCGGGTCACAATTACTCCGGGGATGACAATGAGGAGGGAACAAGGGGCTACCTTTGAGCTCGCCGGGTCGAGGGAGATGGCAAGGCGATGAGACCGCGACGGCGACGACGGTGCGAAGCTCCGGACACGCTGCTGATCACACGCGCCGGTTCGCTTGTCGAGAGCTTCATTGGGCGACTCGCGAGTCAATCCCCGGTGATGTTAAACCGAACGGGACGAGAGCGAGGTAGGGAAGGAGAATAGAAGACGCGGCGGAGACGACGCGACCGCTCGGAGTTCAACAGAGCTGTGGCGCGAAGGCGAGAGCAAAGGGGAGCAGCTTCCTCACTTATAGGCGTAGCTCCGCCGACACATTCAATGCCACACGCGGTTTGGCACTCGTCGGCTCGATTCCGGCGGTGCCGTGAAGTGAATCTTTCGGACCCGACGGCACCGAGGTGGTTGGCGGCGACAAGACAAGAAAGGGGTAGGGGACGGAGAGGGTCCGCGGAAGAGTGTAGGGGCGGCGATGCATGGGGAAAGGAGCCATGGCGAGGCCCCGGAGAGAGGAGAGAGAGGAAACAAGGCGATTCGGGCGAGGCTAACAGAGGAAAGAAACAGGGAGGAAGAAGAGGGAGGAGGGCTGACGGGGGCTCCACCGGCCGGCGGCTCCACAAGACAGAGGCAAAAGGAAGGAGGTCACGAAGTTGGGCAGCGAAAGAAGGCCCAACAGAGGAGAAGAGTAGCGGAGAAAGAGGGAAAGGGGGCGACGGGCCAAGCTTGGGCGAGGAAGGAAATAGATGTTTTGAATTTCCGATTTCCAAAGAACCGATTTTCTCCAAAACCTTTTTAGCAAATTAATACTTTTAGGAAATATTATTTTGTTTCCCCAAAATTTATAATTTATTTTCGAATAACCTCACAAGGGTATTGGTTTATAGAAAATATTATTTAAAACCATTACCATATTTTTCCACCAAAGGTATAGACTTGGAAAATTTAAATTATTTTTCTAATCTAAATGCGATGCATGAAGTGATGATGCAATAATGAGTGATTTAACATTTTTAAATCATGCACTTAAGAAATTATTAACGTGCCAAATTGGTTTTAAAAATTTGGGATGTTACATCGATCCTGCAGCCTGTTCACGTGCATGCTTCTCCCATATAATCGGCTATTTGTCCTTCTATACATACATGTACATACACGTGAGCCAACCAGCCATGATCACGTACATGCATGTCCGGCTACAAACATAATTCCCTGATCGGTCTTTCTATGTATGCACCTGTATATCTAAGCCGATTAGCTCTTGGTCTTGATCAGCTACTGAATATATTTGCCACAACATTAACGCATAAACCGATCTGCAAACCAGTCCATCATCCTTTTTGATCAGCTATCTAATCCTTCTGCGTATATATGCATGCATAAAAGCCGATCATAATCTTCTCCAAATACCAGCCGGTCAACCAACAATGACTTCCAATTATATGCCGATTTAACTCAATATTTGGCCGAATATGCTATTTTCACCCTCTTTTTGGCACCAAAATAACCGTAAAATCGTGCCAAATTTGGGTGTCAACATAAGCCCCCGATTTTTGGGATATGAGAATCATGTCCCGAAAATCTTGAATTATCGGCCATCAGTTTTAGAAATTTACTTAGCCGATGTATCATCTTACTACTTTTCTCGAGCCTTTATTCTTTGCAATCTTCTCTTCTGAGATTTTGTCAGACCCGTAGGACACCAGTGAGGATTAGGTTTCATCGGTTTACTCTTATTTATCAATTTGAGCGATCTATCATTATCCGATGAAGCTTTTACTGTACGCCATTTGCCGATTTTCGGATGTCCCTCGGCATTTGTAATTTCTGGGCTTGAATCATGTGTGACTTTTAATTGCTTTCGGCCAACTAAAACTTTTAAAGATGGCCTTTTGTCAATTTCAGCTCGATCGTCAGCTTGAGATCGGCTTTTGCTCGAGTCCCCAGAGCAATCGATATTCCTACTTGAACAAGTATCCATCATAGTAATCGGCGTAATTTCCGATCCTGATTTTGATATTGCCTTGCAACCCTCTTGTCCAGTTGGCTCGTCGTCTTTTTTACGCGCCTCGCATTGTTCTTGATTTCTCAAACGTTGTAGACGACGCTTTTGTGTCTTGCTCAATCCTGCTGGGCACCATCGTGGTTTAGCTTTTATGAAATTGGTGTTTACCTCTCCGACGTGGTGTGTGTGTTGCCCTTCTTTTGATGTATACATCGGCATAATATAAATCTTATTTGCCGATGCGTTTTGTTGGGACCTTGAGCGAGCACTTTGACGAAGATGGAGGTGAGACATCGGACAATCATAAATTGTTGGAAGCCTCAAACGTCGTTCCCAGCAGAATTGGAAAAAAGGACACTCCCAATGAGCCCTTTCTTCATCCTCATGTCGGCATCTATTAGCTTGATTTTTCTGATACGCTTTCTTATATTGCCTCTTTTGCCAGACATGAGATGATTTTTCCTTATCAACCGGCTTAGAAACCGATTGTTCGACTGTTTCAGAGCTCTCTTGCAACTCATCTTTTGATCTAACAACCGATTGCTCTTGTCCCCGGCTATTATCGGTTCTTTGTGCTGAAATATCAGAAATAACCGAAGTTGGAGCCAATAAATCGGTAGAATATGCCTCATTATCAGTATTTTCACCATCGAATTCACCCTGACAATCATAAAATATGTCTTTTTCATCAGAATTTGCATCCTCATCGCCCCGTAATGTAGTATTGCAGCAACGATCTTCATCAATTTCGATCGGCTTTTCACATGTATTCGTAAGCATGTATTCTTGTTGAAACGCTTCTTCAAGCTTTCTGGACGAATCATCCAGCCCCGAGGCGAAATAGCAATGCTTTCCGATGAGCTAGATACCGATTGCAGCCCCCGAGGCGAAATAACAACGGTTTCCGATGAACAAACTTCCGATAGATCTTTGATTTTGGTCGACGCGGCACTGGACAGATTGCAATCATCATCTTGTTTTAAAGATTCCCGCTGATCCATGAGGCTTTTTGACGTGAAACCAGATCCATCGAGAAGCTCTCGTCGTTCTATTGTCCGTAGTGTACCCGAACGTCCAAAACGGATATCGGATGACTCCGTTTCGGCTGTTTGAAGTTGAGCTGTATTGGGAGTCCGAACCGAACCCGCGACAGAATCGGCTTCCTGTTCGAGCTGATCTTGATGCAACGAAACCTTTGGGGACTCAACAACGGTTTTTTGACTTTCCAATGATGAATTCTTGGACGATTCGGTTTGAATAATCATCTTCGGCGAAGACGTAATTGAGGACGCCGAGTTTGCCGATGATGTTGAGGCAGTGGGAGAAGTCGGCCTTGTCGTCGATATTTCAGACGTTGATCTTGACGGATGATAATCTGATTTTGTCACAGATGCTTGTGGCGATATAACCGGCTTAATTTCGAATTCTTGTGGTAATAACACCGATTTATTGAAAACAAACTCCGCCACCGGCTCTTCCATAGAAAAATCTAATATTGATGTTGGCTGTGTCATCGGTTTTTCCAATGAAGCAACCGAAAAATCCGATTTAAACGTTGTCATCGGCGTAGATGTATCAAATGTCGATCTTGTCGGCACATAAGCCGATGAGGCGATCTTCGACGTTGACCATGGCGTTGAATAATCCTGTGAAGCCGAATAATAATCCGATGGGGTCGAATTTGGTATCGACCATGGAGTTGAATAATCCTTTGAAGCTGAAAAATAATCCGATGAGGTCGAATTTGATATCGACCATGGGGACTATGGTTTTGGTGGTTTTGCTGCCCACTTCCAATTTCCAAACATGATTGGCAAATCAAACGATATGGGTCCCACCGAGCGTGCCAATTTGTTGACGCGGAAAAGTGGTTTCCCGGCACCAACTACCGCCGAACAACAGGGGATTGGGCTTTCCGAGGACGTGCCAGCCGATTTGACATTTTGCAATCGGCAAGGTTACCGATAGGTAAGATACCGGCGAAGCAATGAAAATTTACCGATAGCTTGGGAAATAAACTGATTATCAGCTTAACGATGAGATGTAGAGCCGATAGAGCAAACAAGCCGCCGGCGAAGCGATGGGCACTTTACCGATAACTTCGACGATAATCCGATGAGCGGCTTAACGATGAGACGTCGAGCCGATGGAGCGAGATGGAACCTAACACCTCCGGCGGACGGCGATACGCAGCAATGCCGCCGAGAGATAGTATTCCGAGCGAAACCTAACTCCTTCTGGCGGACGACGATGCGCAGCAATGCCACCAAGAGATAGTATTTCGATGCCGACGGCGAGGAGATCGGACTGAACCGAGGCAGTCCCTACCGATGGAGTCGACGGCGAGGAGATCGAACCTAATCGAGACAGTAGACGCCGGCAGTATTTTGAATACCGATACGAGAGGATCGATCGGATTCATAGCACAAGGGTAAAAGGTAGACGAAATAGTAGATGTATTATTGATTGATTGATAGATCCTTTTACATGCTGCACGGCAGCTCTTATTTATACTAAAGACGCACCGGCTTATCCGGTAACTTGACATGGACTCTATCTCTTAGTTACCAAAAATAACTCAACCGACCAGACTTATCGTGCAAGGCACAGACTAAATACAAACCGACTCGAATACTAATATTAATATTAATACTATTAATTTAGCTATCGTGAAGCTCCTCCCGATGGCCTTGGTCTTCACGTGTTGGGATTGATACGTAGAGCCAATATAGAATCCTTCACGTCCACGTAGCTGGATCGGCCATGCAATTTTCATATATGCATATATAGAGTATTAGTCGATCCTGCAGCCTGTTCATGTGCATGCTTCTCCCATATAATCGGCTATTTGTCCTTCTATACATACATGTACATACACGTGAGCCAACCAGCCATGATCACGTACATGCATGTCCGGCTACAAACATAATTCCCTGATCGGTCTTTCTATGTATGCACCTGTATATCTAAGCCGATTAGCTCTTGGTCTTGATCAGCTACTGAATATATTTGCCACAACATTAACGCATAAACCGATCTGCTAACCAGTCCATCATCCTTTTTGATCAGCTATCTAATCCTTCTGCGTATATATGCATGCATAAAAGCCGATCATAATCTTCTTCAAATACCAGCCGGTCAACCAACAATGACTTCTAATTATATGCCGATTTAACTCAATATTTGGCCGAATATGCTATTTTTCACCCTCTTTTTGGCACCAAAATAACCGTAAAATCGTGCCAAATTTGGGTGTCAACACCCCCTTGGCTCTCTCTTGCGGTCTCGCTCTCGCGTGAAACCCTAGCGCTGGGCCGCGCCGCCGCCGCCCTCGACCCGCTGCTCGCTCTCGCCTCTCGGGCTCGGCTCTCGGCTCTCGCCGTCGCCGGTCTCCCATGCCGTGCGTGGTGGCCTGTGCGGCTGTGCCGTGCCCGTGTTGCATCTTGCCTCTGTCACTCTGTGGCTTTGCGCCTCTGTCTCTGTTGATCTCTCTCTGAAATCTGAATATGCATCTCTGAACTTTTTATGCATCTTTTGCGCCCTCTCTCTCTCCGGTTTTCTTCTTGGTAGCCTGTAGATCTCGTCTCGCCTAGTCGCCTCCGCGCCATCGGTGGAACGGCGGTTCTTAGGCTCCGACATAGTGAGTGTTCTCAGCCTCTGCCTCTCACTCTCTCTGATTTAGATCTTTGATTGTAAAGTTTAATTCGTATGCCTCTAATGTTTGTCCTCTTTGTTCTTGTTTTTGGCACAAACCCTAGGTCGTTGAGTTACCGGAGCCGCTGGGCCCCGAGCCGGCGGGACGACGACGACGGCTTTATGGACTGTTATGTAATGCTTTATGGACTGTTGAACACTTGAACTAAGACATGATGAACTAGAAGTCTAGAACTGAGCTGGGCTGTACTCTTTTCCTTCCTAGGGTTTTTTTCTCATGAGGTATGAGTTTTTACCTAGGAAGGTTTTTAATGAGGCAGCCACATTTTGTTGTATAAACAGCTCTATCCTCTATCAATTATCATATGTATATCTGTGTTGTGCTAATTTAATGAGGTAGTGACTTAGTTTACTTTACTGTCTTGCTAATTTGCTAGAGTATATATGTATATCTATGTTGTGCTGTTCAAGCTGGGCATTTTGAGCCATTATATGCCCTCGTGCTTCTGGGCCGGCACGGCACGACACGATTGGCATGGCGGGCCAAACGAGCCGGCACGGCACGGCTAATGTTTCATCGTGCGTGTCGGGCTCGACCGCCCATGCCCATGGGCACGCACACCACACTGTTAAGCAATCGCTTCGTGTCGTGTCGCGGCCTAATCGTGTTCGTGCCTGTTGCCAGCCCGTGCCATGCCGTGCCGTGCCGTGCCGCCCATTTGGCCATCTATAGTCCAAGCTATATTTGAATGTTACAGTTAGACTTTTAACCAAATGATTGTCACCTCTAAAATGCTAATATACGTTAATAGGTAGTTTGGTTGTCTGCATTCCTATAGTTTTGTATCTATAGATGCAAAAATATGGTGTTTGGTTGCATAATCTCATATATAGGCCGGGTTAATCGGATGCAACCGACCCCTTCGGGCAAGGCTCCGCAGATACAACTAAATCGGCCTTTTTCGGAAAGCCAGGCTCCGGGGATGCATCGAGGGCGCTCGTGGGAGCCCCCTACTCCACCTCGTTTGCCTCGCATCCTTCCCGCGTGCCCGCCTCACATCCTTCCCGCACGCCCGCCTACAATTTGCCTCCTTCCTGCGCACTCGCCTCCGATTCAACTCCTTCCCATGCGCCTGCCTCTGATTCCCGTGCGCCTCCGTCTCGTCCAGGTCGCCATCTTCCCCTATTTAGGTTGCGAGCCACCATTTTCCCCCCTGCAGTCGCCCCCTTCCTGCTTGGCACCTGGGGCATTGCCTCTTGAACCACCCCTCCCCGACCCCTCTCGGTGTCCGCTGCCGACGCTCGGACTCCGCCGCCAACTCCTCTGGGTGGTTCGCAGCTATCGCCGTCGACTCCTGCTGTCTGCCACCGCCTGCATGTAAGGTAAGATATAGCGATATAGCACCTTGTGCTGATGCTTGGGTATGCTGTTGTGTTTTAGCGGACCTTTTGTTTGTATGAATAAATTTTGACATTATGACATGCCCTGCCTTGCTGATCTTGTGTTTGTATAATTAAAATTTAGAGATGATAGGATGTAAAAACGGAGTCCCATCACAATTCCATCACAATTCTAGTTAATTTATTTTCGAATAAATTGTATCACATGTACATAAAATTGGCACGTATTCTCATTTAGGTCTGAAATGTCCAAAACCGTGCATTACTTGTAGGATTAATCTTCAGAAGTTCATGCTGTGTTGGCTAATTAAAATATCATTGGTCATGAACACAGAATCCCATATTATTTGTTAGATGGATATGGCAAGCTGACGACAGAAGCTTATTATTCAAGCAGTTGTACTTGTTACTGTCATGAAAGCTTTTTGGGTTAATAAGCTCAGATTGTCTAGACTATCACTTGTTACTGTTATGCTGATTTGTTATATGATTTCTAATTTCTTCGGACCATGAATCAGAAAATCATTGATCTTGGAGGTGGTATTGAAGAGAATGGGAAGGCGGCAATGGTTCAAATGAAGTGGACCAATGTCATGTCTTCATTTGTCCTCCGTCGTATGAGCGACTGTGGATAACATATATAGACCCCGGGCACCCATATGGAGGGCCTAAAAGACCACCCAACAGGGGATGGATCAAGTCGTGTGGATGAGGAAAGGTACCACTCAGACTTTAGAAGGCTTACCCGACAAGGAAAGACATAAAGATAGAAGTCTATCCCTAATAGAGAAGATACAATTGTAATCC
This sequence comes from Raddia guianensis, assembly GCA_036346415.1. Lineage (NCBI taxonomy): Eukaryota > Viridiplantae > Streptophyta > Magnoliopsida > Poales > Poaceae > Raddia > Raddia guianensis. The sequence continues at coordinate 58,546,893 of CM070536.1, forward strand.
CGGATAACTACATATTTGCTTAGAGGATAGAGATAGGAATCCTACCTCTTAACCGATCAGGACTCCTCCTTTTAACCCCACCCCCCCTCCGCTATATAAAGGGGGTAGGGGCCATAGTTCGGCAACCAATCCAATACCCTCGCCTCATAACACAAATTGAGGCCGAGAGTACAACATACAAGAGATCTCCCGATCATCTTGTACAGATATACCACATATAATCTTAGAGCATAGGACTAGAGTATTACCTCTACCAATGGGGGCCTGAACCTGTATAAATAAGACCCCCTGTCTTGTGCTACCATCGAGTTTGGATCCAGCGCATAACCCCATTTAAATTCACGATAACCCCCGGTTAAGCACTCGTCGACAGTTGGTGCGCCAGGTAGGGGCAGTTCATCTGACTCCACCGTTGAATATCCAACGCACCCGACCTCCAGTCAAGCCCGAAATCTTCACGCCGGTGCAAGTCCATTTTCCACACCATCTTTGCAACTCCAAGTCATAGTCTAACCGTCTCGCGCAACATCCTCGCCGTCTAGGACCCTCGAACTTCCACTTCGTGTCCATGGCTTGTTGCCGACAACAGTCCATCTAGACTTGTGACATAAAGATTAGTCCAAAACTATCCACTTACCTTCAATACCTGTAGGGTAGTCCATAAACATTCATGTTCAAGACACACACATGGATTCCCAAAAGATTGTGTTGAAAATCGTGCACAACGGTACAACCCTAGCCCAAGACAGACACGCTAGACCCAGTCTAATGGCACGAACCCAAGACTATTCAAATACGCACAGACTTTGTCCATGTCATTCATCACAACATGGAGCAACCTGCACATGATCTCACAGAGAGTCCTTTTGAGAGCCCTGACAAACTTAAACATATTGTTTAGTCTAGCAGCAGTGCTTGATCTTGGTGGTGAAGGGTCTTTGTAACATCCTTATTTTTACAAAAAAAAAAAATCATGAATCGAATTTACATTATTTAAAAATTAATTTAATAAAATCAAGGTTCTAAATAGTGGGCTATAATGGCGCTAGCTATAGCGTTTTTGGGAGCATTTTTTTGAATCCAAAAACACTAAGCTGTAGGCCTTTGTGTCACTAACGCTGCTTTTCGTGCTATAGCTGAAAATAGGGGAGCTATTTGTCTTAAAGCTTAGCATAAAATAGTGACACTATCCTTTTTTTTTCGAGACCTCTTTTCAGGGTACAGCCGTAGTTATAGATGGCCAAATGGGCGGCCCGGCCCGGCCCGGCACAGCCCGGGCACGGTTAGGCCCGGCCCGGCACGACCTAGCACCATCCCGGCCCGGCCCAAAACTCTAACGGGCCCATCGGGTCCTGTATTAAATAGAGATAATATGTGCTAAAAATGATGACTACAGGCTTTGAACCAGGGACCTCTTGACATCCAAAACCTTATTATCACACCTACTAGCTTTGAACCAGGGACCTCTTGACATTCAAAGCCTTATTGCCACACCTACTAGCCACTAGAACTTGACTTCACTTGTGTTGGTTGTGTCATATGACATTATAATATACATATTGGTGAATAAAAAATCAGAAAATATTAATCGTGCCGGGGCCTGCCGACCGAGTCGTGCCGGCTCGGGCCCGGTCTGTGCCGTGCTTCCAGCCGGGCCAAAGTGTCGTGCCTCGTGCCGGCCCATTTGGCCATCTATAGCTGTAGTATCTATTCATGTGCAAAACTCAATCCCCATGCACGCACTCACACCTATGCACACGCACAAACACACTACTGCACATATGGCAACAAGGCACGAAGATGCGGGCCAGAACCCTCTACTAATGAAACCTAGGGAAACACTTGTGGCCGGGAGTCCGACGCCTCCAGACTCCAGCAGCGCAAGAAATCATGGGTGTCTTTGACTTGTGTGCTTGTGCAGTGGGTCCCACAAGCATTTTTTTTCTTTTGGCGACCATAATTTTTGACTGGATGCTCCAATCCACAAACCGTTTGCACCAACGTGTTCCTCGTATTTTACGAACAAAACAAGATATATGTTGCCATATAACTCTTCAAACTTATCTGATAAAACTTGGGGTTCGTCTACTGAAACTTAGATTTCGCCTAGTAAAACTTGGGCTTCATACTCGTAAAACTTTGCTGGACTGTCAAGTTTCATCAGGTTTCATCTAAGTTTTTTCAAGTTTCATCAGGTCAATTCAAGTTTCATCAAGCTTGAACAGGTTTCATCCAAGTTTCATTAGGTTACATCGAAGTTTCATCCAAGTTTCATCAGATTTTATCAGTACACGGCCAAGTTTCGCTAGTATAGATGTAAGTTTCATAAGTTTTTTCTCATAGTTTCACATCAAAAAAATTTAAAAAGTAAAAAAACAAAAAAATTTAAAAAGTATTTAAAATGGGTTGCTCTCGATTTTAGAATAATTATGAAATTTATTCCATGCATTTTGAACACTGTTTTAATTTTGTACAAAAATCAGAAGTTTAATTGGAAATTTGATCAAATGCACTGCTAGCTAGCTGCCTGGGCACGCAGGGACGTGGGCGCACGGTAGCGCGTAGGATTGACGCGGTGGCATTGATCGGACGGCACAGGTTGGTCCGGCGCAAGCGCCAGGCGTCGGAGTGCTCGCCAACTAAAACCTAGGGTGCACCCGACACTATCCTTTGTTTTTGCAAATAACAACCCAATTGCGTGAGAAACAATCGTAAAGTTTAGAACTAGCATAAAAACCATAAACATCTCCTCTTTCTTGTTCTAATACTTGTCTTGTAGATCCTCTTCATCTAATTGGTGGCACTACTTACTTCCTTGCTGCTCCTCTCCCACACTTCTCCATACCGTGCCCAACCCAATTCTTTCCGAGTTCTGGTCTGGTCCTGTAGAATACAAAAGATATGCAGAAGATCATCATATATATTGTTTGGCGAGCACCGGCGTCCGGACAGACAGCGCCGGACCACCCGTGCCCGTCCGATCAGCGCCGACCGCGCCAATCCTACCACTGCATGGCGCCCGCATCCCGCGTACAGCGATCGACTAGATACTAGCGTGCAGTTGATCAATTTTCCAATTAAACTTTCGATTTTTGTATAAAATTCAAACAGTGTTCAAAATGCGTGGAATAAATTTCATAATTCTTCTAAAATCGAGAGCAACCCATTTTAAATACTTTTTGAATTTTTGAATTTTTTTTCACTTTTTTATTTTTTTTTATGTGAAATTAGGAGAAGGTACTTTTGAAACTTACATATATACTAGCGAAACTTGGTCTTGTGCTGATGAAACTTGGCAGTGTGCTGCTGAAACTTGGATGAAACCTGTTGAAACTTGAATTGACCTGATCAAACTTGAAGAAACTTGGATGAGACCTGTTGAAACTTGATGAAACTTGCATTAAATCTGATGAAACTTGGCAGTTCAGTAAGTTTAACGAATATGAAATTTAAGTTTCAGTAGGAGAAACTCAAGTTTCAGTAGGCGAAACCTAAGTTTCACTAGGTTAGTTTAAAGAGTTATATAGAAACATGTCTTTTTTGTTCGTAAAAATACGAGAAACACGTTGGTGCAAACGGTTTTTGAATGAAGCATCCAGTCAAAACTTACGGCCGCCCAAAGAAAAAAATTGCTATGAATCCCACCCTGCATGCCACACGGTACAGCTACCCAGCGCGAACCGCGCGCGCTACGCGCGAGGCCGGATGGGCCGGCCTTCCGTCCCGAAGTGTTTTCGATGTTGTTTTCTTGCTCTGCATTTTCTATTCATGTCCGGATTATATATGTGTATGGCGGGTGGCGGTTCCGGTCGATCATCTGTGCCGTAGTAGATAGCAGCAAGCACTATTTAAGCCCAATACAGTTTTTCGAAGTACATTCTGCAGACACGGCCTTTTTCACCAAAGAAGCCCAAGAAGAAAACTGACACTGCATTTCCCTATCCATTTCCCTCCTTTGGCAGAGCCTCAAGACGAATTGCAAGAAACAAGAGCTACAAAGTACACACCACATCGACTCATATCACCAAAAGTTAGAGAGAGCAAGGACTCCACAATCAGATCCACGAAGGCCTCATCTTGCTCTAAAGTGACACCAGCTGATAATCAGGGTCTTGGTAATGAGCACTTAAGAGCTTTATAACCAGGTTAAGTGATTCAGGCTTTGTAGTGAAGCTGTGCTTGTAGAATCTGGTTGTCTTCCAGCAACCGGTCGTACTCCAGGAGCAGCTCCTCAGACTGCTTCTGTAGGGCGTTGACATGGGCCTCAGCTTCCAGTGCTTTCTTCTCATGATCCTCGGACTCGGATTTCAACTTCTTCATGCCTTCATTCAGCTTAGCAATCTCCTGCTTAAGCCTCATGATTTCACTGGAAGATTTGTCTTCCTTTTCTGGGAAGGATCGATTCTCTATCTGAAGCTTCTCAATCTCCTCTCGGGAGGTGCTGGCTGCTTTCCTCAGTGTAATGAGCTTGCGGATATAGTGGTGCAACCGGTCAATGACAAATGCAAGGAATAGTGTATATCCTACAAGCGACAATAAAAACTCTTACAAGGTGCCATGGCAGATTTAAATATGCTCAATGCATGATCTACAAATGTGTATGCTAGTTGTATTAAGAGTGAAGACCATACTATGCTTTTGTTAGAAAAATAGCAATGCAACTCTCAGCTAAAAATGGATGTGTTCAACAGTTCCATTAAAGTATAACTAAACTACAAATGTATTGTACCAAATGTTCCAAAAACAGTTTGAAAGTAAGTGATCTTTTTTAGGCCTACTATTACCATTTTGCATCTGAACTCAAACAATCTGAAAGTCATAAGTGATCTTTTTTTGGCCTACTATTATCAGTTTGCATCTGAACTCAAAACAATTGGAAAGTAAGTGATAAGTGATCTTTTTCAATACTACTATTATCAGTTTGCATCTGAACTGAGAAGGAAAAGTAAAAGGAGTAGATTGGGGATACAGCTTCTAAGTTCAAACAAGATGGTGCATATTGTAGTTGCAGTTTAACCAAAGCTTCGTTAGACGCTTACTTTTTTTTGTGTGTCTAGAAGATTCATTAAATGATAGCACTGCTCTAGGGTAGGAACTGCAGCCAAGGAGAATATGTGTACAGGAGTTCATATTTGAAGTTTTGAACAGGCTGACAATCCATCCTAGTAGTTGTTTTGTCTGGATATAGTACTCCGCATATCCAACAAAACCTCCAGCTCATAGATCGATATCAACTCCAAATGAGCAAGTTATTACTTATATTCAGAGCTTTGCCATACCCTAGAATATTTAACATCTAGATACAAATATATTTGATATTTTAATGATCATTATTTCAGCTTAACCAAGCTTGATCTGTGGCAGCTCCAAACTCAACTGGTAGGCATTGCAAGTCTTCAGACCCTGACAAGTACTGCTTAAAAATAATGTGTTCTATAGTCAAGCAGTGTTTTCATCAACAATTGACTAACATTTTTCTCTTTAATGTAAAACCTCCCAGGTTCAATTAACACAACTACCCTAAAGCTCACATACTTACAGGAATATTATAACCACAACCAAATTGTCTCCAGTTTTCTTATTTCTAAACCGGCTAGTGGCAAACATCATAGAATACACAACATTATTCCTAAGCTGTATTTAAGAATTCTAAGTTACCGAGTGGTACACTAGCACTACAATAAAAAACTAAAAGTAAACAGTATTATCTTACTAAAAAGGTAATTTCCTTGGTGTAATATACCTCATTTTGAAACTGTACCTTGATCTAGACCTTTATAAGCATTCATAAATATGCTTTAGTAAGGCAGTGCCTTAGCTAATTTTTTTTATACTAGCTCCTGTCCTGTATTTATTCTAACCTACAACTTCAGTTCTTCTAAAAAAACTTATCTTCTAGGGATCACTTGTCAGGTCTTAAACCTTACCACCAAGCAAACATCAACATACTTAAAAGCACCTGGAGTAGTAACCTGAAGTCTTGCACAATAGAAACATATATAGCCTTGTTAATTGAAACATTCAAAGGCTCCAGACTAAAAGTAGTCTTTTAGCTAGCCTCTCACTTATATCAGAAGTTTGAATATTTCTCATTTTATCTGCCCAATCCTCTCTCCTAGTTGGACATGATGTCACTAATCAGTACAGTCTACATAGTTAAGCCAATTTGGCCCTCCAAGAAAGTCAAATTCTAACCAGAGCAAACATTCTCAAGGGTAAATTATTTCTCACACCATGCAACCATAATTTTTTACACCTATGGGCTAGTGAGCAATAAAGCAACGAAATTCTAATGCAAGTCTAAGCAATCGGAGTCCTTACTGTATCCACCAATGATATCGTAATCTACTATTTCTTCACAAGTTGACCACAAGGAACATCACCCATTCATTCTTCAAAGATAAAATAAGACTGCAGTTACACAGTATTCTAAACCCTGGCAGTCGGCAAATTGCAGAGATTGTTGCTTCATATCCTATCCAAACATCCATAGTCACCACTCACCACCAAAACTAATTGCTAACATTATGCTATCCGCGACGAACTAAAGACGGTTGGATGGCGAAGATTAACCAGAGAAGGCGACGCATGCTCACCAATAAGAGAGGCCTCGAGGAGGTGCGTCCTCCAGAGCACCTGGTCCATGGGGCTGACGGTGCCGAGCTTGAGGCCCCTGTTCTGGATCTTGAGGATGCTGGCGACGCTGGACATGAGGATCATGGAGAGCGTGCAGGCGAGCGTCTTCACGGTGGCCGGGCCCTTGCCCGTCTTCACCTGGTCCACCGCACGCATTGCCAGCTCCCGCAGCGGCCCGACCTTCACCATGAGCAGCAGCGCCACCGCACCCTCGGCGAACAGCACAAGGAACAGCAGCTGAATCATGGCACCTACGGCTATCAACTATACCACAATTCCGCCTTAACCACGCACGAGAAAGCTGGGATTTTTCAGCAGAACAACCGAGTCTGCTTCCTCCCTGCAGCATCAAACTGAGGAATTGGTGCCGGGAAGGAGGTTGCTTCACCAAAACCTCCACGCCAAATGGTCAGCCAACTCGTACTCGCCGGAGCGGGGGAAAAAAAAAAGAGACAAATTTGACGGGAAGATTTGGCGATGGACAAGAACCCACCACCTTTCTTGGCCTGCAAAAGGGTAGCGCATCAGCAATCAAAAGGCCGAGCCCAAAAATAGAGGCAGTAAATCGAATTTTTCTAGAGAAGGAGGCGAAAGAAGAACCCCACCTTGCCCCCCTTGCAGCGAACTAACCCAAGAACCAACCAGAGCAATCAAGAAGCAGTGTACGGTCAGCTGCGGGAGCGGATTATGGAATGATGCTAAAAGAACTGGGAAAGGGGAGGAAAAGGAAGTGCGAATGTGCGATTATAGTAGAAACTAGAAAGACGGCGGCGAAAGGCGGGGAGGCCAGCCGCAGCTTGCGAGTAGAGCTTCAGGGAGTGACGGTGGAGGTGGAGGTGGAGTGCACAGTGGAGTGGAGTTTACGTTTTAGCGTAGCGTATCAGCTTTAGTGTATGGTTTCACTGTATTAAAATTTATCTTTTTCTATATAACCTATTTGATGTAATGATTTGTAATAATTTTTCTTAGGTTTTTAGTAGTCATCTTAAAGAAACTAAAACTATTTTAATTATTTTTTTAAAATATTTAAACGTCTTTTTATAGATTATCAAATTTTGCTATAGTAAAAAGCTATGTTACGCTAAGTTAAAATGTACAATACCTTTATTAATAAAAACGGCCTGTTTGGTTTGAACCTAAACCTGCTAAACTTTGTCATGCCTAACATGCTAAAATGGCAACATATTCTGTGTACAAAGGGGTTTCCGTGTAAACCCATGTACACCAAATAACAAAAGTCATGAAAAAATTTGCAGATGTTGTAATGAACATGCTCTACCTACTTATAAAGTTTGAAGATCAAATTCATTATATATCAATAGTTATAAAAAAGAGAAAACTATATCAATTTTAAACTATCCAAAATTGTCATTATTTTCTCTTTTTTATAACTCTTAATATAAAATAAATTTGATCTTCAAACTTTATACATAGATAGAGCAACCAATGATAATTTTTTTTTTAGCTTTTTTATAACTTTTGTTAGTTGGTGTACACGGGTTTACACGAAACCCCTGTGTACACGGGATATGTTGCCTGCTAAAATTGCCTAAACTTAGTTCTTGAAATTTCTAGCCACATTTTTTCAGGCACAAGCAAATTTGACATACTTTGATGTGTGTATGGCATGTGGGGTCTATGTGGCAGAAAAGGAATCTTAACTAACCTTAGGTGTGAACCAAACAGCAGCCTAAATCAGTTAAACTTTCCTAACCTTAGGCGTGACAATGTTAGGCAAACTTAGGCTTCAACCAAACAGGCCCAATTCTGCACGGTCACCACATATAATACTCAAATGCCACTAAAACAATTGTACAAACCGTTAAAAACAAAAGAAAAAAATGAACAACAATAAATTAATCAGGCTCCAACATACAAAATCGTTAAGTAATGACATCTTCAAAGGATGTGACATTCTTGTAAAACTTTCTGGATGAACAATTGTTACTGCTTCAAATATAGCTACAAGATTCTCCATACGACTCAAAGGTTAGTTCGTCAAATACCGCGCAAAAGGACTAAAGCTCTTGTAGACTTTGGATGCTCCAAGCCGTCAACAAAAAATAGACTCTCTTGTTGATTTATAACTGCGGAGAAGAAAGAGTACATTCTTGATTTTTTTATGATTTCCTGCAAAAAAAATGCCTTACAGGGTTGCTCAGCTAGGGTCCACCATGTGAAGAGTCCTCCCAAAATCTAAAGTTCTTTGTCATCGCCCATAGCACAAGAACAAATGGCTCGAAATTTAGACATAAATTTAATGATGTAACACCACCAAAAGCCTCCCTTGGGAACAACATTTTGAGGGAGAGAGCGGGGGTAAAGAACTGCCAAGTCCAATACACCCATGGAGTGTCCAAACTTCAGAAGAAAACCATTATTTTGTATAGCACCGGGTCGGGTCGGGCCTCGATTTGAAGCATGACCATTGGGTTAGGTCGGGCTCGGGCCCGAAATAAATGCAAAATCAACCGTTCAGATTCAGGTTTTCAAGTTTCGGGTTGGGTTCGGGCCAAAATTTGTGACCTGATGCACCGGGTTGGGTCAGGCTCGGGCCGACTGATTTTTTATCAGCTTTTGAAAAACCCGGCCCTAACCTGTCAGACCTGACAAATGTTTAGGTCTAAGCCATGTTAATAGTGTCTAGTACTCCTTTCCTTTTAGGATTGTAAATGTTCCTTCATGCAACAAGATTGCCACTAATCTTATGAGATTCTTTACCATGCCATAAGAAACTGCATCAAAATTTATCAATGTTTTCAAGCACGCTCTTTGGTAGCTTAAGAAAGAAGAGGGTGAAGGTTAAAATGGAGGACAAAACTGCATTGACAAACACCAATCTACCCACAACTGAAATAGCGAGCTTGCCAACCCACTAATCCCTTATTTATGCGCTCGTGACGGGGTAAAATCATCTTTTGACGAACGATGAGTGGACATAGGCAGTCCTATATATTGGTGGGATCGACGAGGGGGTGGCTCAGTGGCTGCACTCTCATGTGTCGGCGAAGGAGGATCTCAGCAGCTAGTAGGAGGGGAGGTGGCTGTTGGCAGGCGACAGCCGGCCTACGAGGCCGGCGACGCCCGAGCCCCTAGCCCATCCTAGCGAGAAGGGGACTGATGGGGTGATGGGATGAGGGGTGTCGGCAATGACGACGACGACTAGGGATTAGAGTGGAGTAGGAGTTGGGAGAGTGGGAGTGTGAAAATTCTTGCCCCATGCCTGCTCGGTGACTACTGACTAGTGTTCTTTTCTTCACTTTCTTTCTAATTAATTATGGTGATCAGCTCTACAAATGCTAAAAGTTCTTCCAACATGATTAACTTTCAAGGAATTTTAAAAGTATAAGCAATTAATTTTTCTAAGCAATTAAATTTTAGCTTTATTGGAAAAAACTTTTTTTTCATGTGGCTATATGATAAACCTTGTGCTTTTGAAACCAAAACTATTTATGTGTTACACAGAGAATTATAGGCTATTTGGTTGCCTGCATCCAAGAAGTTTTGCATCTAGAGATACAAAACTAGAGTGTTTGGTTGTCTTCTCACCCATCTGAACCAGACTCTCCAGATGCAATTACCCCCTCCGGGCCAGGCTCTGGAGATACAACCAAATTGAGCGTTGCCAGGCTTTGCGGATGCAGCAACAACCACGTGCGCGACACATTTGATTCATTTATTTGCTATATCTTTTTATTAGTATTTTCGATTACCGAACTGATTCAAAAATGGGTTATTGATAATTTTTCGAACAAAATGAGACCACACTTGCCATATAAATTTTAAAAGTTTAAAATTTTCATTTTTGAATTTATTTATTTATGAGATTTTTTTTTGAATTTTTATATTTTCGTAATTGATTTTTTGTTATTTTAATTTTCTAGAATTTATTTTTTAATATGTTTCATCCCTCTTTTGAATTTCTCCATGCCATTCTCTCCTTAGTGCAGTCAACCAAACAACATCTCTACGCAGCCTGCACAATCTCATACACCTAACTAAACAACAACCATTTGCATCATCTCAGCCTGGCTCCAACCAGCCTGACTCGGCTCATACAGCCTGGTTCAATTGAGAAGCCAACCAAATAGCCTATTAGAGATTTTACTCTCATTAGTTTAGGATGCAATTGAACAATTGAGACATTGTGAACAGGGGTACTAAAATAATGTGGAAGCACTGAACTTCTGTATTTCTTCTGTTGGGTTCTGCAACGTGCCAGTATGGAAATTTGCAACTTACTCGTGCATTGTCGGCAGTTTTTTGGCTTAAGCGTCTCAGTTTTTTACCCTCGCCGGCTCTTTCAGGTTTCAAGGGCGCAGGTGCCCGCGCCAATATATCGCAGTTAAAAGTATCTATTTGATTTCTGAATAATTTATCCTTTACCGCGTAAGTTAAAATAGAAAGTCTAGAGATATTATTTTTTATGAACTAAATAATACAGTACTTTGCGGTATTTCTATGTGATTTTAAGTGTATTCCTTTATAGTTCTAAAATATTTTTTATAATTTTTTATACGCTCCGAGCGCTCTTTCGAGTCACAACTTTTTAGATTTTAATTTTCAGCTCAAACAAAGAACGAGGCCTTAGAGTGGTTTTTCCTAACGTGGCATCACGTGCACAATATTCACTAACATGGCATTGATGTGCATGTGTTCATGATATACTCTCTTCCTTTTTTCTTTAATCTCTATCACTCCCTCCCTCTTTTGGGCCCTCTTTTATTTTTTGTTTAGTTTTTTTTGGAAAAATTTGACCACCTTTAAAAGTGGTATAAAAAGGCTAAATAAATTATTAAAAAAATTGTGATCTTTGAGAAAAACCTTACAAAGTCCCGGAAAAAAATATTTTTAAAAAATTAAAGTGAGTGGTCTATACAAAATAACAAAAATTGCAAATCAAACAAAAACTAAACAAGGGATCAAAGAGGGCCATAATCTCTGTTCCCCCCATCCAAATCTAGTGGGACGATGGCGTAGATGGGTGACATGTCGAAAAGGAAGAGGAGGAGGAGGTGAAGGCTCTAGTGACTTGGAAGAAAGAGGGAGAGATGGAGACGACAACAACAGCTCACTTTGTCGCTCCGCCATGGTTAACGACAAGGCCCGAGCTCCTCTACAATCACCCCTTTTTCCTCCTTCCCCCCTTTGTTGCTCTATCATGGCCGACATGGGAGCAGCATAAGCTCAACGGTGAAGCCATGCATGGTCGACCTTGTTGTTGCATCATGGCCAAAGCTCGCAGCTAAGGGAGAATAGCTACCAATTGTGGATAACATAGACCCCGGGTACCCACAAGGCGGGCCTAAAAGACCACCCGACAGGGGATGGACCAAGTCGGTGGATAGGTACGGGTACCACTCAGACTCTAGAACGCTTGCTCGGCAAGGAAAGACTTAAAGATAGAAGTTTATCCCTAATAGGGAAGATACACTTGTAATCCTGGATAACTACGTATGTGACTAAAGGATATAGATAGGAATCCTACCTCGTAACCGTGTAACCCTGCCTCCACTATATAAGGCGGGCAGGGAGCCCCTGCTTCGGCATCTACATCTTCATCTTCATCTCTACATTCATCCATGGATAGACATCTTCATCTCTCCATAGAGTACCAGATCATCATAATCCCAGAATATAGGACTAGGGTATTATCTTCACCGTGAGGGCCTGAACCTGTATAACCCATTGTCTTGTGTTACCATCGAGTTTGGATCCAGCACATAACCCTATATATAATCATTGCTGACAACACCCCCCGATTTAAAAAACGTCGACAGTTGGCGCGCCATGTAGGGGTAGCATTAAGATCAATCTCATCAAGTTCGATGGCTGCAATCGCCGGCATATATTCTGGATGTGATCTTGTTTCTTCGATTTCCGATGATCTAGAAGAAATTTCAGTATGAAATTGGATGCGTCAGAAATATAATCTTTTTACCTTTCCAACGAGTGGTAAAACGTCAAAAACAAAGTCCGAATGTGGCCGGGGCATCCGTTTGAAGACAGACTGCATATGAAGGTCACTAATCCAGGCAAGCTTGTCGACGACCTCCTCGTCATGGGGATCGGCCACAACGCACCTCGTGGATTTTTGCCGACCCGTGAGGAGGAGGCGATTGGATCTCCGTGAAAAATCACTTCCATATGACTACGTGCAAATTGGTGAACCGGCTTCATTGACTCGTCTTCCGCAGCACCGCGCGTTGTTTTCCGCTTCGAGAACCGACTGCGTCACCAACGATCTCGGCAAACTCCACCTCTCGGATTCGGATCAGATCCAATCTGGGGGAACTGGGAGAACGCCTCCCATTCAGGTTAGGGAACTCTGCGGCCATCTACTCATGAGTACTAAGCCAATGGCTCACTTCCCTGACTTGTACACGGCGATGGTTCGAAGACAGATTTTGGATGTCATCTTCGTTTCATCGATTCCTGATAATCTAGAGAAAATTTGAAGGCTAAACTGGATGCGTTGGAAAGACAATTTCATCAGCTTTCCGTGCCCTAGAACGCCTAAAACGGAGTCTGGATGTGTCTGGGGCGTCCGTTTGAAGGATGACTGCGTGGGAAGGTCGCGAATTTTGGTGAGCTCGTACACCTCATCAGTGGTGGCCGCGGCGTACGGATCAATCACGGTAGACCTTGTGGGACGTTGCGGATTAGCGAGGAGCTTCTCCAAATACTCGGCGATCAATACTTTTTGGACTCGGACCCGATCCAGTCTGAGGATTCGACAACACTTCACTTGGACTCCGATATATATATTTTTTTCATTAATCCGATCCGATTATAATAACATTGGCAAAAAAGCTCTACATAATGGCTAGGACAGATCAGATTGCCCTCATCTTAGCTGGAGAAGATGGTGTGTTTCTAGCTTTTGAGGTATATATATGTATTTCCAGTCAGCCTAAAGTAGAAGAATAGCAGAATTTGAAGTATACTGGACTGGACCCCTTTTCTACCAGATGAGACCCTTGAAAATTGTTTTTTCCATACAAGGGCTTTTGGGGGTCTTCACGGTAGGTAGCATCATCAGACCCCTCTGCAATTAACAGTAAACAATTCACTGCATCATCATACTAAGGCATAAATGGTACTCCTATCTCAAATTCTCAACTCTCAAGCCAGTATTAAAATCCAAGAATGTTGCAAGGAATCTAGCATTCCCCTAGAAGATAGCTGCTGAGAAACAAGTCAATAACAAAAACAAAATGGGAAGGTCTATTCCCTCCCTTAGCTTGAAATTTGCATGGGATAGTTTGAATATGTTGTGGATTAAAATAAAATATTCTCACGTATTATATAGTTCCAAATTATTCATATAAAATCATCAAATTACTTCGGTAAAGATTGTTAAAATATTTTAAATTTTTTGTATGTTGATATTTGAAATATAATAATTTTTTAGATATTATATGGGAATAGTTTACTTAGATCCGCAATATGCTTATGTTTCCTGTAAAAAAGTTTATTATTTTCTAAAATATTTCAGTTTTAAATATTTAAATGATTATTTATAGAACTATTTGATAATTTCTAACAAACATGGGATTAGAAAATACATGAAAATAATTTAGTTAAATCCGTAGCATGCTCATTTTAGCAAAAAAATAGATTTTTGAAACGTGTTTCTTTTTTGACATCAACTTATAGTTTTCAACTTGCATATTTTGGCGCCAAGACTCCTTTGGTTTGACGAGAGGAGGGGGCTAATCAATCCAGTTTTGAGAATTTAGGGGTGTCAAACAATTGATTTTATAGTTTAGGGATGATTCGTAGACTTTGTCCAATGCAAGTGCCTAGTTACAAGTTTAGAGGGAAAAAAAAAAGGAATCGTTTTTGCCACATCAACCTGCACATATGCTTAGAGGAGAGAAGGTGTTTGAATTTGCTCGTGATGCTATCCAGTGCCCAGAGAAAAGGGGACTATAGTATAAATGTTAATGAAGAAGTTACATAATTTAAGCATCAGTATAAACTTCTTTACATTGGGTGGATGGTTTATATATTATTGACGTGGCTACGCTCCATCTATAAGTACCACTCGTATAGCCGTATTTATCTTGGCAAGAGACCAGCAGCAATACGAACAGTTAGCTCTTACTGTTTACAGTTTACCGGACAAGTGTCGTGGCGAGCATAAAGCAAGAACAGCCAGCATGACGGCATTGACAAGGAGGAGAAACAAGATTTTAAGGCGATAGGTACAAGCCGTGCAGGAGGGGGTGGTGACCACCACAATAGCACATCACCCACCGCATTCAGCGCCAGCACCAGCCGCCAGCAGGAGGAGAGGGGAGGGGAGGGAAGCAAGCGAGGAAGCAGCAAGAATCCGACGCCATAATGGTCAAACATGACTCTTCCTACTGCTACTACCTTTTCTTCCCCACCTCACCTTCCCTTCCCTTCTTCTTCCTCTTCCTCTCCTAGAGACCTGACTCGTCGTCCTCCTGCTCTCCTATTGGGCGCCTCGGTTTTTTATTCTCATCTTGTTGAACGCAGCAATTCTTGCTCCGAATCCAGGCAGGGAGGGGAGGGGCGGCGCCCTGAGCCGTAAAGGGGCCGCCTTTGCTGCTGTGCTTGGTGCGCTCGGCCCTTCTCGGAGCCGTTCTCTCTTCTGACGAAATGGCCGTAAGTTCTTGCTCGATGGACCAACCTACTGCGGTTTCCGACATGGATCGGGTGGGTTTGCCTGGTGTTACGGGAGGAGTTCGTCTTGGGCGTTGCCCCTCGCATGTGGGATTTCTTGGAGTTGCCTCCGATTCACAGGAATGTTTGCCTTGCCATTTCTTTCTTTTCCTTGCCCAATGCTAGGTTTGCTTAGCCTGTCTTATCTTTCTTCGTGATGGGGAGACAGATTGTGTTTGGCCCAAAGAAGGGCAAAAGCCCAACAGATTGCACCTCTGTGGAAGCAATTTCTTGTTGCCTCCTCTTGGGACTATATATTCCTTTGATATATTTTCCCCCAAAAAAGGAAGTAATTTTGAACCAAAATTGCTGTCTTGTCTTCTTGCTCAATTATATAGTCCTATCAAGTGCTAAGATCCAGTCTTTGTCCATTTGATAGCGTGGTTTTGTAGTGCATTCAATGTTACAATAATGCCTACATGGCCAGTTTGCAGGACAGATTCGTTGAGGATGTCTGTCCTCTTTATATTGATGTAGGGAGTTCATGTAGTGAAAAAGATCTCAGATCAGTGTGCGGTGTGATATAGCATGCTTATTTATGTGTTTGGGACTCGGTAAGCTACGATAAAGTTCCATCACTATAATTATCTAGTTCACTGGTTGCCAATTAAGTAGGTTGCTGTTAATTCTGCACACTATGGGGCGAAGTGTTGGGAAGTGATAGATGTCTTACTGTTCTTCAGTTCAGAACTATTTCCTGACATCTTTTTGTGCACCTTTAGTAGTGTTCCTACAGCCAAAATTTATAAGTTATAAGTGGTTTGTTTTCTTTTTTTCAAACTACATATAATTTTAGGAATTTGATTATCTCAACAAATCTGCAGTTCAAATGAGGATGATATGAAAATGTACATATGTGTGCTTGCAATAACAAGGTGTATTCAGGCAAGAACTATGCATAAATCAGTAAGAATTCATCAAATGAAATAATTCCACATCTACATCCAGTTACATAAAAGAAAGTATACTGAAATGACAAGCTCATGTATGTTTGGAATGATGTCTGATCTAGACTTTTTTTTCTCCCGTTCTTCTAGTTTGGTTTCTGTAGTTTACTTAATATGTAAGGTGTTACCATAATCTTCAGGTCATGATCTAATGAGAAGGTATTTCTTTGTTCAATTGTACCAGCATAAAGGAGTGCCTAAATTTGGAAGTTGGGAGGATGAAGGTCAAGGTGAGCAGCTTTACACCCAGTCTTTTGAAAATGTCCGCATGGGTAAATCTCCAGGGAGGCCTGTTCATCGGAATGATCATAATGGAGATACCCAAGCAATGTCAAAGGACCCAACATCGGTTAAGGCCTCTCCCCTGAGGGATGGACTGGACCCAACGGTGCGAAAGCCCAAGGATGGAAGGCGTGCAAGCCAAGAAGATGATCTTCGTCGGCATGAGGCCACTGCTCGGAAACCACATGCTGAGTCACCTCACCATAGATACGGGGATCACACCAACTATGACAATGCAGCAAAGAAAAGCAACACTGAACGGTCACCCATGCATCCTCGGCACCAGGGAAGAGTTGCAAACAAAGGTGGAGTTTCATCTCCTCCTTGGGATCGCAAGGGCTCATCAGAAGGAAACCGTGGAACTGCTCCTACCACACCTGGCAGATCCAAGAATAATAGATCGAGCGGTCGTGGTGATGAAACGGTAAAGTCCTAACTCCTAACCTGTGACACAAGAGCCATGATTTTGATATGTTGAGTATGAACAGAATGACAGAGCAGATTGTGGCTGCATTTTATGTTTTGCTTGTCTGTATGACTGCTGAAGTTTTGTGGTTCATATTTTGCACTTGCAGCCTGAGAGAGGATCAGCTGTGCCAAAGTTTGGAGAATGGGATGAGAAAGATCCTTCTACAGGTGAAGGTTTCACCGACATATTTAACAAAGTGAGGGAGGAGAAGCAGTCTGGCAATGCTCCTGTCACCACCAGTGACACGAATTATATAAACCGCTCCAATCAAGGCCGCAGATATGAATCCTCAGTAAGTCTACTTTAATTGGTTTCTATGCTGATGCCTTGATCTGTTTTCGATCAAATGGAGCCAGTATTATTTGAACATATGATTCGGATAGCAGTGGACCAATATATACCAACACAAGTATACAACTGCTTGCTGCACCTCTGCTAATTTTAGAGACCGTAGCGCCATGTTTTGTCATGTCTTGCCATAATTTTATAAAACAAGTATGGTTTTATTTTTTAAAAAACAGTAATCTTGCAAGGTCGTTGCTTACATCAGCTTTGCTTGCAGGGCTGCTCATGCTTCGGCTGGTTCAAGAACTAAGACATCCTATCTGGGAGGGTTACATGCAACATATCCTGTGTACACGGGGTTCCCGTATAAATCTATGTACACGAACTAACAAAAGTTATGAAAAATTCCAAAAAAAAAAATTGTAGATGTTCTTTATTGGTTGCTCTACCTATATATAAAGTTTGAAGATCAAATTCATTATATATTAAGGGTTATAAAAAAAAGAAAATAATGACAAATTTGAATGGTTTAAAATTGATATAGTTTTATCTTTTTTATAACTCTTACTACACAATGAATTCGATCTTCAAACTTTATACGTAGGTGGAACAAGTTCATTAGAATATTTGCAATTTTTTTTAGAATTTTTCATGACTTTTGCTAATTGGTGTACACAGGGTTTACACGGAAACCCCTGTATACACGGGATATGTTGCCGGGTTACATACTTACATGAACATGTGTGATTGTATCATTGTCAAATGGGTGCCCCACTTGTTGTATTTGTTGTGATGTTTGTTTGTTAAGAGACATGGCGGGACAGGAATCTGCAATCTTGTGGTTCAGTAGTTTGAGCTCTTTGTAGCATGTGATTCATTTGTCTCCAAATAATCTGTTTCGCTGCTAGATTGAAGGGTAGCTAGAGATTCTAGTCGCAAACCAACGGCACACTGGCATTTCAAGTTGATATGGTGATACGCTTTGTTTGTTGTGGCTGCATGAGCGAATGAACCAACACTTCGTTTGGAAACGCACTGAGGTGAACGAAAATGCATTTCTTATCAGAATAATGAAAGTTTAGGGTTTTAGGCCAAACTTATCGATAGCATTCTGGTGCTCATTCCGATTTTTCTATTGGAACGGAACATTCCGGTACCGGCCCATTCCGATGTACCGTTTCGTACCCTTTAATATAATAAAATAAATGTTAGAAATATGAATATATTTACCAAACTTTACATTGACATGCATAAATCATTCATATAATACACAAACATAGCTTATAGTTGATCATATTTCATAGTTTAAAACTAGGGGATATTAACCGGAATTGGCAAATCCAGTCGGGCCGGTATTGATCGGAATGTTGACCTGTACTAAAAATATCTCTTTCCGTTCCGTTTTTCACGACGGAATGGAATGTTCCGCCCGTTTCAATCGTTACGGAATCGATAAGTCTGCTTTAGGCCAAAAAAAAAAAAGCAACGCAAAGCGTTTAAAAAAATATCATGTCTTACCTGGCAAATAGACGTCAAGATTTGCAAGGGTTACATATGATGCATTCAATGTCTTCCAATAATGGATAACTGCATTGTAATTTAGGCTCTGTTTCTTTCAGCTTATAATCAAATTATAAGCTGCAGCTTAAAATTTATCGTTTTTGTACCGGTTATATTTTGAAATATTTTATAGTTATTTTTTTGAAACTTTGCACAATTTGTCTCAAAGATCTCAAAAATATTTTTCATAATTTTTTTGGCTCTTTAAATCTTCTATAAAAACACTACAACCTTTTCAGATTATAATCTAACCGCCCAAAGAAACACAGCTAATTTCAAAGCGAACCCAGATATATCGATCGAAGACACACATTCTCAGTCTTTGGATATATCCTTGCAAATTCGGAGGTGATTGTCCTAACAAAATCAGACAACGGTACAAAATTCAGCGCTCATGTATTAATCATACCAACTCCCAGCCTTAATGAAAAAAGGTATATCTACGCATATCGAAGGGCCTACAGGTAATATTTCTATATATGGACAATGTTCTTTACATCAAAACTGAATGTCATCTTGTTTGTCTTTAGGGGCAACACACTGCCATAGAGCTCTGTAGGATTCAATTTCTCTTGCATCTACTCCCAGCGCACGAAGATTTCGTGCATATTCCTGCAAAATGATGCAAGCAAAAGAAAATGTCAGCGGTGGTGCAATGCGTCCAATCAGGGCCGGTCTAGAGGCATGTGCAGGATGTGTGACTGCACAGGGCACCCATTAAAGCCATCTCTCACGAGCACCTAGGTCCAAATATAAGTGAACTAGGAAGTTTCAGTTGCACAACATTTTGAACTTATTTTAGTTCCACACTATTTTTTCCCTATTTGACTTTTATGTCTCCTGCAATGTAATATTTTTTAGCCAAATTTTAAACTTTGCTCTAATTTCGCACTGGGGCCTCAAAATTATAGGGCCAGCCCTGCGTCCAATAAAACTGATTTTTTATATATGATGGATAATAGTCCAATAAAACTGAAGTAAATTCAAATTCTGATTTGTGAAATCCACTCTCCCACTTGGGGAGATGGTAACACAACATAACCACCAAGTGCAATGTGGGCCATTAACCTAGGCTACAGGCCTTCTGGATTGCCTGTCGACCCTGTCCAGGTGAATCAATTGAATGCCACACATTACCACTTCCCTACCGACCACAAGTCTGGAGTGCCACAGTTTTTGTGGCGACCAAAACGAGCACCACTTGTGGCAAAAACTATCTAGTGATTTTAGTCTGACAACTGTGGCTTGAATCCAAACACTAGCTGAACTTGATGGAAAAAAGTGGTAATAGGTGGCATTGAACCAAGTAAACCCTTTATATCTTTTCAATTCTTCTAGAAGACATACAGAAACCATGGCATGTTTATAATGTTTGCTAGCACATAACGTTCCAAGTATTTAAAAATCATTAAATTAAATAGGAAAGCAGGTTAGAAGAAACTAGTAAACAAATTGGGCATAGGAAGAAATAAAAAGAGAAGATCAGATTATAGTTATATCTTTACAGTTGATGCAAAATGAATTTAAGACTAGAATTTCTTACAAATAAAGCACCTAACTTCTTTGAAAGCATAACGGTAAAAACATAGCTCACAAACCTGAATATCAAGAAATAGCTGCATGCAGATCTTGTCAGTATCAGATATGATGTTATCCGAGGAATCAGTACTGGCTCCTACTCGTCTTTGTGCAGCTGCACCGCGCAGTCTTTGCAATGAAGATTCTGTTTTCCTTGCCTTTGTATTGAAACAAAAATTTATCTAAGTAACTGATACGTTGAACTGAATTTCTGTACGCAGATAGGCTATCCGTACTTACCACAGTGACTACTTCTGATACCATGTCATAATAAATTGCTGTGATCTTGTCTGTAGATCCACGGCGCAGCTTAGTTTTATCATCTTCAGACAAATATACAACACTCTCTCCTTCAAGAAACACCTGGAAGAAACAAAGGGAAAACCTCATGATAAAATAGTGCAGAATGGAACTAAACATATAAAGTTGTTATGAGAAATTAAAGCAAGCAATACACAGGAAACATAAAAATGCAGAGCAATACTGGTCATGTAATAAGGCTTATTCGCTAACACACAGCCCAGATCAATAAAAACTCAAAAAAGTTTTAAGCTAAATTATTAATGAAGAAAAAACACCGAAAATCAAACACAACAGTATATAATGAAGAATATTCTCCACCTGTATCTTTGTTACCACTTGTCAATATTCATAAAAATTTTGCACCATGCCACCATGATTTCCATGGAAGTAATTTTTTTCGTTATAATTTTTCAGTTCACCTTTGATAAACTACGAGAAATGCAGATTGCAAAACAGAAATAAAATATGAAGTTCTTTCACCTTAAGTGGATGCAAAATTCCAGATACATAAGGAGAATGCCTCACTGGAAGTTTATTGGTCATCCTATATGTCGCTGTTATTCCCTTCAGGTGTTTCAGGTCCTACAATCAATCCAAAAAAATACTCATGTCAATCAGAGAACAAAAAGAACACAGCTTAGAAAATGTTGCATTGGATAAAATAATTTACAAATGAAAAAATGCCCTTTATATCCAGGTCATAATTCATGCCAAGACAAAAGACACATATTCATATACTCGACCCCTTCTGACAGATATTGATCTACCCACCTCATTTGACTTTTTAACTATGATGTCAATCATGACATTCATTATGGCAGGCAGCAATTCCTTCAAAGGCTCAACAGCTTGAAGTATGCTTTGTTTTACAAGGGTAAGTACTTCAACAGGGCATGATGCTAGCAATTGAATAACATGTCCCACAAAGTTGCCTGATTCTGAAAGTTCACAGATTATGGCATTTACATCATTCATTACCTGTACATCAAAGAAATAACATTTTGATCCAAAAACAGAATGTCAGTCATCAACATTGTACACTATTTTCAGAATGTAACAAGAACTACAAAAATACAAGCCAAACAATAGGTACACTGCACAGAGATACTAATATTGACTAGCTTCGAACCCACAACACAACCATAAAATACAAAAAACCAAAATAAAAAAATAAAGAGCCCTTTCCAGTTCACACATGAAAAAAAAAACATAATGCCCCTGCATTGCCTCATAGTTACCACACAGTGTGCTAAAAACTGCAGATCATGTCCTAATTTAACCCGCTACATGTGATCCTGGTTAGGCTAGAGGTGCAAGTAGCCAGCTATCCACTGAGCCGCTGACTCCTAACACTTGAACTTTAGGATCAAGTCAACTATTTAAATTATTGCTAACTTGATTTAGTAAAATCCACAAATTTCAAACTAATGAACTTACAAGACTAATCAATAATATTCACAACTAAGGTGATAATACTCAATATTTCAATCACAAGCCACAAAGTCATAGACTGCATAACAAAGAAGACTAGAACCTGATGACTGAAACAGCATGGTCATTGTTCAGGGTTAAAAGAGTAGTGTACATGTGACATACATATACGAAATCCTCTGCAGGTACAGATAGGGCCCATTCAGCATCTGCAGGAGAACTTGAACCTCCACCAGAAGCTTTACGTGCAGACAGACCAGAGGAAAGCCATGTTGCATACCTTATCATAAAGGAACATAGGGGAGGGGGGGGGGATGTCAATCTCCATATGCTGAATTATGAAGAGTGAAGAAAAGGAATATCCTTTGCAGTAGTCATACCTTGAAATAAGCTGCAAAGTCAAACGGAGGAATTTATCGGAGTGAGAGAAAATAAGAACATTATCACTCCAACAGGACTGCAAACTTTCTAAAAGCTTAATACTTTGCTTCAGCAAC
Source organism: Raddia guianensis (assembly GCA_036346415.1). Taxonomy (NCBI): domain Eukaryota; kingdom Viridiplantae; phylum Streptophyta; class Magnoliopsida; order Poales; family Poaceae; genus Raddia; species Raddia guianensis. The sequence continues at coordinate 58,569,575 of CM070536.1, forward strand.
AATGTCTTTGGCTTTACTTGATTCTCGTGCATTCCCACAGGAGTAATTGCACCTGTAAGAGCAGAATCAAGGCCACCAGCAATATCCTGAAATCTTGTGTAATTGAACCAGTAGAAATGAAGTTAGAAACAAAGTTGTGAAGTGCATCTAACAATAGAATATTATAAACATATATGATTACCTTAACGAAAAGTATACATTAACCTGCCATTGCCGCATGAATTCTGTGTAAGCAGGCTCAGAGCGGAACTTTGCTATGGCAGGCTTGGAAGGGCAGTAACCTACAGAGCAGAATATTAGATCAATTGTGATTCAAGCCATGGGCATTGATCTTTTAAAAAATAGAGATGTTTTGCACTTTTCAACTCTATGTAACAAGAAGGAAAAGGACACGGTGCAATGAACATCCCTTCCAACACAGCTGGCAGCTGAATGTAGCACCTGGTACATATCAAAATGCCCATCATATCCTCAACTAAGGAATAACCCAGTACAACCTCATTCCCTTCATAGTCAAATATGACGGTCACCCCACTCACAGTATCAAATGGATATTTACACCAGCATGCTATGCAAGCAAACAGATAGTAGTCCTGTAGTAGACTCAGCTGGTTACAACAATAGGAACTATAACTGCTTTCAACATAATTAAGAATACCTTCCAGAAAATCAAGGAACTTTAAGCTTGTTTTATAGTTTTTCAGAAATCCTTCAGGATTTCCTGAAGAAAATGCCCCAGGTTTTCCCTTCAAGATTGCAGAATGAACCTCTTTGAGTATTGAATTTGCCAGAAAATGAAAAACATGAAGTCCAGAATTTTCTGAAAATTAAACAAGAGTCAATTAGATGATGCATCAATCCAAGTCCAAATGAAGCATGAAGGCTTCAACTTATTTAGTAACAATGATTCTTTTTTTAACAGAATTCATGATTACCTAATGAAGATATTTCCAATACGAATTTGCAATCCTTTTCTATACAAAGCATTATCTGCTGGTAATCATCTTCCAATCCATCTGAAGATACCCCAGCAACAGCTTTTGCGTAGTTTTGAGGGACAATTTTCTGAATCAACGGGGAGACAACTGTTCTTCGGAAAAGTTCTTCAGCAGAAGATGTGTTGTCAATAGCAGCATAAGCGCGCAAGCAATTGTATATTACTTTCGCATCACGATGTTCTAGGCCATCCACAAAGCAACGCTCCAAGCTACCATCAAGTAGTTTTGTGGCACCTTGGACCCTCTTCTCCATGTTCTCAATAAAAGGAAGGTTCTGTACTGCCATAATATAGCAAGTACAAGAATCATAAATAAGTTGCATTAGAATCCATATGATGCATCATGCTAGCAATGAAGTGATAATCTTCCAGTACAAAACTTTGCCAGCGTTGGTTGTTTGGCCAGAAGATTTTAACACAAAGCATGCCCTCCCCAAAAAAATTTACTAAAATCTTATGTGGCATTTGTTATTTTATTTGCATCCACATGTTCAATGGTGGCACAAAGATAAGCGAACTAGCTATATAATTCTTGCATTGCAATTTTTCCCTACAACGAAAATAAAGCAAAAAAGTACTTGTAGTTTACAGAAGTATGTAAGGATCAGCAGCATATGCTGGCACAGACCTGTGCGTGACTGATGTAGAATTTCAGACGGTTCATCTCGCTAGCGATTCTTTCTAAGAGAATGCTTTGGGTTTCTCTAAAATCGGTCCCGGACTCTACATTTGGTGATGTAGCATCATTGCCTGAGTAGCCCTTATCAACTGAAATAACCTCGACATTTAATGAATCGGATGGGGCGGTTGGTAATTCCTTGATCAGTTTCTCAACCTGAATAACGAAAGAATAACTTTACATTTCAGAGACAATGTGATGTGGGATAAAGCTGTAACCTAAATCGAAACAATGATACATAAAAATTACAAAGATATGAAACTCTCACTAATGGTAACATCTGTTGAAATATGTGGTCATACGTTGCCAAGTTCGAGCAACTTTTCAAACATGAAACAAAATTAAGGATTATGATAAGTTAGAGCATGCAAATTTGCGTATGATATGCATCCGTATGCAGGAATTGCATAGTTGTCAATGACATATCGATCATATGTATGTGGAAGGAAAAAAAAAATAGTTGTGTACCCGGATCTAAGAATGTTGGCGAATAAGGTGCTACACTAACATTTAACGAGGAGCATTCTCAGATTGGACCTTGGAGACGACGTGCGATGTGTCGAGCAGTAGCTCGAGAAGCTCGCGTGCGGCAGTGGCAGCGGCGCGCTGCTCAAGCCCCGCGCGGAGGGCAGCGAGCCCGACGGCCGCCGCGGCGCGGAAGCCGGCGACCTTGTCCCTGAGGTCGGCGAGCGGGGCGCGCATGCGGGCGGCGGCGGCATCGACACCCTTGAGGCGGGCGCTGAGGCCGACGAAGTCGGCGTAGTCGCGGTTGATGAGGCCGACGAGCTCGGCGCGGAGGGCGGCGAGGTGGGAGCGGAGCTCGGTGGCGAGGGTCTCGAGGGGCACGTAGGAGCGGAGGTCGGCGACGTAGGCGTCCGGGTCGAAGTCGCCGCGGAGGAAGGCGTGGGGCTTGAACCATGGCGGGTGCGCCTCGATGGGCTCGCCGAAGAGGTCGGTCGGCGGCGGGTGGGGCGCCACGGCGAGATCCGCCATGGCGGTGGGCGGAGGCCGCGGATCTGATCTGGACTGGGAGATCTACCACGCGGCGCGGCGGAGCTGCTCAAGTGTTAACGACTCCTCAAACTGGACGACATTTCTTCTCTTTGCCAAAGGGAAAATGGCTCAGAGTCAGAGACGCTCTCTGATCTGATGGCTGTCCTCGGCCTATTTGATTTCCGGCGTTGGTTTGATTTTATTAAAAATTACAAAAAAATATTATTTAAAAGAGACACGCAAGGGACGAAAAAATTATTTAAAATTATTTTTAGCTCTCTGAGAAAATCCTACAAAATCTTTAAATATTATTACAAAATGATACACTTAATGATCCATACAAAAATAACAAATTTCATAAATCGAACCCAAATCAAAGAGAATCGTTTTTTCCACAAATTCATCTATTTGCTACTCATCCCCTTCGTTTTCTAAAAGGTAAATTACATTCATACCAATGCTAAATGTTCTTATCTTGGATATACCATTGCAAAATGCAAAATAGTTCAAATAACATTATAAAAAGCAAACATTTTGGCTCTGTTCTTTTCAGCTTAACAGCTTACTTATCTATGTTTTGAAAACACATATGTTTTGGATTTTTGAATTCCATTTTTTTCGTTGTTCGGAAGGTGGATCATAATATTTTAAAAAGCAAGTCAAATGAAATGAATCTGAATCTCAAAACTACATCAGGAAGCTCTTGAAATTCAGTCATTTCAGCCGTTCAGATCAGCCGAAAAGAACAGGCCCTTACAAATGTGTTATGGTAAATTACATGCATGCCACTGCAAAGTTTCTTTATTCCAAAATTGCAACCACAAAATCAGTAATGTCATAGTTGTCAATATAAAGTGAGATTCCTCTCAAACCTGTCCGTCTAACTATGTCCTACAAAATTTGGACCAATATACCCCACCTCACATCTCTCTCACACACTAGTCGACACCCGCCTCTCTACTCCCTAGCCCCAGCCCCCTCCTCTCTCCCCCACCCCCAACAAGCCAAAGCCAACCTCCTCATTCCCTGAGGCCACAACCCCTGCTCCACCTCAGCCCGCTCCATGTCCATGTGCTCTCCCTCCCAAACTATCCTGTAGGGATCAATTCCTAATAAATGAATACTAGAAATTACTCTCCAAATGATTACATCATCATCACCAAAATAAATACAAATTCGTACTTTATTACATAACTATTATCAGAACATTTTTACAATACCAAAAATATGGTAATTTTACGAAGAGTAAATTATACGACACGGTCTCTAAACTATCGCGCAGTTCTCATCCAGGTCCCGAATCTTTCAAATTGTAGTTTAGGGTCATGAACTATTAAAGTGACCCAAATCTGGTCCACCGTTGCCACGCCACCGCACGGGGGACGTGGCTGCTCCACCACACGATTTCTGTCACCGTGGACAGTCCACGTGGCATTTGTATTTTTATATTTATTTTTTTCTTCCTCCTCCCTTCCATCTCTCTCCGGCTCCTCTCTCTATATCTTCCTTTTCCGGCGAGCTGACCGCCAGATCCCACCTCCACATCGGGTGACTCGCAACCGAGGTAGAGGGAGGCGCGGCACACCCGACGATGAGGTCGGTGAAAGTCGTGGCACCCGGAAGCGGCACAACGGTGAGCGGAGGCGGCGGCTCGGAATGGCGCCTCGGCGGAGGACTAGCCAGTGGTGAAATCTAAGGGGGCGGCGGTTCGATGAGCAAGAGGGACACGAGGGGAATGTAGCTGATGAGGACATCGTCCACATGGATGCGACCACCACTCCTTCCTCTACTTCTTGCACTACGATCGCGACACGTTGGCGACAATTCATCGCATCCACTCCTTCGGCTACATCAACATGGCTTCATCGGCCCCCACCTTGGTCAGGTCGACCACACAGTTGGTCTTCTTCACCTTCGGACATGATGCTATGGTATCTATCACTCCGGCCGCCACCTTGGCCGCCACCCATACTTGAAGGCACATTCAACAAAGACGCATCTCCACCTCCTCGACGACCTCAGGTCCAAACCCCCATGTTGCTCAAGGTCCAACCAAAGATTAAACCCAATTCGTCGTCCACGAGCCCAGTTCGGCCACCAGGAGCAGTCCAACTTGAAATGATCATAACTCGGTCATACGAAGTCCGTTTTGTACGTTCTTGGTATGCACGGACAAGCCCATGACAGGACCTTTCCAATGGATCCAGTTTGAGGACCAAATTCTATCAGAATCAATAGAAATCACGAAATCAAGAGGACGTCAAAATATGTCGGGTTGTTATCCTTGCGAGGTTGGTAGCCAGATCGTCAAGGTCGCCTCTCCGACCAGATTGAAATTATCCCCTCGAGTCTCACCAGAAGATCGGGCCTTCCCGTGTCCCCATCAGTAGCGGTAGCCTCGGCTTTGACCGAGGTCACCCGAGATGGCATCGCGACAGAGCGGCTACGGCGTCCATGTAGACGCACGTTGGGCGGCTAGCTGGTGGTGGCGTGGGGGCATGGAAAGGGGCTAAAGAGGTCAGGGTCAAGGAGGAGAAGGTGAAGGCGACATCGATTCGGCTCGAGGTCGTGCGCGTGAGCTTCGCGTCCTCTCCGCCGCCGTTGCCCTGCGCCTCACTGCTGCCGCCGTCACCCTATATGCCCTGTGCCCCGCACTCCGCAATCACTGCGAGGTGGGATTCGACGGCGAGCTCCCTTTCAGCCCCTCGCGCCAGAGCTCGTTGTTGTTGTTGATCGTTGAGCATGCAACACCATCCACTAGGCCACCTCCAACCTCTACCGCTGTCTTGCCAAGACACCACTAAGATGTGTTATATTGGCCATGCCGCTTCTAAGCCATGCCTCATGGCTCGATGTCATCAAGTTTGCACCCTTGGGTCACCTCTAGGCCAAGCCTGAGCATTTCATGCCATGGCGATGGGTAGGAGGAGGCCAAAGAGGAAGAAGGAGTTCACAGCAAGACCACCACAACAAGATGGCGGAAGTGGGAGCATGAGGAACCAATAGGAAGGCAGGCTCTAGGATGGCGAGCCACTGGAGGTTTTGAGCAAGGAGGAGATGAAGGAGAGGGAAAGAGGAGGAGGAGGAAGAGGAGGAGGAGAGGAAGATCATATGACAAGCTACGTCCGGTCGACGAGTTGCCCACAATGGTACTCTAGTACTCATGGGAGAGAGATATGAGGAGGAGGAGGAAGGAGAGGGTGAATGGCAATTTCACCGAAAAAATGAAGGGAAAGAGGGGGCAAAAGTGTCTGTAGCGGCATGTTCGCTACCAGCCTACCATTTACATTTCCCAGTGGCATTTTATTTTTTTTACACTTTGCAGATCATTTCCGAGATAAAAACATTCATGAAAGCAATTTATCCTTTTCTAAGATCAAGATACTCATACCAATTTTCACCCACGGAGGAAATTGTGCGATTGTAAACGATTCATTTCGCCCTCTATGCATTCAGAACATCAGGACATCAATTTTTTATAAAAAATTGTAGGGCTCAAAAAAACAATTTATTTTTTATGCATGTCATGAGTTTATTTTACGAAAATAAACTAAAAGCATGGCAAGCAAACCAATTTATTTTGCAATTCATACGAAGCAAACTAGTCCCGAAAATCAACCAATGCTTACGCTTCAGGTATTGTTGTTTGGTTGAATACACGGGCAAAAGTCTCCTCAAAGCTGAAAACCGATAAGAGCGCCTCTTGGAAAGAGAAGGGAAAACTAGAGTCCTATGTAGTAAGGAGGTAAATTAGTACTCTCTCCGTTCTTTTTTATTTATCGCTATTAACTTTTAGACTTACCCTTTAACCATACGTCTTATTCAAAAAACTATTTAAGTATTATTTATTTTGTTATGCTTTATTTTGTCATTAAAAGTACTTTAAATATGATTTATATTTTTGCATATTTGCACTAAATGTTTTTAATAAGATGAATGGTCGAAAGGTATGTCTAAAAGTCAACAACGACAAATAAAAAAGAACTGATGGAGTGATAGAATATAACAAAGGCAGAGGTTTTAGAGTGTCAACGAACCAATTTCCCCTTTTACAAAGGGTTTTGGATAGGTCTTACGATTTATAAATTACTTGACAATATTAGTTTTGATGGTATTTAGGAATGACTGGTCATTTGTGCTTCGCTGGATGGAATAATCGAGATCTATGCACAAATTGAAAAAATTCAGTGGACAAATTAAGAGCTTATTGGTAATGGCGGGTAAACCACCTATAATGCCACCTACAAGTGAGATTTTTGTATTTTTTAGTGAGGTGTAATGTTACTTATGCTGGAGATTTTTAATAGTAAAGATGGGTTAGTTTTAAAAATAGTAGAAATAAATTTTAAATTGTTATTTAATATTTTGTGTGATAGATTATTGTGTTTATATTTTAAAAATATAAGTGCCACCTTAAATTATAGACCATGAAGAATAATATGATAAAGTAGCTTTGTACAAAGAACTAGCTGCATACGCGCGCCCATGGCGCACGAGCGAGGCAGAACACGCAACGCCAAAAATGCGGCAACGCAGTGCCAAAAATGCGGCAGTGCGCCCGCCAAAAATGCTCATGCGTGCGCAGGCGGAGGCCAGCGCGGCAGCGCACGCGAAGAAAACGAGCAGCATGCGCGGAGCCCGCGGGACTCGAACCCAGGCCTCCCAGGCGACGAAGCAGCGGAGCTAACCAACCGGTCGAACCATTCGCGCGCCTGAAACGTGCGCGGAAAAAATCGTTTTATACGTTAAAGCAAAATGGACGGCAGGATCGGCTGGCTTGCGCGATCGGACGGCAGTGGCGGCGCCGTGTGGGAGGACAGCCACGTGGCGAGCAGACGATGCGAGTGTTCATGCTCGTATCTATTATTGATGAGACTGAAGCTAGGACATCGAATGGACTTGTTTCTACGGAATACTTTCCGCAACCAAAAGAAAAATTGCTGCAACAAAAAATCTTTTGTAGTGGCACATGATAATTCCATTTAAAAGTGAAGTTATTAAAAATATCAAAATTATTGTGGACTGAACATTTGACGAGTTAATTCCTTATTTGCCATCGCCGAACTTCGCGGTTCCTTATTTACCACAAAAAAGTTTGACTTCCTTATTTGCCATCCATTTAAAGTTCAGTGCCTCATTTACCACTCCCGTTAGTTTTGCTGTTAGATTTATCAGATTTCCATTTAAATTTGATAGAATTCAACAAAATTTCATTTAAATTCATCAAAATTCAACAAAATTTTATTTAAATTCGACATAATGACATAATTTCATTTAACATTGTTGAATTTTTGTCTAAATTTTCTCGGCGTCCACCTCGCGAAGCGGGGTTTTAAATAAAATTATGTAATTATGTCAAATTTAAATGAAATTTTATTGAATTTTGATGAATTTAAATGAAATTTCATTGAATTTTACCAAATTTAAATGAAAATCCGTCAAACGTAACGACAAAACTAACGGGAGTGGCAAATGAGGCAGCGAATTTTAAATGGATAGCAAATAAGGAAGCCAAACTTTTTTTGTGGTAATAAGGAACCGCGAAGTTCGGCGATGGTAAATAAGGAATTAACTCACATTTGATGGCTCCGAGGCCATCGAACGCGTGCGCCCCTTACCTCATTATGTGATGCTCGAGTTGGTAGGGGAGGGGGAGACTCACTGGATTTAGAGAAAATGGTCGTACTTGAGGAAGATACAACTTTAAATTTTGGATTGAAACATTATGCATGTAAGTACGAAAAATCTGGTTTTCTCTTATGAAAGATTATTTTTAGCATTTAATTGCCCTTATGATATATCGCATTTGTCCTTTTAAAACGTTCGGCATATTTTTTCCAAACACGCCTACAAAAATGACACAAAATGTTTCACTAGTAACTGAGCTTTGCTTGCGACAGTTGAACTCATGTTCCAAGTCTAGTACAATATTTAAATGTTTTTGTGAAATATTTTATTTGCTATCGTAAAATATTACCTTTTTTTCGCGAAGCATCATCCCTGAGGTTGAAACAACCGAATCCGCGTTAACGTGATATTCTATTTTTAATTTTACAAACTTTAAGAAAAACTATTTAAAATTCACAAAAATGACTATAAAGTATTACATCATTTGGTTTATAAAAAATAACAAATTTTCATTTAATTTAATTTAAGCTGAAACAAGGCCTATGACGTTCGATCACCACTCAGCAGCAACTATCTAAAAAATATATAGATTTTAAAAAATCGAGCCAGGAGAGGTAGATGGGCCGCTCATTTACAAGCGCTATACTGGGCCACGTCCTCCTCTAATTTTCCGATGAGTGAATGGGCTGGGCTGTGCGTTCACTCCATTTACAAAGGTACCGGCCCAGGAGAATATGCAAATGCAATCAGTTATATCACATGCAGCTATTGGTACTCCTACAACGTACGGTACAAGGGGTGGGCATCCTCTTGGAACAAACATTGCCAGTCGTGTCTACGTATTGCTTGTTCATCCGTTCCTAAACGCTTCCGGTCGAGGCGGCGAAGCCTCACTGTCATCAGCAAGTTAGCTTCCTAATCATGCAGTATATGTACTCCATATGTTAACGACCGACAGGGCCGTTCCTACCATTTTAGAAGCCCTAGCACAAATAAAAAAAAATAGGATCCTTCATTTCAATAGCATGAAAAAATATATTTATATATATCAATTGCCATAATGACTAGTATATATAATATAGTAAAAAAAGTGATCAATTACAAAAATGTTAGAGAAAAAGAGAAGCTGGGAGCAAAACAGAATGAGCGGATTAGCAATAGTAAGCAGCCGGAGCCCAAAAAGGACAGTCAAATTGAGGTACTAACCAAAGACTTAATACTCCCTCCGTTCTTTTTTGTTTGACGCTTTTGACTTTTTAACATGTCTTTAACCATTCGTCTTATTTAATTTTTTTTATAAATATCATTTATTTTGTTGTGATTTATTTTATCAATAAAGGTGCTTTAAATGTGACTTTTTTTTGCATGTTTGCACTAAAAATTTGAATAAAACGAATAGTCAAAGTCATGTCGAAAAGTCAAAAACGTCAAATAAAAAACAGAGGGAGTATTTAACTACAACTACTACCACATGTACTAGCTATATATACATGGGTTGTAGACCCTAGGCGGTTGCGTCTAATTCAATGGCCCGGAACGGCCGTGCTGACCAAAGGTCCCTTGGCTAACGGCTACAGTTCACCTACATATCGATCGAGTGGATTCATGAACAAATTAATTAGACCAGACTATTACATGGTGGTTATGTTTTTTTGCTGCACTTGTTGTATATAATCCATCAAATAAGCCGAGTTTCTTAAAGAAGCCACATGTACATGGTTCAACCACCTGCTGGATATGAAAAATTACAAGATGACATACACGTCTTGGCTTAATTTGTACGGACTCATACACCAAGTTCTGTAGCCTGTCTGACAATTATTTTTTTTAGATACTTTTACATCATTAGATATACACAACCATGTAGAAAAAAAAAACTCTCAGCTTAAGGCTGGACAATACCGAATAAAACAACCACATAGATTTAGAAATAAAACAACCACATCTATATATGGTATATACAAGAGCAGGTCGATAGGGTGAATCAAAGGTAACATTAGATGTGTGAAGAGGCCCCCGCGTCGTCCTGTGTTGGGCGACATGGGCGGCGCCCCAACCCGCCTCCAAACCCACCGCCGGAGCCCTAGCCCACCGGCGGCGGCGGCGGCCCCGCAGCCGCCAGCCCTCCCTTGCATCCTCCTCCCTCCCTCCCCCTCCTCCATTCCTCCCATTTCCTTCCTCCCGTTTTCTCGTGTGCGGCTACTTTGATCAAGGCTGGCGACGTAGCAGTCAGTCTCCGGCGGCGCGGAGGTCGAATCCGGTGGCGCGGAGACCGTCTCCGGTGGCTGTGAGGTCCCGGTCCCCCCTTTTCCTCTCCTCCCCTCTCCTTACCATGGCACTGCTGTGAGATCCGGTGGGAGCAGCCCGTTCTGGTGGCAGGGCCCCTGCTCCTGCCTCTGCCTCTGCGTCACCCTCCGTCCACCTTCGCTGCTGCTACCGCTCTTGCGTGGGCTTTGTTTGCCCGGGGTCGTCCTGTCCCCACGGAGGACGACGTCGTGGTGTTCTTCCTCGCCAAGTTCCGCTGCCACCTCGCCCCTCCCGTCGCCGGCGAGTGCTACTACAGCGCCGGTGGCTGTCTAAGGGGAGGTGCAGGATGGAGGAGGACCCCCTCGCCGCCGGTTGCCGCTAATGGCGGGTGTGCTGCTCCGGCGTCGATTGTTGTGCGCCTACCTTCACGCGTCTTGGAGGAGCTCGGTGCCGTCATCCCTTCTTCCCCCTCCTTCTAGGCCAGTGTTGGTGTAGACTGCTTGGGGGGGGGGGGCCGTTTCGGTACTTTGGCTGGAGCGGTCAGAGCAGACGTGCTCCAGGGGCGTGTGTCCGGTGGCCGCTCGCCGCGTCATCGGCTTTCCCTCCCTCCTTCTTCCCCCTCCTCCTCCACCCTTCCTGGTGGGGCCCAATCGGGGGGGACCGATCCGGAGGCCCGGTTCTGGCGGTGTTCAGCTAGAGTAGTTGTAGCAGGTGTGCTGCAGGGGCACATTTATGATGGATGCTCGGCACTTCCTTGGTAGTGGGGTTGGCCGTCGCCCTGTCTTTGACAGCACTAGCGTGCTTGGCCTCCTAGCTTGGTCCCGTCCGCGCCTCCATGTCCCTCCCTTCTTTTGAGGTGCTTGTTGGAGCTAGGCGGTGTCTTCCGACCTAGGAAATAGTGTTTCGGCTTGTGTGGCTCTGGAGATGCGGTGTTGGTCGGCAACACTTCCACGCGTGCGGTCACCTAGCGTGGTGGCCCCCTCTTCAGCAACTTGGGTGCGTCCTTTCTCCGACGGCGTCTTCGGTCCTCTGCCGCCTGACTTGGTCCCGCTTTCGTCGCCATGGACCTTCCCCTTCTTTGAGGTGCTTGGTGGCGCGGGCGGTGTCTTCCTCTTCAGGTGGTGGCGCATCGTGTGCGCTCTTCGGTCCAGGGACAGCCGACGGCTCGGTTCTCTTGTTTGGTGTCTCCTGCGGCTTCCGCATAGTGCATTGGCGGGGAAGGTGCTTCGGCGAAAGACTTGCCCGCTCCTGGGCCGTTGGTGGCGTCACCTTGGTGTTGTTCCCTTGTTGGAGGCATCAGCGTGTAGCCCTTCCCTCGTTTTGGGTGAAAGCCCCGGCGATCGCGTGATGACGGCGGGTCCTTCCCATTGCAACCTTGTTGGAGGCATCATGTTTGTTGCCGTGCACTATTTTGGTTCTCTGCTGGGCCTGCTGCTTTGGAAGTCGCCCGTTGTTGTATGAGTGTTGGTGGTGTGACCGGCGTTCTCCCTTCTTCTATCCCTTCCAAGTGTATGTCGCCGCAAGCTATCTTGGCCTTGTGGGTGAGTGTGGGGCCTTCGGGCCAGGATGTGCAGCATCCTTGCTGCGTTGTAACTTGGTGCATCGCACCGTTCTTCTTCTTTCATTTGAATGGACGGCAACTCTCCTTCCCTTCCCTTTAAAAGAAGAGCAGGTCGATCAATCAATTGTAGGTAGTAGAAGAGGTTGACGTGTGATCTTTTCCTTGAAACTACTAGCAGAGCCTTTTTAGATTATGTCCCTATTTTTTTTGCAAAAAATGCAAAAAGAAAGAATAATGAGAAGGATAGCGAATTATGAGGTCGCGAAAAGGTGACTCCTCAATTGCGATGAAATACTAATTCCATGAATGTGATAATCAACCATATAACGGGAATGGTTGCCTACTGTCCTCATACCTCTACTTTTTTTTCTTTACAGTACAAATAAGACGTACACAACTCACTCTATAAGAAGAGGAAGGTAGGATGTTTCTGGCATATATATGACCCTAGCGGAACAAGTGAGATATATCATATATGACCCCAATCCATCACCTCTAGTACACTACTCACACGCTTGCATTCTCAGACTTTTGGGAGTACCCTTTGTCTTTTTTTTCTAACATAAAAATATAATATCATAATGTACAGTTGATAAAGTTAAAATGAGACAATCGATGCTTATAAAAATTTTGGACCAGTAAGTAGAGTAATGTCTAAATTTGACTCGTACAAACACTCCCTAAAAAAGATTAATTCCTTATATTTCTACCATCTCTAGCAACACACCACAAGTCACTCCAATAAAAATGATAAAGAACAAAAAGAGAGATCATATTTAGAATTTTAGATAGCGAGGAAACCATTTATTAAAAATCATTTGACGCTGGCCTTCGGGCCTTTGCTTTCTCTTCCAGTCCCCTTTCCATCGGATTTCGTAGTGCAAGAGCATGCTTGGACACTGTTGAGCTACAATATTTTAGAGTGACTGCTATCGATACTTTAAGCTAGAATGTCCGAACGCCACAGCCAAAAGGGTAGTAGTCAAGCAGATGATCAGCCAACCTACAACGACATTGGTTAGCTTGCAGGAAACAAAGATGCATGATTTCTAGGTTGGGCCGATTCTTGAGACCCTAGGTGCAAAACCGAGGGGGCCACATTGATGTGGATATCATCATATCGGATACACCTACGGAATCAATGATGAACTTGCAAGGTCACCAAGCAACACTCACAGAGGGACCAACTATCTGAGCACATGCAGGAGAGTTGAATTATCTGGTGAACTCATACCTCGGGTTAAATACATATAAATTAGAGGATAAAATACTATCTAATAATTTTTTTGAATCTAGGAGGCATGTGGTATGGATCAGGAAGGAAGGTACACATAAGAGCATGTACAATGGTACACATCAGTTGTCTCTAAGCCGTATATAAGATCTGCCATGTAGGATAGATAATGATGTGCAGGAGAGAGGGTGTGCGTAGAGAGTTGAGCCATCTCCAATGCAAGAGATGACTCTACACACGAATTAAGAAATCTTTTGTGTGATTAAGTGATATAAAAAAGTGCAGTTGTCTCTAAGCAATCTCTACCATTGTATGAGTTGTCTCTAAGTCATTTCTATAAGTGACATGGCAATGGTTAGAGATGGTTGTTGTCTCAACCATTGTACATGCTCTAAGGGCCTGTTTGGCAACAAAGTATTTTCATAGTTTTGAGGCAAAACCATGGTTTTGGAGAATACCATGGTATTTTGGCAATGAGGTGTTTGGAAGCAACCTCAAAAACTCTGTTTTGAAAACCATGGTATTGACAATACCATGGTATTTTTGGAGTATTGTAGAGTCCACTCCAACCCAAAGTTTTCTCACTTGTGCTAGCAAACCATGGTATTGAAAAACCATAGTATTTCATGGTCATAGCAAAACACAAACCATAGTATTACAAAACCATGGTTTTCAAAAACTTTGTTGCCAAACAGACCCTAAGGTGTGAATGCAACAACACTCAATGTGAATGCAAAAGGGTTCGACTTGGCCTCCCACAGTCCAACTTTAAAAGATGGAGAATGCAAATGAATTCTGTTTGGACATGTAAACACTTGTTGTAAAGATAACTTCGCACACTTTCGAACAGATCTGACCTCACCTTCAAATTCTCTCCAAGCTGGTCGCAGCAATAAAAAACTTCTACTGGACGGAACCAGTGTTCTACTCTTCGGTTGTGGCGCCACCATTTAAGTTGGGCTGAATTCTCGTGTAATTAAGGTGACACGAGTGCATCTCCTAGCAGCCCCTTCCTGCCTGGCAACACACCTCTATTTCTCCTTTAAGTTTTGTTATGATTAGTTGCTCCTATGTGTGGAACTTCATCCTTGTTCTAATAACTCGGCTAGAGCAGCAATAAATAAGTTCAGAACCTCATTTGTTTGTTTGCTTCAACCTTGTTCTTGTTAGTTCATCATTTGTGTCTTGGCACAGTTGATAACAATTAGGATTGTGCTTTATCAATTACGGATGCTTATCCTTGTGTAGTTTTTTGCCGGATCGTCAAAGTCATCCTCCATCTAATCAAATTTATCCCTTACCGAAAGATCGAGCAAACCCATAAGCGCATCAAACACTACTTCTTGCAAGCGGCCGACACCCGAGGGGGCATCCATGCTCTTTGCCTGCTTAGGCGACCACCTCGAGCTCCTAAGATCCACAACCTTCAGATTCTTCCTACTAGTCTCAATAAAAATGAAGGAGGGTGAATCAATTTGGTAGTACCTCTCAGTCTATGGACCGTAGTCCGACCAAGAAAAGATGAACTTCCTCTAGGAGGTAAAGGATATCAGACAAATGGTGTTGGGGGCCTTGCTCATCATAGGAGATTTCAATTGATTTTGGGCCAGTAGCACAAAAACAACAATAATCTTAACAGGAGGATCATGGGGGCTTTCAAGGGAGTGGTAAATGACTGCCAAATCAAATAATTACCCCTTCATGGCAAGATATTTACTTGGTCAAACGATTCTCGACCCAATGATGACAAGAATCGGCAGGGCTTTTTGCAATCATCTTTGGGACTCCTTCTCGGGGAGTATCCTACAAGCCCTTTCTTCGGCCGTTAGTGACCACAATCCACACCTCCTTTTGGGAAGCGCCTCTCGTCCCCATCCAAAAATGTTTAGATTTGAGAATTTTCGGCCAAGACTTCCAGGTTTTCTCTAGGTGGTGCAAGCCGACTAGGCATAATGATGACCTAGTCAAGCTCCACACAAAGATGACGCACACTACCAAAACCCTGAGGACTTGGGTAGACTTGATCATGGGAAGTCCGGGTAGACCAGTGCATCTGGCTGGGCTTGGGCATCGATTTGAAGCTCGGTCGTCGAGCCGGGCCAGCTCGAACTGAGAAAATGTGCGAACAATTGCGGCCAAAATTTGAGCTTTTGGGCTTCGGCGATCTCGCCTTGGTCCCATAAGATCGGCTTTTCAAGCCCAATAACGCTTGATTGGTCTAGCTTGGGCGAGGGAGTGCATTGATGATCTCACCTTGCAATTTGCGGTGGCCTCTGAAACCATCCTACTCTTTGACAAAACACAATAAGTTAGGCAACTAACTGCAGGGAAGTCATCCTCCACAAGAAGCTAAAGACCTGGCTTCTAGGGATCACAGTCGTTCGCATGGCAAGATTGTGCCAGAGATCCCAAGTCACCTTTCTCCATGAAGAGGATGCCAACACTAGATTTTTCCACTCCAAATTAAAAGCTCATCGTCAAAAATCCATATAGGCCACCTGTTTCTGGACATAGTGTCCATTTCCAGCCAAGAGGACAAAGTTGTATCTTTGTTCTTCCATTTCTCTAGCACGCAATGAGAAAGGAAATGCAGGGAACACTCACTAAATTGGGAGGAACTCGGGATCATCAACAGCCACAACCTTCAGAGGCCCCGTTTCAAGAGGAAGAAATCCACAAGATCATCCAAAGCATGCCCAACAAGAAGGCTCCAGGGCTAGATGGCTTTATAGGGACCTTCTCTAAGATGTCATAACCTGTGATCAAAGATTATATATTACAGGTGATGCAACAACTCCATAATGGCCACGGTCCTCCTTAACTCGGCGCACGTCACTCTCATACCCAAGGAGGATGGTGTGGAAAGATTAACAAATTTTAGGCCTATTAGCCTCATCCATAGCATAGGCAAACTTTTCTCCAAAGTGCTTACAGATAGATTTTCACATCTCCATGACATGGTTTACATTAACCAGAGCACCTTCATTAAAGGAAGATCTATCCAAGAAAATAATCTCTACACAAAAGGGCTCTTGCAGGATCTACATAGAAGGAAGGCGCCGTCCATCTTTGTGAAGCTAGACATAGCCAAAGCTTTCGACTCGGTGAGCTGGGAATACTTAATTAAACTTCTACATGCACTATGTTTTGGAGCCAGATGGCTTGACTGGATTAGCATTATCCTAGTTTTGTCCTCCTCTAGAATTGTCCTCAATGGTTCGCCGGGGAAGGTTCTGAGACACAAAAAGGGGCTTTGCTAGGGTGATCCTCTTTTACCATATTGCTCTTCGTTCTTGCTATGGAACCTCTAGGGTGCCTATTTGAGCTAGTGGAGGATGCATAGCTTCTACACCCTTTAAATCCCCCACTAGCAACCTTGTGGATCTCCCTGTATGGAGACGATGTTGATGTCTTCATTAAACCAGTGGGCAGGGATATCTGGGTCCTCTAACGTATTATGTAGATCTTTGACGATGAGACGGGTCTCCAAAACAACCTAAGCAAAAGCAGTTTTTCCCTCTTCATTGCGACAACTTAGACTTGAACCAAATCCTTTAGGATTTCCTAGCTTCGGTTGAGCAGTTCCCTTGCAACTATTTAGGCCAACCCCTCCAACCCACCAACCTTAAGATGATGGATCTCCTTCCGATCATTGAAAAGGCAAGTAGAAGGCGCTCGGGAAGGAAGGGCACCATGCTGTCCAAGGTCGGAAGGCTCGTTTTGATAAATGCAGCTCTGACCGCCTTGGTAATCTTTCACCTGGCCGCCAGCAAGACTATTTGTTAGGTTTTATGTCGAATATGTGTACAAGTAGGTTACATGGACACTGTGTTGTAATAGAAAGGGTTGGTTTAGAGTTGGAGTCGGACTCTAGTCAGGTCTCCACTATATAAAGGGAGGCAACCCTATCACCGAGACAACGACTTCATATAGTAGCATAGGCAAGAGGAGGTCAGTGGCCGGCATGTGGTCATGACTAGGTCAGTCGGTGTGTTGCGGTATTATGGTTTGGGGAGGAACGCCCATAGTGAGCCCCGCAGAAGTAGGCGTAAGCCGAACTGCGTTAACAAACATCATGTCTCATGTTGTCGTTTGTGATCTTACATTGGCATAAATCCTAACAGGTGGTATCAAAACTTTGTTGGCAAGGTTCGCCATGTGGAATTCGTAGTAATTCCTAGTTTCTATGGTGTTTTGCAAAATTTGTAGGAATTTTCTTTGGGCAGGAAACTCAAACAGTAGTGCTGGAAAGTGCCACGTTAGCTGGACGAAGGTCTGCTCCCCAAAAAGGTTAGGGTTTTGAAGAATCTCAACATTAAGCGTATGGAGAGAGCAATGCATCTTAGATGGGTCTGGCTTGAAAAAAGGGCAAACGCCGCCATTGGATTGGTACGAAATTTCCTTGCGATAGAACGGAGCAAGCTCTCTTCAATGCCTACACAACCATCATTCTAGGTGATGGTGCGCACACATTTTTTATCGGATAGGTGTCTGGATTGCAACCACACCTAGTGAAGTGGCACCGGCCCATTCTCGGATCATCTTTAGAAAAGGTGCTTGGGCCAAAGATCAACTGCATGCAAATAGATGGCTTGACTACCTCCAAGATGTGCAGGGCACCGAGCAGCTAATGCAAACCATTTGCTTATGGCTGAAGATTTCAAACATTTTTGGCTTAGGGAAGATGCCTAAGACTATGTCCTTTGGAACCTCACCACAAGGCCTCGTTTGGAAGCCCGTAACCCCGTCGGAAACCCGGCCTGTTCCCGGGGAGGATGACCCGCGTGGGAGTTTTCAACGGGACATTTCACGCACACGTTTGGCAGACCGCTACCCAGGGTCGTCCTAGCACGTCCCCCTCGATTTCCCTAGCAAAGGTACCCCAACCTGCCGAGTCGTGGAAAATTTCCCCTCATCGCTCGCTTCGCCGCTCCGCCCACCCCCTATCTGCTGAGCCAACGACGAACTTCCAGATCCAGCGTCGGCCAACGACAAGCTCCAAACGACGGGGCGCGGCTCCCTCGACGGCGGCGCGGCTCCCTCCACCGCGAGGCTCTTCTCCCTCAACGGCGGGCCTTGCTCCCTCGACAGTAGGAGCGGCTCCCTTGATGGCGGCGCGGCTCCCTCGATGGCAAGGCTCTGCTCCCTCGACGGCTCCCTCCTCCTTCTCCACCTCGGGCCCCTTCTGCCTTCGCTGCCTCCTGCTCCCTCTGCCTCCGGCCACCTCCACTCCCGCCTTCTGCCCCCTCTGCCTTCGGTCCCCTCCGGCTGCCGGCCACCTCCGCCCCTTCCTCCGGACGCCACCAAGATGTGAGTCAGCGCCAACGGCGGGACTGGCGGGCGCGGTGGCAGGTGTAAGGGAGATGTGAGGCCGAGGCGTGGAGATGGGCAGCGGAGTAGCGGCCGATGCGGTGAGCAGTAGGCGTGGCGTCGAGGGATCGAGGGGGAAGAAGCAGGGGATCCCGAAGAAGTAATGGTGGAAGGGGAAGAAGAGCTGTGGGAAGGGGTTGTCACAGGGGAAGTGAAATACCAAATAAAACCCTCTGAGGAATTATCTACCCAAGGAATTATTCCTCTTGTAACCAAATGAGCCCCAAAAGATTTTTCCTCCACTAGATCAGCATATCCCGTCTTCTTTGGACGCACATTAGATCTTCCAGCCCCCTCCCCTGGGACGTGATTTGGTGGGCGAAGGTGGAGGACGGGTGCAAAATCTTCTCTGGACACTTGGGCACAATCGGTTGCCAACATTGGTTAGGCGAGAGGCTGGCCAAACTCGCTCCTTTTTCCCCCTGTGCACAAAATCTGGAATGCACCAACCACCTCTTTTGGGACTGCCCTTTCACCAGGCAGTTCCGAAGCAAGGTTCTGGGCTGGCTGCACCAAAGCCATCTCCCATTCTCTGCATAGGGCCAAAAAAATAGCTCACAGCTCGTTGATCGGCTCGACACGGGGGGTGCTACCGAGCTCAAGCCGAGCCCACTTTTGGGGCTCAGTAAAATAGCGAGACGAGCCAGGCTCGACTCGTTTCTGACCGAGCCTAGCCTGGCTCAACTCGTTTGTAGCTTTTGAACACGAAAACGCCTTTGGCTCTTGGCTCCCTCGGGCTCGGTTTGGCTCGGACAGGCTCGGCTCGGAGGTGTTATTGGGCTCGAGACGAGCCCACTTTTGGGGCTCGCCAAAATGGCGAGCCGAGCCTGGCTCAGCTCGTTTTTGACTGAGCGAGGCCAAGCGAGACAAGGCTTGGCTTGTTTCCACCCCTATCTCCGCATCTTTGCCAACAAGTTGGAGCCTGCAATGGTGGATAGACAATAGAATTGGTCTGTTGAATCCGGAAAAGAGGTCTCTAGATGGAGCAATGGCATTGGGCCTCTCAAAGATTTGGAAAGAAAAGTGATTCTAGAATTTTTAGAAACGACTAGCTTTCGGTCAATACCTTTATGCTTCTTTTGTTGAGTCAATTTCAGTTATTATCCCTGTGGTCGCTTAAGATGTATAATCAGATATGTAATTAAGGCCTTGTTTGTTTGAGCTGCAGCTTCTCTAAAAGCTGATCCTATCTTTTGACTCTAGGAAGCTAGCATTTACAACCCGTAAAAGCTAGAAAAGCCACTCAGGACTTGCTTCTCAGGTCACTTTGGGTTTTTAAAAGCTTTTTGCTTTTTGGAAGGGGGTTGCAAAAACCAGCTATTTGTTTGAACTTATGGCTTTTGAGGGCTAGAAGCTGATTAGAGGCTCAACAAAACAGGGCGGGTCGGTGTATTCTACACCGAGGTGTACTCTCGTGCCATTGACATGCGGGCCCAATAGTCCATCCGGGAGAGCCCCATACTCAGCAACATCGAGTCCAAGTGGATCAAGGTCTGGTTTCAGATAAAGTTAGTCAAGTGATCAACTATAATCACATGTCGATCCGGCGAGCAAGTCCCGACGCCGAGTGATCAGGCCACGTGTCAATCGGGCGAGCAGGCCTTAACGCCGGGCGATCTGGACTCATGGCGCAATGGCGAGCAGGCCCCAAAGCCAGGTGCTCTGTACGCGTGTCAGCCCAAGAAGCAGTTGGAGGGTGTAGGGCCTCGCTGTCAGAGGGTGCAGAGTGGATCGTCCTGGATCTGTTGTATTCAATGAGACAGAACTAGTTTGACGGAGTGTGAGGGGGTCTGACGAAATGATTGCACCCGCCACTCCATGTTGTCAGCTACGCAATAGCTTCTATAGGCGCGTGTGATGAGGTGCAGTGACAGGGGAGCAGGGGTAGGCGCCTACTCCGTCACTTCCTTTCTGTCCCCCAGACACTGTGGGGGCGTTACAGGGTGGGGAATCCAACGTACGATCAATGATGAGATAGCTACAGTGGCCAAGATCATTTAATATACACTGTTCAATACTCTATGACCCAAGTCAGCCAAGGTATATAAGGGCTAGGGGTGCATCTATAAAGGGGTTGATCTTTTCTGAATCAATCACCCGAAAATAACCAGTACTCATATTCCAAGGAGTTCGAGTAAAAATAGGGCTATTACCCGATCATGGGGCCTTAACCTAGTTAAACTTGGTGCTTGATCTTACGTTCTTTCTTGAGAGAGAAGAGATGAGTGAGCTAACTACGCATAACTCCACTGCCCCCAGAGTAGCACCCGAAAAACCTGTCAGCTGAGATACGCCGATAATGGCGTGCTAGGTAGGCGCCTTCATGCCAAGCCCGGGGGTGGGCAGGCAGCTGTGGTGGTCGGAGGAGCCGATCACCTTCATTCAGGCCGACCACCCTGAGAACACTACCGGCCTGGGGCGCCTTCCGATCATGGTTTCACTCACGTTCGAAACGTGAAGCTTAGGCGAGTGCTGGTGGACGAGGGGAGCGCCATCAACCTCCTGTCTGCCAAGGCGTTACAGGCCCTTCAGGTACCGGAGCATGAGTTGGTCCCGGCTCTCCCCTTCTACGGGATAGCCCCAGGGGTAGAGACGGTGCCCTTGGGAAGAGTCAGCCTCCTTGTGACGTTTGTTGAGGAAGGCAACTACCATATGGAGGTGGTCGACTTCAAGGTCACCGACTTCGTCCTCCCGTACAACGCTTTGCTTGGCCGACCGGTGTTAGCCAAGTTTATGATTGCCACCCATTATGCTTATATGGTGGTCAAGATGTCGGGCCGTCGTGGCCCGATTGTCTCCATGGTGGACAGGCCGGATTCTCTCCAGTGTGACAGGATGACCCTCGACCTCGCCGGTGCTGTCAGCGCTTAGCTGTCTAGTGCTGGTGAGTCAGGGGACCCTCAGGAGAAGACCCGAGCCATGCCTAGATCGTCTGGCGAGTTCAAGGTGGTCTCCCTGAGAGAGGACCAGCCCGCCAGGACTTCAAGGGAGGTCACTCATCCCGAGTGGCTTGCCGTTGACGGTCAATTTATATAACTATCCATACACTTCCGACCGTCAACACAGCTCCCAAATGAAAGAATATGGACTAAAAATGTGCAATTTAACAAAGTTTCACAAGTTTTGATAAGTTTGTGTCTCTAGAGTCCTACTAAGCAAAATTGGACCCAAACCGGAGAAAAACCCCAGTCGACCGACCGGGAAAGCATCGGTCGACCGGCACCTGGTCCAAGCTGGGACTGTTCTTTCTCCAGGGATCCTAGAAGCATTAAAGGAGGCTATCCCTAGCGTCGATGCACGTCGGTTTGATTGAATGGTTGCAGGTCCTTCATACTTGGATCACTTGGCCCTTAAGAAAGTCAGTTTTACCGGCCTCAGCTGCCAAAACTACCTCAAGGGGATGATCTACACCATTAAAGAGGATCCCATGCAAAACCGAGGGTCGGGATCGATGGAAGCCCGATCGGCCGACCCCCTTCGATGCCTCCTTGGATCCTCCTATGGTTGGTGAAGAGGTGACAAGTGTCCCACTATGTGGCACACTCTCACTCGCTGCAGTTGGCTATAAAAGAAGCCCATCTCCTCATTTACAAAGCATGAAGAAGTGCGGGAAGAACAGAAAGCAACGTTACGCTGCCCACATTTCAAGTAGAGTATGTGAGAGAGGAGAGTTAGTGCTAAGAAGAAGCTGCTGTGTTGGCAATCCTCCACTATTGCTCCGGAGCTGAATTCGGGTGTGAGTTCTTCTTCGTGTTTTATCGGTAACACTTAGTCCTATCCTTTATTTATAAAAACAAGTTTATTTATTTTACATTGTCTCTCTGTTGGTATTAGGCTCGTGCTAGATCTTGAGTGCTAAATCTTTGTGCTTGGGTGTCACAATAGATATTAGTGCCAGGTTTCGTTGGAGTGCATATCGAGTGACGTCCTTGATACGTAGTACTGCTAGGTATAGACGTGGTGTCTAGACTAGTTAGTACCGGTAGATAGCTGTTACAACGGCTAAGCGGTAGGTGGTAGGTGGTGACAGCCCTACTATCCGTGCGCCAAGTTGTGAAATCCGCCCCGTTAGTCTCAGCCCAGTCGAGCCCAATCGGGGGTGATCATAACCATTCGGTGTTCTTAATTGATAGCGGGTGGTAGTGAATCGGCCGAGCGCTGATACAGAGTAGCAATTGTGGTTGGATTAACCTTGTACTCTTGACTAGTTTGTATGTTTAGTAGAACATTTCGACCCGAAATATCTTATCCACTTTCGTCATTCCACCATATCTATCCGACCAAGTCAAGATTAGAAACTAAACTCTTCTCGTTCTTCGTGAGAAATCGATACCTTTGGAATACTTTGGGGTGAAAGCTACTGCAATATCCATGCGCTTGCGAATTAATTATAATAGGCATAAGAATCGTCAACACTTACCAACCCCGTGCTCATGAAGAAGTCTAATGGGAAGTGGCGGATGTGTGTCGATTTGACCGACCTCAACAAGGCCTGCCCGAAGGACCCCTACCCTTTGCCACGCATAGATTTACTTGTAGACTCCACCGCAGGGTGCGAGCTCTTAAGCTTTCTGGACGCGTACTCCGGATACCACCGGATTAGCATGGCGGAGGAGGATGAGGAGAAGGCTGCTTTTGTAACTCCCATGGGCGTGTACTTTTATATTAGAATGGTTTTTGGGTTGAAAAATGTTGGCTCTACTTATCAGATCACTATGCATTCTTCTTTCTAGGGCTAGATTAGGAGAAATATGGAAGTCTACATGGACTACCTAGTGGTAAAGACCAAGAGGAGCGAGGGATTGATGGCTGACTTGGAAGACACCTTCGCCAACCTGAGGTAGCACCACATCAATCTCATTCCTGAGAAGTGCGTGTTCGGCGTGTCCTCAAGAAAGCGATTGGGGTTTCTTGTATCTAGCCGGGCATAGAGGCTAACCCCGATAAGATTGCGGCCATCGAGTGCATGCAACCGTCCACTCGCCTGAAGCATGTGCAGTGCATCACGGGCTGTCTCGCGTCCCTCGGGCTATTCATAGCCTGCCTGGGAGAAAAAAAGCCTGTCCTCGTTCAAGCTATTGAAAAAGTCCAACGATTTCGAGTGAACCTAGGAAGTTCAACAGGCCTTCGATGAGTTGAAGAAGTACCTGTCTTCGACCCCGGTGTTGGTCGCTTCCGAGCCTAGTGAGCTGCTCGTCCTTTGTGTGGCGGCCACTCCAGCAGTGGTGAGCGCGGTGTTGGTGGCGGAAAAGAAAGGCGTCTAGCATTCGATCTACTGCGTTAGCAAGGTGCTGAAGGATGCAGAGACCCGGTACCCTCAGGCCCAGAAGATGTTGTACACCGTGCTAATGGTATCCCGAAAGCTGCGACATGATTTTCAGGGGAGGGAAATCACGGTGGTCACGTCGTTTCCCCTCCAGGAGATCCTTCTCAACCGAGAGACGCAAGGCAAAATTGCTAAGCGGGCGGTGGAGCTGGGGCAGTTTGGCTTGCAGTTTGTTCCTCGGACCGCCATCAAAAGACAGGCACTAGTGGACTTCATTGTAGAGTGGTCGCTGGCGGCTCCGGAGATAGAAGTGCAACCCGAGTGAAAGCACAAGCTCCCAGGGGCTTAATGTTTTGTTAATTGATGTCAATTGGGCCTTCGGCGACTGCTTCAAGGCTAAGGATCTTAATTGTTAGTTTTTCTATTTTCCTTGTGTGCGTGTTTGTTTCCGGTCCATCTGGCCCATCGTCGCCTGTGAAGATCATCTCTGGATGTTGATCCTTCTGAGCACATTTCGAAGTCCTTTGAGAGTGTTTCGGGATGTTCGGTTTGAGTGGCAAGGGTTTGAGAGTATTTCGGGGAAACAGCTGTCCAGGGTTTCATAGTCGCTAAGTCTCAAAGTCAGATATTTTCTGTGGGCGCGAAACTTCATCTCTAATTGTCAAAATGTTCCTGCCGAGTTCACACGTCGACAAACATGGCACAAAACCCTAGACGAGGCGTCAAGGGAGAAAGGGATAGCCCAAGCGAAGTGGGCTGCCAAAAAAACTAGCACCATCGTACTGGGTCCGACGGCTGTCAGACTGGGTTCGATGGATGAGCGTGCCAGTGGCTAAGTCCCCAAAATGCAACCCTTCTATAGGACTGGGTCCGACTACCATCGGGTCCGACCAGGCTACTAGCTCTCAACGGCTAAGTCCCAATTGCAACCCTTCTGCCGGACTGGGTCTGACCAGGTCACCGGCTTCCAGCGACAAAGTTCCCAAAAAAAACATTCATCGGGTCCGACGATTGTCGGACTGGGTCTGACGGATTAAACTGAATCACGGGAAATTCAATCTAGGCCGTCCATTCTTAGGGTTTTTGCCTTGTACCTATAAATAGGAGCCACCAGCACGGGGAAAGTGAGAGCCTCATTTTGCAGCCACCCCTTGCCCTAGCCACCCCTGAGAGCTCCTCCCATGGTTGCCTCTCCAACCTTGGTCTCCATGTGTGCTTGAGAGAGGGAGAAGATGAGAGGAAGGAGAAGAAGAAGGTGCTCCCTATCTCCTCCCATTCATCCCCAAGGCACAAGCCTGTCCCATGGTGTTCTTGCCCTAGTTTCCATGAGAGAGAGAGGTGGTGTGAGGTGAGGTACCCGGTCTTGTGCTCGTGAGACTCTATTGCCGGAGGAGATCGTCCCCGAGCGTGTTCTTCACCATGCTTTCTCCAAGATCTTGCCTCCGTGTGTCGGAGGCGCTTCTGTGTGTCGGGGAGAAACCCATCGTGTGTCGGTGGTCATCACCGTGTGTCGACGGTGCCTGAAAATCTTCCATGTGTCAAAGGTGCCTCATGTGTTGAGGTCAAAACCCATCGTGTGTCGGTGGTCATTGTCGTGTGTCAGCGGTGCGTGCAATCCCTTCGTGTGTCGGAGGTCGGTGCCATGTGTTGGTGCCAGGGTGTGAGAAGCTCTCGCATGTGAGAGAACTCGCTTCCGTGTGAAGGTTTGAAGCTCGCCTACCATGAGTTGGTGAAGAGCTACCACGAGTGGATTGAGGGTTAGGTACGAAAGGGTCTCGACTTCTCTGTGTGAGAAGTTTCCTTAACGGAGACGTAGGTGTTCATATATTGAGCACCGAACTTCGATAAACAACTCGGTTTGTGTCTCCTCGTCTTCACCCTTTACATTTTTGCACATCATATTGAGATCGATTGTGTGTGAATGCCATCGAGCCTCCTAATAGTCGAACCTGTGTTCAATTGCTAGGCATAGTTCTCTTCCGCTGTTAGAGCGCTAGGTTTTCACGCCCTTGCTTGGGTCATAAATTGGACTAATCAACAAAGGAAATCAAAATTAAAATTTGAACTAGCCGATTCACCCCCTCTCGCGCTAGGATCCTTACACCGAGCTTCCCGCATGTACGCTTTTCTTCGAGGGGTCTTTCCGGCTGAAAGGCACAGGGGCTGGGGCGGTCCTAGTCTCTCCGACCAGGGACACCCTACAGTACATGGTGGTGTTGAATTTCAAGGCCGGCAACAACATCGCTGAGTACGAAGGTCTGCACGCGGGGTTGCGTGTTGCAACCTCGCTGGGCATCTGACGAATGCGCGTCAAGGGTGACTTGTTGCTGGTCGTCAATCTGGCACAAAAGGATTTTCCAGTGTTCAGATTCCACTATGGCGGCGTACTTGGCTGAGGTCAGAAAGATGGAGGGTCGGTTCGATGGTCTGGAGTATATTCATGTCCCACGGTGTGACAACCACTTGGCGGACGGGCTCTCACCGCTTGCTTACTCCAGAACTCCTGCTCCGGTTGGGGTCTTTGAAGAAAGACTTACAAAAGCCGTCTATCGCAACCCCCAGTTCCGACGGGGACGGCAGAGAGTCGGCCTCAGCTCCCGCATCAGGGGAGGGACCCGACGCTGCTCTTGTCCGAGCACTAGAGGAAACACCTGGCCAGCGGAGTACTCGGGCGATCACCATTTGGTCGTAGCACTTGATCAGGAAGAACGATGGATGGATCCGATTCTGGCCTTCCTACGTGATCAGGTGGTTCCCGATGATGATGCGTCAGCGGAGAAAATAGCGCAAGGCCAGGCGCTACACCCTGGTATGTGGAGATCTATATTGCCGGGGTGAAAACGAAGTTCTTATGAAGTGCATCACTCGGGAAGAGGGAAGAAGTTTGCTCTCTGACATCCATGCAGTCGAGTGTGGCAGCCACATGTCCAGTCGTACCTTGGTTGGTAATGCGTACCGTCAGGGGTTCTATTGGCCCACCGCTCTCCATGATGCCCAGCTACGAGCTGGTGAGGAAATATGAGGCATGCCAGTTTCATTCAAAGCAAATCCACCAACCAACCTAGGCGTTGCAGACCATCCCTCTCTCTTGGCCATTCGCGGTATGGGGGCAGGATATCCTAGGCCCGTTTCTGCGGGCTATAGGAGGCTATATGCATCTGTTCGTGGCTGTCGACAAGTTCACTAAGTGGGTTGAAACCAAAGCGGTCCGCACGATCACGGCATCTGCGGCTATCAGATTCATGCTGGGAGTCTTCGTGCGATCTGGGGTCGCCAACTGCTTCATCACCGACAACAGCACCCAGTGCGCCAATGCCTCTTTTTAGGACTTTTGCAAGGACATGGGTACCAGTGTGTTGCGGAGCAAGGGGCCAGTAGAACGGGCCAATGCATTGGTGTTGAAGGGGCTCAAGATGAGGGCGTTCGATCGCCTCCACAAGCGCGGGAAGCACTGGGTGGAGGAGGTTCCGACGGTCCTTTGGTCGCTCCGCACTTCGCCCAACCAGGCGACTAGCGAGACACCCTTCTTCATGGTGTATGGTGGAGAGGCGGTCCTGCCATCTAAGCAAGCACTAGGTTCTCCGCGCGTTACATTGTTTGACGAAGAGGATCAAGAGACCTAGTGGCAGGATGATGTCAACTTCATGGAGGAAATTTGAGACTAGGTAGCATTACACGCTGCAGGCTATCAGCAAAGCCTGAGATAGTATCATACCACAAGAATCCAAGGGAGGACACTGGTAGTGGGTGATCTCGTCTTGCGAAGGGTTCAGATGCAAGCGGGTCGCGATAAGCTGCCACCCTAGTGGGAGGGCCCTTTCAAAGTGTTCTCAATCTCTCGTTCGGGATCAGTGAAGATGGACATGGAGGACGGGCACAAGTTGATCAATTCATGGAATATAGAGCAACTTCGAAAGGTTTATCCTTAAAAATTGTAAGTCCTCTGTGTTTTCTATAGACCAGCTGGTGAGCAGCGTTCCCTACCCACTAGCTGGTCGGAGGCTATTGTGTATAGTCCTTGCGTTTTTAAAGAAAGATGTGAGTTGTCGTGCCTTTGAGGGGTTTTCCCCAGTGTCTGTTCTGTGTAGTCGTCCCAAGTACCTGTAACTTAATGTTACATTGCTGGTAAATGTGGGCATCCAGTGTCCGCGTCAGGCGAGGAAGGGGTGATTGGAGGGCACGTTTTAGCACGACACTTAAACGGCCTAGGCACCTTGTGCCACCGTAGGTGCCGCTGGCTCATGACCACCTCTAACCACCTACTGCCTTAGCCATGCAGCATTGTGATCTAACCTCAAGAGACCACAAGTGTTCAACCAGAAAAGCTGTTGGGAAAACGGCGACTAGGCATATTCACTTTCAATTCTCCTCCGAGCACATAGTTTAAACTTGCGCGAACTGTTAATTCTGAAACTACCAATTCTAAAATTTAACTCTCACTTTTGTTGCCGCCCGCCGGCGAGTGGAACTTGACCAGAGTACAGGACGCATTGCGAAAGGCCAAGAAAAACTCGGGAACTTGACCCGATCGTGATCGCTATAGCGAGATCATTCGGTTGCGGTCGCTCTAAGTTGCCAAAGTGAAGACAGGCACAAGATTGAAAGTCAAAGCAAGACTAGATGCTAGGTGAACAAAGTTTCTTATTTACAAGGTTTGGGGCAAAAGAAAAATAAGCAAAAAAAAAAGAGAGCAAAGATAGCTTGGCGCCGCAGCATGCGGAGGCTCCTGACGGGGCGGTGGCGGGCTGCCCACGGGAGCGTGTTCACGGTCACTTTCTATAATTTTTCATATAATTCCGACCGTCAACATAGCTCCCAAATGAAGGAACGTGGACTAAAAATGTTCAAATGAACAAAGTTCCACAAGTTTTGGTAAGTTTGTGTCTCTAGGGACAAGATGAGCAAAATTGGACCCGAACCGAGAAAACCCCCGGTCGGCCAACTGGCACCTGGTCCACGCCGGGTTGCCCTTTCTCCAAGGATCCTAGAAGCACAAAAGGAGACCATCCCAACCGTAGACATCAAGCCGTTTTGATCCTATGGATGAGATTGCATTTGAGAGGATCACTTGACTCTCAAGAAAGCCAATTCTACTGGCCTCAACTACCAAAACCGCCTCAAGGGAATGATATACACCGTCAAAGAGGGATCCCATGCGAAACCGAGGGCCGGGATCAACCGAAGCCCGGTCGGGCGACTGGTATGGCCGGCCGACCGCCTTGGATGCTCCCTCGGGTATTCCTTCGGCATGGGAAAAGAGTGCACGTGTCCATACACGTGGCACACCCTCACTCGCTGTGGTGCAATATAAAAGGAGCCCCTCTTCTCATTTACAAGGCACAGAGAAGTGTGGGAAGAACACAAAGCAGCGTTATGTTGCCCATTTATCAAGTAGAATAGGTGAGAGAAGAGAGTTAGTGCTGAGGAGAAGCCGGCGTGTCGGCATCCTTCCACTAGAGCTCCAAAGCCAAAATCGGGTGTGAGTTCTGCTTCGTTTTCTATCGGTAACACTTAGTCCCATCCTTTATTTATAAAGCAAGTTTATTTCATATACATTATCTCTCTGTTGGTATTAGGCTCGTGCTAAATCTTGAATGCTAAATCTCTATGCTTGGGTGACAGAATAGATATTAGTGCCAGGTTTAGTGGGAGTGTGTATCAAGTGATGTCCTTGGTACGTAGTACTGCTAGGCATAGACGTGGTGTCTAGACTAGTTAGTATCTGGTAGACATCTGATTCAACGGCTGAGCGGTAGGTAGCAGGTGGTGACAGCCCTACTATCCGCGCGGCAGTTTGTGGAATCCGCCCCGTTAGTCTTAGCCATGTCGAGCCCAGTTGGGAGTGATCATAACCATTCAACGTTTTTAACTAATAGGGGGTAGTAGTGAATCGGCCGAGCTCCGATACAGAGTAGAAATTGTGCGTGGATTATCCTTATACCTTTGACTAGTGTAAACCTTTAGTGGAACCTGTTGACCCGAAATATCTTACCCCACTTTCATCATTCCACCATATCCATCCGGCCAAATCAAGGCTAGAAACTAGACTCTTCTCGTTCTTCGTGGGAAATGAATACCTTTGGAATACTCCTAAGTGAAAGCTACTGCGATATCCGTGTCCTTGCGGATTAATTCTAATAGGCTTAAGAATCACCAACAGAGCGCTATGAGCCTGGGGGCTGCACAGGAGCGGAGCGTGTTGGGAGAAGTTAAGATGAAAACGGTTGCGACTAAAGAAATGAGTAAGAAAAGTACAGCCTTGCCGGCCGTGGCACGAGGTGACGCAGGGCCGGCGACGGGAAGGGTTAGCCCGCCGGCATCTGACGACGGCGGTTTGGGCCACCGTGCTCGCCGACGGAGGAGGCTACGGTGCGGCGGTTGATGGAGAAGTTGTGGCGCCTAGAGCGGCGCTCGGCGTCGCAGCGTGCGCGGTCTGCTCGACTTGGCATGGCGCTTCCCTTTCTCGTGCCCGGTGCAGCAGTGGAGGAGTCCGCGGTACGCAACTGCTTTGCGGCAGGGTCCTCGCTGTCCACTAGCCTCTTCCCAATGGTGCGTGCCTCTGCGGTTCGGGCGTCGGAGTCGGGGTCGGTGGCGGTGGGCTGCTCCTAGCTGGATCCCCCAGCGGCAGGCTGGCCGCGGATCACCAGGGGGCCTGGCGCAGGGTGACGACCACGCCGGTGGAGTCAAGACGAATGAGATATGGAGACGGTCCGGCTCGAGGATCACAAAAATGTCGAATCCTCACTGGAATTTATCTTTGTATTCATATTTAATTTCCTGCATTTTCCACTTCATTTTTTTTACTTTCACCCTTGCATTTACCCTGCATATAAAAAAAGGGGATGAGGGGTCGATTGACCCCACCTAGCCGGTTGACCAACCACGGTCGGCCGACACAGCCAGGCCGGCCGATTGCCCCTCTCACCTCCACCTCTCATGTCCACTCTCAGCCACCTCCCAACATGCCTAGGCTATCAAGGCACTGTAGATGGGTGATTAATTCGTTGCATTAGCACTTCACCTGCATGCACTACTCGCCAATAAATTAAGGAGGCAGCAGCTGCGAACAGTGCACACTTAGGCAATGATTGCATAATATCACGTCTTCTCTCTTCTCTGTTTGCATTGCATTAGATCTTTAATCTTAGCATTTATGCTAATGACACTGTGACTTAAGCAAATAAACGTTTTTGTGGAGGCAATAAGCCCCGCAAGGACTACTAATTTTTGGACGACTAACTGCTAACTGTTGGACCTTTGATCTTCACTCTATATATCCTTCGGGTATTTGTGGTCTAACCACTTTTGCAGAAATGTCGTGGTACGTGAAGATTAGCAAAACCTTGTCCAAGGGTGCTAAGGGCGTCCGCAAAAATTTCAGGCTTGCAGCTCAAAGTAGACTTACACTCCGACCGAGGTCCTACAGAGCAGCTCAAGGGAGGACATGTCAATGGACTCCCATTTTTTTAGGTATCATGACTGGCAACCTGGCTCAGCAGAACCATCTGGGGCTGATCAAGGCCTCAAGATCAGGGTGCTAACATCAGAGGAGCAGATCATCTTCCAAAGCGACCACAGACGGCATATATTTGAGGCATTCAGAAACCGGACCTTTCAGCACATGTGGTCGTACGACCCGATGTTGCTTATACAAACTGATCTTCTATACAAATTCGATAATGCCTTTCAGGCAGTTGGATGGAACAACTTCGTCCCCATCACGGAAAAAGGTTCGCGCCTCCTAACCCTTGAATTTCTAAGTACTCTACGCATTGTAGATAATAGAACTATATACTCGTTTATATTTTTTAATGAAACATTTGAGTGTACATTCCAAGATCTATCTAGACATCTAGGATTTTTTTTATGAGATGGAGAGCCACACCTGCTAGGCTAAAAGGCTTTAACCGTGATGATTTATGGTTAGCTATCTCTGGCAAGGAATATACAAACACACCCCGTCCGAATGAAGTACTTAATCCCAGTCTTAGATTCATGCACCACTGGTTTGCTATGGTCATCAATTTTAGACATGATATGCGTACTGTGCGCCTGGATTAACTACAATACCTATATGCTATGGTAAATAAGAAACCTGTAAATCCAACAGTAAACATGGTATTGCACTGGCTAGAGATTAGAAACATGTTAGGTGACATAGATTGCACTTCTCTTGTCACCCGCATTGCAGAAAGTTTGGGGATTCTAGAGAGTGCTGAAGTGTCCTTTTTAGAGACACCATTCCCATTAGTAGGGAAGGACCACTTCACTCAAGGGCATATTTTGAGGGTAGATGAATCCGAGACCTACTATATGAGATTTTCGGGAACCACGACAAAGGTTTGCTTGCCTAATCCAAGGCTCGGCCTCTATGCTGCCCGAAATTTAACCCTCAACTTTAATACTATGGAGCCCCCTCGACATAGCATTTCTAGGCCAGTGACGCATAGTTGCATAGGCCGCTAGCGAGCCGAGCACTTTCATGAGAAGCACGATCGACATGAGCACAGCGAGCTTCACCACAATCCGTGTACTGGAGCCGCCGCAACACCTCAACAGTTTGACCCTAGCGCTGGGTGGGATCAATGGAACCCCCAGCCTACAGGTACGCACCACAAAGTATTGAGGGATGGGCGCTCACCACCACGAAGCTGGGAGCTCGTGGCATCACGAGGTTGGAGGGTCTCATTACCCGCATGACCAAGGTCCCACTATAGGACGGGAAGGGCCATCATCGGCCTGATACCCTTCCTATTTCAAGCCTTTTGCACTAGACCTCCACACTATAGGAGAAACAGTGAATACACTAATTGATGACATGGGCAACGTTCGTCGAACGCTTGGCCGTCACACTAGGCAACACGAGGAGATGGCCAAAAACCTTCAAGCCAACACAGACATAGTGACAGCTACGGCCAACGCTTTGACGGCTTGGTTCCAGCACATTGTTTTCATCCCCCAGCTCAATAAGGTATGCCTCGTCCTCTCTCCCATTTGCCTCACTATTGCTACTGATGTTGCCTCTGCTACTGTAGCTAGAGCCTTGCCAGATTATCCAGCCTGCTTTGCTTGTCGCCTTGCACTGCCTTGCCTGTTGTCTTGCCTTGCCTGTCATCCTACCGTAAAAATTGAGTTTGCTTAGTTACACTCGTTATATAAATAAAAAATAAAAAACCAAAAACATTTCCCTTTGAATAAAAGTATAAATGTTGATTTTTACCTAAGGATATGGTGAAAAAAATTGCTTTATCTTATTCTCTAAATATTGGGTTTACAATTTAGTACTCTTGTTTAGTTTGACATTTATTGGTATAAGTTGTGATTTTGCCTAGTCTTTACCTAGTGGGTGTAAGAGATTAGTTGCTTATACCTCTAGTAAGGAAAATTCTCGAAAAGCTTTTATTTTAAAAATATAAAAATATTTTGAAATATGTTTCTCATTGGGATTTTCTTCCTACCAAAGCCAAAAGTACTAAGCCTATAATTTAGCCACCTACGGCTGTGTTGAGTTTTGTCGAAACTTGTGACCTTAAGGAGTGGTTACTCTTCAAAGCTGGTCATTTCCTTTCGCATACCCTTTTGATTGCTAGCCTTTCCATATCTGGCAATGCTAGATTCAGCACTAGAATAAAGCATCCAAATATTTCATAAAGAGGGATTTGCTCAAAACAAAGAAGTCATATAGATTGTATCCTTAAACACAAGATTTGATGTGATAGACTCACCAGTACCTCACATCCTTACACTTGTTGTTCTTCATTCTTTTGATGATGAGTCCATTCTCTCCCTCACTCTAAACGCTTTTTTTCTTCTAATGACCGGAATGCGAAGTGACACGATCTTCATTAGGTCCAATTTTCGACTCATAGTATTATATAGCCTAAGTAGGTCATTTCTAGCCCTACCTTGAGCTCCACATAAACTTTTAAAATATAGGGATTAGAATTGGCTTTAAGCCTTGGTGAGGATGAATAAAATACCACTTGAGCGATTCGAGAGTACCAATAGAGGAACTAAAATTTCAAAAATAAAGAAAGAATTTTCTAAGACCTATTCTGCACAAGGTTAAGCTAACATTGCTATGTCCTGTTTGTTCTACTTTTCAACCGCTAAATACGAGGCGACATTTGGAAGCCCTATAGGTATAAGTACAAGGCTAGGATACAATTGTACGAGTTTATGTTAACAAATAATAAAGAGTATTATCTTGTGCACTTAATATTTGTTGAATAATGATACTGATGCAATCCTAATCCACCGGGTCCAATTTTGAGCTCTTTGCTCGAGGACGAGCAAAAGTTCAAGTTGGGGGTGTTGGCGGTTTTTAAAGTCCAATTTCATATGCCGACATACGCCAACTATCCGGTTATTTGGGGGAATCATTGTTTATACATGCATTTTATTTTAACTAATAAATTTACACAAGTTTTGGTGAGTTTTTGTTCTCAGGAATAAAGTGGGGGAAATGGAACTGAACTGGGCAACCAGGCCGATCGGCCGACGCACCCTAGGTCGGTCGGGCAGCCTTCTTGCCCAATCCAACTTTGTTTCCAATCCAAGCGCCAATAAACCATCCAAAGAGTAATCCCAAGCATCCATGCACGTCGGTTAGATTGAATGGTTGTCGTTCCTTCATACTTGGATCACTTAGCTCACAAGGAAGTCAATTTCACCAGCTCTAATCGTCAAAACCGATGTGGGGAGTTAATCTACACCATTAAGGAAGCATCACAGGCGAAAACGAGGGCTTGGATTTACCGAAGGTGGGTCGGCCGACCCCCTTCGATCCCCTCTCGGATTCCCCTTCGGCTGGTGTGGAGGTGACATTGTCCCATGGAGTGGAAGCTCCTCATTGGCTGCAGATGGCTATAAAAGGACCCCCCCTCACCTCACTTGTAACACACACAACACACCACAATACTTCCATTCATTTTGAGTCACTCTTCACTTGTTAGAGTAGTTAGTTTGAGAGTTAGAGTTGAGTCGAGCTGAAGCTCGGAGTTCCGAAATCGTCTTCGGGAATTGGGGTAATAGCTCTTGTATCCTTTTCCTTTTCTAAGACTTTGCTTTTATAATATAAGTGCATTTCATTATCTAAGCTGAGCATATTCATACTAAGTGGGATGCGTGAATTACTAGAGCGGTTGATTAAGTTCATCTGGTTCTAAGTCTTGGTTCATTCTCATATGCTTAGAATAGCCTAAGTATTGAACTTGGATCACCTTTTAGGATCCGGGGAGGAGTGATCGGATTTAGTAGCAGACATGATGTCTGAGACTATCTCTGACTTGGTTTCAATATTAAGGAACTTTATACTCTTCTCGTTGTCCTCCCAACTATCTACCTAACTTATTCTTTTATACCCTTGTGTGTGTGTCACCAGTCCTATTATATTATTTATCCGTACCCATGTTAATTAGCTGGCTGCTATCTTAAATAATACAGATAATTAGAATTATCTTTCACCCTTGGTCCCTATGGATTCTATACCTTGGAAAACTCCTAGGTGAAAATTACAAGCGATATCCGTCCGTTTGCTGATTATTTCTGAGAGCGTGAGAATCGCCAACATCCGGCTGCGCAGAGAAAGTGGTGGGACCCCCTGATGCGTGGCGCTTCCCAATGCGGTGGTTTGGTTGCTCTAGGACAGAGAAGATCTGCTACTCCGGGTGGTGTTGGGGCTACTGTTGGTGTATTCTAGACCGGGGTGTACTCCTGTGCCGCTGACATGTGGGCCCAACAGTCCATCCGGGAGTGACCCATACTCAGCAACATCGAGTCCAAACTGATCATGGTCTGGTTACAAGTAAAGTTAGTCAAGTGATCAACTTTAGACACGTGTCAATCTGCCGAGTAGCGAGCGAGCAGGCCCCGACGCTGGGTGATCAGGCCAGGTATCGATCTGTCGAGCAGGCGGGAGAGCAGGCCCTGGAGTCAGGCGATTCGGACTCATGGCGTGATGGCGAGCATGTGGGTGAGCAGGCCCCGAAGCCAGACGCCCTTTACGTGTGTCAGCCCAGCAAGCTGTTGGAGGGCGTAGGGCCTCGCTGTCGGAGGGTGCGGAATGAAAGAGGGAGGAAGCTTTCCTCCTCCTGAGGACGAGTGTGGATAATCTTGGATATGGTGCATTCAATGCAACATAACTAGTCTGACGGAGTAGGAGGGGGTCTAATGAAATGATTGCCCCCGCCACTCCATGGCGTCAGCTACGCAGTAGCTTCGAGAGGTGCAGTGATAGGGGAGCAGGGGCAGGTGCCCGCACCCGTCACTTCCTTTCTGTCCCCTAGATGCTGCGGTGGCGCTACAGGGTGGCGACTCCGACGTGCGTTCAGTGATGGGACAACTACAGCGGCCAGTATCATTTAATATACACTGTTAAATACTCTGTGACCCAAGCTAGCCTAGGTATATAAGGGTTGGGGGTGCATCTGTAAAGGGGTTGATATTTTCCGGATCGAACACCCAAAGATAGCCGGTACTTATATTGCAAGGAGTTTGAACAAGACTAGATCTATTGAAAATGATTTGACTTAGCAAGTCAATAAGCTAATGAAAATTACTCGCAAATGCTTGACAATCACATTGGTAAGAAGCATAAATTAAGAGCTGCAAGGACGAGCCTGTAAACATAGCAACGAGTGAAGGCCTAGGCGGGGGCGTGGCCGTATGGGATTTGGCCATTAAACATATGGACACCCATATTTTTTTTATAAAAAAATCACTTTTTTTTTTAAAAAGATAGATCAAATTCAAAACCCTGTTTTGCACGATTTTTCGTATCGAACCAAACAATATTATTCATCACAATCATAATTATCAACATGATTTTAACCCTAACGATTGTTAGGATTTGTGCCGATGCAAGATCACGAACGACACCAAGAGATACGATGTTTGGTAATGCAGTTCAGATTTTGTCTACATCTGCGGGGCTCTGATTATGGGCGCTACTCCCCAGACTATAATACCGCAACACACCGACAGATCAGGTCACGACCACATGTTGGCCACTAACCTCTTCTTATCTATGCTACTATTATGAAGTTCACCCGATTACATCAGGATTGTCTCCCTTTATATAGTGAAGCCCTGGCTAGAGTACACCTCTAACTCTAAAACAACCTTGCCTATTATAACACAGAGTCCATGTAACCCACTTGTACACATATTCGACACAAAACCTAACAAACTTCACCTTGAAGAAGATGACCTTCTCTACCTTGAAGTCATTACAGCGTCTTGCACGAACACTTATACCCGTCTTGCACGAACACTTATACCCGAACTCTGGTTGCCCTCAAGCAGGCTTTTTATCCCATCTCCGCACACCATGTCGTCCATGCACAGTAAAACATGCCGCACCCTTGCTATCCGCATCCATGACACGTCTTCGCCATCAATGTCGTGATGCAGCGCCTCATGTGCAACATCTGATTGCATCATTGCTCCCACTGTTCCGATCTATCCGACATCCATCCGTGCCTACCGGTCTGATCGCGAACACCGAGGTCATCGCCGTCGCCTGCCAACCTCGCCGGCCACTTTGTTAGCCCAATCACCACGTCTGATCAATCACTGCCAACGGTAGCCCATCGAACGGTTCGAGCCTCATGCTCGAAGTGTCCGACACCACCGATCGAATCGTCAATCGCCGCCATAATCTACCTTGCGCCGATAGGGCGTTTTCTGCGGCGCCCGTGTATGCATAAACATCATGTCTCCCCTAGATTCCGCACGATGTTTGATTACGCAGCTCGGCTTACCACTTGTTGAAGCCCGTTGCGATCCTGCCATCTCATGGCCCGGCAGCAATCCAACTCCCCCTCGAGACCAACACCTGGTCTTGGGCCCAGGTCCCCACCACATATATTGGCCCAACTGGAAGCACAACCTAGGACCTGACCCAACTCAACCCAAAAGAGTAGTCTGGTGGGAGAGGGGTGCTTGCACCTTTTAAGTTGTGCTCCCCCATCACCAATAACTGATGTGGTACTGAACCCAACAATCCCCCCATCACACATTGGACCATATGTCCTAACCGTGCGATCTCCTAGAGACGTTTCGGGTTACCGACCATGGCTCGAATACCACTTGTTAGGATTTGCGTCGATGCAAGATCACGAACGACACCAAGAGACATGATGTTTGGTAATGCAGTTCAGCTTTCGCCTACATCTGCGGCACTTTGATTATGGACGCTCCTCCCCAAACCATAATATTGCAGCAAACCGGTTGATCAGGTCACAACCATATGTCGGCCGCTGACCTTTTTTTGTATATACTAATATTATAAAGTTGTTCACCTGATTACACCAGGGCTGCCTCCCTTTATATAATGGAGGCTTGGCTAGAGTTCAATTCTAACTCTAAACCGATCTTGCTTGTTACAACACAGAGTTCATATAACCCACTTGTACATGTATTCGACACAAAACCTAACAGTGGTGACAGTGTGACACCAACGACTTGAATCGCTCTATCCGCTCCTGTTGAAGCTGGAAAGAAAAGAAAGTGATGCGAAGAATGGTTACGGTGGGCGGCTAGCTAATCATTGTGGCATGCATACATTAATTGACAGTAGTAGAACTTAGCATCATTTAATTCTGCTTAATTTGCTTGTCCATGGAATTGGAACTTGGAAGCACGGACGTACGTACGCAAGATCCTCTCCTCTCCATCTCCACATGGACTGTTAGAATTATTGGGCCTGGCCCATTTTAATATCTAAATAATTCCTGGAAAATCTCAAAGGCCCATGTATGCATGAGGCATGTGAAATTTCTTTAGTACCATATTGCTAGTGGGAGGAGTGGAGGACATGCTTAAATAGTGGAGCTTGCTCTCTCCCACTAGAGAATGTGATGGGAAAGAGAAATAGAGAATCACACGCGCGCGCTCGCTCGCCTCGCCTCGCCGGGCGGGCGGGCGTGCGCACGGCACCTGCGTGAATGGTCCGCCGAAACCGGACCCTCGTGCTTGCGCAGACGCAGCCTCTTTTTGCAGTTTTATTTCTTTTGCTCTCCGGATTTTGCGGGTCAGATATGGAATATGCAAATCGTGTTGGACTCGGTCGCGGCCCGTTTCGTGATCCGTTTGTCTCACGCGTTTTGCTATATAAATCTGCCGCTGCACCGTCCAGAGGTATCAGATCAGATCGCCCCTAGGGTTTGCCACCTCCCTCTGCTGCGCCGCCGCTTCGGCTCTTCCCCATCCCGTGCGCCGGCGTGCACCGCCGTTCGGGAGAGCAGGTCTCCGGAACCGATCGCCCTCGAGCTCCTGCACCGGGTAGGGCGAATCAGGTTTTAGGAAGCGCCGCGCGATCGCTTTCATTGCTTCCTTCTTCCGCTTCGCGAGGACTTCTTCCACTACGCCGTCGCGATCTGCGTCGGCACCACCTTCTCCAACACGGCGTCAGATTCGGAGAATCAGAACCAGACCTCGCCGCAACTCGTACCGTACGGCGACGACGACCAAGTCCAGTAAGTCATCTCCTTCGCAAGTTCACCAGAGAGATATACGTGTATTTCTTCTGCACGTGTATCTAGGTTGTGCTTCTGTGGTTTCAACCTGTTTAACTATCAATCAGTAGTTGTGCGTGTTATATCTCCTGATTAAAATAAACCTGAAAGTGCTAATTAATCCAACAATCCAAAAACCTGATTATTAGGCACTTTGGTTTATCGATGGCTCGCTTTTCTTGATGCTCAAACCGAGAAATTCGGCGGAGTAAATTTCAAGAGATGGCAAGTAAAGGTGCAGCTGTGGCTGACAGCTATGAACGTGTACTGGGTAAAGGATGGCAAACCAGAGGGAACCCTAACTCCTGAAAAGGAGAAAGAGTTCCAGGAGGCCACCACACTTTTCCGCGGTGCAGTTCTTAGTGTGCTCTCTGACCGTCTGTGTGATGTGTATATGAACATCACAGATGCGAAGAGATCAGGATCGTTGAATAATAAATTGGTGCATCGACGGCAAAGGAATCTGTATGTCATGGAGCGATACCACGACTTCAAGATGGTTGATAACCGTTACATTGTCGAGCAGTGCTCATGAGATCCTGGTCATTGTGAGGGAACTCGAACTCCTTAAGTGCAAGTTACCCGATAAGTTTGTGGCTGGAGGCATTATTGCCAAGTTACCTCCTTCGTGGAGAAACTTTACCACATCTCTAAAACATAAGAGACAAGAGATCTCCGTTGAGGGGTTGATCGCGTCTCTAGATGTTGAAGAGAAAGCTCGGGCTAAAGATGCACCTGAGAAAGGAGTCGAGGGACAGTCCAGCGCCAATGTTGTCCAGCAGCATGGCAAGAACAAAGGGAAGAATAAAATCAAGCAAACCACTGGATTCAAGAAAAAGAAGTTGAACAAGGATGAGATGCCTTGCTGGATTTGTGGTGAGGTTGGGCACTGGGCTAAGAAGTGTCCAAACCGCAAAGACAAAAAGGGCAATCCTGGGCAGACTTCAAAGTCTGTCAATGTGACCATTGGCGACACTGGTGAGGGAACCGATGGGTATGTTTTACCTCATCGTTCTTTCGAGTGAATCGGTCCACCGATTGGTGGATTGATTGGGGCTAATGTGCATGTGTGTTCGACATTTCAATGTTCACTTCTTATCGTGCGATCTACGGTTCAGCCGTTTTGATGGGGAACGGGTCCAATGCTTCATTCTTGGTGTTGGCACGATAGATCTGAAGTTTACTTGGGAAGATCGTGCAAATGAAGAACGCAAAGCATGTCCCTCAATCAATAAGAACACTGGTCGTGGGTCCCTTCTCTGCAGAGATGGGTTTAAAGTGGTGTTTGAGTCCAATAAGGTAGTCTTGTCGAAACATGGTTTGTTTATTGGCAAAGGCTATGAGTGCGGAGGCTTGTTCCGCTTTTCCCTTTCTGATAATTGTCATAAAGTTGTGAACCATATTTGTGATCATGCTATTGAGAGTGAGGTCGATGTTTGGCACTCACGTTTATGTCATGTTAATTTTGGTTCTATGTCTCGGCTTGCAGTATGGGCTTAATCCTAAATTTCCCCTTTGTCAAAGGTTCTAAGTGCCGGACTTGTGTGCAATCAAAGCAACCTCGTAAGCCTCATAAGGCCGCCGAGGAGAGAAATTTGACACCTCTAGAGCTCATACATTCTGATATTTGTGAGATGAATGGTGTGTTGACAAAGGGTGGAAAGAGATATTTCATGACTCTGATTGATGGTGCTTCTAGATATTGCTATGTGTATCCGTTGAAAACTAAAGACGAGGCTCTAGACTTCTTTAAAATCTATAAGGCTGAGGTTGAAAACCAGTTAGACAGGAAAATTAAGAGACTTAGGTCGGATCGTGGTGGAGAGTATTTCTCTAGTGAGTTCAACTTATTTCATGCGAGAAAATGGAATTATTCATGAGAGGACGCCTCCCTATTCGCCCCAATCAAACGGGGTGGCTGAAAGAAAGAACCGCACTCTAACTGATTTGGTGAATGCCATGTTAGACACTGCGGGTTTATCTAAGGCATGGTGGGGGGAGGCCGTGTTGACTGCATGTCATGTCCTGAATAAAGTCCCTGCAAAGAATAAGGAGAAAACCCCATATGAAATATGGAAGGGGAGAAAGCCATCACTTTCTTATCTGCGACTTGGGGTTGTTTGGCGAAAGTAAATGTGCCAATCACAAAGAAGCGCAAGCTTGGGCCTAAGACGATGAGATTGTGTCCATCCGGGTTATGCTCCTCGTGGCGTTAGCGATGGGTTTTTGGTGATAAGATCGAGGTGTGTCGACATGTGCATGGCACGATCATGGAGTCTAATGATGCTACTTTCTTTGAGAACATCTTTCCTATGAAAATTGAGCATAGCGCTTACGGTAAAACTAATGAGATAATTCCGAACCTTCTACTCAAATTGAATATCCCGAACCAACACCGAGGAAAATCACGAGGAGGATGACGGTGAGGCTCAGGAGGAGCAAGAGATGAGGATTGCAAAATCCTTTGGTGATGACTTCTTGTGTACCTCGTGGATGACACTTCCACGTCGATTTTGAAGCGTTTGCATCCCCGATGCGGACTCTTTGGAAAGAGGCGGTTAGTAGTGAGATGGATTCCATTCTTGCGAATCGGACTTAGGAACTCAGAACTACCTTATGGTTGCAAACACGTAGGGTGTAAATGGATATTTAAGAAGAAGCTTAGGCACGATGGTACTATTGAAAAGTATAAGGCTCGGCTTGTGGCCAAGGGTTATACCCAAAAAGAAGACGAAGATTTCTTTGATACATATTCACCTGTGGCTAGATTGACTACAATTCGTGTACTACTTTTCTTGGCTACCTCACATGGTCTTATTGTTCATCAAATAGACGTTAAGACAGCTTTCCTAAATGGAGAGTTGGACGAGGAGATCTATATGGATCAGCCTGATGGATTTGTAGTAGAAGGTCAAGAAGGCAAGGT
This sequence comes from Raddia guianensis, assembly GCA_036346415.1. Classification (NCBI taxonomy): domain Eukaryota; kingdom Viridiplantae; phylum Streptophyta; class Magnoliopsida; order Poales; family Poaceae; genus Raddia; species Raddia guianensis. The sequence goes on from CM070536.1 coordinate 58,611,994, forward strand.
GTGTAAGTTATTGAAATCTTTGTATGGCCTGAAACAAGCTCCTAAGCAATGGCATGAGAAGTTCGACAGAACTTTAACTTCTGCGGGCTTTGTCGTGAATGAGGCCGATAAATGTGTATATTATCGGTATGATGGGGGCCAGGGCATTATTTTGTGTCTCTATGTGGATGACATATTAATTTTTGGGACAAGTTTTGATGTGGTTCACGAAGTCAAGTCTTTCTTGTCTCAAAATTTTGATATGAAAGATCTGAGAGAGGCTGATGTAATCTTGAATATCAAGCTACTGAAGGGTGAGGATGGGATCACTTTGTCGCAATCCCATTATGTGGAAAAAGTTTTGAATCGCTTTGGCTTTGCTGATTGCAAAACTTCTCCAACACCCTATGATCCTAGCATTGTGCTTCGAAAGAACAAGAGAATTGCTAGAGATCAGTTGACTTACTCTCAAATCATCGGATCACTCATGTACCTAGCTAGCGCTACAAGGCCAGACATCTCGTTTGCTGTTAGCAAGTTGAGCCAGTTTACTTCTAATCCGGGAGATGATCATTGGCGAGCACTCGAAAGAGTAATGCGCTATCTGAGGGGTACTACAAATTTTGGTTTGCACTATACGGGATACCCAACATATTTGGAAGGGTATAGTGATTCCAATTGGATATCGGACGATGAGATAAAGGCTACAAGTGGATATGTGTTCACTCATGGTGGCGGAGCGATCTCGTGGAGGTCTTGCAAGCAGACTATCTTGACACGCTCAACAATGGAAGCGAATTATTTGCGCTGGACACGGCCCTTTGTTGAAGCGAGTGGTTGCGTGAACTCTTGATGGATCTTCCGGTGGTTGAAAAGCCGATTCGGCTATCCTTATGAACTGTGATAATCAAACAGTGATTGCCAATGTGAACAGTTCTAAGGACAACATGAAGTCCTCAAGACATGTGAAAAGACGACTGAAGTCTGTCAGGAAATTGAGAAACTCCGGAGTGATAGCGTTGGATTATATCCAAACGGCTAAAAACCTGGCAGATCCTTTTACAAAGGGTTTATCACGGTGTGTGATAGACAATGCATCGAGGGAACTGGGTATGAGACCCACGTGAGTTACACCATAGCGGTAACCCAGCCTATGTGATCGGAGATCCCGTGAATTAGGTCCTGGGGAAAACAAGCTATTGGTTAGCTGGATGAGAGTATATTCTAACCCATTCCATGTGAGATGCAATACTCTCGAAATCTGTATGGCAGGTTGGCATTTGCCTTAATGTTGTTCTGTTGGCTTTAATTAGCGAAGATGTCATCCTACAGAGCATCTTGAAAGAACACACCTATATGAGCCCGACTGTTGGAAGTCACAGTCTATGAGACTTGGGTAATTTCTAGTAAGCTCATGAAGAGACCATGGAGTACGACTTATATGCTCCACCCGCGGGGTAGCCTATTGGCAGCCAAGTATCAGTTGGCTTTGAGTGAAACTTGTTCACACAAAACTTGCAATTCAAGGCGTAGTCCATTGTCCAAGTTGTGAATGAGTGTAACTTAAATGTCTAGGTGCAATTCAAGGCATAGTCCATTGTCACCGAAACACTGGCATATAAACAGTTTTGGGAGGACTTTGAGATCTGGTGGGGGATTGTTAGAATTATTGGGCCTGGCCCATTTTAATATCTAAATAATTCCTAAAAAATCTCAAAGGCCCATGTATGCATGAGGCATGTGAAATTTCTTTAGTACCATATTGCTAGTGGGAGGAGTGGAGGACATGCTTAAATAGTGGAGCTTGCTCTCTCCCACTAGAGAATGTGATGGGAAAGAGAAATAGAGAATCACTGGCGCGCGCTCGCTCGCCTCGCCGGGCGGGCGGGCGGCGACGGCACTGCGTGAATGGTCCGCCGAAACCGACCCTCGTGCTTGTGACATGACCTCTTTTTGCGCTTTTATTTCTTTTGCTCTCCGGATTTTGCGGGTCGATATGGAATATGCAAATCGTGTTGGACTCGGTCGCGGTCCGTTTCGTGATCCGTTTGTCTCACGCGTTTTGCTATATAAATCTGCCACCGCACCGCCCGAGGTATCGATCGATCGCCGTAGGGTTTGCCACCTCCCTCTGCTGCGCGCCGCCGCTCTTCCCCATCCGTGCGTGGCGTGCACCGCCGTTCGGGAGAAGCAGTCTCCGAACCGATCGCCTCGAGCTCTGCCGGGTAGGGCGAATCAGGTTTTGGGAAGCGCTCGCGCGATCGTCGCCGCTTCTTCTTCGCCGCGAGGACTTCTTCCACTGCGCGTCGCGATCTGCGTCGGCACCACCTTCTCCAACACGCGCCGATTCGGAGAATCGAACCGACTCGCCGCAACTCGCATGCCGTCTGGCGACGACGCACCAAGTCCGAGAAGTCATCTCCTTCGCAAGTTCACCGGAGAGATATCGTGTATTTCTTACCGCGTGTATCTAGGTTGTGCTTCTGTGGTTTCAACATGTTTAACTATCAATCAGTAGTTGTGCGTGTTATATCTCCTGATTAAAATAAACCTGAAAGTGCTAATTATTCCAACATGGACATGAAGACGTTACTAACATAGAGTGCTGCAAGGATATGGTGTATGGACTTCCATTAATCCATGAGGGCTCTACCTCTACGTTTCTGCTTTGCTTAGATCATGATACATTATACTGGAGTACATGAATCCTGCCTTGTAGTGTGGGCCTGATGGAGAACTGACGAGTGCGAGATGGGAGCAAGCAAATAGGCTGTCAGTGAGCCCGGCGGCTGCAAACGGCAACAAAACCCGTGCTTTTGCTGCAGAAACCGACGATTTCCAGCCAGCTTCCCCCTTCCCTTCCGGTGCAACGACCGGGTAGCTCTTTTCCTTTGGATTATCTTTCTCCTTCCCCTTCTGAGCGGCATGCATGCCAATCAAAGGCCAAAGCTAGCAGTAGAACCTTGGAAGTTGGGACCAACACCGTGCGTCCGTGTTCCATCAGAGCTTCACCTTTTTCTCTCTGTGCTTCAGACCCTCTTTTATTCATAGTTGATTTTGATCGTAGTTCAAAAGGTTGAAGTTCTTTAAAAGTACGGACGGAAGAAAAAAAAATTAAAATAGCTAGCAAAAAATGTTATTTTGCAAAAAAAAATAACAAGAAAGTTTTAAAAAATTGTGATAAAATGTTATAACTAAATGTTCTATATTAAGATAACAAATTTTGCAAATCAAACTAGAATCGAACCGAAACTACAGAAAAAGAGGCGTTTGTTAATCTCTACTTTCCTTTTGACTTGTTAAATGGACGAATCAGAGGACGCCAGCGACGCCCGTCGTCCCAGCTCACCGCCATTTCTTGTCAAAGCTAGCGAGGCACGCACATGAGTACATGACAAGCATGATATATGCAGGAGCGGCAACGCAAGATTGGACGATGCGTGCCTTCTTGCTGCTATACGATCGAGTTCAGGGGACGTTTATTTGGTCCTGCACGTTTCATGTACTGGCGATTCCCTGCATGCATGCTGAACCGGTGAAACCCTTCCTTCTGAACAAGAACAAAGATGGAATGTGTGAGTCACAGCTGATGTTTGATTCATGCACATATATGTAATCAGTAATTATGTATACTCGCTGGCCAATCCATCGAGAGCCACTACAGCTAACCATGCACGCACCCTGTAGTATATGGCCGTATCACCTAAACTGCAACTTCTCCACTGAGCGCGTTAAAGTGAGCAGCAGCGGCAGCGGGTAGAGGCCCCCCTGCAGTTTACCTTAAAACTCATTTATTTTCAGATAGCTGTGCAGGGCTGGCTTGCTCTTAAACAGTAAAAAAGGGCGCGGCTCATCATCAAATAAAGTGAATTTCAGTTCGACTTATTTTATTTTACGGTAGTTAATAGCTAAATTTATCATTGAAATCTGTGTCACATTTATGTCAAATATGTGTAAAAATAGAACTCTGAGTTGTAATAGACAGATTAGGTTAGAGTTGGACTCATAGCCCCTCCATAAAAGGGAGGTGCAGCTCTGGTGTAATAGAAACGACCAAGATAATTATAGCATAGACTTGTAAGGGGTCTTGATCGGTTTGTGGTTGAGACTCTGCGTAGCATGTTACGGATTGTTGATGGAGAGGAGAGATTGTTGATGGGAATGAGCACCAATAGGCATGCCCTTTAGAAGTAGACGATTGGACCGAACTATGTTAGCATGCCCCAATGTCATTCAGATATCGCATTGGTGTCGGGTTTTCTAACATTTACATATAGTTTGATGTTGTAAAAAAAATGTGCAACAATTAAATAGATGATTTTTTAGTTGTTGCAAGTACATTCAAAAGTAAAGAGAAGGTATACAAAAGGCTACCTATAGAAATGAAAAATTATGTGTTAAAAAAGTACATAAAATTTTATACAATTAAATTGTATACTTTTATAACATTGAACCATATATGAGTTTAGTTATTTATTAGTGTAAATATGTTGACTGAGATTTTGTTTATTTTTCAAAGCAATTATGTTAAAAAAAATTACTACAAACGACAGGCGCAGCTAAGCTCCATGCAAAGTCAAAAGTGCAAGTGCAGGTGCAACACAACTAGCGTGTGGCTGCCATGAATCGCCTGCGTGAAGCAACCTTAACATAAAATCCTCGTGTATGTTGATTCGCTCGCTAATAAATACTGGACATGCCTGTCATGGTGCTTGCGCGTCTGCCAGTCCATGTGTACGTACTGCATACTTGTCCTTGCATGCGCATATGAGATCGAGGTGCCTCATCAAGTCATCACCGGAGGAAACTTCCATAGACCACACGTCGCAGCTGTCGTTGCGTTGCGGCAGCAGCTGGTCAAACACTCTTTACCCTGCCCACATGCATTGCATCCATGAGCATGACGCGAGTTTATCACCCTAATCAAGTCATCGCTCCATAGGTCCCTTCCACCTTCCACTTTTTCTTCCCACAGATGGTCTTGTTCTTTTCAGCCGTTGGTATTACTGTAGCAAATTTTGTTTTTTTATATAGCCTATATGTTGTGATAATTTGTAACGATTTTTTCGTGACTTTTATAAGTAGTCTTTCCAAAGATTCTAAAACTATTTTTAAATTATTTTTTATAATCTCTAGACCTCATTTTGAGGGCTCTCAAATTTGCTACAGTAATACGCTAAAAAGAACAAGGTCAGAATCTCCTTTCTTGGCGCGCTTCCATCGATTGTCTTCACCGCTTTCTTTTAAAAGGGTTATTCTCTTCGAAAAGGCACGCTCTCTCATTTTTTCTATATCATAACCTGGAAGTGGTATTGATGAAGGTGGTGAAAAATGTAAGAAAACAATATGGCCTAGAAAATAGGGAATAAAACAGATTTAAGATAATATGGCCGCTAATGGTCTAGCCCTTTCCCCAAGGCTAGTGGTGCAAACAGATCTGATACCATCGGATAGTATCATATATGATACAAATCAATATTTTTTTTGTTCGATATATTTTTTTTTCCCAAAAGGGATTTCATCCCATTTTCCATTGCATTCAAAAGAGAAATACAACGAAACCATGTTTTTAACCAACCAACAACGACCTAACAGTTACTCACGAAGCCAAGCAAAAGCAGTGCTAGTACTGAGAGGGTACAAAAGAGTTCTGTAACAAACTGAATAAACTTTCACAGCTACAAACTCAAATCAGTCGCTAGTTTACGGTTCTTCAAATAGCAGTGTCGCATCTCATGACAATCCCTCGATCATCAGTGCACCCTTTATCAACGTTTCCTTCGAATCACCTGAAAACAGTTCGCCCAATATTTTTTTGTTCGATATATAAATTTAGTGAAAATGCATACTTAAAAAAATGACCAATGTAACACACTCATCCAGGTGTTGTCCGAGCAGAGTATCGTCGCTTGACTGTGAGTAAGATTGTTGTTGTAATATATGTGGCATGAGTAAAATAATCCAGACAAAAATACTAGAATTACCAAAAGAGAAATTATGTATACTGCCGAAATTCATAAATGAACAATTGAGTACATTTCTAGCATGGACATCAAGAAAATGTCTCATTCCATGCATAAAACAGCTTATGGCAGTAATTTGACTTAGAATATGCCCAATAATACTACCATATATTATATTCACTTACATGAGTTCTTCTATAACATGTATATCCCTTAGGTTCTTCAAGAATAACTCAATGGCTGTTAGGATTTACGCTAATGCAAGATCACGAACGACAACAGGAGAAACAATGTTTAGTAACACAGTTCAGCTTTCACCTAAATCTGTGGGATCTGACTATGGGCGCTCCTCCCCAATCCATAATACCACAGTATACCCGCGCCCAGGTTATGGCCACATGCCAGTTGCTGACCCTCTCAGACATATGCTACTATTATACAGTCGTTGTCATGCGTTACACCAGGGCTGCCCATTATACAGTGGAGGTCTGGCTAGAGTCCATCTCCTACTCTAAACCAACATTGTCTATTACAACATAGAGTCAAATTGTAACCCTCCTTGTACACATATTCGACACAAAACCTAACACTGATAATCAACGGTGTTACGAAATTAGCAATATTGCTTACATTTAAAGGAATAAAAGAGTGATTTCAAATTCAATTGTCGACTGCGTAATGTAACCTTCCAATGGCACAATGAAACTATATATCACAGATCAGACTATGACATAATCAATCAATGGTTCAATGTTAGATAGGTGATGGATAATTCAATCTATAGCAGAATTATTACTAATGAATGCTCATATTTATGTAATATTTCATCAACAATGTTCACCAGATAGCAGTGTACAGCAGTACAATAAGATCACTGTCCAACAAACAATTATGCTGTTGTACAATAAGTATCCTTGTTGATAAAAGTGAAAGACTCGTTATGTCCATGAAAAGCAAGACCTTGCTCAATGATAAATTTTGTAATATATAAAGAAATTGTCAAGCGGATCTTGTATCAAATCCTTTCCTCCTTGCTAATATCTCTAATTTTTTGGGACACACTTGTTATTTGGTTCAAGAAGTCTTTGCACTTTAGCCTTGCATTTTTTTATGAGTTATGCAATTACTATGATGAACAAAGCCTTACATAGCTTTCTTCCAATTCGTAAAACCTACATTTGCAAAGACAACAACCCCAAATTTTTTTGTTTTCCCGACAAAAAGAAAATATAACAAATACAAGAAATAAGCTGCATCATTTGACACACTATACTTCAGCCAATCAAACTCATCAAACCAAGTTTTTGAAACGATCTCCATTGACCACTTTGCCATGTACTAGGAGATGTATGATTAACAGGTTGAGTTGAACCACTCAAAGTATATGCCCTCTTTAATTGATCTCTAATTTCAAATGGATACTATCAATTGGTTATGACTACCTGGGTCACCAATTAAATCCAACAGACTAGACTCCACTCTAGGCCTCTTCGATTGACTTGTGCCCTCATCAATGTGAGGAGTACCGGCTGGGGTTGGGTTACTAGTAGTGTTAGCATTGTTTGAGCTTGAATAATACTTGAATAATGCCCTTTTCGACATATTATTTGTTCAAATTAACAATTACATACTTAGTCCTAAATTATACTTTGCCCTAGATAGACCTATTCAAACGTTGGGCTGAGCAGAGCTTCGGGCCGAGCTTGGAAAAGCCAGGTCCCACTGGATCAGGCCCCAAGCCTGGCCCGACCATAGTTAAAATCGCGCAAATCTTGGGCCCGGCCCGGCACGACAGCGGGCTCCAAATTGAGGCCCAAACTTGGACTGATGCACCGGTCGGGCCAGGCTTTTCCGGGGCGGGATTCCCATGATCTGGTCTAGCCCTGGATACTTCATTGGAAGAAAATTAACAATACGAATTATACGTCTTTGGAGAAAATTAACAATCCAAATTATACATCGGATTATACCTTGTCCTGGTCTCCTAGATATGGGATGCCCTTACTCGCCCGCCGCTTGCCGCCGCCGCCTTGCCCAATGGCACAGGCCAAGCTGTTGGGGAGTCACGAGTGAGGAGCGAGGCGTTGGACTGTCGAGCTGGGCCGAGGGATGTGGGGCGCATCCGTGCCTGGGTCTAAGTGGCCTAAGTCCTAGTATGAGTTTAGCCCCTCTTTTTCTTCTAGTTTGCACTAAAAATTATTGAGGGCTAAGGTGGGGCTCCACTGTCATTCATCGTGTAGATGGGGCTCGAGCCCCACCTGACCCGCTGGTGGGTCCGCCCCTGGATGCTGCATTGCTGCCTTTGTTACCACCATCGGCTGAGCCAGCCACATTATAGGCCTATTCGAATATATGTCTAAACTCAAAACATGGCAAAAATCTAATAATTATATATCATCGATTTTATCCAATATTAGTGTCGAATATTTTTAGAAGAGTAAAATACACGAGCGGTTCCTAAACTATTAGTCGATTCTCATCTAGGTCTCCATTCTTTAAAACTGTTGTATTGGGTTCTTAATCTTTTCAAATGAGTCCGCCCGGTCCAAACCTGCCACAAGGCATCCATAGAGCTGGTGTGGCGCTGACATGTCACGTAAATTAGTTTAAAAAAGGGAAAATTATTAAAAATAAAAATACGATAAAATCATTTTAGAAATCATTAAAATGTGGGAAAACTATTTTAAAAATATAAAAATGAAAAACATAAAACATATAGAAAATATCGAAAGAATCATAAAAAGGAAATCAATAGAAAAAGGGGGAATCAATAAAAAAATCATGGGAAATCATTAAAAAAGCATAAACAATGAAAAGATCATAAAATTATGAAAAGAAACATAAAGACAGTGTGGTCGCCTTTAATCTCTCTATAGTTGTAAGCGTAAGACCTCTAGCATCATGTCGTATAGGAGGCCTCAAGTGCTATTTTTTCTATTTTTTAAGAATTTTCTAATTGTTTTTTGATATTCTGTGTTTTTTATGATTTCTGTAATTTTTCAGATTTTTTCTAAATTTATTAAGTAATTTATGTGACATGGACGAGCATGACAGCACCACGTCAGCTCCAGGGCTGTCACATGACAGATTTGGACTGGGACGAACTCACTTAAAAAGATTAGCCACCCAAAACTATAATTTTAAATAATAGAGATCTGGATGAGAATCGACTAATAGTTTAGAAAGCGCACGTGCATTTTTACTTTTTTTTACTATCAAATAACAATTCGGCTTTGATAGGTCAGAAACTACGAGTTTAGCTTATGACGTGTTTGGAAGTCTTCGGCCAAACGAGTATTTCACGAAAAGTCGACAAAGAATTCCGTTAATAACTGACCGTTTTGATTCTTTAGAACAACTCGATGAATTTAGTAGATCCTTTTAGGAGGCTTTCAATGACTATAGACCGAACCTATCCTATTTTTACAGTCCGATGGCTGGATGTTCACGGACTAGCCATACCTACTGTTTTATGCTACTGCTCTGTGGATAAAATTCCAAAATTGATAGAAAAAGCACCGTAAAGATCCATTAGTGAGCGACCGGGTCAATACAACTAAAAAAACTGCTTACTTATCTCATGATATGAGGCAAAATTTAATTCCATTTGCACCTTTACCCAGAGATGACGCGCCATTTACTGGTGCTACGCGCCAGCCAGCGTGAATCACGGTGCATGTCAGGAATATTTTATTTTCCATGCACACAGACAATACTTGTTGAATCCTTGCAGACCAATGAACCTGGCCGGCTAGGCAGGCAATCTTAGGGCTTGTTTGGTTGCGGTTGCCAGGCAACTGCGGCGTTCAGCAGAGCCCCCAGGCGTTCGATTTTGGACGTCTGGGGCTGGGATCGGTTGTCTGGCCTAGGCCTGCCTGCCAGGGCAAGAACCAAACAAGCCATAAGTGCCTTCAAAAGCAGGCAGTTTGGTGCATGCAGCGCAGGCCGTAACCCGCATGGGTTGGAAGTATCCACCGCGCGCCGGCCGGGCTGATCAGCCTACCCAATGGGCGGTGGCAGAAGCGGCATACATGCATGTGCATTACATTGTACATGGCGGCGCCTTGGTTCGGCAGAGTTGGAGCTTGGGACGGACGAGTCGGAGCTTAGCGACCAAAACGCCCAAGTAATCAGCGCAATCCCCGTCTGCGAACAAGGTTTGGCAGGGTAACCACTCTTCCCGACTCACCAACCGCGATCACGACATGAGCCAGAGACCAGTATATATTAATTACTCCTAAATGTGTGTAATGTGACCCGTTTGCCCTGTTACCCGCGCGCATGTGTGTAGTGTATGTAACCCCGGCCGTTTGGTTGGCTAAACGTAGTTAATGTATGGCGAGTAGGTCCGATGTAAAAAAAAAGTGTGATGAAAAATAATTAATACGGTCAGGCGTGCCTGGCTTTGGAAAGGAGCAGGCTCCGCTTAGGCCATTTCCAACCATATTCCCTTCATTTTATTTTCTTCCCCGTTCTTTTTCCCACATTCGTTCCCTTCATTTCCTATCATCTCCAACAGCATCTCAAAGAAATTTATGAAGAAAACGGAGAGAGAATCTCGTTCTAAAGGGAATGCAGGAAGAAATTTTTCTGACGAGAACCGCGACGAGATTCCGTTGTAGCATCAAAATTTTTTCGCGAAGGGATTTTGGCTCCTGAAGAGACTCGGTTGGAGATGGTCTAAGGAACATTGTTGGATCAATTGGGACACCGTTTGCTCCCCGACTTCTTTTGGAGGCCTAAGTGTCTTAGGCCTCTCCCGCTTTGCTAGGGCGCGCCCTACGCCTCCGCTGGCTCTGGAATTGCAAAACCTTCCCTACCGCTCCTTGGATCGGGGACCCTCCTCAGACATGATCTTGAGCTATTAAGGGTAGTGCCTTCACTCTTCAAGATGGTGCATCCTTCTCCTTTTAGCAGGATCGTTGGCTCTCCGGCTGCGCGCCAATGATGTTAGCCTCGCAGCTGTTCAACGCCTGTTCTAGGAAGAACAAATATCTCAAGTAGGCTTTGGATGAGGCAACCTGGCTCTCTGACCTAAGGCTAAACCTGACCCCGCAGATAATCCTCGCGCTCATCTCGTTGCTCCTCAGGGTTTTCCAAGTCATGCTTTCTACGAATGAGGAGGACTTGTTCTCCTAGTGTTTCACCAAAATGGCCCTACAAGCTGCAATTCATTGGTCGTTGCGTATCGCCTCACCTCTAGCAGGTTTGGAAGCACTGGGCGCCATCAAAGTGCAAGTTCTTCCTCTGACAACTCCTCCACAGACGCGTCCTCACAACAGACGCTTTAATAAGATGGCAAATACCGAACAACTACTTCGCCCCAGTGCAAACGTAACCTGGGGACCCCGGAGCACTTGTTCTTAGACTGTTAATTCAACCGCTTCATCTGGTCTCAGCTCGAACAACAGACAAACACCCCTTTTCTCTAGCCAGACAGCTGGAGGAACACCACCAGCTTCGCTCAGTGGTGGGTAGACGATATCCTCCGGGCCAGGCCGCAGCAAAGCACCCTCTCGTTGGTCTCTGGAACCATCTGGCACCTTTGGTTTGAGCGTAACAATCGCATATTCTGACAAGCAAACCAGCAACATTTTGTCTTTCTCCAAATCCTGCTCGACGACATACGGTTGTGGATGGCTGTTGGGGTCCTTTTTGTTATTAGCTAAATAACCCAGCCCGGGGAGGGCTTGTTCCCTCCTAGGGATGGCAATCGGGTCGGTACACCCCCTCATAACCGAACCCGAATCCCAAAAACTATGCCTGAACCCGAAATTTTTCATGGGTATAAACCCATGCCCATACCCGAATCCGATAAGTACCCTGAAAGAGGATCCTAAGGCCTAGAGGGGGGGTGAATAGGCAATTTTAAATTCTTTTGATTATTCTCAATTAAGCATCATGTTAATAATCACCCAATCCTAGTTGCAATTGACAAGTAAGCAGAAGCGACAAGCAATTACGAGGCAACTAAGACAAGGCATACAATTAAACACAAGCGATGTAAGAAAAGTAAGTGCCGAAAATAAATGAGAGAGTGACACGGTGTTTGTTTGACCGAAGTTCGGAGCCGCAACTCCTACTCTCCGTTGAGGCTACCCCTTGCGCACAAGGACCGGCTCGCTCTCGAGCCTAGCGCCTCACTCACTCCCGGTAGTCGTTCCGCCACTCCGGCGAGGTGGACTCCTTCACCCGTACACCGACTCGAGAGTAGCCACACGCCAAGGCCTACTCCCAAGCCCTCGCCTCCACGAAGGATGTCTTCAAAAGTAACAAGCCCGAAACGCCCCGATCATGCCGGATCGAAGGACTTCCATGAAGCTCGGTGTTGGGTTTAATGTTTTGTGGCTTTGGATGCTTTGTGGGTGGAGGAATGGATCTAAAACACCTAATTGATGAGCTATGAATGTGGTAGGTGAAGTGGAGCGCAAACCTCAAAAAAGCCACCACTAGGTAGGTATTTATAGCCCCAAGAGCAAAACTAGCCGTTGCCCCTCGGAAGAGGACAAAAAGACTAGCCATTAGCCTCTACCGGACGCCGTCCGACGGGCACCGGATTTGGCCAACCGGACGGTTCCCAGACGCCGTCCGACTAGAAAAGGGCTCGGATTTTATCCTTATCGGACGCCGTCCGACAGTGTATACTGTTTGCACATTTTGCTGATCGGACGGTGTCCGGCAGTTCCCAGACAGCGTCCGATAAAGGGAATTTTCGTGCTAGAAATTGTGGGAAAATTTAGGTGGGTTTCTCTCTCTCTAGAAATCTCACAAAGGGATATTTGGGTATTTATAGATGAGGTGGACTACGGAAACCGAGTTTTCAAGAATTCGCAACGATCCGGCATAGTCCGAGATATTCGAACCCCTTTTGAAAAACGACGAAAATTACGAAATAAAACCTAACTACTCCTGAACTATACGTGACCTCATCTCTCGCCCGGTCACGCACTTGAAACCTCGGAGCAGCTCACAAATTTGACGTCGCTTCTAATTAGGTTTTGCAAAAACGCCGAGTCTTCGCTAGGGTTCCGAGAAATCCAAAAACCCCTAGCACTTAATATTAAATAATTTAGACATCAATGCCACTAATAAAAATTAGGGCTCAACGATGCTCACATACCCGAACCCGAACGGGTACCCAAAATCGAAATATATAATATATCTCAATATTGAATACAATATATATGAAATTAATCAATTTCAACTCTATCTTTCATCAACTTTAAGCATATAAACCTATATTTATACTTTAACCTTTCATCAATACATATGTATTAATTACACATGATGTGATGGCATGTTATATTATATTTAATTTCTATTATTCTTTTCGGGTACCCGTGGGTATCCATGTGTGTATAAATAAACCCAAAAACTATACCCGAACCCGAAATATTTCATGGGTATAAACTCATGCTGTCGACGGTTGGGATATCGACCCAAGTCAACCAAGGTTCTTCAAAGAGGAGATAGGAGACACGCCGAACAACCACTAACAAAGAACGAGCAGAGCGGGGGTTTTATCTGGTTCAGCCTCTCGAGAGATAATAGCCCCACGTCCAGCCTTTCTTATATATCGAGATGAATACAAGAGATGGCTCGACGAGACGTACAAGTCTCGGCGAGATTATGGTGTCTGAGGAAGCAATAATGCGAAGATCCGGTGCAAGAGCCCTCTACACGCCCGCAGGGCTTGGTTTATATAGTCTGAGCAAACCGATCTACCGAGGGAATATCGGGCGGGCTAACTATGAGATCATAACGAACTCATACATGCCAAATATATCCCGAGGCGATAAGGCATACTCCTAGTCTTGAGGATCACGACTCCTAATCCAATCCGGAAACCAACGTCGGGTCTTCACGCAGCTGCGCAGAACTTCTTATTCGAGTCGGACTCAAACACGATTCCTTGGCTACTACGCACCACGCCACCAGAAGCTGTTCGGCAGATGCATATGGGCCGATAGAACCTTCAGTGAGCCGGGCCCCGTAAGCTGTTTGATCGGGCCGTCAGTGAGTGGGCCATGGCAATGGGCGTGATTCAATCTCGACGGCTAGCCCCGAGACTCAAGTGGAAGGACTCACTAGAGTGGGGTCGCCCCTTGAGACTCAAAGTCACGAAGAGGGTATTTTTCCTGCTACAAAGACATATAACAAAGCGATCGAACATGTCATGGTTCAACCGAACAAGACTTGTTGGGACCGAATAAACCGATCGATGCCGAGCAACTCTGTTGCTTGAGCAGGAACGACATCTGTCCGAAAGCAGAGCACTCGGCCTTGGTCTGCATAATCGAAAAAAATAGCCGTTAGCGGCACTCCAACGGTAACTTCCTATCATTGCAAGATGAAAACAAAGCGACCGCTTTACCTAGCCGTTGTAGTAAAAACTAGCCGTTTTGGGACTAAACCGTTGCAGAGCTGCTTATACGGGACTATAAAGCACCTAAGCCGCCATGCCAGCCACTGTTCTCGCGCCTTTCCTCTCTAAGCCCTAATTCCAACCACGCCAAAGATCAAGCACCCAAGCTCCACCACCAACCTTGCTCGCCGATCTGGGAAACGCTATGGCCAAGTTCACGGCACTAGCTCGACCGAGGAGGACTGAAGGTCTGGGAGGAAGAGGGCCACATTGACACCGTAGTGGAGGTCTGCCGGAGAGGAGGATACTCCGGAGTCGCTGGAGGAGAGTTCGTTAACTTCGAGCGATTCGCCTGCTTGGGTTGCGATCCCGAAGCGATTTCGTTGAGGCCTTCTTAAACATTAGCGGATTGGAGGTGGCGAATCTCAATCCGAGCAAAGATCCTCGGATGGCCGTCTTCGCACTTTTGTGCGAGGGCTATCTGAGCATCGATCCATTGGTGAAATTTGTTCCTCCACTATTACACGATGACGAGGAGCAGCTCCGCCGCGCGCTGGGTGCTACTACCTCAAACTCCGGGCCACCGCCGACGACGCGCCATATCCTCGCCCACCCCTGCTCGACTCGATGGGCGCGTGGTGGGTGAGGTGGTTCTACAGCAAGCGGAGCGGCGACAAGAACTCGTCTTCACCGGAAGGCGCCGTGAAGGAACCTCAATGCATCGGCGGAGATGTCCGCCGAGGATTGGTACCTGTCAAGGAAGATCGCCTCCCTCGTGAGCCTCGGGCTCACGGGCAGGGAGATTATCCGGGACTTCACAGCGAACAGAATCTGTCCGCTGCGGAGAAGGTCCTATCCCTTCTACAAGATAGAGGGATGGGAAGACATCACAAGGGAGAGCACGGGTAAGTGCCTTTAAGACTCAACCTCTTCATTGATCGTTTTTCTCCGAACAGGAATTTGACGATTCCATCTGCTCGGGCAGAGAAGCCAACCGACGCATGGGTGACCGAGCGGGTCGACGCCATGCTGAAGGCGGCGAAGAAGGACAGCGAGGTCACCGGCGAGGTGGCTTATACTTGTCCGAGGAACGTGCTCGTCCGCACAGGCGAGGTAAATTACTTACACCCAGTCTGTGTTGCTAGACTTGCAATGTTGTTTAATGCTAAAGCTCACTTCTGACAACGCGCAGGAGGACCAGCTGATCCTTGGAGGGATCGTAGAGGACCTCTCCGGGTCTGAGAAGGAGAAGGTGAAGAAGGGCAAGACCAAGGCGGTCGCAAAGCCCAAGGTGGCGGCCGAGCCGACGCGGAGCTCGCCGCGACACGGCGGTCGCCAGCCGTCGAAGAGACCAACAAGGGCGACGGAGCGCACCGAAAGCGAGACCAAGCGGTAGCTGGTCGGCCAATGAGGAAGAGACTAAGCCCCTCCCTCCTCGTCGAGCAAAGCGATTTAAAAGGTAAAGAACATGGCCCTCGGCTTTGGCGTTACTCGCAGACTCACGGGCCATTTGGCGCGGCTCGAGCAAGTCGCCGAGCAGAGGAGGCTCGAAGAGGAAGTCGCAAGAAGGAAAAACTTCTTGCGCTGCTGAGAGGAGTGCTCACCACCAGGAGCCGAGCTCATCGCCATAACGCCCAAGGTCCAAAGCGGAGAAGCCGCTAAGGAGCCCCCGAGGAAAAGCGGAAAGTTCGGCGAGGAAGATCAGATCAAGCCCTCCACGGCGGTATGTAGAAATCGATCTTTTGATCTTTCCACCTCTAACCACATTAGACTTAACGATCAACTCGCTCATCAGCTGCCCAAGAAGAGACCGCCACGACGACGCCGTCGAGGACGCCGAAGCGGTCGCCGCCGCCGAGCATCTGCACGGCGTGTCACGGAAGTGAGGTGGCGAGCCTCAAGGACAAGCCTGGCGGCGTGGAGCTCGCTGCCGCGGGCTCCAGCGAGCAGATCGACGCGCTCAAAGACGCGGTGGAGCGCTGGAGGCAAAAGTGGCGGCGAAGCGGCGCCACGGACTTCGGGCCAAGGCGATGGCTCGGAGCTGCCAGCGGGACCGAGCAGCCGGTCTCGCCTGCACTTCGTCGCAGGGCAGCTCACCCCGAGGCGACGGGATTCTCCGCGATCGTGGTGAAAATCGCCGCCAGGAGCAAGAAGAAGCCCCGGCGGTCGGCGGTGTCGCCCCGCCATGGAAACAACGGCGCCACCGAGCGGAGTGGCTCCGCCTCGCCCAAGATGTTGGGCGGAAGAGGAAGAGGAAGAGGAGAAGGAGCGCGAGACGAAGCGCTTCGCCGTCGCTCCCGCTCCCGAAAGCAGATACGCTCCGCAAGAAGAAGGAGCGAACAAGGCGGCGGCGGCAAGGACGCGCCGCCTCATACCGCATGAGCGGGCTTCGGACGCATGGTCTCGAGGACCGCTGCGTCGCGGATTGAAGCGCCGACTTGGCAAGGTAAACACCAAGACCAAATTTTGCTCGGTTTGAATGTGTTGTCAAAGTGTTACGAGTAGATCTTCTCCTCGGTCTTTAGGGATACCATGGCGAGCTCGAGGATGGGGTTACCATCGAACGACGCCGTCTTGGCGTCCCTCCGGAGCATCTCGAGCACGGGGACCGGGCAGAAGCGCTCTCTACCGCCCAAAGCCGAGCAGTCAAGGCGAAAGCGAAGAGGCTCAAGCCAAGTCGACCAAGGAGAGGCATTCCTCCGAGGCTCTCCTAAAGGAAGCCGAGGAGAGCAAGAAGCCGTGAAGGCGAGCACCGCGGAGGAGAAGCTGGGCCGCACGAAGTGGCTTGAAGAGCAGCTTGCTGATGCATCCCATCGGCGGAACCAGCTCGCGGAGGAAGCCAAGAAGCTAAAAGCTCAGCTCGCCAAGGAGGAGCAGACATCCGCGGGACTTCAGGCTAGGATCTCAACCCTGAGGGCTTCACAGGAAGAGATCGAGGAGATGCGCAGGATGACGGTGAGGGCGATCTCCGCCGAAAAAAGGGTCAAGGAGCTGGACGAGCAGCTCAAGTCGGCCGAGCAGCGAATCAGCCAGAGCGAGGCTCTGAACGATCAGCTGCGCGCCAAGACCGAGGAGGTCGAGGCCATCCGGCAGAGGCTGCGCGCGCAAGCAAGCGAGCAAGGAGGAGATCGAACGCCCGAGTGAAGCCCGGAAGGAATCAAGGCTCAGGGCGAAGTCGTGCGCCTCAAGTTAGAAGTTGAGGAGCTGAAGGAGCAGCTTGCTCCTAAGTAGCACCGTGGTTGTAACCCGAAAGGGCCTTGTACCTGAGACCTTTGAGTAATGCAATAAAGCACTCTTACCTTTTTCCTGCAAAAAAGAGCAGCAAAAAGACAAGAACGAGCGAAACTAAGAGAAAAGCCAACAGTAGCTAGGAAGTTTAAGAAAACCGATAGAGCGCTTAGCCTAGCTCCGGCCCGTTGTGCATCGCGCCGAAACACGAGTTTGCGAACCGAGCAGTGCACAAGAGAAAGAGCGACACCTAGCCCCGTGCAGACGATGCTCGAGAACCTAAGCTTGCGAACTCGAGCACGCGTAGAGAGAAAGAGCGACACCAACCTTGCTCGATCTGCTCCGCGATCGCTTTCGCTGACGTAAGTTAGGCGCCCGAGAGTAACCGAACAAGGAAAGTGCCTGCGCGCTGGGGCTTACGAGAGCGAGCTTTGCCAAGTGGTTGTGCCGAAGCGATAAGTGCCTCTGCCGTGGAGGGCTTACGAGAGCGACTTAGCCGCAAGGTGGAAAGGCCGTGTTACGCAACCCCGAAGTTTAGGAACCTATCGAGACTAGACACGGTAGGAAAAATCCTTAAGATTATGGAGCCAAGAGTTCGCAAGACCGGGCACCATCAAGTGTTACCAGAGAGAAAGTAGTTTGAGTAGACAAAGCGGTGAAAAGGGCACAGAGGCCGCGAGGATTCATCAAGAATTGGATTGAACTTTACATGGTGCCCGAGAGACTTGGACGAACTAAGGCGCGAAGTTTACAAAAAGCGCGAAGCTAAACAAACGTAAAAGACCTACACAAAGAACTTACGGGTGGTCGATGTTCCAAGTGTTGGTCAACTCTCTCCGTCCTCCATAGCCAGGCGAACAGCCCAGGCGAAAGGTAAGAAACGATCGTGAACGGGCCCTCCCAACGAGGAGTGAGCTTGTTGGCATTGGACAAGTTCTCGACACGGCGCAGAACGAGGTTGCCCGCCTTCAAAGCCCTAGGTCGAATCGACTTGGCGGCGTTTGCGAAGATCTTGCTTTGGTAGCGTGCCATTCTGACTTGTGCCCGGTCGCGTGTGCCTTCGAGGAGATCGAGATCGAGGAGGCGCTCTTGCTCGTCGTCAACTAAGTTGACCGAGCTCGTGCGGGGCGAACCGAGTACGATTTCGGCGGGCAGGATGGCTTCTGCACCATAGACCAATTGGAAAGGAGTTTCCCGGCCGCCGGTGGCCGTAGCGAATCGCGCCCGGAGGACGGAAGGACTTCGTCAACCCAGCCTTCTTGTGCTTTCGGAGAGCAGCAAATACCGCCGCTTAATACCTCGGACTATCCGTCCGTTAGCTCGCCGACCGCTTCCATTGCTCGTGGGTGTGCCACGAGGCGAACAGACCTTGGTACCCGGTATTCGCAGATTCTCGAATAGCTCGCCGAACTGGTACCGCTATCCGTGATCGACTTATGGAGAATCCCAAAGCGCGTGACCACGTTGCTTTTGAGAAAGCGAACAGCCGTTTTGGCGTGAAGAGACGACACGGGCTCTGCCTCAATCCACTTTGTAAAAGTGTCTATGGCGACGAGCAGGTGTGTATAGCCCTTGTACCCCTTAGGGAATGGACCGAGCAGATCCAGACCCCATGTGGAAAAAGGCCAAGATGGGGGGATCGTTTGGAGCTCTTGGGCGGGTTTGTGTGCCTTCCGGGCGTGAAATTGGCAAGCTTTGCACTTAGTCACGATGTCCCGGGCATCTTGTAACGCAGTGGGCCAATAATAGCCCATGCGAAACGCCTTGCCGACCAGAGTTCTGAAGGAGGCGTGGTTGCCACAGGCACCCTCGTGTACGTCCCTAAGAAGGAACACACCCTCCTGTTGCGAGATGCACTTGGAGAGAACTCCCAGAGCACCTTGACGGTAAAGGATGCCATCCATAAGCTTGTATGGAGCAAAGACGCCTTTGTAAGCGGAACGCCGGCTTTGTCGTCGGTGGTCCCATCTGCAAGGTACCGGACAAATGGCGTTGTCGATCCGGCGTACCGCCGATAACGGAGACAAAGCACCACATCTCTGTTGCCTCGTCCGAGACGTGATTGAGGGCTTGTGAAGGTGCTCGACGAGCACCCCGCCGAAAGCGAGTTCGCGTGAGGATCCATACTTGGATAGCTGGTCGGCCAGGAGTTGTCCTTCCCGGCATGAAGAGCACTTCAAAAATCGAAAATGCCGCCCAACTTCCTCACTTCAACCAGTATCGCGCCATTGAGTCATCGCAAAGACCGATACTCCTTGTTAACTCGATTGATGACCAGTTGTGAATCTCCTTCACAATACCGCTGGACACCAAGCGACTTGCACGCTCTTAGTCCCATGAGGAGGGCCTCGTAGACTGCAGCGTTGTTAGTCGCCGCAAAGTGTAGTTAGACGAGAATCTGGAGTTGCTCTCCTTGGGGAGATGAGAACAAAACCAGCCCCGAAGTTTTCGGTCGCGAGCCATCGAAAAACATGGTCCAAGAGGGTTCATCGGGTTGCTCGGGAGCTTCACGGGATTTGGGCGGCGTGTCCATTCGGCGACAAAGTCGGCTAGGACCGTGACTTAATAGCGGTTCGGGCAAAGCAAATAACAGATCAAACTCGCTAGTTCCATTGCCCACTTGGCTATACGTCCGCTAGATTCCTTGTTCGTAGGATTTCTCCCGGAGGGAACGTGGTGGGACCAGATTTGGTGCGCTGAAAGTAGTGGCGAAGCTTCGAGGACATGAGCAAGGCGAGAGTAGCTTCGGACCTCGTGGTAATGCTCCTTTGATCCGTGAAGTACCTCGCTCACGTAATAGATTGGTCATTGTATGCTTTCCCTTTCGACCGTCAAGACCGCGCCACCGCTTGTGGCGTGCAACCTAGGTACAAGCAGGAGTTGCTCGCCATGCCGCTGGGTAGTCAAGACGGAGGATTGGACAGTATCGCTCAGATCTGGAAGGATCTATCGACTTCTTCCGCCCACTCGAAACCATTGTGCTTGCATGTGGCCTTAAAGAAGGGCAGCCGCGTTCGCCTTTGACGGAAATAAACACGCTTAGAGCGACCATCCACCAGTGAGGCTTTGTACTTCCTTTATGGTAGTTGGAGCCGTGATATTTTCAATGGCCTCGATTTTTTCGGGGTTGGCGTAAATACCTTGCGAGCCAATGACATAACCGAGCAACATTCCGATCAAACACCAAAGGTACACTTCTCTGGATTTAATTTTATTCGATGTCGGTGAGATTACGAAAAGTCTCTCGCTGTGTCTTTTACATGATCTGGAGCATACTTGCTCTTTACAACTATGTCGTCGACATAGACCTCCGTGTTTTTTCCATTGCTCGGGAAGGTCTTCTCCATTAACCTGAACGTGGCACCAAAGATTGCGCAGACCGAAAGACATGGTCGTATAGCGAGAAAGTGCGAAAGGGGTGATGAAGGATCTTCTCTTCATCCTCGGGAGATGCTTATTTGGTGGTAACCGGAGTAAGCATCTAAAAACTCAAAGTTAGGCGTCCGCGATCGATCGACCGGTGATCAATCTGAGGCGCGGAAATTGTCCTTAGGACAAGCGGCGTTCAGATCGTGTGATCGACACATCCTCCACTTGCCGCCTTTCTTCTTTACAATGACAGGTTGGCTAACCACTCGGTGTGATCAACCTCGCGGATGAACCCAATGCAGCGGTTTGCTGTCGATCTTTGATGATCCCCTGTTTGAATTCAAAAGCAGCGAAGCTTCGGCGAACAGCTTTTTGTCTGTCGGACGACCCGCTTTGTGCTCGATCACCTCCCTTGGGACTCGGGCATGTCGATGGTTCCCGGCGAATACATCCGCATTAGCTCGGAGGAAGGCAATGAGCTCGCTTTCCTATTTGGGGTCTAGATTGGCCCCAGTGAACTATCTTGGAAGTATCGTCAGCGGCAATGGAACTTCCTTGGTTTCTCCCCTGGTGAAGGGAGACCCTAGGGCGTCTGAGACTTGGTCTGCATGAACTTGAGACAGCTGGCGGAAGTTGGTCGACCAGGCGAGGGATCGCTCGTCGCAATCCGGGCAGCTTTGTAGTTGCCCTTGACCGTGATCACACCGTTAGGATCCGGTATCTTCACGCAATGGTAAGCGTGGTGGGATCTGACCATAAACTTACCGAGAGATGGCTCGCCCAAGATTGCGTTGTACGCCGACGGAAGTCGACCACGTCAAAGGTGATCAACTCGTCCGGAAGTTGCTTGGGTTGCGAAGGTGACAAGCGGGACAACTCGCCCTAACGGCTTGACGGCTTCGCCGGAACAATTCCGAGAAGGACATAGCGACTTCCTTGACTTGGAGCGAGGAATTTGCATCTCGCTCAAGACTTTAGCGTAAAGCAAGTCCAAAGCGCTCCGCCGTCCACTAAGACACGACCAACTCTCGCGTTGCTGATGGTGGGCGACCACCAGTGGGAGCCGCTGAGGCTTGGTCATCCCAGTGGGGCAATCCTCCTGAGAGAAGGAGATGGGGACCTCAGTCCACTTCATCGATTCAGGCTGAGGTTTTGCCTTTTCGACGTTGTGGACCTCCCGGGCAGCTTCCTTGAGTCTGCGCCGAGAGGTATAAGCCGAGGAGCCGCCGAAAATGACGGCGATATGGTTCACGGGCTCTTGATATTCATCATCATCTTCCCGATCACCATCGTCGGTTTGGCGCTTGGCCTTACCGGCATCACCTTGTTCGGGCAGGGTGGGCGCCAGCTGTCGACGGTTGGGATATCGACCCAAGTCAACCAAGGTTCTTCAAAGAGGAGATAGGAGACACGCCGAACAACCACGAACAAAGAACGAACAGGGAGAGCGGGGGTTTTTATCACGGTTCAGCCTCTCGAGAGATAATAGCCCTACGTCCGGCCTTTCTTATATATCGAGATGAATACAAGAGATGGCTCGACGAGACATACAAGTCTCGGCGAGATTATGGTGTGTGAAGCAATAATGCGAAGATCCATGCAGAGCCTCTACACGCCGCGAGGGCTTGGTTTATATAGTACAGAGCAAACCGATCTACCGAGGGAATATCGGACCGGGCTAACTATGAGATCGCAACGAACTCATACATGCCAAATATATCCCGAGGCAGATAAGGCATACTCCTAGTCTTGAGGATCACGACTCCTAATCCAATCCGGGAAACCAACGTCCGGTCTTCACGCACTGACCAGAACTTCTTGTTCGAGTCGGACTCAAACACGATTCTTAGCCACTACGCACCACGCCACCAGGGAAGTTCGCATTCGGCAGATGCATATGGGCCAGATAGAACCTTCCAGGGAGCTGGGCCCTGGTAAGCTGTTTGATCGGGCCGTCAGGGAGTGGGCCATGGCAATGGGCCGTGATTCAATCCCCGACACATGCCCATACCTAAACCCGTCGGGTCGGGTACCCGTGGATACCCGAACCCATGGGTAAAATTGACATCCCTATTCCCTCCAATTTTGTAACCCACTTCTTGGTTCTCCTGCAGTTTGTTCAAAAAAATAATTAATACCAAGGGCTACATTTGGTTCGTGTTAGATTAAATGAGTTAAGCCAACTTTAGTCTATCTCAACCCAATTTTTTTACTAAAACGTTAAATCGATGTTTAATTAATTACTATTACAAGCATTGTACCACACAGTATGATATGCCTTTTTGTTTCGAGTCAAAGTAATACAAGATGCAGTGGATGGTTGATCATTACGTGAAGTTGCGTTGAAAGCGGTTTTATAGTTGTAAGTATTAATTGACCGATAATCAAATATTTCTAACAAATATAGTTAATTTATGACGTGTGGCTAGGTGTTAAAGAAAAGTGCTGTGAACAATCATCATTACCAATTAACGGCGACGTTTCATTTGGATTAGATTAACTAAGTTAGCCAACCTTAATCAATCCTAATCCAAGTTTTATGGCGAGCAATCAATCCAGTTAAACTAATGTGTTTCACTATATTAGCGGGGTTAGTAGAGTTGGCATTCTTTTACTGGGCTATCTAATCATAGGTTGGTGGGGTTGATTAGTGTTGATTCATTTAGTTTAATGTTATCTATTCTTTTGGAGCATTCGGATGTTTATGCTTAACCCGAATCGAAGGCAACCATGGCACGCGAAGGGAAAACAAAAGGTGTGCACGGCCGGTCAACAAATTACCACCATGGCGCGGCGCATGTTGAATATTCATAGGAGGTTAGTCCTTTGATCCCCGAGAATGGCGGCAGAATGGCGGGATCTCGTTAACCCGTCCTGCTTTTGTTTACAGCGAGGAAACGATCGAGAAGGGAGGGCCCCTGCCTGCCTGTAATTAGGCTCGAGAAGAGAGAAAAAGAGTTGCCGAGGCGAGCACGCAAGTTCTTTGCCGTACGTCGTGGCCACAGCTAATCAGAGCGGACACGGGCGAGCCGCTCAGGGGAAATGAAAACGAAAGCTCTGTGATTAGGCCTTGTCTAACTATTTTCTCTCTATTTTATTACCTCTTTCTTTTTTTCCCTATATATTTTTTTATACCCATCATTTTTTGTAGCATCATTCTTAAAAAAATTATGAAACCCGGAAAGAGCTATTTTAGAAAATGCAGAAAAATGTATTTCGAGGAGAACCATGAAGTAAATCTTTTCAAACATTTCATAAAATAAAGAGATACCACCGGAATGCTCCTAGACGGTGATCAGCGTCGGCGGGCTCCTACCTGTAGAAAAGTTCTTCGCCTAACTCCGAGCCGCCCGCTTGCCAGAGGCTAGCCAGCCACGTTTATTTTGATATTTTCTTCGGAGGAACACGCGGCTTCGAATATCTGAATCAGGATGAATTGATCTGTATCGCCCTGCTGCTTCATGCATCACTCCCGTGGGGATGGATGGATGATCCGCAAGTTGTTCAGCATGCTGTTCCATCTCTGAGGTCTCTCTTTTCCGTGCGTTCTGCAAAATCACGTCATACGAATTGCATGGTCTCCATGGACGCCGCGACCTATGCAGGTCACTCCAGATTTGGACGGCAAGTTATTACATATAAGCTCCTCGTCACGCAAAATACTCGGGGTGAAAAAAAATGGCGTCGTGTGTTTTAGCGCGTAATGATCGCTTTCTAATGTTTTTTTTTTATGTGGAGATATGTTTGGATGACTCGTGGCTCTATGAATTTTACTTTTTCAATGGATCGACAAATTTTCTATTCTTGCTGAGAGAAAAAAAAAACTAAAAATGATGAGAATGTATGAAGCCACAGAGGCAGTGTTGCAACTTTTTTTTTAACGGAACGGCACTAGCTAAAGTATAAACCATGCAAACAAACGGGTTGTAGTTATGAGAAAATCATGATTCAATGGCATTAGTTGAAAAGGGATTTCATTGTCCTTGATACATGTCGTTATATTTCAATATATCGATTTAGCCAGAGCTATCGATCATATTAGATTCAATGGCTATGATGAGGTGGTGTCTCTTGTTACCCTCCTCTATTTTTTTGGTATCACATAAAAATAGGAGAATCGGGTGTATAACACTCAATTCGTGCGCCCTATCCCACATGACATTAATTTGGTGTGCCTTGAGCCATATGACACCGAGCGCACGAATTTGTCACCCACATAACATTTTCACCATTTTTTTGGCCATTTTCCTCATTTCTATTTCCTTTTCCTCCTTTTTCTCCATTTTCCCACCATTTATCATATGGGACCCACTTGTCATCCTCCTCCACTGCCGGACGGAGGCGGCGCGAGCAAAGAGGGCTGCGGCTGTGAGAGCTCGAGGCGGCGGCGGTGACGGCGTGGACAAGGTGGGCGACGGCGGCGCTTAGTCTGGGAGGAGGAGGGGCGGGCCATGGAGGAGGAGGCGACGCCGACGGCCATGGAGGAGGAGGCGGGCGCGAGGCACTCGTCCCCATCGGGAGCCGGCAATGGAGGGCGCCAGCAGTGTAATAATAATAATAATAATAATAATAATAATAATAATAATAATAATAATAATAATAAGAAGAAGAAGAAGAAGAAGAAGAAGAGGAAAAGGAGGATGACAAGTGGGTCCCATATGAGAAAATGGTGAGAAAAAAGAGGAAAAGGAAATGGAAATGAGGAAAATGGCCAAACAATGGTGAAAATGTCATGTGTGTGAGAAATTCATGTGCTCGATGTCATATGGCTCAAGGCACATCAAATTAATGTCATGTGGGAGGGGGCGCACGAATTGAGTGTTATACACCCGATTCTCCCCATAAAAATGGACAAATGTAGAATTTGTCATCCTTACTTTCTACCACTCTCTCTCAATTGATTGCCTCACCGCCGGTCCTCCCTATCGTTGTCCACTGCTTGCCTACACCATCCCATACACGCGCGTCACCTTCTTGCCCCTTGTATGCCCGGCCTGCTACACCCTATTGCCCAGCTCCTTGTCGTGCATGCCTCCGTTCACTAGCTTGTGCAACCGGCAACCCCGCTGCCTCGCCTATGTCGTCGTGTCAAGCCACCACCCGCCATCTCGCACGCACTATGTATAGTGGAGCCACTCCATTGTTGAGCTTCGCGCGTGGCGCGGCCGTCCCACACCGCATTGGTTTGTGGAGGTAATGGTGCGACGATCTTCGGTGGGTAGGCGCGATGACAGCGGCAACATGAACTCCGACGATGGTGGTGATATGAACTCTGACGACACGGTTCGAGATTTGAAGTAAGAGCAACAAATATATTTTCAAAAGTATCTAATATTGCTTCAAACTGATTCTTAAAAAGATGGTAAAACTGCTCTCTGCTAAAACCACGTCAATTTATATGTGCTTTGATCAAACAGTGTACCTGTTGACTTTGATGGCAAACAGCGTGCGATTGTTTTTAAAGTTTGAATGCCCGCATGTGAGGGGCATATGCATCCATGGCTTCAGGAAGCAGTTACGGCAGCCGGCGGTAATGAGAGACCCATCAATCATATGTGGGAGTGGGAATAAGATGATCTGTCCCTAACTCTGAGTAGCCTACTCGGCTCGGCTCCTCCCCCCTCCCCTTCGCGAGTCGCGACCTGCGCCCGTTCCGTTCTGCTCGTCTCCTTCCTTCCTCTTCATAAAGGCGAAGCAAACGTCCATTGCTCCCTTCCTCTCTCCCCAAGGGAGCCACCGCCACCGCTGCGCAGCAAAGCAATAGCGTCAGGTATAAGATGCTGGGCGGCAAGATGAAGGGCGTCGCCGGCGGCGAGATGGGCGGCATTAGCCCGCTTGTGTCGTTCGCCCTCGGCGCCGCCATGGCCACCGTCTGCGTGCTCTTCTTCATGTCCGCCAGCCCCGCCCGCCGCCTCGTCGACATCTCCGCCTGGAGCCAGACCAACGCCACCGCCGCCGCCGCCGGCCGCCACCCCGACGAGCTCACCGCCGGCGAGGGCCTGCGGGCGCCCGCGGAGGAGCCCAACCCCACCGCCGCCGCAGCTCCGGCGCCCGCCCCCGTGCAGGTATGTGCGCTGAATTCCTCTTAATTTGTCGATTGCTGTTTGAGTGAAGCCATCGGTTTTTTTCCTCCGAAACAAATTTAATCGACCTGAAAGCCGATGTATGGGTTGCAATTGAGCTGTGATTCTTTTGCTAAAAAAAAATTAAGTTGTTGTTATGATTCGAGCACAGCGGCGCATGCATGCATGTGCTGTTTCGAATCATGACAGTTCATGATCATTGGTCGAATACTCAAATTTTTATTTCTTCCTCTTTAAAAAGAATAAGCTTGTTGAGACGGTGACACCGTTGCAACGATCACTCTATTTAATGCGAAGGGTGATTGGAGAGGAAAAAAAATCAGGGATGCCGTCTACTATGCGTGGTTCAATCAGGCCATTAATAAAAGAAATCAGAAAAACCCGAAACTAACAAAATCGTTTAGGAACAAGCGACGTAACCTGACAGCGACCGGTTAACCAAAGTGCGATTAGTATCTAGTACTAGTATTATATGGGCATATTTTTCGAAAACGAGTTTTTTAAAAAAATGAAATTGTTTATACCGGGTCAAGAACAAAAAGCGGGCGGGGCGCGCGTCTCGAGGCGGCGGACGTATGCTTTCTTCCGCACTTGGACTTTTCCGCCTCCCCATGTCGCCACCGTGTGCCGTGTGCTAGTACTGGTGTTTTGCTCTTGCTCGTCGGCTCGTCGCCATTAAAGAAGCTCCCGGCATGCACGGTGACTCACCCAGCTGCACAAACAAACGCGAACTGTGGAGTTGGTGGTGTTGTCGGCGTGGCCGGCTGATGCTGCCACACCGCCGCACGTGTCCGCCGCCCAGCCGTCAGAACGGCTACCTGCGTCCCGACGCCCCCTGATCGGACGGCCATGATTGGCGCTGCATTTTTAATACTACTACTTCTTGTTGGATTAACGGTTCATTGCGAGTCTATGGTTAGTTTTAGATGAAAAAATTAATCATTTTTCAAAAATAGTATGTGAAGGCTAAATAAATTATTAAAAAAATATTTTGAGATATTTGAAAAAGAGCCGTACCGACTTTCGAAAAAATATTTCCAACAAATTACGGTGAATGATTTATTAAAAATTACAAAATAAATCCAGTAAAAAATAAAATAAAACAAGAAAAATAAAGATGGTCTATACAAGGTCCAAAAGGTGGTCTATATAAACAAGAAAAATAGAACAAGACTAAAAAGGTCCAAAAGACAAATAAAACATGGAAGTCTATATTTTTAGCAGGTCGCAATGTAATTGATGATGTGCACGGAATTAATAACATCTTGGCGCTAGTCGCTCGTATGGCCATATTGGTGCATGGCAGGTGGCCGCAGAATGGGGGCAAAAAAATAAAAGAAAAAACTACTCTTTGGAGTTTGATTTGATGGTCGTAGCAGGCGGGCTAGCAGCGTGGCATGGCCGGGGCATTGATTGGTGTCTTAACGTATGGCGCCTCGGTACACCAAACAACGATCGATACGGGCCAATGCATTCCCCGATCCCCGTGCAGTTTTGTCACTCGTCGGTCACGTTAGTTGCCGCTAGCTGCGTCGGTCACATGCATGCATGCAGCTAGCTAGCTTGGTTTGGTCGCATGCTAATCCACACATGGACATCTCAACAGAAACCGATCAGATTATACTACTTTTCTAGTACGATGGATCGTGTGTAATTAATTAATGCGATTGGTTGATTACAGCATGCTGTAAGTGATGGCATGCGTCTATACAGAGTACATTGGTAGATACTGGCTCGTTTTTTTAACGCAAGACATATATGAATTGAATGATTTTATTTACAAATACAAACCATGCATGCAAATTTATTAATATTTTTTTATCCTTATTTATTACTGATGACTGATTGGTTGATAGACAACTTTCTTGCTTATAGAATTTAGAGAAAATTACATTGTTGCCCTCCTGAACTTGCAGCGATTATCATATAGCCCGCTGAACTTGAGTTTTACTTTCTCATCCCCTAAATTTATCTCTGTTTGCATAATTACCCCAAAACCGTTAGTATAACCATTAAATGCTGACGTGGCGATTACATGCCGTTAACCATTGATATAGCTGCCACATGCCACGTGGCAGCTGAAGGATGACATGACAACCCACATGCATGGCTAGTTTATGTTTTTTTGAATTTTTATTATTTTTCTAACTTTTCACAATAGCTAGCCTTGTGGGTTGCTATTTCAGCTGACATGTGGCATACACGTCAGCGGTTAACGGCCACGTAATTGCCATGTGAGCACTTGATGGTTGCCCTAATGGTTTTGGGACAACCATGGAAAGAAAGACAAGTTTGGCTGGCCAAGAAAGTAAAACTTAAGTTTAGGTGGCTATGTGAGAATTGTTGCAAGTTTAGCGGGCAACAATGCAATTTTCTCTAGAATTTATTATTTCTCATTTAGAGTTGGAGCCTTCTCTGAATATAGTTCATACAATATATTATACATGTTAGTTACATACACGTACAATAGAAGAGACGACTGCTTGCTTGTTTCATAGACAACTTTCTTGCATATAGAATTTGTTATTTGCCATGTAGAGTTCGCTCTTTCATTGAAAATAGTGTAAATTTCGACGAGTGCTCGCTCTTTCACATGGTTATACGTTTTAGCATGCGAAAACTTATAATTGAGTGATTGACGGATATACGTTTTAGCATGGGAAAACTTGTAATTGAGTGATTGACGTGGACCATTAAAGTACATGCTCTGATCATCACTCGGTGCTACACGTGCAGGCGGCGTCGCCGTACGGGGACCTGGAGGAGGTGCTCCGGCGGGCGGCGACGAAGGACCGGACGGTGATCATGACGCAGATCAACGCGGCGTGGATGCGGCCGGGGTCGTTGCTGGAGCTGTTCCTGGAGAGCTTCCGGTTGGGTGAGGGCGGGGTGGCGCGGCTGCTGGAGCACCTGGTGATGGTGACCATGGACCCGGCGGCGTACGCGCAGTGCGCCGCCGTGCACCGCCACTGCTACTTCCTCCGCACCGCCACCGGCGTCGACTACCAGTCCAATAAGATGTTCATGAGCCGCGACTACCTCGAGATGATGTGGGGCCGCAACCGCTTCCAGCAGACCGTCCTCGAGCTCGGCTACAACTTCCTCTTCACGGTCAGGATCACTCTCCACCCTCAACTCACTCCCCCTCTGCTCGATCATGCCTAGCTAGCTCTTCACTGTGCATGTATACCCATGCACTACAGTATTACACATGGTAGGAGTATGGTGTACATACACCATCCACATCAATTTTACGATGCATAGGTATAGTTAATTGTGGTCTTTTAGTTTTGACCCAAAAGTCAGTTTACCATAGGTTTTCGCTAGAACGATTAGATACCGTGATAAAAAGAGATAAAAGTTGGTTTGGAGTGCTTCAAGAAATAACAATAAGGGGCTGCTTTCTTTACCTTGTCAGTTTTTATTTGACTAGTTTGTGTTTTGACCTAGAAGAAAATAGACAAGAATATAAAATGATTGCCTTTCGATTAGGAGGTAAACAGATGTACTCCTCTAGGGAATAAGAAAGTAAGAAGAACAAGCGAACAACCCATAGGATTTGGGGGAAAAAAATGACTAAAGAAACCACCGGCGCGTTTAGTTTGTAGAAAAGAACGAATCTTACAACAAATTTTAGTTTTAATTATTTAAGCTGAACAAAGCAATGAGCCGTGACACGCATCGCGTCGCAAACGCGGTCCTGCGCAACACATGCCTGTCTGGCCAGCTAGCCGAGGCTGAAGTGTACACGGGAAGCACTGTTTCGTTTGGACTTTGCCGGCATGTGTGTTTGGACCTTGTGGCTTGTCCCGTAGAGCCGACCGGACCGTGGAAAAGCCCAGAGATTATTCCACACCGTCGCTGACGCGCCTTTTCTTGGGCCGGGCCCACCCGTTTGATTGAATGCTACTTCGTCAGGACTCAGGATCAGACCGTCCGGTCAGGCGATAGATACTAATAAATCAATTGTTTCGCGGGTACTAATCACCGGCGCTTGACCAAGTGCTCTTCTAGCACAAGTGATCAGCAGCAGCTGAGAAAGATTTGAGATTGCTCTATAAATCAATCGTTTCGCTGGTACGAATCTTCGGTGCTTGAACAAGTACTCTGCTAGTACTAGTGTTCAGTAGCAGGTGAGAAAGATTAGCGGCCACAGGCGCTGGCGGGTGGGCCCGGAACGGTAGCAGTAGTCATGGGTGCTTGAATGGATGCAGGACGTGGACGTGATGTGGTTCCGGGACCCGTTCCGGCACATCGCGATGGCGGCGGACATCGCCATCTCCAGCGACGTGTTCCTGGGGGACGCCTACAGCCTGGGCAACTACCCCAACGGCGGCTTCCTGTTCGTGCGCGCCAGCAACAAGACGGTGGAGTTCTACCGGAGCTGGCAGGCGGGGCGGCGGCGGTTCGCGGGGAAGCACGAGCAGGACGTGTTCAACCTCATCAAGCACGAGCAGGCGGCCCGCCTCGGCCTCGCCATCCAGTTCCTGGACACCGCCTACATCAGCGGCTTCTGCCAGCTCGCCCACGACCTCAACAAGGTCTGCACCCTCCACGCCAACTGCTGCGTCGGCCTCCCCGCCAAGCTCCACGACCTCCGCGACGTCCTCCGCGTCTGGAGGAACTACACCGCCGCGCCCCCCGACCAGAAGGCCGCCGGCCGCTTCCACTGGAACGTCCCAGGGATCTGCATCCACTGAGAGCATGCATGCATCTCCGCAACCAATTCCCAATTCCCAGATCACACACACATTCGCATGCATGCATGCTCCTCTGCTTCTTCTTCTTCTTTAATTCATTATTATTACAAGGAAAAAATCAATTCAGTTTTTTCTCTTCTTTTGTCGATCGAGGCTAGCTAGGAGTTATTTAATCCATTAAGTTAAGAAATATATGTATGTATGTATGTACACAGAGTTAGCATTTATGTATGTATCCTTGCTCCTCACTGTAAAGATGAATGTAACAGCCATCTTATATACTTCAAATTTTGAGAAATTTTTCTTTTTTTATCTCCCTATGCTTTTCAAGTTGTATTCCTGCTATATATTTTTTTTGTTCATGGTCCAGAGTAAAACAATTATTGTTTTGGAAAAAGCCCACATCTTACACCCTTGAAATATTGGCAAAGTACGTGTTGTGAAACGACGCCGATTGTTGGCAAATAATAATACATAGAGATAAATATATTATTATCTGAAAAGAGGTTAATTAGAAATATAATCTTGTCATTAACTTCCCATTAACCGACATGTTTTCACCGCCCTTCCTTGTCGTCTTAATGTATTACTCCCCCCGTTCCAAAATATAAGGCATGTAAATTTTTGACACGTGCGGTATTTAAAGCAAAACTTTGCCCACTAATTTTTTAATGATATACTATTAACAAATATAAAATTAACATTATATAAAAAACTTTTAAATACCAATCCAACCATATTACATGTATAAAACAAAAGGTACAAGTTTTTAGCTTAATTATTAGTCAAAAGTTATAATTGTTGACTTTATGAGACCCATGCACGCCTTATTTTTTGGGGATGGAGGGAGTATATAAAGGGCGGAACCCTTTGTACATGATGGATTGATCAACAAAAGGCAATAAAGGAATTACACATGTCTCAATTCTCTCTATTGTGCTAATAATGTCTCAACATGTTATAAACACTTTGATATCTACAATTAGGGGTATAAATGGTCATAATATTTCCCCGACCAGACCAATCTGATTCAGTTTCGAACAGTATTGGTTTGGATTTTTTAGATTTTTTATTCAATTTGGGTATCGGATATTTTGGTTCGGATACGGTATCGAATACGGGAGGATAAATACCACTAGATCAGGCAATTTACTGGATATCCGACCCGAACATATACGCGGATATCCGAACACCTATGCACTAGTCTGGTCTACTAGGCCCACCCGCCCAAGTCTAATGCCCAACTGGCCAACCCCAAATCCTAACTAGTCCTAGTCTGCATTAGGGTTTAGGGATTCCAAAATCCTAGCAGTCGGCTCCCACCTCCCAGCGGTTCTCAACGGCGAGCGATGCCAGCCACCACCACGCGAATCACTGAAATTCTCGACGGCTAAAGCCGTCGATACTGATAACAAAACCGTCGAGACAGATTAATATCGACGGCCGGCCGTCGAGATTTGGCCGTCGAGAAAGACCGGTCGAGAGAGACAACCTTTATCGACGGCTCGGCCGTCGATATTAACATTTATCGACGGCCCTACAAAAGCCGTCGAGATACAAGCACCGGGCAGGCACGATGTGATGGGGAAACTGTCTCGACGGCCAAAAGCCGTCGAGATTCTTCTTAAGAAGGCCGTAGGCCGGCCCAGCCCACCACTTATTCACGACGGCCAGAGGCCGTCGAGATAGATTCTACGCTGTAAAGGAAGCGCTGACAGGTGGGCCAGGTGATTTATTATCGACGGCTCAAGGCCGTCAAGATAGATCCACCACTGTACCGGCAGAGCTCGATCTGGCATGTGGGCCATGTTACCTTTCTCGACGGCCAGGATGTAGCCGTCGAGAATAGATAAAAACAGCAATTTTTTTTTAAAAAATTTGTAAAAATCACAATAATTTTGCAGCCGCTACTGCACCCAGCAGCAGCAGCAGCTGCAACCTGCAAACCCAAAATAGTTCCCGCATTTAAATTTCCCACAATTTAACAAATATAAATACCACAAACATCGCATCATATAGATCACAAACGTCGCATCACATACAACGTATCACATAGCTCACAAACATCAAATCCACAATCACAAACATCTAATAAACATTCACAAAAATCGTAATGACAGTATCAACATCGTGAACACAAAACAAACATCGATCATGGCTGTCGTGGTGGCGTCCCGAAGAGCTGCTCCGCGAGGTTGGCGGCCATGCTCCCTGAGCCGTCGTCGCCCTGCTGCGCGTCATCCTGAGTAGGTGGCATAAACGACGGAGGCGTAGACATCGCAGAACCCGAACCCTTCGAGATTTTTCAATTAGTAAGTTGATATATATGTACTATGCGATAGTGTATTGATTTTGCATATAAGACTCACCGCTGGATCATGGAACCGGGGACTTTCGGCGTTTGGGTAGTTGGGCGTGGGGGCGTGGGCGGTGGGTCCGAGGTCCCGGTGGTGCCGTCTGTACAGGGTAGCCGCCCTGCCCAACATAGGAGCCTGGAGGGGCTGGGTGGCTACCGTACACGGCGGCCCCACCTGCGTAGGGACCCGCAGTCCCCACCTGGCTCGAGGAGTTGCCCGCAAGTCCCGCGTGACCACTTGGACCGGCCTACACATATATTTGATTTCGTTAGAACAAATGATAAGATTTGCATGTATAAAAGGAATTGAAGTGCGAATGCGTTACCCCAGCGACGAACGCCTCGAGCTGTCGAAGCCTTCTGTCGTAGTCCTCCTGCGCAGCTCTCAGACTCTCCTGCATCGCCCTTAGCATTTCTCTGTCATGAGCCCGCTCCTCCTCGTGTCTCTTCTGCTGCTCCTCCCTCTCCCTCTGCAGCGATCCTCGAATCGGCGACAGGTCTCACCGCCGCTCTGGCTAGCCCGTACATCGGGCATATACTCTGAAGACCTGCAACATGCATAATATAGCAGTCAGTTTTACAATCATAATATAGAAGTGTACGAAAGAGATCTTACCGTAGGTGGTCGCCACCGATCGCCAGGCGCCCGTGAGCCTTGCCCCCCATGTGTTTATGAATCACATGAGGATCGAGGGGAGCCTCCTCTGGATTGCTCTCCTCCCCGTGCTCCTCTTTATAAGCGTCCTTATAACGCTCCTACATGTCGTTGTGATAGTCAAAATTAAACAAATAACCAAACGGAGATAGTTGTATTCACTAATCCTATCGACACTTACCAAACGGAGATAAGCATGGGGATCTAAGGTCGGTTGCCCACCAGGCGGCGCCTTTTTCGTGTGGGCCTGCTTCCACACGTCCATCGGGCTGGGCATAACCCCCGTCTTCGCCAACTAAATTGTAATATGACCGATATGTGTTAGTTCGAAAATCTAAAGTGAAGAGAAGTAAAAAACTTTTTATTACCAGTTTCTTCCCCAACTGTGCGATCGACCACCTCCCAGTGTTTGTTTTATAATCCTTCACGCCCCTGTTCTTCTTTGCCTTCTCGGACTTCCCCTTCCACTCGGGGCTGTCCCACTTCCTACCTATAGCCTCCTAGGCGTCCTCCTGACACCACTCGGGGCGGACACAGTTGTCTTGTTGGCGATCAAGTACAATGGCGAAAGCAACTGGCGGTGAGGTTTTCTTGCTCTGTCTCCTACAAAAACAGAAAAATGTGGAAATTAGAAGCGAACACATAAAACTTAATTGTATTGTGAGGTTAGGTTACTCACCTGTGATACTCCTGAGCGGCCGAGACACGGGCATTGGACATCATGTCCTGTACCCTCTGCTTTACCATCCTGTCGATGACAGGAGCGAAGTCCGTCTGCTGAAGTCCCTCTGCATGAGCGAACTTTGGCTAAGTAGGATATAACGGCAGAATCTGATTAGAAGATAAAATAAATAAATGAAGCTGAGTTATTTTGTATCTTACCCAAAACTCGCGGATAACTTTGATCCATGACAATCTTAATCCCCATGCGGGGCTAGCCTGTAGTCATCCAGTGTCTGTTGGTCTTGCATCCCATCTCGGGTTATTAGCCCAGATATCTTTACCGCCAGCCTTGGTGCCAAGCGCTGTCCCGGGCTAATGCCTCTCGTTGACATCCACCGTAGACATGTTGCTGCACATTAAACAATAAATGTGACAGGTTTATATAATTAAGTTCAAAAATGGTACAGAAGTAATTGGCTACAAAAATATGTACCTGTCACCGTCAATCTGGATCGCCGGTCATCCAGACTGCTGAGGCGGTGCGGCCCTCACCCTGTTCGGGCCCCTCTTCCTCCTACCTCCCCGAGAGGACGACCTCCTCGGCTATCTCCAGCCCGGACGCACTAGCTCCACTCTCCTGAGTCAGGGCGAGCTCTGCCCGGGCTCAGAGGCCTCCTCCTCCTCCTCCTCCTCCGCATGCCGCGGAGGGTTGACGAACCTGCGCGGCGGCATATCCTGCATATGAAAATTAAAGAATAGTTAGTCAAATAAATAATTTAAATCTTGATAAATAATTAAAATTAAGATATTTTAGTACGCACATGTAACCTCGGATATTTATAATATCTAGCAAGAATTATAAATCGACATCCATAATATCTTCGTTTAACGATCCCACGACATCCGGGTCTTCTTCAACCTCATGTTCTTCTTCTTCTTCGACATCCGGGTCTTCTTCAACCTCATGTTCTTCTTCTTCTTCTTCGACATCCGGGTCTTCAATTGCTTGTAATTCGTCAAGTCCCGACCCAATATCGACTACCATTGTGGTGTTCAGTCGGTGATCCTGTGTTGGACCCTCGTAATCATCGGTTGTTGGGTCCAACAATCTGCCTGGCCGACGAACCTTAAACACAACCCACCACGACTTCAAATCTTCCTTAACACCGCCTTTTACGGGTTTTGGCATGGATAGGGAGATAATACACTGATCGCTCGGTTTGCGAGAATGAATGGATCGTATCCTTTAAGTCTGGAAGTGTGCTTTACCTCAACCAAGCCAATGTCATGCTTACGTCGGACGCCATCATATGGATCAAACCACAGACAACGAAATAGAACTACTGAGAGCTCTTTAGTTCCTTCGAATACCAGTTCGATTATCTCTTCGATTATACCATAATAATCAACCCCATCCTCCCCCTGGCATAAGACACAACTGTTTACTGATCGCAAATCAGGTTTTGACTGCTCATGTGTGGAGGAACGGAATCGAAAACCGTTTATATCGTAACGGTTATAAACTTTCACAGATCTTATGCATCTACGTGACATTTGACGAAGATCATTATGTAAACTAGCATCAATAGCAGCTTGTTTCCAAAACCATGCTAAGAAATTCGGCCGCCCATGTCCAGCACCCGTTCGCAAGAGTTGGGTTCTATCACCAGCAGATGGCTGTCGACTCCCTTTCCATTCGACTCGGACAAATTCGTCTCGTACAGCTGCCAACTCTTCGATGTTGTCGAATATATATAACAATGCGATAACTCGTTCATCCCCAGATAAGTCTCAGGTCAGATGCTTACCTACCGCCCAGCCTTGCATCTGAAAAATTCTTAACTCAGACTGAACTCTTCGATCGACTGGGCGGTACCTCGGTATCTGAATATTCACATTTTTATCTATTGCCAAGTATTTGTTGGTGAAATTAGTAATCTCCTGGACATGGTATGCCTCGGCTATTGAGCCTTCAACTCGTGCTTTGTTTTTCACACTTGCTCTAACATTTTTTAGTAGACGTTTTATAGGATACATCCATCTATATTGTACTGGTCCCCCAAGTTGAGCTTCATAAGGTAGATGCACGAGGAGATGTTGCATTGGATTGAAAAACCCGGGAACATAAATCTTTTCTAACTTGCATACGAGCACGGCGATATCATCCCCAAGCTTCATCATATCATCCTTATTGATCTCCTTAGCACATAACTTTCTGTAAAAGAAACTTAGTTCACTAAGCGCTCTCCAGACATCTTCAGGTACGTAACCTCGTAACACGACATGTACGAGATCTCGCATGAATATGTGAAAGTCGTGGCTTTTCATTCCATTTATCTTTCCTTGAGTGATGTTCACGCCACGCCCAAAGTTCGACGCATAAGCATCGGAAAACTTTAGACTATTCTGAAACCAAAGTAATACCTCCTTCTTCTGCGAGGCTTGTTAAGCAATCGCAGACTTTTGGTTTCTTCTTTTCCCTCCGCCATATTCATTGTCGATTCGATCACATATGTCCTGACAATCTCGCCGTGCTTTCGCATTATCTTTACTTTTTTCAGCTATATCAAAGTTTGTACCATAGATGGCCTCTGCTACGTTTTTCTCTTGATGCATCACATCAATGTTGTGCGGCAAAAGAAGAACATTTGCATATGGCAGAGAGTATATGCAACACTTGTGTGTCCAATTATGCGAGATACCGTAATCTTCGTAGACTCCATTCTGGCTATGATTCAATTTGGCATGCCATTCCTTTATGTACGCAATACCCACACGACCACGTTTTCTCCTTTTTACTGTGGTGTTCTTACGGAATGCATTTTTCTGCTTTCGAAAAGGATGCCCCGGTTTCAAAAATGCTCGATGACAGTCGAACCAACTCGGTTTGCCACCAAATCAGAATGGAATGCCTCAGTATCATCCAAACACACAGGACAACTAAGCCGCCCATGTGTGCTCCATCCGGAGAACATACCGTAAGCGGGAAAATCATGTATTGAGTACATGTAGGCAGCCCTCATACAGAAAGATCTGTTTGTTTTTCTATCATTTGTCAGGGCACCCTCTTCCCATAACTCCTTCAACTCCTCAATTAATGGACTCATAAACAAATCTAGATTTTTTTCAGGATTCTTTGGTCCAGGCACGATTAAAGAAAGAAACATGAACTCTTCTTTCATCGAATTGAAGGCGGGAGGTTGGAGGAATGCTAAAATCGGCCAACATGAGTATGATGCAGCCATCATTTTGAAAGGCGTAAAGCCATCGATTGGCAAGTGCGAGCCGCGACGTTCCTTTGATCCGCTGCGAACTCCGGATACACCCTATCAAAGTGTTGCCACGCTTCTCCATCACCGGATGAACCATCATACCGGTCTTACGTTACCCTCCTTATGCCACCTCATCTGCTGCGGTCTCCTCCGTAATGAAACATCTTTGAAGTCGTTTCTTTACGGAAAGTACCACAATACTTTTCTCGCCACCTTAAATCAGTATCTTTTCTCCGTAACCGTCGACTACCTCAATATATCTGGACTCCCACAATGATCACACACATTTTTGGCGCCTCATTTTTATAATACAACATGCGATGAGTTAGGACGGTAATCTATTTTCTCGTAAGGCATTCCCGGACCAGAAGAAGTTTTCTACACTCGTACCAACTTGGGGCATCTTGTGTCCGTCTAGAAGAGCATCGCTTAAACATCCTAACAACTCATCAAAACAATTGATAGAGAAGTTATACTTGCATTTGAGCCATCATCCGTGTTACCATAGAGAGCGTGGTCACGGTGGTTTGATCATGTAAAGGTTTGTTTAGAAGATTCTAACGAGGTTAAGAATTCAGTCACAGATGGTAGTTGCTCGCTCATCATCAAAATCATAGCCAAAGTCATCCATCATATCTTGCATTACATCAACTTCATCAAATCCTTCGTCGGGAGGAGTAGGGACAAGACGAGCACAACCACTCTCACCGTGATAAACCCAACGATGATAACCGGCCTTAAACCCATTTTTACATAAATGCATTCCCATGTCATACCGTGTTCTCTTTCTACAGTTTCCACACTCCGTGCAAAGGCAATGAACGTACGCCGTGTCAGGGTTTGGGGTCGCCTTGAAAGCATTATCTACAAATGCATTGGCCTTCTCATACCATTCATCTGAATGTTGTCCGTTCGATCTCCATCCATCGTACATCCACCTCCTCTCTTCATCCATCGATCTTGACACGGGAAGCTATACTTTAGGGTTTCAGAATAGGCTTAGGAAGGCTTCTAAACCCACTCATGAATAGCCGCTTAGGCGTGTCCCGCTGTGGCATCGATAGGAACGAGATAAAATTTTGGCAGCATAACCCTATAGTTCTCTTAGTGCAACGATGGCTAAAAAGCTCAAATCCAGCTTAATAGCACTTATGTTATGCACTAGGAGAACTATATGGTTATACTGCCAAAATTTTGTCTCATCCCTGTCGATGCCACAATGGGACACTGACTAAGCTATGACTACTAAATGAGTTGTCCTTTGGGACGCCACACATTGGCTGTCCACTGAACAATTAGGGGTCATTTTACACAAAGCGTAACAGAAATGAATGAATCACCGTCCAATTTCTTTACGCGTTGTGTTTTACCCGAACGGGTGACGTACGGCTAGGTTACTAATCGGTTCGATGTAATACAAATTAAATACAATAAATTAGGCATAGCACATAGCAAAGCAAAAATACATATAGGATCATATGACAAAGCATTACAATTGCATTACCTAATTTCGTTATTTTATAAATTTTGTAATTTTTAATTATCACTACAAAACTAATTAACTCAATATTATATTAAAATCTATATATAAATTGCACCTAAAATTAAATGGTAAAACAAAACAATTGCATTATCTATTTTTAATTTTCTAAATTTTATTAATTTTAAATTAATACTAATTACAAGACAAATTAAAATTTCGACGGTTTAAGACCGTCGAGACTACCAACAATAATTAAAAAAAGGCGCGAAGAAACAACACGTACCTCCGATGATGGCGTCGATTATAGTTCTGACTAGACGCGACGGCGGTGGCGGCGGCAATGGCAGTGGGCGCGCGGCGACGGCGCGGCGGAGCGTGGCGGCGCGGCGGGCGGCGGCGGAAGGCGGGCGGCGGGCGGGCGGCGATAGCGCTGATGGCGGGGCGAAGGTGCAAAACGGCGGCTTGGCGCGCGGACGGCGGCGTTAAGCGCGAGACGACGGCGGAGCGGGGGCGCGGATCGAGGCGAAAATTGCCTAAGTCCCAGCGCGAGTTTCTTTATATACACCACTCTCGACGGCTTAAAGCCATCGAGATAGATACCGACCGGCAAATTAGCGAATGAAAACATGACACGTGTCGAGCGTATCTATATCGACGGCGCAAGGCCGTCGAGATAACTGGATGCCACGCGTGACCGTTGGGTCGCCATTTTCTCGACGGCTACCAGCCGTCGAGATAGCTCTCGTGGTCATCACCAATACAACTACGTGTCACATTGTCACAGGTCGCAATCTATATCGACGGCTACAAACCGTCGAGACAGATCAAAGGGTGACGTGGCCCGTTTGTTCCGTCAATATCGACGGCCTAAAGCCGTCGAGACAGATATGTGTCTGTCGGCTCTTGCTTGCCTATATCTCGACGGCTTGTTATGTGTAACCGTCGAGAAATGTCTATTTCGACGGCTTTCGTTGACTACCGTCGTCAATTATGCTCTTTATCGAGGGCTTTTTACTGTGCCGTCGAGAATCTGTTCTATCTCGACGGCTAGTGCAGTGCCCCCCTTCGATGGTCAACATAGCTTAGTTAATTTTTTTTATAAAAATTTTAAAAAACTTTGATGCTTCTTAATGGCTAATATTGTCTACGACATGATAATGTGCTATCAAGAAAATTTGTATGCTCAAATTAAATTTGCAAACGGAGTTGCTTATGTAATGGGTTATATCGAGCAGAGTATCAGTGAGCGTTCTATAGAGTTTTATGAATTATAGGTCAGGGGATATCAAAATTTTCAAATAATGCACCATTGCGGGAAAACCATTGTACATAGATCATTTCATTAGGAATGTAATAAAATATTGCTTTTAAAAAGATTTAAATACAATTTATTAGTTTTAAACATATATACATATATTATACCTAACATTAATTATAAATAAAAATTATTTTAAGAATTAGTATGCAAAAAAAAAACACGTTGTACCATTATATATTTTTCCCAAAATTTGGGACTGCATCAAACATTTTTTTATTTAAGATCTTTTTATTTAAATTGCTAAATAAGCAAATCTGCAAATTACGAAAAATATTTACAAAATGAAAAAATTCAATGGCCCAGCCCACCTGTGGAGCATGAACTATTCTCGACGGCCATACTCTAGCCGTCTAGATTGATTCATTCTGATGGGCCGGCCCATGAAATATTCACGACGGCTGAGTGTGAGCCGTCGAGATAGAGTCTTCCCGCCTTAGCGAAAAACCGAAAAAAACGTGCGCGCGGGCCTCAGTGACCTTATCTCGACGGCTTTCGTGTGGCCGTCGATATTAGTTGCACTGTGTCGACGGCATGCCCTTGGCCGTCGAGATTAGTTTCTCTGTGTCGACGGCTTATATTTGGCCGTCGAGAATATTTTTGGCCGTCGAGATTTCGCGCGTTTCTTGTAGTGCACCAACCACCATCCTCGCCACCTCAGTTCCCACTGCTGTCGCTGCAGGCACTGCCGCCACGGGAGCCGCCGCAGACACCGCCTCCACATGCACCGCCGCCGTCGTAGGCCCTGCCACCGTATACCGAGGGTGAGAAAATCTGCATTCCCCGTCACACTATATTGTCTAAGATTCATGTGGTATAGGAGAGTGAGTGCTTTGCTACTTTTGTGAACAACTTGTCAAAAACAGAGAACCAACAATGCGTGTTTAGGACTCTATGTAATCTACATTATTGTACTCTTATTTCTTTCTATTTAAGCGAGACTTTGTACAAAGGAGGCTTATACCTCCTACTTGGATGGTCTGTGCATTAGTTACAAGATGCTAAAGTTAGTCTTGGTCTCTACATTAGTTACAAGATGTACATACAATACCACAATAGTTTCATGTTTCGATAAAAATGTCCGCACATATTTGGTCCGATTCATACTCAGACCGTATTCGTTCCTGACAATATTCGACCCCATATTCGTATTCGGAATATTCGTAAGATCTGATTTCGATAAAAAAAAATATGTTAAGTATATGGTTTAGCCATTATCCGATCCGATATGAACCGTTTACAACCGTATCTACAATAGAGAGAAAACAATCAGCATCCTGTGAAGGGGAAGATGCACATGCTGTTCATCACTTTGGACACCACCATGCCTTGGCAGTCTGCAATCTTCTGAATTCTTGGATCTAAAATTCTAGAGACAAGATTGATGTTTGATGAGAAAAGGGAAGATCTCGGTATGTCGTTTCCAAATAATTTCTATTGTTCTTGTTAAGAAGGGAGTAATTAGAAGCATAGCTAGTGATCGGCACAACGTTGATTTATTGTGCTATGAAATGTTCTTTCACTGCTTAATCATTGCATGCCATACGGTGTCAATCGGTGGCATAGAATGCCAAGATTAGGCCCTTGCAGTAGGAGGGGGCACGTCGTCATTCTAGACAAACGACAAATAGATTTGGTAGGGTTTCCCCTCAACATTCGTCCATGATGGCAAGATTGTTCCCCTTCAGATGGGCAATCCATTCAATCCTTAGCATGATCAGAGACGGAGGAGGAGGAAAAGGAAGAGCACTTTACCTGTTTGGAATAGAGTGCCGGCATGGTCATGTTGTCGATAGGGCTTGGCGCCACTTACCACAGCGTAGCCCAAGGTTCAGCGGCGCCCTGAATTACACACCGTGCGGAGGCATTGGATAAAAAGGTTGGGAACTCGTCGATGTGAATGCCTGCCCTGGCATCGACACGACCCCAGAGAGGTCGACATCGACCGGCTGTGCTCCATGGCCTCGACCTAATCAGGTCATGGTGAAGCCATATTTCCAACCAAGCTAGGAAATTTTGCCACGTATGCGGAACGTGCGAACCGACCGGAATAAATCCGAATCATTATGACCATTTACATATTTTGCAATTTCCGTAGTACAGGGGCTGATGAAATCGGTGTCTCACGTTGTTGAATATTTCCACAATTTTGCGGACAAGTCAGTTAATTTTTCACATACGCCAACGTGCTAACTAGCCATAATTCTTCTTTTGTTGCGCGAAGTGGGGGATAAGCATAAATTTGGAATTTATTAATATGTTTATATTAATATTTTTCCAAATTAAATGAATCATTTATTTTACTATAATTTAAATAGCCTTTTCTGTTGTACTGCGCAAGGGGCCAACGTCAGCCACCATATTAAGCCATGTATGCATGGCTACGTGGCAGGTAAGTTTTTCTTTTTCCTTTTTTTCTGGTTTATATCTTTTTATTAGCATCTCTGATTACCGAACATATTAAAAGAGATTCCTGACATTTTTTCGAACAAAATGTGGCATTCTCTATTTTGTCGTACGTCACTTGTATTTTCAAAACCCTAAAAATAAAATAAAAGGAAATTGCTATTACAAATCCTTAGTTTAAACTATTTTAAATTAGGTTTAAGCCAAAATCCTAGGAAATCTTTTAGGAAAATTCTGAAAAAATTTCAAAAATCTTAGAAGCCATCATTTAGCCACCCTTCAAATTTCAAGCCCAAAGCCCAAGGCTAGCTCATGATTCCGTGAAGTGCTTCCATTCTGCCGAGAGCTCGTCAAACCCATGAAATGATGAGAAAACGTGGAAGAACAATGCCCAAACATGGCGGAGAGATTTGTGAATACTCGTGCTAAGCCAGAAGCCAAGCCAAAATTTCCGGATTTGTGAATTTACCAAATTTGGGAGAGTTCTAAACCTACTCGGATTAGAATTTGAGCCCAATTCAAAGTCTACACACTTAAGGGTCTGACCTAGGTCGATCACCATAGTATAAATACTCGCCAAGACCCCCTCTCAAGTCCACAACTCGAAAAACCCTCAGATGCCAACCTTAGCCGTCAAAAACCCTAGCCGCCGAGGAGTTTCCGAGGTATCTCTCTGTGCGTTGCCGAAACCCGTGTAGATGTCTCCATTGTGTAGAGCTTGTCGAGACGGTCAAGATGGATACCTGGATCATCGGTTTTGGTGGAGAATTGCGCCCAGAAAAGCTCGTCGGAGTTCGCCACACCGTCCTCGCCGCCGGTGTCTCCGCGACAGCACCCCGCCCTGGATCCGCCGACGCCATTCCCCGCGCGCCACCTGTCCCCAACCAGCACTGCCTCACCCGCGCGTGCGCGCAGGCGCTTCGGCCCCGCCGATGTCACGCGTCGGCCTGCCATTGGCCGTCGCCCTTGACCGATCGTCGTCGCGCGCGTCGCCCCGTA
This sequence comes from Raddia guianensis, assembly GCA_036346415.1. Taxonomy (NCBI): domain Eukaryota; kingdom Viridiplantae; phylum Streptophyta; class Magnoliopsida; order Poales; family Poaceae; genus Raddia; species Raddia guianensis. The sequence goes on from CM070536.1 coordinate 58,656,830, forward strand.
TCGCCTCCCGCCCCCCAATCCCACATCGCCACGTAGCGCTGCCGTGTGTGCCACGCGTTGCCTCGCTGTCCCGCCCGTGCCGTGTCTGCCACCACGTGTCTGTGCTGCGCTGACGCTCGATTCAAATCTGTTGGTTCTGCTGGTTTTCTTCGGTTTAATGGTTTATTTATTTCTTGGATTTCCTATTTTTTGAAATTTTCAAGAATTGTTTAGGGAGCATCTGAACTGCAAATTGAATGATTCCAGATCCATTAAATCCTATAAATAGTCTAGAATTTTATATATATTATTGAGGTGCATGTTCTATTGAAAAAATTTCTGTTCTCATGCATGTGCATCTACGTGTAGATCGTTCCTACGTGCACTGTTCGGGAGCTTTCCAGGAGTAGTTCGGAGCAGGACCCCAGGACCCGGAGTTTTCCCCGGGCAAGATAGATTGCATCTTACTCTTCTATTCTACAAAACTCACCCGTTATTGTTTTTATTTACTTTTCTCTTGCATGAAATGAAGGGAAGGGTTAGAATCCGATTATATTCACACTGAGTCATCTACCCTATGAATTTAGCCATTTATTGTTGTCTTAGTATTTCCTAACATATCCTTGTGCATAGATGCTAGTGCTCGTGGGTTGTTAGGTTATTCATCATTATTTACTCTTGTGACTTGGTATGATTGGAGGTGATGAGTTACTTTAATAATCTAATCAACTAAAACCTATGTGGCATGTGTTGACTAAAGGTGGCAAGTCGGGTGGTTTTGTGGAATGAGGGTTGTGGTGGAGATAGTCACCTTGGTCTAAGGACCCTTAACGTGCGCTTATCTGGCCAAACCATACAAGCGCAACCATTAGTGCTAGCTCTAGCATGTCGGCCAACATGTGCTAGTCCTGGCTTAGTAGATAGGGAAAACTGTTAGCACACGATATTTTGAATAGATTGGGTTGCGGTCCATTGGCTCAAGAGTGGGACCCGAGTTGTCGAAAGCTTAGAGGGGTATCGGTGTTAATAGAAGGAAGTAATGAATTGTCTTGTATCATTAATTGGTCTAGGCTCCAAAGAAAGAGCTCAGACACAAAATTACAACTAGGCTTATGGGTAAAGTGTGCTACACTCTACAGAGGTTAAAACTATCATGATAGCCGTTCGCACGGTCATGGAAGGGGAGGAAGGTCGTACATGATAGTCTAATGTGTTAATAATAACCTGATGTGTTGGTTTTTGTTTGAGTTGTTCGAGGCTTGTGTAGTTCTGCAGAGGGGCTTTGGAAACCGAGCTCTGTGTGCTATTTTGGGAATCTTATCATTATTACTTGTTCTACAAACGCTTTTATAACACTTTAACTAATCTGACTAGAATACGTGATAATGCAAATAGCCATCCTGTTCTTGTTTATATCCTTGCATTCATTATAAGGATTCTTGCTGGGTAGTCGTGTACTCACTATACAAACCACGGATATATTTGTATTTAGGAGAAGACTCAGGTTCGGTTTGCCTATAGGATTAGGAGGATTCTGTGCCGGATTTCGACCAAGATTAGCTATCGCTCGAGGGTTGGATTAGAGCATCATCATACTTTATTCCGCAACATTTATTTGGATTTTCGCAATCTGAACTATATTATATTGTCTTAATGAAACTATTGTAATAAGTGGTTGGGCTACAATTACTTTTGCATAATATGTTATTTTCATAGTTAATTGTGATTGTGTGATGATGTTCGACAATTATCGCTCATGAGTTGCTAGCATTGATCTCTAGGACTAGCAATCGATCTTGAGTGGATCCTGGTGGAGCCGGAGTCGTGACAAAAGTTGGTATCAGAGCCAGGCTGACCCTAGGAAGTGTAGCTAGTGAGTTGGTAGCTTTTGAAAATTTAACCATGTCATATTTTCATATTAATTTCCCTTTATCCTTAACTTATTTGATAAATTTGTTGGCCTAACTTGTTTAGCCTTTTTCAAAACCTAGATGTCGGCATCTCATACTGATGGAGAGCGCCAGGGCTTCCCTGCACTGCTGTGGGGTTTGCTAAGGGACTTGGGCTATGAGAGAAGGCCCAAGTATACCATAACACTGATTCACCTTAATAGGATGAGCCATAAATGCGTCAAGTTGATGGTTCATTATTTGGATCATGCTTTATTTGTGTTAGCATGTGGTGTGTTCCCTTATTATTTGGATCTTTGAATGGAGTGATAAAAAGCATTTATAAAATTATTATATCTAAAGGATGTCGCTTACCGTTTAGTCTTCTTTTCTATCTTTCCTGTCTTAGCAGATGGCCAGAGGTCGTGCAAGTGAAGCTCGTGGAAGAGGAAGAGGTCATGGAAGGGTAGAGGCCGTGGACGTGGAGTTCAGCCTATACCTATCAACTTGCAAGAAGAGCTAGATCACCCGGTCAATCAATAGAATGCAGTAGCTCAGGGTGGTAAAGTCAATGATCAAGGGCAAGTCAACCAAATGCTCAAGATGCTGGCAATCAAGTAGGACCGGTCAACGTCGGTGTTCAGGATCCACAGCCGTCGCCTCAGCCTCAGCATCCGCCGCCGCCGGCTGGAGCAGCGCAGAATGCTTTGATTCTCCAAGCGTTGCATCTGATCGTGGATCGTCTGAATCAGCCGCCGCCGCAGCTTATGCCAGTGCCTGGGTTGCCGCGCGCAGTCGAAGTTCAGTGAGTTTATGGGAACTCGACCACTGGAGTTTTCTGGTCGTGGAGACCTAACCGAAGCCGAAGACTGGGTTAAGAATGTTGAGAATAAACTCTACTTGGCCAACTATGATGATTATGAGAGCGTGCAATACGCTGCTCATATGCTCAAAGGGAATGTTGCCCACTGGTGGGAAAATTATTGTGCCACCAATCCGGACTACGTGAACATGGGATGGGATGACTTCCTGAAAGTTTTCAAGAACCATCATGTTCCGATGAGTGTTCGGGAAGGGAAGAAGCACGAGTTCGAAGGACTGCGCCAGAGCAACAGATCTATTGATCAATATATTGGCAAGTTCATTGAGCTATCCCATTATGCGCCAGACTTAGGCCCAGTTCTTTTTAGCTTAACGGCTTAACAGCTTAACGTTTTATCTACGTTTGGAAAACACATATGATTTGAGTTTTTTGAGTCCGTTTTTTCACTGTTTTGAAGGTGGATCCTAATGCTTTAAAAAGCAAGTCAAACAAAATGTATCCGAATCTCGAGACTACCTCGAGAAGCACTTGAAGTTCAGTCATTTTAGCCGTTCAGATCAGCTCAAAAGAAGAGGACCTTAGTCGCTACTGAAAAAGCCAAGGTCTGGCGTTTGACAGAAGGACTGGACACTTGGTATGGGGTTCAGTTGAAGCCGCTTCGTTGTGAGACTTTTGATGATGTCACTGTAAGGACTCGTATTCTGGAGGGAGCCCATCGCAAGCACAATGACGAGAAGAAGAGGAAGTTCAATTCTTAGTAGTCAAGCAGCAATGTGAGGCCTCGTACTATCAAGCTCAGAGTTTTGGACAAGCGCAGAATCAGCAAAGGCAGTACCAAAATCCTGGTTTGAAGCAATCATTCACTGCTCAGCATGGAAGCAGTTTTCAGCAAGTTCGTCAGACACAGCAGGTCGGAGGGGTCGGAGGCCAAGTGCAGAGTCAGAATAAGACTCCCGATGCTGGTGTGACTTGTTTTAAGTGTCATCAGCCGGGACATCTATCGTATAACTGTCTGCTCAACAAGGGAGGCCAACCTCAGCAAAATCAAGGAAGGACGCCTGCTCGTCAGCCGCAGCAAGGGAAGAATCGTGGAAGTGCTTTCAAGATGCCCCAAGGAAGTGGACGTGTTAACCACGTCACTGTGGAAGAAGCTCAGAATGCTCAGGATATTATCCTCGGTATGTTCTTGGCAAATTCAATCCATGTTACCGTTTTATTTGATTCAGGAGCTTGGCATTCTTTTATTGTGAAGGAGGTTGTAGTTGATAATGGTTGGAGGGTAGTACCCCTTAGGCAATCGTTGCTTATTCAATCACCTGGAGGGACTAAGAACGCAAATGAGGGATGTCCGGATGTGGATCTAGACATTGGAGGTTATAAGTCTCCCACTAAGTTGATTCTGATAGATTCTAAGGGCATACAAGTGATTTTGGGAATGGACTGATTGAGTAAGTATAAGGGAAGAATTGATTGTATTGATAGATCAGTAACCTTTACTACTTTAAATGGAGAGACCATCAAGTATGTGTCTTTGCGGAAAGAAAGCCCGGTTGTTATGTTGCATCACCTGAAGATGATGCGAGGGGACGGAGAAGAGCGTCTGCCTTTGGAGGAAACTCTGATAGTGAATGAATTTATGGATGTTTTCCCCAAAGATTTACCTAGAATTCGACCAGATCGGGAAGTTTAATTCAGTATCGACTTGTATCCGTGTACAGAACCTATTTCTCAACAAACGTATCTAATGAATCCTAAGGAGCTAGCGGAGATGAAGACACAACTTAAGGATTTAAAGAATAAGGGTTTCATTAGACCGTGTGTTTTTCTATGGGGATCGCCAGTGATATTTGTGGAGAAGAATCGTGAGAAGACCCTTAGGATGTGTGAGGACTGCCGGAAGCTCAATGAAGTGACCATCAAGAATAAATATCCATTGCCATGAGTGGATGACTTGTTTGATCAATTGAAAGGAGTCAAGGTGTTTTACAAAATCGATTTGAGATCAGGGTACCATCAAATCAAGTCAAGATCAGAGGATATACCAAAGATGGCGTTCACTACCCGGTATGAATTTTATGAATATATGGTGATGTCGTTCGTTCGGACTCACTAATGCCCCGGCACATTTTATGATGCTCATGAGCAAGGTCCTGATGGATTATTTGAACAAATATGTTGTGGTATTCATTGATGATATACTCATTTATTCTAAGAATGAGGAAAAGCATGCCGAGCACTTGTGACTTGTCTGTAGAAGTTGAGAGAGCACTAGTTGTATGCTAAGTATGCAAAGTGTGACTTCTAGATCAAGGAGGTAATATTTCTGGGTCATGTCATCTCTGAAGATGGAGTGTTAGTGGATCCATTCAAAGTTAGTGAGATTCTAGAATGGAAGGTACCGAAGTCGGTTACCAAGGTCAGAGGTTTCTTGTAATTGCTGGATATTATCGTCGCTTTATCGAGGGATTTTCTAAGATTTCTCGACCGTTTACCCAGTTATTGAAGAAGGACACTAAGTTCAAGTGGACATCTTAGTGTCAAGATAATTTCGAGCTATTAAAGAAGCTAACATCACCACCGGTATTAGTACTACCGGATATTCATAAGGACTCTGAGGTATATTGTGATGTTTCAAAGTTAGGAATCAGATGTGTTCTTATGCAGGAAGGGAGAGTTGTTGCCTATGCTTCACGACAACTATGGCCCCATGAGTCGAATTATGCTACTCATGATTTGGAGTTAGCTGTAATGATGCATGTTTTAAAATTTTGGAGGCATTATCTAATCGGTAATCGCACCGAGATATATACTGATCATAAGAGCCTCAAGTATATATTTACCCAACCAGATCTGAATATGAGACAGAGGAGATGATTGGAGCAGTTAGCGGATTATGATGTGGGTATCCATTATCATGAAGGCAAAGCTAATGTGGTCGCCGATTCATAAAGTCGGAAGTTAAGGAGTGAGCATATCCAAGAAGAAGCTGAGAAGTTGAATTTAATGATTGTTCCGCATGGTTATGTGCATAGTCAGTTGAATATGATGGAAGTGCAACCAGATCTTTAAGATCAGATCAAGAAGGCTCAAGACGACAACGATGGAATTCTTGACATCATTGTTGGGATAATCTTAAATAAGGCGCTAGGATTCGTGATAAATAAAGAATGTATTGTTTTGTTCGATAAAAGGATCTTCATGCCAACTATGAAGGATGTTAGAGAGTTGATATTGAAGGAAGCACATAATCCAGCATATTCTATTCACCCCAGGAGTACCAAGATGTATCTAGATCTGAAAGAGAGATATGGTGGTCGGGAATGAAGAAGGATATAGCGGAGGTTGTTTCCATATGTGATATATGCCAAAGAGTGAAGGCCGATGTAGGCAGGTGACTAACTGGGGGGTCACCGCCGACAATGAATTTGTACGAGGGGACGCTAATCAAGAAACAAACCAGATGGGTAACACAAGACAGGGTTATACAGGTTCAGGCCCTCAACGGAGGTAATACCCTACTTCCTGTGCTCTGGGATTATGGTTGATCAATGTGCGAGATGCAAGATGACCAAGGTTATTGTGTATGCTTGATGATGATGCTGAAGATGTTCTCCTTCTACGGTCTTTATCCCCTTCCTTTATATAGTGCAGGGGGGATAGGATTACAGAACGTCGCGGGGTATATGACAACTATTTCTGTTATGATGTTACATGGAATGTATGCATTGATCTGCTAATTACATGGAGATATACCATATCCTCGGATTCTCTCTTGCGGCGCAAGGCAGTGTAACCCGAGTAATCTTCAACCCTAATCGACCGACCTGGATTGCCCCCCATCTGTTCCCTTATGGGCCTTCTAGAGGGTACCCGGGGCCCATGTAGTCCACAGTAGCCCCCGAGTGCTTTACGATCGAGTCAGATGCTTGGCCGACTAGTTTCGCCTATATCTCCTGCAATCTGAAAAGAGATTGTAAAGAACTCAAGAAATCTTAAGTTTTTGTGTTGAAATAATGCCTAGATTTGGCGATACCAAACTCCAGCTTACTCGGCCCATTGGGCGCATCACCTCAACAGAAGGGTTCGGCTCCTGAGCACCCACTCTTGCTATACGAGAGCGGCTACGGACCCAACATGGGGTATGCCTTAAGCCACGCCGTCACAACCACATCTTGCAGCATCTTTGTAATCTTAAGCGCTTCAAAAGTATCAAGCATCAGTAGCCGGTCTTAACTTGTAAGAGCCATTTTCGGCCCAACATGGGCGCACCTTTTCGGTAGGGTGGTACTGTCCCAACCGGGGAAGGATCGACTTGTGCCCCTCGTATGTACCAATTGGATACGACTTTGCCGAGAGGTATTTGTATCCGGGTAGCGGTATACAACTGGCGACCTTACAAAGACATACCTCAAGAAGTTGAATCCAAATTTCACCAACACCCAACCTCAAACATGCGAAGTTAGCTAGTGTCCCAACGTGGGGTGTGCCGTGGAATATTTTTAACTTTGGCGCTGCCGGTGATATGCCCTCCAGGGTGCACCGAGGCCGAATTAGGCTCGATTTTAACACATTGCCACCGCTAGCGGCGTGTTAAGAAAGACTGTTAAGGGGGTTGCCCCTTGCAGTTTCAGCCCAAGCCTAATTAGGGGGAGGCGAAGCGTTTTCACGCCCTTTTCTCACACGGTCGAAGCGGTACGTGTTTCCGTCGGAAACCGTATTCGTTCCCACTTCCGTCCCATCGTCATGATGGTTTTACTGTGTTCGAAATGGATTACCAGGCGCGTCCCTTGAACTTCCTCTGAGTATAAAAGAAATCCCAGGGGCAGAATACTACTTCACCTTCGGCTTTCGAGTTGTTGAGTTTGATCGGCGACATCCAGAGATCTCTTCATCTCCAATCAATCGAAAGATCAAAAGAAAGTCATGGATCCATGGGAAGCCGCCGTCCTTTGGGTTCCGTGCTTTCATATTGCTGTGACGAGCCGTTAAGGTTTCACCGCCTTGATGGCGGGAGGAGTATGCGGAAAATATGGCCCAAGAAGCCATTAGGGTCTTGGTCAGCGGTCATCCGCGACTTTATGTCGTCCGCACTCCCCTGAAGGATGCCCTCGTTTCCTCCATTCTCAATGTGAGCTGGTCGTCAGAGTGATTCATCTTTTATCTGTATCCGCGCGAGCCAGCGACGAGCCCTAGCTCGATGTGCTGAGCCGCGGAAAATATGTAGTCGGGCCTTTTAATGAAAATCTTTTGGGGAATCCGATATCTTTTGCTTTGATCTTGAATCTTGCAAGGCCGCTTCTTCTCGATTTGACCTCGAATCCGCGACACCGCTTCATCCGAGTAGTTAGGCTCATCCGCTCCTAGACAGGCAGTCGGCGCGTAACGCAGACCTCTTGGGGGGAACCACTCGGCCGGCCGAGTGATTATCGGGCCCCTCGCGGAAAGGCCGCATCCGGCGCTAGACTAAGGCCCGGCCCAGAATGCGAAACTTTGCCCGTTGCTATAAGCCTGGAACAGGGGGACGAAATTGGTTCACCTTAGCTGCGTTTCGCGCCAGTCAGTTAGCTTCTTCAGCAAGCTCCGCCGCTAGGGTTCTTCTCCGTCGCCACCTCCGCCGCCACCCGTCTCCGATCGCAATGGCTCCACCATCCCCTGCCGCCCCTAAGGCTGCTAAGAGCGGGAAGGAGTGGGTAAAATCCATCACGACCGAACGGAGGCTACAGAAGCTAGTATCCCTCGGCGTGCTCCCGTCAGAAGGGTTCGTATCTTGGCATGCTGCCGCCGACGAATCCTGCCCTACCCCTCATCCGGACGAGGTAGTAGTCTTCGAGTCTTTCTTCCTTCGCGGCTTCGGCCTTCCTTGCTCCTCTTTCTTCCGGGGTTTGCTCCATTTCTATGGGATTGAGGTCTCGCATTTGAACCCCAACTCCATCTTTCATATTGCGATTTTTGTTCACGTCTGTGAGGCCTATTTGGGGATCGCCCCTCATTTCGACCTTTTCGGATTCCTTTTTCTTCTCAAACCCTACCCCAACAAGGACAATCCCAAGGCGCGGCGCGCGGGATTCGATTCTTGGAAGGGGTCAAAAGTTTTATTTCGATCTTGCTTGAAAACCTCCAACAAAGGCCGCACTTTTCGAGTGGTTTTATTGTGCCAACTCTCCTCGGCTCTCCTTCCTTCTCCGTGAGTGCCCCGGTCCGTCCCTCTGGTCTTCTCTCTCCGCCGATGACGGGTGAAGCCAAGTGAAGGAACTTCTTGTTCTTCTCCACAGAGCCAAATCTGCTGGGTTGACCGGTGTGGGGGTAGTGTGGAACTATACCGAACATCGTATCCAGCCCATCAAGGAGAGGGTCCATCTCGCCTTCGAGTACTCGGGGCCCCAAGACGCCACTCGGGAAACCGGTGAGAACCTTACGCAGAAAGAGATCATCAGCCGAGTGGCTGAGCTTTTTGCTCCGGGCTAGGAAATAGCTCCCGCGGAATGCCCGGCTTCATACCATTTGGGGTACTTGCCACCAGCGGTAAGGAAGAGATCCTCCTCAACTCAACCGCGATTTGTCGATGTAAGATTAGGATTAATGTAATTAATTTGTCGCGTCGCAGGGGCGCGAGACCTTCTTCTCTATCCCTCCGGTTCCGGAAGCTCCACCCCAAAAGGATGCCCCTCGCAAGCGTCCCGCTGAGGGCTCGACGAGTGCTCCTCCGGCCAAAAAAGGCAAGGGGGACGCTTCAAGGGACTCGGACGAGTACGATGAAGAGGAAGATCTTGTCCGCGCTGCGCCGCGCCGCCAATGACGAAGTCGCCACCCATGAACCTCGCAGCCACAAAGCCCTCCGCCTCACCAGTCGGCTGACCCAAAGGCCGCGTCTGGGGTGAAAAAACCTCCCGGCTCGGGCCCGAGTGGCTCGGGCATGAAATTCAAGATGAAATACATCCCGTCACATAGGTACTCCTTTGCGACGCCATAACTTTATAATGCGTAGAGATGTGTATCTTGAAAGGTCATCGAATGCTCTCAGAAAACCAGTAGATGACGACAAGCCGCCAAGTTCCAGGGACTCGGCTCGGCCCACCGTGCCTCACCAGGACTCTGGCCCATCCGCCGCTAGCCACCAACCCTCGTCGGCGAAGGGGAAAACTCCAGCTTCGGCTCCAGCTAGCTCAGAGCCAGAGATCGAGGAGATTCCTCGCCCCTCCGCCAAAGCACACACTCCACCCTTCCGATTGAAATGGCGGAAAGAGATGGAGGGCTACGAGGTCGACGACGGGCAGGAAGCCGAAGAGTGGGAGGTCTTGGACCAAGTAACCGCAATCCAAGCTGAAATATACAAGGTAAAACTCCTTCTTGCCATGAATCTTTATCCTGCACGGTGGAATCCCACTAATCCACCTCCCTTCTCCACGCAGCGCATGAAGGAGAGGTCAAAGCAAAAGACCCGATGCATGGAGAAGACGGTAGACGAGCTGAAAACGCGCGACGAGTTTGACAACGCGCTGTATGCTGCCAAGCGACAATATCACGGCCGGATCGAAGAACTCCACCGCGAGGTCACCGAGCTTCGATTTCACCACGTGGAAGAGTCTAACACAAACCAAGGTATAGACCCCAATCCGTGTTAAATCTCTAAAAAGGACGTTCCATTGGTAATGATCTTCAATATTTGCCATCGAGTGTAGCTCTGGAGGCGAGGCAGAAGGCCCTAGAGGAGGAAGTCCGCCAAGCCAACGATCGAGCCGAGGAGTCGGCTAAGCAGTTGGAAGGTAACTTTTCCCGACTGGCTCTCCCTGGCTCAACCTCACTGAAACCTGACTGATATGCTTCACCCGACTGGTTGCGCAGAGCTTCGCCGCCGAACCTCGATGGGAATTGCCCCAATACTTGAGTGCCTTTATCCGGATGAGGAGCCGCCGAACGATCCTGACCTCCTGATGGCTCATCTCGATGCTATTCCCGAGCGGATCAAGGTCTTCACTCGGGAGGCCGCAATAACGTGCACCGGCCAAGGCCTCGCCATCGCGAAGTCAAACTTTCCTCGCCGAGACTGCGGAGCCGTCAAGGATGGGTTTGCTTGCTCGGAAGAGGAGGCCGCGGCTCTGTTAGAGGAGGTTCATCCGACTGCTGTCCAGATAGTCAATCAATTGGACTTGTAGTTATGCCTGTAATAGAAACTTTTGGTTGATCCCCAGTACTGGTGATCCAATTTATCTTAATAGTATGTTTTATCCTTTTTCACGACACGCATCCGCCGACTGGTCCAGCCCCCGAGTGCCAGGAAGTAGCGCTTGGCTTTCCTATGCAACTGCGGAGTAGCTAAACATTGTCGCTGGGAAATAAAAGCGCCATTACTCAAGAATTTTCATAATACTCGAATGCGATCAACACATGTAGAGAGAAAACAACTTTATTGATGAGATAGGATGCGGTTGACTCCGCACACTATTTAATGTAGCCCCCGACTTACTGCTTAGTCGTTTACGGCCAAGTAGCAAGTCAAAAGAAGGGAAACTAAATACATAATGCTGCTTGAATACATGAACTAAGGGAAAAAAACGACGTAGCTGCTCGATGTTCCAGGTGTTGGACACTTCAGATCCATCTTCACGATATAGCCGATAAGCCCCCGGGCGGGTCACCTCAGCGATCGCATAGGGGCCTTCCCAGAGTGGAGAGAGTTTATGCTCGTGCTTCTGATTCCTTCGAAGGACCAGGTCTCCCTTGGAGAATGCACGGCCCCGTACGTTGCGCTGATGGTAGCGACGCAGGCCCTGTTGGTACTTTGCCGACTGGATCAATGCTGCTTCCCTGGCTTTCTCGAGCCGATCGAGGTCTTCACACCTTGCTTCATCCGACTGATTATCGTCGTAACCGGCAACCCGAGGGGACCGGAACTTCAATTCAGTCGGGAGGACCGCCTCAGAGCCGTAGACAAGGAAAAAGGATGTCTGCCCAGTGGCTCGGCTTGGGGTTATTCTGAGCCCCCAGAGCACAGAGGGTAACTCCTTAACCCAGCGCGTGGCATACGGCTTCAGGCGATCGAAAATCCTGGCTTTGAGCCCTTATAGTACCAATCCATTGGCGCGCTCAACCTGTCCGTTGCTCCTAGGATGGGCCACCGAGGCATAGCAGATCTTGATGCCCAGCTCCTCGCCCCAATCTTGAAATTCGCTGCTTTTAAACTGAACGCCATTGTCGGTGATGATGCGATTGGGTATGCCAAAACGTACGACGATGTCTCGGAAGAACTCGCTTGCTTTGGCCGCCGTGATGACAGCAACCGGCTTGGCTTCAATCCACTTGGTAAACTTGTCGATGGCGACGAAGAGATGGGTGAACCCGCCTTGCGCTCGCTTGAGGGGGCCCACCATGTCCAGATTCCAGACGGCGAAGGGCCATGAGATTGGAATCGTCTGTAGATCTTGGGCCGGCATGTGAATCTGCCGTGCGAAAAACTGACACCCATCGTATCTGCGTACTATGTCTTCCGCATCTGTGACCGCGGTTGGCCAGAAAAATCCTTGCCGATATGCTTTGCCCACCAGGGTGCTAGCAGCCGCGTGGTGCCCGCATTCTCCCAAGTCGATTTGGTGAAGTAGATCTCTGCCTTCTTGCTCAGATATGCAACGCCTTAGTACTCCGGAACTGCTTTTTCTGAAAAGCTCGTCCCCGACCACCTTGTAGCTTTTGCTTCGCCGTGTAACGCACTCGGCTAGGCTTCGATCCTCGGGTAACTCATCACGAAGAAGATAATCTAAGTAAGGCTGAGTACATCCGGGGTTAATTGCGAATACCTCTGCGTCGGGCTCTGGCTGCTTCTCTTGGTTTTCTCCCGGTGCAGATGGTAGTTTGATAGACGGTGCGCGTAGCTCCTGGACGAAAACACCAATCGGGACCTGGGCCCAAGTGGATCCCATCCGCGATAGCTCGTCTGCTGCTTCGTTGTCGCGGCGGAGCACGTGTGTAAGCTCTAGACTGTCGAACTTGTCTTCTAGCTTTCGGACCTCCTAGCAGTAGGCCGCCATGCTATCGCCAATACAGGACCACTCCTTTTGTACTTGATTGTCCACGAGTTGGGAATCCCCGCGTACCATTAGCCGCCTGACACCAAGCGAGATGGCAATGCGTAGCCCGTGGATGAGTGCCTCGTACTAGGCGGCTGTCGGGGATAAAATTACGGCCCATTGCCATGGCCCACTCCCTGACGGCCCAATCGAACAGCCTACTAGGGCCCAGCTCCCTGGAAGGTTCTATCTGGCCCATATGCATCTAGCCGAACAGCTTCTTGGCTGGCACGGTGCGTAACGGCCTAAGATTCCTGTTTGAGTCCTACTCGAACAAGAGTTCTGCACGGCTACGTGAAGACCCGGACGTGGTTTTCCGGATTGGATGAGGAGTCGTGATCCCCAAGAATTGGAGTCTACCTTATCTATCTTGGGACGTATTTGGCATGTACGAGTTCGTTATGATCTTGTAGTTAGCCCGGCCCGATATTCCCTCGGTAGGTCGGTTTGCTCTGCACTATATAAACAGGGCCCCTATGGCGTTTAGAGGATCCCGGGCATTGAGTTTTACATCTTAGCATCTAGCGTAGAGCTTTCGCACTTGTACACACATAATCTCGCCGAGACTTGTTCGTCTCGTCGTGCCACCTCTTGTAATAATCTTTGATATATAAGAAAGGCTGGAGGTAGGGCTATTATCTCTCCCGAGAGGCCTGAACCAGGATAAAAACCCCTGTCTCCTGTTCGTTGCTATTCGCGATTGTTCGGCGTGTCTCCTATCTCAATTCTAAAGAACCTTGGTTGACTTGGGTCAATATCCCAACCGTCGACAGCTGGCGCCGACCGTGGGGACACGCAGATCGAGCATGTCGAACTCTACCAGCGACCAGGAGATTCTTCCTGAGGACTACGACTCAGAAGGGCAGGATGCCTCTTCCCCTGTCAGATCGGATCGATCCCTTCGATCTTGATCGCCTTCCAGATCTGGTTCCCGATCGTGGGGATCAAAACTCATACGGATCACGGGGAACATTACTTTGGCGGTGGATGTCGGGAGAGAGCTGACCAGCACTTGGAACATCGACCAGCTTAGTAAGTTCCTTGTGTAGGTCTTTCGTTTCCTAGCTTCGCGCTTTTTCTCAAATTTTGCGCCTTAGTTTGTCCAAGTCTCTCGGGCTGCCATGTAAAGTTCAACCCATTGAGCGGTGAATGCTCGCGGCCCCCTGCGGTCCTTCTCACCACTCGTCTTCTCAGACTACCTTTCTCTCTGGTAACACTTGATGGCTGCCCGGTCTTGTGAACTCTTGGCTCAGCAATCTTTAGGATTTTCCCTGCCCGTATCTAGCTTCAACAAGTTCCTAAACTCAGAGTTGCGTAACACGGCATCCAGCCTCGCGGCTAAGCCTGCTCTCGTAAGCCCTCCGCGGCAGAGGCACTTACCGCTCACGGCACAACCACTTGGCAAAGCTCGCTCGTAAGCCCTCATGGCGGAGGCACTTTCCTTGTTCGGTTACCTTCGAAATCGCCTAACTTACGTTAACGAGCAGTTCCTGGAATGAGTCGATCAGGATACGGGTGTCGCTCTAACTCTCTACGCACATGCTTGAAGTCGCAAGTTCAGGTCTTCATGTATCGTCCGTACCGGGGGCTAGAGCGTCGCTCTTTCTCTTGTGCACCTGTTCGAGTTCGCAAACTCAGTCCTCGGAGTACTGCACAACGGGCTGGGAGTTAGGCTAAGCGTTCTACGGTTTCTTAAAACTTTCTAGCTATTCGCCTTGCTCTTGGTTTCTGTTCGTCCTTGTCTTTTCTGCTCTTTTTGCGAGGAAAAGCTGCTCGATCGAACTCTCGCTCGATTCAAGCGCTGCTCGGCGGTCCTAAGTCGCTCGGCCAGCTCCTCGGAGGATCTCTCCTCGGTCGATTGGGACTTGAGCTGAATTTGGCAACCCGATGCGTTTTCAGTTTCTCGGTTCCTTTCCTTAGCGTTGGTTTTCCAAAACCTCGTTGGTCTTCGCTCCGTGGCGCTCCCAGCGTCTGAGCATGTCTTTTATCTGGCGGCGACCTATATGGCTCCGGTTAACCAAGCGGTGCACCACCGAGGAGTTTACGCCACCGTAAGCCGATTCTCGCCATAGCGGGCATGCCCACCGTAGTCGATTCTCATCATAGCAGGCACTCTGGCGCTGGTTCCGCGCTCGCCGAGGCGACACCAATGCTATCGGGTCCAAGCCCATATAAGATTTCGCCTCGCACGTTTTTCCTGCGGCTAAGGTCCCGATCGCCTTCCCTGGTTAGCGGTCTTAGCCACAGCGGGACTGCACTTGCCCGCACACGTCTTTTTTATCCATGCTATGTCCTTCCTAGCACGGTAATCGAGCAATGCACCACCTACGGAGTCCGCCCACCGTAAGCGATTCTCATAGCGGGCACTCTAGCGTCGGTTCGCATTCGCAGCGGTGACACTAACGCTATCAAGGGGCGTGCGGAAAAATTATGTCTTGTGCGGGTAGGTCGTCTTTAGCGTGTTTTCCAAAACTTCGCCGCTCTTCTTAGAGTCGTGCTTGCTCTCTTTTCCCCTAGTGGCTCGTTTCTTGTTTGTCTTTTGCGGAAATGCAGAACGGGAACGTCGGACTCGGTGATGGTCGTGGCGAGGTTCCAGGCTTCCCCACCAAAGCCGATGTCTGCATCCCTCTCTTCCGGGTTTGCTCTGCGCATGCCGAGGTGATTCACTTCACCCGCGTATGATTTTTTGCCTTTGCCCAGTACTGACCTTCACAGTTCGGCTAAGTCAAGGTAGTGCGCCTCCAACGGAGTTCTGCCCACCGTAAGCCGATTCTCATCATAGCGGGCAAGCCCATCGTAAGCCGATTCTCAGCGGCGGGCACTCAGCGTCGGTTACGCACTTGCCAAGACAACGCTATCACCGCCGCAAGGAATACGTCATGGGTAAAGCGTTGATTTCACATGTTCTCTTGCGGCTCGACAAAGATCGGGTTGTGATTCACCTCGACGGGTAGTTCTTCGCCGGGCGCAGATCTGATCCCCGCGACGAGCTCCTCGCCGGGCTGGATCACTCGCACGGGCAGCTCTTCGCCGGGCGCTGGCTCCTACGAATGCGTCTTCGCTGGTCGTATTTTACGGTTCCTTTAACGAGCTCCGTGCTCGGGACTAGATCTCTTTACTGGTTTCTTGACGAGCTCTACGCTCTGGGGTGGGTCACCTTCCCCTCGTATGCATTATGCGCTCCTAGCACACGATCTCGTCTGGGGCACATCACCTTCGCTCTGGCGCGACATTCGCTTCGAGCGCAATCTCTATTTTCGGGCAAGCTCTAGCCCGGCGGTGGTTCCTATCTTTCCCTAGGCATCTGAATGCACGGATGCGGCAAGACGAGTGCGTCTCGTGACTTGCTATGTTCATTCTCCGGAAGATCGATCTTACGGATGCGATGATACGCTTTTCACTACTAAGAATCCAATCCCTCCTTGATGGCGTTCAGCCTCAAGGAGATGATTCACCTCACTTCTTCCGATTTACGTATCGGTGGGTACTCTGCTCGGACGGATGTCGTTTCTGTTCGACCTTAGCGAGTTGCTCGGCGCCGACGGGTTTGTTCAGTCCCGAACAAGTATTGTTCGGTTGAACCATAACCTGTTCGGTCTCCTGTTGCACTTCTTTGTAGCGAAAAATACCCTCTTAGTGACTTAGAGTCTCAAGAGAAGACCCCCTCCTTCCACTTGAGTCTCGGGGCTAGTGTCAGGGATAAAATTACGGCCCATTGCCATGGCCCACTCCCTGACGGCCCAATCGAACAGCCTACTAGGGCCCAGCTCCCTGGAAGGTTCTATCTCGCCCATATGCATCTAGCCGAACAGCTTCTTGGGCGGCACGGTGCGTGAACGACCTAAGATTCTGTTTGAGTCCTACTCGAACAAGAGTTACTGCACTACGTGAAGACCGGACGTGGTTTCCGGATTGGATGAGAGTCGTGATCCCCAAGAATTGGAGTCTACCTTATCTATCTTGGGACGTATTTGGCATGTACGAGTTCGTTATGATCTTGTAGTTAGCCCGGCCCGATATTCCCTCGGTAGGTCGGTTTGCTCTGCACTATATAAACAGGGCCCCTATGGCGTTTAGAGGATCCCGGGCATTGAGTTTTACATCTTAGCATCTAGCGTAGAGCTTTCGCACTTGCACACACATAATCTCGCCGAGACTTGTTCGTCTCGTCGTGCCACCTCTTGTAATCATCTTTGATATATAAGAAATTTGGGCGAGGGCTATTATCTCTCGAGAGGCTGAACCAGGATAAAACCCCATCTCCTGTTCGTTCTTTGTTCGCGATTGTTCGGCGTGTCTCCTATCTCAATTCTAAAGAACCTTGGTTGACTTGGGTCAATATCCCAACCGTCGACAGCGGCGTTGTTGCTGACGGGAAACAATATCCGGAGGACGTAGCGTAGCTTCTCTCCGGACGGCGATATGAGCAAAATCCCAACCCCCGCACGGCTGAGCATGAGGGAACCATCAAAGTACATTGTCCAGTACTCGAGATTTTCCGTTGCTGCTGGGGTTTGGGCTTCTGTCCACTCGGCGACGAAGTCAGCCAACGCTTGAGATTTAATGGCTAGTCGAGACCTGAACTTTATTTCAATGGCTCCAAGCTCAACCGCCCACTTGGCAATCCTCCCAGTGGCCTCCCGATTATGGAGTATGTCTCCAAGCGGGAAAGAGGTGACCACCGAAATTTCATGCTCTTGAAAGTAATACTTGAACTTCCGCGATGTAAGTAATACAGCATACAGAAGCTTTTGAACTTGTGGGTACCTTGTTTTAGATTCGCCCAATACCTCGTGATCTGAAGTAGACGGATATTGTACCTACGGAGACAGCCCTCTTAAATCACGCTCCACCACTAAGGCGCTGCTGATAACGTGAGTCGTTGCACCGATGTAGAGTAGGAGGGGCTCCTGGGGTATGGGAGGGACCAACACCGGAGGCGTGGTGAGGAACCTCTTTAGATCTTCAAAGGCTTGCTGTGCTTCCGCTGTCCACTGAAAATCGCCTTGTCGGCGTAAGAGCCTAAAGAAAGGCATGCCTCGCTCCTCGAGTCAGGAAACGAATCGGCTGAGTGCCACGATGCATCCAGTGAGCTTCTGCACGTCCTTCTGATTAGTCGGGGGCTTCATCTTGATGATGCCGCCAACCTTCTCTGGATTTGCCTCGATCCCTCGATTGGAGATGATGAATCCGAGTAGTTTACCAGATGGAACCCCAAAAACGCACTTCTCGGGATTTAGCTTCATCCGAAATACCCTTAGGCTCTCGAATGTCTCGGTCAGATCTGTTATGAGATCCCCTCTGGATTTTGTTTTTATGACGACGTCGTCGACGTATGCCTCCACGTTGCGTCCGAGCTGAGTGTGAAAACACCGCTGTATAGGGTGCTGATAGGTTGCGCCAGCGTTTTTCAACCCGAATGGCATTGTGATATAGCAGAAAGCACCAAAGGGCGTAATAAACGACGTTTTGATGCAATCCTCCTCCTTCAGGCAGATCTAATGATAGCCTGAGTAGGCGTCCAGAAAACTCAAGAGCTCGCACCCGGCGGTGGAATCCACCACTTGGTCGATGCGGGGGAGCCCGAAAGGATCCTTGGGACACACCTTGTTGAGGTCGGTGTAGTCAACACATATGCGCCATGTCTTGTTCTTCTTCTGCACCAGGACTGGATTAGCAAGCCAGTCTGGGTGATACACCTCTTTGATGAACCGAGCGTCCAACAATTTGGTGATCTCACTCCTTATGGCGTCCTTCCGATCCGGGGCGAATCTTTGTAGGCGTTGCTTAATGGGCTTCGCCTTTTCGTCGATGTGGAGAGAGTGCTCGATCACCTCCCTCGGAACACCGGGCATGTCCGAAGGCTTCCAAGCGAACACATCCCGGTTGGCCCGGAGGAAAGTGACGAGCGCGTCTTCCTATTTGCTGTCGAGCCCTGTCCCAATCACAGCTGTTTTGGCCGGATCAGACGAGTCCAACAGAATTTTCTTGGTTTCTTCGGCTGCTTGGATGGATGTTTTGGCCTGCATCTTGGCGGGGACGTCCCCTTCCTCCTGAAGGGAGGCAACCTCCAGTCGGATCTTCTCCATCTCAGCAGATGAGTCGAGTGCCTGCGCCATCTCACAGCTTTCGCTGTCACAGAGCACGGATTGTTTAACGTCACCAGGGAGGGTGATTACACCATTGGGACCTGGCATTTTTAAGACGAGATAAGTGTAGTTGGGAACCGCCATGAATTTGGCAATCCCGGGCCTTCCCAAGATAGCATGATGTGCCGTCTCGAAATCGGCCACTTCGAAGCTTAGGCTCTCAGTCCTATAATTCTCCTTGGTCCCGAACGTGACCGGTAGGGAAATCTGTCCTAGTGGTATCGCGGACGTCCCGGGGATGACCCCGTGGAACGGAGATGACCCTTGCCGCAGCTCGGAACGTGGGATTTTCATTTGGTCGAAGGTCTTGACGAAAAGGACGTTAATCCCACTCCCGCCATCGACCAGGACCCTTTTTAGTTTGCTCCCCTGAACGACCGGATCCAAAACCAGTGGATACCTACCAGGGAAGGCAATCCAATCTGGGTGGTCCGACCGATCAAAGGTGATGGGCACCTCGGACCAGCGCAGGTATTGCGGAGTTGGGGGCAGGATGGCGTTGATCTCCCGAGTGGTAAGCTTCTGCTTCCGCTTGGACTCGTACGCATCGGAACTCCCGAAGATATAGCTGATCTCGCGTTCAGCGTCCTGGTAATCTCCATTAGGTTTCTTGCCTTGACCGCCCTTGGCAAACTGGTTGGAGCTCTCGGCGAACTTCTGCAGAATAAGGCAGTCTTTGGCAGAGTGTTTACCTCGAGGATGGAAGGGACATACCGAATCCATCACTTTTTTGTAGTCGTTGTCGTTGGGGTGCTTAGGTCGGTATCGCTCCACGTTGGCGACCATCTCATCCCCCTTTCGCTTCTTGTCCTTGGGCTTGCCTTGTTCGTCGTTAGGCTTCTTTTTGGGGCCTCCGTCGTTGCCTCCGCGGTGATTTGCGATGGCCTCCTCGGCTTCAGCCTCCTGATCTGCTATCGTGAACATGGCTTTGAGATTACGCGGGGGGTCCCGGGTCATCTACCTGATTAGCTCCTCGGATTTGCACCCGACGAAGAAGGTATCAATGACTGTTTGCTTCGAAACGTCCCGAATCTCGTTCTTCTTCTTAGTGAAGCGCTTGATGAACTCACGAAGAGTCTCGCTCTTGCGCCTATGTAGCTGTCCAATCTCCTATCTCCCCGCGGGCCTTTCATAGGTCCCTTGGAAATTGGCGATGAACTGCTCCTAGAGGTCGTCCCAAAACTCAATAGAGTTCTCTGGGAGTCCCGTTAGCCAGGTTTGGGCTGTTGGGGTCAAAGAGACCGACAAATAGTTCGCCATGACGTTCTGATCACCTCCTGCCGCGCTGACTGCTAAGGCGTAAACCTGCAGCCAGTTCTTTGGATCCCTCTCGCCATCGAATTTGTCGATGCCTTGGAGGTTAAAACCATCCGGCCAAACCACTCGGCGAAGATCCGGGGTGAAGGCCCGAATCCCCTCCAATGGTCGTGGCCGCCTCCGCGTTGGGGATCTACTACTATGCTCCCGCCGTGGGCTTTGGCGCTGCTCCTGGCGGTGGTCACGCCGACTGGCGGTGCTCTCGGCTTGATCGTCGTTGCGACGGATATGGTCGCCACGAGAGTCTCGCTCGTCGTTACCGCGTTCCCGCCGTCGGGCTTTGATGTCTTGACGTAGATCACGGGCGGGTGACTGATGTGAGTCACCCGCCGCCGAGGCTCGAGCCCGATTTCGATTGCGCATAGATCGACTACGAGCCGAGACGGTCGGAGCCGGTATTGCCTCGTTTTGTTGTATGGCCACCATCTCTACCATGGCCGTCGCTCGAGCAAGGGCCTGGATACATGGGCTGCCTTCTGCGAGTTGTGGCGCGATAGTCTCAAGAAGAGTCTTTGACGAGATGACGTTGGCCTGGGGAGTGCTGTAGACCTCCTGATCCCTTAGCTTCACCGCGCAGAGCTCATTCTGGACGTCGCGGCCGCGTGCGCGAAGTTGACGTGCGCGATCTCGGTCTTCCACTCGGCGAGAGTCCGGGTCTGCCGCCACGATAGCGGTTGCCTCAGGTCTGACCGGTTGGGAGGTGGAGTGATGATCCTCTGCCCCGAGGACGAAAACCTCACGATAATTACAAATCTCAGCGCTCCCGTCGGACTCGGAGTCAGAAGCGGAGAGGCTAACTTGTTCGCTCTGTCCAATGGGTTGGCCACTGTTGATGACACCCACGAACACTGCCGAATCCAAACGGGTTGACCCGACTGGATTAGCAGATAGGTTTCCCGAGTGGTTATCTCTTGTCTGAATCTCAAGAGCAGCCTGCACGGAAGCGGCAGGACTCCCGAGTCCGGAGAGAAATCGGTCGAGGATTTATAGACCTCGTCGGGCTGGAGGATGTCCAAGCCGGGGTAGGCGATCTCATGGGGCTCTTCCTCTCTCTCGCCGAGGGCGCGAAGTGAAATTGCCGACGGATCTTCTGAAGAAAGCACATGCGAAATTCTCAAGCGAAAGGCAACGGGTCCCGTTGATTGCGTGTACCTTCTTGTTGAGCGATCTCCGTGGGGAGAGATGAAGATTGCCGAAGCCGTCGGCGATGAAGTCCAAGGCGCCAAAGCGAAGAGACTCCCCTGGCCTCATGTCGGCGTCTGGCGATCTCGAAAAAGCCATCGATCTGAAAACGATCTTGACGCCGCTTCACTGGCGCGCTAACCGCCGGCGGTGACTAAGCGGGGGTCACCGCCGGCAATGAATTTGTACGAGGGCGCTAATCAAGAAACAAACCGGATGGGTAACACAAGGCGAGGTTATCTGAGTTCAGCCCTCAACGGAGGTAATACCCTACTTCCTGTGCTCAGGGATTATGGTTGATCAATATGCGAGATGCAAGATGACCAAGGTTATTGTGTATGCTTGATGATGATGCCGAAGATGTTCTCCTTCTACGGTCTTTATCCCCTCCCTTTATATAGTGCAGGAGGGATAGGATTACAGAACGTCGCGGGGTATATGGCAACTACTTCTGTTATGATGTTACATGGAATGTATGCATTGATCTGCTAATTACATGGAGATATACCATATCCTCGGATTCTCTCTTGCGACACAAGGCAGTGTAACCCGAGTAATCTTCAACCCTAATCGGCCGACCTGGATCGCCCCCCATCTGTTCCCTTATGGGCCTTCTAGAGGATACCCGGGGCCCATGTAGTCCACAGCCGAGCATCAGAGACTGGTAGGTTTGCTTCAGCCTTTGGGAGTGCCTGAATGGAAGTGGGAAGAAGTCGGTTTGGATTTTATTGTGGGTCTGCCGAGAACTCAAAGGGGTTATGATTCGATATGGGTGATTGTCGATCGATTGACTAAAGTAGCTCATTTCATTCCGGTGAAGACAATGTGTGATAGTGCTAAGTTGGCAGAGATCTACGTGTCAAACATAGTGTGTTTGCATGAAGTTCATAAGAGGATCGTGTCAGATCGAGGGAGACAGTTCACATTAAAATTTTAGAGTAAGATTCATTTGATGTTGGGCACGCATCTAGCTTTCAGTAGTACTTATCATCCTCAAACAATGGGCAGACTTAAAGGAAGAATCAAATATTGGAAGACATGTTGAGAGCAGTAGCTTTGTCGGATTCGAAAAGCTAGGATAATGCATCGCCTTACAATGAGTTCTCTTACAACAATAGTTATCAGACCATTATTCAAATGGATCCTTTTGAAGCTCTATATGGAAGGAAGTGTCGTACGCCATTATATTGGAATGAGACTGGAGAGCGAAGGTTATTCGGTTCGGATGCTTTAAAGGAGGCCGAAGATCAAGTCAAGATGATCCAGCAAAGGATAAAGATCGTTCAATCAAGGCAGAAGAGTTATGCCAACAAGCGAAGGAGGGAATTGCAGTTCGAGGTTGGAGACCATGTGTATTTGAAGGTTTCGCCTATGAAATGTCTTCGTTGATTCCATGTTTCTGGAAAGCTGTCCCCAAGATATATCGGTTTGTTTCCAATAATGGGAAGGAGGGGAGAAGTTGCATATCAGTTAGAGTTGCTACAACAATTGTCAGGAGTGCATAATGTGTTTCATGTGTCGCAGCACAGAAAGTGTTTGAGGGTGCCAGAGGAGCAGATGCCTATAGAAGCTATGGATTTGTAAGAAGATCTATCCTATAAAGAGAGACCGGTTAAGATTTTGGATGTTTATGAGAGATATACTCAGAGTCGGTCTATCAAGCTTTGCAAAGTGCATTGGTCTAACCCAGTGTTCCAAAAAGCGGAATTAAGCGGCCGCCTAATCGCGCTTAAGCGCTAGGCGGAGGGCTACCGCGGTGCCTAGGGGGGTAAGCGGGCACCTAGGCACTATCACGCTGCCGCCGACCGACCTGCCGCCGGAAGCTAGCTTCAAGGTCATTGTCATCCTCCTCGTCTACATGCTTGGTGTTGCCCGAGCTCGTCCGCCAGATCCCCTTCATCTTGCCGTCGCCGCTTCACCACTGCGCCCCTCCTCTTGTGACGGAGCACGAGAGGAGCAGGGGAGGTGGCGCACCTCTGGGAGAGAGAGAGAGAGAGAGAGAGAGAGAGAGAGAGAGATGAGGTAGAGCTTCGCTGGTTGGGGAGGAAGGAGGCGACACGCGGAGGTGGGATGGGTCGATGGGGGATGGCGGCGGAGGCTGGCTGGAGAGGACTACAGGAGAGAGGGAGAGAGAGTATATATGGATGAGTGGATCACTAGGGTTTGGTGAGTGTTATTGTGTTGGGCCAAATATTTTATTGGGCCAAGCTACTGACCTCCTCCCTTCTCTGCTTCTCCTCCGACCTGCTTTCTTCTCTGCTTCTCCTCCCTTTGCGCCCCTCCTCCCTTGTCTGCTTCTCCCTCAGATCTCATCTGCTCCTCTGCTTCTCCTCCCTCCCCGAATGTTAAAACCGCCTAGGCGCGCCTAGGGAACGCCTAGGCGCGCCTAAGCTCTAGGCGGTTGGCCACCGCCCGCCTAGCGCCTAGCGCTTTTTGGAACCTTGGTCTAACCATTCCGAGGCAGAAGCGACTTGGGAGATGGAAGAGGTCTTGCAAGCTGAGTTTCTAGAGCTGTTCGAGCAAGCTTTCTTTGAGTCTCAGGGTCGAGATTCTTCGTAAGCGGGGAGGTTTGTGACATCCTCTATTTTGTCGTATGTCACTTGTATTTTGAAAACCTAAAAATAAAATAAAAAGGAATTGTTATATACAAACCCTAGTTTTAAACTATTTTAAATTAGGTTTAACCAAAACCCTAGGAAATCTTTTATTGAAATTTTGGAAAAATTTCAATAAATCTTTGAAACCATCATGTAGCGACCCTCCAAATTTGAAGCCCAAAGCTCATGGCTAGCTCATGATTCCATGAAGTGCTGTCGTTTTGACAAGAGCTCGTCAAACCAATGAAATGATGAGCAAACGTGGGCGAACCAAGCCCACACTTGGAGGAGAGATTCTAAGGGCCCAATCTCATGCTAAGCCAGAAGCCCAAGCCAAAATTTGTGGATTTGTGAATTTACCAAATTTGGGAGAGTTCTAAACCTACTCGGATTAGAATATGAGCCCAATTCAAAGTCTACCAATTTAGGGCCTGACCTAGGTCGACTACCATAGTACAAATACTCCCCAAGACCCCCTCTCAAGTCCACAACTCGAGAAACCCTTAGATCCCAATGCTAGCCATCGAAAACCCTAGCCGCCGAGGAGTTTTCGAGGTATCTCTCTCTATGCGTTGTCCAAACCCGAGTGTAGATGTCGCCATTGTGTAGAGCTCGTCGAGACAGTCAAGATGGACACCGGATCGTCAGTTTTTTTTTAGAGAATTGAGCCTTGAAAAGCTCACCGGAGTTCGCTAGCGCTGCAGCTGTCGCCACCGTGCCGTCCTTGCCGCCAATGTCCCCAACCGCCAATCCCCGCGCTCCACCTGTCCCGAACTGGCGCCTCCTCGCCCGCGTGTGCGGGCATGCGCTTCTGCCCTGCTGCTGTGACGTGTTGGCCAGTCGTTGGTCATTGCCACCAGCCAGTCGTGGTGCACCCCGCGTCACCCCCGCATCCGCTCCCGCCCGCGCGCGTCGCCGCCCCAATCCCACGTCGCCACGTGACGCCGCCACGTGTGCCACGCGTTGCCTCGCTAACCCGCCCATGCCGTGTCCACCACTCCAGTGCCACCACGTGTCTGCGCTGCGCTGCCGCTCCGTTCAGTTCGGTTGGTTCAGCCGGTTTTCTTCGGTTTAACGGTTTATTTCTTTCTTGAATTTCCTATTTTTCTGAAACTTCCATGAATTGTTTAGGAAGCATCCGAACTCCGAATTAAATGATTTCAGATACGTTAAATCCCCATAAATAGTCTAGAATTTTATATATTTTATTGAGCTGCATGTTCTGTTGAAAATATTCCTGTTCTTATGCAT
The DNA here is from genome assembly GCA_036346415.1 of Raddia guianensis. NCBI lineage: Eukaryota > Viridiplantae > Streptophyta > Magnoliopsida > Poales > Poaceae > Raddia > Raddia guianensis. Next base: position 58,682,078 of record CM070536.1, read on the forward strand.
GTGAATCTACGTGTAGATCACACCTACGTGCACTATTCGAGAGCCTTCCAGGAGCTGTTCAGAGGAGGACCCCAGGACCCGGAGTTTTACCAAGGCAAGATAAATTGCATCTTGCTCTTCTATTTTATAAAACTCACTCGTTATTGTTCTTATTTATTTTTCTCTTGCATGAAATGAAGGGAAGGGTTAGAATCCGATTATATTCACACCGAGTCATCTAGCCTACGAATTTAGCCATTTTTTGCTGTCTTAGTATTTCCTAGCCTATCCTTGTGCATCGATGCTAGTGCTCGTGGGTTGTTAGTTGTTAGGTTATTCATCATTATTTACTCTTGTGATTTGGTATCATTGGAGGTGCGGAGTAACTTTAATAACCTAATCAACTAAAACCTACGTGGCGTGTGTTGAATAAAGGTGGCAAGTTGGGTGGTTTGTTGAATGAGGATTGTGGTGGAGGTAGTCACCTTGGTTTAAGTAGCCTTGACGTGTGCTTATCCGGTCAAACCATACAAGCGTAACCATATGTGCTAGCTCTAACATGTCGGTCAACATATGCTAGTCCTGACTTAGTAGTTAGGGAAAACTATTAGCACACGATACTTTGAAAAGTTCGGGCTGCGGTCCGTTGGCTCAAGAGGGGGGCCCGAGTTGTCGAAAGCTTAGAGGGGTATCAGTGTTAACAGAAGGAACTAATGAATTGTCTTGTATCGTTAATTGATCTAGGCTCCAAAGAAAGAGCTAAGACGCAAAAGTACCACTAGGCTTATGGGTAAAGTGTGCTGCACTCTACAGAGGTTAAAACTATCATGATAACCGTTCCCATAGTTATGGGAGGGGAGGAAGATCGTACATGGTAGTCTAATGTGTTAATAATAACATGATGTGTTGGTTTTTGTTTGAGTTGTTCTAGATTTGTGCAATTCTGCAGAGGGCCTTTGGAAGACGAGCTCTGTGTATTACTTTGGGAATCTTATCATTATTAATTTTTCTACAAATACTTTTACAACACTTTAATTAATATGACTAGAATAGGTGTCTATGCAAATATCCATCATGTTCTTGTTTATATCCTTGCATTCATTATAAGGATTCTTGCTGGGTAGCCTTGTACTCAATATACAAACCACGGATATATTTGTATTCAGGAGAAGACTCGGGTTCAGTTTGCTTGTAGGATCAGGAGGATTATGTGCCGGATTTCGACCAAGATTAGCTATCGCTCGAGGGTTGGATTAGAGCATCAACATATTTTATTCCGCTGCATTTATTTGGATTTCCGCAATCTGAACTATATTATATTGTCTTAATCAAACTGTTGTAATAAGTGGTTGGGCTACAATTACTTTTGAATAATATGTTATTTTCATAGTTAATTGTGATTGTGTGATGATATTCGACAATTGTCGCTAATGTGTTGCTAGCATTGATCTCTAGGACTAGCAATCGAAATCGATCATGAGTGGATCCTAGTGAAGACGGGGTCGCGACAAAAAACTAGACCACACTCGCTATATAAATTTCAAATTATTTGCCTATTAAACACTCTACAAAACACCATCTATGCATCCTCACATCCCGTATCCCACCAACCTAGCTGAGTCTAGTGGCGGAGCTAGGATTTTGGCAAACCTCGGGTTAAAATTTAATGTACTAAAAACTCTTGAAAAATACTCAAAAATCAATCACTCATTCATTATAGACACCAAGTAACAAAAAAGATGTAACAGAAATAAATAATTTATACAGAGTTTTAACTATATAACTGACGGGGCCTCAAATTTGATTACCTTTGAAACCCCTCCTTTGAAACTGCACTAGTCCCTGGATCAGTACACTAGTGCCTCACATGACATAGCTGGATCATCACGATATCCAAGTGTTAGTACTAAATACATCGACATGTCTTGTAGATAGTTATATTACAACAAAGATGTTACTCAAGTGGAAGCTACGCCATGATTTTAAGTGAAAATCCTAGTCTATGTATGTGACCTCTGGACTGTAGGAGAGACTATATTTGGCCGGGTTTGTCAAACACTGAATCTCCATCCTCGTGGCACGCATATTCTCCATCTTCAGGGTCTCCGTCATCTAAAAGAGTGAGTGGGTGCGAAGGTAAATGCGCAATCAAACCGCAATTGGATGTTAACACCGTCCTTAATGCATAATAGTGATAAATGCTATATTTAGTGGAGTTTTGGTTATTTTCTTTGTAGAAAAACCAATTTTTGAATTAACATATATAAAAGCCTATACCTAACTATTTTCGAAAGGACATCTCTAAAAAGATGTCGAGGAAAGAATATATCAAAAATACAGAATTCCAAGCCACGCAGGCATCCTCTACATATTTATTCATGTCCCATCTTCTTTCACCACACCATCATTCCGGGTTGGCGAACCCCGTTGCGGACCACTATCTAACCGAGTTTATATGAACTAATGACCTAATTCCAACTCAATGATTGCCGTTTCACGGATGGAATTGGTCACTCACACTCACCCCGGTGGACAGTGTTAGATCCTCACTAAGTATATGGAAGGCAAAATCTGCCTTTACCTCAGGATTGGCCAAATACCACAAAGATAGCCACTAAGGCACATGCTTTACAAGCTCATACAGATTCACACGGATCATCGGTCACATAGACCCGCCAATCATGCGCATCCGCGCGTTGGCCACGTGTTGTGGTGTAAGGGACCACTGCAAGCACACCGTACAATGGCCGACGGTACTCCGCTGTGCCCACGCATGTACACCCTTCCAGACGAGCCCAAACTCCATCTGGGTTCCACCTTCACATTAATACCTCTTTCATAGGTATTTCACACAGCTCCTGGGTCCACCCTACCCATCACCCTTCTCTCCCATCATTCCCATCCCCATTTCCCGTTTCCACATATCCCAAACCTTAAACCGCACAGCAACACTTCAAATCATGCAACACAAAGGCCATCATGATTAGGGTGTATAATGTATCATGTCCACCAATAAGTTTTGGCTTATCAGTGCGGGATTGGATACCCGATTAAATCAGTAGACCTAAGCATGTCTAAGCAGTTTTTACCCAAGACTAGAAAGTCCAAATAATTTATATTTTATGTGTACAGTCAACCAATCATTATAACAAGGAATCATGTAAGTTGGTTACATATTCATCTAGGACAGGGCATGATAAATCATGATTAAACAAATAGGCATCTTTCCAAAGATAGCAAGCATGCGCTTTATATATTTAAAGCAAGATACTTTAAGAAAACCGGGTATAAAGATGAACTAGAGTGTTAACTCACCTTGTGGATTTGTTGATTGGATTTGACTAGCTTCCGGATATCCTTCCTCTGGGACCGGGTCCTCTATTAAGAGCAGAGATCCCGAATTATCAAATATTCTTAATAAATTGCGAATGCAAATGCAGGGCTGGTTTTTTATCGTGGGCGAAAATGCTAAGCTCGAGGTCTGGGATGGCTGAAGGTGAATCTACCAAAATACCCTTAGGGAATTCCTATTCGAAAAATGTGATAAAGCCTATATTTATACCTTCTTTAATATATTAACAGCCTCTTTTCTATTCCAAGATTAAACTCACGACGTTCCCTAGGTGTGGAGAGTTCCTAATATTTTCTGGAAAATGATCAAGAACATTACTGGGCCAAACCCATCACTGCACGAGGCGCGGGGAGACTGAGCGGCCCAAACCAGTGTAGCACAGCAGGCCAAAACGGCCCATTTGGGCAAGCGGCCTGCGGCGCGAGCACGCTAGGCGGCCACGTCGAAGATGTCTGAGAGAAGTGCGCCTACACTTATCCCGACTCGTGGGGCCAAGGGCCCACTGGATAGTGACTCAATCCTAAATGGAGAGAAACAGAACAGAGAGGGAGAGAGGCTGGCAAGTGGGTCCCAGTGGTCAGTGACTCTCATTTACTCAGCGCTGGGGCCGATGACATCATGATGATGTCATCATCTTCAACCTCTCGCCGGCAAGCGAACCCAAAAAGAGAACTGAGGCTCGCCGGCGCTAGGGACTATGCCATTGGGTGTAGGTGCTACCTAGAGACTTAGAGAGATCGCGCGCGTCTAGTGATGCCAATGGCATGACCAAAGGCAATCAGGCGCGACGATGGCAAAACGGCTCGGCATCAAACGACGACTACGCTCGGCATCAAACAACGACTTTGCTAGAGTACGGCTCCGATCAAGACAACCACAGCGAGGGTGTTCTACCTGGTATTTCAAAAGACTATAATGTATATTTTCTAAAATACCCTTAATTTGCATTTTAAATTAATAAATAAGGCCTTAAAATACCTACTTTAATTTGTTCATAGACAAACCTATAGGTTGGTGGCAAAATTATATTTTTCCTATAATGTAGACTAAATCTAGTATTTTTTGTAATTATTTTGGGAATTTTGGAGATGATTTAATATTTTAATTAGTAAATACTAAAGTAATCATATCATTAATTTTACATAAAAATTGATTAGTGAAATATGCAAAGTTATATTTTTACTGGGTTCTATACAGTATCTAGTATTTTACACAATTTTATCATAATTTTTTTGAAGTCTCCTTCTATTTTTAATAAACCGAAACTATTTATCAAATTTTGAAATCAACTGCATCTAGTCGCTGACGTCGAGGCTTTGATCAAATTAGTTGAGGGGAAACAACCGTGAGGTTGAGCATAGTCTACAGCTAAGAGGAATTGTATTAGATTGAATCACAGCGGAAGAAATGATCGGATTCGGCGTCGGTTGTGCTTCGGTCCGACGAGGAATTCCAGCGTCAAATGGTTCCGGCGACTTGGCTGTACAAGAGGGCTCGGGACGTTGCTGTGAACGAAGGAGGAGGAACAGAAGCATTCGGGAGTGAAGCGGTTGAAGAAAAGCGGAAAAACGAGGTGGCAGTAGGTTTTTTTTTTTTGAGGGGTACAACACCAGACGCACACAAACACAAACACACACCACAACACACTCACACCACACGCACGCACACGCGTGTGCGTCTGAACACACGCTAGTAGATGAAATGGAGGATACTAGCTCCGTCCTAACACACACGCGTGTGCGTGCCCAAAGATTTTTTATTCAGCGAGGCACCCGGCCGATCTAAGGATCGAACCCGGGCGGGCAGCCTGCACACCCGCAGTGCTTGCCAACCGAGCTACGGCTCGTCCTCGCAGTAGGTTTTTTTATAGAGACGGGGAGGTGAGGGCCCGGCGTTGCCTGCGTGTCAAGGAGTAAGCGGTGAGAGCTACGTGGCGATTCTAGCTTGCTTGAAATCCACGCGTGGTACGGGCGGACGACAACGAGGCAAGGATTGAGACGGTGAGCGGTGTCAGGCGGGGGGGGGAGAGAGAGAGAAGGGGAGAGAGAAGAACAGAGAGGGCGAGCTACTAGGCCGAGAAACGGCCCAAAGACGGCCCAGCTAAAGCCCAATCCAGGAATTGATTTGAATTTTGATTTTTCACCTAAATTGCTTTAGAATTTTGAACTCTAATGGATTTTGATTAATTTTGAAAATTGACACAATTTTTGGATGTTACAAACTTACAATAACCCATAATAGCATTTGTCGGAGATAAAATCACGGCCCATTGCCATGCCCCACTCCCTGACGGCCTAATCGAACAGCCTCCTAGGGCCTGGTTCCCTAGAGGGCTCTTTCAGGCTCATGTGCATCCTACCGAACAGCTTCCTGGTTAACACGGTGCGTAACGGCCTAGGATTCCTGTTTGAGTTCGACTCGAACAAGAGTTCTGCACAGCTACATGAAGACCCGGACGTAGTTTCCCGGATTGGAGCAGACGTAGTGATCCCCAAGAATTGGAGTATACCTTATCTACCTCGGGATGTATTTGGCATGTGTACGAGTTCGTTACGTCCTCGTGGTTAGTCTGGCCCGATTATCCCTCGGTAGGTCGGTTGTTCAACACTATATAAACCGGGCCCCTACGGCGTGTAGAAGGCACGACGCGAACACCATCAGATCTTGCATCCAAGATCGTATATTACTTCCTGTACACCCAGAATCTCGTCGAGACCTGTTCATCTCGCCGAGTTCCTCCTTGTAATCATCTTTCGTATAACAAAGCTGTCGGGGATAAAATCACGGCCCATTGTCATGGCCCACTCCCTGACGGCCCAATCGAACAGCCTATCAGGGCCTAGCTCCCTGGAAGGTTCTATCTGGCCCATATGCATCCTGCCGAACAACTTCCTGGCTGGCATGATGCGTAACGACCAAGGAATCGTGTTTGAGTCCGTCTCGAACAGGAGTTCTGCACGGCTACGTGAAGACCTGGACGTGGTTTCCCGGATTGGAATAGGAGTCGTGATCCCCAAGAATTGGAGTATACCTTATCTACCTCGGGATGTATTTGGCATGGTACGAGTTCGTTACGGTCTCGAAATTAGCCCGGCTCGATTATCTCTTGGTAGGTCGGTTCATCAACACTATATAAACCGAGCCCCTACGGCGTGTAGAGGGCACGAGGTCTTTGCATATGCCTTCCTTGTACACCATAATCTCGCCGAGACTTGTTCATCTCGCCGAGTTCCACCTTGTAATACTCTTTGATATAAAGAAAGGCTGGACGTAGGGCTATTATCTCTCCCGAGAGACCTGAACCAGGATAAAAACCCTTGTCTCCCTGTTCATCGCTGGTTGCTGTTCGTGTTGTTCGGCGTGTCTCCTATCTCCCCTTCTCAAGAACCTTTAAACGACTTGGGATCGATATCTCAACCGTCGACAGTTGGCGTCGTCCGTAGGACCTAGCAGATCGAGCATGTCGAACTCTTTCAGCGACCAGGGATCTCTTCCTGAGGACTACGACTCAGAAGAGCAGGATGTCTCATCCCCTGCTAGATCGGATCGATCCGTTCGATCTCGATCGCTCTTCGTATCTGGGACAGAGGTCTCCGGCTCTGCTCCGGAGATGGTCTTGGATCAAGCTCCCGTCATCGACGATGAGTACGGAACTGACGATCTTTACGATGGTTTAGATCTCTCGGATTCCGAGGCTATGTCGGTCGATTTCTCCTGTGGCGACACAGTGATGACACCGTCTAGCATGCCAACACACGGCCACCGCAGCGTCAACGTGGCCGGTACAGGGACTTCAGATGATCCTGCGTGGCCCGCGGCGGCCGGCGAGCTCGGGCAGTCCAATTCTGCTCGGCACCAAGATGGGGCTGCGCCGGCTGCTCGCGAGCAAGAGGTTGTTCGCCGTAGCCTAGATGCCTTCATCAATCAAACCTTGGCACAGATTCGCGATCAGCGCAAGCGTCAGCGACGCGACACGCCTCGCGTACCTACGCCAGATCCCCCGATAGAAGTTCAGCCTGCTTGGGACGAATCCCCGCATAACCAGACTCCGGTCGGGCAAAACGCGAATGCCTCATGAATCCCAGGACCCCTTGAGCAGAGTCGGGAACGACTTCGAGCCCTGGCAGCGGTGGTCAGATCCACCAACCAGAACAGCCTTTGTTTCCTTAGCTCTGCGCTTTTTGTCAAACTTCGCGTCTTAGTTCGTCCAAGTCTCTCGGGCTGCCATGTAAAGTTCAATCCAATCATCGGTGAATGTTCACGGCCCACTGCGGCCCTTCTCACCACTCGTCTTCTCAGAATATCTTTCTCTCTGGTAACACTTGATGGCTGCCCGGTCTTGCGAACTCTTGGCTTCGCGATCTTCAGGGTTTCCCTGCCCGTATCTAGTTTCAACGAGTTCCTAAACTCAGAGTTGCGTAACACGGCTTCCAGCCTTGTGGCTAAGTCTGCTCGTAAGCCCTCCGCGCAGAGGCACTTATCGCCACGGCACAACCGGTTGGCAAAGCTCGCTCTCGTAAGCCCTCCGCGGCACAGGCACTTTCCTTGTTCGGTTACCTTCGGAATCGCCTAACTTACGTTAACGAGCAGTTACTGGAATGAGTCGATCATGATACGGGTGTCGCTCTATCTCTCTACGCACGTGCTTGAATTCGCAAACTTAGGTTTTCATGCATCGTCCGTACCGGGGGCACCTGTTCGAGTTCGAAACTCAGGTTCTCGAGTAGATGCACAACGGGGGCTGGGAGTTAGGCTGGCGTTCTACCGTTTTTTCTAAAATTTTCTAGCGCTGTTCTGCCTGCTCTTGGTTTCCTGCTCGTTCTTGTCTTTGCTGCCCTTTTTTGCAGGGACTCAGCTGCTCGGTCAGACTCTCGCTCTGATTCAAGCGCTGCTCGGCGGTCTTGAGCTGCTCGGTCAGCTCCTCGACCCTTCCTTCCACGATGCTAGTCCTCGCGGCCAGCACGCGAAGCTCCTCGGCTTCTTCCCGAAGAGCCTCGGAGGACTGCCTCTCCTCGGTCAGTTGGGACTTGAGCTGAATTTCGGCAACCCCGGTACATTTCCAGTTTTCCTTTTTCTTTCCTTAGCGTTGGTTTTCTAAAACCTCGTTGCGGTCTTCGCTCCGTGAGCGCCCCGCTGCGCGAGCATGTCTTTTATCCGCAACGGTCATGCGGCTCGGTTAACAAGCGGTGCACCACCGAAGGAGTTCTGCCCACCGTAAGCCGATTCTCATTGCAACGGGCACTCCTGGCGTTGGTTCCGCACTCGCCGAGGTAACACCAACGCTACACGGGTCCATGCTCGGATAAGATTTCGCCTCGCACGTCTTGCCTGCGGCTAAGGTCCCGATCGCCTTCCCTGGCTAGCGGTCTTAGCCACAGAGGGGCTGCACTTTCCCGCACACGTCTTTTTTATTCCTGCTATGTCCTTCATGGCACGGTAATCCAGAGCAATGCACCACCAACGGAGTCCTGCCTACCGTAAGCCGATTCTCATCGCAACGGGCACTCCTGGCGTCGGTTCCGCATTCGCCGAGGTGACACTAACGCTATCGGGGGACGTATCCGAAAAAATTATGTCCTGTGCAGGTAGGTCGTCTTTAGCGTGTTTTTCAAAACTCGCTTTTATCTTCTTAGAGCCTGTCCTTGCTCTCTTTTTTCCTTTGCTGGTTCGTTTCTTGTTTGTCTTCTGCAGGAAATACAGGAACGGGGAACATCAGACGCCGGTGATGGTCGCGGCGAAGTTTTAGGCTTCCCCACCAAAACCAATGTCTGCATCCCTTTCTTCTCGGGTACGCTCTGCGCTTGCTCGGGGAATGATTCACTTCGCCCGCATATGATCTCTTGCCTTTGCCCGGCACTGACCTTCACAGTTCGGCTAAGTCAAGGTAGTGCGCCACCAACGGAGTCCTGCCCATCGTAAGCCGATTCTCATCGCAACGAGCATGCCCATCGTAAGCCGATTCTTGTCGCAACGGGCACTCCAAGCGTCGGTTCTACACTTGTCAAGATAACGCTTACAATGTTGCAAGGAGTACGTCATGGGTAAAGCGTTGATTTCACACGTTCTCTTGCTGCTCTGACTGCATTGGGTAGTGATTCACCTCGCATCGGGCAGCTCTTTGCCCGGAGCGCACGTCTGGTCCCCGCGACGAGCTCCGTGCTCGGGAGCTGGATCACCTCGCACCGGGCAGCTCTTCGCCCGGGGCGCGCGTCCGCACCGGGCAGCTCTTCGTTCGGAGCGCGCGTCTGGTCCCCGCGACGAGCTCCGCGCTCGGGGACTGGATGGTCTTCTACCGGGTACGTCTTCACCTGGTCGCACTTCCTGATCCCTTTAACGAGCTCCGTGCTCGGGGACTAGATCTCTTTACCTGGTTCCTTTAACAAGCTCTACGCTCGGGGACTGGGTCACCTTCCCCCTCGTATGCATTGTCTGCTTCTAGCACACAATCTATGTCTGGGGGCACCTTCGCTCCTGAGCACGACATTTGCTCGAGAGCGCAATTTCTATTTCCTCGGGCAGGCTATAGCCCGAGAAGTGGTTTCCCTATTTTTGTTCATACTTTCTTGGGTATCTTCATACCTGGATGCAGCAGCACGAGTCCCTCTCGCGACTTGCTATATTCATTCTCCCGGAAGATCTGATATTACCGGATGCGGTGGTAAGCTCTTCACTACCATGTATCTAATCCCTCCTTGATGATGTTCAGCCTCAAGGAGATGATTCACCTCGCACCGGGCAGCTCTTTGCCGGAGCGCGCGTCTGGTCCCCGCGACGAGCTCTGCGCTTGGGGACTGGATTTCCGATTTCTGCATCGAAGGCTGAGTGCTCTGCTCGGACGGATGTTGTTTCCTGTTCGGTGTAACAGAGTTGCTCGGCACTGATCAGGTTTGTTCGGTCTTGGACAATTTCTGTTCGGGAGAACCATAACCTGCTCGGTCGTTCGTTCTACGTCCTCGTATCAGCGATATTTTCCTCTTCGTGACTTGAGTCTCAAGAGAAAGACCCACTCTGGTGAGATATTCCACTTGAGTCTCAGGGGCTAGCTGTCGGGGATAAAATCACGGCCCATTGCCATGGCCCACTCCCTGACGGCCCAATCGAACAGCCTACCAGGGCCTAGCTCCCTGGAAGGTTCTGTCTGACCCATATGCATCCTGCCGAACAGCTTCCTGGCTGGCATGATGCGCAACGACTAAGAAATCGTGTGTGAGTCCGTCTCGAACAGGAGTTCTGCACGGCTACGTGAAGACCGGGACGTGGTTTCCCGGATTGGAATAGGAGTCGTGATCCCCAAGAATTGGAGTATACCTTATCTACCTCAGGATGTATTTGGCATGGTACGAGTTCGTTACGATCTCGTAGTTAGCCCGGGCCGATTATCTCTTGGTAGGTCGATTCATCAACACTATATAAACCGAGCCCCTACGGCATGTAGAGGGCACGAGGTCTTTGCATATTGCTTCCTTGTACACCATCATCTCACCGAGACTTGTTCATCTCGCCGAGTTCCACCTTGTAATACTCTTTGATATAAAGAAAGGCTGGACGTAGGGCTATTATCTCTCTCGAGAGGCCTGAACTAGGATAAAAACCCTTGTCTTCCTGTTCGTCGCTGGTTGCTGTTCGTGTTGTTCCGCGTGTCTCTTATCTCCCCTTCTCAAGAACCTTTAATCGACTTGAGATCGATATCTCAACCGTCGACAGAAGCGCTGGACGCAGGGTTGTTATCTCCCCGGAGAGGCCTGAACCAGGATAAAAACCCTGTGTCTGCTCATTGTTCGTTGATCGCTGTTTGTCCTGCTCGGCAGTGTCTTCTATCTCCCCTTCTCAAGATCCTTAGTTGACTTGGGACAGATATCCCAACCGTCGACAGCATTATCATTAAAAACATAAAATGACATGAACAAAATAAAAAAATATAGCATGTAGAGAGCGTGAGAACAAAATTTGGGTACCTAGATAACGATGTCATCTTGATTGAGTTCGACACCCTGATTGTTTTCCTCTACCATTTATAGAGGAGTTTGATTAGATTTTGGTTGAAAAGAAGATCTCAAATTTCTCTTCGTTGTCCATCAACAACACCTAATTCAAAATTTTAATAAAAATTCTTATATAAATGGTAAATTATAAATCAATTCTTAATTATTTTTGTAACTAGTAAGTACTCCCATTGGTCACAAAAAGAAGTCGCCGTTGACTTTTGAACACGACTTTGACCATTCGTCTTGTTCCAAAAAGTTATATAAAAATTATTTATTTTGTAATGATTTGGTTTATTATTAAATGTATTTTAAGTATTTATATTTTTACATATTTGAACTAAAATTTTGAATAAGACGAATGGTCAAAGGCGTGTAAAAAATCAACGGCGACTTCTTTTTGTGACCGGAGGTAGCACTAACAAAAAAAAAAAAGAGGAGGATTACCGCTTTACTAACCTTTGTGCATGTTAGATTTAATTTGTTATTAGCTTTTGCATGTTTATTTATTTGCATACATCTGTAACTAGAAATAATGCGCAGCGGCAGATCAAGTGCATAGCAGCAAAACATGTGAGACTAGTGAGCTGCTGTTGCCTTGAGACGAAACATAGGATCACGGCGTGAGTGCTGCCGTGCTGGCCGAGTGATTGGGCTGGCACTTAATTATCACTTTGCATGTACTTTTCAGTATATATATGAATGGAAAAACGACGTGAGCCGAGAGAGAGAGGGTGTCGACCAAAAATACAGCCAGTTTGCTTGTGCTGTTTCGTTCTTGTGTTTGTGCCCACCACTGACCAGAGTAAGTGAGTGTTTGTGATAAACACTTGCTAAAGTGAGGAGTGATTCCAACAGTGCGGCCTCTCTAAGCAGCAGCCTAATAGGCCGCTAGCGAAGGGACGAGAGAGAAATACAGTCCTCCCGGTGGCCATCCTCTCTATAAAAGCGTAACGCACACACCTGACACCTGTTCCCCGATCCCCATCGCTGTCGAAACCCTAGTTGATGGGATCCCCTTCCCACCCCGCCGCCGCCCCGACTGGGTCCTTTTCGACCGCTACATCTTGGACTACTCCTTCCCGGACGACGAACCCACCGAGGCGGCCTGCACCAACTCCAGGGGCGACGAGGTTCGCATCTGCTTCCAGCTCCACGAGCCGCCGCGTCCGTCCCACATCTACCTGTCGTGGCCGGCCGGCAAGGGGGAGTTGGATCGCTTCTTCGTCGTCGCCGCCCACCGGGATGCCGTGCTCTTCCAGATGGTTTATCCCATTCCCGTGCCCGGCAGAGAATTCCCCGACGACATGAACGACTACTTGCTCTACACGGCTGCCGGTGATGGCTCCGGCGGCCCGTCGCTGCACCTGCTCCCTCCGTCGACGGCACCATGGCCGAGTTCCTGGCCCTGTTCGAGTCGGGGAAGTTTGTCTTGACATACCAGCGCTTGCGCAGGCTCGAAGGCCTGGACATGGGCGTCCTGCGCTGTGGCGAGGACTGCGCCGTGGTGGAGCTGCAGATGGACAGGATTGCGGAGCACCCGGTTGAGCTTCACGTGCTCTACCCGTTTAGGTCTGGCTCTCGCCGGTGGCAGGTCACGCATCCGAAGATCGCCATCCTTGACAGTGAGTTGAATCACGAGAAGTTGCTGCGCGATTGGCGGGCCGACGCCGTCGTGCCCTTCCAGAGCTACCTGTGCTGGGTTGACTACTGCCTTGGTGGCATTTTGCTTTGCAAGGTGTTCGATGGCAGCTCTGACCTCGAGTACCTGCCGTTACCAGCCACAATGCCTGACCTGGACCGTGATATCCATGGCGGAGTATCGCCGGATCTGTACCAGACTCTGGGTGTCAGCGAGGATCATGGTGTCATCAAGTTCGTTATGCTCGCCCGAGGTGATGGCCAGATGATTGGTTACAAATTCAACCCCGCTTTTGGTTTCAAGATCACCTCCTGGACCTTGAAGATAACTGAAACAAGTATGTCTTGGGCTATTGATACTGTGCTCAAATCTGAGGATCTCTGGAAGCTTGATGCCTTTGCGCAACTCCCACACAAACAATTGTATTATCCTGTCTTCAGCATGGCTAACCCGAGCATCATATGCTTTGGGTTGAGTGACGAAGGAAGGGTGGAGATTGGCTACAACTATTATGAAACATGGTTAGTTGCCATTGACTTGCCTACCAGGGCTGTGATATCATGCTGTCATTATATCAACGGGAAAGAAGAAAACCTCTCCCCAAGAATGCCAAATTCATCAAGGCAAAAGCCTCCTACTTTGACACATTCATTCCTTCTGAGCTCTCCAAGTATCTGAAGCTGTATGACGCAAGGTAATTACAACTCATATGTGCAACTTGTTTTATCACGGCACGTACACTGTTTTTAGTCTTGGCTATTTAACTATGCATTTCCTAATTGCTGCATCATCAGTCTTAGATGCATGGCATGTAGTGTGACGACCTACATATTTATCACAAGCAAATAGTCTTGCAAATGATAACCATGCTGATCTGGATGTATTACTCCAATAATCAACCAAGGACAATGACACTTGGAGTATAAATCAAAACAGAGCGTTAGAACAATAATTAGACGCTGACATACATCCATTACATCAAGAAACTACACAAGACCGACAAAGTTTGTTACAAACTACAGTATTGCAATAACACAGCCCAAAAGTTGCATAATCAACGCAACACCAAAACTGTACAATAGGGACATACAAAGCTTCTAGATAACTACAATACCCTTTATTTTGGCGTTTTCTATAAGAACACTATCTACTCACTGCCCTAGTATACATAGTAACCCTCGGGGTCCTCCCCCTTTGGGTACCCTCAGCCCCCCGTAGTTGCGAAGTAGTCATCACATCCCTCTCCATGGCTAGGATCTAACAAGGTTATAAAAGAGTGAACACACAATATTCAACAAGTATAAGTAGAAAAAATTGCAAGATGAAACAATGTATGTGTTGTGGCATTGTCCACGAACAGTTAGGGAGCATCCCCTTCGGATCTAGACGGGAGAGGGTGAGAGGAGTGCTTAGGGAGAGAGAGCTTCTTGGGGAAGAAGATAGGTTTTATCCTTCATGAATGGTTGGGGAATCCCCTTACAGGGTGGTTGTTTATGTAGGAAAAAAATGTATGGTGTGCAGATCCTTAATGCTAGGATGGTGAATGCAAAGGTATGTGTGCCAATTGAAAACTCTAGATTTGGGGATTTAATCTAGGTACGTATGTGAACCTGGATCTGATAATATGAAGGATGGAGGTGAGAAGGTTGGAAGGTGATAGATGAGCCGGTGAAGACTACAGAGGAAATTTTTTGGGAAAGAAGCTGAGAGACTCTTTAGTCTTGGGGATATATGAGCAAGTGAAGAGTGAAGTGTCCAGATAACTTTGACAAGTGTGTGTTGGGCAGTGTAAAAATCAATGCGTGGCAATGGTTCTTCAGCACCATGCTTGACTGAGCAGCTGTGATAAGAGATCACCTACGCATATGTGCTCCAGAAGATAAAAAAATTGATTTTGTTTGACTGACAACTAAATAATATGCCACACAGTTGGCTAAATGTATATCTCTATCTCTACTAATTTAAAGCACCTAATGGTGGTGGTGGTGGTACTGCCAACTAGGGATCTGGACCATCCATCTCCTGTTGTGTATTCTCCTTCATTCGATCTACAATCCCACCTCTTGCTCTGTGCTTCGCGTAACCCTAGCGGCCACCTGCCACCTCTCGCTTTCTACGCCTCTCCTCGCCTCCTCCCCTGCCTCTCCCTCCCTCTCTCTCCCCCTAGCTCAATCGCCGTTGACCTCACTGCCGGCCGAGACCCTCCCCTCCCGGCCGCCCCTCTTTCCCCACCCCCACCGCCCTTGTCGTCGTGCCGAGACATTGCAGGTCAGAAATGTCACCAACCACTCTCACCAGAACCAGCCGAGCTGCACTCGATCCGCCACCACGCGCAATCGTTGGAGCACCAATCCACCGCTCAGTGCACCACATGCCGAGGCAGTGCACCACGCGCAATCGTCGATTATTTGGAGAAGCCCCTTGCTGATCCTTGATGTCCTTGGAGGTGTATCACGGCCTATCCGCATACCGCAGCCTCCGTAGATGGGTTTTACGAGCTAAATGAGATTCGCGACCTTTCTGTGCAGTCTGCCTTCAAAAGGACTCCCCGAACACATCCGGACTTCGATTTGGGCGTTCTTGGGCTTCAGGGAAAGCTGACGAAATTATCTTTCCAACACATCCAGTCTCATCGTGAAATTTCTTCTGGATCAACGATAATCGGAGAAACAAGTTCGCGTTCAGAATCTGTCTACTAGCCATCGCTGTATCCGAGTTGGGAAGTGAGCCGTTGGCGTACTACTCATGAGTAGATGGCCGTGGCGTTCGTCAACCCGAGCGGGATGTGTTGTTGTAGTTCTCCCATATTGGATCTGATCCAAATCCGAGAGGTGGAGGTCGCTGAACTTGTTGATGACGTAGTCGGCTTCCGAAGCGGTAAGTCTGGCCTTGGGCGGAGACGACGGCGACTCCGGGGATCGATACCATCGAGCTTGATTAGATTGATCTTGACGCTGCCCCTACCTGGCGCGCCAACTGTCGACGGGTAGCTATCCGAGGGTTATTGTGGGCAATGATTATATATGGAGCGATGAACAAGATCAAAACTCGATGGTAGCACAAGACAGGGGGTTTTTTTATACAGGTGCAGGCCCTCATCGGTAGAGGTAATACCCTAGTCCAGTGCTCTAGGATTATATGGGGTATATGTGTACAAGATGATCGAGAGATCTCTTATATATTATGTTCTCGGCCTCAAGTTATGTTATGAGGCGAGGGTATTGAATTGGTTGCCGGACTATGCCCCCTACCCCTTTATATAGTGGAAGGGGGTGGGGTTACAAGGAGGAGTCCTAGTCGGTTAAAAGGTAGGATTTCTATCTCTATCTTCTAGCCAGATACGTAGTTCTCTGAGATTACAATTGTATCTTCCCTTTTAGGGATAGACTTCTATCTTTATGTCTTTCCTTATCAGGCAAGCCTTATAGAGTCTGAGTGGTACCCGTCATTATCCACCCGACAAGTCTTTTAGGCCCTCTGTGTGAGTACCCAGGGTCTATGTTATCCTCACATACATGAAATATGAATAATATTATAATACTTTACTTGTAGTTAAATATTGTATAAAGATACATAAATACATAGTATGAACAATTTAACTACATTGTATTAAATAGCTTAACTTCACATAATGTACGTACATATTTTTACTATTTTGTATTGATATAGTAAAGTAGATTCTTGGTGTTGTTGCAGTCAAACATCCTACAAAGATATTTGATTACTTAGTGTGTATCATTTGACTACACTTTAGTTGGTGTTTTTTAGCCAAACATATATGTAAGGATAGTGTACTCTCGAGAGTATCCGTACTCTTGACGAGTTTTTGAAAATTGAGATGCCTAACAATCGATCCGGACGGTTGATCTTGTACGTCTCACTAAAACGTAGCCAGTGATCAAGTTTCATATTTTTTAAATTTGTTCACTATTTGTTTCCTATTTTCAAAAATCAGTCTTCTAATTAGTTGTGGTGCGTCCAAAAAAGGTGATTTTCAAAAATAGAAAACAAATAGTAAACAAATTGAAAAAATATGAAACTTGGCCATTGGCTACGGTTCAGCGAGACGAAAAAGATCAATGTCCGGATCGGTGGTGGCGCGATGGCGGTGGCTTCGGCTGCGGCGCGACATGACGACCGCTTTAGCGGCGGTGCAACGATTAGATTCGGCGGCGTGACGCCAACTGATTCAGCGGCGACGCGACGACGGCGGCGAGCTCCGGCGACAGAGCGGTGGAGAGGAAGGAGGAGGAAGAAAGGTCTGAGTGTATGACGTGCGGGTCCCACATGTCAGAGTGTATTTTTACCTTATTTTGATCGTATTTGGTGTATTCGGTTCGCGTAATACACAAAAATCCTTAGAAAATCTCGAGAAAGGCATCTGTGATAGATTATTGCAAATCTGGTGGCATCTATAATAATATTGACTTTACGATGGCATATCTGAAATAAACGAACTTCGTAATGGCATGTATAAAAAAAAATCCTAATAAAAATGGCAAGAGCAGTATGTGTACTAATTAGTCAACAAGAGTAGAATATGCATATTCATATGCACCAAGATTTGCATGCATATCTTACATTGCTTGTTGATGTCTGAAAGTTGGCCCATATAGAGAGAATCAGATGCACACTACTTCTTGGTCCACCATTTCTCCATAATAACTATCAAAAGTATAATCCGCAAAGCTTAAGGGTGGAGTACACAAAAGCAAAGTAGAATGTCTTGTGTAGAATACTCCCAAAGAAATATGAAAGGTGAAGAGCAGCTATGTGTGCTGCAGAATCTCAAGAACAGCTTACTTCTGACAATAAATTCAACTTCGAAGAATTTTTAGAGCGCTCATCTCTTGAATTCCAAACGAGTGAAACCTGAACTCTCCCTAGGTAGAAAAAAACAAATTTTAATCACTCTGGGCTTACAGAACTGGCGGTACAACTTTGAGCACATGGGGAATCAAGCAAACCTTGTTCATATCTTTTATTGAATAGTAAAATTAGTGAAACTAATATGCACAGATCATGGATAATATTGGCAAACTCTGGTGGTTTGATTGTTCTCTTGCCTGAACTAAAGCTTACGAATGGGAGAGTACTTTCTTTTATTTAGCTACAACACTCATGCTCTCATAAACAATAGAGCATAAAGTTTTTTTTTTCCCATGAGCAATATGTGCAGATTGATGTGTTCTGCCATGTAGAATTCATAGTCAATTTTTTTCTCATAGACCTAGATTTATGTGATTTTGCTCCTGACTGTCACTACAGGAAACGTCAGCAGTGTCGAGTGCCAAAACCGTCAACACCAGCACACAAGCCGTCAGGATAATCTTCTGGCCGTCGAGAGAGGCATTCTGTGTCGACGGTTCGACCGTCGAGAATACTTCTCTCGATGACCATATAAAAAACAATCGAGTGTACTACAACAGACGCCGTTTGCGCACGACGGGCATACTCTCGACGGCCACCAACAAACAGTAGAGAGAGAGGAGAACATACTCTCGATGGCCACGTATGAACAGTCGAGAGACTGGGGGAGCGGGCCCCACAAAGCCAACCTGCCCGGGTCACATACTCTCGACAGCTTATACACGGCCATCGAGAGTATCATGTCCAGATGTTGTACACTCCCGATGGCTTATACACAGTCGTCGAGAGTATGTCTGTGCAGTAAAAAAATTGTTTTAATTTTGAAAAAAAACATAAAACTGCAGCAGATGCTGCACCTACAAACCCAAAATGCCCATAATGCAAATATATCCCCAATTGTCGCACACATGCGACTACAAGACCACAATTGCACACAAATAACTAAATGGCACGGCACACATCAATAAGCAAATGAATGATGAAACGGCACTCACGACATACATATAGAACATTGCAATTCATTGTCCACAAACGTACGATAACGAAAACATATGCAACGCTAGCTAGTCATCTAATGCTCGCTAGATGGAGGATCGCCTGAAGGGGGTTGGGACAGCTGGGTAAACATCGGCTGAGCGCCATCGAACAGGTTGTTGACGAAGTCGGCCTCCTGGCTGCTCGATGTCTCCCCTCCCTCATGCGCATGAGCTGCTGCTGAGGTGGCAGAACCCGAACTCTTGAATGAAACATAGACTTATTAGTTAATGCTATGTGTTAAAATAAATTAATAATATATATTTTGAGGTCGAATGACTTACCACCTCAATAACGTACGGGAAACCACCATGTGGGTGAGTTGGGCCCACGTAGTCACCTGCTGGGGGAGGTGGGCCGCTATAGAGAGCTTGGTGAGGAGGTGCACCATAGGGACCATGTGCACCAGGCTGGTGCGGCGGGCCCTCGTAGTAGCTCTGGTAGGGAGGTGGGGCCCCGAATCCACTACGACACGGTGGTGGACCCCCGTAGAACCCCGGACCACCACTAGTCCCACTCGGGCCATCTTAAAACAAATTTGACATGTGACGTGTTAATTAAATGGTAAGATATATATGAAACAAATTTGACATGTGACGTGTTATTTGAGATGTATATAGTAGAAACCGTCGAGAGAAAGTCCTGTCTCTAGGGTTTTACCCTTTGTTGGACTCGACGGTCAACCCAACGTAATTTGATTTTTAAAATACAAAACTAAATTTGTTACCGTTAATAAACAATGCGTTAATGTTTGTGTATCAAATAATATCGTCAGCGAAAATATAAAAATTTTTAGAGCATCTAACACGACGAACACTACTAAATGGAGTGTTTTCCTACTAAGTTATAGGTTATCATACGGTATCGGATGTTTCATTACTTACTATACAAAATACTTTAATTCAAAAATTTCAATTTCAATTAACAATCAATGCTTATAAAATGATGTAAAATAAAAAAATTATTACATTGATTTTTCTACTTCTAAAAAACTAAATATCAATTAAACTCTAATATATTGGAAGAAAATTGTATATTCAAAATAGGGTTCTCTCGACTGCATAACGCTCGGCCGTCGGGAGAAATAACGTCGTGTGTCTGCTCTAACAGACAGCATCTTACACTCGACGGTTCTTTTTTCGGCCGTCGAGACTAAGAAGCTATGGTATGCTTTCTCAACGGCCCTCTTGTGGCCGTCGATACATATCGTAGACTATCGACGGGTGTCAGATGGCCGTCGATACTAGTTTCCATACTCGAGATTGTTTCCATTTCCTGTAGTGTGTGTTCCTGTGCATCGGATGCATTAACTGAGAGGATTAGAAAATTTAACTTTTTTCTTAAAAATACAAGCCATTGAATCCATATAGGTTGATGCACAAATAGCTAAGTACACCAAATATGTCCATTGTTGAGAAAGATGAGCAAGATAAAATAATTTTGTGGTGCTTAATCGTGAAAAACCAATGATCTATTACTAGATCCCTATTTCATTTTCAGAAATTTAGAAGCAAAATGACAAGAAGGTCATACATTTTTCAATTTGATTCAGTGAATCTTGCAATAGATAAATTCATTATACTTTTATTTTACATGGGTTTGGTGGGTGCCATTGCATAAAGCCTATTTCTACAACATACTATGCCTTCCGATCTCCTTTGTAATCTGGATAAGTTTAAGAGAATAGATCTAACCGCTCAAGTCATTGCAAACATGTCTGCTTTCCTTGCTGCAATTAATATTGAATCTGCTAGCGAGGTCTCCTAAAATTTGAAATCACGATGAACAAGGTATTCCTTGATTCAAGGGTTCCTTATTACCTACCTTAGTGTGAAAGATTGCACCTTTATGTTTCTACTTTGAAACATTTAACATTACCTTCTTTTTTTCTCAATGTTTTTAGGTATGGTATAAATTAAAAGCTGACGAAGACGGAAATAAAACAATATGGACAACTGCTTGCATAAGGTGGAATGGTTCGTCGTGGAGTTCTCAAGGATTTTTCGAAGATACTTGATCATAGTTAGATTTTTGTGCAAACACAGTGTTGCATTCTCCCTGATGTGACTTAATGATGTGATTTAACTTGCATACTTTAGCTTTGATTTACTTGTTAGTTGTAGCGTCGATCTCTATTTCAGTGTTCACACACATTTGCATTGAAATATTCGCATGTGACCTCGGTTACTTCACACGCATTTGCATTGAAATATTCGCATGTGACCTCGGTTACCAAACAAACTCAATAGATGTTCAGCCTCACCATGCCATGAATACGCAATGAATTGCTCATATCTAACATAATTCTAAGGTAGATAATCTACTTATCATTTTATGTTGTTTATGTTTCTGATTGTTTGTTTAGAGTGGAAAATTTTGATAGTCCAAATCACACTAGGTTTTAAGGATTATTATTTTTCTCTTTGCAACGCACGGACATGTCTTGTAGTATGTATAGGAACGCAAATTTTGGAAAGTGAAATGGGATCAGGGGTTCCCCTTCTGCACAAATAAAAAATAAAAAAACATAAATGTGTGTTCGAAATGGGCTAGTGGATAGTAGCTATCTAGATCAACCTAACATGTTGAGCTGCTAGTTTAGAGTGAGGGAGGACCGGTTAGATATGATGCGTGGCACAAGCTAGTAGGCTCTTGCGGCGACATTAGTACAAGATTCTCTCTTGAACCGGTGGGAAAATCAATGGCAACTATGCTAGCTGCATTAATTAATGACGCGAGAGTACATTGATGTGCTGCCCCATAGCTCACGACGTGGCCACGCAGGTAGCACCTAGCTATCACATCTCTTGACAAGTACCAAGTATACTATATGGCGCATACGTACCTCGCAAAAGGCCAAAAAGATGGCTCTCCTTGAGACAACGGATGGTGAATGGTTGCACCAAAGCAGCAGAATTCCATGCATAATGATCATACGGCCATCAGCCGTAGCGATCTGCGGCAACCTAACACATACTGTAATTAACAGGTCAAATAAAAAAAATGAAGTAGAACTTAATTCAAACAAGCCTATGATTAACACCTTCAATCACGGATAGGGAGAGAAGATGAGAAGGGGACGTCGCGGGGGCGTCCGACGGGCACGCCCGTCGGACGCGCCTACCATTCGACGCCCCGCGCTGGCCGTTGGATCTTTATACAACGGCCAGCGTTAGATCTTGAGATAAACTTTGTTATTTTTATTTCGCTATGTAAAAAATTTTAAAAAATTGTAAAAATTGTAAATATTCTCTAATCAATGTTAGGTCCCACACATATTTTTTTTTCAAATCGATATGACCAATATTCATTTTTATAAATGGTTTTTCAAGGATAATCTAGATGTATAAATGTTGTATATCAATCTAAAAAATATATGTGGGAATGTACATGCATTAGAGAGTATTTATGATTTTTATTGATTTTTTTGAATTTTTTTACATGATGAAACAAAAATAACAAAGATTGTCTCAAAATCTAACGCTGGCCGTTGGATGGCCAGTGCTAGAGTCGGACTGGGCTGGCTTCAACGGGAGTTGGACGCCCCCGGTTCCATGAGAAGGGGATTAACGGTAGCTCCATATGACGTCGTCCTCATGAAGGCGAGATTAATCAGCACGTACATACGGTGGTGAGGGGTCAAGATCACGTAGCACTGTAGTATTATAGTACAACTACTGTAGCAATATTAATTGATCAGATGCCATCCTAATAAGCATATAATTAGGATGGAACACGAGGTCGTCCGTACCGTGTTAGGCCGCGGGCAAGACGGATGGTATTCCGGCGACGTCCCGATCAACAACATGCATGTACAGCGAGCTCTCCTTCACTCTCAGCTGGTCGCCGTTTTTCTTGCTTCTCTCACACGCACTCCGCCAAATCGTGTACTCGATCTCGCTCTTCTCGTCTTTCCCGTCGGAAAAAAAGAGTAGCTTTACTATCCACGTTAACAGATATACTATGTTAACACTGAAAAATGGCAATAGCTGATGGTTTCAGAAGGTTCTGAAATCGGTTATTTGGAAAGAGAATGATGGGTCGGGTCGGCTAAATAAGGATTCAAAGTGGTTCTTTGGTTGTGTTATTCAACATGGAAAGGATTTCTGGGCAAGATCGGACTAAAGGAAGGACTCCAGAATGGCTACGAACGCGTGCACGAAATGGAAAAATCGGCTAAAGAGGAACTAAAAGTAGTATATAGGGTATATATATATGCCCATTACGAACCTGGTCGGAGTTGGGTTATAGATAGAAAGGAGAGTTAGAATCTAATGCTATCTCCGGTTACAAAAAGAAGTCGCCGTTGACTTTATTAAATGTATTTTATGTATGACTTATATTTTTATATATTTGAACTAAAATTTTGAATGAGACGAATGGTCAAAGACGTGTCCAAAAGTCAACGGCGACTTCTTTTTTTGCCTGAAATGAGTACTATACTCAGAAAACACGTTTGCTACCTGAATAGTTACCCTACGGTTTTGTATGGGACAACCGACAACCACTCAATATGATTATGCTTTTTCCATTTTCTATAGTATCATCTATTTTTACATTAGGTTTAGTATTTTTTATGGTATTCTATATTTCAATCGACTTGTTACGCACCGCCTTTCAATTGTATGCAGGAACAATCCTACATAAGAGCTATCTTGAATAAGTTCGATCCTATTATTTAATCTACTTTCTATGGGTTAATCGCTTTAGATCTAGCTGTTAAATCGTTTATCTTTTGTTTTGCTTAGTAGTTGATATCATCGGCTAGTTGGTGGTCTGTTTACTCTTATATCTACTACTTTGTTGATCTTAATTATCGACCCAATAGTAGATTATTTACCCCTTTTGATATGTTATTTTGTTCGTTACATCAATCGAATAACGGACTCACCTTTAGAACCTATCGGTTTAAATTATATCTAACCCGATAGTTCCTTTATTATCTATCACGTTTTTGGACCTGTTTCACTTGTGTTTCGGGACCAACTATTTACAGATTCAAATTGGCTAATTAAAGTTGATTGTGTCTTCTCTTGCCGATTGCTGGGCCAAATCGGCTGGCACGCTTCGAACCCGAATTTAGGCCTGACAGGGACTTGAACTCTAAGCTTCGCGGTAAGTTTGATTGATACACTTTTCGGCACGAACAGGGTGGTGGTATAATTCATATTTGACTCATATGTGCCTGATTGTTTGTGCCAGTTCTAAAACCGGTGTATATGCCCATTATGAACCGGTGCAAATGTACCATTCTGCCATAGGGCCATATACTAGCATTACAGTATAAATACTACAACATTAATATACATAATAAAAATCAATTCAAGCCACTAGATGGACAGTTGGTAGTCACTAATGTGTACAGTAAAATTTCACTCGAAAAAAGTCCACGTTTCTAAAAATAGTTCCTCGTGCAATTGGTGCCCATTAAATGTGCATCGAGATATGTACTGCAACATATGTTTTTTCACAAAACCGGCCTCCTCGTACTTTCTTTGACAGTAATGCATGAAGT
This sequence comes from Raddia guianensis, assembly GCA_036346415.1. Lineage (NCBI taxonomy): Eukaryota > Viridiplantae > Streptophyta > Magnoliopsida > Poales > Poaceae > Raddia > Raddia guianensis. The sequence goes on from CM070536.1 coordinate 58,706,452, forward strand.
GTCTTGCTTGATTTGGCTGCCTATGCTCACACACGCCTTAGCTTGTAAGTGTTTGGTTTTAGTTCCACATCAATTTGTGAGCTAACTTAAAAGGTGGTATTGTCATCACCTAGCTATTCTTTTAGGTTGATTGGCCTCTGGACCATGGCTGTGGCTCAGGATGGGCCTATGGTTGTAGTATGCCCAATGGGACCTGGGCTCGAGACCAGGTTTTAGTATTGGTCTCGGGGGAACCAGATCAATACGGTCTCTGAAGGGAAACGGGTAGGCTACGCGAGCAAAAATTTCAAAAATTCTACCACAAATCACCCAAGACGACATGCAAGTAGGAGATCACAGATCGTTACCCTTAATGCGTAGGAGAGGTCGCCGACTGCTCACTGAGTGCTCGCCGGTGCTCGCTGAGTGCTAGCCAGTGCTCGCTGTGTGCTCGCCGAGTTAGCGTGTCTGCGTATGATAGCGCCACTAGCGGTATCCGCACATGCCGAGTTGGAACGCCGCGTGGTGTGTGCTAACACCTCGCCGCACGGCTATGGTTTCTGGGGAGCGGGAGGCTAGGGGCGCGAGACGACTACGCGTGGTGAAGGCTCTCCTCATATATAACGCCGCCCCCATGCCTCCCCTTATATACACGCACTAGTGGGCTTCGGCCCGATAGCTAGGGTCCCATCTCCACGCGGATCACATCCACGCATAAACCCGTTAAACAATTCCAACCCGTTAAGTGTGTGACCCGTTAGGTTCAGTGCAAGTCGGCAGCGAATCCAATCCAACGATCAACATAGGCACCTAGCAGAACGTATTGACCCCTGAATGCACAGAATCAATATTCAGTTGAACCTTTGATACATCCACGTTTACCGATCCCTTTGCCACACGATACCAGTTAAGCTCAAGGCGAGATGCGTGTCATCCTTGTTAATAGCTCACCTTAGTCAGATTAGCACGGCAGTGCACTTTTCCTATCCATCCTCACGAGGGACCCTGATGTATATCTCCCGTTATCCAGAATGGGCAAATTCCATCTTGATCATCACACCCCTGGCTATGTATCGTGGCATACCCAGTAGTCATCTTTGTAACTACCCAATTACGGTATAGCGTTCGATGAAACCAAAACATACGAGTCAACATGCTGGGCATTTATGACAATCTCAGGTGTAATGACCACATAGGTGTACCACTCAAGACTATACGCTGATGACGCTATAAGAGATAACAACTCAAAGCGTCTCGGAATAGGTCTGTCTGACTACCCGTGTTCTCCAACATGTGTCCATACTATTGGTTTGATATTTCCATATCTATGGTATGTAAAATATTACCATCAACCAATACATATGCTGATCAAATCATAACCGCTCCTCGTGATGATATGGATCAAGGACCCGTTTAGAATAATGTCACTTAACAACGCGTTTCACAATCAAGTCGTACCCAATGGACAAAGTCATAACATTTATTCAGGGAACCGATAAACAATGTTATCATAAATACATGAACAAACACGCGGTACAATCGTCACTATGATTGATTTAGGGCATATCCCTTTCAGGCTCTAACGTCAAGCTTTGTGCCTCGGCTAACGAGCGAAATGACGCCTTAGCTAACCGAAACTCCTTTGGATATGGACGAAAACTCAATGGAAACCTTCTTTGAAACCTCGGAAACCTTCACCGGTGACGTAAACCTCGGAAACCTTCATCGATGACAGATTCCTCGCTAGTGAAAAAACCTCGTTGGAAACTGCAAAAACCTTGAGGTTTTTGTTGTTATCACCAAAAACTTCGATGGAAGTGGAAATCCTGGGGTCTAGGTTTTCTAGTGAGGCTTCTATCCATCTCTCGCAAGGTTTCGATCACTAATGACAGAAACTCCAAGGTTTCAAGGTTTCTGGCGAGCCTTTCGTCCATCTACGATGAGCTCCCATTCATATTCAACTCAAAAAATGGAGGAGCCGGCTGGTTTTGACGAAGCTACATAGGAGAAGGATTATTGTGCAAGTATTAAAATTTTTATGGGATGTTTTTTATAAAATGCAAGTGCAAAAATTTTCTTTTACAACCGAAAAAGTTGCACTCCCCCTCCAACGATGCAGATCCATATGGAGATGGTGATTGTTATATATGGATCATTTTTACTTTCGCCGCGAAGGTGGGCTAGGGTTTGGCTGGGCTTGCGACAAAGAGGTCCAAACACGACTGGTCCTTCAGGGTAGAGGTGGAAAAGAGCCGAAAGTAGGCTTGAGCCCCAAAAGTAGGCTCGGCTCGAGCTCGGCAGCACCTCGGAGTCGAGCCGAGCTGCGAGCCAAAGGCGTTCGAGTTCAAAAGATGCCAATGAGATGAGTCGAACTAGACTAGGCTGTCGGGGATAAAATCACGGCTCATTGCCATGGTCCACTCCCTGACGGCCCAATCGAACAGTCTACTAGGGCCCAGCTCCCTAGAAGGTTCTATCAGGCCCATGTGTATCCTGCCGAACAGCCCTTGGCTGGCACGGTGCATAACGGCCTAGGATTCGTGTTTGAGTCCGACTCGAACAGAGTTCTACACGGCTACGTGAAGATCCGGATGTTGGTTTTCCGGATTGGAGTAGGAGTCGTGATCCCCAAGACTTGGAGTTTTTCTTATCTACCTCGGGACGTATTTGGCACGTTGAGTTCGTTTTGATCTCGTAGTTAGCCCGGCCCGATTATCCCTTGGTAGGTCGGTTCATCAACACTATATAAACAGGGCCCCTACGGCGTGTAGAGGGCACAAGGTCATCACATCGAGGCCAAGAGACTTCGCATTGTCGCGCATTAGCTTCTTCCTGTACACCATAATCTTACCGAGATCTGTTCATCTTGTCGAGCATCCTCTTGTAATCACCTCTGATATATAAGAAAGGCTGGACGTAGGGCTATTATCTCTCCAGAGAGGCCTGAACCAGGATAAAAACCCCTGTCTCCCTGCTGCTCGTTGATTGCTGTTCGCTCTGTTCGGCGTGTCTCCTATCTCCCCTCTTTCAAGAACCTTAGTTGACTTGAGATCGATATCTCAACCGTCGACTCGGTCAGGAACGAGCCGAGCCTAGCTCGGCTCACCATTTTGGCGAGCCCCAAAAGTGGGCTCAACTCGAGCTCGGCAGCACCTCCGAGCCGAGCCGCAAGGCAAAGACGTTTTCGCGTTCAAAAGATACCAAAGAACCGAGCCGAGCCAGGCTAGGCTCGGCAGGAACTAGCCGGCTCAGCTCGAGCTCAACAGCACCTCCGAGCCGAGCCGCGAGCTATTTTTCTAGCTCTACTTGGGGGCTGGATTCTCTTGGGGATTTAGATAGGATCCCATAGTTTGGGTGGTTATCATGTCTTTTTTCTATTTCCTTTGCCACGTTTCTATATCTGTGTTTGGAAACTAGCTTATCATCTATAATTCTATATATATGATAAAACCGGACAGCAGATAAGATCCGTTTTGTTATTAAAAAATTCGGTGTAAACAGGCGCTACCATCGACGGTCGACCATTAACGTCGTACCGCCACGACGTGGCCACCGTCAGACGCCGCTCCAACCTTCTTGATCAGGAGCCTGCATCCAGGGACGCTATGCTAGTCTTCCAGAGGAAACATCCACATAAGAGATGGAGATGGATTTGTAATTGTACGTCAGCCACGCATGGCAGGCAGCATGTGTACCGGCCCATCCGCCGCGCGCGGGGCGCGGCACATACTCTCAAGGCGCCGGTGCTATATACTCCACCGATCGAGGGAGAGCCAGTGGGCTGACCTGAATACTCCCTCCATTATGAAATAGTAAATGCGTTTTACATCGCGTTGTGCGATCAAAATCAACTTTGACCACTAAAAACTATTGTAATTTAATTTTGACATGCATTAAAATTATACTTTTATGAAAGTTCTATTCGAAACGAATTCATCTATATGAATTTTATGCTTCAAATCTAAATGGTTTAGAAGTATTTTATAGATAAAATTTTAAAACATTCACTTAGGACATGTTTAAAACGACAACTATTTCAGGATGGAGGGAGTACTATACTCCTCCGCGCGTGGCTTCATTTCACGCACTTGCATGCCATGTGATCGAGGGATCCAGCTGACACATACAAACATATCTGCGCCGAAGCTTCCAAATTAAAGCGCTCAGTACTATGAGCATGCTAAGGTAGCTGCTAGCTGCTGTCAAAATGTACGTTAATTTAGAAGGAGCAGCTCTACAACGCTATAGTGCTATATATTGCACCGCTCAAGGTACGCCGTGATGTTAATTAAAGTTATATTTAAAGGAGGAGATTTCGAAAAAATCATATGCTTATGCATGTTCAGATTCAGCGGAACCGTTAGCTGATTTGGTGTTTCATCACCGTTTCAAAAAAACCTGATGGTAGCAACACTCTTTGGGGTTTCTTGGTTAGTGAAGGTTTCTTTCTCCAAGTTTTAATATGAGGTAATGGATTTAAGTGCATGTAGGAGTTTGTTATTTGCATAGATACTACAACATTTGATATACTATTGTTGTCATTGCTTGATATGAGGGGTCTATTGCAAAGTTCGTTTATGCTCCATTGAGGGCACGTTGAAGTTCCTTTCATCCAGATGTTATGCGGAGCAATTATAACCATATCACGTTTATGCTCCATTGAGGGCACGTTGAAGTTCCTTTCATCCGGATGTTATTCGGAGCAATTATAACCATATCATGGAATTCAAGTTATTTTCTGTCGGCAGTGTTAAAGTATGTGGTGACCACACGTGCATGTTGCTCTTTCATGAGTGATGTTTGTTGATTTTTGTGTTCTAGGTGGACCATGCTTAATATCCATGAGATGAGTTCTTCCCTACAATTCTAGCACCACAGGTGATGAGATGACTCATGTCATTTGATAATTGAGCGTTTATTTTAGAAGTTTAGTTGCACATACTCAGATTTTGCTGAGGTTATGAATTGTCGAAGACCCAGATTGTTGTTTGCTTTCTTAATAGTTGTGTACATGGATCTGTTGATGGTTTGCGCAATTTGGCTTCGGAAGAAGCATTTGGATATGACGTTTTCGTCTTTCCAATTGGTCCTATGGGCTTTGGCAACTTTGGCACACAAAGATTGTTCTTCGGAATTATGATTAATTTGAGGAGAACTACAATTTGTTTTCGCTATGGAAGAATTCGGCTCAAGGTGGAGGTTGTGATAGTATGATTCAAATTCGTCTCAAGGTGGAGTTTGTTGGAGTTTGATCCAATTAGGATCCGTTTTCTTGTTGGACTCAAACATGCCATATCCAATCTCTAGTCGGTTTCTTGTTCTTTGAGGACTCTTAGGTCCTAACCTTTAAATACCCCTGTAGCCTTATGGCCCGATGTGCCAAAACATATAATCCGTCCTCATATAGTGATTTCGCCTTTATGCGTCCGTGGTTTTTCCCGCAAGGGTTTTCCACATTAAAATCTCGTCTCTCTCGCTATTTTGTGCATCTATTCCTAACAAAAACCCTTTCAATTGCATCTAGTTGATTGACCAAAGGGACTACACTACTGGTCTGGTTTTGATTCTCAAATGGGATTTGGATGGATGTTTTGGGACCTGATCACTGCATTTTTTTCGTAATAGTGCAGACTTTCCAACGGTACAAATCGTGAAGTAATTCTATTGTGTATATAATTTACCCTTCTGTCAACTGTCTGCGCCTGGCTACTGGCCGGCGAGTTATACGAGATTTCAAGACAACGCCGGCCGCCGGACCCGTCCGTCTATTTCAGGTACAAAAGGGAATCGAAGGCTGAGCTGCTGGTAGTCCAGTCCAGTCCTCTAGACTCTAGTAGCCAGTGCAGGCACTATCTGTGCACGACTGGCACGAGCTACTGAGCTAGCAACCCAGACAAGCTCCCCGCTATGGCGGCTAAGATCCCGGAGGCCACAAGCCGGCACGTGGCGTCCTTCCTCCTCGGCTCGGCGGCGACGCTGGCAGTCGTGTTTCTCCTCCAGTACCGGCCGACGCCGGAGTTCAGCCGCGCGACGGCGCCGGCGCTGTACTTCTCCGGCTTGAGGAACGATCGCCGGAACGGCACAACAGCGGCAGCGAGCGTGCATGCGGTCGCCGGCGGCGAAGGAGATGATCGGCCGGTGGTTGAGCCTAACGTCACCAAGTCCAACAGCACTGCTACAGCTCTTGAAGAGGAGGTTAGTTAGTTAGCTCAACTGTCCGTTTAATCCTTTCACAGGAATTCAGCCGAATAAATCGATCTCCTCGCCGCCGTCGATCGATGGACTGATCTGTGTGCTACTGTCATCTTCGTGTCCCCGGCCGGCTGGCGGCGCAGGCGGAGTTCGTGGGCCTGGGGGCGGCGGTGGAGCGGGCGGCGACGGAGGACCGGACGGTGATCATCACGTGCGTGAACCACGCGTGGAGCTCCCTGCTGGACCTCTTCCTGGAGAGCTTCCACATCGGCGACGGCGTGCTGCCCCTGCTCGACCACGTCCTCATCGTCGCCATGGACCCCGCGGCGCTCGCCCGGTGCCTCGCCGTGCACCCGCACTGCTACCTCTACACCATGGACGGCATCGACTTCGCCTCCGAGAAGTTCTTCCTCTCCCCCGAGTACCTGGAGCTCGTCTGGAGCAAGCTCAAGCTCCAGCGCCGCGTCCTCGAGCTCGGATACAGCTTCCTCTTCACCGTACGCACGCGCATCCATGATCCATCCCCAAATATGATACATTCACCACCGAATCCGATCACTTCATTCAATCTTGGACTCGGATGATGATCTGCGTGATCTGTGGTGTGGATGGATGGATGCAGGACGTGGACATCATGTGGTTCCGGAACCCGTTCAAGCACCTGACGCTGTACGCGGACATGGCGATCTCCAGCGACGTGTTCAACGGCGACCCCGACAGCATGGACAACTTCCCGAACACGGGGCTGTTCCACGTGAGGCCGAGCAACCGGACGATCGCGATGACGAGGGCGTGGCACGAGGCGCGGAGGCGGTACCCGGGCATGAACGAGCAGCCGGTGTTCAACCGGATCAAGAAGGAGCTGGTGAGGGAGCTGCGGGTGAGGGTGCAGCACGTCGACACCGCCTACATGGCCGGCTTCTGCAGCTACGGCAAGGACCTGCGCAAGGTGTGCACCATGCACGCCAACTGCTGCGTCGGCCTCCCCGCCAAGCTGCGCGACCTCACCACCGTCCTCCGCGACTGGAAGAACTACACCAGGATGCCGCACTGGGCCAGGCACGCCGCCAAGTGGACCGTCCCCGGCGCCTGCATCCATTGATGATTTGATGGAGTAGTACTACCAGTACCCTGCAGCTGCAGATCCATCCAGTTGGTTACACCTTACACGCCCATTCCTGCTATACATAGCCCCGATCTCTTTTCTGTTTTCTTTCTATCTATATATACACGGGGTGCGTGCGGTACACCGGCTGCTAGCTGGCTCGCCTCCTTTCGAATGGCTTAATCTGTTTTAGTTGTTTCCGCACAGCCAAATACTAGTACAAGATTGAAACTTATTTTTGGATCGCGATATATGATATTGAGAAAAGCACATAGTCTAAAAATATATTGCGTGTTTTTCTTTGAGATTCCTCAAACAATATATTAGATCTACATTCTACTGTCAAAGTGATGGTACACTAGACAAATGGGATGCTTCTCTGGACCAAAAGACCAAGACGGTTTAGGTATATAAGATTTAGACATTAAAAATAAATGTTTGTTAAGCTAATGTCTTTTTAAACTCTTAAATTAAGATGGTGTGTGCCAACGATTTTAAACATTCTAAGGTTGAAGCCCAATCAAGATATTCTCATTTCTAAAAAGGCCTTCTAAAGGTCAAGTCAAGCAAGAGTTCTTAATATGGGAAACTTTAAAGTTAAAAATGGAACTCGGATTAGATTCTGCAAGAAAACTCATCTAGTTCGCTCTATTGTTCGCAAAAAATGACACGATTTCTAGTACTCTTAATACTTTACATTTTAATGTGTCTTCTAGAGTTAAGTGCATCAGTGGGTCAGAACTTAATTGATTGGCAGAGTTTAATCAATCAATTAGTTAATATTCAGCTGAATACTGAACGGATTTTTTAGTTTGAATTTGAATAAGAACGGATTTTTCCGCCAAGTCGCTACACCCGCCTCAGTCTCCCTAAACGTGCTGATCGACGACCTGCGCCTTTGGGTGGCAGCAGGTGCCCTTTTTGTAATTAATTAATTCTTTTTTGGCCCACGGGGGAGGGGCCTTTGTCTCCCCCAACCCTTCTTCTTTATAGCAATTCAAGGCAGCTCTCCTGCCCTTTGAGTCAAAAAAAATAAGAATGGGCACTTCTCAGTGAACTTGAGAGTGTCATATATGAAACAAATTTCTTTGGAAATTAAATCTTCCTTTAAAGATAATAAAATTCTTGTGGTATTGTGATGCACACAACTTCCGAAAAATGAGGGAATGCATTTGTGGGTGTGCCAGTGTATAAAAAATACACAAAGAAAAGAAAACAAAATGTTTATATTTGTGTCGGTGTAATAAATACCAGGGTGCAAAGAGTCCTGTGAAGATCAAGCGGGCCCCACGCGTCAGGCGGGCGACAAGGCCCCAGCGTGTGGGCGATCAGACCCCAGCGTGTGGGCGAGCCCCACGGCGTATCAAGCGGGCCCCACGCGTCAAAGTGGGCGACAAGGCCCGGCGTGGCGAGCCCTCAGGCGCCGGGCGAGGCCCCACGCGTCGGTGGACGATCAGACCCGGCGTGTGGGCGAGCCCCACGGCGTATCAAGCGGGCCCCGCGTCGTCGGCGAGCAACAAGGCCCCAAGCGTGGCGAAGCCCCTCGTGGCGCCGGCGAGGGCCCCACACGTCGGTGGCGACAGACCCAAGATGTGGGCGAGCCCTTGGCGTATCAGCGGGCCCCACACATCAGCGGGCGACAGGTCCCGGCGTGTGGCGAAGCCCATCAGGCCGAAGCGAGGGCCCCACGCACCGGTGGGCGCGTGGCGAGCCCTCGGCGCGCATATAGGGTCCCCATGTCAGCGGGCCCACGTGGCGAGGCGGTGCGGAAGGAGTTTTCGGGCGAAGGCTCTCCCTGCTGCGAAGGACGGCGCGATTAACGCGACATCACGCGCGGATAGGCGGTGAAGAAATGATTATCGCTATAAATGACCCTGCAGGTGCGGCGAGGGATGAAAATGATACGGATAATTTCCGACCGTCCGACCGATCGAGGCATAATAATATCCGAAAATATTGAGCGGATAATTTTATGGATATCCGAATCCGACAAAGGCGGATACGGTATGGATACAAATAATATCCGATGGATATTATCCAAGCTTTTCTTGGATAATATCCGATGGATAGTATCCGATTAGCTAAATCCATCTATAAACTATCTCTATTATATTTCTATAGGATAAATGACTAACACATATAACAACTAGATGTATGTGATTTTACATTTTTTTTGCTTTATCGGGTATGATACTTACACACCATCATTTTCATGACTATGAGCCATAAAGTTTAGTCACAAAGAGATAACTATATGTATTTGGATATACTTATTTCTTTAGTATAAGTTTTCGAGATTATCCGAGAGAGTATCCGCGTCCGATCCGTATTTGTATCCGATATTATTCGTATTCGTATTTGTATCCGGTACTATCCGTATCCGAATCCGTATCCGGTCAAACTAAATGGATCAAATACAATATGAGTGGTTTCCGATCAGTATCCAATCCGTTTCATCCCTACTAAGCGGCTGTCACTGTGGCGCAGAATAATTGACCGGCAGAGAGAAGGTTTGCTTGAGATGGCCGCCCGTGTCGAGGAGGCAGTTGGCCCCACCATGACCTCACCGGTGTGATGTGGCGGGTGGGTGGCCACTTGCATGGCACGCTGAGGCGGCGCCGCTCGGCGAGGCGGCGGCACGTTTTGCCTCTCTCTGTCGTGTCTCGTCGATGCTGTACTAAGAGTCTTGTCTTCGCCTACCCCTTGGCTCTCTCCGCCAGTTCAAAGCTTGTATAAAAGGAGAGGAGAGAGAGAGAAGAGGGTATGTTGCACTAGGGTACGTGCATTCGAAACATTCTGTAAACACATTCCATTCAACCACAACAACAAGAGAGCTAAGGCTCAGCAGAGTAGGACTATTACCCGCAGGGGTCCGAACACAGGTAATCCCGTGTGTTGCTCCTTCTGCGCCTCGTGCTCAATCGAATCGAAAGGGTGATAGGCTAGCAGGATAGAAATCTGACCAGGGGTGTGATCCGTAGTGGTTGAGCGGTGAACACGCCGTCAATTTGATTATCATAATGAAGTGCAACTCCCTGTCTAAATTGTGCGCCCTAGCTAGGAATCTGTGTCGACGATACCATGGCCTTCAAATTAACATCTATGCATGGATGCACATAACACCTTCGGTTAAGCCGTTCGGGCGTCGTCTTCTTCTATTCATCTTGTGTTTCACTATGTGATTGGTGGATGAAGTTGACATTGTGATGACAAAATATTGTTGGTGCGGAAAGTGTTTGTTTCAGAGCTAACTCCGCCGATTTCCAGAAACGAGCTTTGTAAGAGCATGCCAGCCGATTTGACCTTGCAATTGGCAAGGTGGGCGATACAACCACCGGCCAAGTTGTAGATCGAATAGCCGATGGTGTGGCGTTCGTGACCAGCTTCTGGTTGTCAACTGATATTGTTGATTCCCCTTGATTCCGAACAAATTTGATGGCGGGACTAGATGTGTTGGAAAGCTTATCTCGTTAGCTTTCCGTGGAGTGTTAGAAAGCCCAAAACAGAGGTCGTACGTGGTCGGGGAGTCTATTTGAAGGTGTGTTGCATAGGAAGGTCGCGAATTCTGATGAGCATGCGGAGCACATTGACGACCTCCACAACCCTTGGCTTGGCCGCCGAGCACATATGATGAAGGATGAAACCTAACTCCTTCGGTAGACGGCGATGCGCAGCCATCGAGGGATAGTATCCGATATTGATGGCAAGAAGATCGAAAAACCGAGACAGTCCTCGCCGATAGTACCGTTGGCAAGAAGATTGAATTGAATCGAGACAGTTCTCGCCGGCGGGCGTATCTTGAAAGACGATATGAACTAGCCCATCGGATTTGCCATACAGAAATTACAAAATAAGACAAAAAAAAAAGTAAAGGTAGATGAAATAATAGATGGTGAGCACCAGCGTTCGCTGGCGCGCCGGACCCGCCCCAGCCGTCGGATGGTTGGCTACGGCGCCGATCCAACGCGTGCATCTGCCCCACGCCCCGCGCGCCATCGTTCCAGGCAGCGACTAGCTAGCTAGTCGTCTTTTAATTACACTTCCGATTAAACTTCCGATTTTTTACAAAATTCAAATAGTGTTCAAAATGCGTGAAATAAATTTCATAATTCTTCTAAAATCAAGAGTAACCCATTTTAAATACTTTTTGAATTTTTTGAATTTTTTCACTTTTTCGATTTTTTGATGTGAACTAGTAGAAGGCACTTATGAAACTTATATCTATACTATCGAAACTTAGCCGTGTGTTGATGAAACTTGACCGTGTTCCGATGAAACCTGATGAAACTTGGATGAAACTTCGATGTAACCTGATGAAACTTGGATGAAACCTATTGAAACTTGATGAAACTTGAATTAACCTGATGAAACTTGAAGAAACTTGAAAAAACTTGGATGAAACATGATGAAACTTGACAGTTTGGCAAAGTTTTGTGAGTATGAAACCTAAGTTTTACTAGGTGAAACCCAAGTTTCATTAGGCGAAACCCAAGTTTCACCAGATAAGTTTGAGGAGTTATATACCAACTTATATCTTGTTTTGTTCGTAAAAATACGAGGAACGCGTTGGCGCAAACGGTTTGTGGATTGGAGCACCCAGTCAAAAATTATGGACGCCGAAAAAAAAACCTGTGGGCCCCACTTGCATGTGCATGCAGCTCTCCCATCTCTCCCTCACGCCACGCGGGCCGGGCCGCGGCGCGGGAGTCCGGATGCGCCGGGCTCCCGGCTCTAAGCGTTTTCGATAATAGATTGATTTGGTCAAGAAACTCTTACACGGTGCACCATGGATCCTATTTATACCAGTGATATACCGATTCATAACTAGATACAGACTCCGACTCATACTCTTAGTTTCCTAACTTATCTCTAACAAACCGATATGGATATTAACTTGTCTAACTTATCGTGCAATACAAGGATATTAATTGACTTAAAATACCGTAACATCCTCAATTTTTGAAGCATAATTTTTGAAAATTAATTTGTGTTTATAATTGTTTAATAAATTATGAGGAAAATTTTATTGACTGTATATATTGACTCACGTGATGGATTCATTTCTTATAACCTCTATACGTAAACTTATATTGACTCACGTGATGGGTTTAGTCCCACATCGGTTAACGGTGATAGGGAGGCACAACATAAAAGGTGGGGTGGTCATCATCCATTAAGCTAGTCTTTTGAGTTAAGCGGGCCTGGACCTTGGTTGTGACTCCAGTTGGGCCTGGACCTGGACTCTAGACTAGGTGTTGATCTCGGGAGGAGCTGGATCGCTTGCGGGGCATAAGATGGCAGGATCACAGCGAGCTCTAATATCACTTTATCTTTTATTCATATTTTCCCTTAGACCAAATGCAATGACGTCAAAGGTGAAAAGAGAGCAAGAGAGAAGATATTACTAGAGCGATCGAGACATTTTTAGACAAACTCTGCAATAAGAAGGTGTCCTCTTCTAAATTAGGAGATGGACACATAGGCATTGTTCTTTTCATGTTAGTGTTTCACTACAGCAAATTTGTCTTTTTTATACGGTCTATGTGGTGTAATAATTTGTAATGAATTTTTCAAACTTTTAGCAGTCCTCTCAAAGATTTTAAAACTATGTTTTAATTATGTTTTTAGAATATTTATTTCTCTTTTCACAAACTCTTAAATTTTGTTACAATAAAACGCTACCTAAGCTGAGCTGAAATGTACAAGGCCATAACACACCATAGTAGATGGCCACATCTTGCACACCCTCTTTGGTTCGCGGTTCGGTTCGGTTTAGTTATGCCAATTTTTTTTATATAGACTCTTTGGTGTAATAGTTTTTTGAAGATTTGTTGGATTTTACTCAAAGTTCTCAAAAATATTTTTACATAATTTTTCAATCTTTTTATATTTTTATTTTATGGTTCTCAACTTTTAGCCAACCAAATCGAACCAAATAGAACCACAAACCAATGAGGGATCATGGCATCAAGAAGTTCGCATCCCATCTTTTATGACATGGATTAAACATGTCGGACAAAAAATGTTCTAAAGATACTAGTCATTTATTTAAAGTCGAACTTGAACACAGACGCACAAAAATCTAGGACGAAGAGGGATCCAAGGGTCTGTTCGTGTCAACTTATTTAATTTATTTGACTTATCTGTCTATTTACTTATCTTCTGTTAGAATAATTATGGGTTGGCCCATTTAATTATTTTAATAGAAATTCCAAGAGGCCCATTTAATACTAAACCGTTCGGGAAATTGGGAGGAGAATATCTCAACTTAAATAGTTGGATTGTGGTTCTCCCAATTAAGAAAAGAGAGAAAAGAGAAAGGCGCGGGCGACCTCACCCTGAGCATGGGCGAGCTCTCCCCGAGCACGGGCGACCTCACCCTGAGCATGGGCGAGCTCTCCCCGAGCACGGGCGACCTCACCCTGAGCATGGGCGAGCTCTCCCGCACGGCGACCTCACCCGAGCACGGGCGACCTCTCCCGTGAATCGAGCGACTTAATGGTGGTGTAATGACGTCTGCTACGTAATGCGACTTAATGGCCAGGTGTAATGACGTCCGTTATTAGTGCTTGATGGCGTTCGGTTCGATTTAACCTTCTCTTCTGGCGCCTATAAAGCATGAGCTCGCCTGTGAGGCTATCGCCTCAAGAGCTCTCTCTCCCGCACATTCCATACTTCCATCTGTAGCGCTGCTGTTTTGCATTCCCGCCTCTGTTTCCTTGCGCGCACAAGGAGCGGAGGGAGCAGGCCTCCGGAGCCTCGTCCTTCTTGAGATCCTCGCCGGGATAGAAGGCCGATAAGGTTTTGGGGAGCGACCACGCGATCGCTCAAGTTTCCTCGCTGGTTCACTTCATCTACACAAAGATCGACGCTCGATTGCACCGACCTCTCCATCGCATCAACGGCATCTCGCACCAACTTGTGATCGACTACATCAACGTCATGGCGGCCGAGAATGTGCAAGTCATTCCTCAATACCTTGTTCTGCAACAGTAGTGGGCGCGCTCCGGCTCAAGGGTATATTTGTTTATACCGTGCCTTTATTTGGCTTGTTTCTTGTTCATTAGCCTTTGTGTATGAGATAGATAATTCGTTATTATCTAGTACCTTTGGTTATGAACTTGAAATATTCAATTGGTTAATTATGATTTACCTAATTTTGTGGATTAAGAACTTGAGGAAATTCCTAATTTTTCCAACAATCCAAAAACCTTATCCTAGGAATTTTACAACTATCGGTTTCATTGCCGACTTAAGCCAACGGTATTTGACGGTGCAAATTACAAGCGTTAGCGCCAAGATGATTTTATGGTTGATCGCCATGAACGTGTATCACGCTATGCAAGGCAAGCCACGTAGGAAGGAGGGCTCTCTCTGAGGAGAGAGTGCCTTCGCAGTCATGGATAACTTGTTTAGAGGCGCCGTGATTAGCGTTTTGGGAGAAAATCTTGTTGATGTGTATATGATTTTGCCTAGTGGTAAAGAAATGTGGGATGCACTTGAGGCAAAATTTGGAGTTTCGATGCGGTAGCGAGCTCTATGTCATGGAGCAGCTTCATGACTACAAGATGGTCGATGACCATCAGTAGTAGAACAAGCTCATGAGGTGCAAGCTTTCAAAAGAACTTGAGAATTTTAAATGTGCATTGCCCGACAAGTTTGTATGGGTGCATTATTGCTAAGCTGCCACCTTCTTGGAGGGATTTTGCCACTACTCTAAAACACAAGAGACAAGAGTTCAGCGTTGCTGGTCTCATTGGGTCTCTAGATGTTGAGGAGAAGGCGAGGGCAAAAGATACACGTGGGAAAGGAAGTTCTAGTGCCAATGTGGTACAAAAGAAAACCTTTCAATTCAACAAAAATAAAAACAAGTCTGAAAAGCCTGACAACAAGAACAAAGCCAATCAAACTACTAGCTTCAAGAAGAAGAAGAATAAAGGGAAGGGAAGCGCTTTGTTCAGAATGGTGCGATCATTGGGCTAAGAATTGCCCCGATCAGAAAGACAAGCGAAAAAAGTCCGCTAACGTTGTTATTGGCAATACCGAGGAAGGAACATCGGGTATGTAACAAGATACCTCGTTCTTTCAAGATGTCGTTCACCTGATTGGTGGATTGACACAGGGCCAATATACATGTTTGTCCGATAGATCCCTATTTTCTTCTTACCAGTCGCAGGGTCGCCTCCGTGTTGATGGGGAATGGGTCGCAGCATTTGTATGCGTGGAGTCAGATTGTTGACTTGAAGTTTACTTGCAAGGTCGTGCGATCGAGGAACGTACAACATGTGCCCGCGATAAATAAGAACCTTGTCACGGATCTCTATTATGTAGAGATGGTTTTAAGCTAGTTTTGAATCGAATAAATGTGTTATTTCCAAGTTTGGAAATTTTATTGAAAAGGCTATGAGAGCGGAGGCTTGTTCCGCTTATCTTTGATGGACATGAATAATGAGATTAATCATGTTTGTGATCATGAGACTAATGTTTGGCATTCAAGACTTTGTCATGTTAATCTTGGTTGTATGATGCGGATGGCCGGTATGGATTTAATCCCAAAATTTACCCAAGTCAAAAGTTCTAAGTGTCAAGTGTGTGTGCAATCTAAGCAAACTCGCAAGCCTCACAAGGCAGAGGCGTAGAAACTTGTCACCATTAGAACTAGTTCATACCGATTTGTGCGAGATGAACGGGGAGTTGACTAAGGGTGGTAAGAGGTATTTCATGACTTTGATTGATGATTCTACTAGATTTTGCTACGTGTATTTATTAAAGTCTAAAGATGAGGCTTTTCACTATTTTAAGATCTATAAAGCTGAAGCTGAGAACCAACTTGATAGGAAAATCAAACGGGTTAGGTCAGATCGTGGTGGAGAATATTTTTCTAGTGATTTTAATAAATTCTGCGAGGAACTTGGAATAATCCATGAGAGGACGCCTCCCTATTCTCCCCAGTCAAACGGGGTTGCCGAAAGAAAGAACCGTACTCTAACTGATATGGTTAACGCCATGTTAGAAACATCGGGACTTTCCAAGGAATGGTGGGGTGAGGCTATATTGACTGCTTGTCATGTCCTAAATAGGGTTCCTACAAAGAATAAAGAAATCACACCATTCGAGGAATGGGAGAGAAAAAGATTAAATCTCACTTATTTACGGACTTGGGGCTGTTTGGCTAAGGTTAATGTGCCTGTCCCAAAGAAGCGTAAACTTGGACCAAAAACCGTTGATTGTGTCTTCATTGGTTATGCTTTTCGCAGTGTTGGATATAGGTTCTTAATAGTGAAATCTGGAGTACCTGATATGTATGAAGGTACAATCTTAGAGTCCAATGATGTCACATTCTTTGAGGACATATTCCCTATGAAAGAGACACTTAGCTCATCTGGCCAAGAATCTATCTTCTCTCCTAAACCTTCCACTCCTATACAAATTGAACCCACTTTTGAGGAAAATCCAATAGATGAAGACAATGAAGTAACTCGAAAGAGTAAGAGACAAAAGACCGCAAAGTCTTTTGGTGATGACTTCATTGTATATCTAGTGGATGATACTCCAAGAACCATTGAGGAGGCTTATTCATCTCGGATCGACTATTGGAAGGAAGCGGTCCAGAGTGAGATGGATTCCATCCTGAGCAATGGAACTTGGGAAGTTATTGATCGTCCATATGGGTGTAAACCTGTAAGATGTAAGTGGGTGTTCAAGAAGAAGCTGTTTCCTGAAAGTCTTGCAAGCAGACCATCTTAACGAGGTTTACAATGGAAGCAGAACTCACAGCATTAGACACTGCCACTATGGAAGCCGATTGGCTGCGTGAGCTTGTGATGGACTTACCGGTGGTTGAAAAACCGGTGCCTTCTATCCTTGTGAACTGTGACAATCAGACGGTGATTGCCAAGGTGAACAGTTCAAAGGATAACATGAAGTCATCAAGGCACGTTAAGAGGCGATTGAAGTCTCGCCGAAAGATGAGAAACTCCGGAGTTATAGCATTAGACTATGTCCGACGGCTAAAAACTGGCAGATCCTTTACAAAGGGACTATCACGAAATGTGATAGATGAAGCATCAAGGAGATGGGCTTGAGACCCACATGAAAGTCATGTCTTAGTGGTAACTCATCCTATTTGATCGGAGATCCCGTGAATTAGGATGTTGAGACAAGCTAGTGATCTGGGTGAGAGGAGAGTACTTTTGTACTTAACCCACTCCGCTTGAGATGCACTACTCTCCTATTCTCGTATGGCAGGTTGGTTATACCTTAATGTGTTCCGAGTGGCTTTTAATAAAGGTAGATGTTATCCTACGTAACATCTTATGAGGAATACACCTATATGAGCTCGATTGCTAGTCACGCCTATGAGATTGGGTGATCTCTAGAGGCTCATGAAAGGCAAAGGAGTATGACTTATATGCTCCAAACCGAGGGGATGCATTTAGCGACCTAGTATCAAGAAGGACTTTGGTGAAACTTCGCTCGCACAAGACATCAATTCAAGGCTTAGTCCATTGTTCAGTTGTGGATGAGTGTAACCTTTGTTCTAGGTGGAAGTTCAACTTAACAGTCTCCATCGAAACACCGGTATATCAAACTACGTTGAATCGAGAGTATTTCAAATGTGCCTATGAAATTTGGTGGGGATTGTTAGAATAATTATGGGTTGGCCCATTTAATTATTTTAATAGAAATTCCAAGAGGCCCATTTAATACTAAACTGTTCGGGAAATTGGGAGGAGAATATCTCAACTTAAATAGTTGGATTGTGGTTCTCCCAATTAAGAAAAGAGAGAAAGAGAAAGGCGCAGGCGACCTCACTCGAGCATGGGCGAGCTCTCCCGAGCACGGCGACCTCACCACGAGCATGGGCGAAGCTCTCCCGGCACGGCGACCTCACCTCGAGCACGGCGACCTCTCCCCGTAATCCCAGCGACTTAATGGTGGTGTAATGGCGTCCGTTACGTAATGCAGGGCGACTTAATGGCGGGTGTAATGACGTCCGTTACTAGTGCTTGATGGCGTTCGTGTTCGATTTAACCTTCTCTTCTGGCGCCTATAAAGCATGAGCTCCTCGCCTGTGAGGCTATCGCCTCAAGAGCTCTCTCCCGCACATTCCATACTTCCATCTCAGAAGGCCATTGTTTTGCATTCCCGCCTGCTTCCTTGCAGACAAGGAGCGGAGGGAGCAGGCCTCTCGAGCCTCGTCCTTCTTGAGATCCCGCCGGGATAGAAGGCCGATAAGGTTTTGGGGAGCGACCACGCCGATCGCTCAAGTTTCCTCTTTGGTTCACTTCATCTACACAAAGATCGACGCTCGATCGCACCGACCTCTCCACTTTGCATCAACGGCATCTCTGCACCAACTTGTGATCGACTACATCAATCAGTCATGGCGGTGAGAATGTGCAAGTCATTCCTCCGCCAATACCGTACTCGCGCTTGTAGTGGGTCATGGCTCCTACTCAAGGGTATATTTGTTTATACCGTGCCTTTATTTGGCTTGTTTCTTGTTCATTAGCCTTTGTGTATGAGATAGATAATTCGTTATTATCTAGTACCTTTGGTTATGAACTTGAAATATTCAATTGGTTAATTATGATTTACCTAATTTTGTGGATTAAGAACTTGAGGAAATTCCTAATTTTTCCAACATCTTCATTTAAATTTTTGAAAAATTATTTTTTGAATCCGATTTTTTTTATCTCAAAGACTTGTCTAATCTAAAAACTCTAAAACATAAGTTGAACAAAGTGTATCAGACTCTCGAACCTATCATCATCTATAAGTCAAATAAGATAAACTGAGAAGAACATAACCTAAATAGAGGAGAATCGAGTAAAATTCTCTTGTTTTATTTTCAAAAGAGAACTCATATGGTTGGAAGCTAAGTACTCCCTCTGGTTACAAAAAGAAATCGCCGTTGACTTTTGGACACGGCTTTGACCATTCGTCTTATTCAAAAAAAGTTATATAAATATTATTTATTTTGTTATGATTTGGTTTATTATTAAATGTATTTTAAGTATGACTTATATTTTTACATATTTGTACTAAATTTTTGAATAAGACGAAAGGTCAAAGGCGTGTCACAAAGTCAACGGCGACTTCTTTTTGTGACCAGGTAGTATATCATATTTTTGTCTAACATTTCTACTTTTTTAAAAAAATGCTAATGTATGATAAAAAATATGTCATTTTCTTGGTAGCAGAGTACGTCTTAGATTAGATAATTGTAAAATACTAGGAAACAAGGTAGCATTTCTACCATTTCAATGGGATAGGAAATGACAAACCTCCACACTGTCTCCCTCTTCTTCTTAATCGTCGATGCCACCATCTCCTCTTGGGTTAGTTCACCGTGCTTCCTAGATTGCACACGACGAAGGCTAAGGTGTTAGTGGAAATAAGGGGTTAAGTGGTGAGGTGACGAGGACATCACTAGTCGTGGTTAGTGGCCAGAGGCGGTGCACACGACGAAGGCGCATGATCTAGAGAGAAGGTGGGAAAGAGCGGAGGCTAGAGGAGCGAGGACTAGGACTAAGGCCCTGTTTGTTTGAGCTGCAGCTTCTCTGAAAGCTGCTTCCGAAAAAAACCACAAAAAACTAGCTTCTGGGAAAAGTTCATATCACGATACAAATTGAACTTTTGGTGGCTTTTGGGTTTTTTGAAGTGGGTTCCAAAAGCTGGCTGTTTGTTTGAGCTTTTGGCTTTTGAGCCTAAAAACTGGTTAGAAGCTCAAACAAACAGGGCCTAAGGTAGGCGGAGCTGCGGAAATAAAAGAATTTTGTCCCTGTCCAATCATGTGGGGATCCACACTCTATGGTGAAAAATGGAAACAAAAATTTTATATATTTATTTTATTCTTCTATGCAAAAATGTATGCCGTGATGAAGTTTAGACAAAACTAGGCGCCGGTCGAGCTACGAACGAGCGACTGGAAGCTATCGGGCACCAAAAACGCGAGCGGACCCACCTGCCGACACCCAGGGCACCGCAACCCGCCCGGTCGAAATTTGAAATAGCGAGCAGCAGCTATCGCGCTTTCAGGGCTAGACAGGTCCTCGGATTCCCTTGGGAGGGGCCGCGCGCAGGGAAAGCAACCTGTCGCGCAACGAAGGAACGACAGTCCTGTCGCGCTTTCAGCGCCCGACAGGGCTCCATTATTACCCTCCAGCCAGGCAGCGCCCTCACTTTCCCTTTCTCTCACTCTCACTCAGGCAGACGCGAGGGAGGCCACGGGAGGCGATTGTGCAGGCTTTTTTCAGGTAATTTCTCCTCCTAAATGTTGTTAAAATTAGTTGGTCAGGTTAGTGTTCGTGATATATATTGATTGTTGAGTGTGTTGGTAAGAGTTTGTGAACTTTTGACCAGCTGTATTTGATCCTATTTGAAATTTTGTTGAAATTTGAATGAATGAAACGTTGAAAACTTGATAGGCTAGCCATATATGTTTGTAAGTGCTGAATGTGGAAGAAAATATTTGAACGGAGCGCATGTTTGAACACCGTTCTTGCAAAACCACCGGTGCCAAATAAGTTATGCATAATGTTAGCCAGTAGGAGTGACGATTGTTTTCGAAACTAGTAGGAGTGACGATTGTAGATTGAATATTTGGTTATTTATGGTTTAGTTGGAACAATTGTAGATTGAATAATTTTATAGAATGGTTTAAAAAAATGGTGGAAATATTTGTAAATGTATTGCTTCTGGTCATTCGTTGAACTGAGAGAAATATGTGTCATGTGGTCAATGTAGGTGAGATGGCAGAGACAATATATTTTCAAATATATTATAGGGTTGACGAGATTATGCTTGGTCCTGCTGGAGCAGATTTATCAAACTTCCCTCATGTACAACGTGGCATTAAAAGAGCGTCGGAAAGGTCTTATGGTGGGATTTACGGATGGCTGCTGAAGGTGTTCAATTTGGAGGCAGAGAGGTTCCGGCTAGTTATTCAAGCAGTAGTAAGTCGTGCCCCGCAAGGGTTCTACGGGGAGCTAATACCGATCAACTCAACGAAGACATAGTGGGATTATCTCCGATATGCATTCGAGCGCGGATGTCCGTTAGTGTTGTTTGTTCAGTGCTACGAAATCCCTAATATTGAACCTGCCGCAGAGGGACAATGGGAGGAAGAGGGAGGGCATGTGGATGAAGGCGCGGAAGAAGGTTGGGGGGAGGGTGGCGGCACTGAAGGGTTATACATGGAGGACAAAGCAGAGGGAGAGGAGGAGGCAAGGATGGAGGCGACGGGCGTTGCTGATGAAGGTGAAACGGTGGGTGGTATAGTGGAGGCGATGGAGGCCGAGGACGCCGAGGAGGAAGAAGCACCAGAAGAGGATGAAAGCTCGGACGAAGAGAGCCATGTTCCTATGGAGTGGAGGTCCAACAACTTTGAAGGTCTAGAAGTGGTTGAAGATAGCCACGTTGAGTGGGAGTATCATGAAAACGAGGTAAATGAGGGGGCCACTTTCAAGGACAAGCAGGCTATAATGGATGCGGTTAAGTGCTGGTCGGTGTCACTGCGTAGGCAGTTCACCGTTGAGAAGTCAAGTAAAAAGGAGTACGATATTAGATGTGTGCAAAACTCATGTCCCTTCCGCGTGCATGCTTTCAAGGGGATGTGGAAGGAATATTATTGGAAGTGCTCAATAGTGCGGCAACACAATTGTGTGGTCCATGTTGCAGAGCAGAAGCACCGGAACATAACTTCAACGTGGGTGGCGAGAAAACTATCAGGTATGATTGTGGATAACCCTCATGTTACGGCCGACTTTATAAGGCAGCAGGGATCGAGGAGAGGTTTCAATACGAGATAAGCTATGCAAAGGCTTAGAGGGCTAAGATGATAGCAATCGAGGGTCGGTTTGGGACCTATGAAGCGTCATATGCAAATCTACCGCTCATGTTGCGGGCCATTGCTAGGAGGAACCTAGGCACATTCGTTGACATTGCAGAGCATGCTGCAGGAGAAAGACACCTAGGCAAGGTGGTCTTGCAGCGTGCGTTCTTCACGCTTGGGCCATGCATCACGACATCCAAATACTGTCGGCCAATCCTTTGCATGGATGGCACATTTCTAACAGGGAAATACATGGGGTAGATCTTGACTGCCATTGCGGTGGATGCGAACAACCAGGTCCTACCAGTTGCATTTGTTGAGTCTGAAAACATCGACGGCTGATATTGGTTCCTAGAACGGCTAAAGGTTGGAGTGGTTTAGGACCAACCAGAGGTATGTGTTATTCATGACCGTCATGCCGAGCTGCTGAAAGCTATCATAGAGATGCAGGATGGATCGAACATAAGAGGTGCTGCCAAATGGGATGATATTATTAGCAGGTGGTGCATGAGGCATATGGGAGCAAACTTCTTCCGCCAGTTCAAAAGCAAAGACCTCATGAATATGTTCAAGAGGCTATGTCAGCAGAACCAGGAGAGTAAGTTTAGGAAGCTTTGGATCACGCTTGATAATTTCATAAAGAAACGTAGCTCACTAGGTTCCGTTGCACCGACCAGTTCGAAGAATGCAATGTTATACCATGAGGCATGAGATGATCCAATCGCTCTTTGTGCACTACCGATAGATGGCCCCGGTTTGCGGCGAAGGACAGGATCTGCCACGAAGTCATTCAGTGACTGGATCTGTCACGAGCCGATGGAGAAATGGTCATTGCTGCACGATCAAGGGGTGCAAGGTACGGCATCATGACGACGAACTTAGCAGAGGTTTACAATTGGGTCATGAAGGGATCTAAATGTCTGCCTTTGGTGGGTATAGTTGAGAGGATTTTGTATAGCACACAGAAATACTTTGTAGATCGGTACCAGAAGGCTAGCATATTCATGGCAGACAACCGCTTTTTGTACTCACAAGTCATCTCAGAGTACATGCGCAGGAAAATCGCGAAGGCACAGCTGCATCGTGCAATCTGGGAGACAGCCAGAGAAAAGAAGTATGAGATTCATTACAGGGACCGTGGGCGTGAAGGCACACAGCAGGAGAGGTCACACAAGGTTGTCATACATGGGACAACCTGTGGGTGCTCCTGTGGGAAGCCGGCTCTCCTTCACCTACCATGTTCACATGTCATTGCCGCTGCAGCGCAAACGAACGAATCCTCCCATTCTTATGTGTCATTATATTACCACAAGGTAAACGTGTTCAACATATGGAATAACGAAGTCATAGGGTACGCAGTGGATGGGTCCTTCACAGAGGCACCGGGTCCTAACCATCGATGGGTCCCTAACATGAGCAAGCTGAGGACAAAGAAGGGGCGTCGCAGGACTCGAAGAATAAGGAACGATATGGATGAGTTGGAGACTGGACGCCGAAGGGTGAGGTGCATTGTGTGTAAGCTGGTGAGGCATACAAGCCAGTACTGCATGCAGAGTACCCCTGGAGATACCGCCGCTGGACCGTCCCATCGTTAAGTACTATTAGGCGTCGTAGTACGTTTACATTATGACCGGTTCTGTAATATGTAAGAACAATGTTGAATAATGTGTGTACCTTGTTTAACCCTTTCGAACAATTTGAGCTGTGCTGTAATGACCAATTATTGTGTCTGTTTGTAATAATTAATTTGATTGTATGTACCTTTATTATTTTTTTAAGGTTGTGATAATTATTCTCTAAGCTTGTGACAATTTGTTGTATGGCCTTTCAGTTTGTGGGATGGCACAGCAGATGGCGGACACGTTTTTGGATTCCACCGTGGATAAGACCCACAGGTCCTTCTTTACTGCTGAGCGCAATGCTCAGCTTGGTACTGTTAAACCACGGCCGTTGGGCGAGCCTGCGGATTCACCCACGCTGGACTGGCAGGTACGCATTGTTATCTTTACAGTCAGATCAATTGGCATTTCAATATTTATGTTATCTTTATTTTTACCTTTTAATTAATGCAGATTGGCGCGGGCTAGACTCCTCTCTGTCTGCAAGATGGTAGAGCTGACGACAACGCCGGCGAAAGAGAGACACGACTAGATTTGTGTATGACCGGGGTCTACTCACTGCCCTTATTGATCGGTGGAGACCTGAGACACACACTTTCCACCTCCCCTGCGGCGAGATGGCACCGACACTCGAGGACGTGTCGATACTGCTTGGCCTGCCGATCGCTGGCGATGCGGTTGTCCCGGATGATGTGGGCGTCGAGTGGCGTGCACAAATGGAGGAGCGCTTCAACGGGGTAGTACGGCGGCTCGGTGCGCCAGCGTACGAGCCTCTTAAACCTGAGCAAAAGTATGGGCCATCAAATAAGTGGCTTACACAATTCATGGTTTATGCGGTAACAATTCAATTTTTGGACACGGACCTGGGCGATGTATCAAGGCACCTTGAGGCATACCTACTGCTGCTATTTGGTTGGGTTCTTTTTTTGACGTCCCACGGTGATAGCGTCGACAGGCACCTCATCTGGTTCGCCCGCCAGATAGCAGACTCCACAGACTTTAAGGTACGGTGACCCATTTGTGGTTGTTGCACATTTCATTCTTTGTTGCAAAATAGGGTAACACAGCCACGATGCAGGTTCCACAATTCTCCTGGGGTTCAACCATACTTGCAGTGACGTATCGAGGGTTGTGTGCTGCGGTGTCCCGCACGTCTGAGGGATCGACAATAAGCGGATGCCCTTTGTTGCTGCAGCTTTGGTCGTGGGAGCGGTTTTCGATAGGGCGACCGTTCGTTGACATGGAACCGTACGGTGAGCACTTGTACATGACAGATGCGGTGGAGTAGCGTACCATGGGTTTTTTGGGTGCGGCATTAGGTACTGAGCTATCTCACATAATAGCATGTCAATTTTTACACGTCCTACATCACCATTGATATCTTAATTAATTTTCAACAGCAGAGGTACAAGAACAAGCAATCAAAGAAGAGTTACCCTGTGTTCGTGCGCGAGTTCGACGAGCTTACGGATGACTTGGTGCGCTGGACGCCTTTCAGTGATGATGAAGTTACTGAGCGTGCACCTTATGGCCTCCCTCCACTTTGCACCCGTGATAGGAACTACTAGCTTACTCGCAAGGCGCTTGTCTTCGATTGCTGCGTCGAGGAGTACTCGCCGCATAGGGTGATGCGGCAATTTGATCTTTTTCAGGATTTTCCTATTGCAATTCATCACACGGTGTCAGTGCAAGTGCACAAGTAAGAATCTAACCTACATGCCATTACATTATGAATGTTCCTAAGTATTCTTACACTTCTACCATTTTGTAGGATGACACGTGCAGGCAAAGCAGCTGGCACGGTGTTGCTAGCTCCCTTGATGGAGGAGTGGGTTTGGCAATGGGTGGATGCCCTAGACGACGTTGTCGATGAGCCACAACCGTATGACCATGGTACGTTCGAGGCGTACATGGCGTGGTACGTTCAAGGCGTGCTCCCAGGACTCGGCTGAGGGTTGGTCCGACGGCTGCGAGATATGTCAGGCACGACCCGACACCGGCGGACACGTACCCTCAACAGCCGCCTTCGAGGGCAAACAGGGCGGTTAGTGCACTCCTTGTAGCACGTTTCAATTATTTGTTTGATCATTCAGGATGTGACCTATATTTTTTCCATTACGCAGAGCGACATCGGCTTCGAACTCGCCGAGGAAGGGACATCGATGCTTCGCCGGCTCAGACAAGGGATTCAGGTCACCGCCATAGATATGAGACAAGCTTGGGAGAGAGTGGTCAGCAAGGCGAATGAGCTAGTTTGTCTCTCCTCTTGTTGCCGTACCGGTGACGTAGTGCCACGTGCCCACCACCGCTAGGGCGTGGAAGGCGTGGGGGCGGACGTCGCATCCATGTCGCTGCTTTGTACCTGCACCTCCACTCTAGCCTGACGTGATACTTCATGCCTCTGCCAATATGTAACGCGAAGTAATCAAACAATTGTAATGTTCTCAATTTAATCGGTAAACATTTAAAGTGAATATTTTGTAATTACGTTTCCATTAAAAAAATCTGGAAATTATTTTCATGCCGAGAGACTTCAAAACTTAAACAAAAAATATATTATTTTCATCTTTTCCATGACTTCAAAGTAGACCGAAGATAGCTTATTTCTCTACCTTACAAGGAGAATAACTTCTATATCTATATTGTTCCCCATAGCAAGTCATATAATACCCTTAGGTAATAATATCTATATCTATATTATTACCCTTAGGTAATAATATATCTATATTATTCCCTTATATCTTAGAATACCTTATATCTTATATTAGGTAATATATTATATTATATTAGAATATCTTATTTTAGGTAATAATATATCTTATTTACAATACCTTATATCTATATTAGGTAATAATATATTTTAGAATACCTTGTATCTATATACCACCCCATATACACAAATATGCAAAAATACATTCTGTCGTGCTTTGAAAGAACGAGAAGCTCCCGTCGAGCTTTCAACGAGCGACGGCCTGCTGTCGTGCTTCCAACGCTCGATAGGAAGCTAGCGACAGCTCCCTCCTCCGTGCTCGGGATCTACCGATCAATCATTTCTTCAAAATCCGATTAATACCTCGTCGTGGTTTGAACGAACGACCGACGCCTAGTTTTGTCTAAAATCGAAATCGCATACAATTTTGCATAAAAGAATAAAAAAAATACATAAAAAAAATTTCGTGTAAAATGGTTCTAGACGGCATTGGGCCCAGAGAAAAAAAGAGACCGAATAACAATCCATTTGCAATTCGCTTCGGCCCATTCCTTTCTGCCCACTCATGAGGCCATGACTGATAGTCTGATACAAGCGAAGCAACCCAATCCACATGGCTAAACCCCTTCCTTCCTTCCTCCCCTCCACCTACTGTATCCTCCCCCTCCCTCGCGTCCTGCTCCGGCGTTCCACTCTCCAGTCCAGGTGCGAATTCTTTCCGCGCAGTTCATCATCCCCGTAATCTCTCCATATATTGAAATCTCCACTCCCTCGGTCTACCTCGTCGTCCCCGCCAAATTTTTTAACCGGTTTTGTGCATTTCTCTTCTTCCTAGCCCTGTGGCTGCAGTGCTGTTCTTAGCCGTGAGCAGGTGCTGGTTCTTGGCGTAGCCGGAGGTGCCAGACATGGGAGGAGGAGATGGAGAAGAGAAGCCGTTCAATTTCCTTCAGGTCTTGTGTGGTGCGTCGGTTCCCCTCTGTGTCTTTCTGCGCTTCTGCCCGTGGAAGCTTGATGAAGAGAGATCCCCATTCTTTTGGTCATTATTAGTGCGTATCCCATGCTGCAATGCAACTGAATTTTTTTTGGTCAATCTTGTCTGTTGCAGAGGGAGTAATAGCTGGAGGAACCGCTGGTGTTGTGGTGGAAACAGCCCTGTACCCAATCGATACAATCAAGACCAGGCTTCAGGTAAATTAGTTCTACACACCCCGGTATCCATTTTTTTTAATATATCATATAGCATGTAATTTAAATACTGTATAGTTGTTCATTCTTACATCAAACCTTAACAGGTGCTCGTGGTTTTTGATCATGCTTGCTTGTAATGGCAAGCCAACATTACCCCTGAATCTATTCTAGGCTTTGTTTTAGTGCCCTGAATTACATGTTCATAAATGGTAAGATCTGATAATGCCACTAATTCAAGAACCCTGCTGTAAGTACCTCCACATGGATATCAGCACACAAATCTAATTGCTCTATGGCCTGTAAAGCCATCTCCAACAGCTTTCCTGAAATTTTATCCCCTACATCCACTCCCTAAAAATGTTTTTCTCCCTATATTTCTACACTCTCCAGCAGCGCCACTAAAATCCAACTCCAATAGAAAATAGAATATGAGGAGAGAGAATCCCTAAATATAGGGATGGAGATAAGGATTCCTGGAAACAGGGGGGCGATAGCTAGGGGGTCTGTTGGACCAGTTTATGGAACCCCTATCCTCAAATTTTTACAAAAGATGATAGGACAGAGGTGCTGTTGGAGATGGTCTATGGAAACCATTAAAAATGTCTGCTTATCTTCAATGAAAATTAAACTATGCGCTTCAATTACATAAATGACTTGATCTTTGATTAGAAGATGGCAGAAGCAGGAAGAAGAGGCCCACACCTATTAATATTCTGAAAATACAAATCAATGACTTCTCAATGCTCATTGCTAAGATTTCAGGACTTGTGTTCAATGTGACGCATAAGTTTGGAATGAATAACAATGCTTATTGTGCTCAGCATACTTATTTAAGTGTGCCGACGACAAACAACAAAATATCCTGTGCCTCCAGTTTCTCTTCACAGAACCATTTTTTTTCTATGTGCATGGTTTATCTGCAATGTATACTTATTTAAGTGCGTCGACATCAACCAACAAATGCCTGTTACATTTTTATTGAAATATCATGTGCCTCTGGTTTCCCTCACAGAACCATTTTTTTTTCTCTGTGCATGGTTTATCTGCAATGGACAATAATGCAATTTACATTTGGTTTGAAGTTCCATTATTTTTCTGTAGGCTGCTCAAGGTGGAAGTCGAATTGAATGGAAAGGCCTGTATTCCGGATTAGCTGGAAATCTTTCTGGTGTTCTCCCGTGAGTCTGCACATGTTTACATGCCATTACTCAACTAAATGTCAAAGCAGCTGCATATATTGCTTTTTTCTTAAATGCCAAGGCAACTTTGGGCTAGAAGATGTTAGCTAGTATGCCCCAATATTAATTAGTATTACCCTTCTTCTTTTTGACCCTTTACTGAAGTAATACTATATGATAAGTCATATGGATGCAATGCTTTTTGTGTGGTTAAATTGTAAGTTGGTGTTAGGTAAGAATATTGATCCTCATCTTTGACAAGCAGCTATATCCCTCTTGAAAAGAAACTCTATCTTCACTTATTTTAGGCATCATGAGATGGAGTCAGTGAGTCACTACCCTGTATTCCCAATATTTGTCTTAAGTCTATGTGGTTCTTAACTTACTGCAGGGCTTCCGCTGTATTTGTTGGAATATATGAACCAACAAAAAGAAAACTACTGGAGACGTTTCCAGAAAATTTGAGTGCTGTTGCTCATTTTGTAAGTTAGCACACATTCTACTTATTGTTGGACTAGCTGATCGATCAAAGCAAAGCATGTAGTTGGTCTGTAGATCAGGCTGTAACTCTTTGCTGTTTCTTTTCTGTACACGCAAACTTATTGACAGCACTTTAAAGTATCAAGAATGCTTTTTTTACACCATATTCATAAATGCTTAGCCCCCTAGCTTGTTGGTTTGTCAGAATTCTTGTTGGTTTAACTTTTCTTAATGAGAATTCTACAGACTGCAGGAGCCATTGGAGGAATTGCTGCTTCTCTAATTCGAGTCCCCACAGAGGTCTGTATTTTCTATATTCTGTAATGATAATGTTGTTTTGCATTAAATTATATCGGATTGTGTTCAGGTAGTCAAACAAAGAATGCAAACTGGTCAATTTAAGTCTGGTCCTGATGCTGTCCGTCTCATTATTGCCAAAGAAGGATTTAAAGGTCTTTACGCTGTATGTATCTTCTGATCCCTTTATTTGGTGAACAATTTTTTGACTGTTGTAATATTAAAATTTCCTTCCATTACCAACTTGAGGAAATTTTAATGATACGTTCCATTGATTTGAGGTGTAAATTTTATGTTATCTTATAAACCAAATTACCTTGCACATTATGATATTCATTTATTTTGGTCTATAGGGTTATGGCTCATTTTTACTAAGGGATCTGCCATTTGATGCCATTCAGTTCTGCATATATGAGCAACTTCGAATTGGCTACAAACTTATGGTACTTATCATTTATCAATTATTGCTGTGATACCTATCCATTCTTGCTTCAGTACCTCACATGAATAGTCCTTTGTAGTCTTTGAATCACTTCCAGTCTTAACATGGTATGATTATTCACACACACCTTTGGACATGGCATCCCTGGATGATCGTTGTTCAATTAAATAACATGTGTCAGAAATGGGGTTGTCATGATTTTGTCAAACCATAGCATGATTAATACATCCCGATGCCACACACTTTGTAAACCTGATTTTGCTACTGTTTACATCAAATTATGTTCACATGTATTTTGATCTACCTACATAGTACTATATTAGTAATTGTTTTTAATGGTTGCCCAACATGATCTGAAGCCGTAATTTTTAAGAATTTGTGTGATTTACCTGTCACTCTTTTCAATTGTCTGTACAGGCAAAGAGGGAGCTGAATGATCCAGAGAATGCACTTATTGGTGCTTTTGCTGGTATGATTAAATTCTCAAATTTAGTCTTCATTTCTGATTGTGCTTGGACAGTGTTTACCGATCGATATTTAAGTTCATATGTTGCATTTTTTGAAAAAGAGAATTAAAAGCATCCTTGTACACCTCTTTTATGTCAGGTGCCATCACTGGGGCTATAACAACACCCCTCGATGTCCTCAAGACAAGATTGATGGTTCAGGTAGATCCTCGTGCTTGTAATTTAATCCCCTTTGCGTCATCACTGGATTGTAATGTGTCGGTTGCAATTGCAGGGGCAAGCAAATCGATATTCTGGAATTGTGAGCTGTGCTCAGACAATTTTAAGAGAGGAAGGCCCAAAGGCATTCCTGAAGGTAGGGGAAAAAAACAGCCAAGTGCATTGACCCAGATACTTTTTTTTCATTCGTGTCTGGCTAAAACAAGGATTAAGCTTTGGGTGGTGTTGGCAGGGCATCGAGCCGCGGGTGCTGTGGATTGGCATCGGCGGGTCCATCTTCTTTGGTGTGCTGGAGAAGACCAAATCGATGCTGGCCGAGAGGAGCGCGAACCATGAGTGAGTGAGCTCAAGGAGTGAAGGAATCATTCGTTCATTCTTCATATGTTGCTCTAGAGCATTCTCAGATTTTTCTTTTTTTTCGTTTCTCGACGATGAAATGTAACTCAATGCGCATTCTTGTGATGTCGTTCCGTCTTTTTTTTTTTAAAGTCTATTTTATCCCATAAAATAACGAAATCAGATATTCTAACTAAAACCATGAAACCAATGCAAATAACCCTCTAAAAGTGGTTTCGTCACGGTGGCATGTAAGGTCGCATGTAACATTTTACATGTGTTTAGGCTCACATGTAACTCCTCTCTCTCTTTTTCCCTCCTCTCTTTCCTCTTCTCTTTTCTCTCCTCTCTCTCTTTCAATTAGAAGAGCGCTGCCACCTTGGCACCTTGCCACAGGGCCTTGCCATTGCCCCAGCTTCTAGCCTGTTGTGCTCCCATCCTCCACCTGTTGCCGCCCCAACCTCCTTATGTGACGGCCTACGACGGTTTTTGTCACTCCTTTCAATCAGTCGTCGTTGCCTCTTCCTCCTTCCAATTGGCTGCCGCTGCCGTGCCTACCTCCTAACAGGATGATTGCTGTCGTTCCTTCCTCCCAATTGGCCGCCGTCGCCACCACCACCCCTTCTTCTTCCTAATTGGCCGCAGCCGCCCCCACCTCCCAACCAGTCCCAATTGGAGAGGGAGGAGGGCGACACCAACGGATGTGGAGGGAGGTGTCAGGTGTTGATGGAGGTTGGAGACTCTATTTAGCAAATAGATATATAGAGAGGGAAGAGTGAGACAAATGTGACGAGGAAGAATAAATATCACGCTGATATGTGGGCCACACCACATCATATCCCTGTCAACCGCCATATTGCAGCCAATGGCAAAATAACCATCAAAACCACTTCAATGGTTATTTGCGCTGGTTTTATGATTTTGTGAGCTAGAAATATTTGGTTTCATAGCACAGGGTTTTGTAGAAAATATGTTGTTTTTTAACGATTGATCCATCGCCTCAACATTATTTAGTTAGAGATGACATGCACACATAATTAGCGATACAGAAATACTCCTTGGTAAAGTATTGTCCACTCGCCTAGTGGCTTAGATGACAAATAATTATTTGTATTGAGTCTCGAGGTCATTTTATATATATAGGAACATGATGTGTTGCATCTCAAGCAATTCTAGAGGCAAAGATGAACATAGTGTTAGAATAATTATGGGGTTGGCCCATTTAATTATTTTAATAGAAATTCCAAGAGGCCCATTTAATACTAAACCGTTCGGGAAATTGGGACGAGAATATCTCAACTTAAATAGTTGGATTGTGGTTCTCCCAATTAAGAAAAGAGAGAAAAGAGAAAGGCGTGGGCGTGAACGTGACGTGTCGAGACGGGCGAGCTCTCCCCGAGTCGGGCGAGCTCTCCTCGAGCCGGGCGAGCTCTCCTCGGCACGGCGAGCTCTCTCGGCACGGCGAACTCTCCTCGAGCACGGCGACCTCACCCCGAGCACGGCGACCTCTCCCGTGAATCGACGACTTAATGGTGGTGTAATGACGTCCGCTACGTAACGGACGACTTAATGGCCGATGTAATGACGTCCGTTATTAGTGCTTGATGGCGCCCGTGTTCGATTTAACCTTCTCTTCCGGCGCCTATAAAGCATGAGCTCTCGCCTGTGAAAAATCGGTTCTCGCCTCAAGAGCTCTCTCCCGCACATTCCATACTTCCATCTCAGAAGGCCGCCGCTTTTGCATTCCCGCCTGCTTCCTTGCGCGACAAGGAGCGGAGGGAGCAGCCTCGGATCCTCGCCCTTCTCGAGATCCTCCTCGGGATAGAAGGCCGATAAGGTTTTTGGGAGCGCTTCACGCGATCGCCGAAGTTCTTCGTCCTCGGATCGTCACAAGGAGGCACATGTACATCTACATCGCACCGACGCTCGATCGCATCAATCTCTACACCGCATCAACACTTCATCGCAACAACTTGTGATCGTTTACACCGACCATTATGGCGAACAACAATGAACAAGTCATTGTTCCGCTGCGCTTTGTGCCGTGGTGGCACCGCTCAAGGGTATATTTGTTTATACCGTGCTTTTGCCTCTTTGTTTTTCTGTTCATTAGCCTTTGCGTATGAGATAGATATTTTTATATCTAGTACCTTTGGTCTTGAACTGGAAACTGGCAATTGTCTAATTATGATTTACATAATTTTGTGGAATAAAATATTGAGGAAATTCCTAATATTTCCAACAATCCAAAAACCTTATCCTAGGAATTTCACAACTCATCGGTTTCTTGCCGACTTAAGCCAACCGTATTTGATGGTGCAAATTACAAGCGTATGCGCCAAGATGATTTTATGGTTGATCGCCATGAACGTGTATCACGCTATGCAAGGCAAGTCACAAAGGAAGGAGGGCTCTCTCCGAGCGGGAGAGTGTCTTCGCGGTCATGGATAACTTGTTTAGAGGCGCCGTGATTAGCGTTTTGGGAGAAAATCTTGTTGATGTGTATATGATTTTGCCTAGTGGTAAAGAAATGTGAGATGCACTTGAGGCAAAATTTGGAGTTTCGACGCGGCAATGAGCTCTATGTCATGGAGCAGTTTCATGACTACAAGATGGTCGATGACCATTCTGTAGTAGAACAAGCTCATGAGGTGCAAGCTCTCGCAAAAGAACTTGAGAATTTTAAATGTGCATTGCCCGACAAGTTTGTGGCGGGATGCATTATTGCAAAGCTGCCACCGTCTTGGAGGGATTTTGCCACTACTCTAAAACACAAGAGACAAGAGTTCAGCGTTGTTGGCCTCATTGGGTTTCTAGATGTTGAGGAGAAGGCGAGGGCAAAAGATACACGTGGAAAAGAAAATTCTAGTGCCAATGTGGTACAAAAGAAAACCTTTCAATTCAACAAGAATAAAAACAAGTCTGAAAAGCCTGACAACAAGAACAAAGCCAATCAAACTACTAGCTTCAAGAAGAAGAAGAATAAAGGGAAGGGAAACTGCTTTGTTCAGAACGGATCGATCATCGGGCTAAGGATTGCCCCGATCAGTAAAGACAAGCGTAAATCCGCCAACGTTGTTATTGGCAATATCGAGACAGAACATCGGGTATGTAACAAGATTTCACCGTTCTTTCAAGATGTCGTTCATTGATTGGTGGATTGACACAGGGCCAATACACATGTTTGTGCTGATAGATCCCTATTTTCTTCTTACCAGGTCGCAGGGGCTGCCTCCGTGTTGATGGGGAATGGGTCGCAGGCATTTGTACGTGGAGTCGGCATCGCTGATTTGAAGTTTACTTGTGCAAGGTCGTCGATCGAGGAACGCATAACATGTGCCCGCGATAAATAAGAACCTTGTCACGGATCTCTATTATGTAGAGATGGTTTTAAGCTAGTTTTTGAATCCAATAAATGTGTTATTTCCAAGTTTGGAAATTTTATTGGAAAAGGCTATGAGAGCGGAGGCTTGTTCCGCTTATTTTTGATGGACATGAATAATGAGATTAATCATGTTTGTGATCATGAGACTAATGTTTGGCATTCACGACTTTGTCATGTCAATCTTGCTTGTATGATGCGGATGGCCGGTATGGATTTAATCCCAAAATTTACCCAAGTCAAAAGTTCTAAGTGTCAAGTGTGTGTGCAATCTAAGCAACCTCGCAAGCCTCACAAGGTAGCAGAGGCGAGAAACTTGTCACCATTAGAACTAGTTCATACCGATTTGTGCGAGATGAACGGGGAGTTGACGAAGGGTGGTAAGAGGTATTTCATGACTTTGATTGATGATTCTACTAGATTTTGCTACGTGTATTTATTAAAGTCTAAAGATGAGGCTTTTCACTATTTTAATATCTATAAAGCTAAAGCTGAGAACCAACTTGATAGGAAAATCAAACGGGTTAGGTCAGATCGTGGTGGAGAATATTTTTCTAGTGATTTTAATAAATTCTGCGAGGAACTTGAATAATCCATGAGAGGACGCCCCTATTCTCCCCACCAAACGGGTTGCCGAAAGAAAGAACCATACTCTAACTGATATGGTTAACGCCATGTTAGAAACATCGGGACTTTTTCAAGGAATGGTGGGGTGAGGCTATATTGACTGTTTGTCATGTCCTAAACAGGGTTCCTACAAAGAATAAAGAAAAAGAGAAAATCCAATAGATGAAGACAATGAAGTAACTCGAAAGAGTAAGAGACAAAAGACCGCAAAGTCTTTTGGTGATGACTTCATTGTATATCTAGTGGATGATACTTCAAGAACCATTAAGGAGGCTTATTCATCTCAGGACGCTGACTATTGGAAGGAAGCGGTTCAGAGTGAGATGGATTCCATCCTGAGCAATGGAACTTGGGAAGTTATTGATCGTCCATATGGGTGTAAACCTGTAGGATGTAAGTGGGTGTTCAAGAAGAAGCTGAGGTCTGATGGTACAATTGAAAAGTACAAGGCAAGGCTTGTGGCCAATGGTTATACCCAGAAAGAAGGCGAGGACTTCTTTGATACTTACTCACCTGTTGCTAGATCGATCACTATTAGAGTACTACTATCCATGGTTGCCTCCTACGGTCTGATCGTTCATCAGATGGACGTAAAGACGGCTTTCCTTAATGG
Organism: Raddia guianensis; assembly: GCA_036346415.1. NCBI lineage: Eukaryota > Viridiplantae > Streptophyta > Magnoliopsida > Poales > Poaceae > Raddia > Raddia guianensis. The sequence continues at coordinate 58,742,125 of CM070536.1, forward strand.
AGAGTTGGAAGAGAAAATCTATATGATCGATCACCGATGGATTTGTAGTAAATGGTCATGAAGGAAAAGTGTGTAGGTTGTTAAAGTCTTTGTATGGTTTTAAGCAAGCACCTAAGCAAAGGGTACGAGAAGTTCGACAGAACTTTAACATCTCGCCGCTTTGTTGTGAATGAAGTCGACAAATGTGTGTATTACCGCTATGGTGGGGGTGAAGGAGTGATTCGTGGTCCGTATGTTGATGACATATCGATCTTCGGACGAACCTTAATGTGATTAAGGAAGTCAAGGACTTTCGTCCGCTGAATTTTGAAATGAAAGATTTGGGAGTCATGGATGTCATCTTAAACATTAAGTTGTTAAGAGAAGATGATGGTGGGATAACTCTTGAGCAGTCCCATTATGTGGAAAAGGTGTTGAATCGCTTTGGCTTTAGCGATTGTAAACCTGCTCCAACGCCTATGATCCAAGTGTGCTATTACGAAAGAACCAACGTATAGCAAAGAATCAATTGAGATATTCCCAAATCATTGGTTCATCGATGTATTTAGCTAGTGCAACAAGACTCGATATCTCGCTTGTCGTGAGCAAACTTAGCCGGTTTGTTTCAAATCCGAAGATGATCATTGGCATGCTCTTGAGAGAGTGATGCGCTATCTAAAGGGACATCAAGTTATGGTATTCACTACACCGGTACCCAAGGGTACTAGAGGTTATAGTGATTCAAATTGGATATCCGATGTCGATGAGATAAAAGTCACAAGTGGATTTGTATTCACATTGGGTGGTGGAGCTGTTTCGAAAGTCTTGCAAGGCACCATCTTAACGAGGTCTACAATGGAAGCAGAACTCACAAAGATTAGACACCGCCATCGTGGAAGCCGATTGGTCTGCGTGAGCTTGTGATGGACTTACCGGTGGTTGAAAACCGGTGCTCGCTATCCTTTTGAATTGTGACAATCGACGGTGATTGCCAAGGTGAACAGTTCAAAGGATAACATGAAGTCATCAAGACACGTTAAGAGGCGATTGAAGTCTGTTAGGAAAATGAGAAACTCCAGAGTTATAGCATTGGATTATGTCCAGACGGCTAAAACCCGGCAGATCCCTTTACAAAGGGACTATCACGGAATGTGATAGATGAAGCATCAAGGAGATGGGCTTGAGACCCACATGAAAGTCATGTCTTAGTGGTAACTCATCCTATTTGATCGGAGATCCCGTGAATTAGGATGTTGAGACAAGCTAGTGATCGGCCGAGAGGAGAGTACTTTTGTACTTAACCCACTCCGCTTGAGATGCACTACTCTCCTATTCTCAGTATGGCGGGTTGGTTATACCTTAATGTGTTCCGAGTGGCTTTTAATAAAGCGTAGATGTTGTCCTACGTAACATCTTATGAGGAATACACCTAAATAAGCTCGATCGCTAGTCACGCCTATGAGATTGGGTGATCTCTAGAGGCTCATGAAAGGCAAAGGAGTATGATTTATACGCCCAAACCGAGGGATGCATTTAGCGACCTAGTATCAAGAAGGATTTTGGTGAAACTCGTTCGCACAAAACTGTCAATTCAAGGCTTAGTCCATTGTTCGGTTGTGGATGAGTGTAACCTTTGTTCTAAGTGGAAGTTCAACTTAACAGGTCTCCATCGAAACACCGGTATATCAAACTACAGTGGGCGAGAGTATTTCAAATGTGCCTATGAAATTTGGTGGGGATTGTTAGAATAATTATGGGTTGGCCCATTTAATTATTTTAATAGAAATTCCAAGAGGCCCATTTAATACTAAACCGTTCGGGAAATTGATAGGAGAATATCTCAACTTAAATAGTTGGATTGTGGTTCTCCCAATTAAGAAAAGAGAGAAAAGAGAAAGGCGTGGGCGTGAGCGTGACGTGTCGAGACGGGCGAGCTCTCCCCGAGTCGAGCGAGCTCTCCCGAGCTCGGCGAGCTCTCCTCGCACGGCGAGCTCTCCTCGAGCACGGCGACCTCTCCCGTGAATCGACGACTTAATGGTCAGGTAATGACGTCCGTTACGTAACGGACGACTTAATGGCCAGATGTAATGACGTCCGTTACTAGTGCTTGATGGCGTCCAGGTTTGACGAACCTTCTCTTCCTAGCGCCTATAAAAGCATGAGCTCCTCGCTCTGTGAAAAATATATTCTCGCCCTCAAGAGCTCTCTCTCTCCCGCACATTCCATACTTCCATCTGTAGCGCTGCCGTTTTGCATTCCCGCCTCTGTTTCCTTGCGCGCACAAGGAGCGGAGGGAGCAGGCCTCCGGAACCTCGTCCTTCTCGAGATCCTGCTCGGGATAGAAGGCCGATAAGGTTTTTGGGGAGCGTTCTCACGCGACTGCTCGAGTTCTTCGTCCCTGGATCGTCACAAGGAGGCACATGTACATCTACACTGCACCGACGTTCGACTGCATCAATCTCTACACTGCATCAACACTTCACTGCAACAACTTGTGATCGTCTACACCGACCGTCATGGCGAACAACAATGAACAAGTCATTGTTCCGCCTGCGCCTGTGCCCGTGGTGGCACCGGCTCAAGGGTATATTTGTTTATACCGTGCTTTTGCCTCTTTGTTTTTCTGTTCATTAGCCTTTGCGTATGAGATAGATATTTTTATATCTAGTACCTTTGGTCTTGAACTGGAAACTGGCAATTGTCTAATTATGATTTACATAATTTTGTGGATTAAAATATTGAGGAAATTCCTAATATTTCCAACACATAGTGTGTCGCATCAATGGGATTACAATTAAGCATTCTAAATATATCCTATCCTACCATAATATCTATGTCCTTTCGGATCATACCATACTCTAACACCTCCCACGGTCAAATTTTCTATATGCCATTGCATAGTTGGATTTTCTCTTACGTGCCATTGTTAAGTCATTAGTTTCTGAGCTACAGGCCCACCCCGTCTCCACTGGAACTCTTCCCGGGGGTACCCCAAACGGAACCTTCCTCTCCTCAGCCATTTCATTTCAGGTTAAGAAGATAGGAAAGCGCCTTTCTTTTTATAAGAACAGTGCGTTCCGAGGTGTGAAGTGGGAGAGAGAGGAGGTGATGATTGAGGTTTTAAATAAGACAACCTTTGCATTTTGGATTTGGATCTTTTTTGTATTTCAAAATAGTGAAAAAGTCAAATAAGAGGTGTTAAGCTTTTTATCATTCTAGCTTCGAGCTATTTTGCCGTAGGACCTCTCCTACGGTGTCATTGCCGCATTATTTTCTTATATGCCATCACAAATGTTAAGTTATTATTCTAAATGCCACTGTTAAAATAAATCACTTTTCTGTTTGAGCTACTTATTTTTTTAAAAAAAATCACAATATTAGCATATATACAATAACTTAAAGCTATATATTTTGTATTTTTATAAAATGTTTTTATGCTATATTTACATATGAAATGTTTTAAACATAGCATACTTATCTTAAAAATACTAAAACAGTTTGTACATTTAGATTATTACATACTTAATAACTTTGTATTTTTTGAGAATTTTTAAAATGTTTGCATAGCTGAAATTTAAAAGTTTTTACCGGTGGCACATGGGATAATAAATTAGTAATTGCAATGGAATAGAAGAAAGAAGGCACCAAGTGATGGCATGCTATATGCTAAGAGCATCCCCAACAGTGTCTCTACTGCAAAAACACTATTCATATATTATGAATAGTGACATAAACAATGTTTATGATGTGGGATAGAGAGGTTGTTGGGGATGCTCTAAGCGATTCAGTAATTGTTACATAGGACATTATCCTAATAATAAAAGTTCAATGAATTGGGTGTCATCTAGAAAGAGGCGTTTTTTCTTATTTGACATTTTGACTTTTGAACACGTGTTTTACCATTCATCTTATTAAAAAAAACTATGTAAATATTATTTATTTTTGTGTGATTTGTTTTATCACTAAAGTTATTTTAAGCATGACTTATACTTTTTCATGTTTGCACTAAATTTTTAATAAGACGAATGGTCAAAAGCGTGTCAAAAAGTCAAAGTTGTAAAAAAAAATGGAGTGAGTATCAAATTCTCCTTATACCATCCAGGGGGTTATACAGTCAGTGAGATGGTGTGTATCTTACCCGCTATGAACCGTCGAGCATGGGACGTTACTTATTTTTGTGAATTTTCAGGTGTGAAATGTTTTTGTTATTATTATGTATTTTATTTTTATCTTTGAAATTACACAAGCTTGTACTAAAACGTGGAAAAACACGCATATGTTTTGTTCAGCTTTTTTAGCCTCTATGTTATATTATTAAGCTTATACATTTTAATTGTTTTTGTATATGATGGATATCCTCATTTTCTCCTTTTCCTTCACTTTTTTTGGCAGAACAATCCAAAACACGCACAAGGTTTTTCACTTAAGATATTCGATGGAAATAAAGTTTATTGAAGAAAAGTTAGGTACATTATTTCATTTGTGTGCTGGCTGGGAAAGATAAATAGGGGGATAGGTGACTTTTTTCTAATTAATTTTTTAATGCGGATGTTTTTCAGTTGATTATATTTGTTTTTTTCACTTGTTTATTTATGGAACACATATATCTCAACTGGGGCAAAAGGAAACATTCAAATGTTTTTATGAATCCAATCAAATTCATTGGATAAAGCATCCCGTACAAATCGATGTAATAATGTAAGAAAAACATTATAAGTAAACCATTTGTACAAATCAATCTTCAAACTAACCATATGGGGAGCTGTGCACATGATCTTCATGGTTTATGGCCAGTTTGATCTATAGATGGAACGGTGAGGTTTTAAGGTTTGTACATTATGGATTCGTCATAACAAGGTTTTTTTTTCTACCGTGATCTGCAGGTCTGATCTACATATGTACAAGTTTTTTCTACCGTGATCTGCATGGATTATGGTCAGGTTGACCAACAAATGTACATAATAGATTCAGTTGTAAAATCCCACAAAACGCTAAAAGCATCTGGTGGTTGTGAAAGGATGTGAAAGGAGAATTTTGGGAAACCCGTCCCGGGCCGCCGTCAGCCTTAGGCCAGGTGCACGCCTAGGGTGGGAGCCGTTTGGTGGACAAGGCGAAACCTCAACCGTCAAGAATAGAAACATGATGATTTCATCTATTATGTATACCTGAAAAAGCAATGAAGAATTACCCATCTAACATGCTATATTCATTGTGTGATTGTTCTTTGCTGTCTATAATCTACGCTCGTATAAACAAGCTCAGACTATATCTGGTAGCGTGATTGTTTAACACATTATCAGCACAAGGCTCTGACGAATCGTTGGATGTTGGAGATCGATTGACGATGACCGTGTGGCCACGTTGACGAATAGCACGAATCGTCATCATGCTGGCAAAGCCTAGTCAGGACCCGCTGATCTGTCCCACGTGTCAGTCGCTGCATCTCACCTTCACCACATCAAGATCGAAGGTATAAATCGAACCGAATTACAAATTCCAGATTGGATCTATTAAAAAATAGTAGGGTTTTTGAAGAACACATTGAATTGAATAGTTGGTTTCTGGATTGGTAACGAACCAACTAGTGCCGCGACGCCAAAGCACAGCCGTGCTGCGCCGTCCCGCAACAACCCCGACTGTGGGCCGTGCTGTCACTATGTCAACACCCAGGTGTTGCGCCGCCGCGCTCTTCTTGCTGTTGTCGTGTCGTGCATCATGCGTAATGCCGCTGCCGCGCCGCACATGTTGTCCAGCCACCGTGTCTGCACCCTGGCAGCAGGTCGCGCCAGCCGTGCCTGGGCTACCGCCACCTTATCTCTGCCATTTATTTACCGGAGTTGAAATTGGTAGTGTCAGGAAGTGATGAGGTGTCCCATAGTATTGGCTCAATATGCCCAATGAAAATTATGAGTTGCATATGATATGGGTTCATTCATGGGTAGCGTGGACTTCATTTGATTTGAACCTGGACCTAATTGGGCCTCTAGCGTAGAGGGTCCAATAGTGGGTACTATATAAAGGGAGGTGGTGGAGAGGCCGATACATGCCTGTATGCGAGTTCTCCTCTCCACCAAACCCTAGCCGTCGTCTCCCTCGTCGGTGAACTGGTGCTAGCACACCATGCATGCACGGATTCAAATCCTTGTATGCGTGGATACAGTAGAGGCGCTACGCTTGTGGAGCTAATTGATGCGAACCTGAGAAGTAGATGAAATCTGCTCGCGAACAGATTCTGGACGCAATCTAGTTCCCTGGCATATTAAGAGCCGTTATTTGAAACCATTGTGCTTAAAGAATTTATTGATTGCCTAGAAAGTGGTGGCTTGTCTGTTTAGACCCTTGTTGTTTGAGTTTGTATTATTGACCTTTTATAGTGGTTATATATGACATTTGAATGTGAAGTGGTTTGGGAACTTGAGTTTTCTTTGTCGTATCTTTGACCTTGCTTGGTCTATCAGATTTAACCCATTGGATCAGGGTTGAACTCAATTCCGGTGAAACTAATCTCCATGAATATTTCCTCTTGTTCGATTCTAGGCACCCTTGTCTAGAATCGAGGATGATATTTATTTTTGGTCATGCAATTGTTTTGTTGACCAATAAGTTCTTTGATCCCAAAGTGGTAAAGGTAGGGTTGTTGTTGGCTTTAGCCATGGTAGACGGGTGTTGTATGTGACATTATCCTCCTTAGTGTGGGAAGACCTAGTTTACTTTCTCCCCGAGTTGTTGGATGGCCCTCAAGTGGAGGGTGGAGTATCATAGTGATTTTCTTCTTGGCTTGCGAGCTAATCCTTACCCTTGTATATCTCGATGTGTTCTTCCTACGAAAAGCGAATAAAGGGGCTGAAGACTTATTATCAGGTGGTTTAGATCACCGTCGTGCATCATCAAAGAAGCGAGGTAGATGATTACTATTGTTTTGGTGAAGTTTTCCGATTGACTTATTTTTGGTGCTTGAGTACCTTCTTCGTGAATATTCCTTTTTGTTGTCAACAGGTTTGTGTGGATGTCATTTTGGACAAGTTATTGGACGGTTTGTTTGGGGGTCAACCTCGAACTATTGTTCGTGCCGAAAGCAACCTTTCCCTGACGATTACCCATGCTTTGCACTCTATTTGCAATGAAGTGATGGATCCTATGTTTCATTCTGGAAATTCTTGACAACATGAGTTTGAAGTTTTCATAATCGTATTATTTGTAAGTTTGATTCACGTGCCGATGATTTCTTGGTTTGTGAGAATGATCTTTGACTTTAGGGTTTAGGGTTTTGACTTTACCTTCAAAATCTTTTGACTTTAGAGTTTGTTGGTAAGTACGAGGATTGAGAATTTATTTGTCTGATTAGAAGATGTGTCGGTGTTTTGCAAGTTATAATTAAGTTTATCGTAATAAAAGAGAGCGACTAGAATTCGAGGACGAATTCTTTTTAAGGGAGGTAGAATGTAATAGCCCGTTGGGCTCTTGTATCAGCCTAGCCCATCTAAAGGGGGTTAAAGGCAGTGGGTAGGGGGGGCCGACGGTTTCCTCCTGGGGACTGAAACCTAGCCACCGCCGCCCCATCCCCACTCGCCGCCATCCCTGATCGCCGTGCAGCAACAGTACTGCGCCGCCGTCTCGTCGCTATGCAGCAGCCACCATACTCGAGAACCCCGTGGCCGCGCCCGCCGCGTCGTGCCAGCGCCGTCTCCCTGCGCCCTGCCGCCACCGCCCCTCCATCCCTGCATCGCCGTCCCTCTCTTCCCCCAACTTCGTCCAGCTTCGTAGCTATTGGGGAGGAGGGATTTAGGGTCCGGTTGTGGTAGAAGGTGGGCCGGCTTTGAGCAGGAAGGAGGGAGGAGAAGAGGGGTTGGCCGGCCATGTGGGAGAAAGAAGTTGAGGATGAAACTAGGGTCTGGTGTGCAAAACCCAAGGGTCACGAATTCCTCATTTTTTGTTTTGATTATGCTTCGATCTATAAGGGTTAGCTATCTATGTTGGTGGCCATATCGTCATGTTCATGCGGAGCCTATGCAGCGACCTTTGACTTGATTTTGGATAAATTCCGTTGTGATTTAGATTGCAATCCTATAACAAAAAACGTAGTTGATGTTCTTAGCTTTCCGTAGAGTACAAAAATGTGACTTTTGGCCAAACGGCTCGGGAGTTAGGCCCAAAATAGTACCGCTGCCCGAACAGGTTCTGGGTTATGGCGGGATGAAGGTTTAGAAGAGGCTAATAAGGCTTAGAAGATGAAGAGACTAGATGATCGATGGATAGGGTTAGGTTTAGTTTGATAGATGTGGTTGTATGTTTATTGAGTGGTTGGTGCTTATGTAGGTGGAGTTGCTTCGGGGTTGGGATCGGTGCCACCGCAACATCACTCGACATTGTTCGGTAACTAAGGCAAGTATATGTTAAACACATGTTTGTTTGACGCTATATGACTATGTGGTCTGATTGCTTTGTGATTGTTCTTATTTTATGGTTGGAAGATGGGTTTATATTATTTTGATGCAATTTGAATATTTTGCTATTTATAGTTAAATGATGAAGGTTTATGATAGTTGTATGACAGAGAAGAGGCATCATTGCATCATGTGCATATGAGCCAGGTCGGTGAGAAAGTCACTTTTGACTAGTCCAGTGAGGTCGGTGAGAAAGTCAAAAGTGATTAGTCCGGAGTGTATGAAGTCCTACTTGGTAGGCACTCCACGGGAGTGGAGTAATGGGTCCCGCCTGAAAAGGACGGGCAAGGTGTGGCATCGACGGGTGCCCACCTAGCTATACCGGTATAAGCTTAATAGAAACAGACGCATGTGCATGTGCATTGCATCAATGCTTGTGAAGTGGTTTATGTGGAGCTATTGTTGGGATAGTTGAGTGGATTTCGTGAAGTTATTGCAATAATGATTGTTCTCTGAGTATGTTTTATTTTGGGGTTTTAACATTTGTTTTGTTTATACATATACTTTGCTGAGTATTGTTGAATACTCATTCTTTCTTTTATTTGACTTTTAGGTAACGGATGGTAGCGTCATGCATGGGACATGGGGAGTAGCACAATTAAACTTAGCACCCACTACCTCTCACCTTAAAACTAGTGAATATGGTTTTCACATGAGCTTTATGTTATTAGTTGAGCTTTGTATATTTGAAACCTTTATTCTTTAATGTTTACTCATGTGCCTTTCGGTTGATAGAACTGGATATATATATTCTTTGAATATAAACTGTCTGTTGTGAATGTCCATATAAACAGGGGAGATGCTGCCAAAAATTTGAGTATTTAGTAGAGTTTGTAGCATTCTGGGTTCTCGAGGAACCGGGGTGTTACACCGCATCTCGCCAGTCGGTGTGCCAATTGACATATAAGTCTTGATAATTTCCTGTTTTGCTAGACTATATAAGTATTTATGTGTGTGTGTGAACACAAAATAGTTTTTGTAGGCAGTCAATCTTTTTTTGTCAAAAAAGACTGCTGTCCAGTCTAGTTTAAAGCTGTATACAGCTAGTAGAAAAATCCAGCTTGTACTGCTGTAAACAGCAGAAGCTAAGTCGGTTGTATCTGGTTGTAACTTGCTGGAATCTGGTTGTAACTTGCTGAATTATGTCGGTTGTAAAACACTATAAAAGCAATGCAAAACCATAGCAGGGAGCAGCTCCATTTTGCAGCTCAAAAACTGAGTGCGAAGTGCAAAAGTACGTGCTTGTTGCTGCTGCCATTGCATAGCCCACAGCTAAAAAAACCCAACACCAATCGCCTCTGCCACCCTTCGCCGCCTAAAGTGTCATTCCCCTCCACCTTCCACGTTCCTTCCCCACCTCTTCGTCGAGCTCCAAATCTGAAGTTGCTCCGCTGCCAACGCTGCCCTTCACTTCTTGGAGCGCCGCCAACATTGGCTCCCTTCACTACGTACCTCCTCGCCGAACAACGCCGAGGACGGTCAACCCCGAGCCGCCCTGGCCCCAGCGCCGCAGCTGGCAAGCACGAGCAGGAACCGTAGCTGGCGAGCACAAGCAGCCTTCATGGTAATATTTCATAGGATTTTTTCATACATGCCATTGTAAAGTTCGCTTATATCAGATATGCCATCACAAATTCGATATTATTGTAGAAGCCACAAGTTTTGCAAAAATCCATCATAGATGCCATTCTCGGCTTTTTGGGGATTTTGTGTTTTACGCGAGCAGAATACGCCAAATACGAAAGAAATACTGCCTCCGACACGTGGTGCCTACTTGTCACTCTCTCCTCCTTCCTCCCACCTTCCATCTCAAACTTAGGTAGCACGAGCTTAGTGGCGGTGGCAACACAGAGGCGGCGAGCTCGGCGGCGATGATGGCGACGGGCAGCAACATGAGCTCTGTGGTCAGAGTCATGGTGGAGGCGCAATGAGCTCGGCTCATGACGGCTAGCGGTGGAGGTAGTAGTGGAGGGGAGAAAGAAAAGGATGAGTGTTTGACGTATTTTTGCTCGTATTTTGATTTGGTATACGTCGTAATGCTAGAAAATCTCCGAAAATGACTTCTGTGATAGATTTTTGTAAAATTAGTGGCATCTATAATAATATCGATTTTGTGATAGCATATCCGATATAAGCAAACTTTATAATGCATAATGACATGCATGAAAAAAAAATCCAATACAAAAGCGATCGGAAGGAAAGCTTAGAGATACTCTAGAGATTCTCAGTACTAGAGGAATCGAGACGAGGTATACCGTAGTGGTGGAAATTGAAGATGGCATGCACTACAGGAAACGAACTCTACGTGGGTGGCCAGAAAGGTCAGTCTCGGTGGCCAGGAAGCCGCCGACCAAACAATCTCGGCGGCAATAACAAAACCGCCGACATAGATAGTAATGTCGGCATTTCAATGAGCCTATGTCGTTTGAAAATTCAAATTTGAAGCCATCATTACTCTATGTCGGCGGCGAAAAATGCCCCGACATTACCCCTCCCCAGACGGAGGAATAAGCTTGAGCGAACGACCTCAAAGCTGGTTTCCTCCCGCCACTCTATGTCGGTTTGAAAATTCAAATTTGAAGCGAGGAAATCGCCATTACTCTGATTCCGTGACGACGGAGGAGTAAAATGCCCTCGACATTACCCTCCCGAACTTAGACGGAGGAATAACGGCATTGAACTTAGAAACGACGCAAACTTGGCAGCAGGTGTCATGGTCCCACTTAGCACTATTCGGTCCTGAACCGACATCGTCCCTAAACTTGGCATGAGATGCGGTTCCCAAAATCAAAAATTTAGAAAAAAATCATTAAAAATAACAAAAAGCATATTTTAAGAGTATATTTTGTATTTTCAAAATTTTTGTATATTTTCTAATGTTTTAAGAGTAAAATGCGACATCAACACTCTATGATCTTTTGAACTAATATATAAGACCGATTTTGAGACTGATCATAAAAGAATTATTGATTTTGTGGATCTTCGCATAGTTTTATAAGCGTATACTTTTTTGGGCTCGCCAAGACCTATGGGGAGCCCGACGGCGAGGAAATCGGCCGCGCCGGCAAGCACAAAGCTTCTTGGTTTGATTCCGTTTGACATGAGGTGGAGGAGAGTAACAGGGAGGTTTGGGCGCACACTCGTGGCACGGGATGCATCGACGAGCCCGAAACATTGTGCGGGAGAGCGGCGGATATGAGGAACCGAAGGGAAGATGATGGAGTGGAGCTGCGGCTAGGTTTCAACGAAGAGAATGTCATGGGAGTGAATGGGGATAGCTTCGCTTCTCTGTGAAGCTTGCTCTACGCCTCAGACATGGAGACATGGAGTATGGAGAGTGAGAGGGAGCAGAGAGAGGCACGGAGCACCGCGCCATTTGGCAATGCTTGGCTGCGGCTTGCCAGAAACAATGAGCGCGGGGTGGTTTCGGCAGGGGAAACTCGACCACGGGGCGGCAACTGCAGAAAGGTAATGCCACGAGGTGCTGTTCGCAGGGTGATTCTCCAGTGCGCGCGTGAGAGAGATCTTCGGTTCGGGGAGAGAGAGCGGCAGAGAAATGAGCCGCAGGTGTTTGATACAATGCCGAAAAGGAAAAGAAACGACAGCCTATGCCAAATGGGGTCCACTAAGGGTCAATTTGGTCCAATTTTGATTTCAATCGGTCAAGAGATATCGAATTAACAAATGTGAATTTTACTAAGATTTTTGTAGCATTTATATACATATTTTTTTTATAGTGTTTATTAATCACCCTTATTTCCTAAATATAGGTACTTTCTATAAGTTATAATTTTTATCTAAAATATTATAAGGATGTGTAATATAGTCTCTTAAATATCTCCATTGGTGTTCTTAAAAACAAAACCTATAATATATAGTGCACCCCCATTTTGTTGAACACTAATTTAGTCTCTCTCTCTCTCTCTCTCTTTGTTGACATAACCTCTCCTGGCCCATCTACTATTCACAGGCATGTTTGGCGCGGGAGCCTCCCAGCCAAGCCCAGATGGTCGTGAGAGGATGTTGGTGTCAACGTCCAAGTGATAGCCACCAACATTGGCTACCCTATGTGGGCGGCCCTACAAGACCCAATGACACAAGGTCCCCTCTTTCCGCACTTCGACCATACCATCACAGCTACAGATGCATTTCTTCTCCATTTTCTAGGGCGAAATATGGGTTCTACAACATCAACCTATTCCAAGTAATTTCTTGGTTATGTGTCACGTGCCATTCCTCGATCACAACAAACTACCTATATGTTCAACTATACAGATACCGAGTCTCGCTGAACCCTAATCATCGAACAATTAATTCTGAAAGACCATATATGGTACATCACTTGTGGACATTTAATAATGCTAGTGTGAAGTAGAACCATTCCAAATAATTTTGTGATTCTTTAGAATTTTTCCATCAAAGAATAACATTTTTAAATGGGAGAAATGAGAGGGAATTTGAGTGAAAAATTGAGGCCGGCCTACCAGGTTTGGGTTGCCCGACCGACTTGGTCTGGTTGTCTGGCCTGACTCGCAATCTTCTGAACGTGACAACTTTTGCGTCCGGACTCCAAATTAGGTGAACCAAAACTCCATTTCAACGAGTACTTCGACATGCTAAAGTCCAATTTTGCATTTGAAGACTTCTCCAAAAATATTAAGTTTGAAAACCATCTTCTTCTGATCGCGTACGCTCAATAAACAGTCATTTCTTGTGTATTTTGAGCGTATGCTTGCAAACCATGATTATACACCAAAACTTGTGAAACTCATTACTGTTAGGCTAAATATTGCATAGATTTAGGTATAATTTCCACTTTTACTCAGCAGTTGATAGGTAAAATCAGAGTTTAATGACCGTCAACAACGGAATAGACCAATGTTGTAATCCAACATTGCGGCACAACAAACATTCTTATGGTAGCATCTATGTCGAGGGTTTTAGCAAACAACGATGACAGAGATGCACGCGGGCTCACCTGTCAGTCCACGGGATGCATGAGCATAGATACCTCCAAACAAGGCCCACCTGGCAGTGTGATCGAGCTTGTATCGGTGGTCCTCCTTAAAGCTGACGACATCAATCAAACCGCCCACTTTCATGTGTCTTTATTGAAGTGTCTACGTTCGGGTTGTTATCTGGGCGTGACAGAGTGCGTTTGTGTCAGCGGCTATTGTTTGTCCATGAACACAAAGCCTTTCGACACGCTCCAAAATTTGAATTTTTGGCCACGCTCTGCACTAAAATCGCCTAGGCTAGAGGATACATTATCAGAGGTTCTGTCTTGCGGCCGCAAGCATCGATGAAATTTTCGTCGACTCGGATGCCGACGACACCAATACTCCGGGTGACAAGGCTGGCTCGTTTCCTATATTGCAAAAACCTTTTTGAAAAAAAGTACTCCCTCCGGATCGTTTTGTTTGTCGTCCATAGTTGAAAGGAAAAGGTTCGAAATGTTTGTCGCTGCTAGTTCAAAATAGTTCTAGCCGATGTAGCATGCCATTTTTGCCCCTCTCCTATGCCTTCGCCGCTGTTTGTCGTCGGGAGCTCACCTCGTCCTCCGCCGCCACCGTCGTGCCCTCCTCCTCCTGCGCCGCCGACCCTCCTCCCATGCGCGTGCGGCCTCTTCGTTGCCCATGTCTCCTTCGTCCCGGACCTCGTCTCCTTCGTCTGCCTCCCGTGCGCCGCCACCGCCGCCGCCGAGAGCAGGCCCTTCTCCTTCTCCCCCTCCTTCGTCGCCGGCCGCCGCGCGCTTCCTCCTCGTGACTGCCCAGCTCGCGCACGCGTCAGTCGACCGCGTCGCTTCCGCTGCCTGCAAGGGGGTAGAGGCCTAGCTACGGGAACATGTAGCCCACCTGGTGCAATCCTGCAGGAGCAGCAATTGTATGGTCAAATGACTTGTTCACATTAACATGACAATGACTTGAAACTTAGAAGAATAGAGCATAGCATTGGGACAAACATGACAATGACTTGTTCACTAGGGATCAATGCAACTCCAGCTTTGTAGGGTTACATTGGGTCAATTAAGTTACAGAATCTAAAGAGGGCCTGGAGATATATTTCAATAACAACCAGTATAAGACACCAAGATAACAACTAACAATCCCTCCCTTCAAGGTACGGATCCGGATCGTCGACTTCACGCAAGAGCGAAGTCACTGCATCCACCATTCTCCACCGTCCATGCAAATCCAACTACCGGTGTCAGCAAGGTCATTTTTCCAAAGAAACGTGAATGGGCTGGGCTGGGGCTGCTGCTCTGTTCGCTTTTTTCTTCGCTTCCATACCGAACTAACACATTGTCTTTGTTGCATATTTGGACTAGTATTATCTATATAAACAGAGTTAAGAATCTAAAATATATGAATTCCTTTTGAATATTTCCGGACAATATTCCAATCCTGCTAGCTACAAATTTCTGGACATGATTAGTACTTAAGCAATATATAGCTCCAATTAATATCCAGGTAGCTCTTCTACTACTACTTTGTAGCACATATAAGGGTGTCAAAAGTATCCGAAATATTCGAATTATCCGCGCCGAATCAGATCCGAATATAATTATAGGCCCGTATCCTAATCCGAATCTAATTATCGCATTTGTATCCATATCCAAAATATATTCAACTATCCGAATCAGATCCAAATAATTATCCGATATACAAATATAATATGTATAATATGCATCCTCCAAAATTTGAATTTTGGCCACGCTCTGCACTAAAATCGCCTAGGCTAGAGGATACATTATCAGAGGTTCTGTCTTGCGGCCGCAAGCATCGATGAAATTTTCGTCGACTCGGATGCCGACGACACCAATATTCCGGGTGACAAGGCTGGCTCGTTTCCTATATTGCAAAAACCTTTTTGAAAAAAAGTACTCCCTCCGGATCGTTTTGTTTGTCGTCCATAGTTGAAAGGAAAAGGTTCGAAATGTTTGTCGCTGCTCGTTCAAAATAGTTCTAGCCGATGTAGCATGCCATTTTTGCCCCTCTCCTATGCCTTCGCCGCTGTTTGTCGTCGGGAGCTCACCTCGTCCTCCGCCGCCACCGTCGTGCCCTCCTCCTGTGCGCCGCCGACCCCTCCTCCCATGCGCGTGCGGCCTCTTCGTTGCCCATGTCTCCTTCGTCCCGGACCTCGTCTCCTTCGTCTGCCTCCCGTGCGCCGCCACCGCCGCCGCCGAGAGCAGGCCCTTCTCCTTCTCCCCCTCCTTCGTCGCCGGCCGCCGCGCGCTTCCTCCTCGTGACTGCCCAGCTCGCGCACGCGTCAGTCGACCGCGTCGCTTCCGCTGCCTGCAAGGGGGTAGAGGCCTAGCTACGGGAACATGTAGCCCACCTGGTGCAATCCTGCGGGAGCAGCAATTGTATGGTCAAATGACTTGTTCACATTAACATGACAATGACTTGAAACTTAGAAGAATAGAGCATAGCATTGGGACAAACATGACAATGACTTGTTCACTAGGGATCAATGCAACTCCAGCTTTGTAGGGTTACATTGGGTCAATTAAGTTACAGAATCTAAAGAGGGCCTGGAGATATATTTCAATAACAACCAGTATAAGACACCAAGATAACAACTAACAATCCCTCCCTTCAAGGTACCATCTCCAATTCTCCATAGCCTGAGCAATTTCAAACTGACAGTATGTAGTCCAAGCAACTTAAATCTACTACTCCGTACTGTACTCCGTAACAATCAAGTAGCTCAAGTATGCAAATCAAGTGTTGCTACCCTGATCTCCACAACCAAATGTTGCCTAACAACTTAAATTGCTGGTAGCTCTAGTAAGATATGGCTGGGATAATGAAAGTTGCTACTCTGATCTCCACAACCTGATGTTTATTTCTAAATATCCAAGTGAAGCTAGACACCCAGCAAGTTCTTTCATTCAGCACTCCACATGGCTTAGCTTGGACTCCACAAGTGGATGCAAGATCAGGGAAGGATGGAAAAACCAAGAACGCAAAAAAGTACCTTGGAGACGGAGGAATCGGTTGTGGCACCGGTGCTGCCGCGGAGGGAGTGGCGGCGGAGAGGAACTATGGGGGAAGGAGTGGCAGCGGGGAGGGAGCCGGCAACGGGGAGGAAGCCAGTGGCGACGAGCAAGCCGGCGGTGGGGAGGAAGGCGGCGACGGCGAGTCCGCCGGCGGAGGGAAGGAAGCGAGCGACGGGGAGGGAGCCGGCGGGGAGGTAGCCGGCGATGGGGAGGTCGCCATCGTCGTCACCTCATCGGGTCACAAGCGCAGGGAGGAGCAAACGGGATAGAGATGGAGGGCAAAATAGACATTTCACATAATTCTTAATTTTCCCCACCTGGTCGGAAACGTCAAACATTACGGGACGGAGGGAGTATCTAAGAAATTAAAATATATGTATGCACATACTAGCACTTTAGAGATATATATTTTCCAAAATAATATTTAAAAATTTTAGCCCCTAAAATAGGGTGTTACACTGTACCATTCGTTTTACCTAGAAAAATTGTACGTACGATTTGCAGCCAAACTCATATTTTCTACGCCAGGATCTACTGCACCTCTTCAGTTCTTTGAAAGCCAACATGCATATGCATGGTCATTTTACCCGCCGGACGGTATGCAATGGTGGCGCGCGCGCGGTGCGGATTTGTATGTAGGACTTGGGTCTTGGGTACGTTTGCTAGCGATCGAGCATTGAGAGAATGCTGCTCACCAAGAACAAATTAATTGCAACTAGGATAAGCATGCATTACCCACGCACTTTCGTTGTTACAGAAGATGTGAAACAATCACAAACCCACCGGTTCCTCTCTGTAGAGCGGCACGTCCGAGGTCCGAACGATTACGATTCAGATTGCCCCAGTCAAACAGCCCTGGCCGATATAAATAGGAGTTACTAGTTTACTACTACTTGCTCCTACCAACTCACTCCTGGCCAGATATATGGAGTAATTTCAAAATACTCTATACGGCGTAATCCATCCCTAAACAGCCACTTCGCGATGCCACGTCGCTCTTTTTTCCCTGGCCATCCGATCTACGCGAGTGACGGTCCAGATCGTCCATCGCTATTCAACCTACTCGGTGGTGGCGATGGCACCGCTACGCTTCGCCAACAGTGTTTTTTGTTGTCGCTCGACGCGTGGGCTTCCCTAGCCCGCCACGCGCTACCCCTGCAACCCGAACAACTTTGCAAAAAAACCCTTGAAATCCTAGGATTTCTGTTACCAATCTTCACCAATGCAGTCTTACCTGGGAAACTTACGCCCACACCCTCCATGTTTCTCGCCACAAGCACCGTGGCTCTTTTCCTCTTCGTAGGTACACCCATAGTTGCAACGAAATTACCCGCAAATGCCACTGGTACCGTCCGCGCCGCCCAAGCCCCCCAGTCTGCCGCCCCAGGCCAAAAAATCCCCCAAAAAAAAGAACACCCAAACCTTGCCGCTTCTCTCCTCCTCCTCCTCCTCCTCCCGATCCACCCCTCCACCGTCCTCCTCCCATCCCCGCTCGCCCGCCCCCACTGTTGCGGCTCCTCTTCCTGTCGACATCACCTCTGCCTCCTCTGACCGACGCCGTCCTTTACGCCGGCCGACTCCGACGAATATATGTATATAGTAGAAGGCATGAATGAAGCATGTACATACGTTAAGTACGTGTTTATCTGAAATGTCGTTATCGCATCGTGCCAATAGCTTTATCTGTGAGCCTCAGTACGATGAATAGTACAGGAGGGTACATAATAAGTATGTGTATACGTACGAATGCCGATTCCTGCAACTCAAAGTCTCAAACTGACGGTATCATGTTCTACTGGTATTAGCCTCGGTGTCGGCGGCGGCGGCGACGGTGAAGGCGGCCGCGGGGGAGGCGGCCGCGGAGGCAGCGGCTATGATTGCGGGTCGTCGGGCTGCTCCTCCACGTTGATGTGCTGGGCATGGGCTTCGAAGTTATCTGTGGGATTCTGTGGGTGAGGCGGCGGTGGAGGCAGTGGTGGAGGCGGTGGTGGCGGTGGAGGCTGTGGCGGCGCCTGCGAGTCGTCGGTAGTGGTGGATCCACCGCCGGACAGGGGTAGCTGCCAGCTCCCATGAATGTTCAAGACACTACTACAGAACGGGCATTTAGTACCAGTTCGTAAGGGGCATCAATACCAATTTTTGAACATGTACCCCTAAATGGGGACTGATGCCCCTAAAGGATCATTAGAGGTTCCAAAAACCGCATCAAGGCACGCCTGCCGCGCCAAGAAGGCACACGTGGCGCGTGTTGCCTCGCTTAACCAAGACGGCTGGTGTCTCCAACCGGTACTACTAAGCCCACACGTGGCACCTCCCCCGCTCCCCAACTTGTACCGGTAGGTGTCCCCAACCGGTACTGGTGGGGGCGTGGCGCCACGTGTGCTTTACAGTATACATAATATTAATATATATTATTGTTATTATACGTGTGTTTTCTAGTATATATTATTTTTATATGTAATCAATCACGCACAATTAACCGCAAATAAATAAATGAAATTAATTAACAAATTTAATTGTAACTAATATATGTCACAATTGCTAGCTAGCTAGCTAGGCAACAAATATATAAGTACACATATGTGAACAATCCAAATAATAAGTAAATACACATGTTTGATCTGTTTATCGGGATTTTTTATATGCATCGCTCTTGGTTGCAGTAGATGTCGATCCCGACACTTGACTAGTCTGTATAGGAAGGTCAACCCTATTAACGGGGTCATGAAACTCGCCTCGGGGATTTGCGATCTCATCGAGAATAAAGCCGACGAGTTGTTCTTGCACTTCTCTGACCCGCTCCGGCGAGAGTTCTGAACCTCGTTCATCCATATGGCTGCTAATGGCTCCTGTTTGGGTGTGCAAGAACTCACATACATAGTAGCCACATATGTTGGGCGGCTAACGCAAGATCTATGCACAAAAAAGATAACATGGTGAAATGGGTACATGAAAAGTTATAAGCTACCTAACTAAAAAACTAACATTACCTTAGAGGCTTGTACAACACCAAATTGTTGTCTAAATTCTCCCTCGATCGTTGCACAGAACCTTTCAAATGCACTACACACATGATTACGAACTTTTAATGAGTAGAATTTATTTAAATTGAAAGGAAATAGAATCGGTGAAGTATTGAAAGTAACAGGAATACCGGTTCAGCAAGTCGATCATGTCTTGGTACCGGCTAACTTGATGCCTTAACGAGACGAAAATTGTGATATGGCTATGATCTAGCTCGATAATCACAAGGATCCAGTGATAACTATACATAAAAATATATATCAATGTATCTAATTAATTAGTTGTAACATCGTATTGTGAAAATTGATTAGAACAAGTCTGTGTGAAATCACATACTCATAGTTCCATGTTAGATATATCTGTGACTAAAAATTTTGACCCATGAGAGCGTCGTAAATCGTGTTCTCTGTGATTGTTGGCGAGTCCATGAGCATCTTGTGGTTGACTTTTAATGGGTGGATGAATACTCAATCAAATATTATCTTCCTTCTAAATCTTTGTATCTCCATTCTGCATAAGACGGATATTTAGTTAATTGTGCTAGCAAGATAGTATAGCACGAGGGATTTTTGCAAAGAAAACACTTACAGAACCCAACAGCTCATCAGGCCCACGTCGAGGGCGTCGGTCTAGTAGAGTTCGTACATCACCTCCCATTCGGTATAAAATGAACCTTCCCCGTGGAAAAAATTTTCTTGCATGTACTTGACAGCGAACGCAACTAAACTATTGTTGTACGCTTCCAAATACCAATCATGAAATTGACGCATCTTTGTTGGTAGCTGGACAAGGTCCTCCTGCTTAACCAAAGCCCCGCCCTTAGAGAATTTCCATCTTCTCACTTTCGCATGCTCGATATCCTTTGTGCCCATTGCTTGCTCTAGAGCAAGTCTAGTTTCTTTAGGCAAAAATTTCATCTCCTTGGTCTTCTGCTCAGCTGACCGCTCATCTGCCTTGTTCCTTTTCTTGCCCTTTGACAATGTCCGCTCATAGTCTGATAAAAGAGGTTTGGCTTTTGAATCCTTCAGTTTTTCAATTGTTGCCATGGATATGTACCATTCGTCGATAAAGGGTTGAATCTTCTTGGGAGGTAATTTTTTTTTGAAATGTGCAGCAACATGAGCTCTTACTTCCTCATCGAGCTCCTCTGCTGTCTTTTCATATGGCAACTTTGGAAGTGGTGCCAGCTTCTTAGGAAGCGGAGCTAGCTTCTTGGGAGCTGGTGGCTGAGCAGTCTTTTTTAGTTTGGCTATCACCTTCTTGGGAGCTACTAGCCGAGCAAGTGATGGACTTGGACTTACATCGGGTTGTTCTGCCGGATATGTTGGGGGTGAACCGCTGATGTTTGCAAGTGTCTGCGGGGTTGGGCTTCTTCTACCATGGTCCTAGAGGTCTCTCCGTGGAGAGGACACGTTCACGTTATATCCAAAGATGATGAACCTTTTGCGCCACAGGACGAAACTGTGTAGCGCCTCTCCTAACTTTGTAGTCCCGTCACCTCTAGGAATGTCGAGGAGAAGGTCCTCGAACCCTAGGCATACCTCCTCCACCGAGACCTTGGAGTAGCCCAACGGTAACTATTCGCCATGGAGGAGCTGCCCCGGCTCCACTGGGTGAGCCATGCCATCAACCGCCTTGATCGTGAGGTTTCGCGCTTCAAAGTGCAGCTCACAAGGTGTCCGCTGCCTGATGTCGTCAACAGGAAAGTGTCCCAATTCCCCTTCGAGCCCACCTGAAGCGCAGCTACTCCGTCATGCGGAGGGGGGACCGATGACGTCCGGAGGGGGTCCCTGGCCCTACTCTAGCTGCTGGCTCAAGGTTAACTGGACCTGTTTACGAATCTCTTCTTACATCCCCTCTTGCATGTCCCTTTTTGCATGCTCGAGCGCGTCGGCTAACTGCATTTGCATCTGCAGTGCCTGTCGAGCCTTGCCTCTCTAACGACTCCTATAGATCTCGGTGTCCTCAGTGAATCCAATCCTCCATGAGACCACGCCTTTACCTCGTGTACGCCTAGGGTGCTCCGGGTTTTGTAGGGCCCTTGTTAGCTCGTCGTTCTCCTTGTTTGGCACGAACGTGCCTTGGGATGTCTCCTTGAACGATTCAACAAGCCTTGTGGCCACTTCCCTCAGCTTAGGGCCAAACACCGCCTTCCCATCATCATCAACGCGGCCGCCGTGAGTATAGAACCAATCCCTTGCTCTTTTCATCGGCCACTGCAATGGTATGGGTATGACACCCTTCACCAACAGCTCCAGTTCCTCCCGCTCTCCCATTTAGTTAAAGCACTACGGTAACCACCAGGGCCCAGGTGATGGTGGTAAACCTTCTTGGCTGCATTCATCTTGTTCTTCTCACTCATATTTTGACCTTCTTTAGATTTCTTGTATTCCACGAACTCATCCCAGTGTTCTTCCAACTTTGGGTACTTGTTGAAGTCTGGCATCTCATCCTTTTGGACATACTCCTGGTTCAACTTCTTTTTGAAAGTCTGAAATGTGATGGCCATCTTCCTGAATGCGTAATGTTTGACCTTCTCTTCAGTACCCTCAGGGAAAGTGAATTGCTCCTTCATATCAGCCCAGGGCAAGTTCTTCGTGTCTGCAGGGACCTGCTCCCACTTCACTATTCTAATGTGCATATGGTCCCTAACATGGATGCTGCATGCTGAATTGAACGGCGCAATTACAGTGGTGGGTGCAATAGGTGCACCATCCCCGCCGACTTCAGTGACCACGTGCCTTGCCCTAGACTTCTTGCTGGGACCACACAGACGTGATTGCCTGCTCGGTTGATCGATCTGAAACTATAGTATAACCATGAAATGTTCAGAATATTGTCTATGCATGATAGTGGAACCGATGACATATGCATCTGTAATATTTACCTCGGTGGATTGATTGGCCTCGTCGGGCTCTGCGGCCTCAACGGCCTCATCCAAGAGGGGTTAGCGCTCCCCCAAATAATATGAATCATATCCCGCAATAAAAGATCGCAAGACCTCATCAGCATCATAACCATCGTCATCGATCGTTGTTTCTAACTCTAGAAGAAGGCATTAAAAATAATGAACAACGAACGCAGGTAAAAGTTTAACATTGTGGATGTTATTAGCTAGTGTTGCATCATCGTCATGCTACTGTAGAAAAATAAATTCAGACAACAAAATAGTTCCACACAACAAAATATCATGATTCACACAACATTTCGACTAGTTCCTCTTGTAAATACTTCGACTAGTTGGTAATGTAAAAAAAACAATAACTAAATTAATATCATGATCCATACAACAAAATATCTTGATTCACACAACAATTCGACTAGTTCCTCTTATAAAAATTAGAGTAGCTGCTAATGTAGAAAATAAATAATAACTAAACAATTAATATCATGTTTCACACATCGGTAGCAGATCAGTAGAAGTAACATATCAGAATCTAATAAGATGATCACTAAAATATATTCAATCTATTAACAATACAATATAGATCAGTAACTAGCAAGTTAGCAACTTAGAATGTCGGGGGGTCGCCGTCGAGGAAGACGAGCCTAGGGACGACGCCAGCGCTCGGGGGGTCGCCGCCGAGGAGGAGGAGCTCGGGGACGTTGTCGGCGTGCGATGGTCGTCGTTCAGGTGGAGGAGCTCGGGACGCCGCCGCGGAGTAGGGGTCTCCGCCGAGGACGACGAGCTTGGGGACGTCGCCTGCGAGCGGGGGATAGCCGCCGAGAAAGAGGACCTCAAGGACGTCGCCGGCGTGTGGGTGGACGTCGTCGAGGAGGAGCTCGGGGACGTCGCCGGCGTGATGGGGGTCGTCAGCGGCGCGCAGCGGGTAGCCACCGAGGATGAACACTACGGGACGCCGCCGCGAGGGGGGTCGTCGGCGCTAGGGTTGGAGCAAAGTTAGGCGTAGAGTGAGATTTGAGAGTGAGAGGGGCGGTCTCGCGTGCTTTTCAATATAAGTGGGAGGGCTTCAGTCCCGGTTGGTAACAACAACCGGGATTATTTCGGGAAACAATACCAGTTCATGATACCAACCGGGACTAAAGACCCCACGCGCGCCAAAATTTTTGGGGAAAACTGTAAGTCGCAGGGAAAAAAAGGTTTGCGTGCAAGGGGCGCAGCCGAGACTCGAACCCAAAACCTGTGGGTGTGCGCCCAACGCGCCTCGCGCTGCTAGCCAGTGTCACCGAATTTCGTTGTCTATACATTTGGCCCAACAATTTTTTCACACATAGGTGAAAACTGTCGCTGCCATGTGGGACCCGAAGGTGGCCACGTGTTGCCTTCTTCCAGCTGCCCCCGACGGGCCTCCTCCCTCTTCCCCCAGCCCTGACCCTCCATCTAGATTTCGTATAAACTTTAGCCTGCTTCAGTTCGTCGAGATTTCTTCGTATATTAACTTATTTGATTTCTTATTTTTTGATTTTGCATCGGTTACTTCCCCTCCACCGCTTTATCTTCTCATTGGATTCTCATTTATTGAATTCCCATTGGAATTTCGTAGGTCGTTGGAATTTGCAGTTCATCGGATATCTACAGTTCACACTGGAATCATGTGTGTGTTTAATGGCGACCTTCTACCTTCCCGAGCTCCAGCGCTATATCTTCCCCCTTTCACTGCTCCACACCCATTCTCGCTGGATCTCCTCCCCCAATCTCGACTTCTCTCCTCACCGTCTCTCACATTCTCGCCTCCGCCACCGCCAGATGTCGAGCCGCTACAAGACCTGCCGGATGGGGTCGATGCCATGGGCGCCACCGTCGCCACTACTGCCGTCAGTGCCTCCATCGGCGCCATTACCGCCGCCACCGCACGTCGCTGCGCTGCTGGCGCTCGTCGGTCGGCTGGCCAGCTGGGAGGAGTTTATGGAGCTGGTCCCGCCAGGTGGCCCCCTCCTCGCCTTCCCACCAGCCCCGCCACGGGCGCCAAGGAATCAAGGAGCTGATTTAGTTCTTTGCCGCCGCCTAGCAAATGGAGGACCCACAAGGCCGGGACCACAATGACCTGCCCGCCTCCGGATTCAACTCTGACGGCGAGGACTAGCAGATGCAACAATGAAATGTGTGCTCTGGACCCACATGTCATAAACATAAGAGTGAGATTTTTTCAAAGTGGAAATTTTATAATAGTATTGATGTAATTTACCTTATGAAATATGTAAATATATAAAAACTTAATATTTATTGTGTAGTATTATCTCTGATCAATAAATAAAAATATAAGAATAAGATAAGATACAACGATCCTTGCTGGGTATTTTTACAAACATAAAAGTATTTATTTTTTCATACATGATTCTAGATTTTGTTTTGGGGACAGACTTGTCGCATGAACAACATGATTCTAGATTCTAGATTTTTTCATACATGATTCTAGACTCTAGATTTTTTCATACATGCTTCTAGATTCTAGATTCTAGATTTTCATACTAGCAAAAGTGTTATCTTTGGATTGTTCCACATGGCAACAACATAACGGTATAATAAGAATATAAATAGAGGCTTATTGTATTATCAAATCCCCTCCATCACATTACATTGTATTATCAAAACTACTCCATCATCATTATGTCGAATTAGACCTCATTGTTAAGATTATAATGAAATAAATTAGAGATCTTTGTAATAAGCCATTATGTTAATAAGTTAAATATTTTGACTTTGTTAAGTTATATTTATTACTTTGCCCAAGCTTAAAAAATCATAAATCCGCCACTGGTTGTCGTCATGCTCCTTGTCGTTGTTGTTGCAGGTCCACAAAGACCATCCTCTCTACCCAGTCCCATGAGCCCCACACTGCGTTGATCTAGAGTGCGTAGTTGATACAAATGAATAGCACGACCGACCAATGTACGGCCTCGTTCATATTTCTCCTCCTTATAGCTTTTCTCTACATATATATATTTACACAATTCAATGTATGAATGAATACGATCCGATCTCCCCAATGGAATGAATAATGAACTGATGAGTATAACTACCTAACCAACATACCAAGCTGAAGAAAGGAGCCAACTGTATGACCAGAGCAGAACTGCATGCCATGCCTCCAACCCACATGTAGTGCCCCTCATGAGACACCCTGCCACAGACAGCCGTGACAGCGGCGGCGACGACAACCACCACGCTGAGGATGGCGGAGAAGATCATCCAGCCGTCAAGGCCATAGAAGAAGGCGTAGCCGGCCTGCATGACCGCGCCACACAAGTTGGCTATGATCATAGACCAACTAGTCTGGGCTTCCATCGGTTCTACGATGTGGAGATCATATGTGAACCAAGCCAAATAGTTAAACTCCGCCGCTAAGTGCATCCAAGTCTACCATCCCACCCGAGAATGATCCTGCATCTGAAACAAAGACCAACTATATGTGTATATTTTATTAGTAATTAATATTGCATACGCATTTGTATACATATTGTTCCATTTTATACTTATGCGGAAGCAAGTAAATAATCAATCTTACCCGGGTGCAACAATCATGAGTACCATGGACATCAAACATCCAAAGAAGCTAAAAACCTTCCATAGCATCATCTTTCAAGCCTTGATCAAATGCTGGTCAGAAACATGGAAATCAGGCATTTCAATAATTAACATGCACATTTGAAACTACAATATAGTTTCTACTCACTACTGGTAATGACATTAGTGTAGGCGGCCAGAAACTCAATGTCAGCGGCCAAAATCCCGACGACAAGACAATGTCAGCGGCCGACAAATAAACCACCCACAAAAGGACATCTTGGCAAGCTGTGTGGTCGGCACTAACAAGACAGCCAACACATGCCGCAATGAGTTCTGCGTGCGTCCGAAAATTTGAATTTCTGAGCCCACCAATGCAGTCTATGTCGTCATCCATATAACAATTGACCACATTGTGGCTCCCATTGATGGTGCCTTAACGCCCCGGACGGACGGAGTTAAGTTTGCTCCTGCTTGGTAGACAAAGGGACGCCTATGCCATGTGGGGCAAACAAGGGAGACCACACAGGAAGGGCAGTTAGGATTTGTGCCAGCGGCCACGGCTTAGCCCGCCCACGTAAGACCTCTATGTCAGCGTCCACTAAAGAAGCTGACCACACAGATCCCTCCCTCTCCAGGCACACACCCCTTTCCAGCCCTCCCTCGGCTCGATCCGAGACGTTATTGTCTGCAACATAAGGTTTTAGAGAATGCACAAACGATAACAAGTCATTCCACATGGTTGTACCGCCTTACGTACGTTGCACTTTCGGCACAAGTTCCTTTGTAACCCCGATGGGCACATTAGGGTTACAAAGGAACTTGTGCCTAAAGTGCAACGCAAGGCGGTACAACCGCATGGAATGACTTATTATGGGTCGTAAATGCCCTAAAATCTTAGGTTGCACAAAGCAATGCCTCGGATCGAACCGAGGGTGGGCCGAAAAGGGGTGGGTGCCCTGGGGATCTATGTTCTTGGTCTCTATTGTCGCCGCCGACATAGGTCATCTATGTAGGCGGCCATGGTAAGGCCACCCACACAGGTGTGTGCAACTAACTTGTGGGCCATGCTTAGCAGTGTGCCCGTTATGTAATTTGTGTCGGCGGTTTTGAATAGTTGTGTCAGCAGCTAGCAAATAGGCCAACCACACTAACCCCTCCCTCTCCAGGTACCCAACCCTTTCCGGACCTACCTCGGCTCGATCCAAGTCATTGCTATGTGCAACCTAAGGTTTTTGGGCATGCACAACCCATAACAAGTAATTCCATGGGGTTGTCCCGCCCTGCGTTACACTTTCGACACAAGTTCCTAAATAATCTGACTTTGTATCAGCTTCATAGTGGACACGTCGGGGATACAAAGACACTTTATGCCGAAAGTGCAACACAAGCCGATACAACCCCGTGGAATGACTCGTAATGTGTTGTGCATGCCATAAAACATTAGGTTGCACATAGCAATGCCTTGGATCGAGCCGAGGGTGGACCAGAAAGGGGCGGGCGCCCGGGGGTGGGGGTATGTGTGCTCGGCCTAGGCTGTGGCCACCGACATAAGTTCTCCATGTAGGTGACTAATAACAGGCCGCCCGCACAGGTCTGTGCGACAGACTTGTGGGCCATGCTCAGCAATGTAACTGTTACGTAGATCATGTGCCCTAAGGGAGTCTATGTGGTCGGCCTACTCGTTGTCCGTCGACAAAAGACTTCTATGTCGGCGGACACACGCAGGCCACCCATACAGGTCTGTGCGACTAACTTGTGGGCCATGCTCAGTAGTGTCGGCGGTTTTGGGTAGCAGAGTCGGCGGCCTAGGGCCGCCGATACCGGTAGTTGTATTAAAAAATTGGTGGCCCATTCGCAGACTTAACACACGGGCTCACATCCCCTCCCGTGCCCTGCCTCCGCCGCCACCCCTCAGCCGTCGCCCCCGTGCACCGCCTCCTCTGCCGTAGTCGCGGCCTGCCAGAGACTTTTCAATACTTCAGAGATATATGGAGATGATTTTATTGCTGGTTCAAATTCTAATATTATAACTGCATTTGATCTTGTTAATAATTGACATCAATCATATCTATCAAACTGATGCATTAATGCTCTCATAGCATTAATATTAGAAACTTCATGTCCTAAAACATCTCCATTATTCACTCCACAGATCTTACAGATTCTCTGGGTTTAATATATCAAACCTATAAGATATTCATATTTAGTGATTAAATATCCAACCAAATAGCCTGATTTTGAGGAGTTACAACACATGGTTGTATCACTATAGAGCAAAGTATAACCAACCTTTAAGGGATTTCACTAATCACAACGATTCACTTAATATCTCCAAGGTATTAGAGGATATAGCAATTCTCTTATTCTTCGCAAGATATGCACACTAGATCACGTGTGCTTGTGTGGCAAAATTTTAAAATCCTCATTTTATTTCATTAGGTCACGATGGCTCATCATCCAACTTCTATGGATAATTGGTGTATTTTGGCCGATAAGTATTTTCTTTTGTAGGAAAATATATTTTTAAAACAATACTTTATTTTATAGGCAACATTATTCCGTAAAACACTCTCTCCAAGAAAGATGTCATCACATTTAGGAAGGTATTCTTCTTCTTTGAAGAAACTATATTGTATGAGTCTCATGCATTTATAGGTCGCATTTTTCTATTTCTTTTCCCAAAAACTATGAATCCATCAATAATATCATTAAGGATTTCCCAATTCCATTTACTGCATATTCTTTCATGTCTTGTGCCAGGATTAACTTTTTTTTGAGAGAGAGAGAATAATAGTCTCTTAAAGAGACATTTGAACCATAGCCTTTATCACCGCATTATTTGTGTATTTATCCATTAAGTTTTAATCAATTGTAAGACATATCTATCATATGGTTCAGCCTCAGTTGCTTTCTCAAGACCCGATATGCACACTTCACGTATCATATGCCATGCACTTTTAATTCCAGATCTGTACTTTAGCAACCTTTGGAGATAATTTGTCAACAATCTTTTCTCATATCTAATATCCTAATTCATAAGGATATGTCAACATTAACCAGAATTTCACCATTTCCCAAACGAAGATTCATGGTTGTTCCATATTTCCAGCATTATAATATATGCGCATTACCAAGTTGGAATTATCATCTTTTTGATGAACCTCTCTTAAGGAGTATTGTTTTTACTAAGTCATTATATCTAATATCGCAGACGTCCCCGCATATTTAGATCATTTGATCAATAAGTCAACTTTGCAGAGATGGAATACTATTATCCCGGGGTATTCCACTCTTAATGATCCATTTACACCATAGTAAATGGCAACTCCAAATTTCTAGCAAGCTCTCTGTTTGCATCAAAACAAAAGAATAAACTAAACCTTTGTTTAGTCTTACTAGAGTGCTTAACTCTTGGTTAATATAAAGATTATTTCTCTAATTCTTTTCTTTAAAGAAATTATCAAGGCATTTAAATCTTTGGGCATTTCTCCCCCTAATGCCGAGTTACGATCTTTATTAACTACATACTTTAATAATCCCCTTTAGCGGGCATAAGATTAATGGAACTTCATATATAAAAATACTCCAGTAGCCCTAATTTTGTATGTTGTAGTGGTGATGTTACATGGTATATGTATATTTCTACGCACTCATAATAAATCAAGGGGACTGATTTATATGCAGTGAACTAGACTTTCACAATACAGTATAATCACATAAAAACTGCATTATCTCACGTTCAGTGAGTTATCCCATCAATCTTTTGGGATAATATACTCGACAATATAACCACAAAAGGATATTTAGTCAAAAGAATATTTCTGGTCTAGTTACTTACCATCTTTACCCATTATTTGAACCAAGCACTTATATCATTTTACCAATTACTTTTGGATTACCAATTAATGTGGCATGGTCATTACTAGTATTCTTACTAGTTATCAACATAAAATTTTCAAATGCTCATTTTAAGCATAAATAATGCTAATACACTGAACATGACCAAATTTAATATGCATTGCAATATTGTTACAGAACAAATTGAATACCACAAATGCACAATAACACAATTATGCATACTCTTAGCATGCTTCTTTTACGGTGTAAATTGTACCATGATGATAAATGATCATCTTAACATAATATAGGTCATAAGCAATATTTTGGGAGTCATTTGTTCCAAACAAATGATAGGATTTCCATGTAATAATGCACACATGAAACTATTTTCTTTTATTAACTATTTTCATGTGCATTGATGTCATTTCACAATGACTTTCATATTGCCAAAAATAACCATCAACTATTCACCATGTGAACATTAGCAATATAATAAATGACATTCGTCTTTATCAACTAGATACAAACAAACCATTCAATTATCTCCCAAAATGACCTAATAATTTCTTAATATGCCTTTCCAAAAGGAAATCTGCAAGATTTCTATCATCATAAGCATATTCTACAATGCATTTCAAATAGGATATTATTGGTATAAACCTTTTTGATAATCTATATAATATCCTCCCCCTCTTCATGTCAATCATAAATTTTTTAGTAATAGCATGAACAATAAGTATATGCTCGAGAATTAACTCAAAACTATAGACATACTACCACATGAGTATGAATTTATGATGTGAAAATATCACAAATATCAGAGAATCATAAACTTTATGTCTGACATGACCATCCCAATTACAACATGCTAATTGCCTCATCATGCCAAGACCATGAGGTAATTGTGTGGGTTTAGGCTTATACACCCGAAGACATATCCACCATTGCCTTTTCGAGTGCGAACCCAAATCAGAGTTATGCAACAGAACAATAATATGAGAGTATCTACCTTATTACATCCTGATGTCGCGAAGGGCAAAAAGTAATATCGACAATATAGCCCCTACTTACTCTAGAAATATGTGGCAACAATACGCTGTCCTTTATTGTAGTACTTCACCACTTCATGTTATGCGAGGAGCTACTAAAGATAGTCTTCCAGAGAGTCCATGTCTTCCATATGTGGCTCTATCTCGAATTTCCCATTGATGACAGGGTTGTCGTGGCAATCACTCACATTGCCTTCCGGATTCACATCTAAGCAATGGATTAAATAGCAAGAGTGGGTACAAAAGTACTCAGCAAGCAATAATAGCAATGAACTATAAAACAAACTTCTACTCTTACAAGCAAGCCTATGCCATCATCTCATTCTCCGGTACCAATCAAAATACAGGTTTTTATTAAAAGGGTTGGTTTCTTTTAATTTACTAAAGAGCTACTATCAGTAGTATATGAGGCGGACTTAGCCTCCGTAGCCTCCAGTCCAGGAGACATGCATGAATTCATGATTTTACCCTGCGCAGGTTTGTATCACTTTACCCATAGCAGCCCCGACATGTCGAGACACAGAGTGTTTATTCTACTCGGTAGGTTACATCTCCAACCCGGTTGATGGACGATGTTGGTGCTTTTGGCAGGACGCTCCTTACTCACAACCCCGTCCCAACACACCTCCCTCGCAACCGTTCTACTCACTCACTACGACAATGAGTAGCCTCTCGCGGCAATATAGCCGCCTCATGGCTTGGGAGCCTGGGCCTGTTCACCCTAGGCACGCTCACCCACCCCTCCTAGATATCTAGTTACCCAATGTGGAGAATGAAACCACCTCATAGACCAACCTTCTATGACCGCATCGTGAGACTAAGGTTAATACGTTTGATTACGGCTCAATGTCCGAGTGATGGATATGAGTCCTTTTATGCTACCATGTGAAGGGTCCCGCCTTTCCTCATGCACCTTTCCAGGGCACCCTTCACCCAACATAATAATTTTGACAACTCGATGGCTCCGTCGATCGAGTTGCTAGTACTTTCGTCTTCCAGGTAGTTTATTTTCGCATACAACTTGAAATTTGGTATGCTATAAGGGTATATGCATATGTAATAAAAAATAATGCTTAAATATAAAATACTCTACTTAACATCAAAGGAATGCTTGACTCCAGCTGGTTCAAAACAATCAGCCCGATAAAATCCAATGGAAAACTCTCTGCTTGATTTAATTCGTCTCCTGCAATTTATAATAGTACTAAAATTCAATTGCAATTATACATATAAACTTATATATTTTGGTGATATGATTCACTTTACTTTATTTTTTAATAATATTCTGAGGATTTGTTCAGTTATAGCAATTTGACTGTAGTTTAAACTTGAATCTGTGTAGCCTCCATTAACCCGAGCCAATCATCTACAAACCGAGCCGGTGCCAACTCAGTCTAAGCCGAGCCGTATGCTAGCTAGAAACAAGCCGGCTCAAAACCAAATCCCTAGCCTTCCCTTCAATTCCCCAAGTCCTCTCCACCCCCTGCTCACTGCCTCCCCCTCTATCTATCTCTCTCTCCTCACACGGCGGCGACGCCGACACACAGCTGCCTCGGGCCGGCGCACGTCCCTCTCGGCTGCAGGGCGACGGCGGCGATGCGGCAGCGGTATGGGGCGGCGGCAACACAGCGGCGGCCTGGGTCGGCAGCGACACGGCATTGGCCTGGGGGCAGCGACACGACGGCCCAGCTTGGCTCCCACGCCGGCATAGGCTTTAGCATTGATTCATCCCTCATGTTTTCGACCCATCCTAAAAATCATCCGGATGATCCAGGTTGGAGGAACCAAACACACCCTAAGGTTCCACCCTCAGCCCCCATGGCCGCCGTTGCCGCCTCTTGAAGGCCGGACCGTTGGCAGCCGGAGGACTGACCGCCGTCGCCGGAGGTCGCTGACTCCAGTTCGTGGCCGGGCGCGCCGAGCAGTCATCGCGGCCCTACGCGGCTCCCTCGAGCAGGGCCGGGTCGAAAGCCGACGCCGCTCCACCGGAGGTTGCCGAGTCGCCGCCGCCCATGGGGACCGAAGTCTCCGTCTCATGGGGTGCGGACCCGAGGCCGGGGGGCCCATGATCTACCGCCGCCCACCGTAAGGAGCCCGCGCTGGGCATCACCGCCGCCGACCCGAGGATCCCAGCCGCGCCGGGGGCTTGCGTCGCCTCCACGAGCCTTGCCAGAGGGAGGGCCATGCCGTGTCCGGCCTTGGTCGAGTTGATGTCGGCCGCGCCGGGAGCCCGGGACCCGTTGTCGCCACCTCGTGGCATGCCACGCCGTGGGCCGCCGCTGCCACATCGTGTCCGGCCGTGTTGGGGAACACCACCGCCACCCCGTGCCCCCGTGGTTGCTCCTACGCAGCCACCACCGCTGCCTTGTTCCCAGCAGGTACAATGCTTCTTCCCTTCTCCCTCTCCATCTGTGAACATGGTGAGGTTTATGTTGGAGGGATGGCGTCAAGAAACTGCTTCTAAAGCAATCAACCTTGTGCTTTGTTTTGCCATCTCTGGACTGAGGATGAGGGAGACCCTACTGGTTCCGTTCGTCCCTATTCAGGGCGACGAACGTACTCCTCCTACTTCCATGAAAACATGTAATCTAATCACTAATCACTGATGTAATTAGGATAATAGAGTTTCTCACCGTCTTTGCATACAAATGCAACAGCAAGATCACTGCGATTGTGCACTTATGGTTTGTCCTGATTTTGCCTTTTTGCATGCACATGGAAGCCGCTGGGTGAACACAATAGACACTAACTGTGTCCTGATGCAGCGGTTGATGAAGGACAGAGAGAACGAACAACAACTGTTGCTTGGGAATCACCGTGTATTCTCACCCGACGGAGAACAAAGTGTTGATAACCTGTTGAGACACTATTAGCATAATGAGAGAGTAGAGAGATTTGAGAGGGAGTGAATTCTTTATTGAATGATGAAGTTTGTTCTTACAATGGGCAATGGCCCTTTATATAGAGAATGAATTGATGCTTTGAAGAGACACCACTCTTTTCTTAATAATCACCATTAGCAACTAATTATGAATTTGTCCACGAATATATAGTTTCACAACATTCCTATCTTTTTATTTCAACTCAGGAGAAATACGGTCGGGTTCAACCAAAGCGAGTCTTTCCGAAGACTTTGTTCTTATAATTTAGAGATAGCTAACCTTATCTTTTTAGATAAGCTGCTTTTTCGAAAAGAGCTCTAAGAGCATCCCCAGCAGGCGCATCAGCATGGCCGGCATCAGCGCAGGCGGGAGAAAAATTTGAACCGCTTGTGGGCTACGGCTGGCGGGTGGGCGCACGCGACGCTGATGCCAGCCGCTAACGCAGGCCCTCGTGGGGATGCTCTAACATTAGCAGTCCCTACTAGGCCAGCTATTAGCTTCCAGAGACTTCAACCTCTCGTCCTCAGCCTTTCGCGTGAGCAGAGCGCTCGGTCTGAGCTCGCCTCCCGGCCAGATCCGTCGGTCTCCTCTGCCTCCGGCGGCCTCCTGGTCGGCGTTGAGGTAGGGGAGACCAGGATCTTGGCTCGGGGGTTGTACAGCAATAGGTTTAGGTTTAGTTTTAGAGGTTGAAATAAAGAGGCGAGAAGGTTTCAGAGCTTCTTGGTGGCTGCTTGCTTCGGGTCAGGCTTTCTGGCGGGGCTGGCAGGTGAGGTCTTTTGGGCTCTTGGTTCTTCTCGTAGTAGTTATAGTTTGTTTGAGACTTCGGTGTTCTCGTCTTCTTCTTGGATTTTTTGGATCTGATAAGAGGATGGGGGCATTGGTAAGAAGAGTAGGGTTTGGTCAGTTGGTGGAGACTCCGTCGTCTTCGTCGAAGTTGATGTTGTTGGTTATCATCGGCGTTGGTTTGTTCCTTATGGAGTTGTGCTCTTTTATCCAGGTTTTGTTGGATTTTAGTGCGAAGACGATGCTTACTGCTAAGGGCTTTTCAATCCACTGCTTGGATGAGTCGCTCCGAACTCGCCGATGTCGGCCATGACGTTTTTCTTCGATGCCGGCGTAGTGAGAAGGGGAAGTTTTATTCTGTGTTGTTCGATCAGGTCCGTTAGTGAATTTGATGTAATTTCGAATTTTTTCTTGGACTTGGTTGTAATTTCACGGAAGCTTCACGAATGAAAAGGTGGTATTCGTCTCAAAAAAAAAACATTAGCAGTCCTGCTGCTATCATATAATATTCAACTCTATTTGGTGATATAAACAACCTGCCAGTCGCAGATTCTATCGTTCCGTGGCTTCTCCACTAATTGTTAGGATAAGCATGCCTTACCCACGTACGTTCTTTTTGTGAATTATAGAAGATGTAAAACAACCATAAATCCAGCAGTTCCGCTATGCAAAGCGGCACATCGGAACGATTACAAGAATCAGATTGCTCCCGTCAAACAATCCTGGATATACAAAAATCACATTTGCTAATCACCAGACGACTGAATTTTAGATAAGTCTTAATCGATTTTTCCACATGCCTAGATGTTACAGTTAGATCTTTTATATGCCATATGAATATGCTTGATCTACTGCCCAAACTCTGAGTCGCCCGATGTTATTTATAGGAGTTACTACTACTTGTTCCGAGCAATTCACTCCTGACCAAATGATATATGGAGTTATGTCCATGAAGGAAGAATGCATATATATACGTACGTGAAGAATGTGATTATCGTATCATGTCGGTAGAATTATCTCAGAGCCCCAGTCAACGTATATATACGGACGTACGTAGAATAGTAGGTAGTACTCTTGGCTCGTTTGGGAGGCCCAATCCCCGCCGGGATCCCGGCCTGATCCCGGGGACGGAAGCCCGCGTGGGAAATTTCCGCGGGGACAATCGCATGTGTGTTTAGCAGCCCATTCACCCGGGGAATTTTAGCCCGTCTCTGCCTAAACCCCGGGAAATCGTGACTCGCCTCGGACTCGTGGAAATCTTCCCGTCGCCTCCGCCTCGCCCCGCGCCTCCGCCTCCCCGTGGCCTCCACCTCGTACAGCACCTCCACCTCCCCGTAGCCTCCGCCTCTCCCTGTGCCTCCACCTAGCTCTACACCTCCAGCGCCGCCTCCCATCCCCTCCGTCTCCAAAACCCTAGGCGCAGCCTCCCGCTTTCTCCGCCTCGGCCTCCTCCCAACCCTAGGCATGCCTCGCGCCCCGCCTCCATGCCACTGCCGCCTCCGCCTCCGCCTCCGCCTCGTGGCGTTATTGCCTGCCTGCCGCCACCTCCGCCTCGCCGCCGCCGCCTCCGCCCCACCTGCTGCCGCCGCCTCGCGTAAGCAAGACAAGCTCTCTCTCGCAATTTTGTTGGATTTTTGGTTGGGAAAAAAATACGGATTTGCATTCAGTGAATCGCAAGATCATTTTGAATGATTTAAATCTTCATCGTTTTGAATGGTTTGAATCTGCAAAATTGTTTTGAATGGTTTGAATCTGCATTGTTTTGCATGATTGATTAGCAAATTATTGTTAATTTGTGAATGATTGGCAAATGTTTAGCAAATCTATGGCTTGTTAACTCTTATACATTCTATCACCTATGCATGAAATTAACTCTTGTATGAACTCTTGTTTTTCTTGTGTAATTGTTCCACACAGATGTGTGCTTGTTAGTGATATATCATGTATGAACTCTTATTTATCTCCAATGTATGAACTCTTATTAATGTCTGAAGCTTTTCTTATTTGAACATAGTAATGTAAGGATTGCATCAACTGTGAACCAAATAAAATAAGAGCTTATGTGTTTAGCTTCTAGCCTAATTGTCATGATTACGCAAACACCTGATATTAATTTGGTGCTTTACATTTGGAGATATGGCTGAATTGTGCTGCTTGTTTTCTGAAAAAAGAAAGTATTAAGAGAGATCCTTTGTGCTGGCTTGTGCTATTGAGGGCAACAGAGAATGCTGCTGCTGCTTCAGTCCAAATGATGTCTGAATATTGCTTACCTTGCCACTTATTAGTTTGCCAATGTATTACTATGATACTATCGCTCATAGTGTGCTACCTGCTATCTAGGACATAACAACCATGTCAGCCTGCATAGTCCATGAAGCCATGGCATCACTCTTTTCTAATGCTCCTATTATTTTGGTTGGCACTTAGGATCACTATTATTTTATTAAAGTAAATTTATTGGATATACATGTTATCATTGGATATACATGTTACCATAACGGCAATTGTTGGTTTATGTTATGGCAATTATTGCAATTGTTGCCATATATTTGCCTTTTGGCCAGTGATATCACATTAACATTAAAGCCCATATCTTTGGCTACTTGCTGAACAATTGCAGGCCCTGGCCAGCAGCACAAATCATGTGTGCATGCAGCCATTGTAATACCTTCTTGCTGGAAGTATTTAGGATCATCGATGATTGGATATGGAGATGGCATGCCATGCATTGCTAGATGATTTAGAGCATAGATCATGTTTATCTTAGCCTATAGTATCATAGAGCATGTTTCTAGATGATTTAGCTTGTTAAATTCATTGGTTTAAACCTAGACATAGAAATGATTTACTTCAGCCAATAATCTTTAGGTACTAGCCTAAGGCATACTAATGTAGCCAATAATCTTTAACCTTTCAGATAAATACTATGAGATGCGGTGGGAGCTGGAGCCGAGAGGGAGGGGAGGCCAGTGTTGCAGTGTTGCCTGTGGGAGCAGTTAGTCTTGCAACTGCACTGCAGTCATTGCCTTCAGCTTGCAACCTTGTCAACTCCTTCCTCTTCCTCACTCTCGGATGCAGTAGAGAGGAGGCAACGGCCTTCCTGTAACCATCACTGAACATTGTGCTGCTATGTTGGTGTTATTATATGAATTACTTTGGTGGATGAACATTGTGTTGCTCATATAACTATGTCATTTTCTAGTGGATGAACATTGTATTCAGCGATATTTTTTTTTTGCATTTGTTGATATTATTCTACACAATATCTTGATTGGCACAATGTATTTTTTTCTAAAATTTTTACATGTTCGGACTATGTACTTCCAATTTCATTAGCAACAACGCACTAGAGCAGGAGCAGTAACGCACTGGAAAGCCCAGGGGCAACCTCCGCAGTAGCAAAATCCTAGTGGGAAAAGTGCGTGGTAGCAAAATCCCGGGGATTTGTTTGTTTGGCTAGCAGTGGGGACAAAAATCTGCGATAATCCCGGGGATTCCATCGGACCTCATAAATCCCCCCCGCTGTTTGCTCCC
The DNA here is from genome assembly GCA_036346415.1 of Raddia guianensis. Lineage (NCBI taxonomy): Eukaryota > Viridiplantae > Streptophyta > Magnoliopsida > Poales > Poaceae > Raddia > Raddia guianensis. Next base: position 58,780,131 of record CM070536.1, read on the forward strand.
CAGGGTCAGTTTTCCCTTGGCTGCCAAACGAGGCCTTATGTCTATATACGAAGTGTCGGTTCATGTGCAACTCAAGGTATCATGTCGATATCATGTTAGCTCGTCAGTTGTCGATGGTGTTATAGGCCTCGGCTTCGAGCTTCTAGGTGACGGCGTCCTCGTCGTGCGGCTTGTGGCCGCCAAAGCAGATCAGGAACCAGCCGAGGAGCTTCTTCTTGAGGCCCTTCTTCCGTCGGATCAGTATGGGTGGCCGTTGTTGCACCTGGTCCTCCTCGCTGCTGCTCCTGGCCGCACTGCCCACGGGGGATGTCTCTTGTAGCTGCCGGCGCCTACTCACGGAGGATGACTCCTGCTGCGGCTGCCACCCGCTCTGATCTCCCACGGGGGCACTCACAATCACGGGGGATGACACCTGTTGCTGCCGCCCATTCTGATCCTCACTGGTGGCACTCTCGGAGGATGAACCATCCTGCTGCAGCTGCTGTCCGCTCTGATCTACCACAGGGGCACTCGTGGAGGATGACACCTGTTGCTGTCGTCTGCTCTGATTCTCAACAGCGGCACTCGTGGAGGATGAACCATGCTGCTGCTGCTGCCGCCTGCTCTCATCCCCCTCTTGCGGCAGTTGCCGCTCGGTGTGAATGTGATCCCCCACAGCGGCACTCGTGGAGGGTGAACCATGTTGCGGCTGCTGTTCTCTCTGATCCTCCATGGCAGTACTTACGGAGGATGAACCCTGCTGCGGCTGCCGCTCTCTCTGATCCCCCACAGCAGCACTCACGGTGGATAACTCCTGCGGCAGCTGCCCGCCGTGATCCTCCATGGCGCCGCTCACGTTGCCGTGGCCCTGCCGGTCGTCCGCGTTCTGCGCGTTGTCGTGGGTGGGTGGCACCGGCACCGGTGGCGGTATGTTGAGGACGATAACCCCCTGCCCGGCGTCGGCGTCGGCGTTGGCGCTGTTGGGGTTGGCGTTGAGCAGCAGGGGCTCGCTTACGCCGGCGCCATCAACGTTGACGTTATTGAGGGCGTTCCACGGCCACCGCTGCAGCATCCATCTCACCCAGTCCCAGGAGTCGCGGTTTTCTCTGTGGTTCAGCAATAGCAGGAACGCGGCCGACGGCACACCCAGAACATTCGGTGCCTGCACGCACCCAACAGCCAGACTACCAGAGTGATAAGTATCAACATGTACGTGCAAACAGTTAAGTTATTTCGATCGGCCAGAGCCAGAGCACGTACGAAAATAGACAAATTGCTAACCGTGCGCGCCATGCAATATTACGTGCAGTTTTAGTTTTAAAACCTTTTCGCTTATTTAACATACTTGTTTCACATCATCAAACCATGGAAAAATCGTATAATTTACATGGAAAAACATGGCACCATCTAAACCACAACATCTAAAATTTAAATGGCTGTGTTTTAATCTCGATGGGGTACGTCATACCACGATACCAAGGCAGAGCATCGCAGTGCAATGTCCCCTTAAAATTCTCAATACATCAATATATTTTTTGTGGAAGAAAAATTATAAAAACATGTGAAATAAACTAGAAATATTGCATGTGAGACCGACTATCCATTTGACTGGATATCAGCGACCATCCATGCGCTTGGAAAGTTGAGATCCTCTTTTGGTGCCTACATGCCTTCAGCTAGTTGAAATTAATGCATTCGACTAACACAAGCTAGTACACGTATTATGTACACGTACATACATTAATTTATTAAACCAGCATGCATATAATTTTTATATATTAAACCAAAAATCCGTCGTATTTATGTTGCATTATCAATGGGCATCATGGGAGCAATGAAAACAAATAAAAAGCTAGCAAGTCTATAGAAAAAAATAATTCAGTGAAAACAAAAAAAATTAACTAGCCCTATGAAATATGAAAAAACAAAAACAAAATAATTATTTTATAGAATAAAATTACCAAAAAGTTGAATAAACCCAACAAAACAAAAAAAAAATAATTTAAGTAAAATAAATATAAAATTGTTTTTTCATAACATGTATATAAAATTTTCACTATTATATGTACAGAAAAATCAAAGTAGCTAGCTGAAAAAAAAATGCACAATTCCACTTCGGTTTCACCGGCAGAATGAAAGCAAACAGAAAAGTGTCTTCGTGGTTGGGCTTGGGCAAGTAAACGTGCATGTGTCAAATGTGAGTGTTGAGTTTAGATGGCAAGTATTGGCCTTGGCCTACGGTACTTAGCGAATGTGGGAACGTATATATGTATACATATATATGTGGTACGTAGCGAATATGGTAACATATATACGCATACCTACATAGTACGTGCATATATGTGTGTGTGTTCCGCAGGCTGGATGGAGGCCCACTTACCAGGACGAAGATGTCCCTATGAATGGAGCCTTGTATGATCCAAAAGATGCCGTGAACCAAAGAGACCCAGGCCACCCACACATCTACCACCTGGTTCATGCTCCTATTTGTCCTTGCTTGTTGCTGCGCGCAATAAAGTGAAGGGAAAATAATTAAATGTAGTCTTCAGTCGTCTGATCCGATCCATATATGCACGCATATATATACGAGCCCAAATAGAATGAAATGGATTGTACGTACGTACCAGGTTGCTGTATGGGGACACGAGCATTGCCACAGAAAGAAGAACGCTGGGCACACCAACCAACGGACGGTATTGGGAGGGGAAGAAGCAGCAGAAGAGCGCTCCCCAGAGCAGCACCACGACGACGGCGCCGACGAGGAAGGCGCAGAAGAGCACGCAGGCGGCGGCGCCGTCGCGGCGCCCGTAGATGCCGGCATAGATGAACCGCACGAACGCGCCCAGGGCGTAGGCGCATGTCATGCGCCTGCTGAGCCTGGCGTTGATCGGCGGTAGCCCGTACAGTATCGGAACCAGGCAGAAAATCAGCGCCACCCCGTGCACCCACACCGAGCCCTCCAGCTGAGGCAGCTGGTTACGCATGCCCCACAAGGACATACTGCATGTGTAATTGTTACTATATATCTTAATATATATTGCATTAATTTGTAGCAAGCACAAAAGCTAAGTTAATTTGTTATATATAATAGCATACTCATCCATGTTCATGCAAAATTACTTGGTGCTACCCATCTTACCTAGGGGCGATGACCAAGAGGATGACGGTCGTAATACATCCTGCCCAGTCGAGGATCCAAACGACCCAGATCATCGCCTCAGACCGAACAGCACCGACTGAGTGTGTCCTAAACAATATACAGTAGTATAATAATAAACCATTTATTAAACATGCATGCAGATCCTTCAAAAGCCATAGTTAGTTATCTGTAACAAGCTAGCTTCGTACCAGATTTATCACATGCGGACATGCCTACATATGCTCCCTACCCATCTAGTACATGCGTGCATACCCAATATTAACATCAATTTGTTTGTGTCCCCGCCATTTCCAACAATAATCAATACTTAGTATTAGTATGAGGTCATTGATCAATAATCCTCATAACAAGAGGAACAACACAACATAACTCAAGCTACGGGCTACAGGATATATACAGGTGGTGCTAAACTGCTAATAGATTCATATATACAACGGTAGTACAGTACTACGACACTGTATGAGAAGAAAAAGCAAGAATTCAAACTATTTGCATCACTGCAAGATATATGCATTCTTCAAATGCTTTGTAACGGCTTTTGTAATGGCACCGTGGGTTCTCTTGTTTTTTGCGTACCGGTTATGTACTCTAGCTAGTATCCTTCTGCAGTAGCAAATTAGATGAGGCCGGTGCAACAATCAGCACTGTAGCACCATGCGAAGAGACAAAAATTATGAACAGATTTAATGAATCAAAGCAACAAAGAACAGGAAAAGGGAAATGACGGAGGACATTTTTCATACATGCGTACCATAACTATTTTCCATGCATATACTCCATGTCACAAAAACTTGATGTTTTAGATTTGACTTAAGTCAAATTTTCAAAACATTATCTATCAAAATCTTTTGAACAATTTCGATTGGGACATTTGGTCTTTGACGTCATTTTTCAAAACTACAGGCTCGAGCATAACTGGGTTTTAGGAAAATACTTTTGACAATTCAGTGTAACTACCGGCCCTTCAGACAACTCAGTTCAAGCTCATATGGGTTTGACTAATGCTTAAGGAAAAGGCTCTTCCCTAATGCATGGAGGAGATGTTTAATTCTTTGATGGCCTTTTGTTGAACACAGTAATACTACATTACACACTATATATAGTGACATTCCATGATCAGAGAAAACCTGGCAAGAATTCACTCTTTATCTGCATAATATATGCATTCACCACTATACTTCTACTGTACTATACCAAAGAGTGAACAATGACAGATGTAACGAATCAAAGAACTCAAAAAACCGAAGAAGGAAAATGGCGGAGGACATGCATCATATCTGCATATCATGCCTATTTTCCATAACGGCATGCCCAATTCCATTAATAGTAGTCTTGTCTGTCAGTCTGTCTCTGCTTTCCTCAAGAAAAAAACATTAGTCTGTCTGCCAATCATTAGTAATCAATAATACTGTTCCATATAATCTGAAGGGCTAGCAAACATGCATATAGTATAATTATAATACAGAATCTAAAAATGCAAAAAAAATCATCCAGAAACAAGTCGGTTATACTTATATCTATAACTATAGTATCTAACTAGCTAACTACATACCACATATCAAGCCTATATACTTTCCTTAGATATCATGCATGCATGCCCATTAGCGACATTAGTTAGTTAAAAAATAGTTGATGCTTACTACGAGTTCATTGATCAATACTCTTGTCATATAATTGATATCTCCATATCATGCCTATTTTCTATATCTGCATGCTCATTAGCATTAATCCGTCCGCCTTAGTTATCGAGAATGTTTCAGATAAACTTTCTGAATGGCAGCAAGACGATCAAATCAGGTGTAAACAGCATGTTTCATGTAAAAATATGGCGCGCCGCAGCACCGGGCCGGCTTCTGTAGGAGCATGATATGGCCCGCAGCATCGAGTTTGTCGGAGGAGCGCCCCCGTAGCAGCGGCTGCCGCTGCGTCGTCGGTTCGCCTCGCTTGGTCTCTGGCCCTCGTTCCGACGAGGAGGAGGAGGAGGAGGAGAAGCGTCTGGAGGGAGGAACACGAGAGCATGCATACCGCGTCCGGAGAGCGCCGCCGTCGCCGCGTGCCGTCGATCGTCGGTTCGCCAGACGTCACGGCGACGGGGAGCGCCGCTGTCGCCGCTTGCCGTCGATCGTCGGTTCGCCGGACGTCACGGCGCAGGGGGGCGCCGCCGTCGCCGTTCGCCGAGGCCACGGCGCCGCTGGGGAGCGCCGAGGCGAATGTCTTGGAAATGGTGCGCCGAGTCGGTTTTAATTCACCCTGCCCAAAAAATGCGGGTCCGACTGGGCTTTTCTTGCCTGCCAGGTCAGGCTCGGGCTTCATTTTCGAGCTCGGCAGAAAATTTGAGCTGGGCTTGGGTTTTAGGAAAAAACAAAAACCCTCGTAAAATCAGACTTCGGGTAGGGGTGGAACCGGATCGGATAGTGTCTTTACCGTATTCGTATCCATATTTTTTTAACGAATACTAATACGAATCCGAATATCTATCGAATAAGAATACAGATCGAATAGTGTAACGAATACTAATACGAATCGGATATGTACCCAAGTCGGATCGATACGGATATCCTTCAACTTTAATAGCAAATTTTGGCGTGATAAATTTACAAGATGCATATATGGATATCATCAAAATATATATGACAAAATTAACAACTCTAATAGCAAGTATAATGTGAATATTATTTTTGTATCTGGATAGTATCCGTATTCGTATCCGTATCCGTATCTGGTCCAATTTTGCAAAGCGTATCCGGTATCCATGTCCAATAAAAAATCCAAATAGTATTCGTATTCGTATCCGTATCCGGTCAAATTTCTTAAACCGTATCCGGTATCTGTATCCGGTAAAATAATCCAAATAATATCTGTATTCGTATCCATTTTATATTCGAATACGGATATCGCGGATACGGATATGCAGTTTTTCAAATACGGTAGCCGGATAATTCGGATTGTCTGTTACCAGATTCCACCCCTAACTTCGGGCTTTGGGTTTTTTTTACCGAACTTGGGCTTTTGGGCTAAGCTCAGGCCTGGTTTTTGAAAAAATTGTCTTGCCAGGCTCGACCTCAAGAGGCCCAAGACTCGCCAAAAAAAACATTGGGTTTTTTTAGCCTGATGTAGCCCAGCCTTTGAACATGTCTAAACAAAACTTGGCTAACCACTAATGAAATATGTGAAAAGTATGTGAAACTTACGAAATGTACAATTGAACATCATAAATGTACGTGCAAAACTTGGTTTTGAGAGGTTCCATACGAAAGTGGAGCATGAACCTCTCGATGCATATCAAAAAGTTTCATGAGAACAAACACAAAGTTCACATGGAAAAACTCAAGTTTCACACATACATTGCTGATATTCCATGTGAGAGAATGGGGATAAACCCCTCGATGCAAATAACAAAATTCCAATAGACAACACCCTAAATTTTATACGTACATTGCTGAGATGGTAGCAATTACCTGTTATGGGCGATGGATGTCAAAATAAATTTTGCAATCGTAATCTTGGTGCTACTATTGTTGCTCCTATAGAAAATGCAGCACCAATTCCGGATATAGCTATGCAGCTTTACATTTTCTACATATGACATCATATACATTTAGACCTAAAGTTTGAATACATAGTGAAAGAGGATCCTTTAGTGCTATGGAACTCCCGAAAGAGAGGCACCATCAACAAATTGGTCTAATTATCGAAGACAAAAGGAATTGGCCCTATTAAGGTTCAAAGATTTCAAATCTATAACTGCGTATTATTCCGTATTATATAAATTATTCTCAAAATTGAGATTTCTTAATTAAAATATTACAGATGCTAGAAAAGATGGGTAAAACCTTATGCACCTTTCATGCCTCGAATACCCTACTAGAGTATCGTAAGCATGATTATCAAAAAAATATTTAGCGTCGTCGATGCTATTAGGGTGATCTTGGGTTGGTTGATAGTGCTCCTTTGTCAATCACCGGTGTCACGGTGTTCTTAGGTATGTTTTTCTCAAATTTAAGATGATTTGCACTCTGCTGCAGCTACAAAGCATGACGATCTACGTATGAAAAATTATAATCTTTGTCCTACCAACTTTAGGTATGCTCAAAGTTTATGTTAATACTTAAAAGGCTAAGAGCATCCCCAGCATACCCTGTAAATCACTGTAGCATCGTTAATGCAAAGCTGCGCGCGTGAGTGATTCAAAAAATCACAGACTCATGCATGCGAACGAGCGGGCGCTACGCTGCGGGACTGCCTAATGCCGGCCGCTAATACAAAGCGTGCTGGGCATGCTCTAACAATAGTCATAATAAATTTAAGATAAAATAAAAGAATAATATGGTTCATAGAGGAAAGGGAATGGATAAGAAAAATGATTCTTTCAATAAAAAGGATCAGGAATTATCCTTATAATTTAGGCACTTATAATTACACTTATAGAGGAAAGACCAACACTGCCCAACCGAGTCCTCAGCTCGATTCGAGTCACGTAGGTCAAAAGCCCCGTGCAACTAAATTTCCTTATTTATATATCGCCTTATCTTTACATAGGAAAATCTTACAATTGCAAGTGGTGCTCTTCTTGAAGATCACTATTGTTTCATACGAAAAAAAAATAAGAGACACACAGCCATCTTCAATGTGTCGTGTGGATGATGATATAATCCGGCGAGATAATTAACCTAGCAGTGATGATTCTGTTATCATTAACCGGTACTTACTGAATCACAAGATCAGCAATTCACAAGACACTAGCTGAAATCTGGTTACCCTATAGGCCACCCACCGGTGCAACGGTGCTTCAACACTATACAACGCAGCAGCCAGATTCACAAGATCAGCAATTCACAAGACACTAGCTGAAATCTGGTTACCCTATAGACCACCCACCGGTGCAACGGTGCTTCAACACTATACAACGCAGCAGCCAGACCAGCAGCTGGAGTGAACAATCCCTTTCTGCTCATGATTTGCCGAGGCTGCTACATGAAGGAACGCATGCGTGGCCGCACAATGGACTGTGCGCCATCGACGTATATGGCCGTTCCTGTCATGAAACGGGAGTCCTCCCCTACCAGGTACAGCACCGTTGAAGCCACATCCTTCTCCGGGTCCAGCCATCTCTGCAGGGGCATCACCTCCCTCGTCATCTTCTCGGCCTTCTCCTTCCCCACGGACACAGGGAACTTGTCACGCAGATGCAGGCCTCGACACACCGCGTTCACTCTTATCTTGTGCTTGCCCAGTTCCATCGCGAACAACTGAAACAAGGGGAGCTATACAAATCAAGAAGCAAAATAAAAAACCATCGCCACTGAAAACTGTTATTTATGAAGTAAGGTCAAGTTGTCAAGACTGGAGAATCCATAAGTCAATGTGCAACTGAACGTATTATCAGCTAAATTATAGTTAGTCAAATTTGTTTGTTCATTTCCTGTTTATACATTACCATCATACCATGTGCAATTTAGAATGAAGCATAATAAAGTTCTTGCTAGCTAATCTATAGTTAGCTAAATTTATCTGTTCATTACTACGTGTGTGCAATTTAGAATGAAGCACATGATGTTATTTGCTAGACTATGATCATGAGCCAAATTTAGTTGCTCAATCCTTGTTTGTAGATTACCATTGCAATTTGGAATGACAAGTATAATTGGTGAACACCACTTGAACTTTCTGCTGGGCATGGAACAGATACCACCAACAGACATACATTGGGTACCGAACCACACTAATTACCAGTAGTAGACAAGAAACTTACACGGACCAACTGGTGAATAGCACCTAAACTTGTGCCATATGCTGCAGCGCCTGGATATAATCCCCTCTCAGCACCGATAATCTGAGTTAAGAACACGACAGACCCACCTGATTCTGAATCCCGGAACCGCTTTGCAAGTGCCTTCAGTACAAACCAAGGGGTCACTGCATTGACTTTCATGGTCTTCTTGTACTCATCCTCGCTTACATTGAGGCAATCTTGCATTTCCCCTGCTCATTCAGTTCAGTAAAACAGACATTAACATGCAAATACATGATAATTGGCTGAATATCATCGATCTGGCATTTCCTTTTACTACAGAAGGTTGCTTCAAGATTATGTCATAGTTACTGCAACAGTGAACAGCCTCAGGCATTGTTACGTATATGCAAGCCACATTTGGATACGGGAAACAATATATTTGTTTTGATTATATCAGGCATCATCGAGTATTGACGATAAATTCATGTGAAGAATTGATTCCGTGCAATTGGTGCTTCAGAAATCTATGGAAGTTGTTAGGCATAAGCAAGCATTTCCGCATAAGCAAGCCCAGAGCCCAGACAGCAGCAGGAGTGGAATTTCAGACTTCAGAGCATGAAGTGGAGACAACAGTAAAATAACAACAAACTAAGCACCCAATAATTTATTCGGTGGTGGACTATATGGTAGCATTATACCCTGGTAGGAGTAGCAGTTCACCAACGCATCCAGGCCCGCGCCGAAGCAGCGCCACGCCTTCTCCACAGCCGCGTCGGCGGCAGCCTCGTCGCAGGCCTCGAAATCCAGCGCCACCACCGAGACCGCCCCGCCGCCCCCGCAGCGGCGCACCGCCTCCGCCGTGGCAGCCAGGGCGCCCGCGTCGCCCACCAAAACCAACCTACATGCGCGGGCGCGGCGACGAATCACTACGATGCAGCGACACGACGAGGTAGAGTAGAGGCAGGGGGATGGTGATGGTGATGGTACCTGCAGCCGTGGCTGGCGAGGGTGGACGCGATCCCCAGGGAGACGTCGTCGCCGTTGGAGGTGAGCAGCACCCGCTTCGCGTACGCTCCCGCTCCGGCTCCGGCTCCGGCGCCGGCGCCGCCCCCCATCCCCGAAACTTGGTGGTAGACCGCGTGGCGCCTGCCTTCTCCAGCAAGGGTGAAGCACCCGTTTGCAGGGGAAAGTAACACAAGGGACACAGCCTCCGATATGGAGAGAGAAAAAAAAACCAAAAAAAAAGCACTATAATGTTTCCATTTTTACAGAGGGCATATGGGCGTCTATTTACAGGCAAGCGAAGTTATCTAAAAAAATTCTTCTTAACTTTAAATTAATGAAAAATGTTTTTCCATAACCCCGTTTCTCAATATCAATGGTGATCACAAGTGCTTCTTCACTTTCACAATCTAGTTTTTTTTAACAATTATAGCCTCAACAATTTTTTTCCAAATTCCTTTTTTCTCTTATTTATTTTTTAGTTTGACACCATGAGAAATATTATGATCACTGTTTTTAGGCGCGGACTTGGAGTCGGACATCGGACGCTGCCTCGGCCCAGTTAACGAGCACGCGAAAGCTCCCCTATCCAACCGCATGTAGTGACGTCAGCGTTGACGTCAGCGAAAAGATTCTTTTTAATTTTCTCTTTCGAATGCCATAGATTTTGACTGGTTGCTCCAATGCACGAACCATTTGCACCGTTGCGTTCCTCGCATTTTTACAAACAAAACAAGACCAAAGTTACTATAAAAAAGTTACTGAAACAATTTGTTATCTTAATGAAATAACTTGCATACCTATTGAAACAATTTATTTGGTGTGCTGGAACAGTGAAAGAAATGCCTACTGGAACGACAAGGTTTGCCTACTGAAACAATATTTTTTGCCTACTGGAACAACAAGGTTTGCCTGCTGAAACAATAAAAGTTGCCTACTGGAACAATAAGGTTTGTCCTACTGGAACAGTTGAACTTTGCCTATTTGAACAATAACTTTCGCCTTCTGGAACAATAGCTTTTGCCTTCTGAAACAAATAAAGGTTTTGCTTATTGAAACAATAAAGTTTGCCTATTGAAACAATAAAGTTTGTTTGCTGGAACAATAAAGTTTGCTCTACTAGAACAGTTAAGCTTTGTCTACCGAAACAATAACTTTTGCCTTCTGAAAAATAAGAACAATTAAGTTTGTCTACTGGAACAATAAAGTTTACCTACTGGAAACAATAAAGTTTGCCTATTGGAACAATGAGTCTAGACTCCCGGAACAATCTGTCTTGTCTGCTGAAACAATGAGTCTAGCCTCTCGAAACAATCAATCTTGCCTGCTGGAACAACTTTTATACATGTTGAAACAATGTATTTGGTCTGCTGTAACAATAGCCTAACCCAATTGAAACAATAGACTAGACCCAATTGGAACAATATGTCTTGTTTGATGGGACAACTTGTATACTTATCGAAATAATGTATTTGGTCTGCTGGAACAATATGCTAACCCAATTGGAACAATCCGTCTAGTCTGATGGACCACAACTTGTATACTTACTAGAACAGTCTATCATGCTTGCCATTGAAATATTTAAGTTAGCCTACTGAAACAATATGTTCGAGTTGTCGAAACAATTAATTTTACCTATTGAAACAAGTAGTTTTGCCATTCGGAACAATTTGGTTCATGGGAAATAAAAAAATCAAAAAAATTTAGAAAAATGAAAAGTATTTAAAATGGGTTTACTGTGATTTTAGATGAACTATGAAATTTGTTTTATGCATTTTGGACTCAAGATGAAATGGATACAAAAATGAGAAATTAAAATGAAACATAATCAAATGCACATTCCAATAGCTAGCAGCGAACAACAGGGAGGCGTTCGTAGTTGGTTGTTGGTGGCCTGTGATTGGCTGGCAATGTGTAGAATCCAATTGTTTCGCTGGCTGGGCCGCACGCTAGCTGCTATCAAACAGACGGATCGGAGGGTGCGCGCGCTGTGCCGCGGGCGTCCGACCGTACCAAGCATTTTCGTTGTTTTTACAAAACATTAAAAATTATTAAATTTACGATCTTTTAATTTAGGTCGAGACTTTGATTTGTTTGAATACTTTCACCCTCTCCATCAGAATGAAAATGAACGTCAAATATCTCCTTAAATAACAAATTTGATTGAACATTTTAAAACTGAGGATGTCATGACTGCTATAAAACATAGTTTAAAAAATTGTTTAAAGGTAGGAGACAAAGAGAACATCTAGGTTTTGAAGATCCACAATGATAGAAGTAAATTCATTGAGATGAGGCTGGATCAAGGTACGTCCTTCCATGTGAACAGTGTACTTTCAAGCGCAATTTGTTGGCAAGCCTTTTTCATCATGTACAATGTCTCCAACTTCGTCCATAGAGAGGCGTCAGTTTTCTTTTTAATGACTTCACGTAGAATATTTGTAGATAAACTGAGTTGTATGGAGACAAAGCCTTCTGACCTGTTCTTTCTACTCACTTTCATCTACCTTGTTCTGTTTTTTCAGGGAGTTTTCTAAACACCGAGCTATGAGGGCTGTTTCATTTTTACTTGCCAGACAAAAAACTGATCTTGACATCAAACTTACAATGTCAAGTTTTGCAGACATAATGACAAAGAAAAATATCAAAAACTTATACTGAAAATATCCCTAGAAAATTAGCGATTAGCGAGTCACGTAGCTAGTCCAAATTCGGAATTCCCAAGACGGATGAGATGGCAGCGGACTCAATGGGTCGATTACTCAATGGAGCGCTGCGGTGGAGCAGCCAGTGGATAGAACGAAGGCAACAAACCGCCAAGCACCGAATCTTCACAACTAGGGTGAAAATGGTATGGGTAATTTTCGACCAATCGACCGACCGAAGCACCTCGGTTAGCTATTCGGATAATTTTTCGGGTATCCGAAATTTTTTTTGGATACGGATACAAATACATATAAAGTGCCTCGGATACGAATATCTCGGATAATATCCGTCGGATAATTTCCAAGTAATTTTCAGATAATATCCGTCGGATAATATCCGAAGTTCTAGCCCTTGCTTATCCCGGCCTAGTCCGTTTACCGTAGCCAGTCTGATACTCCACGACTTTATATTTACTTGGCCCATACCAAGCTAGTATGCCACTGTCAGCCTACCAGGCCATCAGCCCGTCCAGCTATCACAACGGCCCGACCATCTAAATATCAACTAGCGGCCTAGCGCAACGGCCCGGCCAACTACAAACCGCACGCGGCCGCAACCACGCACGCATTGCCGCAGCCGGCGCACACTTGCGATTTGCGAACCCTAGATCGTCAAATCGCTGTGGCAGCCACTCTGCTCCCCCGCCTCCACCTCGGCCGCCTTCGCACATCATCTGCTCTCCACAGCGGCGGCGGCGCGGCTCACGCATCTCTCCACATCTGCTCACTGCCTCACCACAACGACATGTACGTCACTGCTATGCATGGGTGTTATGTATATTCATTTATATGCGTATCTGGCAGTAATGTTTGTTCATTTTATTTCAGAAATGGAATCTGAAAGTGCAAGTGCAAATGTCTGTATCAGTGGTGGAGAATCACATGTTGCCGGCCCTCATACTTCAACTACACCTGCACCACCAAGTTCAGTCCAATCATCTGAAGTGGCAGCTAATACAAATGAAGGGGATAGAACCAATTAGCCTGAAGTTACTCAAGAAAATGTACCTCCTTCCAAGAAGGCAAAGTTAAAGACCTCTGAGGTTTGGAAATACTATGATGATATTTGGTTGACAAAAAAAGAACTAGATGGTGGAGATGTGGAAGAGTTGTGGAAGAAATGCAAGAATCGCAGTTACAAAGGGAATGCACATACTAAAAGAGGGACAAGTGTGTTTTGGAACCATATGAAACATAAGCATGGTCTTACAAAAGGACAACAAAGACTACAAGCGCCAGCAAGCATTAATGGCACAGTCCCAGAATCTAGCCTAAGAAAGTGGCAATTGGCAATGGTTATGCATGAGTACCCCTTTAGAGCATGAGTACTTTATTGACTTCAACAAGCCTTTGCGTCCTAACTTCGCACTAATGTCTCGCATTACTACAAGTAGTAATGTAATGGAAATGTTTCTAGACAAAAGGATAAATTTATACAATTTGTTCAAGTCTATTGTGTGTCGTTTTTCTTGTACCATGGACACTGGACTTCCAATCAAAACAAGGGGCATATGTGTATAACTGTCTATTGGATAGATGACAATTGGCGTATGCAAAAAAGGATAGTTAAATTCATGCACGCGACAAGACACCATATTGGACAAAATCTAGCCAATGAGTTTGTGAAGGGTGCGATGGCCATGAACCTTCAAAAGAAATTGTTTGCTCTAACTCTAGACTCTAATGATAAAGGAATAAGTCTCTTTTACATGCCTGAACTATCAACAAAATCCACTTTACCCTCCAAACTATAAAATGGTCCATTTCAAATACCTCAACTATCAAAACCAGAACAAACATCAAACATATGATAGTTTTGAAGGTGCTTTTGCTATTTTCTAATTTAAATAAAATCAATTTACAACCTCAAATTATTAATAAAATTCAAAATAATTTCAATGAACCTCCTAAACATTAAACAAAATCATAAACAAATGGATATTTTTCAATCAAAAATTTTAATATTCTTTTACGGTTTTAAGGTTCATTCATATTTTTTAAAATTAATTCAGAAGTGGATTGAATTGTGGTATCATTTTTATCGTCACTTAAAAAAATTAATTCAAAAGTGTACAATGGAGTTATTCAAATTATAAATATCAAAACCATCTTTAAAGCCACCATATGTGGTGTTTGTTCTAGTTTCATAGTTTAGGTATGCGAAATAGACTATTTTATAGTTTGGGAGGTTAAGTGGATGAAGGAACCTAAGGCCGAGAGGGGGGTGAATCGGACTATTTCAAATTTTACTTTTGTTGCACTTAGTCACTTAGGCATGTTAAGGCACACAGCTAGCGCGTGAATTCCTACACAGGTCTAGTAGGCGGAAGCACTCAAAGCACAAGTGTAGGAGGCACGAAGGCACTCGCAGGCAGTGAATGTCAAGATGCGGTAAGTAAATGAGACAGAGAGATGCAAACCGATCTTTTTACTGAAGTTCGGTGCTCAACACATGAACACCTACGTCTCCGTTGAGGAAACTTCTCACACAGAGAAGTTGGGACTCTCTCGTCCCTAACCCTCAATCCACTCGTGGTAGCTCTTCACCAACACATGGTAGGCGAGCTCCAAACCCTCACACGAATCGGCACCCTTCACACGCGAAGGACCCGACACACCGACTTCACAAGCGAAGCCGACCTCGAGCACACCGAGGATTTAGCACATCTCCGACACACGGAGAAGAGCATCTTGGGAAGCAAGGTGGCCGCTGACACGACGACGGGTTTTGCACACCCCGACGAACGGAGAGGAAGCACCGTGGGAAGCACGGTGACCTTCACGAAGAAGGGTTTGCTTGTGGTACGGTTGATGGAGCTTGGCGATGACGACGTCTCCCGGTAGCAAGAATCCCAAGAGTACAAGACCGAAGACACCAACTTCACCACCTCACATCCACCATGGGGGCTAGATGATGAACCCCATGGGAGTGAGGAGGAGAGGCTTGGGGATGACCGGAGGAGGCAAGGTATGACTTCTTCTTCTTCCTCTCTCCCTCTCCCTCTCAATCCCTCTCTCAAACCCTCTCAAATGGCATGGAAACCCTAGATGGAGGTGGGAACCATGGGAGGAGCTCTCTTGGGTGGCTAGGGCAAGGGGTGGCTGCTCAAAGTGGCTCTCTCGAGTTTCTCCCGTGCACCTAGCCCCTATTTATAAGCCCAAGGCGAAACCCTAGAAATGGACGGCTCAGATTAAATCGCGAGATTCAGATCCCCGATCGGACGCCGTCCGGTTCCCGTCGGACGCCGTCCGACAGAGAATCAAAGCCATTTTTGTACTTCGTCGAACGCCGTCCGGTGGCTTATCGGACGCGTCCGGCTGTGGTCTTCAGTCTTGTAATGTAGCGCCCGCCAGGTGTTCGGTCGCGGGTTTAGCCGTCGTCGGACGCCGTCCGGTGACTCGTTGGACGCGTCCGACAGTGAGGATGCCCGCCGTCGGACGCTCGCCAGACGCCGTCCGAAAACTCCTCGCTGTCGATTTTCTTCTTCACCGGACGCCGTCCGGTCCTGATCGGACGCCGTCCGACGGGGACGGTGCGTTTGGGACTTAGCCAAATTTCGAGCGTGCTCACTGGGAATTCCACGCTGTCGGACCCCGTCCGACGAGCGTCGGACGCCGTCCGACAGTGCGCTTGATTTCGGCGACCTCTCCCCGTCACGGGCGACCACTCGGCGAGCACGGGCGACCCCTCGGCGAACCGGGCGACCTAACCCAAGCACCGGCGACCCCTCGGCGAGCAGTCGGCGTACTGATCGAGGCGTGTTAAACGCTGGACAGGTGGACCTCGAACCTTCTCGACCCTGGGACAGGTGTAATTGCTCTAGATGGTTCGCTCAGTACTAACACCTGGCACTCTCGGAACCCCATGGGACCCACGGCTGATGTTTCTGGACCTGTGCTCAGTGGGACCCTGCAACCAGAGAGATGAGCTTGCAGACAACAACAGGCCAGATGGGCCAGAAGAAGACACGCACACAAGGAAAGTAGAAGAACTAGCAAATAACGTTCTTAGCCTTCATGCGATCCGTCGAGGCCCAGTTGGCATCAATTACCAAAACATTAGCCCATAGGAGCTTACACTTACAATCTCCCCCTTTTTGGTAATTGATGACAACACCTGCAAATCTATCTCAACAAGAGCATACAAATCTCTGGTGCAGTGGGTTAGTTCCAACCAAGCAACTGGGCATAAGAATTGAAGTACAGGGCAATGCCAACCTAAGACCTAGCTCCCCCTAGATCAATGCATAGCAAGAAAGAAAACATCAAGTGCATGAGCAATTCAATTCAAGCCAAGTTCTCTCATCTCACAATTCTAGATTTGCAATTCTTTCTCCCCCTTGGCATCAATGAACAACAAAGGGGATGGAGACAAGCAAAGGTCATGACAATACGAGCAATATGCATAGCAAAAGAAATAATTGCATGAGCTTTGAGAGTTATACAAAATCAGATGGCACAGATGATCCACCACATTTCATTTTCAAGCTACTCTAGGTCAACATATCACATAGGGCAATATAAGCTGATTTGTCGTGAAGTTCAAGTAATTAAGTACTTAGAGCATGATTTGGGTGAACCAAAGCCATTAGTGCCTAACTGTGCTCAAGCCAACAATAGAAATCACATTGCATGCAATTGTGAAGAAAAAACATCTCAAGCTTCAATTTTCTCAAGTTTTTCATGTCTCAAACCTTTGGCGATGTTGCTCAGCATTACACTGAAGGATTCAACATCTTGATTATCCAAAGCTCCCCCCAAGTTCATGCCTAGTGCAATGACAAGCCATCTCGTTGGGAAGACATTGGTGAGACATGTGTGACCCTTTTTTTGTCAACCTTATTTGATATTTTGCATATATTTTTAAGTTGATGTCATGCCTAGAGCTAGATATACAAGATCATTCAATGAAGTTTGAGCAACACCGAGGCAATAAGAGCTTTGAGTTTTGCCTAGCACATGCTCCAAGTGACAGTTTGCATAGTGAAATTGAAGTTAAGCATGTATTGCGTTAAATGACAGTATTCCTGAGAGCAAGCTATTCAAATCATATAGTTTCACAATAGTGCACAATTTGAACTAAGTATAACAATCAAAACTCAGTCAACTGTCTCAAGTGCTAAGTTTTGCCAGGTTCACACACATAGCCTCACGGCTAGCTCAGATCACATTTGACCTATCTAGTATGTTCAGCTCATTTCTTAATTTGCAAAATCGTACCTTATCTAGTGGCTTGATAAAGATATCAGCAAGCTGGTCCTCCGTCCGCACAGATCCAATCACGACGTCGCCCTTCATCACATGATCCCTAAGGAAGTGATGTCGGACGTCTATGTGTTTTGTGCACGAATGTTGGACTGGATTGCTAGCTATCTTAACAACACTCTTATTATCACACAGAAGAGGTACATGATCAAGTTTTACGCCAAAGTCATATAAGGATTGTGTCAAAAACAGGATTTGAGCACAACTACTCCCTGCTGCTATGTACTCAGCCTCAGCAGTAGATAGCGCCACGGAGTTCTGTTTCTTTGAAGCCCACGACACAAGACATCTACCGAGAAAGTGACAAGCCCCTGAAGTGCTCTTGCGATCAATCTTGCATCCGGCATAATCTGAGTCAGAATAGCCAAGAAGCTCAAATCGCGCACCCTTAGGGAACCAGAGGCCTATATTAGGAGTGAATTTTAGATATCTGAAAATCCTTTTGACAGCTTTCAAATGCATTTCTCTAGGGGATGCTTGGTACCTACCGCACATGCACACACTAAACATGATATCCGGCCTAGATGCTGTCAAGTAGAGCAATGCACCAATCATGGAACCATACAGCTTGGGATCAACAGGATTACCTTCTGTGTCGAGGTCGAGGTGGCCGCTTGTACCCATTGGTGTCCGGAGTGGCTTGCATCCGTCCATGTCGAAACGCTTGAGGAGGTCCAGAGTGTACTTCTCTTGGCTTATGAAAGTTCCAGTCTTGAATTGTTTGATTTGGAAACCCAAGAAGAAGTTGAGCTCACCCATCATCGACATCTCGAACTCTGCAGCCATCAGCTCACTGAAGTCTTGTACCATCTTCTCACTTAAGCTCCCAAAGATGATGTCGTCAACATAAACTTGGCACAGGAACAAGTGTCCATCATCCACCTTGGTGAAAAGTGTAGAATCCACTCTCCCAACACTGAAACCCTTGGAGATGAGAAAGTCTCTGAGTCTCTCATACCAAGCCCTGGGAGCTTGCTTTAGCCCATACAAAGCCTTGGACAATCTGTACATATGATCGGAGTGTTTTGGGTCTTCAAATCCTGGAGGTTGCTCAACATAGACCAGCTCCTCAATGTAGCCATTTAAGAAGGCACTCTTGACATCCATTTGCTTCAAAGTGATGTTGTGACAAGTGGAGAATGACATAAGCAGTCTAATCGCATTATGTCTGGCCACAGGAGCATAAGTGTCTCCACAATCCACACCCTCGACCTGAGTGAAACCCTGAGCCACAAGTCTTGCCTTGTTTCTGACAACCAATCCAAATTCATTTATCTTGTTCTTGAATACCCACTTGGTGCCAATCACATTGCAATCTTTGGGTCGCTCCACAAGTGTCCAAACCTTGTTTCTCTCAAAGTTATTTAACTCCTCATGCATGGCATTGATCCAGTCAAGGTCGGCCAATGCCTCTTCCACCTTCTTTGGCTCCAATTCAGACACAAAAGCATGGTGCTCACAGAAGTTAGCCGTCCTTGACCTTGTTTGCACACCATGAGTCAGGTCTCCAATCACTTGCTCGGCTGGGTAATCTCGAGCAATGGAGTGATGGGTTCTGATCAACTGAGAAGGTTGTCCAGCTGTCTGATCAACCGTCCCTCCATCCTTCTCACAAGCTATCTCTTCCTCTGAAGCTAGCTCCAAGCTTGAGCTATCTTGAGGCACATCTCCTCCTGAATCTGCCACTGGCTCAGGGGTGAGAGGTGGTGTGACTGTCTTAACCACTCTTGGAGCTTCAACTGGCCTCACATCCTCAGCTTCCATCTGCTCAGCTGCCCTTGCCAACTCCTCTCCACCAACATCATCCAAATTCTCATGATGCCCTTGACTGCCGTTTGACTCATCAAACTTTACATCACACGATTCTTCAATCTGGCCACTTGCTTCATTGAACACCCTGAAAGATGACCCTCTGGCTGAGTACCCCAAGAAGATCTCACTGTCCACTCTGCTCTAGAACTTGCCCAAATGCTCCCTCTTCTTGTTGATGTAGACCTTGCATCCAAAGACCCTGAAGTAGGAGACATTGGGTCGTCTTCCCACAAGCAGCTCATAGGATGTCTTCTTCAGGAGTTTGTGAAGATACAGCCTATTAATGCAGTGGCAGGCTGTGTTGATTGCCTCAGCCCAGAAGACCTCAGAGGTTCCATACTCATTAAGCATTGTCCTTGCCATCTCGATGAGTGTCCTGTTCTTTCTCTCAACCACTCCATTTTGCTCAGGAGTGTAAGTGGCTGAGAACTGATGGTCAATACCTAGCTCATCACAGAACAGCTCAACGGAAGTATTAGTAAACTCGGTTCCATTGTCACTTCTCACCTTCTTGAGGGTACAGTCAAATTTATTTTGAGCTTTCTTTACAAATTTCTTGAAAACATCCCCAGTTGGGGTTTTGTCTGGAAGAAAGATTACCCAAGTGTATCGAGAGTAGTCATCCACTATGACCAAGCAGTAGAGATTACCCCCAATACTCACATATTTTGTTGGCCCAAAAAGATCAATGTGCAAGAGCTCAAGTGGTTGGGATGTAGACATGATATTCTTGGCAGGATGAGCACTTGCCACTTGTTTGCCGGCTTGACATGCCGAGCAAAGCTTATCCTTCTCGAATGCCACATCTTTCACCCCAAGAACCAACTCGTTTTTGAAAAGTTTCTTTAACTTTCTCATGCCGACATGCCCAAGGCGTCTATGCCAAAGCCAACCAAATGTGACTTTGGCGGAGAGGCAAACCGAGATGGATGCGGCAGGCTCATTAAAGTTCACAAGAAACAAGTTTTCAAAACGAAAGCCTTTGAACAATGTTTTTTCATTTTGATCCAGAACCAACAATCCCTTAGATGAGAAGTTACAATGGAAACCCAAATCACAAATCTTAGCAACGGAA
The DNA here is from genome assembly GCA_036346415.1 of Raddia guianensis. NCBI lineage: Eukaryota > Viridiplantae > Streptophyta > Magnoliopsida > Poales > Poaceae > Raddia > Raddia guianensis. Next base: position 58,800,863 of record CM070536.1, read on the forward strand.
AGTAAATTGTAGTTCAGAGTGTTTACCAGTAACACATTGTCAATTGAGAGGTCCAAAGAGATTGCTACCTTTCCGGCTCCAATTACCTTGTCCTTGCTTCCATCTTCAAAAGTGACCTTGGGGGGATTTGATCCATCCTCCCCCATTGAGGTGAACAACCGGGGGTTGCCAGTCATGTGTTGCGTACACCCACTGTCAACGATCCAATGGCACCCTCCACTCCGGTAGTTCACCTGCATTAAGAAGAGATCACTTGTGTGACTCAGGGACCCACACAGGAGGTCCCCGAGGGTTAGCCTTCAAGCCAGAAGCAATAGGAGCAAATCGATCAATCAAAGATTTAGACATCCAAATATGTGCCTTATGCTCATTCTCAGCCCTCAAACCAGCATATCTAGCAACCACTTTACCCTTGTCATTCATCCTAAGCAAGTAGTGATCATATAGCTCAGCATGAGCTCTTGGAAGCTTGGGTTGGGTGTGCTTGAGAGTGTTCCTAACTTGGTTTCTAGGTGGAGCTTGCCTAGCAAAGTTTTGTCTAGAAAGACCATTCCAGAAGCTAGGTGGAGGTGGAGGTGGAGCTTGCCAATTGTTGTATGACATGGGAGGAGGACCATTCCAATTGTTGTACCTAGGAGCATATTGCCAAGCATATTGGTTCCTAGGTTGCCATGTCGTGAAATCATAGTGCCTAGGAGGTCCTTGCCATGTGTTGTGCACATTGTGCTTCCTAGGGTGATTGTTCCTAGTGTTCATGTTTTTATGCCCAGAGTTATTAGCATTGTTGGTGTTTCCTTTGGGCTTGTTATGAAGGGAGTTTTGCCCTTTGTTGGACACTTGAGGACCTTTCTTTTTCTTCCTCTTAAACTTCTCAGGGGTGAATCCCAAGCCGCCCTACAGGGCCGGATTCCTCTGTTCCTCAAGTATCTGGTTAAGGACACGACTCCCCTCATAACACTTGCCAAGACCCTTGTCAAATTTCTCAAGCTTGACCTTGAGACTTGCGTTTTCAATGGCAAGTTCATCACGCTCAATGGCTAGTTCCCTAGCAGCTAGTGCAAATTTGCATGAATTAGGAGTGCACTCTACACTAGAGGAGCCATTGGAACTAGAAGCAATCATGGCACACTTAGAGTAAGAATCAACAAATTAATGACAGTACTAGCACTAGAGCCAATCAATGCACATTCAGAAGAAATGTCTGTGCTAGCAGGTGCCATGGTGATAGCAGGTGTGACAGAAGCAGTAAATGGTGCAATCACAGGGGCACAATCAAAGCGGTGAAGCAATCAAGTCATCGATGGCATGAGCAATTGGCAAAGCATCAATGGAAGCATTCTTTTCAGTAAGCAACTTGTTTTCTGCCCTAAGCTCAAGAATAGTAGCAAGCAAGCCATCTACAGATTCATTCATGCCTTTGTTTTCCACATCAAGCAACTCTACCTTCCTAGCTAAGCTAAATTTCTCACCATTCAAAAGATCAACTTCAGTCTCAAGAGAATCATGCTTAGCAGTGAGGGTAATCAGAGACTCCTGAAGAATAGTGGCTCACAAATGCTCCTTTCGGAGAACATCAAGCAACTTAGCCACATTCTCTCTAGTAGTCTCTTCATCCCACTCAGAGAGAGTTTCAGAATCAGAATCAGAAGATACCTCAGCAGATGGTCGAGCCATCAAGCACTTGGAAGCTGAAGCAGATGGTGATGAAGCTCTCGGTGTAGAGGAAGTAGTGGAGATAGACTTTTCTCCATCAGAATACCACACTTGCTCTTGTGGTTCAGGGACGGCCACCAGGCACTTTGTGACGCAGGCTGGAGGTGGAGGAGTCATCTCAGCAATTGCCATGGTGGCAAGTCCTTCACCACTTAGCTCCTCATCCTCCTCAGAAGCGGCTGAGTCACTGGAACTGTCATCGGAGACCCAAGTTCCAATGAACGCCAACTTCTTTCCATTCTTGGAGGTGGCCTTGAACTCGGTCTTCTTCCAGTTCTTGTACTTTCCTTCCTTGTGCTTGAGCTTGTCATCATCACTACCTTGCTTGTTCTTCTCCTTGCGTTTGATCTTATCCTTGAGAGGGCACATGGAGGCAATGTGACCCTTCTCATGACACTCATAGCATCGATAGCTAGAGTGTGAGTTCTTGGTCCGTCTCTTGAGGTCGAAGCGCTTCCCGAACAGACCCATCATCTCCTCAAGTGCCTCAGGTGGGAAGAAACTTGATCCTTCTTGATCCTTGGGGGAGGCAGGCTTGGACTTGCTTGGTTTGTGTCCAGTAGCCTTGAGAGCAATTGTCTTGATCTTCTCAGCTGATGGGGTGGCTAGGGGCTCGATGATAAGCATCTCATGAGCACGAAGCTTACACAGAAAAGCACCGGGAGTCATCGTCTCAAGTTCATTGCTGTTTCAGAGAACAGTGATGATGTCCCTGTACTCCTGTCTTGGGAGAATCCTCATCATCTTCCTGCACACATCAACATCAGGCATAGAGAGTCCGAGCCCCTTGACTCATTGATTATGGGGTTAAGGCGAGTATACATAGCATTTGCATTTTCACTAGGAAGCATCTCAAATCTATCAAATTGCTCCTTAACCACCACTAATCTACCCTCCTTGACAGCAGCAGTGCCCTCATGGATCTCAATAAGAGAATCCCAAATAGCCTTAGCAGAAGTGAGGTTGCTAACTCTCTCGAAGACATCCCTACTCAACCCCGTGAGTATAGCATTCATGGCCTTAGCATCATTACCCATAAGAGTTTTCTGAATTGGTGTGAGTGGTGCATTCTCAATATGGGTAATAGTGATGCCATTCTCAACAGCATCCCAAATGTCAGCGCCAATGGAAATAAGATAGATTTTCATGCGCTTCTTCCAGAAGTCAAAGTGTAAGCCATTGAAGATTGGGATCCTATTTGCAGCTACACTATCCCCTTCGTCCATCTCTAATGCGGTGAAGCAAAACTAGAGAGAGCCTGGCTCTGATACCAATTGAAGGAACCTAAGGCCGAGAGGGGGGGTGAATCGGACTATTTCAAATTTTACTTTTGTTGCACTTAGTCACTTAGGCATGTTAAGGCACACAGCTAGCGCGTGAATTCCTACACAGGTCTAGTAGGCGGAAGCACTCAAAGCACAAGTGTAGGAGGCACGAAGGCACTCGCAGGCAGTGAATGTCAAGATGCGGTAAGTAAATGAGACAGAGAGATGCAAACCGATCTTTTTACCGAAGTTCGGTGCTCAACACATGAACACCTACGTCTCCGTTGAGGAAACTTCTCACACAGAGAAGTTGGGACTCTCTCGTCCCTAACCCTCAATCCACTCGTGGTAGCTCTTCACCAACACATGGTAGGCGAGCTCCAAACCCTCACACGAATCGGCACCCTTCACACGCGAAGGACCCGACACACCGACTTCACAAGCGAAGCCGACCTCGAGCACACCGAGGATTTAGCACATCTCCGACACACGGAGAAGAGCACCTTGGGAAGCAAGGTGGCCGCCGACACGACGACGGGCTTTGCACACCCCGACGAACGGAGAGGAAGCACCGTGGGAAGCACGGTGACCTTCACGAAGAAGGGTTTGCTTGTGGTACGGTTGATGGAGCTTGGCGATGACGACGTCTCCCGGTAGCAAGAATCCCAAGAGCACAAGATCGAAAACACCAACTTCACCACCTCACATCCACCATGGGGGCTAGATGATGAACCCCATGGGAGTGAGGAGGAGAGGCTTGGGGATGACCGGAGGAGGCAAGGTATGACTTCTTCTTCTTCCTCTCTCTCTCTTCCTCTCAATCCCTCTTTCAAACCCTCTCAAATGGCATGGAAACCCTAGATGGAAGTGGGAACCATGGGAGGAGCTCTCTTGGGTGGCTAGGGCAAGGGGTGGCTGCTCAAAGTGGCTCTCTCGAGTTTCTCCTGTGCACCTAGCCCCTATTTATAGGCCCAAGGCGAAACCCTAGAAATGGACGGCTCAGATTAAATCGCGAGATTCAGATCCCCCGATCGGACGCTGTCCGGTTCCCGTCGGACGCCGTCCGACAGAGAATCAAAGCCATTTTTGTGCTTCATCGAACGCCGTCCGGTGGCTTATCGGATCGTCCGGCGAAGTCTTTGTCTTGTAGAAACAGAGCGCCCGCCAGGTGTTCGGTCGCGGGTTTAGCCGTCGTCGGACGCCGTCCGGTGACTCGTCGGACGCGTCCGACAGTGAGGATGCCCGCCGTCGGACGCTCGCCAGACGCCGTCTGAAAACTCCTCGCTATCGATTTTCTTCTTCACCGGACGCCGTCCGGTCCTGATCGGACGCCGTCCGACGGGGACGGTGCGTTTGGGACTTAGCCAAATTCGGCGTGCTCACTAGAATTCCGCTGTCGGACCCGTCGACGGCGTCGGACGCCGTCCGACGATGCGCTTGATTTGGCGACCTCTCCACAAGCTTCGGCGACCTCTCCCGTCACACGGCGACCACTCGGCGAAACACAGGCGACCCTCGGCGAGCCGGGCGACCTAACCCCAAGCACCGGCGACCCCTCGGCGAGCACGGGCGACCCCTCGGCGAGCCGGGCGACCTAACCCCAAGCACCGGCGACCCCTCGGCGAGCAGTCGGCGTACTGATCGGGGCGTGTTAAACGCTGGACAGCTGGACCCCGAACCTTCTCGACCCTGGGACAGGTGTAATTGCTCTAGATGGTTCGCTCAGTACTAACACCTGGCACTCTCGGAACCCCATGGGACCCACGGCTGATGTTTCTGGACCTGTGCTCAGTGGGACCCTGCAACCAGAGAGATGAGCTTGCAGACAACAACAGGCCAGATGGGCCAGAAGAAGACACGCACACAAGGAAAGTAGAAGAACTAGCAAATAACGTCCTTAGCCTTGATGTGATCCGTCGAGGCCCAGTTGGCATCAATTACCAAAACATTAGCCCATGGGAGCTTACACTTACAGTGGACTTTGTCAATAGTTCAGATATGTAAAATGTACTTATTCCATTGATAAATGTGTGAAAGAAATTATTCCAATACTTAGTAAGCAAGGCCCTTTGGTATGTGATGGAGTCTTTGAAAGGATCTAGTTGGCCTAGAGTGGGGGTGAATAGGAAAATTTCAAGAGTATAAGTTAAAGTTCAAGCCTTTTAGCAATTTGTTACCCAAACTAGATAGCAAGTCCTAAACTAAGCAAAAACATTAAACACAGCGGAAGAACAAAAAAGGAACAGGTGCTGAAAGTAAATAACAGAAATTAAGTGAAGGAAGTAAGAGAGGGATACAACGATTTTTGATCGAGATTCGGAGTCCTCCTCCTACTCCCTGTTGAGGCAAGCCCTTCACCAAGTACCAGCCCCCGCTCGAGCCCGCAGCCTCATTTCACTCCTGGTTTTTTTCACCACTTTGGTAGGCAAGCACCTAGCCTTCACAAACCATCTTGAAGGCTTCCACAACCATCATGGCAAGTTCTTCAAGAACACCACCACCAAGCCGTTTAGAATTGGTAATCCAAGGGCAACAAGCTTCAAATCATCACTCAAGTGGATAACACACTCTCAATTAGATTTGGATACATTTCGAGCAATGGAAATATTGTGCCTTTATGGTGTAGCTGAAGAACTAGGCTCAAGAACTGGGTAATAGGTGTGAGAATGATATTCTAATGCCAAAGCTCAGTTTGGAATGAAGGTATTGCGTTCTTTTATAGGCTAAGATGCAGATAATAGCCGTTTGAGTGTAATCCTAGCCGTTAATAAGAGAACAAAATACTTTTGCAAAAGCACTGTCAAAGTTGCTTTAACAACAGACGGATTTCAACGGTAGGAAAATTTGAGCAGAGAAGATTCAGTTTGCGGCGGACAGAAGTTCAGAGTAACCCTTCACACAACAGACTACCCGACGCAAACGTTGTTTTGTCTGCGTTCTAAACTTTGGAAATTCGGATCGTGACAGACCTGTCCGGCGCAAGTAGCAATCTTACTGGATGGACCTAGAAGAGATTATTTTGCAACAAAGTTCACATCAGACTGTCCGGCGTGAACTGTAAGTATTCTGGAAACACCACCGAACCAAAGACAAGACTAAAGAAAAATTGTCTGGCGTTAACTCATATTTCTCTAGTGGAACACTGAACGGAAATATATGGATAAAAGGCTTGTCCGACGAGAAATTGGATCTTATTGGAGAAGCACCGGACAAAAAGAGTGTGGTTGATGACTTGTCTGGCGTTAACTGGAATCTTTCTAGAAAGGAAATATGGCTAAGTCTTTAGGATTGAGTTGCTCCAAGTTATTTTCATATGATTGAGAGAAATATTACCCAAAGAAGTAATAATGTGAAACGCCGCTTAATAGTACGGCAAAGAATAAAAACCTAGCTACAAGCTTGATACGTCTCCCAAGTAGCAAAAATGTCCTTAATCTTGTCTTTGAGCTTGATGTCGCACCACTAAGGTGAATACTCACAAAACGAGCTTAAATGCTCTGAAGTGAGTACACTTAAGATTCTTAAGGTCATCATCATCAAAACCCTTCAATAATCCAATTAATAAAAATTGGGGGGCCTAGATACTTTTTCCGTGTGAGATGCTTATATCATATTTTAAACCTTGTTGCTCAAGATGGCTTAAAAGTAATTGCATCATCGGTCAAAAACATTAGAGTGTGCATTGGAATATGATTTGGATGTTAATAAAGGCCTTTCATTGGATGTTCCAACAAGATGGAACTCCACTTTTGCCATGTTAAATAATGTTGTTTGCTTCATGAAGGCTTTCGAAAGGCTACTGTTCTTAAATGAGACCAAGTATAGCAGGTGTGCACCAACAAATGAAGATTGGAATAGGGCACAATCTTTATCAAAGTGTTTGGAAAAATTTAGTGATGCAACCAATCTCTTCTTAGGGCATTCTTATCCAACGGCTAATCTCTTTTGGTGGAAATTTTGTGATATCTAGTTAGCAAATTCATAACGGAGTGAAGATTGTGATGAAACCATTTCTTGTATGGCTAAGGCAATGCAAGCAAAGTATGAAAAAATATTGGGACAAGTCTAACATAGATTTAGCAGTGGCATGCTTTCTTGATCCAAGATATAAGAAAAGGCTAGTAGAGTATTTCATGAAGAGGATCAACTGTGAAATGTATGAGCGTGAACTTAGTGCATTATGGATGTAGTTAAACGGTTGTTTGAAGTATACAGTTCCATGATCATCACACCTAATGCACAATATTCCCAAATCAGTAAGGTTTCACGTTCTTATGGCATTAACCAAGAGAAAGAAGAATACTTGTATGATTCAAGTGTGTTTTGTCATCATGATAACAACGAATTACAAATATACATGAAAGAACCATGCACACGGTTTTGTTGAAACAAGTGATGAAAAGTTTGATGTGCTAGGATGTAATAGCTCGTTGGCACGTTGGGCCATCGGCCAGGCCCAACCCCCAAATGAGATAAAGACAGTGCTGGAGTGGGGGCAAATCAACGGTTTCCCAGGGGAGACCTAGCCGCCGCCACCCCCAACCCTCACTACCGTCACCGTCCCCGTGCAACCATCGTCCAGGAGCCGCGCCGCCGCCCAGTGGCCGCGCCGTGCCGTGCCACGCCGCTGTGCCATCCCCGTGGCCGCGCCCATCGCCATCCCCCATCCCGTGGCCCTGCCGTCGCCGTTCCCGCCGGCGCGCCGCTGTGCCGTGCCGCCTTCCCCATCGCCATCGCCTAAGGGAGCTATTGTCGCCATCGGAGGGAGGAGCTGCCACCGGAGTACGTCGTCCTCGTTGTCTAGCGTGCCTCCCTCTTCATCCCCGTGGTGCTGGGTGCTGCCCCACCCTCTCCCCTGGAGCTCCTCCTCAGGTTAAGCTATCCTCCCTCTCCCTTTGTTGCTGCGGTCAGGAAGAAAAAAGGGGGAAAGAAGAAGGTAGGGGAGAGAAGAAGGGAGATGAAGAAGGAAGAAGAAAGGGAAAAGAGGAAGGAAGGGCTAGGGTTTTGGTGGTGAGTGTAAACCATTTCTGCAAATAGATGTTGTATGAGATGTGTGGGATGGGATTTAGGAAGGATTTGCTATCCCTAGAGGTCAATTTTGAGAATCAAACCTGGCATCGCCTATGCAGTGGGTTGCGCCTCAATTTCGAGGTATTTCCATTAAGATTTGGGACTAGTTCATATGGAATGAAAGTTGCGTCTCGTCTCAGTTTTCCAAAACATCCAAGAACACCCAATTTGATAAACGGTTTAGGAGAAATGCTCGTTTTAATACTTTTGTCCAGAAATTGGAATTATTGATTTCTATGCTTTTGTGGCCTTAGAGAGGTGGTTTAGATGGTGAGGAAGAAGGGATGGTGTAGGGGCGACGTGGTTTATCTATTGTGCTATCTGTAGAAGCTTGGTGTTGAGATGTGTTAATTTTTCTGTAGGTTTTGGTGCGGATTCGATGTTACCCATGGTTCGTCCTTGCCTGAGGCTAGTGAAGGCAAGTATATGTTAAACACATGTTTGTTTGACGCTATATGACTATGTGGTCCGATTGCTTTGTGATTGCTCTTATTTCATGGTTGGAAGATGGGTTTATAGTATTTCGATGCAATCTGAATATTTTGCTATTTATAGTTAAATGATGAAGGTTTATGATAGTTGTAAGACAGAGAAGAGGCATTATTGCATCATGTGCATATGAGCCAGGTCGGTGAGAAAGTCACTTTTGACTAGTCCGGTGAGGTCAGTGAGAAAGTCAAAAGTGACTAGTCCGAAGTGCTCTTAAGTCCTACTTGGTAGGCACTCCACAGGAGTGGAGTAATTGGTCCCCGCCTAAAAAGGACGGGCAAGGTGTGGCATCGACGGGTGCGCACCTAGCTATACCGGTATGAGCTCACAGTATAGACGCATGTGCATTGCATTGCATCGAATGGATGAAAAGTGGATTGTTTGGGGTTTTGGATCGGAGGTGATTTTGTGTACGGATTTATGAATGAGGTTTTGTCGTTCTCTCTGTTTATACATATACTTTGCTGAGTATTGTTGAATACTCACTCTTGCTTTTATTTGGTTTTTAGGTACAGGTGACGTCAATCATGCATGGGGATGGGAAAATAAAACCTGGACTTGAGCACTCACTACCTCTCACATCATAATTAGTGAAATTATGAAATTTACTTAGTAGTTGATCGTCTTGTATAATTGGAAGTTATGTATTTTTTTTGTAGTACCTTTTGTGGTTAGTGGCTGTTGGAAAATGGTTATATATTCTTTGGATATAAATTGCCTGTCCTGGATGTTCATATAAACAAAGGAGATGCTGTCGAAATTTTATAGATTTTGGAGAGTTAGTAGCATTCTTGGTTCTTGAGGAACCGGGGTGTTACAGTTGGTATCAGAGCGGGCTTTAGGTCCGTTATGGGTGTATTGATTTTGGAGGGTAAATGTGCAATATATAAATATGGAACTCTGATTTAATATTGTTGAATTAATTATTAAAGACCTGACACACTGGTGCACCATAGGATGGGAATGGGTTTGCATTGCATTTTTGTTTGTAGAGTTGCCGATAATATTGTTGATTTATAGTCTAATGCTAATAGCTATAGATTGTTTCTATTTTTGTTGCAATTAGCTAATGCTATATTATTTGATTCAAGGGCATTTATATGCAAATGGTACTTGGGTTGTGGTGTTGACTAAGTTGAGGCTTTGCCCAGAACTATGGGGTTCTACAATGTTTAGATATTTCCCTCCAATGAGCTTTTCATTGCAATGGTGATGTCTAGATTTTAAAACATCGACAGGACTTTATGTTGGTTTCTAGATCCATGGTGCTTGTTTTTAAGGGCTATTATAAAAGAAGTGTGAGAACCAATGATATTACTCGCTAGACAATGTTTAAGAATTTGAAGCAAGGAATTGTCTTAGGACGTTCTGAAAATTCCTAGTATATCTTTGTGGTGCTATAGATTAGCTAAATGGAGGGGATCATATCCCAAAAAACTTGTTTTGCATTGCCATGTGAGCCTGCTCGAGTATTAGGGTGTGTGATTCCATCTACCTACGTATTGAGTTTATAGTTTAGGTACGTGATGGATTGGCCCCTGTAACGTTTACTCTTACTACTCTCTTGATACGTGGAATGGTGGGCCTGTGTGTGCCTTATTCTTAGACTTCGAAGTGTTGCTATCTTTCAGTATAACGAACTAGAATGATGCAGGGTTTTTCGGTTATAGAAGAAGCAATTGTTTTTTTTAGCAGAGGAGTTATGTTGGAAGTGAATTTAGGTTTTGATCTTTTAAGAATGAAATGATAAACTAAAACTCAAATGTGCTGCCCTAATACTGCTCCATTTGTGTATACGTTGTGAAGACCGTGGTAGAGAAATGATAAGCTTCACGACTGGAATGTGCTTATGTTCTTAGTGAAGAATCCCTGGCATATTAAGAGCCGTTATTTCAAACCATAGTGCTTAAAGAATTTATTGATTGCCCAATAAGTGGTGGCTTGCTTGTTTAGACCCTTGTTGTTTAAGATTATATTATTGGCCTCTTAAAGTGGTTATATATGACCTTTGAATGTGAAGTGGCTTGAGAACTTGATTTTTCTTTGTCATATCTTTGACCTTGCTTGGTCCATCAGATATAACCCATTGGAACTGAGTTGAACTCAATTCTGGTGAAACTAATCGCCATGGATTTTCCATCTTGTTCGATTCTAGGCACCCTTGTATAATATCGAGGATGATATTCTTTGTCATGCAATTGTTTTGTTGACTAGTGAGTTCTCTTATCCCAAAGTGGTAAAGTTATGGTCGTTGGCTTTAGCTTTGGTAGACGAGTGCTGCATGAAACTTTATCTTCCTTAGTGCCAGAAAACCTAGTTTACTTTCGTTCTGAGTGGTTGATGGTCTTCTAGTGGAGGGTGGAGTACCATAGTGATTTTCTTCTTGGCTTGCGAGCTAATCCTTATCCCTGTATATCTCTGTGTGTTCTCCCTACGAAAAGTGAAGAAAGGAGCTGAAGAGTTATTATCAGGTGGTTTAGATCATCGTCGTGCATCAACAAAGAAGCGAGGTAGATGATTACTATTGTTTTGGTGAAGTTTTCCGATTGACTTCTTTAAGGTCCTACTTCGTGGATTTTCCTTTTTGTTGTCAAGAGGTTTGTGTGGATGTCTTTTTGGGCAAGTTATTGGATGGTTTGTTTGGGGGTCAACCTCGAACTTTTGTTCGTGCCCAAAGCAACCTTTCCATGACGATTAACCGTGCTTTTCACTCTAGTTGCATCGAAGTGATGGATCCTATGTTTCATCTTGGAAGTTCACAGTGTGAGTTCGAAGTTTCTGAATTGCATTATTTGTAGCTTTGATGTGCGTGCTGATGGTTCTTGGTTTATGAGAATGATTTTTGACTTTGCCTTCAAAATCATGTCTTAACCTTTTGAGAGGAAGGATATCGTTTTATCTTTTCCTTGAGTTGATGAGTTTGTTGGTAAGTACGAGGATTGAGAATTTATTTGCTTGATTAGAAGATATGTGGGTGTTTTGCAAATTATAGTTAAGTTTATCGTTATAAAGGAGAGCGACTAGAATTCGAGGACGAATTCTTTTTAAGGGGGTAGAATGTAGGCCCAACCCCCAAATGAGATAAAGCCAGTGCGGGAGTGGGGGCAAACCGACGGTTTCCCACCGGAGACCTAGCCGCCGCCACCCCCAACCCTCACTCCCGTCACCGTCCCCGTGTAGCCACCGTCCAGAGCGCAGCGCCGCTTGGTTGGCGCGCAGCCGTGCGTGCCACGCAGCTGCATAATCCCGTGGCGCGCCGTCGCCATCCCCATCCAGTAGCCCCCGCCGTCGTCGTCCCCACCGGCGCGCCGCCATGCCTTGCCGCCTTCCCCATCGCCGTCACCTGAGGGAGCTGATGTCGCCGTCGGAGGGAGGAGCTGCCACCGGAGTACGTCGTCCTCGTTGTCTAGCGTGCCTCCCTCTTCATCCCCGTGGTGCTGGGTGCTGCCCCACCCTCTCCCCTGGAGCTCCTCCTCAAGTTAAGCTATCCTCCATCTCCCTTTGTTGCTGCGGTCAGGAAGAAAAAAGGGGGAAAGAAGAAGGTAGGGGAGAGAAGAAGGGAGATGAAGAAGGAAGAAGAAAGGGAAAATAGGAAGGAAGGGCTAGGGTTTTGGTGGTGAGTGTAAACCATTTCTGCAAATAGATGTTGTATGAGATGTGTAGGATGGGATTTAGGAAGGATTTGCTATCCCTAGAGGTCAATTTTGAGAATCAAACCTAGAATCGTCTATGCAGTAGGTTGCGCCTCAATTTCGAGGTGTTTCCATTAAGATTTGGGACTAGTTCATATGGAATGAAAGTTGCGTCTCGTCTCAGTTTTCCAAAACATCCAAGAACACCCAATTTGGATAAACGGTTTAGGAGAAATGCCCGTTTTAATACTTCTGTCAAGAAATTGGAATTATTGATTTCTATGCTTTTGTGGCCTTAGAGAGGTGGTTTAGATGGTGAGGGAGAAGGGGTGGTGTAGGGGCGACGTGGTTTATCTATTGTGCTATCTGTAGAAGCTTGGTGTTGAGATGTGTTAATTTTTCTGTAGGTTTTGGTGCGGATTCGATGTTACCCATGGTTCGTCCTAGCCTGAGGCTAGTGAAGGCAAGTATATGTTAAACACATGTTTGTTTGACGCTATATGACTATGTGGTCCGATTGCTTTGTGATTGCTCTTATTTCATGGTTGGAAGATGGGTTTATAGTATTTTGATGCAATCTGAATATTTTGCTATTTATAGTTAAATGATGAAGGTTTATGATAGTTGTATGACAGAGAAAAGGCATTATTGCATCATGTGCATATGAGCCAGGTCGGTGAGAAAGTCATTTTTGACTAGTCCGGTGAGGTCGGTGAGAAAGTCAAAAGTGACTAGTCCGGAGTGCTCTTAAGTTCTACTTGGTAGGCACTCCACGGGAGTGGAGTAATTGGTCCCCGCCTAAAAAGGACGGGCAAGGTGTGGCATCGACGAGTGCGCACCTAGCTATACCGGTATGAGCTCACAGTACAGACGCATGTGCATTGCATTGCATCAAATGGATGAAAAGTGGATTGTTTGTGGTTTTGGATCGGAGGTGATTTTGTGTACGGATTTATGAATGAGGTTTTGTCGTTCTCTCTGTTCATACATATACTTTGCTGAGTATTGTTGAATACTCACTCTTGCTTTTATTTGGTTTTTAGGTACAGGTGACGTCAATCATGCATGGGATGGGAAAATAGAATCTGGATTTGAGCACTCACTACCTCTCACATCATAATTAGTGAAATTATGAAATTTACTTAGTAGTTGATCGTCTTGTATAATTGGAAGTTATAGTTTTTTTTGTAGTACCTTTTATGGTTAGTGGCTGTTGGAAAATGGTTATATATTCTTTGGATATAAATTGCTTGTCGTGTATGTTCATATAAACAAAGGAGATGTTGTCGAAATTTTATAGATTTTGGAGAGTTAGTAGCATTCTTGGTTCTTGAGGAACCGGGGTGTTACATAGGATGATGGAGGGATAGACAAGGGACTTTCCCTATCCTTTCAAAGGTAGCTCGAGATGTATTGGTTATTCAAGTTTCAACGGTTGCTTCAGAGTCCGCATTCAGCGCTGGTGGACGTGTTCTTGATCCATATCGTAGTCGATTAGATCCTGAAATGGTCGAAGCATTAGTTTGTATCAAGGACTGCTTCGAAACAAGATATTTTCTAAAATTACATTTGAAATCTGCGTGAATTACATTTGACTATATAAATTCCTAGGGTTGAATACTTCTAAAGACAAACAAATCAAGATGAGGTTGGCTTGGAAGTGGATGATAAGGAAACAAATCAAGAGGTATGTTGCATTCTGCATGAGAAAAAATTGACGTTACCAAAATTATCTTTGATTGTGTGATGTTAATTAAAATTTCCATAGTAGGATGATATTTTGATTGACACCTAGGGAGTTTGATAGAGGGCATACTTCATTGCCACACTAAACAGTTACCAAGGTTAGTGATAATGTTTTTCCTTATCCTTTTATAAATTCTATAATTCTAGTCAAAGCCTTGTCTAAACATGTCATCGTGTATTATAAATAAATCATTGATTCACCGACACAAATTTTGTATTGCTTTAATGATTCACAACTCAGGCTATGTATTTTGTTGACTGAGACATCAAGCTTGGATGATGGACTGACGGAAGGCTATATATTCCAAAATTTATGATGAAAGGCTTACTGCCATGCATGTATTTCAGTCGTGCTTGTATCATCTTAATGGATGTATGATCTTGATGGATGTTGCTACTTATTAATGTTGTGATGCTTTGTCGTACGTCAATTGGGCAAGTGGTCATGCATCAACAATTTAGCATCATGTATTCAATCATATGAATTACTATATATTTTTATTGGTCTTAATGTCCCATACTCATATATCTCATGTTTGTTGGTTTGCCACCGCAATATTCATTAACATTCATTGAAGCCTATCACCCAAATTGGGTATAGTCATCAAGCGCATTATCCGAAAAACATATATGTTCTGATCGCTATCCGGTAATAGGTTATCCGTATCCGTTCAGGTATTATCCATATTTGTATCCGATAGTATTCATGTCCGAATCCGTATCTGGCATTATCCATTTCCGAATCCGTATCCGACAGAACATACAAATACAAATACAAATACAGTATGAGTGGTTTTCGATCCGTATTCAATTCGTTTCATCCGTATTCACAATCACAAAAAGGCTCAAATCGAGCACCACCAGGCCGGCGGGTGAGCGTGGCGGATGGCTGCGGCTGGGATCACCGGTCATGCGGCGAGCAGGCAATCAGCAGTGTTGTAAGGATCCTAGACCGAGAGGGGGGTGAATCGGCTACTTCAAATTTTAATTTCGATTTCCTTTGGTGATTACTCCAATTGATGACCAAAGCTAACGCGTGAAAACCTAGAGTTCTCGCAGCGGAAGTGCACTACTCTTAGCAATTGAGCACAGGTTCGACTAGGAGGCTCGATGGTACTCACACGCAAACATTCTCAATATGATGTGTGGAATGTAATGAGTGAGGACAAAGGAGATGCAAACCGAGTTGTTTACCGAAGTTCGTTGCCCAGCACATGAACACTTACGTCTCCGTTGAGGAAACTTCTCACACAGAGAAGTCGGGACCCTTTTGTCCCTAGCCCTCAATCCACTCGTAGTAGCTCTTTAACAACACATGGTAGGCGAGCTCCAAACCTTGAAATGGAAGTGAGTTCTCTCACACACGAGAGCTTCTCACACCCCGGCACCAACACTGATATAGACTAGGGTGGTCCGATCTTCACGACGTAGGATAAAACAAGGGGATAACTAGGTAGAACAAGGATAACTAGCTTTATACCTGCCAAGGTTGGATGTAACCCGTACGATGTGGAAGACGATCCGAAGCCACAAGAACTTCGACCCGCTGTCCGTGAATCGCAGAACCACAATCCGGGACTAATCCACACAAAACGGCCGAAACCGTAGAGCACGAACTAGGGGGACCCGTGAGGATCCTTCTCGCAAATCCAAGAGAACTCACAAGAACAAAGGTTGAGACACTCAAGCAGTCTTGCTGCGATTTAGCATATAGCAGAAATGGTTTTTATCAAAAGATCTCAAATAGATGGAGTACTTGGGTATTTATAATAGGAACAACCCTCCTTGTTTAGGTGTGAAAGTAAACAAGAACATGAGAGGTTTTATTTTGGGGGAAATAAAGGCTATCACGAGCAGTAAGGTAGATGGCCTTTTCAGCTCCTCGCGCAGCTATTAACAGCCTGTACAGTTTCAGTAAAACATTGATTTCTCCCTCCTCAAGAATGCAAATTACGAGCCGTTTGTTGGAGGTGAAAGTAGACTTGATTATCTTTCCAACCATGTGGGCCTTAGTCATGTTACACGCTCAGATTGTCTCCAGAATTGTTTTCAAGTAGACGGTCAGCGTGTGCCCGGCGTAACGCTTTCTCGTGCGACCAATCTTCGTCGTCCCTTGCGATGCACCTAAGTTCAACAAAAGAAGTCGAAGTTGGAAGCACCATTAAGTTGTTAAAATCTGGAATGAGACCTAAGTTAGCGTTCACCTGGTCATGAATTTGTTGAGCCCGTGCTCGAGTTATGGGTCCTTGGAACATGGTTGTTGGGATGCGACCATCTTGATCGTTGTAGTGATCATCTTGTTTGATCACACTTGAGTTTGTGTCAATTTGCTCATTGAACCATGTGATGTCCTCATCAAACACGCAGCACCGACCTCCGACACATGAAGGGTTTGCAACCACCCCCGGCACACGACGATGATCTCCGACACACGGTGGGTTTTGACCTTAACACATGAAGCACCTCCGACACACAGAGGTGGCCGCCGACACATGACTGGCTTGCGGCTCCAACGGATGGAGAGGATGCACCCCTACACAAGGCGGTGACCACCAACGGATGGTGGGTTTGCTTGTCGATGTAGTCGTTTGCTTGTCGAAGCACAGGACGGTGATGATCTCCTCCGACGGTAGGATCACAAGAGCACAAGACCGGAGACCTCACCTCACCACCTCCTCTCTTCCATCATGGAGCTAGGCCAAGAGCTCCATGGGAGAGGGAAAGACTTTGGGGATGGATGAGGAGAGGGTAGGGGCACCACTTCTTCTTCTTCCTCTCTTCTTCTCCCTCTCTCTCTCTCTCTCTCTCTCTCTCTCTCTCTCTCTCAATTTCTCTTAAGAACACATGGAGGCCATGTGTGGGGAGGCAACCATGGGAGGAGCTCTCAAGGGTGGCTAGGGACAAGGGGTGGCTGCAAAATGAGGCTCACCCGTATCCTCCCATGCTAGTGACTCCTATTTATAGGCACAAGGCAAAACCCTACGAATGTACGGCTCAGATTGAATTTCTCGAGTTTCAGTTTCATCAGTCGGACTGGTCCAACGGTTGTCGGACCCATCCGATGAAGCGTTTAAGCGCTGCGGGATAGGGTTAACAACAGTCGTCGGACCATGTCCGATGGTCACCGAACGTAGTCCGATGAAGCACTTAGGCGCTAGGCTAAAACTGGCGGCTAGGGTTTGACATGGCTGTCGAACTCAGTCCAATGGGGACCAGACGCAATCCGACAGGAACGTTGTTTTCGGAACTTAGCCGCTGAGAGCCGGTGGTCTGGTCGGACCCGGTCCGACAGGAGGGTTGCTTTTGGGGACTTAACTGCTGGCACACTCCCCGCTCATCGGACGCCGTCTAACAACCGTCGGACCCCATCCGATGGGGCCGAAATTTTCACCCCTTTGGACTTAGCCTCTCTCAACCCCTCTTGACGCCTCTCCTGGGGTCTTGGGCCACTTTTGTCGACTTTTAGACTCTGCGGGAACTTCAGATTCCTTAGGTAGGAAGTTTCGTGTCTCAGGAAATATCTGGCTTAGCGGCTACGAAATCCCGGTCCTGGACAGCTGTACCACTCCAGAATACTCTCGAACCCTTTCCACTCTAGAAACCCTAGGACTCAAACTGAACATCCCAGAACACTCTCGAAGGACTTGGAAATGTGTTCAGAAGGATCTGCAATCAAAGATGATCTTCACAGGTAAAGATAGACCAGATGGACCTAAAACAGACACGCACACAAGGAAAATAGAAGAACTAAGAAATAAGGTGCTTAGCCTTGAGGCAGTCGTCGGAGGCCCAGTAGACATCAATTACCAAAACATTAAGCCCCTAGGAGCTTGTGCTTTCAAGTGTATATGTCAAGGAACATCGGGTAGGCGGCAATTGCTCCATAGAGGCGGACGACGACGTGCGTCGGGCGAGAGTTGTTGGACGGCGGCGCGAGTGGACATGGCGAAGGCGACGAGGGCGGTGCCATGCTGGAAATAGGCGGCAACGTGCGCTGCAGCCGGGACACTAGCAGTCGTGATGCAGTACCGGCAACAATTGGCGAGCGACGGAAACAATGTACAAAGGAACACGACGATTGTAGGCTACAAGCACAAGCAGGGACAGAGGAAATCTCTTTTGAAAGAGAGATAGGGTTTCGGAACCGAAAATCAGGGCCGTTGGATCTAGGATCAAATGGCTCTGATACCACTTATAAAAAAAATGACACATGGGCACAGGATTTAAAATGAAAAAAATCCTCTAATATGGAGTGGATAAAACACGGAAAAAACAAATCGCGGTGATGGTTTGAATTTTAAAGAGTCCATGTGGTGCCTATTTATAGGCCTTGTGCATTTCAGCTTGGTGTAGCGTAGTGTTTCAGTAAAATTCATCTTTTTTATATAGCCTATTTGGTGTAATAATTTGTAATGATTTTTTTTAGATTTTTAGTTGATCTTATAAAGATCCTAAACTATTTTTAGATTATTTTTAAAAAATACTTAAACCACTTTTTAAATACTCTTGAATTTTGTTGAAACGCTAAGCTACATGTAAAGGGCCACAGTGAAACGAAGGACAAAATAGGAAATAGAGACATATCCTAACAAAATTGTCATGCTAAGAGTAACTAACACAGCATAGTTCGAGGCTTTCTTTGTTTCAACATAATCAATGCTTTTTAAAAATGGAAGTATGGATACAATTGAATAATAGCCAAAAAGAAAAAAACTAATTAAAGAACTCCAAATTAACATAATTAAACATAAGGACACTGTGAAAAGAAAACCGCTGAGCACATTCTTGCAGGAGATGATTATTTTATTATTCTATATCCTTTAGCTGAACAAACGGTGTATTACAACGATATTACATCAGATGAGGGGGAGCTATTACATCATAACTGCCTTTTGGGCTGACATTATTTTCCATAACTACAGAGTGGGGCTTAACTGGGCCAGGATACAGAACGTTAGACAATTACAGACGGGAGCACAAGGATAATTATCAGCCCATCAGATGCTGGTCAATTCTGTCTGCAATGCACAAGGCCATGACAACTCATGGGATTGACAAATTCTTAAAACAAGACTGTCTAATTCTTACAGGATCAAAAATTACAACAGCTAAAATACTACATCTTGGAGTAGGAAGTTCAAAATCAAATAACACAGGCTTGCACCACCAGAAGGATTCAGATACAGTACAGATGACTCCTGTTTCTCTGCATTCCTGAAGATGATCACATCTAGAAGTGCATTGAGAGGGAAGATGAAGATGCCACCTTCCCACGAAGATTGAACTTCCTTGCAATAAATGGTCGAACGTCTTCCACCCCAAGCAAGCTCTCCAAAAAGGGGAGCAAAGTTAGGAGCTCCTTGTCATTTGGATCATCGAACCAGCTTTCAATTGGGACACCATTGTCCAGTTGGAACCCAAATGCCTGAATGCAAGAATATTAGTAACCACTTATCAATTCATCTGCTTATAAATAGTGTCAGTATATTGCATAACTGACTCAAGAAAGGTAATCCAATACTGCCATTAAAATATTTGTCCATACCAAATGGGGAAGATACTCCAAATTAATCAACTCTTATGAAATTAACTACATGCATGGTAATAATAATCAAGAGATGCAGGAAACCCATTGCTTGGCAAATCCATTCTAAGGGCATTGAGCAGTAGTTTCTTTCTTTAAACTAATGAAAAGTACAATGTTATAATATACATAACTCAAAATTTTCCATATGTATTAGTTCAGGTAAAGATTTTCAAACCTACATAGTTATGACCAACGGATAAGTTGTTCATATTGTTATTCCAGAACAGACTGGAAATGACAGACCCAAACATCATTGATCATTAATTCAAGGTTTTTTTTATTTGTTTCACCAAGTGCCTGCCTATCATTTTCATTTTGAACAATTTATGTTGCACACTCTAGAGCTAACATATATCTTAGCTATCAAACATTGGCAAGCACGGGTGGTGTGCCTTTTGCCCTTTTGTGCATCTTTTGCATCTTGGCCCCTGCAGTTTCTGACTTTCACACATAAGCCCATGGTATTTAGCATTTCAGACCCTCAAGTTTCACTAATAGGTCCCTGGTCGTAAGTGTTTTAGTCCCTCAAGTTTCATGATTTCTTATAAAAATCCATGCAAAGCATGGCCATCTGACTTAAGCTTAACACAGTAATACCCAAAATATAAGCTTGATTTACATAAATAACTATTAAAAAGCAGGCATTAGGGAGCGATGGTAGTGCGTTTTTTGTCCTTTTGGTCACCTTTTGTATCTTCGCCACTGCAGTTTCTGAATTTCATGCATAGGTTCATGCCTTCATGGTATTTAAAATTTTAGACCCTCAAGTTTCCATATTCCACATATAGGTCTTGGATCTTGAGAATTTTAGTCCCTCAAGTTTTATGATTTCTTATAGAAATATAAATCCATGCAAAGCATGGTACAATGATGCCCTATATATAAACTTAATTTATAATACTAACCTAACACATAAGCATAAGAAAACCATGATAACTTGGTTGACGTCAAAATTCCTTTCCGAACACATTGAAGAGTACGATTCATCCAGTGGCGGATCTAAGGTCTCGTTAAGCCCCGGGCTAAACTTCAATGCACTATGGGCCTGTTTGGTTGCTACCTAACACTGCCAAACATAACCATGGACAAGTGTGGCAAGCCACAATGTGTGGCGCCAAAAATCACTACCACACTTATGGCAAAAGTTAATAAAAAAAATGACGAGTGGGACATGTGGCTAAGAAAATGTGGCATGCCACAGTTGTGACACGAACCAAACACCTTCAAAAAAAAACTATGGCTTGCCTAATGTTACGCGAGGCAAGGTTAGGCAGCAACCAAACATGCCCTATAACTTCCGAAAAAAATAACCACACCAAGTAACAAAAAAGTAGGACATCCCATGTAGTCCATTATAGCACAAAATAAAAACGTGAAAGAATGTTAAGCATTGCGCGTAGTGCACCGGCAGATGCTCCAGACCAACTATTCAGCCAGAGTTGCAAGCCTATTTGCAATATACTCCCTCCATTTCAAAATATAAGACGTGCATGTATTCGAAAAAGTCAACATTTATAAATTTTGACTAACAATTAAACTAAAAACATATATGTTTAGTGTTATGCATATGATATAAATAATTCGTATTTGAAATTACTTTCATATGATGTTAAGTTTGTAGTTGTTGATGATATATTGTGATAGAAATTAATAGTCAAAGTTTTACGTTAGAGACTGTGTCAAAAACTTATATGCCTTATATTTTGGAACGAAGGTAGTAATCGCACAAGCCCATATATAGAGATAATATTATTGGTAGGCCCACGCCCTAGGCTGAAGACTGCCTAAATCGGTCCCTAGAATGATCTATGGATTGTTTAAAAAAAAAACTATGTTCTAGTACATACCTGTGGAGAATTGTCAACAATGATCACACGAGCCAAGTCACGCCCAAGTACTGACAAATCCTTTAAATAGTTACCCTCCACATAGACACAGGACTCACGGTAAACTTTGTGGCGGAACAACTTTCTTTTAGGATCAAGAACATTAAGCAGTTTTTCTGCATAAATACTTTGACTAGCTGTGAAAATGATTGTCTCAAACATATTTGCTACTCTCTCCAAGAACTCTTTCAGATATGGACGGCACCGTACATAGATTGTATGCTCTTTGAAATTGAAATGAACTGGGAATGTGAAATCAGAATCTTCACAGGGCTCAAGAGTAGAATGCACCAGTGTTTCTGCATGACAGCAGGACAATACCATTTGGTTAAGTTAACATGCATAATGAAAATAAAAACCAAGCTTACAAGGGCGGGCTAACACCAAACACCAGGAAATGTGGTCAAAGCAAATAAACTGTCAGGCAAAACCAAACAAATAAGAATCGGCACACACAACACATAGAGGAAGCAAATCTCTGTTGATTTCAGTTGAAGTTTATAAACAGGGTTTTCGCATATTAGAATTATAGTAATGCATATAGTTAACAATTATCACAACCAGGTTACAACAGTTATAAGCTGTAACAATGATATGTGATCATGTTCTGATAGGAATAGCACTTGTATTCATATGGTGGCCAAAGGCCAGTATATATACAGAGTACATGTGAAACCCTAATACAATAGCTAACAGGGCCTAGGCCCATATATACAGCCCATATACATATCTAACATTTTCAACATGAACATATATGTGCAAATTACAGACTTCATGGGCTTCTAAGTTTCAAGCTCATCAGTCATCACAGATCCATGTCATTATCAATATAATATCAGCCTGTATTGATTTTGTATGGAAGTAATAGGATTATTTTTTTCCCTTCAACATATTGGGGCTGTTTGGTTGATGCCTAAGGTTGCCAAAACTTGCCACGCCTAAGATTAGTCAGGTTTGACCAAGGTAGGCATGTGTTTGGTTCATAGCCGCACTTGTGGCAAGATTCCTTCTTTTTTACGTGGGTCCTATGTGTAAGTGAGACATAAAAGTGTGGCAAGATTCTCTTAGCCTTGCTAAAGTGTGGCTAAGATTTTCATGAACTAACCTTAGGCAAGTTAGGCAAGTTAGTTGTGGCTAGTTGTGGCAATGTTAGTACTCAAACAAAACAGCCCCATTATCTTTGGGGTTCAATAAAAAACAAAAGTGCCACCTCCACTAAAGGTTCATATTTCTACCATTGTTTCACTTTCACATTGTTATTCATGCTACTTCCCTGAAATGTGTCATTGTGCATGTATTGAATTACATAAGGCTATATTAGGTCGAGCCACCACTCACAACCATTATTACCACAAGAACTAGAATGCCTCATAATATGAAGTGCGAAAGAGGGAGTAATATAGAAGAATAATAAACTGATCTACACCATTATACAAGAAACATATTGAAAAAAATTTGAAAATATCAAAGGAGTTCGTCAAGTGTCTATATCCATCTTACCATCCAGATCTAGGACGAGGGTTGTTCTAGGGCAGCTCCGAGTTTGCTTCGGAAGAAGAGCAGGTCGGAACATGGGAACCACCATAGATAAATCCGGCAAATCCTTTATAAAGACATAAGGGTCGAAATCATCAAGGTCTTCAGTTTCATCAGGATCAGCACAGCCATCTGTTGAGATGGAATCCTGACTTTGTTCATCAATACACTCCAGTTTAGAGTGCTGCATTGCAAGATATATAGCAGACACTTCAGGGGAAAGACTACCCAGTTCACTGAATTCATCATCTGCAAGCATTGTGTTTCCACATGTTGAGTGCATATGAACCGTGTAAGTATGATTGCTCAAACCACCAAAAGCACTACATGCCACATTAGTATATTCAGTATTCTGATCAGAATCTGGGGCATGTTCTTTGTGCTCTAAGCCTGCATGATTAAAGTAAAGTATTGGAAAAAACACAAAATAGTGAATAAAGTAATGAGGAAGACATAACAGTATACCTGGAGTTCTATGTAAATATGTAATGTACAAAATTAGTAAGTCGTCTTAAAAAGGATAATCTCTTATTCCTAAATGGACGCAACGCATAACTGACTATTGGTAATGCAGAGGAATACTGTGTGGTGTTGTCATGCTCACATTCAAATATGTACTCTACGCAGTGCAAAGGCTGCAATTTGCACATAAGAGGGAACAAAAATACTAGGTTTGCATCAAGGAAAGAGAAAAGCCAGATACTGTGATCCAGGGCTTCCAGATGTTCACTTATTACCACTCATAAAAATTATTAGACATGCACATACCTCCTCTAGAAAGCAATTCAAAAGTAGAGCAAGTCATCTAGATGGCCTAAAAAATCCAGTATTCCTAGTAAATGTCAAGGCAGTAAGAAGCATGACCATAACAGAATAATAGCTCTTTCAACTAGCATAAATTGACTTGCGCGCACACATACATGATAATAATGGACAACCAAAACGGATTATTGAAGAATTTGTATTCAATGAATAAAGATTGAGAATTATATTTGAAGAGACTAAGAGCGGTATAGTCAATCAAATTCGATCTCTTTACAGTTCTAACAGTAACGATCTTTCGAAATTTTGGATGGAGTTTATGTGCTAAGGAAAGGATGCAGTCATATGGGTAGATCTATTACAGTATTACTATGACCTAAAGTACCAATGAAACGAGGTCCCATACCAGATAAATAAGTAGCCACAGTCCAAGTATAAAAGTAATACACCAATACATGTTCCGATGGTCAAAACATTCAGAAGTTCTCTTTGCACAAGGGATTTTTGTACCATTTTCATTACCATGTAACGGACAAAAAACAGTCAGAAACTGTAAATTAGAAAAAAATGGGTGTTTTAATCTTCTAACTGTGTACCCTTTTCTTATGAAATATTAATTCCTCAAGTTAGTACTTATTGTACCTCTGCTCAAGCAATCACTATCATCTTCCTTGTGAGGGTGGAACATTGGTGAAAATATGGAATCACGTGAACAATCTTCATCAATTTCATGAGATCGCTGGCAAATGAAAAAAAATAGATTAATAGGCAAGTCAAGTAAAGAATAATTTAAGAAACAATCAACCTTAGGTCATTGGGTCTCTAGCATTAAATAAGCAGTAAAAAACAGTGCCAAAAACACATGATTATTGCACTAAGAAGAATTGACAGTTGAAAAAATGGAGCTCATTATGTACAACATGCCAAGGGTGGAGCTTATAAATGACCTAAATTTGAATTCATGGTTACTTGCTGAAAGTTGCTATGCAGGAAAAAAAAACTCTAAAAGATGTTTTTAGTTTTTTTTTTTCTGAAAGACATGGTCGGTCTAGAAAGAACCTTACCTTGAAACTACTAGGCACATCAGCAGCTTCATTTTTGGTATAAGAAGTTTCACTGACAGATACCAATTTTCTTCCACCCCTTGGCCCTCGGTTCTTCTTCAAAAGGCCTCCAGCTGTTAAGTCAAAAACCAGACCAATGTTAACACCATATTCAGGGATGAATACCAGGTAGTCAACTTTCTGAAAGCTCAACATATTTGGATACCAACTACTTAATGTCCAATGAAGGAAGAGTCACCAAGAACATATTTAACACAAGTTAAATTAAGGGTAAAACTTAAAGATAGTTAAACCTTTGCAATTAGTTTAGACAAAAAACAGCACTGGCAATACAAGAAGTTGGATGTCTGAGGACATAAATATTAAATTAGTTCCTTTATCAGAGTTGTTTACTGACTATCTTATATATATACTCCTACAGATAAACTATGGCTTCGGTGTCAATGGGAGAGAAAACAATTACCTGGTTTTTGCTTTTTGGAGGAAGAAGTGATCAGATCATTGACATTCTTTGTCGCAGCTGCAGTCTGAGTTGATCTACTAGTTTCGGCATTGACATGCTTGCTAGTTGCATTTCTTGCAAGGCCTTTTTTTCTTATCGGCATTTCCCAATCAAGCATATTCTTATACTCAGTTGATTCACATACTAGAACAGGAATACCAGACCATACGCCATATGGTTTTTTTTCTTCGCCAAGACTATTCAAGATAATAGCATGCAACTCCTTCAAATTAACTTTTAGAGTGCATGCCTGATGGTGATTGGCAGAGGGAATTAGCTATCAGTGAAAGAACAAAGTTCATGTCAAATATCTCATTCAAATACTGATGTAGAGAAAATGGGAATAAATTAAAGGATGCATCAGGATGACGACAAGGATTACAGTTTCTACAGAAAGTTGATTGTAACAAAAGGAATTATGTTCTAGTATTCTACTTGTCAGCATGGCATATAAACTATCAGTATACACCAGCCTTACCAACACATGAAGACACAGTCATGTACTCAATCTGTCAATGCCATAAAAAAATACAAATTACCTCGAACCTATGTACAATGCATAATATTTACTGAACACGGCATCCCCCAGTCCCAAGTCCCACGCTCCCCCCTTCAGGCACAATTCTAAACGTTCAGCAATTCGAATGTGAAAAGGAAAGCAACTTAAACAATGGTCAAAACTAAATTCATGGCAATAATAATAAGCTATAAATTAACATAACATAAAATCTCGAATTTACAATTAGCTTCAGGAACACATTTGATCTAGAGCTGCTAGCATCTACGTCAGTTCAAACTTCAAAGTACTGCCTCAGGCCACTCTCTTTTACTGCCATTGCACAATGCAAATCGCAGCAGCCGCTGTGGCCAATAATTGGCTGCACCAACAACCTAAACAGTAAGCACACTACAGTGCGCTTCACTCACTCTCCACAACAATCACACGGTTCACGCACGCGGCGCACGCCAGAAGTCCAGAGCTGATCCCCTCAGCTCACGGCGGCCACCAGCCGCACCCGAATGAGGCGAAGCCACGGGCGACGGTAGAGCGGAAGGAGACCCCCAACCCAGCGACATTACGGGAGACCCAGTAAGAGGAATCGAGCGGGGGCCCGAGAGCTGCCGGAGCCTTACCCGAGGAAGCTAGCGGCGAGAGCGGGCGGCGAGACGGGGAACCTAGGCTTAAAGTCGCCGGAGACGAGGCGCAGCAGAGCGGAGCGGAGGAGAGGAGGCAAGAAGATTTTTGAAATGGAGGTGAGGTGAGGCCGCGGGGGCGGAGAGGGAGGAGGAAGAGAGCGGCGGGTGGGGAAGGGGAAAGCAAGCGTGGTGTTTAAGAAAAGTGAGCGGCGGAATGAAGCCTCGAGATTCCCCACGGGGCGCGTGGCCTCTGCCCGTGACAGTGGGCTCCACCGCGCAGCGGCCGTGTGCCGGCCCCATGTGTCGGTGCCGTGGGATTAGAGTAACTGCAGTGAGGGATGACCGCCACGACATATCAGTCCTCCTGGATGTGCGTACACTGCTGAGTGACACCAGTTCCTCTGCCAACTATGACATGCGGGCCCGGTTCCGGCTCCTCCGACCAAACTGCCGTTCAACCATCTTATCGTCATCTGTCAGCACCTTTTCGGGCTGACTCAGGCCTCGTACATTTCAGCGTAGCATAGCGTTTCAACAAAATTTAAAAATATTTAAAAAGTAATTTAAATATTATAAAAAATTAATTTAAAAATAGTTTTAGGATGTTTATGAGAACTACTAAAAACTTGAGAAAAATCATTACAAATTATTACACCAAATAGGCTGTATAAAAAAAAATTTTACTGAAACGCTACGCTATGCTGCACTAAGCTGAAATATACAAGGCCTCGAGTTGCCATGTTAAGGGCAAGCCCAATAAAACAACTAGACTAGGCCATGTTGCATTGTTTTCCCCTAGAAAAGAATTATATGCCCTTAACTTAGGCAAAATCTAGTGAGAATGGCAAGTAGTTCAAGCATCTTTGGTACCTAGCTGCGTAGCAATATTTTAGTATATATTCAGGATAATTCCGAGGTTGCTTTGATTGCATAAAGCTTTATCATTTAGAACCTTTGGCAATAGAAAATTTTTGAATTAAATTTAAGCTAGCAAGTCAAGGCATGCAACCAAAGTTTACCGAGATTTTAACCCACACGCCACTCAATTCGCACGCCTCGTCTCCTACGCCATTACTTTCGCGAGCCTGATCCACCGCGCCACCGGGGTTGCGAATTCCTTACCTCAGTGCCATTAAGCTCTTTTTTACTTATTTGTAATTCTTTTTCATCATTATTAACCATTTTCTATTCTTTTTCTTTATTTTCTCATGAGCCCTGACCGATTTGCCCCTGCTCCTTTTGCTGGCTTAACCCAACCCGATCGATTGAGCCATTCGCGACGCAAGAACAGAGCAAGGTGCGACGGGGCCAGGAGGCGGCCCGGGTAGCTGTGTGCGACAGGGAGAGGCCGCGCAGTGTGATGGGCGTACACTGGATGTGCGTACACTGCTGAGTGGCACCGGTTCCTCCGCCAACTATGACATGCGGGCCCGGTTCCGGCTCCTCCGACCATTCAACCATCGTATCATCATCTGTCAGCACCTTTTTGGACCGACTGAGTTGCCATGTTAGAGCATCCTTAGGTGGCTCATTGTCCTCCCTACATCGGTGATGCCGCCATCTGGTGCTTGACTGTAAGGCCCAAAGAAGTGTTCAAATTTTTTCTCCTGCCGGGTGCTGATGCCGGCTGATTTGCATCCCCTGCTGGTGATGCTCTTAAGAGCAACTTCAGGTGACCCTCTATAACACTGTAGCAGATATAAATGGGCTGCTGGAGGGAAGGAATCTTTCAGAGGGTGGTGTAATTTGTGAAAGAATTTTAGAGGGATGGATAAAGAGGACGCTAATAGTGTTTTAGAGGGGGAAATATAGAGGAGGAGTTGGAGTTGCTCTAAGGCCAAGCCCAATAAGGAAACTGGGCTAGGCCCTGTTGCATTGTTTTCCCCAAGAAAAGAATCTGGTGAGAGTAGCAAGTAGTTTAAGCATCTTTGGTACCCAGCTGCGTAGCAATATTTTAGTATATATTCAAGGAGAGAATTACGAGGTTGCTTTGATTGCATGAAGCTTTATCATTTAGAACCTTTGGCAATAGGAATTTTTTGAATTAAATTTAAATTGGCAAGTCAAGGCATGCAACCAAAGTTTACACGGCATAACCGTGAGTGTCAAACATCATCGACATTGTCACAAATATGGTTTACAAATTATTGCAGTGATCGGAAAGGAAAAAGAGGAACAAGCCTCCGCACTCATAATCATACCAACAAATAGTTCATGTTTAAACATTACTACCTTTTAGACTCAAACATCACTTTATAAGGGACCAGCTAAAATGGTCCGTAGGATGGTTCTTATTGATGTTCTTCAGTTGTACGATTTTCCCCAAAGTAAATTTCGGATCTACCGTGCCAACACCTTGAACCGAAACATTGGACCCGTTCCCCACCAATACGGTGAAACCTCTTGCGGGCCGGTAAGAAGAGAATAATGAGATATCAGCACAATCATAAATATTGGCACCAGTATCGATCCACCAATTGTTAGACCAACCCACTAAAATAACAATAGGTAAATTATCATGCCCATTGACACCTCCTTTAGTGTTGTTAATGGTCACATTGATAGATTTTGCATTTGTCCCTGATTACCCTTATTACCCTTAGGATTTGGACACTTTCTAGCCTAGTATCCAACCTCCTCACAAATCCAGCAAATTGTTGGGCTTTTGTCCGTACTGGGCCTGGCCCATCTAGCCCTATTGGCCAGTCAAGAGGCAAAGGAGGGGCAGCGCTGTTGCCCTTGGCTTGGAGCTGGGTCGGGTTCATCCCGAACCATAGCTGGCGGTGGCGGCAGCCGTTCGAGCTCCCCGACGAGCGCGGGCTGCGTGCGCGTGCGCGTGTGGCCGGCGTTCTCGGAGTTTGTTGCGCCGACATCGCCTATATGGGGAAGTCCCTCTCCTCTCTCTAGGTAGTTGGCTTTTGGCTTAGTTTATCCCCTTTCCTTGTCACTCTCGAGCACCTGGGGTTCACCGCTGTTCGCCGGGGTTTCGGCGCCCTCGCCGCCGGTGCGCACTGTGGTGGTGCTTCCTCTTTTGTCTTTGGTACCCGTAAGCCACGGGGTGGTCGCCGTGTTGCCATGCTTCTCCTTCGTGCTCCTTGGGCCCTTCTCCTCGGCTTGTCCATGGTGGGGGTGATGGCATCGTATCTCCGATCCATTTCGTCGGTGGTGCTACGTAGCACGGCGATCTGTTTTTTGGGTCAGTGCCTTGGGCACGCTGTGCCACTGCCTGCTACTTTGCCAACTCGGATTCAGCACTACATAAGTACTTCGGTTTCTTCCTTTGTGCAGCAGGCCAATCGGTGATTTGGGGACCTATTCGTTTGAATACGGGCTAATTCCGATTAGGTATGTGCACTGTTTCTGTGGGTTTATGTTGCTCGATGATGATTGCTTAAATTTGAGGCTTAATTAGTCTGTTTATTAAAGGAATCTGCTAGACCTAGATAAGTACTGCTCTTAGCTTTCACTTTGTTGGCTCACTGTGCATGGTTAAGCACCTGGAAGTAAGATAACTAATCAATTTACTACTACACTATTTAATTCCATAATTTGGAGAACTAGTGTTGTTGGTTGGTCTTGATACTAGTTAGCGCAGTGTGTAGTTGAGCTGATGTTCGGCTTAGTTTGGTGGCTATTTTAGCTCTGGTTGAACTGTTATATTGATCTTTTATTACCCTGGTGCACACTGCCTTAATTGTCATTTACATAGAGCAGTGAATATCCTTTTTGGGCTTGAGCAATACTGATCTTTGGTTGCAATCCTGAAATTTACAGATTTAATAACCTGTGATATGTTGCCCAAATTATTTGTTGGATGGCTAGTTGATATAGCAACCCATAATTTGCAATCTGAGAGCACAATAGTCATCTTTACCCTGAGCTTTATGCTGGTTGTGTCTCTTTTATTGGTTACCATGTTTATTGATATAAACTTGATCATGAATTTATTTGCTTCCAAGCTTTTATTCAAGGAATCCATGATTTTGTTTATATATCATGGTAATTTATTTATTGCTGTATTTTGTGTGAATTATCTCTCCATATTGCTTAGACTGCATTGTTTACAACACAAATCATCTCCTTATTGTTTGACTTCTTCTTCTTAAAGTTAATTATTTGTTTGGCTTTATTTTTCACTTTGTTTTTGTCGTGCTGTTGTATCACATCAGTGCTAGATATTCCCTGTCTCCCCTATCAGGTGCATCTTTAAGCCCAAGTTTTCTCCTCAACATTAAGCGATGCAATCAAACTCTCAACACTGATCTCTTGTCTCTTATGTTTCAGAGATATGGGAAAATTCCTCTACGAAGGAGGTAACTTGGCAATGATGTCCCCAGTCACAACCAGTCAGGCAATACACGCTTGAGAAGTTTGAGGTCCTTTGCGATATATTATATTTCATGAGCCTGCTCAACCACATGACGGTTATCAACCATTTCGTAGTCGTGATATTGCTCCATGATATACAGTTTACCCCAACATCTGTTGCACCAAATTTAGTATTCCTTGCATCACTCGACTCTTTCACATCTTTTATGTGCATGTACATATCACACAAGATAATCAGTAAGAATGCTATGAGCAGACCCTACAAATATTGTGGTGGAATTCTGGAAAGCTCTTTCCACGTCAGAGGTTAGGACATTTCCCATAGTCTGCCAGCCACAACATAGTAAACGTTCATAGCCAGCCATCAGCCACAGAGTGGCTTTCACTTGCCATCTCTTGAAGTGCACACTGGTGAATATCTCCGGCCTCAGTGCACTGGCAAAGCCAGCCATCAATAAATCAAAGTGCCTAATATAAGATTTTGGATTGTTGGAAATATTAGCGCTTTCATGTTTATTTTAACCCAAAGATAAATTATAAATCTGATTTGATAAATAATTATCGGGTAATGGAAGCTTATCTTAGATGCACATGCACTAGCATCACACGCATATATCCCTCTAATAAGCTCACAATAACATAGCGATAGAAAACACATACTCAGTGTCCTGGCCGTTGACATTGTGGTTGTTGTCGGGGACGATGTTGGCATTGTTGTTGTTGTCGACAACGATGTTGGGGGTTGTTGTTGTTGTCACTGATGAAGACATCGACGTCTTCACCGACGTGGATCGGTGTAGTGAGAAACGCACGGTGAAGACAAGTAGTCGCGCTTCTCAAAAATCTTATCCGTCCTCTCTCGGTGCAAAAGCGCAAGGATGGTGTGGTTCCGGAGACCTGCTCTCCCGTTTGATGGTGCACGCGCGGTGCATGGGATGGGGAAGCTTGGACGACGATGAAGTAGATGGAAGTGTTAAAATCTAGGGTTTCTTCTATGTAGGTTCTTGACAGCGGCGACGATTTATATATAGGGAAAAACCGCGTGGGCTAATGGGCCACGAGGCCGTGCTATTATTAGGCTCACACATTTCCATATCTCAAAACTGTTCCGTAAATCCTGTAGAATAAAACAATAAAATGCAAAAGTATGATTGTGCGCATATGCACGCTCCCCGAGCTTGGGCTCGGCGAGGCGAGGCAAACATGCACATATGTTGTTCTCTTTCTTACTCCCATCACATGATCTAGTAGGATGAAGTAAGCTTCACTATTTAATCTTGTCACGTACTCTTTCCACTAGCAATATGGCACTAAAGAACATATGTCTCCATGAGATGAGCCTTTGAGAATTTTCAAAAAATATTTGTCATTCAAATGGACCTTGGCCCAAATAATTTAAACAAGATCAAGCTGGCTCCGCTGAAGATTTCTTCCTCGCTGCTCTGGCTCCGCCCCATCTCTGCCTTCACGCCTCCTGTCCAGACTTGCCTCAAGGCTCTCTCCTTGAGCCCGATCCACCACATTACTGCGCGGCCGGTGCCATGGCGATGGGATACCGTTCCATAGTGTTTCACAATTAAGCTCATTCATTTTTTTTTGAGGAAAATAATTAAGCTCATTCATTTACCATCACAAGACGGCATATATACGGCATATATGCAATCTTTTCGTCCATGAGCACGATCAGTGACGGTGTCGTGGTCAGGAAGCCGAGGGTGCTCAACATCTTGAGGTGCAACTTGCAAGACGAGATCAGAGTGAACAACGTGCTAGAGCTTCCTGTTACAAAAGGACATAGGGTCAGTCATCCACATAATTAATCTATTAACATATTCTTCAGACAAAGATACTTCTAAAATGCTAAAAACCTTGAGCCCTAACCGATCCCGATGTTGTCGCGCTGAAGCATTATGAAGGTCCGACGTCAGATGATCATTGTGATCGCTGCTACTGTACGTCTCCCTTCATTGTCTACGGTTTAACTTCACCAACTATGAATACGATCGAGCCCTAACAAGTTTAGTGCTTGTTGTGAAACGATATATTTGTGGGCAAATTC
This sequence comes from Raddia guianensis, assembly GCA_036346415.1. NCBI lineage: Eukaryota > Viridiplantae > Streptophyta > Magnoliopsida > Poales > Poaceae > Raddia > Raddia guianensis. Next base: position 58,833,640 of record CM070536.1, read on the forward strand.
GTAATTAGTTGCTAATGGTGGTTATTAACTAAAGAGTGGTGATTTCACATATTAGAGAGGGGTCATTCATAGCATTATTATTAGGAACTTCATGTACTAAAAACATCTCCATTATTCACTCCAAAGAATCTTAATATTTAACAACTTTCTCTTAGTGGTTAAATAACAGCCAAATAGCCTGATTTTCAGAACTTACAACACATGGTTGTATTTCTTATAGAACAAAGTATAACCAGTCTTTTCAGGGGATTTCACTAATTAAACCAATTCACTTAATACCTCCAAGGTATTGGAGGATATAGCAATTCTCTTATTCTTTGTAAGAGACGCACACTGCATCATATGTGTTTATATGGCTAAATTCAAAATCCTCATTTTATTCCATCGGGTCATGATGGGTATTTATCCAACTTTTATGGATAATTGGTGTGTTTTGATTGGTAAGTATCTTTCCTTTCTAGGAAAATCACTTTTCAAAACTATACTTTCCTTTTAAAAGTATCATTGTTCCATAAACCACTCTTTCTCCAAGAAAGATTTTATCAGATTTAGGAAGATATTATTCTTCTTTAAATAAAACTATATTGCATGGATCTCATGCATACATATGTCGTAATTTTCTGTTTCTTTTCACAAGAAACTATGAATCCATCAAGAATATCACTAAGGATTTTTCAAATCAATTTACTGTATATTCTTTCATATCATGTGCCAGACTTAACTTATAATGGAATATTTTACATATGAGAATAATAGTCTCTTAAAGTGACATTTGAACCATAACCTTTATCACCACATTATTTGTGTAATGACCCATTAAGTCTTAATCAATTCTAAGACTTATAGCTATCATATGATTCAACCTCAGTTGCTTTCTCAATACCCAATATGCACACTTCATGTGCCATCTGCCATGGACTTTTAATTCCAGATCTGTACTTTAGCAACTTTAGAGGTAATTTGTCGATAATCTTTTCTCATATTTCTCAATATCATAATTTATAAGGATATCTCAAAAATTAACCAGAATTACGTCATTTCCCAAAACGAAGATTCACGGTCGTTCCATATTTCCAGCATTACCAAGCTGGACTTGTCATCTTCACGATGATCATCTCTTAAAGAGTATTATATTGACGAAGTTATTTGATCTAAAATTGCAGGCGTCCCCGCATATTTAGGTCATTGACTAACAAGTCAAATTTCACAAAGATGAAAATACTATTATCCCAGGCTATTCCACTCTTAGCGAACCATTTACACCATAGTAAATGGTAACACCAAATTTCTGGCAAGTTCTCTGTTTATATCAAAACAAGAGAATAAACTAAACCTTTGTTTAGTTTTACTAGAGTACGTAACTCTTGATTAATATAAAGATCATTTCTCTAATCCTTTTCTTTAGAGAAATTATCAAGGTATTTAAATCTTTGGGCATTTCCCCCCCTAATGCCGAGATGCGATCTTTATTAACAACATACTTCCTTAATCCCCTGAAAAGACTGGTTATACTTTGCTCTATAAGAAATACAACCATGTGTTGTATGTCCTGAAAATCAGGCTATTTGGTTGTTATTTAACCACTAAGAGAAAGTTGTTAAATATTAAAACTCTTTCGAGTGAATAATGGAGATGCTTTTAGGACATGAAGGTCCTAATAATAATGCTATGAGAGCATTAATGCATCAGGCCTGATAGATATGATTGATGTTAATTATTGACAAGATCAGATGCAGTTCTAATATGAGTATTTGAATTGGCAATAAAATCATCTCCATATATCTCCGAAGTATTAAAAGGTCTTGTCCTATGTTTATAGGGAAAATCAAGACATAACTATGAAATGGATGCACAGGTTTTTGAAAATCTGTGTAATCCACATAATGTTAAATCTCATATTGGATATATGGTGGTATGACATGAAGTCATGTAAATTGACCTAACGGTCATTTCCACCAAATGGTATTGCATTATATAAGACACCACATGAATAAATATGTTTATAACAAATGGTTTGTCATATGTGGAGTCATGTAAAATTTAATGCAATTGGTACTCTGTTATTATATACAAAGATAATATATCTTGTATTGTATAAATGAAAAGGGTTATATGAAGGCAATATAATAAGATATATTGCTCTGCACACACTCTGGGAGGGTGATGAAGTCATGTGAATTATCTGTGAATTTATTCACTAAGTTCTTATTTGGAATAAGATGACTTCATACTATAGAGTTCAGGGGGAGAAAACTTCTGAACTATAACCCATTGGATGATCTTGGAGGTCATATACTGTAATTTTTTTTTCCTTAATGAGTTTTTCCTTTAAAAGTTTTTTCATGGCAAGGTTTTAATGAGGCAATATCGCAATACAAGTATTCATTTGCGGTGCATTCTTTTCTCCTTCCATTTTGTCCCAATGGGTTTTTAGAGGAGTTTTCAATGAGGCACGTGCATATAAGTTATTTACTAAAGAGGAGTATATGCAATGTACTCTTTTTCTCCATCCATTTTTCCATGAGGTTTTTGGAAGGAGTTTTAACGAGACATGTGCATAAGGAAGTTTAGGCTTCAAGAGGAAGTTTCTAAACTCTAATTTATGATCTTGAGGATCATATATTGCCCTCTTTTACTTCATTAATTTCCTGAGAAGTTTCTATATGAAGGTTTTTAATGAGGCAATATAATTACATTGTTTTTATATGATGTAAAGTTTTCTTCATCCATTTTTTTTCATTGGGTTTTTGGATGAGTTTTTAATAAGATGGTATACTAACAAAAATATACATTGGAAGTATAAATGTATATTAGACAATCTTGTTTTCTCTATCTGTTTTTTCCACAGAGTTTTCAGAAGGAGATTTTTAAAAGACATAGCTATACAAGGAATTTGCCCAAGGGGGAGTGTTGTGAAACGACATATTTGTGGGCAAATTCGTAATTAGTTGCTAATGGTGGTTATTAACTAAAGAGTGGTGATTCTACATATTAGAGAGGTGTCATTTATTAGAGAGGTGTCTCTTCAAGGCACTCATTCATTCTATATATAAAGGGGTTTTGCCCATTGTAATAACAACTTGATCATTCAATAAAGAATCACCCCCTCTCAATTCTCTCGTCTCTCTCACTGTGCTAATAGACTACAACAGTGCTATTGATTTTCGCTGTTACTTGTGATCATGCAATTGGACAAGTTAATGTGATTTAAGTTTTACAATCCGGCCGGGACGTCAAGATCGGCGTGTATGATGCGTGGGCAATGGAGAGGGACCTGCGGCCGAGCTGGGACGATCCGGATGAGTTCAAGGAGACCGTGCAGTTCACTTACGCTGGGCAGCCTGCCGCAATCTCGTCCCACCAGAAATGATCAAGAAAGAAGTCAGAAATGATTTGTCCAGGCTATATATATCTTTACTCTCGCCGTATTATTGGGTTCTGCAGTGAAATTTGCTGTGATGTGATATCAAACACGCGAACATATCCCTCCCTGTGTGTGTTTGGATCTCTTGACAAACGGCCAAATTCTACATATAATCTATCTTTGGCCAAATGATCGTTGTGCAGAGATTTTTACCACGACTTTGTATGCGTTGTCCACATAGTTGTGTCATAGACTTACCACATGACAAATTGTTTCGTGCTCAGAAATTCGAGGCCTGATCTATTTATATACTAGCAGTAAAAAGAGGGCGAATGCCCATGTAATAAGATGGCGATCCCTCTGGAGGCAGCACATTCTAGCAAGGTAGCTTGTGGTGTAGACCAAAGGTGGAACTAGGCGATTAGGACAGAAAGAACAGTTGATCTCGTCTCCTGTCGAAATTGTACTCACCGAAATTCTTCAAAGCCTTCAATCCTTTGACAAGTGCCACTGATACTTATTCCTTTTCGAGCCAGATTCGACATGCCCCATGGTCAGCCATGTTGCTGGGGAATTGAACCCAAGTGGGCGTGCACGGGTCAACCGGCTCCTTCAGGTCGACAAGACGGGGATGCATGAAATACAAATCCCTAGATGCCCTCCAAAAAGATGATCCGCTCCTTGATTGCCAACTTTTGCTTGCCAAAGCCCAAATATTCTTGCTGTGTCAAGCACGCTGTGTTATTACGGCCTCAACCCATGGCTCCTCCTTATAAATACATGCCCAGGCATGCAAGCATCGGTGCACAAGCACAAGGGCAGAAGGGAGGTCTTGCATGGAAGTGAGAGGCCATCTTTGATAGCCAAGGATGATTTGCCTGTAGCCTCTTGGGGGCTCTCGGTGCAGCGGCACCCGGAGAGTGGCAAACCGGCTCTATGGGCAAGTCTCCTCGGCTACCTGAGTGCCTCTTATGCTAACCCATGTCAGGCCTTCTCTTCTTCAGGTACAGCAATGAACAAAACTCACCACACCAGTACTTTACAAAGCACAGCATCTCAGGGATTCAGGGAATACCCTGGATGTATGTGGTGAGGACATCGTCCTCTATGGCTGCGGTGGACTTCTGCATTTCACTATCAGCCCAGCAGCATGGGCATGGCACATTATCTTGGGCCACCCCTTCCACAATAATTCATTCCACATTGGTCGAATGAACACCTCTTGTTTGGCCATTAATTGTTTCTAGAGTTTCCATATAATTATATATATGTAGAATGACCATGTTTTTTTTTAAAAAAACATATTGTATTGATAAGTACTAAGTCCATCACCAATTGTGTCCTATCACACCTTTTCACTATTCATTTACATTTCTCTCTCTGTTATTTTATTTGCTACAGTACTAGGTAGTCTACCTAGTCCTAAGGAAGAACCTGTTGGACATACTATACATTCATGATGCATTCTTGATCTAGCCCCCCCCCAAACCACTCAAAAAAAAAGATCGGAACAGGGCAATATCCAAACACACTGGAAATTTTCGAAGTGCAGAAAACTATGTCTATAATATATTAACATACCGAGAACACATGGTATTTTGGAGGTGACAGTTCAAAAACTATGGCTTTTGGATTTAAAAAATCCACTCGCTATCCTTTAGCAATGTATTGGCCAATTAGTGCCTCACCCTATCATTCCAACCTTGACGTCAAGCTGTCCAGCATGTCTTAACCAAGAGCTATTAAGAAAGACCTGAGAAGAATGGAGAACTGGCTAAGTACTTCCACAGAATAATATGCAACCTGAATATGGTGCCTTACAGATTATAAAGACAACCAGGAATCGACCTAACTATACATAAAAGCATTTGTTTTAAGTAATCTCTGGAATACAGCTCTTCTTTTACTTTAGGCATACAATCAACTGCGACACCATAGACCCCCAGTATTCATCACCAGCATTCCTTTACTTCCTTTAGTCAGTTACACCTCAATATTTCAAGTTGGAGAATCATCAACGATAGTTCAAATTGTAGAGTGAGCTTGCAGTTGAGTACATTTACATTACTATCAACCATAACAAGAAAGCGACACACATTCCATGCTATATATAAGCACATACACATAAAGTTTAAGCAAATCTACCTTTTATAACCAATAACCAGACACAGAAGGTGAATTACTTGAAAGTTCACCTGTATAGGAAATTAATCCAAACTATGTTTTTGGGTTCACAAAATGCACAAATTAATCAATACGTAGAGGCACAAAGAGCTCTAAAAATAGGTCTAAGAAAAAACATTATCATATTATAGAAGGAAAGTACACATATAGTGAGTGGCCTTTAATATTAATGGATACAAGTGTAGAAATGCAAATGAAAAATTGAAAATATAATTATAAAATAATATTTGCTAATGCTGTACCAGGAGATTAACTAATTGAATATACTAAAAAAATGTATTTGCTAGATAATTTTAAGTAATAAAATCATTTTTAGCAATCAAAGTAGACAAGCAATTCTGGTTTCTGGGCTCCATTTCTGGGTTGTTTACATCATGGTTGAAGTGATAATAGGCATACAAGTGAAGCAAATTAAGTTGAAGTAGAACAAAATCTGAACAAAAAGTTCAGGCAAAGAACAGGACAAATAGATACAGTATCAACTAAAAAAATTGAGAAGGATGAAGATGAGAACAAAAAGGAACAACCAATTGTTTTTTGCTGATACAACTTCTATTTGAAGCACATGGCAGGTTGCGAACTACAAGAGCAAGCCAACTTATTAACGCACTGCTCAGTCGAAAAGCCAACCAGAACTCCAAATAATCCATTACTCCTTTCATCAATGACTAAAGATTGATCATTTGCGCTGTTTCCAATAAATGCGCCTTAGAGTTCTCCCACTGTATTGTTTCTAAAGTTGTTTCTACAAGTGAGACAATATATATGAAAACAACCCCAAGTCCCCAACACATAATATGCAGAGAGCTGTAGATAAATGATATAGGGTTTGTTGGTAGTCTAAGAAGGCTGTTTCTTGCAAGATAAATGGCTCTTCTCTCTTAATTAATCCCCCCTTCGCATCATACTTTTGCTTAATTGGCATTTATAGCAGCCGATGTCACTGCATTGGGAGTGCCCTTTAGGAACATATACTAGATAATATATGGATGACTTTCACATGAATCATGGTCAAAATGTTCAGTTTAAGCTTTGTTTAGTACCAACAGGACCATGAAGGGATGATTGATGCAAATTGGTTGACTTTGAGAGGATGATAATAAAGTATAATTCAGCAAGGCACAAGGAGCTGAGCTGCTGCTATTGGAACTAATTTTAGCAAAGAATAGCTGCTAGGTCTTGATAAGGAATATGCATTGACCCTCTGTAGCCTTTTAGAAGGATGTACCCTATGCATTAAACTATGGCCTTAAGAGAGCTCAAGAGGGGAACATGTTTGAAAAGAAATTATGTTTCTAAAGCCAATAGATGGCACGCCGTCAAAAAAAAAAATGGCATGCCATCGTTTCGCTGTGTAACGCGAGGGCAAGGCGAGGGCACCGAAATTGAGTGCTCTCGCCTTTGTGCCTTTGCACAAATTCTTCCAGACCCAGCCGCAATGACCAATCGCACCTCCTAATCGCTGTTCCTTGAAGCCTGCAAATTGCTGTGCTATGCAGTTAGTTTCCATTTCTATTTCAATTGATTTTCATTTTCAAATTTTGTATGTATTTCATACAGTGACCAAATCGCATGAAACAAATTTTATAATTCATGTAAAATCCTGACCAACCCTTTTTTTTGGATTTTTACAATTTATCTAGTTTTTTTGCACTTTATTTTTTTTGCCTTTTAATGGTTTTTTGTTCTAATATGTTTTAAAATTTTAAATTTAAAACTTTTTGGTATTTTTTGAATTTATTAAATTTTGTTTGAGTTTTTTTTTTTTACCATGAGAACATTTGGCAAATTCCATTGGCAACAAACCAAACATACCACCTATGTTATCAAAATTTGGGATCCTTCAATTGGCTTTCATCCAAACAACATAAAAATTGCCAATGAATGGCCATTCCTTCGGTTGGTCATGACCATTCATTGGCAATGCCATTGAGGGCCATGAACCAACCATGCCCTAAATACCTCCCATGATCAGACAGAGGCTCAAAGGGAGAGCGTGTTGACGTGCCATAAATATAAACATTTTTGCAGTGGCAAATCCTAGATTATTTCTAAATAAAATTATGTAGAACATGTTAAATTCTATGAAACTTATGTGGTTGTCTTTATGCATCTATATCTACTTGGGCACAATATGAATAAGCATGTAAACAACATAGGAGTCATATCTCACTTCAAGTTAGTCCAGAGGACCGGAGGAGGAACCCTTTGCTAGCGAAGTGTGACTTGCCCAGAGGACCGGAGGAGGAACCCTTTGCTAGGGAAGCGTGACTTGCCCACTTCCTATTAAAAGATATAACTTTATCTCACCTTTATAAAAAAATTGCCCCAGTATCCCAGTAAGAAGCTACTTGGCTATTCTCAGTAGCTATTGCCCCCATGATATACCTACACAGCTGTACTTCCACCTACATTACCAAAAGAAAACTACAGATAAAAATCCCAGCTAAACAACCAACAGTAGGAAACTAAAATAAAATTGCCCACTGCACTGAAAGTATAAAATGTTAGCTCTCATCACCTAAGTCAGATATGGGCATGCTATATGACAAAGTTACTAGATAGAATCCACTTTAAATTGGTTTAATTTCGTGGAATTTGGTCTGATGAATTGTTATAGTGCGGAGCTGTGTGAGAGAGGGAGAGGACGGTGGCGACTTAATCTTGCTAGGTGCTAGGTGCCGAGCATGGCGTGATTGGTACGAGATCAATCTCTAATTCTTTGTCTGATATAAAAGATGTGATCCCTCTCTTTATATATATGTGAGGTTGGCGTTGGTCACTAAAAAAAAAGGAAACTTACATGCACGTGGGTCCTAGCATACGATAAGATAAGATGACGCAAGTGGGCTAGAACTACTGCTCAAGCGCACTGCCTCACATGTTTAAATTACTGGTCATATAAAGAAAACAATTAAAGATTGGTCTAGTACCAACCGAGCCACACGTGGTACCCCCCACCCAGCAAGACTAACTCACCAATGTCCTCTCCCTCCCTCTCACAGCTCCACACCATAACATGAATTTATAATTACAAATAGCATTACTACTATATAGCTTTTTTCATTTCTTTTCTCCAAATTTAGGTACAAATTTCACACTTATCAGATTACCTAAAACAGGAAACACAAACGCGATGTTTGTCTAGTAAAGCCATAAGATAGTACTGGCCCACCGTACCCATCATTTATTTATCAGAGCAGTGGTAAGGTAGTTGCTCACCCTACCCATCATTATTTATCAGAGCAATGGTAAGGTAGTTAGAAAACAGAGTTCTAAGCTAGTAATTGATGACAAAAGGAGGAAAAGGGCTCAAGCAGGCACAGTGAAAACATGAGACATCTGGTTTGAAATGCAAAGGTTACTTTACTCTACTTTCAATCTCATTTATTAATTTTCATTCTTATAATTAAATTTTACCATTTCAGTACTACAATGTGATGGAGCTTCATTTAAAATCTTCAAGTATGGCAGGAGAATCTGGACAGGAAGTAGCATAATGCAAATTAAGAAAGTAACGAAAAGATTAAGCAATAATCACATAATCACATTCATCGAGCAAATACAGCAATGCAGTGGGATCTTGTTCGCACAATTTTGTTTACCTTATTCCATTAATTCTTTCAAGTTTTCTTTCTCAAACAAATCCTTTTAACTACTGGTCAACGCCACATAAGATGGCTGACAAGAGGTGATCATCAAACCTATATACACGCTTGGATTGCCAAAAGCATAACTAGTTGTTGGCCATGTTACTACTGGCTTTCTATGGAAAGGAAACAAAAATTGCAATGCTAAGAGCTCACCAACTCAGGAAACACTGTCGCTCCTCCTAAGCTTCTGTATCGCAGCATACATCTTCCTCCTGGACCCAACAGCGCCGATGCCCATGTCCTTAAGGTCTTCCAGGGTTAGCAGCGGGAGCACTTCGTCGTCCACCTCGTGGATCTCAAACACCGGGGCGTACCGAGAGAGGCCGAGCCCATCTAACCACGTCTTCACGCCGCCGTAGCCCATCGATAAGGGGAGCCGCCCATTCGGAAGACCCCAGTCCGCCACGCCATCCGACTCGTCGCCGCTGGCCTCGCGGCTGCCCGAAACCCTAGCCCTCGCAGCAGCGGCAGCCGAATCCGACTGGTCCGCATCATCGTAGTAGTGCTCCTCTCCGTCCTCGTAGCCTTCGGCGCCGGCGGGAGCCGGGATCCAGGCGGTGCGCGGGCGGCGTTGAGCCGGCTTGGGGCCGCGGCGATGGGCGGCGGCGGGGTCGAGTCCATCCTCCGGGTGGGGGCGGCGTGGCGGGCGGGGGTGGGAGGAGGAAGAGGGCTTGTGGTGGCGGCGCGGGAGTGGGATGTCCGCGGCGGCGGGGTGGACGCCGATGTCGCCGAGGCGGACGCTGGGGCGGCGGCGGCGCTTGGAGTAGGGCGGCACGGGGGCCTGGGGCCCAGCAGCCTCGGCGGCTGGGTCCCCAGACGGCGGCGCGGCGGCGGCGCCGCCGTTGGCGTGGGGCTCCGGCGGGGGGAGATCGGCCATGGGGCGGCGCGCGCGAGATGCGTAATCCGTGGGTGCGGATGGATGGTTCGCTTCAGTTCAGTTCAGTCGCGAAGTGGAACTGGGAGCGAACTTGCCTGGACTGGAAGGGGCGGAGCACATTGCGATAGTGACACGTGTCGGTTTGCGCGGTGGAGATGGTCGGTTTGGTGCTCGATGCCGAGTGGTTGACTTCTTGACCAGAGGGTGAAGCGATGCGCTTGGGCCCATAGGCCGAGAAGACCTTCCAAGCCTACCGGAAGAAGCACAAGACTAGTCATGGGATTGGGCCGTGTCTTTTTTGGATAGTCCAAGCACAGTGTAATTTTGAAAACCTAAAACAAGTATGAAACCAAATGAGAAGAGGTTAGCACGGCTCAAATGATGTGTCGGGCCGGGACTAGAAACCAGACATCAGGGGCCACCCAGCCCGGCCCGACTGCATGGCCGTGCTTGGACTAGGGATGGCAATCGGTGGTATCTCAAGACGCCAGATCCTACCCAACCCGAAACCCAAAAATACCGCCCATACCGAACTCGAAAACATTGTGGTATAAACCCGCACCCATACCGAACCGATGGTACCCGACACCGATGGGTACCGACACCGAAAATATATATGCAAAGAAGCCGAAGAACGGATCGCCAATCCAGGCGGATCGAAGGGCGGATCGAAGCGGATCGACGGGCGGTGGGTGGCGGCATGCAATGCGGCAGAGGTGGTTTTCGGCCGCAGTGGGTGGATCGACAATGCTGGTAGGGGGTGGCGGCGGCGGCAGGCAGTGGCGGCGTGGACCACCCGAGGAACGGAGAGGCGAAGATAGCCGAGGAGAGGAGAGAGAGAGAGAGAGAGAGAGAGAGAGGAGAGGAGAGAACCTCACGGCTAGTGGCGGCGGCTGGTCAGATGTGCGAGTGGCGGCGGCAGCCATGGGTCAAGGGGAGGAGTATGGGCTACTACCGATGCAATGATGCCTCGATGGTCGATCTTGCGGAGGCGGGACTAGGGTTTCTTGTTTTAGGGAATGGGGAATTGGGATTGGCCTTGGTTGGGTTTGGGTACTTCAGCCCGCCGTGCCGCATCGGGCTTTTTTGTGTGGGCGCGGGGCGTGGGAGCATGGGCCGTGGACGGTGTAAGGCTGGGCTGTATTGTTGTAAACCTGTGACATACTGATATATATGTTTATGTGGCCCACATGTCAGATTTCGGGTTACCCATGGGTACAGAATCATACCCGTACCCGAACTCGACCCATTCGGGTACCCGAACCCAAAATACCCATGGGTTTTTCTGCCATCCCTAGCTTGGACCGACACAGCTCGAACTGATGTACGAGTCAATAATTTGTACTTTTCGTGCTTTTGTTTTTGCTCAGATAAATTTTGTTTCAACATGAAAGTTTTAGATAATTTTGAGACACGTATTTTTATGTACACAACTTTTTCATTTGAGTAATGCATAAATTTATGAAAATTATTTAGTGCGCCGGATGTTTTAGGACTCACGTCACACTTTTCGGTAATTCACATTTTCCGAGGTATTACTGTGCTCAAATGAATTTCAATTCTACACTAAAGATGTAAAAAATTTCAAGACGCATTGTTTTTATGTATAAAACTTTTTCATTTGATCAACGTACAATTTTATAAAAAAACATTTATCTTTTCTGTTTTGTTGAGCGTGCCGTTCTTGGGCCGGCCCGATCACGGGCCGCCGTGCTTTTGGGCCGTGTCGTGCTGGCTTGGCACGACCCAAAGTGTTGACTAGGCCGTGCCAGCCTGTTACACGACGGCCCGAGGCACAACGGGCCCGTGCCATGCCGGCTCGGCACGGACCAATTCCAAGCACTACCCCTAACCTGGGGCTAGAGGGTGGGGTTCACTTGGTTGGTCCGGTTGATATCATAGCCATAAGCATAACTATGAAAAGAATCCATCTAGTGTGGGCACACATCTGAAAGGCAATAAAGAATTACACCTCTCCCATATCTTGTGTACAATCTATGATTGTTTTTCGACGTCTACGACTTGCGCACGTATAAGCAACCTCGGACTACACTCGGTAGTGTGGTTGTTTAACACGTAATTAGCACGAAGCTTTGACAAATTGTACGACGTTGGAATGGGTAGAACTATAATATGTCCACACAGTGTCATTGACCCTGTGGATTTAGCCTATTTATTGATGCCTTAGTTATGTTCCTAGCCTATCCTTGTGCATAGTTGCTAGTGCTTGTGGGTGGTAGTTGATTAGGTTATTCATCATTTAATTACTCTTGTGACTTGATATGCCGGGGTCACGACAGTACCTTACGGAGTACCAATTTCAGGAGGAAAAGATAATAATTTGTATTTCATGAAATTACAGAAGTCCTTGTATGGGCTAAAGTAGTCAGGGCGAATGTGATATAATCGCTTAAGTGAATTTCTAAGTAATAAAGGATACACAAACAATGAAGATATTTCATGCATTTTTGTACAATGATTCAATGATGCATTTTGTATAATATTTGTGTACGTGGATGATTTGAACACCATTGGAACTGATGATGAAATTAAAATAGCAAGCCCCTATTTGAAATCTAAATTTGAAATGAAATATTTGGGTAAAATGAAATTTTGTTTGGGCCTTCAACTTGAGCATATGCTAAATGAAATACCTTTACACCAGGCCGCCTATACCCAGAAGATGACTGAAAAGTTTGGCCATGAGAAGGCGTACGCTTCAAGAACATCGATGGTCAGAGGTCAATGCAAGCCGACCTATACCCAGATCGACCTAGAGAAGAGGGGGAGAAAGTCTTAGGGTTTGAATTCTCATATTTAAGTGCAATTGGTGCACTCATATACCTAGCAAATAGCACACGGCCTGACATTGTGTTTCCCATGAATTTCCTAGCAAGGTACAGTGCAGAGCCCACTAGAAGACATTGGAAGGGGGCGAAGGATATCGTCCGCTACCTCCGGAGAACAGTCGATCTTGGCCTATTTTATAGAAAGAATCAAGATCTGACATTGGTCAGATATGAAGATGTAGGGTACCTACTAGACCCACACTTCGGAAAATCCCAAACAGGCTATGTCTTTCTGTGCGGTGAAACCACAATGTCATGGAAGTCGACAAAGCAGACACTTTTGTCAATGTCGATGAATCATTACGAAATTATAGCATTGTAAGAGGCTGCATGTGAGTGTGCCTGACTTCGAAGAATGACATTCCACATTCTTCTGTCATGTGAACTGTAAATCGAGCAAACTCCTCCTATCATTTATAAAGATATTGCAGCATGTGTCGCACAAGTGTAGACTAGATATGTGAAGAGTAATCTTACTAAGAATATAAACCCCAGGTAATTTTATGCTCATAAAATGCTTAAGATGAACGAAATTAATATCCAACACACTAAGTCATGTTAGAATATAGGAGACTTATTTACTAAGTCACTTCCTACATCTACCTTTGAAACATGCAAGAAAGGAATTAATATCAGAAGACTTAGGCCCTGTTCTTTTGAGCTAATCTGAACGGATGAACGGTTGAACGACTGAAATGTCCGAATTTCGAGAGCTTCTCGAGATAGTCTCGAGATTCGGGTACATTTCGTTTGACTTGCTTTTTAAAGTGTTAGAACCCACCTTCAAAACAGCGAAAAAATAGACTCAAAAAACTCAAAACATATGTGTTTTCAAAACGTAGATAAGTCGTTAAGCTGTTAAGACGTTAAGTTGTTAAGCTGAAAAGAACTGGGCCTTAAAGAAGTGCAGAATCCAAGGGAGAAACTACACATACTATGAGTTAAATCTTAAACACGAAATTTGAATATCCAAATAGAATGAATGAATGAATGCATGAATATGAAGATATGTTTGGTGGATCTGTATTACTTTTCGCTTAAGTGAGTTTTCAATGAAGTTTCTAACGTAAAGTTTTTAACGAGGCAAATCTGTGCGTACAACAAGCATATGCTATTTACTCTTTCTTCAACATTGTTAAGTCCAATGGTTTTGTGGAGTTTTTAGGGCATATGCATCACGCGTCAAGGTCCAAGGGGAAGTGTGAGGAACCCTGACCCTGGGGTCGCGCCCCTAGGGGGTGGGGCCCACTTGGTTGGACCAGTCGAAACCCTAGCCATCAAGCATAAATAGGCGACGAATGCATCTACCGAGGACACATATCTGAAAAGCAATAAAGAATTACACCTCTTCTACATCCTGTGTTTAATCTGTGATTGTTCCCCGACGTCTACGACTTGAGCACGTATAAGCAATCTCAGACTACACTCGGTAGCGTAGTTGTTTAACTGTGTATCACAAGTTTGCGGCATGCAGAGTTGCCAACTCCGATGGTAGCAAATGGAGTAGGAATCTATTTATCTTTCTTGTTAAAAAAAGAAATTTCCACCGTTGCCCTCCTGAACTCGCAGCAATTCTCATGTAGCCACCTGAACTTGAGTTTTACTTTCTCGCCACCCAAAACTTGTCTCTATTTGCACGGTTGTCCCAAAATTGTTAGGGCAACCGATAAGTACTGACGTGGCTGCTAATCGTTGATGTGGCTGCCACATGGCAGCTGAAGGATGACATAACAATCCATATGGTTAGTTATTGATGAAAAAATTCATAAAAATTAGAAAAAATCATAACAATTTGAAACAAATCATAAAAAATAGAAAAATGGAAAAGTTCATAAATTTGTTTTAAAATAAAAAAACACATTTTTTAAAAAATAAAATCTAAAAACTTAAAAAAAATAAAAACATAAAAACGAAAAGTACAAATTCATTAAATTAGGAAAAAAATAAAATGGGAAAATCATAAAAAAGGAAAAATCATAAAAAAGAAAACGTACAAAATTCATAAAAGTTAGAAAAAAGAAAAAAAAGAAATATAAAAATTAGAAATTAGAAATTTAGATGATGCGCTTATTCTTCCTCACTATTTGGTGAAGCCCCAACCAAGAGGGGGATTGGGCATTTCTTCTTCCAAATATCATTGTCTTTTCATGAGGAATTGAGATATTGATAAACTCTACTTGTGATTTCCATAGGGTGCGAGAGCTTACCTGGCAGGCTGGCACCCTATTGGATCCGTCCATGCCAAGGCGGTGGAACTCTGTCCAATGAAACCTTAACGGGAGATGGTGAGAGATTTAGCGAAAATTTGAGGATGCCACAGGGGCATTTTGATCGGTTCACGTGAAAAAGAAAATAGAAAATAGAGAAAATGAGAGGAATGTCAGTAAACAGGAAAAAACATGCATACGGTAATCAATAATAGTACAAAGCCCACACCGGCCGTCGCACGCGCGCCACGTGGGTGACCTCCCAAAGACTGTATTGGCCGGACTCGCGCCGTGTGGTTCATCGCCACGTGGCCGTCGCCCACGCCCACGCCACAGGTTCGTTCTTCCTGCCGTCCGCCCACGAAGCGCATGATGCGTTGTTGTTCTGGGTTTAAAGACAGCCACGCCGCTGCGCTGGCATGCAGCGACCAGGCGCGCGCGCGAACCCAACTAGTAGTGCTCTATAAGTGTGTTTAGTCCGTTAGCTATAAGGTTATGATTAACTCAGTATTGTACTTAGAGCATGAACAACACGGCAGTGTCGGTGGCCGGCCGTCAGTTAATCTCAAGACGCGCCGCCCGCCCGCCTCATCATTGTCTACCATTTCAAATTTATTTTCCGCTTTCTTGCAAGACGCCGATGTCGGCGTCTTTGATAGCTCCCCTGCTGGGGATGCTCTTATATGGAGAAGAGAAAAAAAAAGATATACAATAGCTACTAACTTGCCACTAGTCTATAACTGATTTCAATATATATATACAAAGGCCATTATAATTTTACATGCTACACTATGACCTTATTCTTTTGAGCTTAAATTAAATTAAATTTAAATTTAACTTGCCATTTTAACAAGCCAAACGATATAATATTTTGTAGTCATTTTTGTGTGGTTTTAAATGGTTCTTTTCGGGCTTCTAAAATAGATGGACCTTTGTATTTTTTAGGCATTTATTCTTGAATATATGGACCAAACCCATTTATTCTACCATCGTCTTTTAGCAGCATTCAGATGAATTTTGAGCATTTCAGCTAATCTAATGGCACAAATTATTGGCATTATATTTTATATCACCCTGAACTTTATTTAATATTGAAGCATAGCGTAAAAATAAACCGTAGTCTTACCAAATGAACCTTTTTCTCCGTACGGATATCTAGACATCACCATGCCGGAAGCGTCCAAAATCGATTCGCAGAATCCTTGAAAGGGAGGTGTCACCTTGAAATGTTCACACCGTTGCTCTCCAAAATCAATCAATTAATAATCAGTACAAATGCGACAGCACGCCGTGTCCGGTCGACACGTGGATGGCTTCGCAGCGCGTCGCTCTCGCGCAGCGCTCGCGTGCCGTTCCGTCGCCACGTGGCTCTCCCTGTGCGCGCAGCGACCGTAGCACAGCGAGCGTACGTGGCTCTCCCTGCGCGCACCGCTCCCGCGCAGCGACCGTAGCGCCCCGTCGCCACGTGCCTCTCCCCACGCGCAGACCTCACGCGCGCGCGTTAGCCGAAAGCGGCTCACCCACCTCTCTTCCCACTGCGGCACCTCTTCTCCCTCCGCTACTGCTGCCGTCTTTGGCGTCTCCGCCTTCTTTCCCCTCCGGCCTCCGCCGCCGCCTCCTTCCTCACGCCCTTTCTTCGCTTCTGGCGGCGCCACCTTCGGAGTTCTCGCAGCGGCGCGATGCAGGTTGGCCCCGAGGAGGCCAGATCCGGCGGGCCCAGATCTGGTGGTTGCGACCCCGGCCAAACCCCGCAACCAGTGCCTTTGGCGACTTCGGCTAGGCCGAGACGGCGGCCTCAGCCAGGCTCAGATCCGCGCCGGCCACGTCGGGCGATGGGGAAAGCGGCTCCGTCGACGTTGGCCTTGGGTGAGAGCGGAACTGCTGGCGGCGGGTATTCTGACATCTCCTTTGACGCCTCCTTCTCTCTCATTTTACCTGGCCGCATAGCAGTCGTCTCTCTTTCGTCGACGCAGCCGACGATGTTTCCTTCACCGCCCTTCGCCCAAAGTCGCTGATGCTGCATCCCTCACCTGAGCCACCTCTCCCGAAGCTACCGCCGTCTTTGCTCCGCCGCTTCGCCGGCCAAGAGCTCCGGCGCTGCCCGTCCACGTCGTCGCCCCAACTACAGAATAGAGCCGCCCATTGGCCACCGACGCCGCTATGCCTCCTCCCGCCGGCACGGCCCCAGCGCCACCCTGCCGCCGCCATCCAGCTTGCCGCCACCCCCGAAGCCGCATCTCTCTCTCTCTCTCTTTCGCTCTCTCTCTGTGTTGATTGTGGGAAAAGAATAAGAAGATGAAGAACAGGAGTCCCAGCTTCTCTCTCGCCAGAGATGCCAGAATGAATGTCACCTGTACCTCGGTCATGGACGGAACATGCCGTTGCTGGACTGCAAGTGACACCGTTCTGCACACCTCATTGCTCCCCTCCTCTGCATCTTCTCATTTTACATGGATCTGTTCATCAGTTCTCCTTAGTTCAGCAAATTTCTTTTCTTTAATTCTGAACTGCAGCACATGTTATAACCATCCTTTCATGCCGTCTTCCATGTGCTTTCTTTGTTTATTGCGAACATTAATCTCCGAGAAATGGAAGATCCAGCAATGACTTCAATCTGCTAAGTTTACATACATTGGTTCATATATTCTTCTTATGTCTATGTATATTTATTTACAGCGACTTCATTCTACAGAGTTAAATAAAAATTTCAGATATATAATATGAGGGATTACTTATAATTGTTCACATCAGTCCACAATCCAGATGATATGCCATCAATATCTGTAATGTTGTTCCTTCTCATATCTGCTAGAAATTGTCCTATTCTATTTTGCTCACCATTTCTTTCTTTGATCAGATCATCCTACATGATTCGTTTGCCTGCATACTTGAGGTAGGGGAAAAACACACTTATGCTCCATATACAGGACAGGTACATGACCTCATGTTCACCTTTTTTTTATTTATTTTGAGGATACCTCATCCTCGCTGTATGGAAAGGCAGGTTACTGCAGCTGTTGGAAAAATTCATTATGCTCCCCCTCTGTCGTGCAGCAGATGATTAGGTCTTCCTCTCGCCGCTAGCTTTTGCCTTTGTGTTTCCATCTGATTATTTAGGGCTTATTTGATGAGAGTTGATTTCATTTGGGAATTGGGATTGTTGTGCATGCAGGATGTACAGATTCAATGGGAATGACACCATGAGTTTTCAAGGTAAGCTGCTGATTCATTCATAAGTGATGGAACTCTTAGAATTTACTTTATCTGTATTTGTTTATTTTTGTAAAGGTTATACACTATCAACATTTGTTGTCACTCCGCTACTTTGTATCATTCATAGTTTCTATTGTTCATGTTGTTTAACCCCCTAATGATTCATCCTGCTCCCTTTTTGTAGGTTCAAATTGATGTGCAAATGTGCAATCAGAAGTCAGTGGTCTTGCTCACTGTTCTAAACTAATATATCATTAGCAGTGGCGCCTTGGTCACTATTCTATTGTTAAAAAAAAGGTCAGTGTCCTTCGGTGCCTAAGTATTGCAGTGTTGTACCAGATTTGTTATTTTAGTTTGACCAGACAATCTACATATGTAGTTTTTTTAGCTATTTCCCGGGCATTATATTTGATATTCACATCATCGTGATTTTGTGGACTATAGTCGGTTCTGATTCTCTATTTTCATGGCTATCATTTTGCTAAACCTGATTGTGGCCACCACTCTAAATGTCCTTTATGTGGTACATTATTATTAGACACATAAACAGCTTATACCAGTTTTTTCCATGATAAACACGGTCTTCACAGAATATATATATGTGCCATGCTGTAGGCGGTTTGTCCTGTTACAATAAGGAGCTTATGTCCAATTGAATCCACTTGAGGACACTCCCAGGTTAGAGATGTTCTTATATTTATATTTGCAGGGGCCTGGCATATTAATACACTAAAAAATGGAGCAAACACAACAATACGCTCCAGACAGATTGGTTACATTAGATTATGAATTCTGATTTCCTCTATGAAAATAGATCATTGCCCTGTTTCAAATGTTCACTGTCCACCTATTCTTTCCTTGCATAATGCAGGTTTACTCTCACTCATGATAGCTTCTTACTGCCATCCTTACCCTAGAGAGAGTGAGAGGCATGGAGCACTGGGTTTGAATGATATTGCTTTTATTTGAACTCATTTTTACATGGCCCAAATTAAGATTCTGTTGTTAAATAGTTTCATGGTTTAAAATAGTGAAGTATTATTATGATAATGATCTTCTACACAGATTTCATCATGAATATCTAACTCCTACGATAGAGCTTAACCTGTACTCGCAAATTGACATTCTGTTGTTAATGGTTTAAAGCAATGAAGTGATATTATGAGTGATCTTCTACATAGATTTTATCATGACTATCTGACTCCCTTTCATTATGTTGTTTCCTGGCGCATTAGTGAGAAAATGTCAATACTCAATAGTAGCCCTCTCGCTCCAGCACGTCCTACTAATTTTGTATTGACTAATACAATATTAAGAGTATTACTCACAGTGAGTACCATAGTTTAGTCCGACATGATACCTTATCACCAAAGCAGTGTATACATGAATTAGCCATTATAACAATGAAGTCCTGCTAATTTCAACACTCTTAGTCCAGCTGAAATTTACTAATTCAATATTGATACGTGATCTAATGGGCAGTGAATAGTATGCATCTCTGTTATTGAATTACTATTATATGCCTTAACGCCCAATATTTTTGATCTGTCTATTTTTTATTAAACATTTTAAACCTGTGCATGCCACATATATACCGAAAGAGGGTTGATAGATTGAATTTACAAGATCTGTCTAATAAAAAGGATAGGATCGTTTTGTGCTACAACTGCATGCTAACGAAGTTGTATCGACGGTTTGTCATCTGCTCTCTACTATTGGTAGTTTACTGTTCTTGATGGATTGCTTTTGGGCTGTATTGATGGTCGGAATCTAAGGGCAAATGTAGCCAGCCTTTGTGATTCTTTTTGTTCACATAATTAAAGAGTATAGCCTGTATTGTTTATTGCATTTGACTATGTTTGTACCTATGTTCTAATGAGAAAAATAGCTTGAATGACAAAATAAGCTAAGCAATGTTTCTTTTGTTTTTGCATGCTACAATGCTGAGGTAATATGACATAGGAACTCGGCCTTGGCGGGCCATGGGCCCGCTTACTCCACTAGTAATAGTACAAATGCGACAGCACGCCGTGTCCGGTCGACATGTGGGCGCCCTCCACGCTCGCGCAGCACTCTCCGCGCTCCGTCGCGTTCTGCAGGCTTCGCGCTGGCGCTTCTCGCCACGCCTCCTTCACTTTTTCCCGCCACGCCGCTCGAATTGTTCGTCTGTCTGATCTCACCGGCCACCGATTCGCCGTCATGTGTCTTCCACTGTCCCCAGTCCTCGGGGCCACCGCCCAGCCTCCCACCTCTTAGTCTCTCTCGCTCCCATCGCCCGCCCCTTCCCTACCCCTCTCTCTCTCTCTCGCTCTCGCTCCCCACTCTCTCTGGCGATCCAATGGCGGCGGCGGCGCGAAGGGCGCGATGGCGGCGACGCCTGGCCGGGCCGGAGGAGCGCGGCAAGGTCAAGACGGCAGTGGCGATGGCGTGGAGGCTTGCGGCGGCTTCTAGATCTGGAGGCGCGTCACGCCGGCCGGCGGCTTCTAGATCTGGAGGCGCGTCGTGGCGGGCGGCGAGCGGCTTCCAAATGTGGAGGGACGGCACGGCGTCGCGTCAGAGGTACTTACTCCCCCACCTCCTCTCTCGCGCTTTCCCCGTTGTCGCCTGCTCCTCTTCACGACATCTGGTCATCCCGACTTCTGGGTGGCCGATTCCGGCGGCAACGGGCTCTGGTTGGCCAGATTTGGCACCGGAGGCCGCCAGTTCGTCCACTGCCCCCTGGTCGCCGTCCCCTTTATCCTCTTCCCTTCACGCCGCCGGCTTCCCCCGTCCAAGTTGGAGCGCCGTTGCCCTCCTCCTCCCGGCCCAGTTGAATTTCTACCATGTTTTACCTTTTCTACCATTCTTTTGATAAATTGATATTCACAACTACATTAGATGTCAATTGTGTGTACCTTTTGACTTTTCATATTTATGGTGCCTACTGGAGTATTTTTTAAACATTTTTATACCTGCTTATACAGACACCGGTTGACATCTACAAGCACTAGGAAAAAAATTGCTTTGGCTCACCAAGTTTCTCTATAGGGATCTTCAGCAAAAGAAAATAACCCTGACATGAAACGCAGGGTAGAAAACTGCTATATCTTGACCTGTAATGTTTCACTGGAATACAAGAAAAGGTACATGTTTTACATATAAGTACTTTCTGAGATACTTTTGTTTTGAATTTGGCAGCACCAAAAATGAGACCGGGTGTATTACACATTTTCTTCTGTGACTGTCCATAATTGTCATGACTGTTCTAACCAATTTTTTTGTTGGACCGGACTGCTAAAATAATGTATCAATAGATTCATGTTAGTTATTCTGAGAAGTCGTGCAAACTTCTATAATTTTTACTGTTGACTGTTTTGAATTTCTGTTAATTTCTTCATGTTGTGGGCCAAAAGGTAGTGTACAACACAACAGACTGGCTTAAAATCTATGTAAGTATTTACAATTATTTTTTCCTTTTTTTTCTTGATGCATCATTGAAGGGAACTTAACTGACATGTAAGTTTCTCAGTGAAATAAATGCAGGTTGTTTTAACTAAAACGCAGAACAAAGAGAAAAGATGATTGCTGCAGAGAGACGCCAAGTTGATGAGCGTGTCAAGAAGATCATTGAGTTGAAATAAAAGGTAATTTTGCTTGCAAATATTGCCTTTTCTACTTCATGTTTGAGGGGGGAACCTTCAATATGTTTCATGTCATGTAGGTTTGCTCAGGAAGTGACAACAAATTTGTGGTGATCAATCAGAAGGGTATTGACCCTCCATCCCTGGATCTTCTAGCTAGAGCAGGGGTAAACAATCCTGGTTTCTTTTCGCTTGATGGTTCTAACTTCTAAGTTACTCCCCTTCTTGAGCAGTTTGAGGTTCCACTTTCAAGACTCTAGATCTCATAAAATTTAAGGATATCAAAGTCCCTAGAGAGAGGTGTAACACCCCGACCCCAACCTTGAGGTCCAAGGCGCTACCGCCACCTACCATACAAAAAAATTTGGCAGAACTTCCCCTACAATTGGGACATCCAAACAGGCCATAATCACAGTAAAAGCATCACAAGCATCAATATACATCCAACCGGAAATAAGTCGAAGCTAACACCCACCAACAACCACAACCATCCCAAAATAGATACTCTCGGGTAACCTTCAGAGAGTATCAGCCAAACAGCACAAGCATCCTTTAATAAGCTATTACACACTATCAAGGGAGCAAACAAGTTCTAGCTAGTTCATCATATTAACAAACTATTGGATTGGCTAGCTAGTGTGATAAGCAAAAGTGTGATCTACTCCCCTTCCCGCGGGTCCTGCTTCAATCATCACCTAAAAGAACAACATAAGAGCAAGAGTGAGTCCAGGACTCAAAGATAGTACATAATGGCGAGGTTTGAATGCAAACATCAAGACTAATAACATTATCATCGCCTCGCCCAAACAAACCATAAGGTTCAATGCAATGCAATGCAATACAATACAATACCATGCTTTATGATCTTTAACATTGCGCAAGACAGATCTCGAGCGTACACCCGTCGGTGTATCGCTTCTAACTCCATCCGTGGAGGTGCTCACCGTAGTGAGACTTCCCGCCATCCCGTGGGGTGCCTACCTGTAGGTCTTATCAAGAGCACACCGGATTAGTCATATAGCCCTTCCATAGTCCGAGCCCGTAGCTCACCGGACTAGTTAGCTATATGACTTTCTAACCGCCTCGCTCAATGCATGCTTTTATGGGTGAATGCAATATAAACATGGATGAGCAACATATCCCAACCTCATTCCATCACTATCCGCCACCATCCATTCATTATCAAGCTTATCAATCGAAAGCAGAACATATAGAAAGTACAGGACACTAGTCTAGCATGTATTACCACCCATATCGCATATGTACTTGCCTTAGTTACCCGGCGGGGCGGGAGAACAAGTGGTCGACGCCGATCCCGAAGCGGTGCCTACACATTGCAAGCATGACAATCAATCGATTTGATGCCCTTACTAAGCCAATGATTAGACGTAGTATCTCATTTAGCCATTCCCCTAACCAACCTATAATACACTAGGCTCCCAACTTTACAACAACCTACAACTAATAACTTACAAAGAGGCTGACCAACAAGGTTACTCGCTAAACAAAACATCGTCATGCCTACACCGAGCAGCAATACTCCGAAGCCATAATTTCTAAACCGCTAGGCCAATTCGCGTTCTTGGGCTCGTTGGAAAGCTAGAAAGATAAGCTACAATTTCTTCCATAAGGACGAGCCCTGAATCCTAGCCGAAACACTCTAATTCCACTGAACAAATTACTGCATTCACAGACCACAACTAACCCTTAAAATACAAGTCCGGGATTTGCATTCTTCCCAAAATCCATCCTAAACCAACCCATTCAAGAGCTAATTGCAGGAATTTTACCTTAGTTTCCCAACAAATTTCTAGGGTTTTGGAGAAAACCCTAGCTCTCCTCTTCTTCTTCCCTCCTCCTCCTCCCTTCACTTGGCCGGCCTCCCTCCTCCCTTCACTTCTCCTTCCCATCCATCCCTTCCTCCTAGCCCTTGCTGTTCCCCACAAGCAACCCTAGATGGGCAGCCACAGGGAAGGGGGACAGCCACAGGGGAGGGGAAACGGGAGAGGAGGGTGGCACAAGGCGGCGCCGGACGACGGCGGACAGCGACGGCGACGACGGCCGACAGCGACGGCGACGAGTGGGAGCAGCGGGGCAAGACAGAGAGAGAGATGGGGCAGGAGAGCTCGAGTGGGGAAGAGGAGAGGGACAGAGAGTTGTCTGAGAGCCTTATCTCTTCAGCTAGGGTGGGGAGGAATCGGTGATGGGCTGGGCTTTGACCCACCGGCCCACTGCCCCTTAAAGCACCGGTATTACAAGAGGTCTTGGAGAGTCCAAAAAATTATTTTAGGAGCTCTGAGAAGAGTTATTTAAAACCCCATCCTACAAAGTACTACATTGCTTTGGCTCACCAAGTTTCTCTATAGGGATCTTCAGCAAAAGAAAATAAATTTACTACCATGCACCATCATTTCTCATCAAGGCTGTAGCTGTCGTCAATCGCCAGCATATGTGATCAGTACATGGTAAAAAAAATCTATTCGTCGTGTTTTTGCTTGAGTAAATTCTTATAGTTTTTCAACCTTTTTTTAGTACAATTTCCCTCAAACTGCTTACATAGTTACAATAGGAGATATCGCCTTCGTTTTTGGTTATGCCCGTCAAAGATGTACCTTACTCAATGATGTATATCTCCTTAGCATGGTGTCCTTGATTTTTTTTTTGGGGGGGAGGGGGGTACCCAAGTGGCTAATAAAAGGTATGTTACTTTCCCAAGGAAAAGAATGATGACCTATGTGGGTATGCATCATTAATCCTCTTTTAGCCATCTAGGCTCTATGCCAACTTCCTGCCTAAACCTTATCTCTTCGCCACCAATTTCTTTGACTGCGTGTGCATATGCTTATTTGTTGATTTAATATTTCTTTGTTGGGTTGCTGATTGCATAGATCAGGGTTACGAAGTGTTTATTATGTACACAAATTAGTTTGAATGCATGGAGACACTACCGCAGAAATATATCACGCTGACAGACAATAGCCTTTACCATCCACCAAAAATTCTGGGTTTAATTCAATATATGGGCTGCTTTCTTGGTCATTATTTTGGAATTCTCTATTCATAGACTTAAATTCTCTCTTTCTTATTTGATATTTCAATGTGTGAATTTAGATTACATTGGGTAATACGAACTGTGTGTTGTCCTGATCTTTTGTGTTGTTGTCCAGGTACTCAAGACATTTCCCAATGCAACCAAATTTTTGGAGCCTAAGTTAATTAGAGAGAATTTTTTTAACGTTGGGTAATACAAGGTATGTGTTGGACTAACGTAGTACCATTTTATTTTTGTTGATTATGCCTCCCTCCATGAAAACAGACCATCGGCCAACTTCCAGTGTTTTTTTTTTTTTGTCATAGTGCTCTTTTTTTAAATGTTTGTTTCGTCCTAAAACCATGATAGGGTAACAGTTGCTTTGTGAGACCGATTATAATCATGGAATAAAGAGAAGGTCTCACATAGGTTAACGAACCAACACAAAGGTTTGGCTACGTGAAGTCTCGGTGTCTTTATTTTCTTATTTTAGGTGGTTATTAAATGTTCTCAGATGTGTTTATTTCATTTCAATTACACACGTGTTTATTTCAGCATGATTTTAGTTCTCTTCTGTTAGATTCTGATGGATGGTCTACATAGGCAAACCTGACAGACAATTCAAGTCAGTTCTTTTATGATGGCCATATCCACCTCATACAACTCAGTTCAAGTCAATAGCGAACAAACTTTTAAAAGTCCAAAATAGTATTATGATATAGTTTAAGGAGGCAGAATCTGTTGCCGCAAAACTTGCTCTAATGTTTTGTAACTCATCTCAAAAAGCAAGCTCACAGGAACAATTATTGGTTGGTCTAATATGTTCGTTTATGGACTGCTTAGCTATCATTGCATTGTCTGTTTATGTTACCTAATACATGCATCACTGTAGCGCTAAATCCTCTCGGCGCGCCATGTCTGTTTATGTTACCTAATACATGCATCACTATAGCGCTAGATCCTCTCGGCGCGCCACAGGCGCGCCATCCCAACTAGTAGGAACTTACAAAGCTGTAACAATCAAGTCGCATCTAAAGCCACAGTCCAGCACATTCGTATTTGGTAATTGGTAGTAGCTGCTTCAAGGGCTTCGATATTTCTACATGTGCTTAAATGTCCATGCACCTTCCAAGAAACATCGATCACGCTCGACCACATTATCCTAAAAGGTTTTGTTCGCGAGATCTTGTATAATACAGACACGCCAATCAAGTGCCATTTCACGCAAGTGGCAAAAGGTTCCTATTTAATGTCATAAAACTTTAAATTTCCCCATGTTCTCACTGCCTTGTTACCCGGGTGCAAGATGATGACTGCCCCTGCCCAACCCGAGAGGCCGACCAGACTCACCTTTCAGGCAAAGATCGTTTTCTCAGAGACTAATCGCCTCCTCTTGCTGTCTGGAGTCAAGTATGGCTCTAGGTCTTTTACCCGTCCGACAATCAGTCCCCACTAGGAGTCTTCCCTGCTGGCCACGTTTGTCCAGCACCGCGCAAACAGAATTTGACCGCAAGAAGCAACCAAATCCAACTCTAACTGACCCATCATTTTGTAATTCTGGAATCCAAACAGCATGATGCATGACGTAATTATGAAATTGTCTCTTTTATTTAAATTAAATAGCAAAGCACTTGCCCGTTAGCTCAAAAAAATTACGTCATATTATTTTCTTAAATTATTCAATTACTATTTTAATGATTATTTGTTTTGACTATTTGCACTTCTTTTCAAAAATCTCAAAACCGTATATGGTACGTTCAATTTTGACTTTTCATAGCCACTATAAAAAGTTCAGTTTTACCACATAACCAGATAAGTTCATTGTTGGAGAACACCGTGTTAGATTGGATAGATAAAAATCATTAGTGCAGATTCTGTTTGAAAAAGGTTGATTAAATAGTATATATTATTGGTAAGTTGGAACTTATGTATTTCATTATAAAATGAGAAACCTTCCTATGTCATCATAAAATTGCAAGACTAGAATATATGTCATTATGAACGGTCTTGGATCAAATTCTCCTCAACTCTTTTCATCTTTTCATTGCATTTCTCATTTCCCATCTTTCTCTCACACTCTCTCCCCCCATCTCTCTCTCCCCTACCAACTAGGTTGGTGACTTGGGGTTTAGCTTAGCAGTGAGCAATGGAGCTTGTGGGCGGCATGTTGGTCGTCATCGCCCCCTTCACCTCGATTAACTACTCACAATGGCCGAAGCTTGTAGACGCCATAAAAGGATGGGGGAGCAATGGTGGCTAGAGCTCTGGACTAGGAAGCGGTGATAGGCGGATCTATGGGCCGTTGGAGTTTGGAAGCAGTATGGTGGATGCAGTGATGATCGGAGCTCAGGGGTAGATCGATCTCAATGTGGGTTCGGGGAAGGAGATAGCAGGAATCGGTGCTAGCTAGCCTGCTAGCTAGAGGATGGTGGCAACACTAGTTCTAGGAACTCCAGTGAGTAGAATGGTTCCTTTGGTGGCAGTGCTAGGTCAATGGCAGGGGAAAAGAAGGGAAGGAAGGAAGGAGAAGGAAGGGAGGAGGAGGAAGGAATCATGACACTTTGGTATTTTTTTGTAATGGTCTTTTCTCTCTCTTTTTTTTTTGTAATGGTATGTGTGTTAATCTTTCAACTTTGTGATGTGATGAGACAATTTCATAATTTATAATGCCATATATGTAAAATGACCACTTTGCGGTGGCCTATATTTTACAATTTTATTGTGTTCTAAAAAAATTGTGACAGTAGTTAGCGATCAAAGTTGTTTTTAATAGACCGTGCTGATGCTTAGAAGCATCAACTATTGTTGACCGAAGGATAGTACTAGATTCGAGCTGGTTTTGAGCAAGCTAAAGGCATCTAGACTTGAGTTTTGCTCAAGGCCTCGAATCCAACTGTGTATAGAGCACAAACTTGAGATTGATGGAGTTCGAGCCAAACAGGGATGGGCTTGATGGAGACTCAGGCTTGGGGCCATCTCTTGATCTACTTGAGAAGGGTTTGAACTTGATCCATGCTCAAATTAATTTTGAGTGGCTCATCGGGTCTGAGCTTCCATTCCTTTCCTATGATAGGGAGTACTAACTAGTTAGTTGTCTCTGACTAGTGATACCCAAAATGTTGCCATCTTATAATGGGAAAGAACCTTACATGTTATTGCAAAGCGTTTTAATATCTTGCATGCCATCACTTGCCATCGCAAACAGGTAAATATTATCCACCGTGCCCTTGCCGTCAAAGTTTTGAGTTTCCATGGTTACACAAACTCGTAATGCCCAAAATATCTTCTTCTATCCTTGTGTGATGGACTAATGGGACCCACGTGGACATCCCTTCTTCCCTTATTATTTCTTCCTTCTTCACTAAATACTGGCAATACTATATTTTAGCAATCGGGTATATGCAATTACTCGGTGACACATAGGACATTGAAAAAGTAGGGCAAACAAAAAATATATTTTCTTGATTTAACTAACGAAACGGTTAACAATAGCATAAATAACAATATTCAGCTGATTGTAATGGAATGTATGTAAAATGAGATAAAACGATATATAACACATAAAGAATTATCGACTGTGCAACGCTGCTAAAAAATTACTACCCTTCTAAGATTGCTCGTAACACAATGAAATTGACAGTAGAAATCAATCAAAGCCTCGGTCAATTACGTTACCATCCGACGTGACCCGAGGAAAAGCAAGGACCCCATTTCCGATGGCCGCGTCCACCGCTGGAATCCAACAAAACAGGCTCTCCTTTCGCCGTTCGCTTCCTCATGTTTCTGCGTCCGCCTCCGGCCCCCGGAGTTTGATCCGCGCCGTCCACGCCCCAACGGCGTTCTGTTTCCCCGCCGTCCGTTCATTCCTCTATATAAACTCGCTACCCACCCCCCGCATCCCGCTCTGCCCCCCTCCCGCCGCGCGCCGCCACCGCCTCCTCCGTGCTCTCGCCTCGCGGCGGCTTCTTCTCCGGCGACGGGGAGAGGAGGCAGATGGCGGCGGCGCTCCGTTTCCCCGGGGTCGTGCGGGAGCCTCCGCCCGCGCTCTCCCTCCGCGCCGCCTCCGTTCTCGGCAGGGAGCCGTGCACCGCGCCTAGGGCTGCCAGGCCGGGAGGGCGGTGCTGGAGGGGCAAGGGCCTGGTGATCCGCTGCCAGAGGAGCGCGGCCATTCTGAAGAAGGACGATCCCGCGGAAGCGGCCGCGCGGGATGGGGAGGACAAGGAGGCGGTCGGGTTCACCGTCGTCATGAAGTTCGGCGGCTCGTCTCTGGCGTCCGCCGGGCGGATGAGGGAGGTGGCCGATCTCATCCTCAGCTTCCCCGAGGAGAGGCCGGTGGTTGTGCTTTCCGCCATGGGGAAGACCACCAATAACCTCCTGCTGGTACCAAATCAATAATCATAGCCTGCTGGGAAAGTGTGTGGGTGTTTCGAGCACCATCCCATGCTAATGCTGCGTGGTTGATCGATTGTTTTACAGGCCGGAGAGAAGGCGGAGAGCTGCGGCGCCCCGAAGGCGTCCGAAATCCACGAGCTCGCGCTCATAAAGGAGCTGCATCTTAGGTAGGTGTAGTATTCTGCCATTCGGTTTTTGTTCGTTCGGTCGGCTGGTCTGGAGATCTTGATCCTGATTATTCTTCCCCCCTCTGCTCAGGACGATTGAGGAGCTTGGATTAGACAGGTCGATTGTTTCGGGTATGCTATCGCTAATTTACAAATAAAAATGAGGGAATTGTTCTTTTGCAATTGTGTGCTTGTTTGTCAAAAATGATCATACATGGTTCTGGAGACTCACACATCAGCAAGCCAACTAACTTTGTCCAGTTTCTGCAATTCATCCGTCATCCCATAAGCTTACTGAAGCTTCCCATTGAATATTTATTTCAAAAAACGATATGTCTTTAGCTTACGCCTGACCTACTCCTACAAACGGGGCCAAATAATGCCAACAGCCAGAGACATATGCTCCTTGATCCAAGATTAATGTATACTTTCTTCAATTGGCTTGCGAGTTGCAACTGATTTTTCTTTCAGTGTTCCTTTTCTTTTTTGTGTCCTTGATCTTTCTGTTTTAACTTCTTGTTCTGACCGACATTCTTGCCACTTTGGGATGGTGATCAGTAAGGACTAAGGAACAACAAAGAATTTGGTTCATATGAAGTTTGCTTACAATGTATATTCTTAATTTGCTGAAGATATATATCTTTTTGGTGAGTTTAGCTTTTTGTATGGCATGCTTGTTGGTAGTCGAATTGCCACATTGTGATACAAGTAAAGTCAGGAGAACGTTGCCTATTTGTTAGGTCCTGATTGTCATAAGTGAATAGGTTCTTACCTTATTATTATTTTAAAAGGATGCCAAAAGGTCTATTGACTCACAAGGTTTTATGTACAATAACGGTTCGATCTGCTTAAGTTACCATCCTATCTGATGGGGAAAATCTATTTGTTACTAACACAAACAGTCCTTTACCTTTTTCATGAGAAAAAAAATTATTTCGACAATTCAAATAATGTTTGTGGTGGTAGGTTGGAAATGAAAATGTGAATACCAAGCTTTCCTTTAAATCATATATGATGCTGATAGGCCTTGAGGTCATTGTCATCCATTCAAATCATTTTCATGCAAGTACCTTTCTGTTGTGTGTACAATAGGGGCAGCTTGTGTACCCTACAGATTAGTGGTTGCACCTTACTGGATTTAAATATTTGTTTTATTTGTTTGTTTCCTGGATGGTTTAGCATTGTTTGGTTTTACTACATTGATCTCACTGTACCAGTTGAAAATAATTTTTTTTTTTTTGAGAAGGGTCGAAATTTCATTTCATCAAAGAATAAGTTACAGACAGACTCTTACAATCACTCCAGAGACACACACTGCAGAAATAGCCTAAGGTACAGACTCTGAGAAACAACCAGGGGGAGGACTGGTGTAAAAGACCCTAGACTCACAGTAAGTACTCAGTACGTATCAAAAGGAACGAGAGTACCAGACCGCTTCCAACTCACTCTAAGATCCTGCTAAGAATGCGGCCGCACAGATCAATACGAACACCGCACCCCACTGCACACACTCACAACAAAGCATGTGACTACCAGCTGACACCGCCAAACCTAAACCACAAACGAAACCCGGAGCGAGCGAAAAGCTCCCCCAACCCAACCAAACCACAGCCCCAACACCGCACGCGGCCGCACCATCCACCAACCATCTGCAGACCATCATGCAAAGGACAATCCGGCGAACCAAGGCCCCAACGCAAGCACGTCGGCCCCCCTATCGAGGCCCAGACGAAGGCCTGGCAACCACCTACACCCGCCAACCAGACGGGACCCGTGGAAGGACGCCAAGACGCAGAGGAGCTAAGACAGCGTTTAGCCCTTCCAGGGCCCGCCACCCTGGCGCCTAGCTGGATTACCTGCAAGTAGGTCCTTGGCCCCCGCCGGCACCGAAACCAAGGGCAAACCGTCAGAGCTGGAGAGGGGGGGAGCACGGGTAGAACCCCCGCCACCAATCAAGGCCGGAAGGCGGCGGCCACAGAGGCGATGGAGGATGGGCGGATGCCACAAACCCACACCCAGCGGCCGACGCCCCCGACACCGGCCAAGCCGAAGGACCTCCACCAAGACCGGATCTGGGACGGATTGCCTAACAAAGAGAAGAAGACAAAAGGATCTGACCTCCTACAACCTCCCTCCAACAAAACATTTCAGACGCCGACGGAGTCGCCGGTTAAGGAAGGACGCCGACCCACCAAAGAACGCACGGAGAGGACGCCGCCACTCCTCCGGCCGCGCGCTGCTCACGGCCGCCTCATTGGAGCCGCCACGCGTCCGCCGCCGACGCCGGGCGAAGCTCCCGGAACTCGGAGGGACGACGAGAGGGGACGATGTCCTTGCCACCCCGCCCTCCCACCCCACCACCAGCAAGGCCGCCCCGAGCACCCCGCCGGAGAGCCACCAACGCCAGATCTGGAGCGCACGGGAAGAGGAGAAGGAGAGGAGGGGGACGCGCTTAGCATGCCCACCAGCGTGGGGAGGCACCGACGGGAGGCGCTGGAGAGGTTCGCCGGCAGGCAAGCAGCGGTGGTGCTGCTGCCGCCCGGCCGGCGAGAAAACCAGGAGGCGCGCCGCTGGAGCACCCGGAGAGAAAACGGCGACGCAGGGCGACGGCGAGCCGAGCGGGAGAGGGAGAAGAGGCGGCGCCGAGCGGCGGCTGGGCGGATGCGGGCGGCGGCGGCGGCAGTGGAAACCCTAGTCGCCCGCCTCGCGCGCGCTCCGCCTCTTCCCCTTAAAATAATTAGTGGTCCACATAGTGATGCCTGTGCAAATTCTTGCAAATTTTAAGTGGTGGGCAATATGCATATCATGGACAAGCTGTCTGACAATAGATGACAGATTGCTGGTAACACAGAAGGTGATATGTTGTGTGGAACAAACACATGCTTTTTTGTCAATATGATATTTTATTTTGTGAATGTAAAGGTACACCCATATGACATGCAAATTTTAATTCCTGTATGCACCTCCATGACCAATGGTGACAAAAAAAGAGAAACACGTGGCATATTGAACTTAATAAATTTAAACATACTAGTTTTGTTGAAATTGAAAATTTTCTAATACAACTGAACGTTGCATGCTGGACCCTTAGTCATAACACTATCCAAGCTGTAATAACTCATTCATTAACATTTTGTCTATTGTTCATTATTTCACCTTTTCTTCGGCTGATTCAGCTCTTAGTATTCCTCCGTCTCCATTGGAATTCTGTAGCAGTACACAAAAAATGCCTTCTCACTATTAAACTCAACAGGTTTATTGGACGAATTGGAACAACTTCTTAAGGGTGTTGCTATGATGAAAGAGCTGACTCCTAGGACACGAGATTATCTTGTTTCCTTTGGTGAATGCATGTCTACAAGAATATTTGCTGCATATCTGAATAAACTTGGGAAAAAGGCGCGGCAGGTATATACTTATAGCAAATGCAACAGGGTTAAAACTTTACTTTATAGATTTTGTTTTGATTTACATTCTAGACCCCTTTTCTTATAAAACTTTTCTATACTTTCTTAAAATTAATGGTTGGAACCTGGACCTGTGACAATATTACAGTTGGTATTTCCAGATGGGATATTAATCTCTCATTATCATAGCAGAGTGACTGAGTCGTAGTAATATGGTTATCAATTCTGCATATTACTAGCTAAATTATTTATGCCTAGCTGTTCTAGTCCAAACTAGGTAATTTCTTTTTCCTATCAATATAATTAAAATTTGAACCTAAAGTTTATATTTTTATCAATAAATCTGCTATGGAACTGGTGTGAGCTTATGTGTAAGCTGTGTGCATAGTAAACATTCTAATTAGCAATTGACAACAACTGATAATTATTTTCACTTTCTTGCTCCTTTTTCCTTGTTTTTCAGTCCAGTTTAAGAACCACTTTTGTGTTCTTGGTTACTTTCCAATTGGTTTTATCATTCCTCTGAAAGTGGTGTGTTTCACAGAATACATTTTATTTATTCATCCACCAATGTATCTAACTAATATTTTCTTGTTTGCAGTATGATGCATTTGATATGGGTTTTATCACCACTGATGATTTCACCAATGCGGATATTCTGGAAGCAACTTATCCTGCAGTTGCAAAGAGGCTGCAGGGTGACTGGATTGATGACCCTGCGATTCCTATAGTCACTGGTTTCCTTGGCAAGGTATTTTCCACAATTCCTGTGCAAGTGTACCAGGTTTATTCTGTTTGTGTTTATGACAATGCACATCAACTTTTAGGGATGGAAATCCTGTGCTGTCACTACTTTAGGAAGGGGTGGTAGTGACTTGACTGCTACAACAATTGGCAAAGCTTTGGGATTAAGAGAAATTCAGGTCTGTTTTCTATTTTGGTGATGAATTACCTGTTGAAAGTCCAGTTGCTTCTGAAAACCCTTTCAAGGTCTTTAAGCTGCTATTTACAAATGGAACAGATTCTTAGATTAATCCATCCAGAAGCATTGTCTCTGCAGTTGAGAAGTTGTCCAGATGTTTGACCAAATTACAATTCATTCTACTAATTTGTAATAGATTTGGAAGGATGTGGATGGTGTGCTGACGTGTGATCCTAATATCTATGCAAATGCGATGCCAGTACCCTACTTGACTTTTGATGAGGCAGCTGAACTTGCATACTTTGGTGCACAGGTATCGTTTATCGTTTATTACTCCCTCCATTTTTTTTGTACAAGGCATATAATTTGAATCGTCTTGTTTTCAAATATAAGGCGTGCATGCAAATTTATTGATGTTTCTCTTGTCTATGCTTATTTATACACAATTCTCTGTCATGTGTTTATAACCAACTCTCACATGACGTTCTCTTTCATATTTCTAAAGTATTGATAACATGGACAACATGGTCATTTTCTTTTGACTTTCTCTTGATTCCATCGCTTCTTTAATTTGTGTGCCAATTCAAAATACCTTATATAAAAAACGGAGGCAGTACCATTTTGTTGATCGAATAGTAGATGATTGCTCATTGCTCATTGCACACAAACCTCAACCCAAAGGATTTTTAATGTATATGTGTTTATTCTGCTTGACTTTTCAATATTTTTTTTTAAAAAAAATATTTCGTGGTTTAGGGAGTTGGCTGTGTAGGCAGGGAACAATATAGCATTGATAACTTTTTTGTGGTTATATGTGTTGCTGGAGCTACGCTTGATACTTCGTTAATTTAGTAAGCTCAATATTCCATTATCACACTTAACAGAATAACCCACCACTTATTAGGTTTTGCATCCTCAATCAATGCTACCAGCTAGGGAAGGTGGTATACCAGTTAGAGTTAAAAACTCATATAACTGTCAAGCGCCTGGAACTGTCATCACTAAAGCAAGAGATATGAGCAAGGTTTGTTGCATTATATCAGTATATTGTGGTTCTTCCATGTTTAGTTACTTGTTACTGTTCCCTGATAGTAAATTATTATACAGAGTATATTAACCAGCATTGTGTTGAAATCAAATATTACCATGCTGGATATAGTGAGCACAAGGATGCTCGGTCAGTATGGTTTTCTAGCAAAGGTACATGTAGCTACAGATTTGTACCTTCTTTCATTGTTTTGTAAGTTATACATATGTTTAGTTATATCCTTTATGCATTTGGATAGGTCTTCTCTATATTTGAAGATTTGGGCATCTCCGTTGACTGTGTGGCTACTAGTGAAGTCAGCATATCATTGACTCTAGATCCATCAAAATTGTGGAGCCGTGAATTGATCCAGCAGGCATACATTTGAATCATATTACATTTTATGTTCTATTCTCTGTCAATACTGCCACAAATCTTTTTGCCATACTGTTATTTTTACGTGCTACTGATACAATATTTTGTTGTGATGATTTGGCAGGAGCTTGATCATGTTGTTGAGGAGCTTGAGAAAATTGCCGTTGTCAATCTACTGCAACACAGATCAATAATCTCCCTGATAGGGAATGTGCAGAGGTCGTCATTGATTCTTGAAAAGGTTAGAGCTACACATGATAATCTTAGTAACTGCAACCTTCTTTCGTCCATATATATATTGTTAAAGAAGAAAGATCACATACAATTCTGCCTGCTTTCACAATGTGCAGGCTAGGAATACGGATTATAGTTTTACTTCCCAGTGATAGATGCTTGTTGTTTCATTCCTTGTTGCTGATTTCTGTTGTTTCATGCCAGGCATTCAATGTTCTGCGGAGAAATGGCATTAACGTCCAGATGATCTCACAAGGGGCATCCAAGGTACCCCCTTCCTAAACGAAGGAAACATTATTGTTTGCTGCTGCCGCTGCTGCAAACATCTAAAGGAGTAACGGTGCTAATCATACATACATAATCAGGTGAATATTTCTTTGGTGGTCCACGACAGTGAGGCAAAACAGTGCGTGCAAACCCTGCATTCGGCCTTCTTTGAGAACGGCTTCTTGTCAGAAGTCGAGGGAGCTGATCTTCCACACAACGGCTCGCCAGCGAACTCCAACGGCGCTATATAGGGAAACTAGTCGACGCTGCCTTAGGTTAAAAAGATCACTTAAACTATACCTATTTATTTAGGTCACCGGAGCGAACCCCGGCCCTGGCCCAGCTGGTGTTGTCATAGCCTGAAAGAAGCACTAGTTTAGCATGATGTTGCCAATATTAATTCTTTGTTTCATATGCAGACGAGTGCTACCACAAGTAGTTTGTATTGGGCTCTCTGGGTGGTAATAATATGCATTGTTCTGGATTGTGCTATCACTGCACCATCACGGTGTTTGAGCTTGACAATAACAGTTGACGCACGGGCCTTGTTCTTTTCTGCTGAAATCCCTTCGTTGGATCCGACAAAGTCTGGATCGTTGAAGGCGTAGCCTCTATTGGTCACTAGTTAGAAATTTTTTTGTTGTTGTTGTTCGGTGTTCTCCGTTTTAAATTGTAGTTCACGTTGACTATTAGATATTCTATTTGACCATTCGTCTTATTTAAAAAATATATGTAAATATTATTTATTTTGTTGTGATTTGTTTTATCATTAAACATATTTTAAGCATGACTTATATTTTTGCATGTTTGTACTATTTTTTTGAATAAGACGAATGGTTAAAAGGCATTTTTGAAAGTCAACAGTGAACTAGAATTTGGAACGGATGGAGTAGTTGACTAGATCGGTTGCATTGTCAGTCAGGTTGATCATCCATGTTGTGTAATTGGATTGCCGGAGGTGGATGGTGGTTTTCCTATTTTTCTCATCTGGTGGTGGTGTGGGTTGCACCGTGGTGATGTGCGGCGCCTTGTGCTGTGTTGTTTTTTTTTAAAAAAAATTTACTTTTTCTATATTTTTCTTTAATTTGAACAAATTGGCAAAGCTTCACACCTTGCTTAAAAAAATTATCGGTACACGACGTACCGAGGTACCTACGCCAAAGAAGAGCAGGATGCGTGGTAGCTCGGCGTAGAGCGGGCGATCAGACCCCCACGTCGGGTCTGAGCAGGACGTGTGGTAGCTCGGCGTAGAGCGGGCGATCAGACCCCATGCCGAGCCGGAGCAGGACGCATGGTGACGAGTCGAGCGGGTGGGCACTAGCCCCACTTAGCTGGCGCCCGTGCGAAAGGGGGAAGCTTCTCGGCTAAGGCTCCCCAACGTTCAACGTATCAGCCGCATTAAATGCGGGGATTCAGGCGTGCGAGGCTGAGAGAGATGATTGCATGCACTGTAGCCTATCCAGCGCACTGTAGCGGTCATTCTATCACTGTGTAGCGGTAGAAGCAAAGTGGCGCCTGTGTCAGGCGCCTCCCACGTCCCGTCAGGTGCAGCGATCGAAGAAGCCATTTAAGCTGTGGACGTCAGCAGGAGCAAGTGGGCGGCGCGGTGACCAGAGTCCCACCAATGAGATGTCTTCGCCGTTCTCTCTCTCTCTCTCTCTCTCTCTCTGACCAGCTATCCGCCCCTTCTAGTATAAAAGGGAGCGGGGGCAGAGAGAGAGGGTTGGATCCTAAGCTGTTCACATACACACACATCGCTGTAAGAGCTCTCGAGCAAGAGCGTTCCAAATCTGAGAATACCATCCTCGCAGGAGTAGGACTGTTACCCACATCGGGGGTCCGAACCTGGGTAAATCTGCTGTCTCCCTGTGAACGTGAGTTGGAGCGATCTAGCGGCGAAAATTCCCCCGGACTGAACTACGAAACTCCCACGAGACAAATCTGTATGGTTTAGAACACCGATAATTATGGCACGTAAAAATTATATCGTCATAACTATGCGAGAAAGTGAAAATAAATAAATAATAAAGGGTATTCAGATATGTGGCACACTAGCGCTAGGCTTGATGTGCACTGCCATATGCAAGTATTAAGACAACTCGTAGGGATGGCAATCGTGTCGGTACCTCTAGATATATCCCCTTCGTACCCAAAACACGAAAACTATACCCAAACCCGAACTATTTAATAGGTATAAACCCATGTCCATGCCCTAACCTGGTAAATACCCGAACAGGTACCCCAAACCTGAAATACAGAATAAACCTATATCTCAATATTGAATACAACATATATGACACTAGATAATTTTAATTCTAATCTATCATCAACTTTGAACATATAAACTCATATTTAAACTTTATGCTTTCATCAATACAAATTTATTGATAAGATGGTGACATGTCATATTCTATTTAGTTTTATAAATCTTTTTTGGTACCCATTGGTATCCATGGGTGTAAAAATGAACCCAAACCTGAACTCAAAATTTGAAACCCATGGGTATAAAATAAAACCCATACTCAAACCCATTGGGTCGGATACCCATGGATAAAATTATCATCCCTAACAACTCGACAGACATCCTGTCGATAGTATTAGGCCTGTTTGATTTTTAGTTTTTGTTCTATTTTTGTTTATTTTTTTTATATAGTTTATTCAACGTAACATTTTGAAATAATCTTTTTAAAACTTTGTAGAGTTCTTCTCGAAGATCTTAAAAGTTTTAAAATGAATTGTTCAGTCTTTCCATGCCTACTTTTATAGTCATTAATTTTTTATAGTCATTAACTTTGAGTAAATTGCACTTTTGCCCCCTGAAGTTGGACGAAAATCTCACTTGGCCTCCTAAACTTTGTTTTGTCTCACTTGGCCCCTTAAAGTTGTGTTTGGGTGCCACAAAAGCCCCTAGAAGTTGGATCCCATTGCAACACAGCCCCTAGAAGTTGGCTTCGGTTTCAAAAAAATTAGCCTGCGTTGCAACTTCAAGGGGCCAAGTGAGACAAAACAAAGTTTAGGGGGCCAAGTGAGATTTTCGTCCAACTTCAGGGGGCAAAAGTGCAATTTACTCA
The DNA here is from genome assembly GCA_036346415.1 of Raddia guianensis. Taxonomy (NCBI): domain Eukaryota; kingdom Viridiplantae; phylum Streptophyta; class Magnoliopsida; order Poales; family Poaceae; genus Raddia; species Raddia guianensis. Next base: position 58,872,500 of record CM070536.1, read on the forward strand.
TTAACTTTTATAGTTGCCGTTTTCTGTATCGCAGCTAGCAAAGTTTGTTTGGAGATATATTTATTCACAAGTTGCAAGTAGAATCAATTTATCATAGGCTAGTTTTCGCACCATAGCATTACACCGCGTTCAAATTTTTTTTCGTCGCTAACATTAGAACGTGGGTTGCCCTACCAGTGTAGCAAATAAAATAGAAAAAAAGAAAAATGTAGATGAACAATGGTCGAATATTTGGTGATGCCTTACCACTCATCGGCACAGTTGGTCTTACTTAAAAATTTGCATGGTCTCATACATATTTTTCTCTCGTTACTGCTGTTTTTTTTTTGTTGTAAAAACTATGTTATTTTTACTGATTTTTTATTTAAAGCATCAATATGTTTCTGTCATGAACTTGAAGGGGAAGAGGATTTGGGGATAGATCAGAGGAAGAAGAGATTCATGGTGGAGAAGAGGAACAGGAAGGGAATGAGAGAGGCGAGAGAAGGAAGGTAGGATAGGACAACTTTTTCCTCTGTTGCTTCCCTTGTCGGACACACTATGGCCCAATGGCCCAAACATTCAAATTATAAAACTTCCACCGTCAACCCCCATTCCTGCTACGCAGGACGATGTCAACACTCTCATGCGCTACACCTTCTCTCCTTGGAGACACAGCTTTATCCCAAGCTGGAGCAGTTGGGTATTTTGTGCTAAGGACATTGCAATCTTCCCAAGTTGCCATCGATTGAGGTAGAGAAGACCACTGTATCCAAACTTGAGTGTGTGCAACACTGCACTTTGTTGAAAATCATGATGTTGATGCTAGATTTAAATAAATCGGAGGCCTGATGTTTGGTAACGTACTTCGGCTCTCAGCCTACATCTACGGAACAAGGACTATAGATGCTTCTCCCCAACAACGCAGTATATCGACCGCCTAGGTCACGGCCTTATGCTGGCCACGACCACCTACGTGTCTACGTCACTACTTGGTGGTTATAGGTTACACCAAGGGTGCCCTCTATTTATATATGTGAGATTATGTGGAGGTTGCTCTATATTGTGATGAATGATATTGATAAATTTTGTGCGTGTTTGAGTGGTTTCAGGCTCGTGCCACCGTACTGGGTCCGGTGGGTCTGTCCTTGGCTAGGGTTGCACTGTTATGCATATTTTTTGGTGCAATGTTTGGGAATTTATGTGTGTATCTTGAACATGATTAATTATGGACTAACCTTGCAGGTAACGAAGGTAAGTGGATGATTTCGGACTAATCTTTGTGGAACAAGTCTAGGTGTACTGTTGTTGGAAATAGGTTGTGGACACGAATTGGAGGTCCACAGGTCCTGGACGGTGAGGAGTTCGCGTGAGACGGTCGGACTAGGACTTGTGGTCGCAAGCATGGTGTGGAAGATGGACCCCATTTGGCGAGGGGGACCGAGGCAAGGCAGGAGGATCGCGAACGTTGGAAACTTCGCAGTTGGGTTGAAACCGGTTGTGTTTGGTAGGTGTGGGCCCGACGCGAGCATGTATGGGAATATGCCAAGGAATATATGGATATATTTCTTGGGTATTTCCTATTTTAATTGGTTTAATCTCATCCCTTGGATGTGGAACCTATGGTGAATGTAAAAGGATCCTTGGAGGCGGCTACACCTCTGCTACAAAAGCAGGGGTGGAGGGAGGCCTCCACAAGCACCTTCCATTTGAGTTGGCTGAGATTTTTGGTGTGTTTGGTGTGGCTACCAGGTTGGTAGCTCTTTGTAATTGCAATGAAATTAACCAAGTTTCTTCAAGTTCATGTCTTGTTCTTTTTAGTTCTTAGGTTTTGATATTGTTATTTTCATGGTTTTTGCTGCAAATAGTTTATTTGTCTCCTCTCTTTCTCCATGCCTATGATCCATGATGTCTTGAGTTTTCTTATATGTTTTGAAACCTTCTTTGCAACCTAGGGTAGGGTAGGGATCAAAATTTCCCACTATTTGTAAATTTGTTCAAAACTTGTTCTTTGTGCAACATTCAGTGTTTGATATTTATAAATCTTAAAAAAATCATTTTTGAGTGGTTCCATTTGGAGAAGTTTAATATGGAAATCGGGCTATAAGTGGGCCATTTTCTATTGCAATGAGGGCTGCTCGCCTTTCCTTTTGACGACTTGGCTTCCTATCGCTGACTTCCATATCTATCAAAAAAAATTGAAGTCATGAGGATTCTTCGTTGGGTGCAGTGAGGTGTAAACTGAGCCCTAAACTTTCTGCACGAGGTCCCGAGCGGACTGTAGTGTTTGAATTTTCTGATTTTTGTGCAAGGATTTTTGAGGTGATTTTTGGTTGTGTGGTTCTTGACTCGTCATTACATTGAGAGAAAATTCCCAAAATTCCACCAGATACCTCTTGCAAGTGAGGACAGTTGCTGAAGAATCTATCTTGCTTTTCTAGAAGTGACTTTGGTGGTTTGGCTTGATGTACTTTATCAAAGCAATGTTTGAATTGATTCTCTTTTGTTTGGACACTTGATAACTAGTATTGTGACTAAAAAATCCACTTATATTTTCATGGGTCTCAACCATGCAACCTTGGAGTATACATAGCTATCAAGGTGTTCGATTTTTGGATGGTTGGTGAGTTTAAGGAGCACCAGTCACGAAGAAAAATTTTCAAGGCTCCCATTCACCCCTGGTCGAAATCTTCAAGACTCCCATTCACCCCTGGTTGCCGTGGCGGGTTTACAATATAGAAGCCATGGTACTAATCTGAACCTAACACAACCCTCCCCTATCTATTACAATACAAAGTCCACGTAACCGATTTGTACACATATTTGACACAAATTCTAACAAACTCCACCTTGGCGAATATGACATCTTCCATCTTGAAGTCATCGTAATGTAATGTGCGAACCCCTGTGAGACGAAACTCCTAATTACCACATGCTAATGACATCTATGAACTCAGATACATGAGGTAATTGTGTGGACGTCAGCATATACACCTGAAGTACATAACTCTGACTATGTCACTTCAAGTGCATTGCTCAAGTCAGTGTATTGTAGTAGAACAATAATTAAATAGAGTCTCGTGCTTTATTACATCATGATTCCACATAGGGCCGAATGTATTAATGATACAATAAAGTCCCTTCTTGCTTTAAACGTACATGGCAATGGTACTCTATCTTTTATTGTAATACTTCACCTCTTAATGTTACGCGAGGACTTACTAAAGATAGTCTTCTAGAGGGTCCATATCCTCCGGATATGGCTCCATCTCGGAATACTCATTGGTGATAGGGTTGTCCTAGCAGTCATTCACAATGTCTTTCGGGTTCACATCTAAACAAGGTTTTAATAGCAAGAGTGAGTATGGAGTACTCCGCAAGCAATAATAGCAACATTAAAAATCCAAGTAAACCAAGGAAAAACCTTCGTTAGAGCATGTGTACTCCAGTCTCTTCCTTCTACCTTACTAAAATAAAATTCCATTTTATTTAAAAGAGTTGACCAGTTTTGATTTAAGAAAAATCTACTAGCACTCATATACGAGGAAGCTTAGCCTCCATAATCTCTATTCCAAGAGACTGGCATGAATTCATGATTTTACTCCGCGCAGGTTTTGTACCACTGTAACCATAGTTGCTTCGAATAAATCTAGAACTCAGAGTTTTTACTCTATTTTGGTAGGTTACATCACTAGACAGGTCGTAGGACAAGTGATGACGATTAACTTTAGATATTCCTTACTCACAACCTCATCCTCCATCACTTATTATCATAACCGTTTTACTCATTTCTGATGCCGGCCAATGAATATCATCTCGGCATAATATAGTGCCATCGGTCAGGGATACCACGGGTGCGCTCACCCTAGGTACGCTCACCCATCCCTCCTAATTATCTACTTACCCAATGTGGAGAATATAACCACCGCATAGGTAACTTTCTTTGATCGCTACGCGAGACTAAGGTTGATACGATTTTAATACGACTCATTATCCGAGTGATAGATATGTGTCCTTATATGCTAACATATGAAGGGCCCCGCCTGACCTCTGCACCTTTCCAAGGCATCCTTCACCCACCATAATAATTCTAACGACTCGATCACTCCATCGATCAATCCACCACTTCCTTCATCCTTGATGCAATTTAATTATTAAGTAAAACTTTAAATGCAATACATGCTAGACGTGCATATGCAAAAATAAAATATATAGTTGAAATACACTATTCAACGTCAAAGGAATGCTTGTCTTCTATCTCAATCGAGTACCCGGTACTATTCTCCGGTTGATCACTCTCAATCGGGTGATTTAGATTAAATCCTGCAATACTGTTAATCGACTTCAGAACGTAATAGAAATAGTAGAACTATTTACTGATTTTGGAAAGAATTTAATTCTTCATTAAGGTCTTAAGTTACTGATTCATTTAATTTAATTTCTTTTATTTTATTGAATTTACTCAAATTTTAAAAGAAAAAGGAGGTAAAAGCCTTTGGTCCTACTAGCCGGCCCAGTCTGGCCCACCCAGCCCATCTGAACCCATTCCCCTTTTCCCCAAATCCTTAATTTCCTAAACAGGAATTCCTAGAGCAGTATCCCGTCACGACGGATACCTCCCCATCGACACGTGTCTGCGCCGCCTTCCTCACAAGACGCTGCCAGCCACCAGCTCGCCCACCACCATGGCTTGAGGAGGAGGAGGAGGAGGAGAGAAGGAGGAAGGAGAGCCTACCTCGCCCGTCGACCTCGCCGTCGCCGCCGTCGACTCGTCGCCATGGCCAGCCATGCCGCCGTTCAAGTTAGGGTTAGGGAATATATTTGGCCGTGAGGTGTAGAGGAGGTCGGGAGGCGGCGGACGGCGGAGGTGGGGCTCGTCGGGCGGCGGTGGCGGCGGTGGGCCGAGCCGAGATGGCGGCAAGGCGGGTGGGCGTGGTGGAGGAACGCCCTCACCCTCTCGGGTTAGGGCGGCGTCGGGCAGCGGAGGAGGGCTGAGGCTGGGCGGAGGGCGAGGCTGGGCGAGAAGGAAGGAGGGAGGCAAGGCGGGTGTGAGCAAGAGGCAAGAGGCGAGTCTGAGGAGGAGGAAGGAGGCGGCGGCGAGTGGATGGGCGGCGGAGGCGCGCGTGGCCGGGCGGAGGAAGGAGGCGGGGGGGAGGGCGCGAGGAAGAGACCGCGGGGGTGGGGAGCGAGGGGAGCGAGGCAGCGAGCGAATGCGGGGAGGCGCGGGGACACGGGGGAGGCTATCCCGTCGGGACGGGGGGCGGGACGGGATCCCGTCCCCTAGTCGCCCCCTTTCCTAAATCCCCCCTCTTCCTCTCCTGTTCATTCCCTTTCTCCCCCTCTCTCTCTCGCACGATGGGGCGGCGGCGGCTGGATGTGGTCGGTCGAGCTCGTTGCCCGCCGAGCCCGCGGCCTGCTGCGCCCATGACTGGCGGCGGAGCTGGCGGCTCAGGGGGGCGACTGCTGTGCCCACGGCTTGCCGCGCTAGGCACGGCTTGCCGCATCCATGGTTGGCGGCGGATCTGGCGGCTGCCTTGCCCACAGCTTGCCGCGCTCGTGGCCGACGGCGGAGCTGGCAGTTTAGGGGGCTGCGGCGCTGTGGCCTGCCGTGCTCTGAGCGGTGGCAGCTCGAGCGGTTGGAGGGCGGCTGGCCGCGCCTACTGCCGGACGTGCCCGAGGCCGGTGGTGGCGGTTACCTCTCTCTCTCTCTCTCTCTCTCTCTCTCTCTCCCTTCTTCACTTCCTCTCTTTTTCCCTCTTACCTCTTTCTCATGGCAGAGGCTAGTGATGGCTTTTCCTCTCCCCTAGGGGTCAGCCGGCAGGCCATGCCTACTTTCTGGCTGCTGCTATGGCGGCGACCCACTGGCAGCGGTGGCTCCAAGCTGGCTCGGCCCTGCCCCTGCTCCTCCCCTGGGTTCCCAGCACTCAATCTCCTTGCTCCTAACCCTAGCTCTCAATTCCCTCCCCCTTTGCTAAGTTCTGGTTAGCTCTATAATTATAATTGATTGATTTAGTACCTACTGTTGCTTTGAATTCATTAAGTGCATGATGACTCTGTAATGCTTAAGATGGTATAGTTTGGATAGAATTGGGGAATTTTCATGGGGGTGAAAGGAGCAGTGCTGGAAAGGGGTTTTCTGCAAGGTAGGATGGTCGCATGCGTGACTCGAGGGTGCTCATGCGCCGAGGAGCATACCGTAGCCTCTGAAGGCGTGTGCCGGCAACCACCCTGCATCAATCCAGTTTTTCTAGTACATAGTTGGGGTCGGTTTCTACTTGATTATTTGGTATTGATGTTGGGAGAATGACATGCATGGTTGTTAAGGTTGCTGGGCTTATGGATTATGATTTGAAAATGACATGCAAGAAGAACTTAGGAAGGGGGGGCTTGATGTATGATTGAAGGTGCATGCATGTAGTTAGCCCAAATACTGCTTTGATATGCACATTTGTGCTTCAAATGTTGATCTGAAACAGTAGATAAATAGAATACCTTCGGTTTGATCATTTGCTTACTATACTACTTGCCTTGTGACTCTCATCCTCCTTGCTCCTGGATGCTTACTGCCACCTCCTCCTAGATGCTCATGTCGTGCATTCCTTCCTGAGCTGGTGATGTCTTCTCCTTGCTATGGGTTCACTGGTCTATGCTGCACTACCGAAGGGAAAAGGGTGGAAATGAGAATGGGGAGGTTGGGTGCTGCCTGAGCTAAGTGTGGGATACTTGGCTGGTTGCTTGATAGGCATTCTCCACGTATCCATACTGCTGCCAAGTGTCTCCTGCTGGTTGAGATGGTGGTTTCTAGGAATGGAAACTATGGGCATGGTGGTTTTATGGCTGGGCAGTGATTCTTTGCTGCAGTCCCTGTGTATGGTTGTGCATGCAGCTCCTTGTCTGGCTGTTTGTTGCTCTACTGGCTACTGTTTGGGTTTGTTCTATATGGCTATGGGTTGTGCTTTTAAAGAGGTTGTTGCTATGTTACACTTCTCTGTGCCCTTCTTTTATTACTGCACAGATGTTGGTACTGCTGCCATTGATCTGAGATAGTTTTTTGGATATCAGGTGGGTATTATTTGTCGATGATGATAAGGTAGCAGTGAGGGAGACCGGCTGGCCCCTAGGGACTCTGACGCCCCTACAATTTCACTAATGCTAATTAAATTTTTAGTTGGTTAATTTACTATTCATGGATTTGTTTAATTTATAGTAATGTAGATTATTTTGTGTGCTAGTGCTGTGCAGATAGACTGGGAGACGGCCAACAGAAGCCCATCGAACGGTCTAGGCCATCCACCCAAAGTAGTCGACTTCACTGATCTAATCGTCAATCGCTGCCATACTCCACCATTCACCGAGCTAGGTATTTTCTTCGGCACACTTGTGTATGCATAATCCTTGTGCCTCCTCCAAGATCATTCGCATCGCCAAACCTTAGCTCTGATACCACTTGTTAAAATTTTTAGTCACCACACGAGATCTAGATGACATAGGTGACACGATATTTGGTAACACAGTTCGGCATCAATGCCTACTTTTGTTAGAGTTGGTGTTGAATATGTGTACAAGTCAGTTACATGGACTTTGTGTTGTAATAAACAGCGGATGGTCGTGTTAGTTTTGGACTCGTACACTAGTTCCTATATAAAAAGGGCCCCCTTTGGTGTAAGCTGTAATGACCAAGTAGCAACACAGCCACGCAGGTGGTCACGACCAGCATAAGGATGTGACCTGGGCGACTGGTATGCTGTGTTGTTGCGGAGGAGCGTCCATAATCATTGCCCCGTAGAAGTAGGCTGAGAGCCGAGCTGCTTTACCAAACATCATGCCTCTCGTGTCGTTCAGATCCAGTATCAACGTCCTGTTTTTCCAACAAGTGGTACCAAAGCAAGGTTGGCCATATGGAAGATCTATGGAGGCTTGAGGTGCTTGTCTCTACACGGCATTGGAAAAAACTATATGGCGCAAGGTGGAGCATGGAGGGGATCAATATGATCGGTGGCGTCGAACACTTCGGGCAGAAGGCCTGGACCTTTCGATGGGATGAAGTTGGTGAGGATAGCTAACAAGGTGTTCATGGAGTCGACGTGGCGGAGGCAACTGTTTGTTGTCGTTCTGCACCACTTTCGACCACCAATATTCCTATGAAAAAGATGACTCCTAACAAATTCCGACACCCCCTTAACCAAATTTTTGCTAAATTAACAAGTTCCACAAGTTTTGATATTTATTTGATAGCAGGGATGAATAAGGAGAATCTGGATAAAAAAACCACGCAAGTGTGGGATTGGCGACCACACCTAGGCCGGGCACACCATGCAACATTGATCCATCTCCTTTTACCTGCATGATAATTAGTGCTCGTGGAGCTATCTAAAACGTTAGATCAACGTCGGTTGAGATCAATGGCAAGAAAGAAATGTCATTTGGATTGAATGGACCACATGCATGAAAATTATCAAACAACCAACATGGAGAAGACATCCTAGCCATCCAAGGAGTTAAGGCAGTGCATCAGAGGGCCGAGGGACAACTACTAGTCCGGTCGACTCCATGCAGGTCGACCGACCTGGCCCCTGCATACAACCAGCTTGGGACAATATGCAAATGCCTCGAGGAGTTGATCTGAGCTATGGGATGCAACATAGGTGGATCCAATGGGTTGGTCGACACCCGGTCGGCTGACATGTTCCTATAAAAACCTGCAAGTACGGTTGGTACTTACCCGTTATTCGGGAACTGTTCATTTTAAATGAACGGAACACCTTTTTCCTTCGCTGCAGATTCAGAATTTATTCTCTCCCTTGGAAGATATCATCATTTGGCTCAAAAATCAAGTTTATCATATATCACAAACCTAAAGGTTTATGTATTTTGTATTTTACCACAAGTTGGTACTGTAATTTTTCACTCTGATATTAAAACATGAATTTGTACTAATTCTGGAGTGGTATAATTTTTATCCCAGTGGATTAGTTTCGGGTAAATCTTTTATCGAAAATTAGTCCCCACACTCGATAACACTTGAGCCGGGGTCTTTTTCAACCTTTTACCTCTCGAGTGTGCACTAGCTCTCTTCAGCTTCACTCCTTGATTCCTTCCCTTTTAGAAGCGAAATCGACCATCACAAACTTCCACGACGCACCACACAAAGTTTCGGTGGCTCATAGGCAACACCTAGCTATCTTGTAGTCCTCAACCACCAAAAGTAATAGATCTAGCGAAAAACAATCTTGGAGATGCAATTAGTGCTGAAAGGATGACGCTAGCAACCTCACTTCTCAAACCCTTCCCAAGGCTTATATCAAGAAGATTGGGGGAGTAAAGAAGGTTCAATGCTTAAGAGAAAGCTAGGTTGAGTATTTATGGGAGTGAAGTGCTAACCCTAGCTGATTGGTGAGGACAGTAATAAATAGGAGGGGCACCTGGAGCTAGTTGTTGAGGAGAATTCGTAGCAAGCATTGAATTGTCCGATGTTAAGTACCAGACAGTTGGTATAAACAACCCGAAATACAGCAAGCTTAGAAACTTGAAAAATCGAACTCTCTAGTGTGAAAGGTACCAGACACTCTAGTCTAAATAAATTAAATAAGGGGAAATGACAAAGCGCACGAAATCCAGAAAAATCGGACACTCCGATCACCTAGGCACCAAATACTCCGGTACCTAGTATCAGACACTCGATGGAACATTAGGTTCACAACGGATAGTCCGATATTTCTCCTACCAGATACTTCGGTACTTGGTATGGGATAGTATGACCCTGAAAGTGCAAAACCTTGTGTTTTGAATATGTGAGGTGATTAATGTCTCTGTCTTTTGCAAAGCTGAGCACTTAGACATAAAGAAACCATTTTTTATCGCATCCCTCTTAATAGTACGACTGTAGTTAGACTTGTTTAAAAAGAAAAAACAAAAGTCTAGGGACAATAAAACATTGTCTTTTTTCTTCCTTTTTTGAGGGGCTTACGGTTCCTTCACACTTAATATCTTAGTGCTTAAATCTATTTATAAGCTCATTCAAGGCATTAGTTCACTTAACCGTTTTGTCACTAATCATCAAAACTCACTAGGCTTAGATTCACTTTCACAACAAATGAGTGGGGACTTCCTGAATCAACTAATATGAGCAGGATCTCTATATTTCGTTCTCTAATCTCTTCTCTAAATTACTATTTGTTTTCTATATTTCCATCATCTCCAACAGAATCCCTATCCCCGAAAAGATATAGATATTCTCTGGAGAGTCTTTAAATATAGAGACTCTGGAGGGAGTCTATAATTTAGAGACTAAGATAGAGACCCTGTTGGATGGGTATAGAGACTGAGACTGTCCATAATAGTGTTTTAGGAAATGGTTTAGAGAACCTGCTAGAGATGCTCTTATGATCTAAATAATGGGAGCCCCTAATAGTGCATTAATGGATATGTGTTGTCATCTTCCACAGATTCTTCTTCATTGACTGCATACAGTAACTCATCAGCTAAATTGCCAAATAATCCACAACTATAATGCTTTCAATTGCCCATCCATTGCTTGTTTGCTCTGATGTTGAGGGGAATAGGTTTCTCCACATTTGAAACAAAGTCAATTAGCCATATATTCCTTTATTTGTTTGGTTTTCCATAACTTACCCTTGTCAAATTGGGTTCTAATTCGTCCTTTTGCTGGTTGGTCCCGTTTTATTGGTGTTGGCAAATTTACCTTGTTCTGAAAATGATTTCGTGCACTTTCTTGTCTCTGTCTAGGCATTGTTCCTGGAGCAGGGCTATGTAGTTGCCTGTTGAACACTAGAGGGAATCTGCACTTCTACCACATTTTTTCACTTCATCCTTTAGGCCTAAGATGAATTGTTTTAACAACATCATAGCGCTAAAATTCTTGTCATACATTTTCACTTGATACACCAAGGAGTCAAATCTGACTTGGTGGTCTTCAACGGGTCCTGTTTGTTTTTAACATCAAAGGTTCTGCAGTCTTGTCTCCGTGTGTATTGCCTTGAAAATTTTTTAAACAATGTGTTTACTATAGATGGCCAAATGGGCCGGGCTAAAAGGGCCGGCACGAGGCGCGACATTTTGCCCAGCCCGAAGCACGGCACGGCACGATATAGATAGGGCCGGGCCGGCACGGCACGATTGGCCAGGCCATGCTTGGGCCGAAGGCTAGGCCCATGGGCCGGCACGGGCACGACACGATTAGTTTTTGTTTTATTTTCATTTAATAGTATGTATATTATAGCAAGCTATAATGGAATATACACAAATAAAGAAGTGTCCTACTGGTTATCAGAGGTGGAAACAAGCCTTAGATCTTAGGTTCAAAGCCTGCTATCCTCATTTTTACCTATTTTGAGGATATTTTCTTAGCCATTTGTTAAATGGGCTGACATGGCCGATCTAGCCCGTAGTGCCTCGGGCCGGCCCGGCACGGTTTTGTAGGCTATTGTGCCGCGTTCGGCCTTGGCCTCGCCCATGGTCAAGACTGCAAGACTACCGCTTAATGTACTGTGCCTAACGGGCCCGTGCCTAGCCGGCTCTCGGTCGGGTTGTCTTGGCCGCCCATTTGGCCATCTATAGTGTTTACCCAACTCGGTGCATTGAAGTTAGCAGACTGAGTTTGATACCAATATGATGCTCTGTCTAGAAGATGCATTATTGCTGCAGATACCTGGAAAGATTCAGGAATATTACATAGATCAAATTTTTGACACTTATCGATCCATATTTTCCAGAAATTCCTCACAACGGATCCGTCCCACGGGCGCGGACGGATTGCCCTCGGCAACACGTGTCCACCGACCCGCCCGGCTCACGCCAGCCGTCTTGCTGCTTGTGTAGAGGAGGAGGAGGAGGAGGAGGAAGGAGGAGGCCTACCTCGACGCGTCGACCGCCGTCGTCATTGCCGCCCTCGCCGTCGCCGCCGTCGAGCTTCATTGCCGCCGTTCGGGTTAGGGTGAGGAACATTTGGGTTCCTCGGGGTTTAGAGGAGGTCGGGAGGCGGCGGACCGGCGGTGGGTGGGCTCGCAGAGGTGGCGGTGGCGCCACTGAGCCGGGGAGGGCAAAGGCGGCTGGGCGGCGTCGTGGGGACCACGCGTCCCGTCTGTTAGGTAGCTGGCGACGGCAGCGGAGGAGGCGGAGAAGGCAGGCGAGGCGCGGCCGGGGCGGTGGTGAGGCGGGGAGGTGGTGAGGCGCACGGAGGCGGCGGGGTGGATCTAGCGGCAGGAGGAGGTGGCGGTGGCGGATCCGTGGAAGATGGCGGCGGGGCGGGGGGCGCGGGCGCGGAGGAGAAGAGGAGGGCGTGCGTGGGGTAGAAGAGGTGGGAGGCTATCCCGTCGGGTTGGGCCCTCGACGGGATACCGTACTGTAGTCGCCCCCATATTTTCACATCCTTGCCATTCACATTTTGGAAAGTCCATTTTTACCATCTATCCCCTCTTATGCCCAATTCCCTGTTTCCCATCGATACCAACATCTACTCCTTCAATCCCCTGATAACTACTAGAATTTCCTCCGAGACATGGTAGTGGTCCTAGCATACCTGGACTGAGAAGTCTCCAGTTGGTCGCACTTTGTCTTTAGAGGATCCTCATGGAAAGAAATTAGATGGCACCCGGTGCCACCATGGCACCCAGAGAGAGAGAGGGGAGAGAGGAGATATGGAGAGAAAGAGGAGAAGACAGAGAGAGAGGGAGAGAGAGAGAGAGAGAGAGAGGGGTGCCACGATGTCTTGTGTGGCACCGGGTGCCATACAATTTCCTTCCGATCCTCATCCTCCTGTTGCTTTAGCCTGGTTTGCCATGGCATGTGCCGCCATCTCCATCTCTATCTTGCCAATGGAGCCCATCGCGAAATCCACTTTAATTTGCATCTTCTCCACAACCTCTTTGTTACCTTCTAAATTTGTCTCCATGGTAGTGAACTTCCCAAGTTCCCATTCAGTTTCTTATACTGATCTCAACTCCCCTCCAAAAAAATTCTTTCAGTCCTTCCACGATTACATAGCCACCGCCATCGACCTTGCTGCCTTTCCTAAGGTCATGATGCTCCTCCCCAAGCCGCACGAACCTATCTTACGGGATTTTACCGTTGTTGCCATGGCAAGCACGAACCCTCCCTCAGGAATTGTCTTACCACAGCGACCGAGAGAATTTCGAAACGGTACTCACGGATCAGTATAGGCTTTGCTATCAAAGATGTCATGAACTTGAAGGGGAAGAGGATTTGGGGATAAATCAAAGGAAGAAGAAGAGATTCACGAAGGAGAAGGGGTTAGGAAGGGGACGAAAGAGGCGAGAGAAGGATGGTCGGAGACGATTACCTTTTCCTCGTCACGTCCCATGTCGGACACACTACAGTTATACCATCTCCACGCCCTAACACACACACGCGAGACAACAGCCCAAACATTCAAATTACAAGGTTTGCATCTTCAACCCCCATTCCTGCCACGCAGGCGATCTCAGTAGTCTCATGCCTTACAAATTTGATCCAGTATTCAAATATTAAAAAGCAAAACTTTTAGCGCTTTTTACCAAATTTGCTGCCACTAAGGCCATGTCAGTTTTCAATGATGAAATCAAAATGCAAACCTGATCATGTTACTCATCAGGAGTCAGGACACACCAGCTGAAATCTTTAACATTTCAAGACTATGCAACGGCACTATTCACCGAATCGTGCATAACAAGATCAACTAAACTCAAATATATACAATAGTGATACCGGAGAGAATACAAGAGAGAAGCCATCCAGCGGCATCTACTTATTATCATCGCTACGGTTACGCTATTCGCATCTATATATTGGTGTATTCCCAGATATCCGGAAATAGCATATATACATCTGGTGCATTGGTCCATGGACTATTGACTCTGCTCATGCTATTCAAGCTTCTGCTCGGTCTGGGCCTCGAGCTTCTGCAGCACAGCTTTTTTTTCCTCTTCAGGGAGGGCGTTGAACATGAAGACAGATTTGTCACCGATATCATCCTGAATTGAAAAAGAAACAACATTGAACACTGTAAGATTCAACCGACCAATGTTTTCAGTTTCAAAAACGATTCAATTAACCAAACAAGATTAACATCTAGCATTTTAATGATGCTAAACAATAGCCATCTTTAAAAGGGGATATGCCTTAATGGGCTGCTGGAATTTTCTGGCCGCAAAAACGGTGAAGAGAGCCATCCACACTCCTAAAAGGCCTGCTTTTGTCCCATTGTCCATTAAACCAGACTGCATATGCGGGAAAAAAAGTGTAAGAAGAAGAGAGGAGGAAAAAAAACTATAGTACTAATATATTGACATCTCCTAGGTCTCAGAAATTTAATTTACCAGGTGGCCAAGAAGAAGCCCAGGGATAACAAAAGTTAAGATACCAGCCTCAAGTTTTCCGTAGCAGAGACCTGTATGTTCATTATTATCATCGTCAAATAAATCTCACAAACTGAAGTACTGAACTATTTTGCCACAAGGCGTCGTTACAAATCAAGCATCCAATCAGAATATATCCAATGAACATCACAAAGTCTGGATTAGCATTTAGCCATAATTTTTTTCCAACAATCATCCTCCTAAGCTAGAGCGTTAACAATTCCGTAAACAATAATCAGCTGAAATCAACTCGACGTAAGCAGTAGATTAACAAATCAATCCCACCAAAGATAATCACAGTCAGTAATGGTATACCTTCCTTGAAGACGAGGCCCGTGAGTGCAGCAAACGTTGGCCCAACGAACCACAGAGCAGCCGGATGCTCCAGTACATACTGAACCAAGCTCTGGTCGAGCGGCTGCGCGCCGGCGAGGTAGGTCCCGACGGAGCCGAGGACTCCGACCACCCACAGCGCCTGGAGGAAGCGTTTGAGTGGAGTGACATAGATGTGGATCAGAAGCAGCGACAGCCCGAGCCCCGCGGCCCCGGCCGCGTAGAGAAGGTCGATGCTCTGCCTGACTGCGTCGCCGGCGGCGTTGCCCTCCGGAAGAAACGCGGCGGAGGCGGCGGCGACGAAGGAGGCGGTGGCCGTAACCAGCCCGGATCGATACAGCAAGACCTCGCGGACGTCAGAGGCCTCGACGGTCCAGGGGCCGTACGCGCCGTTGTAGACGGTCTGGTCGGCGAGCCCGCCGCGGTCGCCGACGGCCCTTAGCCTCTCGGCGGCGGCGGAGCGGCGGCCGAGGGGCGCGAGGGGAGGAGGTGCCTTGGAGTTGGTGCCCAGCTTGGAGTGTGGCGGTAGCAGCGCGAGGCCCCGCGAGAAGAGGAGGACGGTGGTGGTGGCGGCCATGGTCGGCGTTCCTGGGGGAGTTCCGACCGCACGGTGCAGATTTTCTTGCAGCATAGAGTTCCCGTGTCGAGTCGTCACTCGTGCTCTGCCACAAACGGGTGGGCCTTCCTGAAACGGCCTGTTAGGCCTGCCGCTTTATCATAACGGGCCCGCCTGCGGGTTTGGCCACAAGGACCAGACACAATATACGAAAGACCGGCCCTTGCTGGTAAGTGTACTGTGTTAGCCCGATGGACCTAATTTGGCCCGTTAACCTTTTTTTTTTTTTCTGAAGATAACGCCATTGCACATTAATTTCTTGTAAAGTTTTTGTTCTTAGAGCATCCCCATCACACCCCCTAAAATGGCCTCTACTTCAAAATTTTTCAAATGCATTAGGAGGGAAGTTGGTCCATGTGAGTAGTAGTTTTGCACCAGAAGCGATTCTTGTGGCGATTCTTGTAGCGATCGAGGAAAATTTAAAAGCCTCACGGATGCTCTTAGAGAGCAGAATGTGTCCAATGGAACAACCAAGATACAACTAACATAACACATGTTACCCTGGAATTAAACATAAAATTGCAAAAGAACAGAAATATACATCATCATTAAAAATCATAATGAAACATACAAGCATATAAAGCTTTTTTTAAAAGTAGTTTAGATTGTATTTCTTGGGATCAAGATTTACCTTAAATAAAGGGGCTTGCCCTATTAAGAGGGACACATCTTATCGGACCTCGGCCAAAAGCCTCGAGCGGCCCCTAGCAAAGAACCCGTCGCCCTAAGCTGCTCACAGCTCAGGCAGCATGCCTCCTCGATTCGGTGCTCTCAGAACCCCTCCTGAGCTTATTTGGCTGCTCCTAACTGGGGTTGCTTATGTTAGCTTGGTAGAGAAGGCAGTCACTGTGTGGTGGGCCAGACCAATAGACACTAGAAGTGAAACGGATTAACAACAGGGAGTGCTCTCCACGTAGTGATGACATACCACACCTGACGAGCATTAAATGGGCTGACACAGGCACGCAGGCTCCAACACCGGTCCATTCCACCAACTCGCATGCGCAAAGTAATAACCAACGGTCTGAAGCGTGTGTCCGTAGGAGTTGGAGCCCAGTGGTCCCACTGCCTGCCTATAAATAGAGCCTTGGGACTTGCCGAAACAGGAGGTGAAAAGGAGCAGAAGAGAACAAAGAACCATGCAAGGAGAGCATTCCCCTATAGCATTGCCCCTAGTAGTAGTGCCTTCCATTTAGCCATTTTCATACTTTCTGGTAGTCATCAAAGCATTTACTCTGTGCTCCTGTATTCACCTCCCTTTCATAAGTGTTGGTGGTTCTTAGCTTAACAAAGTTTAATCTGCAAGTGTACATATACCGATGTAGCTTTCACTCAGGAGTATTCCAGAGTATCGATTTCTACGAGGCAACAAGGTTAAGAATATCGTCAATAACGGTTAGGTTCTATACCAAATTAATATATCAGCAAAAATATAGCGGGGGTAAAGATAAGATAGGAGTGAGAATCAATGGGAGACACCGGAGACTCAAAACATATAGGGCGGTTTAGTAAGTTGGAGGATAACGAGACGAGATTAGGTTCCTAAGATAAATAAATCTTTATTACTATGATCCAGCTAATGTTACTTTAGTGGGGGAATAGAATCACTTGTTCAACTCTGCTTACTTCGGAGCTAGTGGACTATTAGGACCCGGTAATCAAAACCGTGCCCTTCTATGTATTACCGCACCAGTCTCAAGAATCAATGCTAGTGCACATAATCTTGAAACAAAATGATACATCGCCAATATTTAAAGTTTAAATACATAGGACTGATGATGAGGACATCGTCCACATAGATGTGGCCGCCACTCCTTCCTCTACTTCCACTACGGTCATGATAAGTTGGCGACAAATGACGACATCCTCTTCGTCTAATTTTACTATAATGGCTTCATTGACATGGCTTCATCGACCCCCACCTTAGCCAGGTCGATTACACAGTTGGTCTTCTCCATCTTCAGACATGATGACATGGTCTCCATCAATATGGCAGTCACCTTGGCCACCACCCATACTTGAAGACGCAATCAAGAAAGGAGTATCTCCACCTCATCCACTCCTTCAAGTGATAAAGGTCTTGTCACTCCAAAGACGGCCCAAGAGAAAGCCTAGCTCGAGTCCAAGTTTAGTTCGGCCGTCTGCGCTGAGCACAACATCAAATGGATGCCCAGGTCACATACGAAGTTTGTTTTTGATGTTCAAGCAGACTAGCACTCTATGGAGCTTAGGAGGTAAGCTTTCCAATGGATTCGATCCCACCTTAAAATGCCTCCTGAAGCAACGGAAATTATCAAAACAATGTGATGTGTCACCTAGTTAAGCCAAACCGAGCCTTGTAAGCGTGTCGGGCCGAAGCCCATGTGTTGGACGCCCTAGGGAAACCCTAGAACGTCCAGAACTCCCCCTAGCCACCTCTTCTATTATGGATTTGATAGTCGTTGCTGTTTAGACTAGGTTTTGTTGTGTTTGGTAGATCCCTTTGTGTGTCCCTCCCCGAGATTGTGCGTATCGACTAGACTGCCCGTTACGGGAAACATAACCTCACCCTTTGTATCATGTGCTTCATCCCTATTTATAATTTTTGATTGCGTTTATCTTGTTTCTTTCTTATTCTTGGATCGCTTGCAAGAAACAACATTCATGGTCAGGTCAATCGCATCCTTAGCGTGGTTGATAACTAGCAAATTTGGTGGTTTAGCGATTGCCGGGTTATCATCCTTGCGAGGTTGGTAGCCGGATTGTTAAGATAGCCTCCGAACATGTTGGAATTATCCCCTGTGATTCTCACCAGAAGATTAGGCCACCTCATTTCCCCATCAGCTGTAGCCCGAAATAGTAGAATCAAGTCGGCACCTACACATACATAAGGAAATGCAAATGTCCGCACTTGCTACTGTACGATCGACACTGAATTCATTCAAATTGCAGTCTTGACGCCATAGGCACACTAGGTAGTAGAACACGACCTAAACTTCATGGTACTCATCATAATCTCCGTCTTCATAGAGTTCCTCACTCTTGCCCTCTGCTCTGCACCGCCGTGCTCGCCCGCCGCCGGTCTTCCTCCCCTGTCTCACTCTCCTCCTCCCGGTCTCTCTCTTTCTCTCTCTCTCTCTCTCTCTCTCTCTCTCTCTCTCTACGCCCTACTCATCCCATTCTTTCTATCTCTCTCTATTTTTCAACTCCGCAGCCTCGGCCAGCCTCTGCCGCCGCCTCAGCCTTGATAGTGGCCGTTCTTGCCATTGGTTAGTTCTTGTCGCCTTTGCTGCCCCCTCTGCCTCCGTCTTAGGTGTTGCGCGCCCTACTTTGTTGCCGTGGTGTGGCCCTTCTCGCCAGCGCCACGCCACCAACGTGCTTGCCGCCGGCAATGATGCCGCCGCCCTCCCTCTTCTGTCCCTCTGCCCGCTCTCTCTCCCTCTCTAATTTCTCTCCCTTCTTTCGTCCTGGCCGAGTGGGCCGCTTGGGCCGACCCAATTGAGCCCAGGACTGTGCAGCCCATTGCACAGTGCATTCTTCTATTTTCCAGCATTTTCCAAAAATCCATTTGTTTCCAATTTTTGCTGCGACCTCATCTGAGCTCCAAATCCGGCGATTCCGGTTTCTAAAAATCCTAAAATTCCCACTTTTCTGCCGTAATGTTTATATAATATATTATCGCATGCAATAACGTTTTTGTTTTTGTTCTTTATTGTGAATTCTCGTTTGGCGTGCGATAGATCTCGCGAAAGGTGAAGGAGTGTACCCCGACGCCGTCAACATCCCGCAAGACCAAGACTACCTACAAGGTAAGTCTTCCACTAGCTCCTAGTTTTTATAGATTTTACCAAAATTGCTAATTTGCAGAGTCGTCCGATAATTTACCCTAGATGGCCCAAATTGCATATTATCTCCCAATAATGTTCAACCACTGTAGAACTTCGCCACTAGGTTTATTAGTTTACGTCACAAATAATTTGGGATTTAGTTGCTTAGTTTTGTGAGATACGGGCATCGTCAAGACTGGTATGTGTTTCTTGAGAAATTGGTGTGCGTGATCACCCTTAATTAAAATTTGACCAACTAATAGCTGGGATCAGGAGCGGTTGGCTGCATTGTGGGTGCCGTCGTGCACAAGATTTGGGCTTTTGATGGTTCCGCCGCTCCGAGACTTAAGAATCAGTACCCAGTGAGGACCACATGTGGGTATGGGACCACTTAGCTAATTTATATATTTGCTAGTTTCATTGGGTGCCAATGAAGCTCCGAATTTACTGGTGTTTTGTGTGGGGGAGTATGCCGCGGCACCTTCCGTGGGGGTCCATGAGTAGAGAGGACCATGGGAAACGTCCATAGCAATGGTTAACTCCTTCGGACCACAACATGGCACGTGGAGGTTGGGCTAAAGTTATCGGGGAACCCAACGAGCTAGTGTGTATATCTAAGAAGCCTCGGCATGGCTCGCTGTGTCGTGTGGGTAAAGCGTACACCTCTGCAGAGTATAATCATTCAGAATGGCCTTGCCCAAGGTTAAGGGCGCACAAGGGGGTTGCATAGTGTAGAATTAACCTTAATTAATTTGATTGGATGAGATTTGTTCCTGCTTGGATGCCAGGAGTTTTGTTCCGGCTTGAATGCCATGAGTTTTGTTTCGACGTGGATGCTGCGGATCTGGTTAAGTAGTTTGTGCTTGGAAACAGGTAGGCTACGCGAGCACAAAATCAAAAATTTTCTACCTCGAATCACCCAGGAGCACATGCAAGTAGATGATCACAGATCGTTACCCTTGACGCGCAGATGCAGAGGAAGCAGTTTCTCGTGCGTAGAGAAAGTAGATGTACTCGTCTAGATCACCACCGAGTGCTCGCCTGTGCTTGCCGAGGGCTTGCCGAGGGTTCGATGTTGGTCGCCGAGGTTCGCCGAGTGCTCTCGGTGTTCGTCGTGGTTCGCCGAGTGCTCGCCGATGTCTCACCTGTGCTCACCGACGATCCAACCGAACAGCGCATCCGGGTACGGCAGCGCCTCTAGCGGTATCGGCCACACGTATCGAGCAGGAATGCCTCACGGGTTTCTGGATAGCAGGAGGGGCGCGCGACGGCTAGGCGTGGTGAAGGCTCAACTCATCATAATAACGTCGCCCCTATGCCTCTCCTTATATAGTCACGCTAGTGGGCTTTGGCCCGCTAGGGTTCTATCTCCTACGTAGATCATATCCACCAAAAACCCGTTAAATAGTTCCAACTCATTAATTGTGTGATCCGTTAGGTTCAGTGCAAGTCGGTCGTGGATCTGGAAACCTGTTTTCAATCCACCGATCAACAGTGGCACCTAGCAGTACGTATTGACCCCCAAATGCATAGAATCAATATTCGGTTGAACCTTGATACACTCATATACCGAACCCTTTGCCATCCGATACCAGTCAAGCTCAAGGCGAGATGCACGCCACCCTTGTTGATAGCTCGACCACTTCATTCGGCAGTGGAATGGATACATATCATGACTAACTCCTTAGTCATATTAGCACGGCCGTGCGCTTTCCCTATCCATCCACACGAGGGGCCTAGAGGTATCTTTCCTGTTATTGAGGAGGGGAAAATTCCATCTTGATTATCACACTCCTAGCTATATATCGTGGCATACCCAGTAGGCACCTTTATAACTATACTATTACGGTGTAGCGTTTGATGATACCAAAGTATACGAATCAACATGCTGGGCATTCATGATAATCTCAGGTCTAAGGACCATATAGGTATACCACTCAAGACTGTATGCTGATGGCGCTATAAGAGATAACAACTCACAGCGTCTTGGAGTGGGTCTATCCGACTGCCCATGTTCTCCAACATGCGTCCATACTATTGGTTTGATATCTCTATATCTATGGCATGTGAAACATTACCATCAACCAATACGTATGCTGATCAAATCATAACCGCTCCTCGTAATGATATGGATCAGGGACCCGTTTAGAATAATGTCATATAACAATGTGTTTCACAATCAAGTCATAACCAATGGACAAAGTCATGACATTTATTTAGGGAACCGATAAACAACGTTATCATATGTGCATGAACAAAGATATATATGGTACAATCATCGCAATGATTGATCTAGGGCATATCCCATTCAGTTTGGGGGAGCCAGAATTGAGTTTCATAATATAATTATTGTTATTATGCAGTTCCTATTGATAATTGTTATCTATTTATTATTGTATGTTTCTTAAATGCATTTTCACTATTAAGCAAAATGCTGTTATGCAAAGAAACCCTAAACTTTCCTGTATAATATCCCAAACCTGGCTCTAACTAGGAAAGACTTGTCAGTACTTGCACGATGTACTGACCTCGGTTCAACCAGGGCTACTCATTCCAAGAGCAAGTCAGGGGTGCTCAAGACAATGTTGCCGATTTTCCAGAAGGTATTCTAAACTTCTAGCAATTTTCCATATCGGTGTGTTCTTGTGGAGTTAGTGGGACACCACCCTTTTTGTTCTCTGGTTTTGGTTTGCATTTGGCAGCCTATGTAATCTGAACCAAAGTAATGTGTTGTTTCTTTGCTACTTTGATGTAAACCCTGATGTGAAATAATAACAAATGCAGCTTTGCACTGATATCATTGCTCTGTTTCACTGTGGATACGTGAACTGATCCTTGGGACATGTATCGTAAACACAGAGGGGTTTGGTTTGGTAGAATTACCTAAAAAAGCATTTATTCTAAGCTAGGAGCAGAGAAGAAAATCCAAGTCACGAGAAAGTCAGCTTTGCTTCTATAAAAAAGTGTAGCGAAGTCACCTCCGGTTAGGAGTCCAATTCCATAATCAATACAAATTACATTTCAGAAAAAATCAAACGAAAGCTAACCGTCAAATATAAATAAATGTTTTTGCTTTCTATTCAGTAGCTGATGCCTTATGTAGTAAAGAAGGAAATTCTTGGAGTTAGCATGATACCGAGGTCTCTGGAGCGAGTGACGGATTATCTCAAGGATCTATGCTTTCTGTTTGCACTCTTTCTAGGATGTCTTCCAATGCGATGTAGAAGCAGGCTGTGAATGGATTCATCCTGCAAAAGTGGCCATACTAAGATCTCTAGCTAGTCCTTGCTTCATGAGGTACGTACTTCTTCCGGTCTGTTCTGTTGCCGAGCCTCCATTCTTGAGCACCTACATTCCCAACAGGCTAGGGGGCAAATACATAAAGTCAGAATGATTCCCACACCTGGATTGAATGCTCTGCCAAAGTAAGCCTAAACAATTAATTGAAGGAAGTGTAGCCCGACATTCCTTAATTTTCTTTTCACGAGTTCTCGCTGCACACATGAAAGATTAACATAAATGAACCGAGTCCATACTTAGGACTTGTTCTTTTAAGCTGATCTGAACGACTGAAATGACTTGATTTTTAAAGCGTTAGGACCCACCTTCAAAATAGCGAAAAAACAGACTAAAAAAACTAAAACCATATGTCTTTTCAAAACGTAGATAAGTTGTTAAGCCGTTGAGCTGAAAAAGAACAAGGCCTTAGTTCGTAATATTCGTCATAGAGGGGTGATTACAAAAGTCATTCTTTCTAGCTTACTCCTACTAGATGCTTCTTAGCTACTAGGAAAGCTGGAGATGCAGATATCCGAAACTCCAATAGATGTGGATTTGGGTATCTACCATCACCAGAGTTGATGCTCTGTCTCATGAACAATACTACCCTTTCCAATCAAATTTACTCTTCTACTTGTATTGTAGGCAAGAACGCTTTTGGGTTGGGCTGTTAGAGGGGCTCTCATTGAAGTCTCTGTCGGCTCCCACCATCGTTGTCATCATTGCAGGAGGAGGCCTCAGGCTTGGGCTCGGCCTCGTCACCGTCCTTCCTACCATCATCTTGGCCAACCTCTATGGCCTTTGCTGCAACCGCATCCTCTGTGCCCTCCTTGGCTTCCTCTGCGGCCTCGCGCTCTGCTATAATGAGCTCGTCACAGAGCTCCTATCCTTGGAGGACGGTGATGGCCGCGTCGATGACCTCTTGCCTAGATTCGAGCTAGGGCAGTGTCGTGGCCACCTGATGGAGTTGCTTGTGCTCCCGCCGCTGATATCTTTCCATGGATGCGTTCAGGACAGCATCGTCGTCATTGTAGGACAAGGCATAGGAAGAGTTAGTGGAGGAAGAAGAAATCATTGTGCTTGCCTAAAGATCTAGTGCAACGGTGCTGCTCCCGTGCTCCATTCTCATGCGTGGACCGAGTTCACACTATCTTGGGAATTCATGAAGGGAGCGTGACCGGCTTGGTTGTTCTGGTTTCCTTCTTATGCAAATGCTTGCACTGTCCGCATGTATTGGCTTTCCGGTAACGAACACGTGTCGGTCCTTATAGCGGCGGTCGAATTTTCTTTAATCATGAGCTCGAATATGTCATGCAGCCTAAATCCAATACCTCCTTGATGATTTTTAAGGCGATTATTTATCTCACTTCAGCCTCCGAGACTAGCTGTTGGCGATTGGATTACGCCTTGCTAACGCCATTCAACATCACCCTGCGTGCCTAAAGTGATGCCTTAGACCTAGGCCTAGAAGGAGTCCAAATCGTGTATCTTGGTGGTGATTGGGCTTCATTTAACCTGATCTGAGCTATCTGTGGCTCGGGGGCCGAAGAGTCCCTATTTATGTTTATCTCGGGGTGCCATCGTTCATAAAGTCTAGCCCGCCTGGGTCACACGGACTTTAGATATGGCAAGTATTATGCACCGACTGTATGATGCTGTCTAATCTATGTAATCTCCGAGTTTCCATGGAGGGTATGAAGCTATCTGTAGGATCGATGTACTGCACAAGGCAATGTTGCTCCAAATTTTGAAGGACTCGAGATGCCCTGGAGATCAAGTTCAGGTCATATTCGGCAAGGGTTACACCTACCTAGGATCTGTTAGCCGATAGGTAGACACTATATATACCCCCTTATTAATTCTTATATCATCTGTACACAACACATCTCATAACATCTACCAACATACATCCGATCCATAGTGCACCCCTACTATCGCAATTCTCAGTGAGATCTCTTCTCATCTATATTAGCCACTTAGTTCAGTCTCAATCTCGACATCTCTTAGAACTCGAGACAATATCTTCCCTTGTATTCATCTCTCATATAAGTAAAGGAAGGTTAGACATAGGGGTGGATCCTCCACCTAGGCTACAATGGCGGCGACCCAGGCTTGGATTTGGCCCCCCACTTATGTCTCCCTTGGGATATAGGGCCCAAACCTACTCAGCTATCCTCCACCTGGGCCATCTAACGATGTGAGAGAGAGGGAGCAAGGCTAGAGATGTGACAGAGGCGCATTGGCTTATCGACACATCGCGTTTGGGCAGTAGCCGCCGCACGCACACCTCGTCTCCTTGTGGCTTCACCTCGCCGTCTCGCCACTAACCTCCTTTGCAGGACCACAACTCCACACCTCTCCTCATGGCCTCGCCTCCCCTTGACAGCTCGCCTCCTCCACTCCGCACGTAGGTTTGATTTTTTTTGTTAAATTTGTGATTGTGCGAATAATTTATAAGTGTGAAGTGTCTAATTCCTTTTAATTTACTTTTTTTCACTTGTAGATATGATGAGATTTTTGGTTCCCCATAGTGTGTCATCCAATAACAATAATACAATCAATGCTAATGTTATTATGGCTCCACCTCCACAACAACAATCTCATGATCATGATGGCTCGATTGAACAAGAGCAGCCCTTGCAACAAGAACAGAGGACTGAGAGAATGGAGTTAGATCCTAGTGACATGCCTCGTTAAGAAAGCCAACTGAAGACTACGTACCAAATATGCAAGAGTTAGGTGAGCATATATTGCGAATGGTTCAACTCAACCTAATGGTTTGAATTTTCCTCGCAAACTATATGGAGAAAGTTCGAGATGCTTTCAGGATGTGTAGTATAAAAAGTATGATTGGTTGGAATATAGTGAATGAAAGGATGCAACATTTTGTTTTCCCTATTTTTTCTTTACTCGACCGGGGAGGGGTGGTAAATTGGGCCATGATGTATTCACAAAAGTTCAGTACACTTGGAAAACTACATATATTTTTATTAGTAGAGCATGTTGACAAGGCTTGGTTGCATTTTGATTATTTTAATAATCAAAGGAAAGGTACCTCTAGTGTGATGTCCAATTATAGTCATGAATTCAAAGTATTATATAAGGTCCGCTTGACTTCTTCTTTAGCATGTGCAAAATTTCTTATAATGCAAGGCCTAGCTTTTTATGGTCATGACGAATGAGCTATTTCTTTAAACAAAGGGAACTTTTTAGAGATTATCAATTGGTTCAAGAGTAAGAAAAAGAAGATGAGATTTGCTTATGACGGTGGTCCAAGAACTTGCATCATGACCGCTCCATCTATTCAAAATGAGCTTGCAAAATATTGCGCACAAGAGATCACAAAAGTAATACTTGTAGAGATTGGTGATAGGAATTTCTCTATTCTCATTGATGAGTCACGTGACATATCACTTATAAAGCAAATAGCATTAATATTGAGATAATCACGTATCCTTGACAAAATTTTACTTACTTCTACAGTGCATATCTTTTGTCTACATCTAACCTTATTTCAATTTTGAATATGTAGGCATGTCAACAAGAAAGGAAAAGTGTTTGAACGCTTTTTTGCTCTCCAATATGTTTCTGAGACTACATCCGATGCACTAAAAGAAGCTCTTTTTTAGTGTTCTTGATCGTCATGGGTTATCTATATCAAGGCTATGAGGGCAAGGTTACGACGGTGCTTCAAACATGAAATGTGAATACAATGGATTGCAAAAGAAGATTCTAGATGAAAATAAGTATGCTTTCTGTGTTAATTGTTTTGCACATCAATTGCAATTAGTGGTCGTTTTAGTTGCTATTAGTAGTTGTTGCCAATCTATTCATGATATTTTTAGTATGTCTCCCTAATTGCGATTGTCACAAGCTCATCATGTAAAAGGAGGGATGCCATAAGAGAAAAACAACACAATGATACTTTGGATAAACTAGAGAGTGGTGAAATTTTCACACGTCAAGGAACTAGCCTTGCTAGACCAGAGGATACTAGATAGGGTCGCATTCCATAACCTTGCTTCGCTTGGTGACATTATGGGATTCAGTGATTCATGTTCTTAGTATGGTTAATGAGGATGGGCATGTACCAACAGAAGCAGCGGGTTTGATAGAAAAAATGGAGAGCTTTAAGTTTATATTAATTATGAAGCTAATGCTAAAAATATTTGCCATTACAAATAAGCTTTCACTTGTCTTGTAAAGGAAAGATGTAAACATCGTTCATGCTATGATTGATCATGAGAAAACTAGGTTATCTCTTATGAGGACAAATAGTGGATGGGAGAGCCTTTTTAATAATGTCAAAAGATTTTGTTCTTTAAAGGAAATTCCTGTGCTAGATATGGATGAGAAAATACGTGTTAGGTGTCACTCAAGACATGGCGGGTTTACTGTCACAAATCTTCACTACTATCGTGCAGAGCTCTTGTTTGCTGTTCTTCATAAGATTAATTCAAAATTGGGTCATCGTTTCAACGAAGCATCTACCCAGTTGCTCCTTTGTTTCTCTTGCTTTTATCCAAAGGATTCTTTCACCAAGTTTGATGTTATCAAGCTTGCTCGTCTTGCTGAAATTTATGATCAAGATTTTACTATTGCCTGTCAAAAAATTATAAGGGATCAACTTGAAACTTATGTTATTCATATAAGAAGGCATGTCTCTTTGCTGCTTGTGAAGATCTTGCATCCCTATCTATGAAGATGGTTCAAACCGATAAACATATATAGGAAATTTCCTCTAGTTTATAAACTATTGAAATTAGCATTGTTATTACCAATGTCAACGACAACAGTTGAGAGACCATTTTCAGCAAAGAATATTATTAAATCTGAGTTACGCAATAATATTGCCAATGATTTGTTGAATGATCTAATGGTATGCTACACCGAGCGAGAGATATTCAAGTCACTTGATGATTAAACCATAATGCAACGCTTTCAACGCCTTAAAAGTCGAAGAATGCAATTGCCTCGTACACAGATATCATAGTGGTATGTTTAATGATTTGGTAATTTTCCAACATCCAAGTATTATATCTTTACTATTTTTTTCACTTTGCTCACTTTCTTGTTCTCCATTTTTCTTTTGCAGATTGCATTTTTAACAATTTAATTGGTATGGATATGCACATCAACAATTTGAACTCTCTCATAAGTATGTTTTTCTCCTTTTGTCATACAATATTTTGGTAGATTTAACTTTCAATTTGCTATAATGTTAGTAACTAGTAAAATCAGTGAATTGTAAGCTTTGAGTTAACACGTTTTATCTTAATTATGATATTATTAATCTATAAAAAATGAAAGATAATTTTAGCATTGCCTAGGCATGTGTTTTTGTTCTGGATCTGCCACTGGCTAGACATAATTAAGGCTGTTACTTCCTCTGAGAAGGGCTGAACCAGGGTAATTAAAAACATCGTTTTCCAAGTCTTTAAAAAAACGGTGTGGTCATTACAATAAACTCATACGATCGATGAGGGTTTGATTTCATTCAATGACAAGGTTGTTAACACGGATAAAAAAAATATACGCTATATTCACTCTATCATTTCAAATGTCAAATAATTTAAAAAATTCGGCTATTTGATATCCATTTGCATCGCTGATTACCTTGTGATATACACTACAAGATAACATATTACTAGTGGTTCTACCGCTTGCAAAAACATAAAATTCCAAGCGGCTCTACAGCTCAGAATGACTTTCATGTCTAAAATCTGTTGTACCGCTTGGAAATGTCGTTTTGGTAGCTGTTCCACCGTTTGTAATTATCAGTTTAATTGCGTGCAGTACAACCGCTTTAAAAACTTATCTAGAGCAGTAGAACCGCTTTGGACCTGGATTGGCGGGTAAAGAAAAATTTTTGGCGGTCCCGCGGCCGGCGATCCAATTAATTAGTCACGTACCCTCCCAATGGTAAAAATCCCCAAATCCATCCCACCATACCAAATACCTAGGTTTGCTCAGAGAGCTCCTCGTGTGCCCAAATCCATAAAAAATCCACCGCCTAGGTCTCCCTTCCATCGATTCATTCCCAAATCCAATCCACAAATCCATCATTCAGTAATTTGTTCCTTCAATCTCAAATCCTAGCAGCGGCGACGGAGGCAAAGCCGTAGAATGGGCGACGATAGCCCTGCAGCAGCAACTCTACATCTGCAGCTGTGATGGCGTCGTCCCGGCAGCTGCGGTAAGCCGTAGAGATAGCAAGAACGGTGCCTCAGAAGCAACTGAGTCTCTTGCAGCGACTAGCTGTGAGTGCGGCATTTCTGCGGTAACCAATAGTGGGTGCGGCAATTCTGCGGCGACCAACATTGAAGAACCCTACTAGCAACTACGACAGTGGCCTGAGCAGTGATTTTGCCATCCCTACTATGAGCAGGAACATTGAGCTATCCAGGGGAGGCTGCTGTTGTGTCCTCAGAAGGGAACCATTTAGGAAAAACAAGCAACTACAGGTAGAATCTCTACACATCAGTGAATGCTACTCTGTAGAGTATTTTGTTGATTCGCAAAAAAATGCTATGCCATACAATGAAATGATATCCAACAATTCCTTCATGTATTTAGCCATGTGGTTTTTTTGCATGTGGCTTCCTCTCCGCTAAGGCTAATAAGGCTGCCGCAGTGGCTCCACTTCCATCTTTCCTGAAGGTACAAGAAAAGCTCCTCTTTAATTTGTTCCTTTTGCAATTAAAATTCCAAAATCATGTGTTGATTGAGATCTTGCTCTGTGTGCTTTGTAGATTGTATTTTAATCTGCAATATATAACTTGCATCAGAGAGTCGGCATGCATAAGCAGTGGTTGAATGAGCCTAGGTAGAAAAATAACAACAAACTTTATGATTAAGAAATAATGCTAACAAGCCATGCTTAACCAAAGTTAATGGTGAAAATGTAGGCACTCAAAGTCGTATGTGGATGGTGTCAAAAGCTTCATAGAATTTGCTTTTATGAATTCATCAAAAGGAAACCAAATTCGGTGTGCATGCAAAAAGTGTGTGAATAGTTGTTGGTATGAAAGAACAGTTGTTCATGAACATTTGATATGTGAAGGATTTTTTGAAGGATACACCACATGGATTTTTCATGGAGAGAAAGCATCACCTAGTAAAAAACATAGGGAACCTACATTACAATTTGGACCTTGGTCACAAACAGAGCAAGCTCAAGATGATGATATAATAAAAATGCTTAATGATATAGGGTGTGGATATGAAGGTGCCACCGATGACTGTCGTGATGACAATGATTTAGGAAGTGTAGATGAAGATGTTGAGGCTTTCTATAATTTAGCAGAAGATCCTAGTAAACCATTATATCTTGGGTGCAAATTCACAAAGCTACAATTTATAGTGAGGCTTCTTCATACAAAATTCTTTGGTGGATGGACAAATAATAGTTTTGATACTCTTCTGGACTTGCTTAATGAGGCCTTTCCATCGGGTACTTCACTTCCAAAGAATTTCTATGAATAAAAAAAATAGTCAAGTGCCTTGGATTAGGTTATGAAAATATTGATGCTTGCAAAAATGATTGTGTGCTTTTCTGGAAGGATAACGCTAAAAGGGATTCTTGCCCAAAATGTAATACCTCTAGATGGAAGATAGAAAGGAAGAGTCCTGATGGGAAGCGAGTCCATAGGGGGAAGCGAGTCCATAGGGTTCCCCATAAAGTTCTGTAAGTCCAAGCCTCCCATGGGCTAATTGATTTTGGTAATTGATGGCAACTAGGCCGCATGCAGTAGGAGCATGAGGATAAGGACCTCTGTTTTATAGTTTCTCTGAATTTCTTGTGCGTCTTGGTCCAACTCAGCAGATCGACTACATCTCTCTGGTTGCGAGGTCCCACCTGAGCACGAGTCCGAAACATCGGTCGTGGGTCCCATGGGGTTCAAGAGTGCAGTGTTAATCTTGAGGAACCATCTAGAGCAATTACACTGTCCAGGGGGTCGGTGCTTGGGGTTAGGTCGCCCGGCTCGTAGAAGTCGCTTGATCTCGTAGAGGTCGCTTGGTGCTTGGGGTGAGGTCGCCCATTTCGTAGAGGTCGCGGTGCTTTCGCCGAGTGATCGCCCGTGCTTAGGTTAGGTCGCTCGGCTCGTAGAGGTCGCCAGATCCTCGCCGAGGTCGCCTGGTGCTTGGGGTGAGTCGCCATTTCGCCGGGGTCGTGCGGTGCTCGCCGAGTGATCGTCAGTGCTTTAGGTGAGGTCGCCCATTTCGTAGAGGTCATGGGTGCTCGCCGAGTGATCGCCTAGTGCTTTAGGCGAGGTCGCCTGAGTGCTCGCCGAGGGGTCGCCAGTGTGGGAGAGGTCGCTTTACACCACCATTGTTGTCGGACGGCGTCAAGCGCTCTTCAGACGGGTCCGACGGCAGTGATTCCCAACGACTTAGCTCGATAATGGCTAAGTCCCAGGTACATAGCCTCTGCCGGACGGTGTTCGATCAGGCGATCTGAATCTCGCAATTTGATCTGGACCATCCATTTCTAGGGTTTCGCCTTGGAGCTATAAATAGGGGCTAGGAGCACGGGAGAAACTTGAGAGAGCCTCACCTAGCCGCCACCCCTTTGCCTTTAGACAACAAGAGAGCTCCTCCCATGGTTCCCACCTCCACTTAGGGTTCCATGTGCTTGTGAGATTGAAGAAGAGAGCGAGGAAGAAGAAGAGAGTATTCCCTAGCCTCCTTCTAATCATCTCCAAGACATCGTCGTCGCCAAGCTTCATCAAGCATACCGCAAGCAAACCCTTCTCCGTGAAGGTCACCGTGATTCTCACGGTGCTTCCCCTCTGTTCATCGGGGTGTGCAAAGTCCGCTGTGTGTCGGCGGCTATCTTCGTGTGTCGGAGGTGCCAAGGTATCTGTGTGTCGGATCCAAATCCTCCATGTTTGGGGGTACCTCATGTGTTGAGGTGAAATCCACCGTGTGTCGGTGGTCGGTGCCGTCAATGTCGGTGCAGTGGGTGTGAGAGCTCTCGCGTGTGAGAGAACTCGCCACCGTGTGAAGGTTTGGAGCTCGCCTACCATGTGTTGGTAAAGAGCTACCACGAGTGGATTGAGGCGAGGGGCGAAAGGGTCCCGACTTCTCTGTGTGAGAAGTTTCCTCAGCGGAGACGTAGGTGCTCATGTGTTGAGCATCGAACTTGATAAACAACTCGGTTTGCGTCTTCTCATCTCACTCGTTTACTTCCGCACATTGGATTGATCGCTTGCGTGTGAGTGCCATCGAGCCTCCTTGTAGTCGCTCATGCTTATTGTGACCGCTTCCGCAACTAGGCTATAAATCTATCGATAGCTTGGGTTCCTAATTTGACTAATTAGTCAAGCTATTTGAAAGAAGTAAAATTTGAAAAGGCCGATTCACCCCCCCTCTCGGCCTAGGATCCTTACAAGTGATATCAGAGCACGGGTCTCTAGTTTCTTAACCGCATAGAGATGGCTGACGGGGGTAGTGTAGCTGCCAATAGGATTCCTCTATTTAGTGGCACTAATTTTGGTTTTTGGAAGTTGCGAATGAAAGTATTTCTGCAGGCCATGGGAATGGATGTTTGGAGGGTTGTAGAGTCTCCTCATGGTGTCACACTCACCAACAATATACCTGCCACACCCGCTCAAAACAAACTCCTAGAAACCGATGCTAAGGCCATGAATGCTTTGTTTTGTGGTTTGAGCATGGAGGTTTTCGATAGGGTTAGCAATCTCACTAGTGCACACGACATATGGATCACACTCATTGAGATTCACGAGGGCACTTCTGCATTAAGGAGGGTAGACTAGTAGTTGTCAAGGGCGTTATGATCGATTCGAATGCTTCCTAATGAGAATGTCAATGTTATGTTTACTCGGCTTAACCCCATCCTTAACGAGCTTAAGGGGCTCGGTCACATTGTTGCAAATGATGAAGTGTCTGAGGAAGATCTTGCGGATCCTCCCAAGAAGGATTAAGGGATATCATTACCTATCTCACTGCGGTGATGTGGAGAAGCTGGCACCACACTCTGCCAAAGCAAGATCACCGCACATGAGATGATGCTCCTCAATGATCCCGAGGTTTCCCTGCTCCGTGAAAAATCAAGTGATCGACTGAAGGCTAGTGAATCAAGGCGAGTGCCCCGAGTCGAGTCAAGCGGGGATGGTTGTGAGATGTCATGGAGCGAGCTCGAGGAGGGCTTCAACACTTGGCTGTTCATGAAGCAAGTGGCAGTTCATGAATAAGAATGGCTATGGGCGAGGAAGAGGATGAGCGAAACTCACATGCATCATCCGATGCTATGAGTGTCGGAGAAGGGACATATTGCTTCGATGTGTCTCCGAAGGGCAACACCAAGTACAAGGACAAAGGAAGGAGAAGGGTGATGGCGAGAAGCCAAGACGGAAGGACTACAAGAAGAATCCTCGAAGTCGGGGTTCAAGGGTCGCTCCTCACAAGGCAAGAGGCTAGCCTTTGTGGGGAATGGGTGTTGATGGCGGCTCCAGTGACACGTCAATTTCAAGTGATGACGAGGAGTCAAGTGGCGAAGGATTGGCGGGATGGCAATCACTCAGCCGTGCCATCACCACCGACTTTCCTCCAAGATGTCTCACGGCCATCCATTGAACCTCAAGAGTGGTACTCAGATGATGACGAGTCTGCTTCCTCTACTTCCACTACACGAGGCGACATCGACTTGATCGACATCGCTAAGTGCTTGATGGTCAAGCCATCTAGAAATGAGGTTTGTGACTCGAATCCGAACCCGAAGATGAGGCGGAAGTTGCTAGAGGTTACCTTGCTCAAGCACTTGACTTCCTTGAAAAGGAAAGATCAAGAAACATGAGACTTCGGAGCGTCTTAATGACTTAAATGCTAGGTTCAATGATCTTGTGTCTAAGCATGAATCACTAGAAACCGAACATGACTCCATGATGGGTTCTAGTAATGCTATGACTAAGAAAACAAGTGTGCTAGAAGAAGAGAATAGGGCTATGAATGAGTCGGTAGAACATCTCCTTGCTACAATTCATGAGCTTAGGGCTAGTAATGGCGGCTTCTAGCCGATAATGCTTCCATGATTGCTTTGCACATTGCTCAATCTGTTGATGTCCCCGATTGTCATGCTTTGGTTGATGTTTTGCCTGCTATCTTGCATGTTCCTAGTGATCTTTGTTGATGATGCTCTGCATGTTCCATAATTGTTGCACCTCCTAGGGTTGATAGCTCTACTTCATGTGATGATTTGATTGACTTGACCTCGATTGCTTCTAGCTCTAGTGGTTCCTCTAGCAATGCTCATGGTATACTCTGATAATTGCAAATTTGCTTTAGTTGCTAGGAATTAGCTATTGAGAATGGTGAACTTAGAGCTAAACTTGAAAAATTTAATAAAGGACTTGGGAAGTGCTATGAGGGTAGTCTAGCCTTGGATAAGATGCTCAAGGAACAAAGAAAACCTTCCTTAAAGAGTGGCTTGGGTTTTACCCCGAGAAGCCAAAGGGAAGAAGAAATCCGGTGTTCCTCGAGCATCCGCCAAGAGGCAAGGTTACCATCATGCTCATCCCAAGAAGAGAAGCAACTCTGGTCTAACAAATTGCACACTAGCAACAATGCTCCTAGGATGCACAATGGACACCGCACATGGCAAGGACCTCCTAGGCACTATAACTCCACATGGCAACAAAGAAATCATAGTGTCTGACAATATGGTCCTAAGTATAACACTTGGAATGGTCCTAGGTTTCACAACAACTGGCAAGGTCCTAGGTTCAACACTTGGCATTCACCTAGGCAAAACTTTTGGCATGGTCCTCCTAGGCACAACAATGATAGACCAATCCCTCCTAGGAACCAAAATCGCAACACTCCCGACCACACACAACCAAGGGTTCCTAGAGCACACTCTGAATTGTACGGTCACTACCGCTCAAGAAAAATGTTCAAGGTAGGATGGTGCTAGATTTGTTGGGCTCAAGGTGAGAATGAGCACAAGGCACATGTTTGGGTGCCCAAGTCATTGATTGATCGCTTTGCTCTGTTGTTTCTAGCTTGAAGGCTAACCCTCGGGGACCTCTGGGTGGGTCCACGAGTCACATAAGTGATTTTCTCATTTGTGGTGAATTAAGGAGTGGAGGGTGCCATTGGATCATCGACGGTGGTGCACCCAACACATGACCAAGCAACCCCGGTTGTTCACCACAATAGGGAGGAAGGCAAGATTCCCCAAGGTCACTTTTGGAGATGGAAGCAAGAGCAAGATACTTGGAGTTGGAAAGGTAGCAATCTCTTCTGATCTTTCAATTGACAATGTGCTGCTAGTAAAAACTTTGAGCTATAATCTTCTCTCTGTTGCCCAAATATGTGATTTGGGGTTCCATTGTAATTTCTCACCTGAGGGCTTGTTGGTTTTGGACAAAAATGAAAATCTTGTGTTTAAAGGCTTTCGGTTTGAAAACTTGTTTCTTGTGAACTTTAATGAACCTGCCGCATCCGTCTCGACTTGCCTTGTCGCCAAAGTCTCTCTTGGTTGGCTTTGGCATAGGCGTCTTGGGCATGTCGGCATGGCAAATTTGAAGAAACTTTTCAAAAACGAGTTGATTCTCGGGGTGCAAGATGTGACATTCGAGAAAGACAAGCTATGCAGTGCCTGTCAGGCCGGCAAGCAAGTGGCAAGCTCACATCCTGCCAAAAATATCATGTCTACATCTCGACCTCTCGAGCTTATACACATGGATCTTTTTGGGCCAACAACATATGTGAGTATCGGGGGAAATCTTTATTGCTTGGTCATTGTTGATGACTTCTCCGATACACTTGGGTTTCTTTTACCTAATAAAACTCCAAGCGGAGATGTTTTCAAAAGTTTGTAAAGAAAGCTTAAAATGCTTTTGAGTGTACCCTCAAGAAGGTGAGAAGTGACAATGGAGCGGAGTTCATTAACACTTCATTGAGCCGATACGTGATGAGTTAGGGATTGATCACCGGTTCTCACCACCTACACCCCTCGGCAAAATGGGGTGGTTGAGAGGAAAAACGAAGACGCTCATTGAGATGGCAAGGACAATGTTAGATGAGTACAAGACTTCACATACATTGCAGGTGAAGCAATCAATACTGACTTGTCCTTTGCATCAACAGTCAGTACCTTTACAAGCTTCGAAGAAGGCGTCATCTGTTTGCTTGTGGGAAGACGACCCAATGTCTCCTACTTGGGGTTTTTGGTCGCAAGGTCTACATCAAGAAGAAGCGGGAGCACTTGGGCAAATTCCAGAGAGAGCGGACACGGAGTCTTCTTGGGATATTCACCGAGAGGGTTTTCCTTCAGGTGTACAATGAGAACGATGGTTAGATTGAAGAGACTGTGATGTGAAGTTCGACGAGTCGAATGGAAGTCAAGGGAGCATGAGAACACGGATGATGTGGATGGTGAGCAGTTGGCTAGAACGGTGGAGGAGATGCCGGTGGTGATGTGAGATCGGTAGAGGTTCGAGAGGAGACCGAGATTGTTGCTCCACCCTCACACTTTGGCGAGTACGAGTCGGGGAGCTTCACCTCGGCGGTTAGCTCAAGCCTTGATCGATTCGAAGTGGAGACAAGCATGTGAGCGGATCAGAATCGGATGAGCTACCACCCCAGTTGATCAAGACCCATCACACCATTGCTCGTGATCACCCGGTGATCAAGTGATTGGGGACTTGACTCACGGTGTGCAAACAAGGTCTAGGACCCGACTTACTGTGAGCACACGGCGTTTGTGTCGAGCTTGAGCCAAAGAAAGTGGAGGAGGCAATCGAATGACCCAGCCGGATCAATGCGATGCGAGGAGTGAACAACTTTGAGAGAAACAAAGTATGGACTTTGGTAAAGAGGCCGAAGCGGCCGCAACGTGATTGGTACCAAGTGGGTATTCAAGAACAAGCAAGATGAGTTTGGATTGGTGGTGCGCAACAAGGCTAGGTTGGTCGCTCGGGGTTCACACGGATCGAGGTATAGATTGTGGAGACACCTATGCTCCGTGGTCCGTCTGGGCGCTATTAGACCGCTTGTGGCGTTCTCTACGTGCCACAACATCGCTCTCAAGCAGATGGATGTGAAGAGTGCCTTCCTCAGCGGGTACATAGGAGAGCTAGTGTATGTGGAGCGACCTCGGGTTTGAAGATTCACGTCACCCCGATCATGTGTACAAATTGTCAAAGGCTTTGTATGGTCTCAAGCAAGCACCTGTGGCATGGTATGAAAGATCGAGGACTTCCTCATCGGCAAGGGATTCACGGTTGGAAGGGTCGACTCGATACTATTCACCAAGGTGGTGGATGGAGACTGTTCTGTGCGGTGTATGTGGATGACATCATCTTGGCAAAGACAAATGAGACCTTGGTCAAAGAGTTCGTGACATGATGAGGAAGGAGTTCGAGATGTCGATGATGGGCGAGTTGAACTTCTTCTTGGGATTTCAAATCAAGCAACTCAAGACCGGACTTTCATATGCCAAGAGAAGTACATCCACGACCTCCTCAAACGCAACCGACATGGATAAGCGCAAGCCGATCCGGACACCAATGGGAACGAACTGCCACCTCGATCTCGACAAAGAAGGTAAATATGTCGACCAAAAGCTTTACCGTTCCATGATTGGTGCTTTGCTCTACTTGACTGCATCTAGGCCGGATATCATGTTTAGTGTGTGAATGTGCGTTAGATTTCAAGCCTCACTAGAGAAATGCATATGGCTCTTTGTGAAACGAATACTTAGATACAGAAACACACACCTAGCATAGGCCTTTGGTTCCCGAAGGGTGCGCGGTTTGAGCTCCTAGGCTATTCGACTCAGATTATGCCGGGTGCAAGATCGATAAAAAGCACTTAGGGGCATGTCACTTTTGGGTAGGTGTCTTGTGTCATGGGCGTCAAAGAAACAGAACTCCGTGGCGCTATCTACCGAGGTGAGTATATAGCGGCGGGGAGTTGTTAATACCTGATTGCTTTACGTCTGATCCTTTGTTTGACTTTGGGCTAAAACTTGACCATGTGCCTCTTCTATGCGACAACGAGAGCGGTGAAGATAGCGTGCAACCGGTCCAACACTCACGGACCAAGCACATTGATGTCCGTCACCATTTCCTTCGGGATCATGTGACAAAGGCGACATTGTGCTTGAGCATATGCAGACAGAGGACGACTTGCGACATATTCACCAAGCCACTCGATGAGGCATGCTTCTGCAAATTGAGAAATGAACTGAACATTTTAGACAAGTCAAACATAGCATGAGTTGATCGCGTGGCTATGTCATTCATTGCAAATCTTTTAAGCCAGTTTGAGCATTTAGGTGCCTTGCTTGTTATACTAAGTGCTATTCATTGCCTAGATGTTCATCACTTGATTTTGATAGCTATAGTATGTGTTCATTCTGTCACTAGCTCAACTTGTGCTTAACTCAATATATCATGCAACTGGAAGCCATGAGCATGTGTTAGGAGGGCTATAGCTTCTTGTCTCATTTGATTGCTCTAAACTTTTTGGTGGATCATGTGCTTCTAAGTCTAGATTGTGTTCTTCCATTTTGCACATGTCTTTACTTCGCTAACTTGAGCAATTTTGAGAAAATGTTGAGCCAAAATTACAAAATATGCTAAAACGAGAATGCATGTCTCACCAATGTCTCCTCGATGAGATAGCTTGTCATTGCACTAGGCATGAACTTAGGGGGAGCTTTGGATGACCGAGACGTTCATCTTGATGTCATCTTTGGGTGGCGTTGCCTATGGTTTGAGACATGGCAAATTTGAGAAAATTCAAGGTTCAAAATGTGAAACCTTTCAAAAATAAGCTCAACCAAAATGTTTTGGTCTCAAATAGGCTTGGTGATAGTTAGTATAGCTTGGAGCGTATTTTCTAGTGCTATGGTGCATCATGTGTCCCTTCGAAGTTTTGGAGCAACTCTTGACACTTTTCGCTATTGTTCATCTTATACTTGCTCTAGGTCATAAATAACTTGAATCACACATTTAATAATTGAGTTTTAGTTGATCTTGTGACATTGTGACCTTGAGATGGCTAGATTTTGAGTGTGATGAACTTATGGGCATACGTGCACTAGTACAACTTCCAAAGCGCTTCATTTGCTAATCCCATACTTTACTACTTTCTGGTTATTGATGCCAAAGGGGGAGAAATTAGTGCAAATCCATGTTTTGGGCATAATCATGTTTTGGGATGCAAAGATGGGAGAATGGAATTTGAGGTGTTTATAAGTGGTAGATTCAGGAGATGCTTTGCTCCTAGAATGAAAATGTGTTAGGTTACAAGTGGTAGACTTAGGAGATGCTTTGCTCCTAGGACGAAAAATTAGGATGGAGATGCTTTGCTCCATGTGATGTGATGGTACTATCGTGTCTTACAAGTGGTATGCATTGCTTTAGGGGGAGCTCTTGTCTACATATACATTGCATTTCATTCTTTGGCCTAGTCTTTGATCTTGTGTTTTCTTTGGGATGCAATGCTTCGAGCTAACCCATTGCACCGAGATTGTATTTGTGCCTTGTCATGTTGGATTTGCGGTGTTGTCATCAATTACCAAAAGGGGAGATTGTAAGTCCAAGCCTCCCATGGGCTAATTGATTTTGGTAATTGATGGCAACTAGGCCGCATGCAGTAGGACGCCAAGGATAAGGACCTCTGTTTTATAGTTTCTCTGAATTTCTTGTGTCGTCTTGGTCCAACTCGTGAGATCGACTACATCTCTCTGGTTGCGAGTCCCACCGAGCTGAGTCCGTAAACATCGGTAGTGGGTCCCATGGGGTTCAAGAGTGCAGTGTTAATCTTGAAGGAACCATCTAGAGCAATTACACTGTCAGAGGGGTCATGGGTGCTTGGGGTTAGGTCGCCCGGCTCGCCGAGGTCGCCTGCCTCGCCGAGGGGTCGCCTGTGCTTGGGGTGGTCGCCCACTCGCCGAGGGTCGGTGCTCGCCGAGTGATCGCCCAGTGCTTAGGTTAGGTCGCCCGGCTCGCCGAGGGTCGCCTGATCTCGCCGAGGGTCGCTGGTGCTTGGGGCGAGGTCGCCCACTCGTAGAGGTCGTCGGTGCTCGCCGAGTGATCGCCGTGCTTTAGGTGAGGTCGCCTGTGCTCTCGAGGGGTCGCCGTGTGGGGAGGTCGTCGACACCACCACCTGCTGTCGGACGGCGTCAAGCGCTCTTCAGACGGGTCCAAGCAGTGATTCCCAACGACTTAGCTCGATAATGGCTAAGTCCTGTGCATAACCTCACGGACGGTGTTCGATCGAGCGATCTGAATCTCGCAATTTGATCTGGACCATCCATTTCTAGGGTTTCGCCTTGGAGCTATAAATAGGGGCTAGGAGCACGGGAGAAACTTGAGAGAGCCTCACCTAGCCGCCACCCCTTTGCCCTTAGACAACAAGAGAGCTCCTCCCATGGTTCCCACCTCCACTTAGGGTTCCATGTGCTTGTGAGATTGAAGAAGAGAGCGAGGAAGAAGAAGAGAGTATTCCCTAGCCTCCTTCTAATCATCTCCAAGACATCGTCGTCGCCAAGCTTCATCAAGCATACCGCAAGCAAACCCTTCTCCGTGAAGGTCACCGTGATTCTCACGGTGCTTCCCCTCTGTTTATCGGGGTGTGCAAAGTCCGCCGTGTGTCGGCGGCTATCTCCGTGTGTCGGAGGTGCAGAGATATCGTGTGTCGGATCCAAATCCTCCATGTTTGGGGGTACCTCATGTGTTGAGGTGAAATCCACCGTGTGTCGGTGGTGGTGCCGTGTGTCGGTGCAGTGGGTGTGAGAGCTCTCGCGTGTGAGAGAACTTCGCCACCGTGTGAAGGTTTGGAGCTCGCCTACCATGTGTTGGTAAAGAGCTACCACGAGTGGATTGAGGCGAGGGACGAAAGGGTCCCGACTTCTCTGTGTGAGAAGTTTCCTCAGCGGAGACGTAGGTGCTCATGTGTTGAGCGAACTTGATAAACAACTCGGTTTGCGTCTTCTCATCTCACTCGTTTACTTCCGCACATTGGATTGATCGCTTGCGTGTGAGTGCTATCGAGCCTCCTTGTAGTCGCTCATGCTTATTGTGACCGCTTCCGCAACTAGGCTATAAATCTATCGATAGCTTAGGTTCCTAATTTGACTAATTAGTCAAGCTATTTGAAAGAAGTAAAATTTGAAAAGGCCGATTCACCCCCCCCTCTCGGCCTAGGATCCTTACAAGTTCTTTGTTATTTTTCGATAAAGAAAAGATTCCAGAGGTATTATATGTCCGCAAAATTAGCTAGTGATATGAGGTGTCATAGTGAAGGGCGTCCAAAGAATGGGTTAATGTGTCATCCTGCAGATTCAATAGTCTGGAAGGATTTTGACAATAAGTATCTAGATTTCAGTTCTGATTGTCACAATATAAGATTTGCTCTAGCTACAGATGGCATGAATCCTTTTGGAAACTTTAGTTCAACACATAGTACATGGCCTGTTCTCTTGATTCCTTATAACCTACCACCATGGATGTGTATGAAGCAACCAAATTTTATCTTGTCATTGCTTAATCCTGGTCGTAGATGTGTTGTCAAGGATATGGATGTTTACTTTCAGCCTTTGATTGATGATCTGCTAGTTTGTTGGCATGAAGGTTTTAGAACTTATGATGCTGCAACCAAAGAATGGTTCCAATTGCGTGCTGCCTTGTTGTGGACAATTACAGATTACCCGGGTCTCGGATATGTTTCTGGACAAGTTACTGCTCGGGAGGTGGGATGTGTGTGCTGCCACTTAGAAACATGTTCCCGTTATATATCAAAATGTAAAAAATTCTGCTTCATGGGGCATCGTAGTTTCTTGGAAGAGAGTCATAACTTTAGAACTGATGATAAGTCTTTTGATGGTACTATGGAGTTCAGAAAAGCACAATTCGTCTTTTTGGAGATGATGTTTTGAATCAAACAAAGGATATTGTAAATAATTTTGGTAAAGATCCAACTGGGAGAAAAACACCACGAAAACGTAAACGTAAGGAAGGCGAACCAAAAATATTTGGAACAAGAAGCCTATGTGGTTACAACTTCCATATTGGAAGGATGTATTGCTGAGACATTGTCTTGATATAATGCACATTGAAGGCAATGCATGTGACAATATAGTAAATATAGTGATGAATATCGATAAAAGATCTAAAGACAACTTGAACTCTTGTTTGGATCTACAAGAACTTGGTTTAAGGAAGGAACTTCAGTCAATTTCTTTGAATGATGAAGTTTATTTACCTCATGCATGTTATTCTATGGATTCTAGTGAGAAGAAATTGTTTTGTGAAATGTTGAAGGGTGTTAAATTTCCAGATGGATATGCATTTGATATTCGAAGTTGTGTAAATCTTGAAGAGAAAAAATTGGTTTCCCTAAAAACACATGATCGCCATATCCTTCTGGAGCACTTGTTCCCATTAGCTGCCTCTAGAATTTTACCTGAAAATGTAAGTGTAGCACTGGTTCGTGTTAGCAACTTTTTCAAGAAAATGTTTTCTCCCATAATCCGTACCAGAGGAGATTCGTACATTGGCCAGTGAGCCATTCATGGTTGCAACAAAGTATAGTAGCTATACTATAAACAGGTATAATTTTCACATAAAAAGTTATGATGATGGTAGGCCTGTTCAAAATAGTGGGGTGGCCACTGTATAAAAAACTACTAGTTTCTCAGCTCCAAGGATCAAAATCCGCAAACAGAAGATGTAACATACTATGGTGTCATCAAAGAAATACTTGAGTTAGACTATCAGAGGAAGGGTAACATTGTCCTGTTTAAATGTGATTGGGTTGATGTTCGTGAAACGGACAAGTGGGTAAAAACTGATAAATTTGAAATCACAACAGTGAACTTTGCTCATTTATATAACACTGGAGAGAATCTATCGATGAACCATATATTTTAGCATCACAAGCAACTCAAGTGTATTATGTTCAAGATCCTACTAACAAAGATTGGCATTTTCTCACTCAATCAAGACCAAGAGACATATATGAGATGCCTACAGAGGAAGAAAATACAGATGCAACAGTAATTGGTATCACTCATGAGATACCTATCTTGAATGTTGGTGTGGATAGAGAATTCAGTGTTTATGAATGTGTAAATAGTCTTGAAAGGCAAGATATTGATGGTGTAATTGTTGGTCAGTCAGATAATACAATGAGGAAGTAAGAAATTATGCTGTGACTTTTAACTAAATAACATTGCTAAGTCATCATACTATCGCTTGTGTCCTTTTCTTGTTATCAAGGAAAAAGTTTATAGTTCTATGCATGTATTTTATGCAGGAAAAGGATGAAGGACGACGAACCAAGAAATCAGTATGAACAGAAAAAACACACAACAATTGCTAGGAACAAAGAAGCATTGAAGGCAGTAGGGCTTAGTATTCCAACAAATATTATGGCTACTATATCTGCAACAAGAAAAAGGATAATTTTTGTTTCTTATTTTTTGTTCTGATCAAATCACATATGTTTTATCCATGCAGTGTTTATTTCACTGCACGTGTGGTTAATGTAGAATACATCACAAGCAAGTATTGATAGGCACATATCAACTCGAAATGCTCACCAAGAGCCTCCTCAATTACGAAAGCGTGCTTTCAGCAATAACGGAAGATCAAGTGATGGTGATGATCAAGCAGGACCTCAACATAGAAGGTGCTCTCATATCAACAATCAGGAGGAAGACATAAATGAAGATGCCCATTATGATGTTTGTGATGAAGACCTACAAATGCATGACGATGCAAATGAAACATTGAATGCAGGTGAAGTGACAAGAATAATATGAAGATCATACCATTGTAAATTTATTCATTTGATTATAACATAGCACATTGTTTGTAGAGCTAAACAAGAAACATAAAGGACGAGGCCACACCGTGAAATGTGATATTTGGATGAGGAAGAATAATGAACCAAAACTTCATGTTGACTATAATGAAAAGAAACAGCCTGTTGGAGCACAGGCTGCACCCCTGGCTAATTTTATATCCACAATTGTGAGGTCTGGTATACCATTATCCTCTACAAACTGGTTTGATGTTGATGAACAAAAGAAGCTTGATCTTTGGGACATAGTGCAGGTCGCTTCCTTGTCCTTTATTTTTCTAAAAATTGCATATTATGCCAATTTAGATTTGACAGAATTGTTCACTAATTTTTTACTTATTTCTATTTTTAATAAAGCTATTTTTTGATGTGGTGACAACCTTCTTGAGTGGGTAATGAAACAAGCTGCAATGAGATGGAGAAATTTCAAATGTGAAATAAAAAAGCTTTACTTCTCTCCAAATCAAGACTTAGCTGATGAGCAACTTTTTGAAATAAAGATTGATAAGAGAGTCCCCAAATCTAATTAGATTTGGCTTGTGCGACACCGGAGAACACCTGAAAGCGAGGTACTGTTCAGTTCTGTTTTAATTAGTGAGAGTAGCATAGATTTCATCTATCTTGGTTTGTATAATTGTTTCATCATTCTTTTTAGGCTCTTAGTGAATCTGGAAAAGCAAATAGTGCAAAATGACTCTGAATCGTACCACTGGAAGCAAGAGCTTTGCTCGGGTCGCAGATGAATGGGTACTTTCTACAACAACACAAATATACATAGAATGCATGCATGTTATTTTCTAAAACTTAATTGACCATGATATTGATGATCTGCAGTTTAAAGAGAATGGTTACGAGCCAGCCGGACATGAAGTTTTCATCCAAGCATATACTCGTAAAGATGGAA
Source organism: Raddia guianensis (assembly GCA_036346415.1). Classification (NCBI taxonomy): domain Eukaryota; kingdom Viridiplantae; phylum Streptophyta; class Magnoliopsida; order Poales; family Poaceae; genus Raddia; species Raddia guianensis. Next base: position 58,916,630 of record CM070536.1, read on the forward strand.
ATACACAAGGACAAACTCGAGACATGATTGTAAGTTATCACATATGGGTATTTACTTAGATATATTCATTCAATGTTTAACCATAACCGTTATTTGATGTTCCCACTCTAGGACAAAATACATGAGACTTGTGCTAGCAAGCCAGAGCTAGCTGAAAAAGGCATCGACCAAGGCGATCTATTTAGCAACATATTTGGGAAGGAAAAACGAGCACGTGTGCATGCTATTGGCTTGGGCCCGACACCTCAGGACTTAGAAATGGCTGGTGTGCGTAAGTCTTCATCCACAAAACTTCAGCTAGCTATTTGTGGAAAGTTTAGAGTGAGAGAGAGAATGCGTTTTTGAGAGAGAGGTTGGATGCCCATGATGAGAAGTTGTCAAAAGTGTTAGAGGAAATGGCAGAGTTGAAGAAGTTAGCTTATTCAACACGGTCTCAGAATATGATGAACAAAACAACAATCATGTGTCAAATTCTCCAATAGATAACAGACAATCGTGCATCAAACTCACCTATACAGAATAATAATCATGCATCATACTCTCCGCTGCAGGTGATCTTGTTTCCCTATAGATGCTATATAAATTGTAATTACACACTTTATTTCAACTTAATTATCTATATATTTGTTTGAACTATTATAGGAAATGAGATGCCAAAGTTATGAAAGTGGTGCCAGGTCCATTGCTAATGAAACTAGGATTCCACATCTTGAGGTATATATCTATATATATGTCCTTGTCATTTGCCTGTGCGCAATAACCATAGCTAAAATAAGCTTTATTTATATACAGATAATGAGAAAGAAGATTGCAACACAAGCACACAATGATATACCAAATAATACTTTTGCGGTATTCTTTCTTGCATACCATGTTTTATAAAACTGCTTGTTTGTACATAACTGATATTTGATTTTTGTAATTCATATTAACCATGTAGGGTGGAAAACCAGTTATTTTGCTCTCAGTTGTAGGGCAACGTGTTCCAGTAGCTAAGGCTACTGTTCAAAGAACAACCCGAAGTGATATTGTTGGAGGTACTGCCCTTGGGCTTCAGTACTGTGAGGTTGTTGTGGACTATGTGCTAAAAAGAATGCTCCTTTGCCTCGGCCATATAAAAATGTGACAACAATGGGTGATGCTCAAGGTCGCTGCATCGCTTGGCCATATGAAAGGGTAGAAGTTCTATCATATTTAGCCTGATTAGTAATGTATATGAGATCATTCAATAAAGCTATATATCAATTATCTTTCCTTTCTGTAGATGGAGGATGATATTGGTGTTACTAGTGAGGGTGGATCAACTGATCATGGAGGTAAAGATCAAGCATGTGGTACTGATCAACAATTACCATTTTGTTGTCAGTCATGTTCTGGATTTTTTTACGTGTGAATTCAATTTCTCTTGTTATGTTGATTTGTATGGTACATTTGCCTTGTAATCTGAATATTAAATAGTGCATCTTAATTTTATATCCACAGATCGAAGGAGCTAGGTAAATAGTTTGAGAAAGGAAGAAAGAAATCATTGTCGAAAGATTTATGCAACTGCAATTAAGTCGAACACTTACATTAGCTAGTTTGAAAGTTACCAGAATTTTTAACACTTTTGGTATAAACAGTTGAGTGAATGTACTCTCCTGAATGGTTAATACTTTTGGTGTAAACATTTGAGACATGAATGTACTCTACGGATGACCAATGCATGGGCAGATCATGTTCATCTATATTTTTCTAATCTATGGTGACGTCGAATATTCAAATATGTGTATGTACATTGTCTACCAACATTGAAAGCAATTACTATACATTTGCGTGTCCATTTGTGGAGTTATTTAAGCATACTACAGATTGAGTAATTGATAATAATTTGTTTTTGAGGTTTTCCAAGCGGTAGATATACATTCTATGGAGAACCATATATATATGCGCATACATGACACACCAATAGCAACCAGTGCTATAGCTTGCAATGATATGTCATGCGGTTGTACTGCTTGTAAAAGTTTGAACATTAGGAGCGGTGACACCGTTTGGAATATGTATTCAAAAGCGCAACTGCCGCTTGGAATACATTTAAAAGCGGCTGGAAGGAGAGCGGTAGGTAACAGCATTCCAAGCGGTATCACTGCTTGTAATACGGCTATTGCAAGGACCTGTTCTCCTGTAGTGGATGTGATGCACTACTGCTTTGTGAAAGAAGACGCGACGCAAATGCAAATCTCTGAATCCGGCGGCTGGCGTACGGTCGGTTTTGGCAACTTTCTGTGGTCTGCCCTGACGTACTGCTGTAGTGAAAAATGATACACACCACCACTTTACCTTCAACCCATCATATCGCCCGTCTGCGGCATGCAGGAAAGCCAGCTGGCCCGTCCACGCAGCAGCAACAACAATAAGTATATATCAAACTCAAACTGATCGATTCATGTGTATATATTATTATATATATTAGCAAAAAACAGTAGACACATGCATGTTTATTTATAAAAGTACACTGCGTGGATAGTACAAATATGTATAGGTGGCCTATGGATGTGGCACAGCTCTTGTCATCTCGGCTTCGTACGAACTGCCTTTAGCAGTATGTACTGGTAGATCATCTAGACGCTAATCGATCTCTTGAGATGCTGGTCAATACTCAGTAATTAATTGGGCGATGAAGGTGAAGCCAGCTTGAGTTTCCCGCCATACAGCTCCGGTAGCTGGCTCTCATCAATGGCGTCCCTCAGCGTTTTGTCCAGCTCCTTGTCTGACACGAACACGAACTGCAGCACCATGCATGCATGCAGACGATGCATGAAGATGTTAATTAATCAGCAGGGATAGATCGATGCAACTAACTAATTAATAGATTAACGCGTGTACGGCATGCACGATCATGATCGAGTGCAAATTCCTTGTTAAATCAGCTAACTAATTGATTAGGATTTAGTGCTCGACCTTCTTCTTGGTGTTGTCGTCGATGAAGGGGTAGACGATCTTCCAGGCCGCCATGAACACGTAGGGCACGTGGATCAGGAACACCCGGCCCAGCCTCTCAGGGTAGTAATTCTGCAGGCATTCATGCGTAATTAAGCACTTAGTACGCACGTACATTAATTCCAACAATATATTCAATCAATTGTCAGTAATTGATTTGCTGCACGTTGATCTGACGTGCTTTTAATCGACATGATCTCAATGGGGATTGGGGAGTGAATGAATGTTGATACGAACTGAACCTGCATGATGTCCAAGGCCGCGACGTACGCTCGGATGTCGCAGTTGGAGTAGCCCCATCCTTTGAGATCCGCCACGGCCGCGAACTTCTCCTCCCCGTTCGTCAACCTGACATAAGTGACATGGTTCAGCAACATCAGTGATAAATCTATAATCTCGCTAAAACTCGAATATAATATAGTAATATATTAATACTTAGAAAAAAATTTCTATACCAAACAAATGAACAATAGAATGGCAATCCCCACTGCCACTATGAGCGGCCGGGCTGGCAACAAAACACTTGGGGGTATGTTGAGCAGCTGGGGTTATACATGGGTACCCTTACTAGAATAGCTAGACCTTGGGCTGAAGCCCGTCCAATCCAAGGCCTGAATCTGCCCCTGGGCAACGTCAACAACATCCCTACATACATAGTTCTAGCTCTTGAATTCACTACATGAGCTAATGGGTTAAGAGCATGAACATCAGGCTCTCTATCCTGCTCGGTAAAGCACTGTAGCACGCGCGGGCAGCAACGGAATTCAAAATTCTTCAGACTGCACGCGAGGGCGGGAGCGCTGCATGCAGCAATTAGTGCGTATGCAGGCCCGGTGATGAGGGGCCTGCTGCGCATGCTCTAAGTTGTGCTTTACGAATATATAAGGTCGTGCAAAATCTAGATGACATTGCCACGATATTCGGTAACCCAGATTGTGTGTACATCTATGGAACTCGATTACGGTAACCGTCGACCATCCCTAGTTCGACTAAAACTCAAAGTTCTTCTGCCCAGCCATATTACAACTCAAAATCCACATAACTATTTGTGACTATTCGTATCTATATTCATTAAAAAATCTCATAGCACCCAACTGAACGAATGTGATGCAAACCTGGTGCATGTTTTGTCAAGGACGTAGATGACGTAGCGTTTGAACTCGTCGAGGTCGCGGGTGGCTGGGAAGTGGCGGGCACCGAAGAGGTAGACCATGGGGCGGCCCTGGCGGTCGAAGCCCTGCATGTAGAGCTTCTCCTGCACCGCCTCCCCGCTCACCTCCTCCTCCGAGATGAAGCCGTAGGGCTTCGCCGCACGCTTCCATCGCACGTACTTGCCCACCATCGCCGCTGCCTTCCCCACGTTATGATCCCGTGCCCGCAGGAACCGCCGCAGCTGGTAGTCCTCCTCCTCCTGCATATGCATGCACAATACATAACAACGAGCAAGGTGGCCTGCGTGTTTGCGCGACTTGATTTGTGTCGACATATAGAGTTTATTTCTATCTCATAATCTCTTTTAGGGAAATCTCTAACTTATAATCTATCTCTAATATTTCATATCAGATTTAGAGCTTATCTTTAATATATTAGATCATTTTTATTATATTGTTATAGAGATTATTTATTTATCTTTTTTATCTGATTTGGTGGACGACAATTGAACGGTTATCTGATTTGGTAGATATTCATCGGGATTTTCAGACGACGTGGCGCATTGTGATGGCTCCATTTTCTTCTAATTCAATAGTATAACACTCTTTCTTCGTTTTAAAATATAATGCACATATTTTTTTTGACACCGTAAACTTTAACCATTATTTGATATCATAATATTTTATCAGTAACTATAAAATCAACATCATATAAAAGTACTTTCAAATATAAATCCAACTATATCATGTGTGTAGCACTAAACCTATATATGTTTTTAGCTTAACTAGCAGTTAAAAGTTACAAACGTTGATTTTTTTTAATATATGCATGTCTTATATTTTAAAACGGAGGGAGTAATAGTTAGATTTGTTCGTTTCCTGCAAAAAAAAAAAAAAAATCAATGTATACAGTAATACGATCACACTGTCTAGTACTAATATCGGTCGTTGGCTTTGATAGCTAGTCCATGGCATGCTTGCATGATTGCATCAGTCCAGTCGCATTGACCAACGTACTATCGATCCAACTCGGATGCTATTGCTGATGGTACGGGCATGTACGTACGTGCACAGTGCCGTGCTATGCAATGTATGCATGCATGCAGACGCTAGCCCGGTTGGTTCTTGGTTGGTGGCTAGGCCGGTTCGAATCGACTGACACGACGTGCAGCTTGTTCGCCTGGCCGACACCTTTTTTGACTAATAAAAACCCTTCGTCGATTTATCCGATCCACCTCGTTTAACTGGTGTTTTAGAGATTTTTGGAAAAAAAAAGCTTTGAAATAGAAAAAATAGAATTCAAAAAATCTTATTTTGAAAAAATTAAACGAAGATAGGTAAATTAAATAAACAGATAATCCAAATAAATTAGATAAGCTAAAAAGAATAGACCCTAAATTTTAAATGTGAGACCATAGATACGAATCTTGTACCTAAATAATCTATATAATTTGATTAATTATTGTTAAAACTTTGCAGTTGGATTTTTCTAAATTTAAATATGTCTATTGATGGCACCGATCAACTAGGATTGCTATCCTTAGACGTCTTGGCATTAGCATTAAGACCTTGTTTTTTTAGCTTAAATTAAATTAAATTAAATAGAAAATTATTATGTTTTACAAGCCAAACATATAGTGCTTTAGAGTAATTTTTACAGGATTTTATATAGTTTTTTTTTAAAGTACTAAAATAATTTATTTTATAATTTTTTGGGCTCAACGTACGTCTTGCTCCTATCTTTGGACTCTCATTTAATTAAACTCCTACATACAAATATCTCTACTTTATTGAGTCGGCAAAGTTCGTGTGCATCTTTTCAAAAAAAAATGTTAATAGATTTGTTGACCAACATTTATGTTGGGCCTTTTATACACCACGAGTGCTGTGTGGCTGGATTTAGTCTTGCGTTGCATCAATCTCAATAAATGCACTGGTACTGTCGTTGCTGTCCGTGACACTATTACAAACCTTTTCTTAATACTTGACCTGCCCAGTAGGCTAGGCAAGCATGGCTTTCATCCAAGATCGTTCATTTATCACCTTAATTATGCTTGCCACATTGTTAATTGTGATGAAAGTCATGGAGGCAAATTTCTTGTTTTTATCAGCGTAAAATTAAGTTGAGTTTTATTGTAACAAATTTTATTATTTTTATATACCTACGTGTTGTATTAATTTGTAATGATTTTTTCGAGCCTTTTAGTAGTTCTTCTCGAAATTGCAAAACTATTTTTTATTATTTTTTTAGAATTACTAGACCACTTTTGAGGGACTTTTAATTTTTGATACAGTAAAACTCAACTTTACTCAACATTGAAAAAAATAAGGCTAAAATCATTATGCATGAGGGCATATACAATGGAGAGTCCAAAAATATCTTTTGGCACATTCATCCAAGTAAAGAGATAAGTCATGTACAAAGGGCATGCACAAGAGCATCTATGCTATTTAATGTTGCTCCTCTCTAATTCTGTCTAGGAACTTATGAAGAGTCAGTCTCTTCACGAAGAGTCGACTCTAGTAATTTTTACATTTTACCCCATGCCACATCAGCGAAACTATTAAATAGTGCTGCTAAGAGACACCCTATTAAATGCCTTTGTATATGCCCTGATGTGACGAGTTTGTCACCATGACCGTCTGTCACAGGTTCTTGGCACCAAAGTTATCCTAACTTTTTCTAAGTCATCTAAGTACTTCTCAGCAGTCTCTAAGTCATCTCTAAGTAGTGTCATATCAGATTAATTATTGATTAATTGGAATAGAGAGAACATACATAGATATTTGAGCCGTCTTCAAAACAAGAGTCGACTCTACACGAGAATTAAAAAACTTTGCATCTGAACAAATTTTCTATAAAAATGTGCATCCATCTCTACCATTATATATGTTATATCTAGTGTTGTCTTTATATAGTTTGGCATGGTAATAGTTAGAGACAATTACTATCTCAACCACATGCTTTAAAAAAGGTGTCAACCACCCTTGAACTGTTTTTTTAATAGCTCGAAAACATTTTCTAGAATTGATCGTTTGGTTGGGCTTTGGCTTTGTACTTCTTGCTGTGCAGAATTCTAAATAGCTCAATGACGGAAACAACTGATTTTTCGATGGCCAGGACATCTGTTGACGGCCATTATGGCTGTCGAAAGTTCATAGGCTGCCGTCGACAAGGAATATCTCTCTCCATGGTCGACTAAACTGTTGCCAAAATTGATGCTTCCAGCGGGGTGCCGTGGAAGGTATGGGGACGAAGTCAACTCTATTGATGCCCAAGTAAATGTCAATGTTAGCATGGAAGGTGTATCTCAAGGTCTGGAGTTGAATTTTGTAATCATAACTTACTCATGCTTAGTACATCTCACTAGAACGTTAAGATGAAGTTTAGCGGATATGATCACTTCCACATGAATTGATAAATGCGAACATTATGGAGTCTTAAAAAATTAATTGAGTATTGTATGAAGGAAAACCAACTATTGTGTACCATCCATATTTGCTATAATATTTTTTAAAAAATATAATAATGTGCATTAACTTTGATGGGTGAACAAGACAGCCTTGTAATAAGCTTTTGGGAGAAAGCATGGTCATCGAGGGTTGTCAATGTAAACCCTGGAGAAAGCTCTCTCGATGGTTAGTTAAAAAAAACCACCGTCAAGAAAAATCTAAGCCGGTGTTACCTTGACGGCCTGACAGTGGTCATAGAGAGAGATGGGCTAGGGTTTGTGGGATCAGAGCTCTCTCTCGACGGTCGGCTAGGTTTGCAAGTTGTCGCAACTGCTGGGTGCAATTATATAGTACATGCGAATCTATGGTTTTTTGTTGTTTTTAAAAATCCTTTTAATTTCTACTAGAATTTTGCTATTATCGACGGCCAAGGGTGTAGCAGTCGAGAGAAACAGACCTGCACCTACTTGGCAGGCCGCACCAGGGAGCTGGCATCCCATACTCGCTCTCGATGGTCAGGACGATGCCATCAAGAAAGACCTTAGGGGGCAAGACGCGGGGAACAGTTCGTGGGCTAACCTCTGTCTCGATGGCCCAAGCGCCTGCACCTCCATTTTTGTCGACTGCTGCTAAAAAGCCATTGAGAGATGTTGTCTCGACGGCCAGGTCATTAAGAAATGTCATTTCTCTCAACCTTAGGGGACAACTGCCGTTTTTCGACGGCTAGCTATCAAGAGAGGTCTTTCTCGACGGTTTGTGAACCTCTCTTGACTGTTTCGACCGTCAAAAGATTTGTTTTTTCGGTGCAGTGCTTAATAGGCTGTTTGGTTGCCTGCGTCTAAGAAGTTTTTGCATCTAGAGATACAAAACTAGGGTGTTTGGTTGTCTTTTCACCCATCTGAACCAGGCTCTCCAGATGCAATTATCCCTTTCAGGCCAGGCTCTGGAGATACGACCAAATTGGGTGTTTCCCCAGAGCCAGGCTCCGCGGATGTCGCAACAATCACATGCGTGACATATTTGATTCATTTATTTGCTATAGTTTTTATTAGTATTTTTGATTATCGAACCGATTTCAAAAATAGGTTATTGATATTGTTTCGAACAAAACGAGACCACACTTGCCATATAAATTTTAAAAGTTTAAAATTTTCATTTTTGAATTTATTTATTTATGAGACTTTCTTTTGAATTTTTTATTTTTGTAATTTATTTTTTGTTATTTTGATTTTCTAGAATTTATTTTTTAATATGTTTCATCCCTCTTTTGAATTTCTCCATGCCATTCTCTAATTAGTGTGGTCAACCAAACAACATCTCTACGCAGGCTGTACAATCTCATACACTTAACCAAACAACAACCATTTGCATCATCTCAGCCTGACTCCAACCAACCTGGCTCAGCTCATACAACCTGGTTCAACTGAGAAGGCAGCCAAATAGCCTATAAATTAATTAGCCGTTCCAAACGGTGGTGCGCACCTACGAGATCTTGTCCCAATTTATTGTGCCTCCAAGGAACACGTGTGAAATCTTGCTAAATGCTAGCCAAACATAGTTTTCATGGAGTGGCTGGTTAGTTGGCACTGGCACGTCACTGCGACGGTGGTCATGGGCACAGTTCAGAATGAATGTCGCTCCCGACTGGAATTGAAAATTTATAAAATTTCGAACAAAATTTTTCAGATTCTTGTGAAAACTTGAAATACAAATTTCATAACCAGTGGTAGCAATGTTCAATGAAGTTTACAGAGTGGTGCTCAAAGAGAAATTAAGCATCAAATTATGGTTGTGAAAACAGTGCCCAATCAAATAACGTTTTATATTTTGAAGGAGCGAATATTAAAGAGATTATAATCGATTAATCGATCCTACTGTATCCGAACATACTGTAATAATCAGATCCTTCCTACAAGTCATACCATATATATAATCTAACAGCTGAGATGGAACGCATGCAAGATGTTTGCATAGCGCCAGTCATGGCAGCGGCTCAACCCCTAACTACCTTAGAGAGAGAGAGAGAGAGAGAGAGAGAGAGAGATGGACCACCCGTCCCAACCGGCAACAAATGAGAAAAGTGTGGCCATCTACCCCAACTCCAAGAACAAGACGTCTCGCATGCTTCTTTTGCCCACTACTGGTTAGCTGCATATATGCTTCTAGTTGTTGCTAACACAAGGAGCAAGAGTTTGTGCTGTTCATATATTTTACTCTCATCAATTGCTTGGATAATTAGAGTTGTTGTATATGATCCAATCAGCCACTACCTTGGTACTTCGAACAGTTTGAAGTTAAACATAAAAACAAATATCTTTTTGTACATATTTGGATTTTATGTTGCCATTCTTGTATGAATTGAACCGTTTAATTCCCACAAACTAGTGCTTGCATTCTTAATCGACCAGTGTTTAAAATTTCTTTTTTTGGTTATTGTTCTTTTTGGGGGAGTGGGGGCGTGTGGTGTGTGTTCTTATTTGATATAAGGTAGCGCTTGTTGGTACTTAATTAGATGTAGCACATGACGAGTCGAATATATCGCAATCTTGCATAGTCTGAGGATGATGCTCATCGAGTCATCGTAGATGTAAATAACGCATGCAAGGAGGATCGAGATCGACGACGGGAAAGACCGGGGGGAGGAGCTAGGGGGGTTGATGGGGATGCTATAGCTGTACCTTTGCTGAAGGGTCCTGGGCCTCGACGACGGCCCTGAGCTCCGCCACCTTCTTCCACTCGCCGGCGTCGCCGTCCCGGTGCTTCGTCTGCTGCTCACAATCCATCTCGATCGGTTTCTTGAGCTAGTCGATCGATCAGCAATGGAGGCCGGCTAGCTGCTGGGCTGGCCGGAGCCTGGGAGCTAGCCTTTTATATACAGCAGGGTCGGAGGCGAGCGGGGTCGGGGGCCGGGGGTGTGACACTCGACACTTGAGCGAGCGAGCGAGCTAGTAATAATGTGTGCTGTGAGCTGTCCAGGGGTTGAAATGGATGCACACAGCACAGCACGTACAGCACACCGTCGGCTCGCCGGCCATTTATGGAGCGGCCAATCACAGCATGTACTACGTGGATGTATCAGACCTTCATGCGGTTTCGTTCCACGCTATTTGTGCATGCATGCATGGATCCTACGATACTGTGTGCTTCTATCACCATTTACAGTCTTCTGCTCCTGCCTGATCGATCTGTCGTACAGGTGCTAGTAAATATGCATATGCATGGACCTACTCGTGTTCTGTCATTCAGCTTCTTCACGGTACCTTCCGGTGTAATTCATTGTTTGTGCCCTTTCCGAAAAATTCATGGTAAATTAAGTAGAATTAGGTGGTTTTTCTCGTGATGTGCTACTAGAAAAGATCACGTAATGGGTTCAAGAAAAATAGTGAAGAGCCCTATTTTGGCTCTAAAAAGCAAAGTCCGGTAAACTCGCTCCCTCAATTGATAAATAGTGGTTTTATGTGGTTTTCGTCCATGTGGCAGTCTACGTGGCGGTGTGGTTTAAGATGAATCCTATGAACATGGATTGTCACATTAATAGAAACAAAAATGTGAACCATCCGAATGTCACGTTGGCCAAAGTTTTTATGTTATGTTAGACAAAACCGTTGTTTCACCGGTGCAAAAGTTTTATAGATGCCCAAGTGCAAAAAAGTCACCATGATCCCTTAGACTAACCTGGAAAGTCTAGATGCATTGAGGTATAACTCCCTCTCCCATTTATACACTGCGTAAAACTAAGATTATTGTTTCCCATGTTCCCATGTATTAGCTGAGCCACCGAGATAAGATCCAAGGGCCAAAAATAGTTGTTTGCACTTATGCACTTAAAAGTTTTTGGCACCGAATATTTTCCCGAATTAATGACCATTTGCTTAACGAGATAATGAGAGATTTTTGCACTAATGCTCAAATGTTTGCACTATGTCAAAACCATGTAAAGGAGACACCACATAGGTCATGGGCCTTTTGAATCCATCACTAAAAACTCTTCAGTGATGGATTCTATAACGACCCGTCACTTATATGACCTTGGATTGGGACCAAACATCAACCTAACACTTATAAGAAGTCATCGGTGACGGGTCTCAACATTTTGACGGGTTAAAAATGAACCCGTAACTTGTATCTCTCATCAATGACGAGTTATAAACAGACCCGCCACATATGGTTTATCGGATTCGGATCCATATAGGCTAAAGGCCGCACTGGTCTATTCTTCACCCCCCTTATCCTCTTCTCTTCCTCCCTCATCCACACATTCTTCCTCCCTAACACCGACGCCCTCACATCTCTCTCTCCCCCTCCCCACACCAACAGCGCTGACCAGGGGCTTTCTGGACCTACGGCGGCCAAGGGGCCAAGGGGCATCATCATCATCATCTCTCTCTCTCTCTCTCTCTCTCTCCCTCCCTCCCTCTCTCTCTATTAGTGCGGAGTTTGGGTTTAGACCCATCACCATGTACAGTGATAAGTGCATGACAGGCCTTGGGTCCAGACCCGTCACTTAAATAGTCCACACTAACGGGTCTAGGTTCAGACCCATCACCATGTATAGTGATAAGTGACAGGTCTTGAGTTCAGACCTGTCACTTATGGTGGGTGACGGGTCGACCAATGAGTCCACATTAGTGGCCCGTTGAGGGTGACGAGTACGAAACCCATCACTAATTATGGTTATGACCCGTCACCAATTGCTGGTTTTCACATAATGTGTACTGCACATACATTATAATTATGTTGATGATATGCTAACTGAACCATTTTTTTATGGGGTAAAAGCTGTAACAGCTCAAATATGAAATTCAAAGAAAGTCGAATCAAAGCTTCACAAATATTGGATCTAAATCTTTACGGCGGTGGAGGCTGTTTCCGTTTCTTGCTTGCACCGCTTAATCCTCCAACTTTTGTTTTGGAGTCTGACAGAGTTTGTAATGGCCCACAATATAATTTGACACTTTTCAGTGCTTTAATTTCCATTGAGACCTAACTAATTATTCAATCCCGATTTGTTGGGCAGATGAGGAGCGTTAATGACGACGACGACGTAGTTGGTTGAAAGTTAACAACCTGTAGAAGTACAGGGAGAGGAGAACTGCAACATGGGTTTGAAACTCAGATTTGGACGTGGCATTAAGGACTAGAAATGAACAATCTATTCCATATTTCCATACAAAAGTGTGGGAGGACGATCTAGTGGAAGACGCGATAATTTCTCTCCGTCCATTTCAAATAGTGTAGATGATCAACCCATTAAAATCACATCTCGTAGCTTTTGGGATGTTAGGATTTTCATCAATGCAAGATCACAAACCACGCCAGAAAACACGATATTTGGTAATGCAGTTCAGCTTTCGGCGACATCTGCGGGAATCTGATTATGGGCGATCCTCCCCAATCCATAATACTGCAGTACACCTGCTGTCTGGGTCATAGCCACAGTCTGGCCATTGATTCTCTCAGACCTATGCTACTATTATGAAGTCGTTGTTATGGGTTACACCAGGGTTGCACCCTTTATATAGTGGAGGCCCGGATAGAGTCCGATTCCTACTCTAAACCAACTCTAATATTACAACTCAGAATCCAATTATAACCCTCCTTGTACATATATTCGACACAAAACCTATGGGGAACCCATGACAACAATTGCATAATAGCATCATAGACGTGAGGGGTCAGCGGCCGGCTTGTGGTCGTGACCCGGACAATCGGTATGTTGCGGTATTATGGATTAGGGAGGAGCGCCCATAATCAGAGCCTCATAGAGGTAGGTGAAAGCCGAATTGTGTTACCAAACATCGTGTCTTGTAGTATCGTTCATGATCTTGCATTTGTATAAATCCTAACAAGATCGGTTAGCAGTGATGGGAGAGCAAAAGTTAAAAGTTGGGGTGGTCATGATCCATCAAACTAATCTTTTGGGTTGAGTGGGCCTGCACCTTGGTTGTGACTCCAGTTGGGCCTGTGACTTGGGCTCGAGAGGTCTAGACCATGTGTTGATCTTGGGGGAGCCGGATCGCTGGCGGACCATAAGATGGCAGGATCGCAGTGAGCTGAACCATGGGATATATATATAGCAGGTGACGATTAGTTCAACAATTCTTGGAAGCGATGTGCATGTTGGCCAAAACCAGGGGCATTGTCAAACTACATTGGTATAAGGACATAGCACACACATGTTGTCAGCCCTGGTGAAGCCGTACGTGTAGACGGGGCAAGATGCCTGGTAAGGCCAACCTTTCCTGGCAAGGGTGTCAGTCGTGGGTGTTTTGTCATGTCCTAGGGTCCATACAAAGTATTTACACTTTTTTCCTGCATGAACCTTCCATATATATGCTAGGAGCAAGGAAGAAGGTGATACCGTCAAAGAACTACAATGAGTAATCGGACATGGAGGAATAGAACCAAAGGTTGTAGGAGTCCAAACAATATCATCACTTATTTCGGGGTCCAAGCTGACATTGTGGAGAAATCATTATAGGTGAAGGTACTTGTGAATTTGTTGCAGGTTATTGGTGAGATTGACCACATAGATCAAACAGTCATTTTGAATCTACTAGGCCGCCATGTCGTGTTTGCCCTTGGCAACGCAGTGTAGGTTGCGAGCGATGAGTTGTGGGATAGAGCCATTTAACCATCTATCATGTTAAAAGTTTGCCTGACAACCATCTCTAATGATGATCATTGCTACTAAGGGGAAGAGGGCAAAATCAATATCATCACAAAGGCAGAGCTATCCCAACTAAAGACTTCTTGGAGTATTTTCACTAGTGCCAAAGCCAACGCAAGTGGAGGGCTCTCCTGTCCTTGAGCATGCCTAGAACCCCTAGGCCCCTTAACAGTTTAGGTGATAGACAATGCCCCTATTCACCAAGGAGTGTCTCCTATAGGAGGACACCTCTCCTCACCATAAGAAAGATCTCATTTTTTCCAAGGAGTGTCTCCCATAGGAGAACACCTCTCCTCGCCACAAGAAGGATTTTGTTGCTTTTTTCATCTTTTTGACCACCAATTTGGGTAGTTTGGATGTATAAACAAGTATGCAGTGATAAGAGGACTAAGTTGACTAAGGTTGGTGATTTTCCTTAGATAGAAGTTTGCATTTCCAACTAGGATGTCTTGCACACAACTTCTTAATGATGAACAAGAAGTAGGCTCTCTAGAGCTAGCGCGTGTGGAGGGGGAGACCTAGGTAACGATAGGGGAAGTTGTCACATGTGCTTGAGAAGGAGTTTAGAATGTATCCGAAGTCTATGCTTTGGTAGTAGATGAGAATGCCACAAATTTGTTGAGATTGGTGCACATGCCATATGAGTTTTTCAAAGCCACGAAGATTCGGGATGAAAGAGGAAGAGCCTACTGGAAAAGCACTAAACCGTGATGCCAATAAAGAAGTGAAGATCACCCAGATTGGTCACTGCAAACTCAGAATGAAGCTGTTGAGCGAATCGGCAAAGCAAAGCTTTGACGAGGAAGTGAGGATTATGTCATCGACACAAAGAAGCAAGTATGCAAGATGCTCACCATCGTTGAGGGAGAACAAAGATGTGTCCGAGGTGGAATCAATGAACCCAAAGCCATGAAGATATGTAGTGAGTCGTTGGTACTAGGAGCGTGGATCCTGCTTGAGACTATGCAAAGATTTCTGAGGAAGACATATGTGATCAAGCGAGAAAGGATCAACCGAAAAGTCTTAGTAAGGTGGCAGTGTAAGAATACATTCTTGACATTAAATTTGTGAGTCGACCAGTGGCGCGAGGAAGCGATGCTAAGAACGGCCCGAGTTATCGCTGGCTTAACCACGAAGTTGAATGTCTTGTCGTAGTCAATAGCTAGTTGCTGAGAATAACCACAGACAACCCAACAACCTTTGTGGCGAGCAAGTGTTTCATCAGAATAGAAACTTGTGTTTAAAGACCCACTTGCCCGTCTCAATGTTGGTGTGAGTTGGACGAGGGATAAGTCTCTTAAGTGTTGTTGGCGACCAGGGCTTGGAATTAGTTAGCCATAGCAGTGCGTCAGTTGGGATCAGTTAGTGCACCACGTCTTTCAAGATCTACCCGCTGACAAGGCCCTAGGCCTAGATGATTTTATTGGCTAGAACATTGTCAAATGCTTGTCCTCCTTCAACCTCCTCAACTTGACTAGCTTTCTTCCCTAAAATAAAGAGAAATGCTCAAGCCATACAAACTATATGCCAATAAACTTGTTCCATAGTTTTATAAATGAACTAAAAAAATCCACCACAAAAGACGAGTGTGATAGGGGGACCCCATCTCCCTTGTTATTTGTCATCGCCATGGACCCTGTCCAACATCTATTCCATCTAGTTCCGGAGGAAGAGCTTTTCCTGGCAATCCAGCTGAGCACCCTCACCTTGCACACATCCCTCTTTGGCATGAAACATTGTCCTCTTCATCAACCAAGACATAGAGGAACTCATCTACCAACCTTAGTTAACAAATCTTTGGTATGATTGGTTCACATGCGATGGAGTCCACCAACCCTATTTTTGGGATCTTTTGGTAAGCATGACTTTGATTAATATATTGGCCACACCATCACCGTTCAACTGTTTGGTGTGATTGCCTCATTCTCTCTTACACCAACACCGTATATGCCCTTAGACCATAAGTCGTGGTTATAACGAGGACAGTAAGGGACATATCCAGGAAAAGATATTGTTGGAGTAGTTGGGGTTAGTTGTCATAAGAGATTTATATAATAGCTAGGTACCTTTATATTTACGTGGGATGTTCTTGAGGGTGTCGGGATCGCACGACCCGGATGTGACACTTTGGAACTGATGTGACACTTTGGAACTGCTCCCGAGACAACAAAGGAAATAGTCCAAAATAAAAAAGTTTGTGCAATAACTTTGCAAAAATAAATTCCCACCGCTCTTCGGGAGTAGTAACTTTGTGACGATCTCTTTCATATAAAAAGAGGTTTGTTATGTCACTAGAAAGTTTTGCAATATCACATGACATATAATTTTTTATATTGTTTTTTGCCATGCAATGTTTCGGTTTGTTTTTACCAATAATGATCATACGATGATAAATGTGATACCGCATAACTTTCTAACGACATAAACAAAAGTTTTCCTATAAAAAACCCAAAAAAAAAAATCCATCAAGCCTAAACACATGACTACACAAGGACCATTCTCTTATAGGAAGCAAGTAATGCATCGCCATTGCTTCTCCTTAAAGGCAGAGGGCAGAGAGGAAGCCACTAGGAATTTTGCTCGTGCGCTTTGGCGAGACTGACTAACCACCGTGGGCTCTCTCTAATTCGCCATGAATGCTACTAAATTGCACAAGGCATAGGTTTTTGGTATTAAAGCCAAGCCAAGCCATGCCATTGGCGAGCGCCGAGGGCAGCACGCTCCACGCCGGCGAGGGATCGAGGAGGCGTCATGCGATCCTCGCGGCCGCAACAGCAAACGCGAGGGCAACGCCAGCGCCGAGCGTGGACCACGCTGCCGCCGTTGCATCGCTCGACGGACCGTCCAAGGTCGTCGTGGTAAGGGCACTTACAGTGCAGTTTCTTAGATAGTTTCTACATGTTCCATGTGGGATAAAAAAACTAATGTGGCAGCCTATTAATTAAGAGAGAGTGAAATCGTTTCTTAGTTTAGAAATTGTTTCTTCACATAATCCAATGATACGAAACACTGAAAAAACCCCACTGTTAGGTCATAGCCGTTTCATAAATAGGCCCAAGCAATTAAGGTAGTCAATTAAGAGATACATCTATTAAATACATAAGATATGTTGCACTGGGTGGATGGTTTCTTTCACCGTTTCTTGTTTATTCTCTCTCCTCTAAGAAACTCTCATACAAACTTTGCATTATGACTGTCCTTATCGTCGTCTTTAATGCTGTAGGCGCTGATATCACCTTGAAGTAAGGAAACTGTACCATTTTTCGCTTTCTGAATTCTTACCCTCTTCCGATTTTGATCCCTCACCGTCAAAACTGGCTTAAATTAACTCTCAAAGTTTTTTGTGTGAGATCTTCTGATGAATATTTGATGATTTTCATACTGATTTAAGGTTTAGTGTTGGTTTGAGTTTGGAATTTGGAAAGTTGAGTGGTGGCTGAATGGTTTAATGTGGTGCCGGATGGCTTTCATATGGTTCGGAGCCTCGGGCCGGCGCTTGGTTCTCCTTTGGGCTTATCTAGTAGGTTAATTTTGGTTTGGTTTGTTGCTTTCGAACCGTTCCTCGAACCATTCGGTGCGTGGTCCAGTGTTCGCAACCTAAAACAAGGTTTTTCTCGTTCTCTCGGACGGATTTTCCATCCAATGCGTTGATCCGATCATGCAGCCCAAAACAGTTTTTTACTGGTTTTCTCAGACGTTTTGGCATGGTCCCTGTCGGGGATTAAATTACGGCCTATTGCCATGGCCCACTCCCTGACGGCCCAGTTGAACAGCCTACCGGGGCCCAGCTCCCTGGAAGGTTCTATCAGGCCCATATGCATCCTGCCGAGCGAACTACGACCGTGGCGGTGCGTAATGGCTAGATTCTGTTGAGTCCGACTCGAACAAGAGTTCTGCACGGCTGCGTGAAGACCCGGACGTTGGTTTCTCGGATTGGATTAGGAGTCGTGATCCTCAAGACTAGGAGTATGCCTTATCTACCTCGGGGTATATTTGGCATGTCGGGTTCGTTACGATCTCGTAGTTAGCTCGGCCCGATATTCCCTCGGTAGGTTGGTTTGCTCTGCACTATATAAACCCTGCCCCTACGGCGTTTAGGGGGCATCTGACTTCGAGTTTACGCATTAGCATCTCGTAGACACCTGATCTTCGCTTGTACACACATAATCTCGCCGGGACTTGTTCGTCTCGCCGAGCCACCTCTTGTAATCTCCTCTGATATATAAGAAAGGCTGGACGTAGGGCTATTATCTCTCCCGAGAGGCCTGAACCAGGATAAAAACCCCTGTCTCCTGTTCGTGGTTGTTCGACGTGTCTCCTATCTCAATCTTCAAGAACCTTAGCGACTTGAGATCGTTATCTCAACCGTCAACAGTCCCTCGGAGCAGTTTTCATTTTTTTGTATTTTTTAGGGCCTCTCCATGCTTGAAAAATTAAGTGTTGTACATAAAGGTTGTAGAGAACTTAAAGACACATCTTTGTCATGTTGACAACATTTTTATCAAGAGCTACAAAAAAATCATCAAAAATGAAAAAAAAACTTTCTGCTGCGTACGAAAGTGAGTGTGAGTGAGCATTTTTGTGGGTCCTTGTAAATGTTTTGATTCGGCATGTACCTAATTAATGATTCATGATGTTGGTGGACTAATTCACAAGGATCAAGGTAAGTATATGTTTTTGGATGGACTAATTTGCATGACACAGGTTTAAGTGGAGCGTGGTTGATCGGCGATGTATCGTGACATGAACCGGTGGTTCGATGTCTAGAACAACAAGGAAATCATGTGAGATGGTCGAACTCGTACTTGGATCACAATGATGATGGACTTATGCCGGCGTGAGGATCCGATGTTCCGTAGGCGGTCGAGTGCGATAGAAACTTAGCGGCTAAGTCACAACCGGTTATGTTCGGAGTGTGAGGACCCGGTGACCACGTGTATTAGAATATACCTAGGGTGTTGAGTGGTGTGTGTGATCAAATCTCAGCCATCTAGGAGCTATCTGAGGCTATATATTGATAATTTTTCACGAGATATTGCGATACCCTATAGATCTTGACCTATATGAGAAGGGGAGGAGGTATCTCCCTCTTACTTGTCACCACTAGGGCTGAGGTTTGGTGTGTGTAGGTGCACTAGTAAGTGTTGTTCGCACTTGGTGTGGTTTTGTAATACCCCAATGAAAGCAATTGGACCAACCAAAAGCTTCTAAAGTTTTCGCTTGTGTTCTTAAGGGTTATGCTTGATCCTTGATCAGTCTGGTTTTGCACAAGTTTTATTCCTTTTACATCTTATCCGGATCTTAGCTAAGTTCAAAAAAGTTGGTTCCTTTAGTTAGCTCGATGATTATCCTTTTCTAGATCCTTGTTTTTCAATTTTTGGTGATTTTCACAAGGAGTTTTGGTTGAATTTTCGTCCACCCAGTTTGAACTTGTTTCGAGGGTTTTAGAGAGTCAATCTTTATGCTAGGACATGGGGTACCATCATAAATTATCTTTCTCCCATGAGCATGATCATAGATTGTATCTTTCTTTAGCCGCTCACTAAGTGTTTGTTCTTGTGTCAACAAGGAAGGTGTTGGTAATTTTGTTGTGAAGCTCCGTATTTTAGCTTGATATCTAGTCACACACACTAGGTTCTTGTTGCCTTAGCCTTGAGAATCCTCAGCACGTCCACCATGTGTTCGATGGATTGCTTTTAAGGGATTCTGGTGTGCAAAGGCTTGGAAAATTTGTGACTCCCATTTACCCCCCTCTCTGGTCGTCATAGCTTGGTTCCACACTTTGACTAGTCAACGTGTGGTTTGGAGTGGTTTTCAGTGACAAGTGTTACACATGGTTTGCAGCGGTTTGAATATGCCATCCTCCCTTTCTCTTCTTCTCCTACCGGCTACCACAATGGCCTAGCTCGAACCGGACACTTGGGATGGGTTGAGCCAAGCAGAGCGGTTGTGACTGCCGTTGGGGCTCCCCTAGGTGCCGATGTGATAGTGCCATGGCGAGGCCGTGGTCATTGGCGGATGCACCATCAGGGAGGCCCGGCTCGGCCAGGGTGAAGAAGAGAGTGAGAGAGAAGGAAGAAGGACCCGAGCATTTTGATCTGAAAATCTGGGGAAGGAAGAAAGGGGGTTCACAAAAATACTATTTAAGGTAGTGCTGTGGGTCCACATGGATTTTAGGACGTAAATAATGGTGGAGATAACGCAGAGAATTCATGAGCTTAGTTAAATGATGGAAGTTGTGCTCAATCAAATATGATATGGAAGCCTTGGGAGGAAAAAAGATGAATGAATTATTGGAAGGTGTATCTTTCTCATGTAATTCTCATGTGACGACTCCACGAATTGGGCTGGTCGTCTTGAAACTGTGCGACACACGAGAGCATCTCCAATAAGTTCTAATTTAGGATGTCATTGTACCGTAGCAAATAAAATAGTAGAGTGAAAAATATTGATGAACGGTAAAAAGAAAGTATGAATTGTGACTAGTGCCAGATACAGGACAAAAATCATGCATGGGCAATGCTAAAATTATTTTCATTTTCTATATATATATATATATATATAATATAATAATAATAATAATAATAATAATAATAATAATAATAATAATAATAATAATAATAATAATAATAATAATAATTAAGATAAAACATGTTAACTCTAAGCTAGCAATTCACTGGTTTTACTATTTACTAACGCTACAGCAAATTGAAACTTGAATCTACCAAAATAGTGCACGACAAAAGAAGAAAAACATACTCATGAAAGAATTCAATTGTTGATGTGCATACCAATTAAATTGTTAAAAATGCAATCAGCAAAAGAAAAAGAGAAAACAAGAGATATAAGTGGGGTTGAGCCTTATAACACAAGGGAGATATACGTTCGGTCCAAATCCAAGTCTAAGTCGCCGCCTTGACAGTACAAGTGGAGGATCCGTCCTTAAGGGCTCAGTTGGAAACCTCTTTCCCGGCCAGGATCCCGGCCTGATCGCGGGGACGGAATCCCACGCGGGAAATTTCCGCGGGGGCAATCGCGGGAGCATTTGGCAACGCCCGTCACCCGAGGAATTTTGGCCCTACCCCGTCGAAACCCCAGGGAAATCCCCCGCAGCTGCGGAGGCGCTGATTTTTCCCCGTCTCTCTCGCGACTCGCTCGTCTCTCTCGCGACTCGCTCGCTCCCCCTCCATACCGACTCGCTCGCTCTGCCTCTGGCTCCCTCCGCCCCCCTCCGCCGCCTGTGCCTCCGACCGCCGCACCGGAGCCACCACAGAGCTGCAGCGCTCGCCCACCGGAGCCATCGAGCAGCTGCGTCCCCTTCGCCGTCCGCCCTGCCTCCGGTCGCCGCCCGTTGCGGCGTTGTCGGCCCTGAACGGAGAAAAAGCCGCCACCTCGTCACCTCCGCCGTCCGCCCTTGCCTCCGGCCCCCCCCCTCCGGTCGCCGCCCCGTTGCGGTGTTGTCGGCCGCAACGGAGAAAGAAGCCGCCACCTCGTCACCTCCGCCGTCCGCCCTTGCCTCCGGCCCCCCGCCTCTGCCTCCGGTCGCCGCCCCATCTACAAGCAGCCCTGTGGCGCCGCCCACCACCCGACGCACCTCTTCTTCCAGTCCACCGGCGCGTGCCCGACCCAGGCGAGCTCGCCGGGCGCCGATCTGGAGGCGCTCACCACCGAGGTCATCATGCTGGAGCAGAAGGCGGCACCCCTCCGTCGGGTGCTCGAGGAGCAACACGACGGCATCCAGAAGCTCAACGCCGAGGCTAGTGCTGCTGCTGCGCTTCACATTGAGAGGCCTCTTGTGCTGGGGAATATTGGGCAGGGAAGACCAGGTGGGGAGGGTATCCACCCTGGGATTGTGAAATGCCCATAAAATCCCCTCTATGGATTTCCATCCCTGGTTTTTTTTCCCTGCGTTGCCAAATGAGCCCTAACAGTGGCTGAATAATAGTGTTTAATCTGTTCTAAGTTAGAAACGGCCGGAGATGCTATGGACTCGCTTTACAAGCATGGAGACGTACGTACGTACGTTGTACTGGTCCTGTTCGCCGGCCTAGCTGGATGTACGCATGGTCGTCCTCGAAATGTGGGAATGGCATGGCCGGGGTGCCCCTGGTGTTGGCGCACGGAGAGATCTGTGTCGCCAGCATCATTGCGCCCAGTGATCATGATGCATGATGCTGCTTATACGGTGCCGTGGTCCTTGTTTGCCTTTGCCTTGCTTAACTAGGATCTCGATCATCACTAGCTTCCAACGCCAACCGACCGACCAACAGTGAGCATGCGTAATGCCATCCATCTGGCCAGATTCCATCCACCTGGGGTGGGTTCGTGTAGCCATGCATCGCTTTTATACGCTGCTCAAATCTTGCTTCAGCTAGACGCTGGTCGCTGGATTCAAAGCAGAGATTTCATAGTAAAGGGTTGGGACTGTTTATTTCATATTCGGCTGTTTTTGTTTTTTCTACCCATCACTTGATTTTTTGCGCCGTTGGATCTCAATCCAACGCTCAGCTCAGTCCCCGCCTCCCCCACTCTCTCTCTCTCTTACTTTCCCCTTTCCCCTCTTCTCCACGGCTCCACCGCCCCCCTCCCCCCCAACCTCGACTGCTCCGCACTCCTCCACCTCCCCCGCCGACGCTGCCCCACGCAACCTAACCCGGCCGTTGCCTTCACCCTCCGCCACCACTGCCCCAACCGCCTTCCACCCGTCCCCGGCTCCGGCAGCGCCGCCGCAGCCTCGCCGTTCTCACTCCATCCCCAACCAACCGCAGACCCACGCGCCTCAGCCATCCTCTAAACCAGCGGCGCTTAACGAACCGAACCCCATCAGAACCCTAACCCGAATCCATGGCAGCGCGGCGGCGGGAGAGGAGGTGGTCGCCAGAGGGGAGGAAGACGGCGGCGGGAGGTCCTGGAGCGGATGAAGCCAGCAGCGCGCGGGTAAGTAAGGAGTCGACTAAAATCCCCTCCAGAGTTCAGTCGACTAATGATTAGCAATTCCCTAAAGGGTTATAAGTTTTTTTTTCGGAGTGGGCAACGGAACTGATGGGACAGATCGGATTTCATCAGTGATAATCGGCATTTTATGTCTACAGAAAAAGGAAGAAACAAAAACCATGTTTCCAAGTACGGGAAAGAATGCAAGAATATTTAGCTTCGAGCATCGTGAATAATATAAGGAAAAATTAATTACGATGGTGTTTGGTTGTACCATAGGACCCAAGAAACATGAAAAAATACTACGAAACATATGTGAAGTCCTAATAGACATGATGAAATACGTATGAGACATAACAAAATATTGATGGAACACCAATTTCGTCTCGTTACATCGATCAAGTACTAACATAAGGAACACTAATGGAACATGACGGGGCACGGATGAAACGTTGTTGAAAAAATGTTACTATAATTATTTAAAAGATGTTTCATGTTATACGAACAAATGCTTCTCAAACGCAAATGCTTTGAATTTAACTCATTTGGGGTTTCAATTGGGTCGTACCACCTCTGAATGTTGTCTTGCTATTAATTCTTTAAAACGAGTGGAGATAGATAGGTTGACGGTAAAACCGATATTAAAAGGAGGTAAAAGTTCAAACATGACTGAAATTGTAGGTGAATTCAATCCGTTTAATATAGATGATGGCGAGGACACTGACAGGGACAGTGCCCTAATCGCTCATCTCGCTACAGATGTTTCAGAGATTGTTTCCGATGAAGCGAACCTGGACACAACTATTTGTCATCTTATGGCAACCGCTAGAAAATCAAAATCAGCCTCAAGAAAGGGGCGTTGGGTTCCTAGGGGTGGAAACAAAGCTAATTAATTGGTTTTCAATAAAAGGTATTTTTTGGAATAGCAGAGGTCTTTCAAACTTGGCTAAATTTAGATACATTGCAGAAACAATTAAGGATCAAAATTTAGATTTTGTTGCGATCATGGAGACAGGAAAGAAGGATTTGTCAAAGACGAATATTGCTCGCCTTTCAGGTGGAGCGGATTTCGTTTGGCATTGTCTTCCACCACAGGTAGATCAGGAGGTGTCCTTTTGGGTGTACATGCTTATGTTTTGGACCTGTCTCTAGTTGTGGAAGGGGAATTTCATGTCAAATTTCATCTTTGTAACAAACTAGACAAGTTCGAGTGGATTCTCATGGCAGTTTACAGACCGACACAAGAAGCCTTCAAGTCTTCTTTTCTTGCTGAGTTAGTGCGTACTTACTTTAATTGGTTGTGATTTTACATCTTGGGGAGTAGCAAGAAAAAGAATAATGATAGATTCAATGACCGTTGGCCTTTCCTGTTCAATGCTGTAATTGATAGCTTTGATCTTAGGGAAATTGATTTAACGGGTCGACAATACACTTGGGCAAATTCGCTACCTACTCCGACCTATGAAAAACTAGATAGAGTTCTAATGACAACAGAATGGGAATTTAAATTTCCATTAGTGACTGTCCATGCTTTAGATAGGGGTGTCTCTAACCATACACCTTTGTTATTAGATGCTGGCACACAGGCTTTCCAAGGGAACCGAGGGCAGTTTGAGCTGGAACTAGCTTGGTTTACTCGGGAAGATTTCTATGATAAAGACGTAGAAATTTGGAATAAGCCTGTAAAAAGCCAAAATTATGTCCAACGATGGAATAAGAAAATAGGGGCCTTAAGAAGTTTTCAACGTGGATGGGCCTCTCACAACAATGGTTTTTACAAACATCATAAAGCCGGTCTCGAAATCACTTGACCAAACTACTTCAGGAAGAAGAACTAAAATATTACCAGCGAGCAAAAATATCCGATATCTTGTTGGTAAACAATATCGTGATACTGTTTTTGCTATGGAACATAATAAAGCTCTTGGTCCAGATGGATTCCCGGCTGAATTTTATCAGAAGTTTTAGGATGTAATAAAAAATGATTTGATAATCATGTTTCATGAACTTCATTCTGGGAATCTGTCGTTGTTTAGTCTTAATTTTGGAGTTATTACTCTTCTCCCGAAGGTTCAAGAGGCAAACCGCATTCAACAATACAGGTCAATCAGTGGCGAAGCTACTGAAGGCTAGCGTAGTGCCATGGCAACAGGGTAAAATAAAAAATTTAGTTAATGGCATCTTAATCTTACCCCTAATGCACCACCTAAATAAAAAAATGTGCACCACGATCTAAGGCTGCAAGCCTGCAACCTGCAAGGCCTAGCCCGTAGCACTCAGCTCCCAACTCCTAGGTCACAGTCTAGCCCAACATCCATCATCCATCTCCACAGCCCACAGGCCATAACGTACTTACAGGAGGGACACAACACAGCAACGCAACCGGCTAGCTGCCACGGCCGGCGTCCCATGACTCCCACTGCCTCGGCGCCTCCAGTCCTCACTCGTCCGGTCCCGGTCTGCAGCCAACTCCATCTTCCTTCTTGGCTTGCCGAAAGGTTAGGGTTTTGATTGGTACTGATCCCCCTCTTTCAATTTTGATTGTAGTGCTAGGGTTTGCAATTGGGAAATTATGGAATGGTTTCTCAAAAGGAAGGCACCAGATGGTGTTAACAATGTGTGTGGTTCTGGCCAACAAGATACAAATGCTAGCAATCCAAGTCCTGACGAAGTCAACTGGGAACAAGAGATTCAATTTGATCCTGGCAAAAGAAAAGAAATACATGCTTACCATCCTAATATCAGGGAACTGGTAAGAAGGAAGTACATGGCAACTGGGTCTTGTCAAACTCGCACTCTCATTTTTCCATTTAGTCAGATTGGGACAATAAAAAGAAGATTTAATCCAGAATGGTTTGATAAATTTGGAAATTGGCTTGAGTATAGAGAGTCCAAGGACAGAGCCTATTGTTTTACTTGTTTCTTGTTTAGAGACCGCACTAAGAAGGAGGCCGGGTATAAGTCATTTGTTGTAGATGGTTGGAATTGTTGGAATAACAAAGATAGACTAAAAGACCATGTAGGTAGTGTTGGCAGCCCTCACAATGTCGCAATGAAAAATTGTGATGATTTATTGCGAAGAGAACACATTGATGTTTTCATTCATATACAAAGTGAAACTGCCAAGAATGCATATTTTGTTCGACTTAATGGCGCAATTGATACTTCCAGATTGCTACTTAAGTAAGGGTTGACTTTTCGTGGCCATGATGAGTCAAAGGACTCCTACAACAAAGGGAACTACAAGGAGGTTTATGCTTGGCTAGGAGAGCAGAATCCAACTTTAGCCAAGGCATTGACAATTGATGCTACAAATAATAGTCTTATGGTGTCTTCTGGCATCCAAAAAAATATTGTTAAATGCTTTGCGGATGAAATTATACATTCCATCCTTGAAGGGACATGATTCGAGATTTGAATCTTGAGGAAGTGAGTAAGGCCTTAGGTTGTAGCCTACTTAAATCTGGGACAGGATTGAATCAGGAACAATGCCTTCAAAGACCCAGTGATACTCGTTGGAGTTCTCATTATAAAACTTTTAAAAGTTTGGTTGAATTGTTCCCAACAATTGTCAAAGTTCTAGAATTTGTGGAAAAAGAAGACAAGGATGGAAAAAATAGAGAACAAACATGTGGTCTTCAAGTGTATTTCCAATCTTTTGCATTTGTCTTCTATTTGCATCTCATGTTGACTATTTTAGTGATCACAAATACCTTGTCAATGGCTTTGCAACGACAAGATCAAGATATTGTAAATGCTATTAACTGTGTGAAAGCAACTAGAAGCCATCTGGATGAATTTAGAAGAGGTGGTTGGGAGAAAGTCCTAGGTGAAGTGAATGGATTTTGTGACAAATTTGATATTCCCAAGTTGGAAATAGATGAACCATATATTAACCCAAAGAAGCCAAGGCAAGAAACAGGAATCACTAACAAGCATCATTTTCAAGTTGATTGTTTTAATGATGTTCTTGATTGGCTACTCAAGGGCTTGATAATTGCTTCAACGAGACCACATCTCACCTTCTTGTTTGCTCGGCTGCATTTAATCCAAGAGATTCATTTTGTGACTTAAATGTTGAGAGTCTGATGAGCCTAGCTAAATTATATCCTAGTGATTTTGATACCAGAGAACTGAGGGAACTTAGCCATCAACTTACCCTTTACATTGTTGATGTGCGGGAAGATGATAGATTCTCCAATGTATCAACAATTGCTGAGCTTTCACAAAAAATGGTAGAGACAAGAAAACATCTTTGCTATCATTTGGTTTATCGTCTTTTGAAGCTAGTACTTGTATTGCCTGTCGCTACCACTACAGTTGAAAGATGCTTTTCAGCTATGAAAATTGTCAAAACATACTTGTGGAATCGTATTGGTGATGAGTACATGAGTAATAGCCTCATTTGTTATGTCGAGAAACAAGAAATGAAGAAAATCACAAATGAAGTTGTGGTTCATCGTTTCAAGGCTATGAAAGAACGCTAATACTAGAAGGTAATGCATTACTTTAATTTGATCTTTCCACTTCACAATTTAGTTTCTTATTTCAAATATTAACTCATTCTTTTACATACTCTGTAGGCCATTGAGGGTAAATGGTGTCTTTTGCTACATACTAATGCCGATTGCCAATTGTATTTTATTTGCAATTTGGCATTGCTTACTTTCATTTTGCTATTCTAACAAATGATATGAATTATGGCTATATGATCCTTCATTTTGGTAAGAATTTCTATTTTTTGTGGTAAATTCCTGCTATTGTATATTAAGCGTGCACTCGGGTCCTTGGAGCGCTAGTTTCGCCACTGAGGCCAATTTGCCTATTAAATGTCAGCTTCAAAATTTTCAATAAAGTAGCTACTCATAGAATTAATTCGGTAGCGGATCATCTTATCAGTCCCACACAGACTGCTTTCATGCGAGGATGTAATATCCTAGAGGGTGTTGTTGTCTTACATGAAACTATTCATGAGCTACACCGTCAAAAATAGAGTGGAGTAATTTTCAAGATTGATTTTGAGAAAGGTTATGACAAGGTTAGATGGCCATTTTTGCTTCAAACATTACGAATGAAAGGTTTTTCGCCTAAGTGGATTTCGTGGGTTGAGTCTTTCATCTCAGGTGAAAGTATAGCAATTATTGTCAATGATGATATAGGGCCATATTTTCAAACAAAAAAAGGGCTTCGTCAAGGAGATCCACTATCTCCAATTCTTTTTAATTTAGTAGCTGACATGTTGGCAACTATAATTAGCAAAGCTACTTCGGCTGGGCAGGTGTGTGGAGTAGTACCACATCTTGTAGATGGAGGTTTATCTATTCTTTTTATGGACCATGATCGGGAGAAAGCTTGTAACACGAAGTTATTACTTTGTGCTTTTGAGCAACTATCAGATCTAAAGATAAACTTCCACAAGAGTGAAACATATTGTTTTGGTGAGGCTCAAGAGTTTGAGGACCAATATACTCAGTTATTTGGTTGTGTCAGTGGTGATTTCCCATTCCGATATTTAGGTATTCCTATGCATTATAGGAAGTTACAAAATATTGATTGGAAAGGGGTTGATAGGTTTGAGAAGAGGCTGAGTAGTTGGAAAGGGAAAAATCTTTCAACTGGGGTGCGTCTGACACTGATCAATTCGGTGCTTACTAGCCTGCTAATGTATATGATGTCCTTTTTTGTAGTTCCAAGGGGAGTCCTTAAAAAATTGGTTTATTTTCGATCTCATCTTTACTGGCAAAGTGATGACCAGAAGAGAAAGTATCGTCTTGCAAAATGGAACATCCGATGTCGCGGATCTCAAATTAGGTTCTAGGAGGACAAGTGGTTGGGAAACTCTACCTTGCGAGAACAGTACCATTGTTTGTACAATATAGCTCGGCACAAACAGGTTACTGTAGCAGAGGTCCTTGAAACAACTAATCTTATTTTATCATGGCGCAGAGATCTCGTTGGGCTAAAATTAGCCACATGGAATACTTTACTTCCATGCATTGCTAATATTGTTTTGTCTGAGGAGCGAGACGTGTTTCGCTGGAATTTACATCCTCATCGTCAGTTCTCAGTGAAATCACATTATCTTGTGCTCATTCATAGTGATGTCCCAAATATTAATAAACGTCTGTGGAAACTAAAAACACCACTTAAGGTTAGGATTTTCCTATGGTACCTACGACGAAGGGTACTTCTGACAAAAGATAATCTAGCGAGATGAAACTGAAATGGTAATAAGAACTGTTGCTTTTGTTATAAAGAGGAGACAATTAATCATCTGTTCTTTGAATGCCGTTTGGCGCGGCGAGTTTGGTCCATAATCTACGCAGCTTCAGGACTCTGTCGACCTTGTACTGTATCCCATTTGTTTGGTGCTTGGCTATGGGGTATAAACAAGGATTTGAAACCACTGGCCCAGTGGGGGCGACTACAACTTGTTGGTCGCTCTGGTTATGCAGGAACGACATAGTTTTTAATAAGAAAACTATCTCATCTCCTTTGCAGGTTATTTACTTAATTATCCATTGGCTACGTACTTGGACTATTCTTCAGCAGCCGGCTTCGCGGGATTTTATTATGGCAGCGTGCTTAAATATGGAACGGGTGGTCAAAGAGTGTTTTACCTAGGCACATGGGTGGCGATCTAGTCTTTGGATTGATAGTCATTAAATTCTCTTGTATCTATTCAGGGCCGTGTGCATCTTGCTATGCAGAGGCCGGGAGTGATCTCAGGATGGTTGTATCATCTTGATGTAACTATCTTGTTTTCAATAAAGCTTCCTTTATATAAAAAAAATGTTTTGCAACGGTAAAAATAATATCTCAATAAAGAAAATACATGTTTTACAAAAGCGAAAAATATAAATGTTTCACTTTTCGTGTTTCACCAGCGCAAAACCTTCGCCATATATATTAAACCTAGTTTCATACATATCAGGGTAATATTTTAAACTAATTACACCATGAACACCACCGGCTTTTTTTTTTTTGAGAAGGAACCAGCCTCATTCATTCCAGATGCAACTTCACCATACAAACAGACCCCTCAATACAACACAAAATTGCATCAAGGTCCAAGGGGCTAGAATCAAAGCTTAGAAAGAAGTTCATCCCTCTCACCACGCCGGCGACGACGTTGAATCCTGCCGGTTCCGGTGATGCCGCCACGATCCACCTCTCAGGCCCAAACCACCATGGGTGACGGAGAAACAGAGCAAGCTCAAGAGTTATCGTGGATGCCCAAACCTCCAATGCAGTCTACTGCGAGGCCGAAACGAGACAGCCATCACCGAAACCCGCCGCCATCAACATCAGAACCACCAGCGACGGAGTCTCACCACCTCTGATCCCAATCTTCTCACTGGCTAATCCTACCAACGGCAAAGATCCGGCCGCAGCCAAGACATCCCCACCGCCGAGATCTGAACTTACCTTTATTCCCAAAAGGGACGATGACAACAAGCGTGGAAGGCAGAGGAGAGAAGCACACCTTCCTCCTGTGACGAAGACAACGCCGTCGCTGCCGACCCAGAAGAACGGCAAGCACCAGCGCCACCGCGACATCGCCAGGAACCGCCACCCCCCAACACCGCCCAAACCAGCCCAAACCCTCCTAAACCCACCCCTAATGTACTACTAAACTACTCCTAAAGCATCACCTGGCCCAGATCCGTGCCCCCCTCCCCCGGCGGTGACCAAAAGGCCGGCGCTGGCGAGGGAGGACGGCGGATCTGAGCCAGGCGCGGCCGCTCCCTTTTTTCGCCTGCTGGTCGCCCAAGCGGTGGGGGAAGACGAGACTCACACGGCTCTAGATTTCCCTTTTCTTTTGCCTCCACCGGCTGTTGTTGCTCCATGGCATCCCTATTGTCGTTGTTGAGCTCGTCATTCAGCTTGCCACTGTCGCCTGGTCCCATCACCCCATAAGCTCACCGTTGCCATCCAAAAAATTTTATATTTTAATCCTTTTTTAATAAGTATTTTATTTTTAACCCTCCGACGAAAGTATCTCCAAATCTAACCCTTTTGACCACGCAACAGCGCCTGGCGTGGCGTGTACATCTTGCCTTGCTTGATGCATATGGCGCGTCGAGAGGTGCCTGTTGGCGACCACGGCCATTGCGACCGGTAATGGCATTTTGAGGTCCTACCTTTGCGCGCCACATGCCCGGCGGCAAAGGCTAACAAATGGGCCCGCGATGGGTAGCCTCGCGGGTGCCTTCCTTGGTCGGTCGTTGACGGGTGGGGCGCTTTTGCCGCGCCGTCGAGCATGGCGCGTCAAGGAAGCATATTAACTTGTGAGTTCTCAGCCAAACAACATAGCCTCATGTGGCATAGTGGTAGTGCCTTCTCTGGTTGACTGAGAGGTCATGGGTTCGATTCTTGTTGGGGGCTGATTTTTTTTGTCATGTGCCATAACTTCTAAAATTTGTATAGGGCAAAATAAATATGTAAAAAATATGAAAAAAATTGTAAATTCATATTCCATCATGTAGTTTTTTTTGTAAAATTATCTAATGTACGATTGGTCTAAAAAGAACTTTAGATTCACATTTCCTCACCTTAGATAATTTTTAAAAAAACTACACGACAAACTATGAGAGGCAGTGGTTCTTTTACCATTTTCTTTATTTTGTAACTCGTAGTACGACTGCAACACACTGAGCTGCTGTTTGCAAAAGCATAAGGGGCAAGCAAAATCACGCTGTAAGTTTTCCTGACTACCAGGCCCCATGCCGTCTGAATGGAAACATCTTCCACAGGCATCACAGGCCATATTTATACCCCTTGCACCAAGACAAACATAGCATTTATTTTTCAATATTTTTGAGCCATCGTTATCTCCATCAGTTAGCTCTTGCACTATCCAAAGCTTCTCCTTGCTAAGGATGACATAATCACGTTTCAATCTTGATGCAATGCCGCCAAGAAGTTCAATAGCAAAGCAGCGAGCAGAAGTGTCCTTCGATTTCAATCCAGCATTCTGAAGGAGCAACACACAGAGAACCTGTATAAATTTAAGGTACATGAGGGAATTACTATATTGATTACAGGCGTTTTTAAATGCAACAAAAGAAATGATGTATTCATGTAAACAGTGGTTCCTGCTAACATTTAGGACATCAAATTTAGCAACAGCACTGCTGAGTTATCAGGCAAGTTTAGTATTGTCAGCAGGTCCTGAACAAGATTTTCAATAATCCCTGTAGTTCCTGACATATCTTGAGTTTTTTAAAAACTGTAACCAAGTAACTCCTGTAAAATCAGACCCCAGCAAAAATCGAACCCATGACCTCTCAGTCAAGCAGAGAAGGCACTACCAGTCTACCACTATGCCACAGGAGGCTATGTTGTTTGGCTAAGAACTCACAAGTTAATATGCTTCCTTCACGCGCCATGCCCGACGGTGCGGCAAAGGCGCCCCACCAATCAACGACCGACTAAGGAAGGCACCTGCAAGGCTACCCATCGCTGGCCCACCTGCCAGCCCTTTTCCTCGCCGGTGCATGTGGCGTGGCAAAGGTGGGACCCCGAAAATGCCACACTGGTCGCAGCCGGCCGTGGTCGTCAGCGTGGCACCTCTGACGCGCCACATGCACTGGCGCGGCAGCATGTACACGCCACGCCAGGCGGCGTGGCGCGGCCAAAATACTTTCGCCAGAGGGTTAAAAATAAAATATTTATTAAAAAAGGATTAAAATATAAAAATTTTTGGTTGCCGTCGCAGTCGCCTTCTCACATGCCACAAGTTCGATCCACTGTGTTGCAAGAGGAAGGGG
The DNA here is from genome assembly GCA_036346415.1 of Raddia guianensis. Lineage (NCBI taxonomy): Eukaryota > Viridiplantae > Streptophyta > Magnoliopsida > Poales > Poaceae > Raddia > Raddia guianensis. The sequence continues at coordinate 58,949,593 of CM070536.1, forward strand.
AGAAGAGAGTTGCCATCACAGGAAGCCATGGCCCTTCCTGATAGCTGCCAAGCTAGATTGGTCATCACCGCTGTCGGGGATAAAATCACGGCCCATTGCCATGGCCCATTCCCTGACGGCCCAATCGAACTGCCTACCAGGGCCCAGCTCCCTGGAAGGTTCTATCAGGCCCATGTGCATCCTGCTGAACAGCCCTTGGCTGGCATGGTGCGTAATGGCCTAGGATTCGTATTTGAGTCCGACTCGAAATTTTTGGTTGCCGTCGCAGTCGCTTTCTCACATGCCACAAGTTCGATCCACTGTGTTGCAAGAGGAAGGGGAGAAGAGAGTTGCTATCACAGGAAGCCATGGCCCTTCCTGATAGCTGCCAAGCTAGATTGGTCATCACCGCTGTCGGGGATAAAATCACGGCCCATTGCCATGGCCCATTCCCTGACGGCCCAATCGAACTGCCTACCAGGGCCCAGCTCCCTGGAAGGTTCTATCAGGCCCATGTGCATCCTGCCGAACAGCCCTTGGCTGGCGTGGTGCGTAATGGCCTAGGATTCGTGTTTGAGTCTGACTCGAACAGAGTTCTGCACGGCTACGTGAAGACCCGGACGTTGGTTTCCCGGATTGGAGCAGACGTCGTGATCTCCAAGACTAGGAGTATGCCTTATCTACCTCGGGATATATTTGGCATGTTGAGTTCGTTACGATCTCGTAGTTAGCCCGGCCCGATGTTCCTTCGGTAGGTCGGTTTCCTCAACACTATATAAACCAGCCCCTACGGCGTGTAGAGGGCACGAGGTTTTCGCATAATACTTCCTGTACACCCATTATCTAGCCGAGACTTGTTCGTCTCGTCGAGACACCCCTTGTAATCATCTCTGATATATAAGAAAGGCTGGACGTAGGGCTATTATCTCTCCCGAGAGGCCTGAACCAGGATAAAAAACCTTGTCTCCCTGTTCGTCGCTGGTTGCTATTCGTGTTGTTCGGCGTGTCTCCTACCTCCCCTTCTCAAGAACCTTTAAGCGACTTGAGATCGATATCTCAACCGTCGACAGTTGGCGCCGACCGTGGGGAGACGCAGATCGAGCATGTCGAACTCCATCAGCAATACGGAGATTCTCCCTAAGAACTACGACTCGGAAGGGCAGGATGTTTCTTCCCCTGCCAGCTCAGATCGATCTTATCGCCCTAGATCGATGTCTGTATCCGAGACGAGAGGTCTCGATCGCCCGAAGATGATCTCGGTCAAGCTCCGTCATTGGCGATGAATACAACCCAGCGATCTTTCTGACGGTTTAGATCTATCAGTTCGGGGCTATGTCGGTCGATTCTTCCTGTGGTGACACAGTGATGACGCCGCCTAGCGCGCGAACGCACGGCCACCGCGGCGTCAACATGGCTGGAGCAGGAACCTCCGAGGATCCGGCACCAGTCACGGTGGCCGAAGAGATCGAGCGAGTCAATTCCGCTCGGCACCAAGATGGAGCCGCACAATCTACTCGCGAGCAAGATATTGTTCGCCGCACTTTCGACGAATCCATCAACCAAACCTTGGCGTAGATCCTCGATCAGCGCAAGTGTCAACGACGCGATCCGCCTCGCGCGCCTACGCCAAGATCCCCGGTAGAAGTTCAGCCTGCTCGGGTGGAATCCCAGCGTGCCCAGACTCCAATCGGGCAAGACGCGGATGCTTCAGGGATCCCAGGACCAATTGAGCAGAGTCGGGAATGGCTCCAGGCCCTGGCGACCGTAATCAGATCCGCTCACCAGGACAATATCGTCCTCGTGAGCGATGAAGTGGCTACTCACCTTGAGAAATTGGCCGAGGGCCTTAAGTCTGTAGGTGAGGCATCATCCGGACAGCGCGGTGAGCCTGTCCGGGTGGATTCGGACAGTGAGCGATCCGATCGATCGCGTGACCGTCGTCACCGTCGAAGGACCGCTGTCCACGAGCAAGCTGCCCGTGGTCGCCGCCGCTCGCCAAGTCCCCGTAGTCATCGCGACTACAGGGGCAAACGTGCGCGCGACGATCACGGACGATCCCCTCGCGAGGAGCGCGTTGTCGCAACCACGAGGAAGGAGCGGGGGGGCTTATCACGGAGAGAGTTCCTCCAAGCAGAAACCTCCCGCTCGGCAAGAGTTCCCCCGACCAACAGGACCAATGTCTTCTCGAGGCTAGGTTCTGCCGGGGAAGGTGGCCGGTCTTATGCCTTGGGCTGCAGGGCCTTTTCCGACGAGCTTCACTGTTGGTGGCCCTCAAAGTTCAAGCCGGACAAATGGAGAGCTGCGGGACCCGAGAACCGGAGGAGTTTCTTTCCATCTACGCCTCGGCCATCATGGCGGCGAGGGTGATGAGCTCGTCATGGCCAATTACCTTCCGACTATCCTTGCGGTATTTGCTCGGGCGTGGTACATTTAATCGGCAAGAGGTTCCATTAGCTCTTGGAACCCGGCTTTGTGGCGCTCGATTGCTAATTTCGGAGGCGTTACATGCGTCTCGGTCAAGGAGGATGATCTGCACGGATGATCCGGATGAGCGGGAGACCCTCCGCAACCGTGAAGCGTTTCATCAAGATTCGCAACACGATCCCGAACATCTCGGACGAATCTATTGTCCACGCCTTTAAAAACGGAGTCCACGACGAGCGGCTTACCCAGGATCTCGAGATCAATGAGACCTGGACCGCCAACGACCTGTTCAAGGCGGCTGATCGCTATGCCAATGCGGCAGAACGCGTTCAGTATAAGAACGCTGTCGGGGATTAGATTACGGCCCATTGACATGGCCCACTCCCTGACGGCCCAATCGAACAGCCTGCCAGGGCCCAGCTCCCTGGAAGGTTCTATTTGGCTCATATGCATCTTGCCGAACAGCTTCCTGGCTGGCAAGATGCGTAATGGCCAAGGCTTCCTGTTTGAGTCCGACTCGAACGGAGTTCTGCACGGCTACGAGAACACTCGGACGTGGTTTCCCGGATTGGATTAGGAGTCGTGATCCCCAAGACTAGGAGTATGCCTTATTTGCCTCGGGATATATTTGGCATGTGTATGAGTTCGTTATGATCTCGTAGTTAGCCTGGCCCGATATTCCCTCGGTAGGTCGGTTTGCTCTGCACTATATAAACCATGCCCCTACGGCGTTTAGAGGGGACTTGATTTGGCATCTGATGACGAGTTTTACGACTTGATCTAGCTTCTAGACATCTGATATTCGCTTGTACACCCATAACCTCGCCGAGACTTGTTCGTCTCGCCGAGCCACCTCTTGTATTCATCTCTGATATATAAAAAAGGCTGGACGTAGGGCTATTATCTCTCGCGAGAGGCCTGAACCAGGATAAAAATCCCTGTCTCCTGTTCGTTACTGTTCGTGGTTGTTCGGCGTGTCTCCTATCTCAATCTTCAAGAACCTTAGCGACTTGAGATCGATATCTCAACCGTCGACAAACGCGTTCGACAAGGGCGAGCTGCCCGCCCAGCCTGGTGTAGAGGAAAAGAAGAAGAGCAGCAACAATCCTGGTGACAAGAAGTCCCAAAAGAAAAAGAAGGGTGATGCGAACAACACTGTCACCGGTATAGATCGCACATCTCCTCCCAAGGATGGGCAGAAAAAGCCCAACAATAACTATAAGGGCAAGAAGCCCGCCCAGGGAGACAACCAAGGCAAGAAAGGTCCTAGTGACCGATATTGCAAGTTCCACCAGCATTACGGGCATGACACGCGCCACTGTAGGACCTGGGCTGCAAAAGTCGAGGATTTCTACAACGGCAATGGCCCAATGCCCACCCTGCCCGAAAAAGGTGAAGCCGGTAAGGCCAAGCGCCAAACCGATGATGGTAATCGGGACAACGATGAGTATCAAGATCCCGTGAACCATATCGCCGTTATCTTCGGCGGCTCCTCGGCTTATACCTCTCTCTGCTCGGGAGGTCCACAACGTTGAAAAGGGCAAGCCTCAGCCCGAATCGATGAAGTGGACCGAGGTTTCCATCTCCTTCTCTCAGGAGGATTGCCCCACTGGGATGACCAAGCCTCAGAGGCTCCCACTGTTGGTCGCTCCAACCATCAGCAACGCGAGAGTTGGCCATGTTCTTATAGACGGCGGGAGCGCTCTGGACTTACTCTCTGCTAAGGTCTTGGATGAGATGCAAATCCCTCGCTCCAAGCTTAAAGAGGTCGCGATGCCCTTCTACGGCATTGTTCCCGGGGAAGCTGTTCAGCCGTTGGGGCAGATCGTTCTGCCCGTTACCTACGGCAGTCCAAGCAACTTTCGGACAGAGTTGATCATATTCGATGTGGTTGACTTCCCCTCCGCATATGACGCGATCTTGGGCCGGCCATCTCTTGGCAAGTTGATGGCCGTGTCCCACCACGCTTATCATTGCGTGAAGATACGGGTCCTAACGGTGTGATCACGGTCAAGGGCAACTATAAGGCCGCTCTCGATTGCGACGGCGATCCCTCGCCTACTGTCGACCAGCTTCCACCTCGAGGTCCGAAGCTCCATGAACCAAGTCTGCGCCCTAGAATCTCCCTTGACGGGAGGAGAGACTAGGGAAGTTCCGTGTCTTTGGATGATTCCTCCAAGGCAGTTCACACAGGGCAATCTGGACCCCAAATAGAAAGCGAGCTCATTGCCTTCCTCCGAGCTAATGAGACGTATTTGCACAGGAACCGTCGACATGCCGGGAGTCCCAAGGGAGGTTATCGAGCACAAAGTGGCCGTCCGTGGGACAAAAGCTTGTTGCGCGGAAGCTTCGTCGCGCGCCGGACTTCAAGTGGGGATTATCAAGGATCAGCTTGGTAAGCTACTCGCTGCTGGTTTCATCCGCAAGGTTGATCACACCGAGTGGCTGGCCAACCCTGTCATTGTAAAGAAGAAATGCGGCAAGTGGAGGATGTGTGTCGATCACACAGATCTGAACGCTACTTGTCCTAAGGACAATTTCCCGCTGCCTCGCATAGACCAGTTGGTTGACGCGACTGCGGATGCCCAGCTCTTGAGTTTTTTGGATGCTTACTCCGGTTATCACCAAATAAGCATCTCCCCCGAGGATGAAGAAAGCGCCTTCATCACCCCTTCGGCACTTTACGCTGCTCGACCATGTCTTTCGGTCTGCGCAATCTTTGGTGCCACGTTCGGTAACTTAATGGAAGACTTTCCGAGAAACGGCGGAAGAAACACGGAGGTCTATGTCGATGACATAGTTGTAAAAACAAGCATGCTCCGGATCATGTAAAAGACGGTACGAGACTTTTGAAATCCCAGCGGGCATCGAATAAAGTTTAATCCAGAGAAGTGTACATTTGGTGTTCGATCTGGAATGTTGCTCGGTTATGTAATTGGTTCGCAAGGCATATCTGCCAACCCCGAAAAAATTGAGGCCATTGAAAACATGCAGGCTCCAACTACCATCAAGGAAGTTGAGCCTCACCGGACGGATGGTCATTTGCTTTGAGCAGTTTATATCCCGTCGAGCGACGCGAGCTGCCCTTCTTTAAGGCCTGCTTGAGCACAATGGTTTCAGTGGACGGAGGAAGCGATCGATCTTTCCAAGATCTAAAGCAATACTGTCAACTCACTGTCTTGACTACCCGTCACGGCGGCGGCTTTTATTGTACCTCGTTTGCATGCATAGCGGTGTGTGATCTTGGCGATGGAAAGGGAAGGCATCTGGCCAATCTATTACGTGGCGAGGTGCTTCACGGATCAAAGGCGTTACCACGAGGTCGAAGTTACTCTCGCCTTGCTCATGTCCTCTAGAAAGCTTGGCACTACTTCGGTAGCATCAAATCTGGTCGACCAAGTTCCCTCTTGGAGAAATCCTAAGGAACAAGGAAGCCGGCGGACGTATTGCTAAATGGGCCATGGAATTGGCAGAATTTGATATTCTATTTGCTACCCGAACTGCTATTAAGTCCCAGGTCTTGGCTGACTTTGTCGCCGAATAGACTGCCGCTTAAATTCGTGAAGCTCCCGAGCAACTTTGATGACCCCCTGGACCATGTTTTTGATGGCTCGCATCTTTGGAAACTCGGGGCTGGTTTTGTTCTCATCTCCTCAAGGAGAACAACTCCGATATTCTATCCAACTACACTTTGCGGCGACTAACAACGCTGCGAGTCTGAGCCCTCCTCGCGGGACTAAGGCGTGCAAGTCGCTCGGTGTCCAACGGCTAGCTGTGAAGGAGATTCACGGTGGTCATCAACCGGAGTAAACAAGGAGTATCAGTGTTGCGATGACTCAATGGCGCGATACCTGGTTGAAGTGAGGAAGTTGGAGCGGCATTTTTGATTTTTCGAGGTGCTCTTCCTGCCCAGGAAGGACAACTTCTTGGCCGACCAACTGTCCAAGTTTGGATCCTCACGCGAACCTGCTCCGGCAGGGGTGCTCGTCGAACAACTTTACAAGCCCTCTATCACGTCTCTGGACGATGCAATAGAGACAGGTGGTGCTGTCTCCGTCATCGAGCAGACTGCGGACTGGACAACGCCATTTGTCCGGTACTTTGCAAATGGGACACTGCCCGAAGACGAAGCCGAGCGTTCCCGGCTTACAAGGCGCGCTGGTCCATACAAGCTTGTGGGCGGCATCCTTTACCATCAAGGTGCGCTAGGAGTCCTCTCCAAGTGCATCTCTCAACAGGAGGGTGTGTTCCTTCTTAGGGATATACACGAGGGTGCCTGCGGCAACCACGCCTCCTTCAGAACTCTGGTCGGCAAAGCGTTTCGCATGGGCTATTACTGGCCTACAGCGTTACAAGATGCCCGGGACATCGTGACAAAGTGCAAGGCTTGCCAATTTCACGCCCGGAAGGCACATAAGCCGCCTAAGAGCTCCAAGCGATCCCCATCTTGGCCTTTCTCCACATGGGAGTGCGGATCGCTCGGTCCGTTCCCTAAAGGGTACAAGGGCTACACACACTTGCTCGTCGCCATCGACACTTTTACAAAGTGGATTGAGGCGAGCACGTGTAAATCTCTTCACGCCAAAGCGGTCGTGCGGTTTTTCAAAAGCAACGTGGTCACGCGGCGGGATTCCCAACAAGTTGATCACGGATAGCGGTACCGATTGAAGCGAGCTATTCCGGGAATCTGCGAGCAGTGGGCACCAAGGTCTGCCGCCTCTATGGCACATCCACGAGCAATGGAAGCGGTCGGCGAGCTAACGGACAGATCGTCCGGTATCAAGCGGCGTGTTCGCGGCACTCCTTGAAAGCACAGCAAGGCACAGGTTGTGAGTTCTTTCCGTTCTGCGGGCGATTCGCTTTCGGACCGGCCGAACGGGGAAACTCCTTTCCAATTGGTCTACGGTGCAGAAGCCATCTTGTCCACCGAAATAGTACTCGGTTCGCCTCGCACGAGCTCGGTCAACTTGGTTGACTCTGAGCAAGAGCGCTTGTTCGAACTCGACCTCCTCGAAGGCACACGCGACTGGGCACAAGTCAGAATGGCGCGCTACCGGCAGGCTCTTCGCCAGCACGCTGCCAAATCGGTTCGACCAAGGGCTTTGCAGGCGGGCAACCTCGTTCTGCGCCGTGTTCAGAACCTGTCCAATGCCAACAAGCTAACTCCCCGTTGGGAGGGCCCGTTAACGGTCGTTTCTACTGCTCGCCCGGGGGCTGTTCGCCTGGCAATAGAGGACGGGAGAGAGCTGACCAGCACTTGTAACATCGACCAACTTCGTAAGTTCTTTGTGTAGGTCTTTCTGTGTTTGCTTAGCTTCGTGCTTTTTGTCAAACTTCGCGCCTTTGTTCGTCTAAGTCTGTCGGGCTCCATGTAAAGTTCAATCCATTTACAGTGAAATTTTCACGGTCTTCTGCGACCTTTTCACGTCTCTGTCTTGTAAAGACTACCCTCTCTCTGGTAACACTTGATGGCTGCCCGGCCTTGCGAACACTTGGCTCCGCAATCTTAAGGATTTTTTCCTGCTCGTATCCAGTTTCAACAAGTTTCTCAACTCAAGGTTGCGTAAAAAGGCTTTCTCGCCTCGCGGCTAAGTCTGCTCTCGTAAGCCCTCCGAGGCAGAGGTACTTACCGCTCACGGCACGACCACCTGGCAAAGCCCACTCTCGTAAGTCCTCCGCGGCAGAGGCACTTTCCTTGTTCGGTTACCTTTGGAATCGCCTAACTTACGTCGCTGAGCAGTTTTTGGGATAAGTCGATCAGGATACGGGTGTCGCTCTAACTCTCTACGCACATGCTCGAATTCGCAAACTCAGGTTTTCGAGCACCGTCCGTACCGGGGACTAGGGTGTCGCTCTTTCTCTTGTGCACCTGTTCGAGTTCGCAAACTCAGGTTTTTGAGCAGCTGCACAACGGGGGCTGGGAGTTAGGCTAAGCGTTCTACCGGTTTTCTTAAAACTTTCTAGCGCTTTCGTGCCTTGCTCTCGGTTTCCTGTTCGTTCTTGTCTTTTGCTGCTCTTTTTTCAGGTAAAAAGGTAAGCTCTTTATTGCATTAACAAGAGTTGCAGGTACAAAAGTCCCTTCAGATTCTGACCCTCTGACTACTTAGAAGCGAGTTGCTCCTTGAGCTCCTCGACCACTTCCTTGAGGCGCAGGACTTCCCCTTGGGCTTTAAAACCCTCTCTGGCCTCAGCTCGGAGACGGTCGGCTTCCTCCTTGCTGCTCCTGGCCTGCTCCGTTGCCTTCGCACGGAGAGCCTCGACCTCTTCGGTCTTGGCTCGCAGCTGCTCGGTCAAATCTTCGCTCTAACTGGCTCGCTGCTCGGCGGTCTTGAGCTGCTCGTCCAGCTCCTCGACCCTCCTCTCCGCGGTGCTCGCCCTTGCGGCCAGCCCGCGCATCTCCTCGGCCTCCTCCTGTGACGCCCACAGGGTGGAAATTTTCTCCTGGAGTGCCGCGGAAGTCGACTTCGCTTTGGCGAGCTGGGCCTCGAGCTGCTTCACCTGTTTCACGAGCAGCTTCCGCCATTCGGACACGTCGTTGAGTTGCTCCTCCATCCACTTCGTGCGGCCTGGCTCACCTTCCGCGACGTTCGCCCTCGCGGCCTGCGCGCGAAGCTCCTCGGTCTCTTCTCGAAGAGCCCCGGAGGATTGCCTCTCCTCGGTCAACTGAGCCTTGAGCTTCTTTATCTTCGCCGCCAATTTGCTCTGGCTCTTGGCTGGTGCGGAGGGCTCCCCTTCGAGCCCCCTCATTCGGAGCTGCTCTCGGAAACCCGCCAGAACAGCGCTGCGTTCGACGGTGACTCCATCCTCGAGCTCCTCCAATGTATCTTTAAAGACCTAAGAGAGAAGACCAGTTAACCGCTTGCAATGATGTTGCTCGACTGGACCAGGTTTGGTTTTGGTACTTACCTTGCCAAGTCGGCGCTTCAGTCCCCGGCGTAGGCGATCTTCGAGACCATACGTCACGAAGCCTCGCTCGTGCGGGATGAGACCGGTGCGTGGCCCTCGCCGCCGTCTTTTTTGCTCCTTCTCCCTGCGGGAGCGCATTTGCCCAGGAGCAGGAGCGGCGGGCGAAGAACTTTCATCCCCGCGCTCCTGCCCTTGTTGCTCTTCTGCCCGATCACCTTCGGGCACGGTCGGTGCTGCTCCACCGGGCGGCACAGAAATTTCCACTGGCGGGGCAACTTGTGCGCCCTGCTCGTGGGTTTCTTCTTGCACCTTGGCGGCGGGGCTTTCACCTTGCTCGCCGGTCGTCTCCGTCGCCTCAGGGACGGGCTGCCCCTGCGACGAAGTGCCTGGTAGGACCACCTGCTCGGTCCCACCTCGGGCAGCTTGCGGAGCCAACGCTTTGGCCCCGCTATCCATGGCGCTGTCCGCCGCCTCTTCCGCCTCCAGCCGCTCCACCGCGCCCTCAACAAGATCGAGGTGGTCGCTGGAACTGGCGAGGCGGGCTCCTGTTGCCGGCTTGTCCTTGAGGTGGCCAACCTCATCGCCATGACGCGCCGTGCAGTGCTCGGCGATGAGATCGCTCGATTGCCTCGTTGACATCGTCCGTGGCAATCTCCTCTTGGGCAGCTGATGAAAAAGGGGGTAGTTGAGCCTGGTGCGGTTAGGAAAATTGTAAAGATGAAAGTTTCGTTACTACGTACCTACCGCGGAGGACTTGATCTTCCTCTTTGTTGCTAAAACTTTCCGCCTCTTCCTCGGGGGCTCCTTGGCGCCTTGTTCGCCTCGGCCCCCGGACGCTCGTGGCGACGAGCTCAGCTCCCTGCTGAGCTGAGCACTTTTCTCGCGCAGCGCAAGGAGCTTTTCCTTGCGCACGACTTCCTCCTCGAGCCTTCTCTGTTCGGCGACCTGATGCAGCCGTGCCAAATGGCCCGGGTGAGCCTGCCCGTATCTGTCGACGGTTGAGATAACGATCTCAAGTCGCTAAGGTTCTTTAGAAGTGAGATGGGAGACACGCCGAACAACCACGAACAGCAACGAACAGGGAGACAAGGGTTTTTATCCTGGTTCAGGCCTCTCGGGAGAGATAATAGCCCTACGTCCAGCCTTTCTTATATATCAGAGATGAATACAAGAGGTGGCTCGACGAGACCAACAAGTCTCGGCGAGATTATGGGTGTACAACCGAAGATCAGGTGTCTACGAGATGCTAATGCGTAAACTCGAAGTCAGATCCAATCCCCTCTACATGCTGTAGGGGCCTTGTTTATATAGTGCAGAGCAAACCAACCTACCGAAAGAATACCGAGCCGGGCTAACTACGAGATCGTAACAAACTCATACCATGCCAAATACGCCCCACGGTTGATAAGGCAAACTCCTAGTCTTGGGGATCACGACGTCTGCTCCAATCCGGGAAACCAACGTCCGGGTCTTCACGTAACCGTGCAGAACTCTTGTTCGAGACGGACTCAAACACGAATCCTAGGCCATTACGCACCACGCCAGTCAGGAGGCTGTCCGGCAGGATGCACATGGGCCAGATAGAACCTTCCAGGGAGCTGGGCCCTGGTAGGCTGTTCGATTGGGCCGTCAGGGAGTGGGCCATGGCAATGGGCCGTGATTTTATCCCCGACAGCTAGCCCCCGAGACTCAAGTGGAAGAACTCACTAGAGTGTGGTCGTCCTCTTGAGACTCAAAGTCACGAAGAGGAAAAATTTGCTGCTACAAAGACTTGCAACAATTGACCGAACAGGTTAGGGTTCAATCCGAACAGAACTTGTTCGGGACCAAGCAAACCCGATCAGTACCGAGCAACTCCGTTGCACCGAACAGGGAATCACATCCGCTCGAGCAGAGCACTCAGCCTTCAACGCGAACGCTGGAAAAAAGTAACCGTTGGCAGAGCTCAACGGTAACTTCTTGTCATTGCTTGCAATGAAAACAAAGCGACCATTTTACCTAGCCGTTGCGGTAAAAACTAGCCGTTTTGTGACAAACCGTTGCAGAGCTGCGCATATGGGACTATAAGCTCCCTGCCGCTCATGACCACCACTCTGCTCTCGCGCCTTTCCTTCCCAAGCCCTAATTCCAACCGCACTCAGCACCAAGCACCCAAACTCCACCACCAAACCTGCTCGTCCAACTCTGGGAACCGCTATGGCCAAGTTCGTAAGCTCTAGCGCATCCGAGGAGGACTTGAGAGTTTGGGAGGAAGAGGGCCACATCGATGTCGGTAGCTAGAGGCTGCCCGGGGAGGAGGAAACTTCGGAGCCGCTTGAGGGACGGTTAAATCGACTTGAGCAGTTCGCCTGCTTGGGTTGAGGTCTCCCGAGAGCGACCGTAGAGAGGCCTTCTTGAACATCGGCGGATTGGAGGTGGCGAACCTCAATCCAACAGCATCCTCCATATGGCGTCTTCGCACACATGCGAGGGCTATCTGAGCATTGATTCGCACGGGCTGTTCCTTCATTATTACACAGTAACGAGGAGCAGCTCCGCCGCGCTTGGCCACGGGTGCTACTACCTCAAGCTCGGGCCACCCCCGACGACGCTTGCCTGTACCCCGTCCGCCGTTGCTTGACTCAATGGGCGCGTGGTGGACGAGGTGGTTCTACACCCGGCGGAGCGACGACAGCAAGCTCATCTTCACCGGGAAGGCGCCGGCGGAGGGAACACAAATGCCTCGGCCGGAGATGTCCGCCGAGGATTGGTATTTGACGAGGAAGATCGCCTCCCTTGTGAGCCTTGGGATCACGGGCAGGGAGATCATCAGGGACTACACAGCGAACAGGATCTGTCCGCTGCGAAGAAGACCCTATCCCTTCTACAAGAGAGAGGGATGGGAAGACATCTCCAGGGAGAGCACGGGTAAGTGCCTTTAAGACTCAACCTTCCTTTGATGTCTCCTCCGAACAGGAACTAACAGGCTCTCCTGCTCGGGCAGAAAAGCCTACCGACGCATGGGTGACCGAGCGGGTCGACGCCATGCTGAAGGACGGCGAGGTCACCGGCGAGGTGGCCTACACCTGTCCGCGGAACGTGCTCGTCAGCACAGCCGAGGTAAGTTGCTCGAACCCTCGTCTGTGTTGCTGGATTCGCATTGTCGTAAATGCTAACATTCCCATTCCGAACACACAGGAAGACCAGCTGATCCTTGAAGGGATCGTGGAGGAGCTCTCTGGGTCGGAGAAGGAGAGAGCAAAGAAGGGCAAGGCCAGGGTGGCCACAAAGCCCAAGGAGGCGGCTGAGCCAACGCGGAGCTCGCCGCGCCACCAGTGCCGCCTACCCCGAAGAAGCTCGCTCGACAGCGGAGGCGTCGAGCAAACCAAGCGCGTCTTGCCAGCCATAGCGGAAGCGACCAAGCCCTCCCTCCTCGCCGAGCAAAGCGACGAAGAGGTAAAGACACCGACCCTCGGCTTAAGCGTCTGCTGAGGCTCACCGGGCCACTTGGCACGGTGCATCAGTCGCCGAACGAGAAGGCTCGAGGAGGAAGTCGCGCAAGAAGAAGCTTCTTCCTGCTTGAAAAAGTCGAGAAAGTGCTCACCAAGCAGGAGGTGAGCTCATCGCCTGAGCGTCTGGGGCCGAGACGAACAAGGCGTCAAGGAGCCCCCGAGGAAGAGGCGGAAGGTTTTAGCAAAGAAGATTAAGATCAAGCCTTCCACGGCAGGTATGTTGTAATGAAACTTTCGTCTTTACAATTCTCCTGACCGCGCCGGACTTAACTAACCTCTTTCTCATCAGCTGCCCAAGAGGAGATTGCCACGGACAACGTCGACGAGGCAATCGGCGATCCTATTGCCGAGCACACCTGCGGTGTGTCGCGCGGCGATGAGGTTGGCCAGCCTCAAGGACAAGCTGGCAGCGTGGAGCCTGCTCCCGCCAGGTTCCAGCGACCAGCTCGATGCGCTGAAGGGCGCATTGGAGCGGCTGGAAGCGGAAGAGGTGGCGGACAGCGCCACGGATAGTGGGGCCAAAGCGTTGGCTCCGCAAGCTGCCCGAGGTGGGACCGAGCAGGCGGTCCTACCGAGCACTTCGTCGCGAGGGCAGCTCGTCCACGAGGCGACGGAGGCGGCGGCGGCAGGCTAAAGCCCGCCGCCAAGGTGCAAGAAAAAACCCACGAGCAGGGCGCACAAGTTGCCCCGCCAGTGGAAGCTCCGGTGCCGCCTGGTGGAGCGGCGCCGACCTTGCCCGAGGGTGATCGGGCAGAAGAGGAAGAAGGGCAAGAGCGCGAGGGTGAAAGTTCTTCGCCCGCCGCTCCTGCTCCTGGGCAAATGCGCTCACGCAAGAAGAAGGAGCAAAAAAGACGGTGGCGAGGGCGACGCGCCGGTCTCATCCTGCACGAGCGAGGCTTCGTGACGCATGGTCTCGAAGATCGATTACGCCGGGGACTGAAACGCCGACTTGGCAAGGTAAGTTCCAAAACCAAACCTGGTCCAGTCGAGCAACATCATTGCAAAGCGGTTAACTGGTCTTCTCTCTCAGGTCTTTAAAGACACCATGGAGGAGCTCGAGGATGGAGTCACCGTCGAACGCAGCCGCTTCTGGCGGGTTTCGAGAGCGCCCGGATGAGGGGCTCGAAGGGGAGCCCTCGCGCCGACCAAGAGCCGGAACAAGTTGGCGGCGAAGATAAAAAGCTCAAGGCTCGGTTGACCAAGAGAGGCAATCCCGAGGCTCTTCGAGAAGAGGCCGAGGCGTCGCAAGGCCGCGGCGCTAACGTCGCGGAAGGGGAGCCAGGCCGCACGAAGTGGCTGGAAGAGCAACTCCACGACATGTCCGAATGGCGGAAGCTGCTCGTGAAACAGGTGAAGCAGCTCGAGGCCCGGCTCGCCGAAGAGAAGTCAACTTCCGCGGCACTCCAGGAGAAAATTTCCACCCTGTGGGCGTCACAGGAGGAGGCCGAAGAGATGCGCGGGCTGGCCGCAAGGACGAGCACCACGGAGAAGAGGGTCGAGGAACTGGACGAACAGCTCAAGACCGCCGAGCAGCAAGCCAGTCAGAGTGAAGATCTGGCCGAGCAGCTGCGGGTCAAGACCAAAAAGGTTGAGGCTCTCCGCGTGAAGGCAGCGGGCGGGCCAGAGCGAGAAGGAGGAATCCGACCGTCTCCAGTGAGGCGGAGAGGGTGTCGGTGTGCGGGAATCACGCTCCTGAAGAGCAGTGGTCCACGGACCGGCAGACGAATTTGTAGTTGGAGTGAGGCCCAACGACGACCCTTCTCAGCAACTCAGGTGGCGGCCGAGCCTACGGAAGGCTAGGACCGCGCTGCCTTCCCGGACAAGGGCCTGGTGCGACTTGATGACCTGGGTACAGGTCCTCAGTATAGTGCGAGAGAGAAAGAAAGAAGATGCGAATCACGAAGACACGGTCGATTTACCCTGGTTCGAGCCCCCACTGCCGAGTAATAGCTCTACTCCAGCTTAGATGATTATTTGGTGGAAAATAGTACAAGGGTGCCGAGACCAGGCTCGAAGGCACCGATCCCGAGCTTACAACGAAAGTGGCTAAGGACTAAGACTACTCGCTAAGGAAGCTTCTGATGCGGGTGTTGCTTGAGCTTGAGTCAGATGGAATTGGGTCGGGGTCCCTTCGAACGATCAGGAATCCTCCTTTTATAGGCGCGATGGGCCGCCCGAGGCTGATACGGCGGGCCCCGAGCCGGTCTTTGCTTTAGTGGCGAGGCTCTTGCCTTGTTATAAGGTCCTGTCGGGTATCGAGCCTGCAGGGAGAAGCTGGTCGGGTTAGTACTGAACACGTGTTTGTCTTAACATGCCCGTTCAAGGGAGAGAGCTTCTTTAGGGGGAAAGCACTTTCCCTTTATCCCCAATATGGCCTTGATTGGACCGAGCCAGCTCTGCGCCACCCGTTAGGGGCGTCGCGTAGCGCAACAACCATCTGATGCCTGCCAAAGAGGGCAAACGACAAGACGGACTGTCCGCGTGTACTTCCCCGGGCTGCGGGTCCCTGGGAGATACAGTTCGTTCCTGTCAAGGCCGGAGAAAGCATGGTGGGCCATGACAGTTGTCGCCACCTGCCCACGGGTGAGCGGATCACCTGAGGGTCCTTCTCCCGGGCTAAGGGATAGCCCGGGAGGGACATGGTGCCGCACGGTTTGACCTAGTCAAGCCCGGGACAGCCACGAGCGAGTTAGGTGGCTTCTTTAGTACGGCCGAGGATAGCACGCTTGGTCTTCATTAGTGTGTGGGCCGCACGGAATCGCCCAAGGCACGCTTCGGATAGGCCGTTTACCAATCCTGTGAGAGGGTTTTAAAGCCCAAGGGGAAGTCCTGCGCCTCAAGGAAGTGATCGAGGAGCTCAAGGAGCAACTCGCTTCTAAGTAGCTGTAGGGCTGTAACCCGAAAGGGACTTTTGTACCTACAACTCTTGTTAATGCAATAAAGAGCTTACCTTTTTACCTGCAAAAAGAGCAGCAAAAGACAAGAACGAACAGGAAACCGAGAGCAAGGCACGAAAGCGCTAGAAAGTTTAGAAAAACCGGTAGAACGCTTAGCCTAACTCCCATCCCCCGTTGTGCAACTGCTCGAGAGCCTGAGTTTGCGAACTCGAACAGGTGCACAAGAGAAAGAGCGACACCCTAGCCCTCGGTACGAACGGTGCTCGAAAAACCTGAGTTTGCGAATTCGAGCACGTGCGTAGAGAGTTAGAGCGACACCCGTATCCTGATCGACTTATCCCAAAACTGCTTGGCGACGTAAGTTAGGCGATTCCAAAGGTAACCGAACAAGGAAAGTGCCTCTGCCGCGGAGGGATTACGAGAACAGACTTTGCCAGGTGGTCGTGCCGTGAGCGGTAAGTGCCTCTGCCGCGGAGGGCTTACGAGAGCAGACTTAGCCGCGAGGCGAGAAAGCCTTTTTACGCAACCTTGAGTTGAGAGACTTGTTGAA
This sequence comes from Raddia guianensis, assembly GCA_036346415.1. NCBI lineage: Eukaryota > Viridiplantae > Streptophyta > Magnoliopsida > Poales > Poaceae > Raddia > Raddia guianensis. The sequence continues at coordinate 58,965,840 of CM070536.1, forward strand.
ACTGGATACGAACAGGAAAAAATCCTTAAGATTGCGGAGCCAAGTGTTCGCAAGGCTGGGCAGCCATCAAGTGTTACCAGAGAGAGGGTAGTCTTGACGAGACAGAGGTGTGAAAAGGCCTCAGAGGACCGTGAAAATTTCACTATAAATGGATTCAACTTTACATGGAGCCCGACAAACTTAGACAAACAAAGGCGCGAAGTTTGACAAAAAGCGCGAAGCTAAACAAACACAGAAAGACCTACAGAAAGAACTTACGAAGCTGGTCGATATTCCAAGTGCTGGTCAGCTCTCTCCCGTCCTCCATGGCCGCTAATGAACAGGCGGCGGTAGAAAGCGACCAGAGCGGGGCCTCCCAACGGGAGTCGGCTTGTTGGCATTGGACAGAGTTCGACACGGCGCAGAAGCAGGTCGCCCGCCTTCAAAGCCCTTGGTCGAACTGATTTGGCGGTGTGGGCGAAGATCTTGGCGGTAGCGCGCCATTCGACTTGTGCCCGTCGCGTGTGCCTTCGAGGAGGTCGAGATCGAGTAAGCGCTCTTGCTCGTCGTCAACCGAAGTTGACCGAGCTTCGTCTTGAGGCGAACCGAGTACTATTTCGTGGGCGGGATGGCTTCGCACCATAGACCGATTGGAAAGGAGTTTCCTCGGTTGCGGTGGCCGTAGTCGAATCGCCTGCAGGACGGAAGGAACCTCGTCAACCCGTGCCTTGTTATGCTCATGAGTGCCGCGAACACGCGCCGTTTGATACCCTGGACGATCTGTCCGTTAGCTCGCTCGACTGCTCCATTGCTCTGTGGATGTGCCACATAGGCGAAGCAGATCTTGGTGCCTAGCTGTTCGCAGTATTCCTGGAATAGCTAGCTTCGAAACTGGGTACCGTTATCGGTGATCAACTTATGGGGGATCCCAAAGCGCGTGACCACGTTGCTTTTGAAAAAGCGCACAACCGTTTTGGCGTGAAGAGACGACACAGGCTTTGCCTCAATCCACTTTGTAAAAGTGTCAATGGCGACGAGCAAGTGTGTGTAGCCCTTGTACCCTTTGGGGAACGGGCCGAGCAGATCCAGACCCCATGTGGAGAAAGGCCAAGATGGGGGGATCGTTTGGAGCTCTTGGGCGGGCTTATGTGCCTTCCGGGCGTGAAATTGACAAGCTTTGCACTTTGTCACGATTTCCCGGGCATCTTGTAACGCTGTAGGCCAGTAATAGCCCATGCGAAACGCTTTGCCGACCAGAGTTCTGAAGGAGGCGTGGTTGCCGCAGGCACCCTCGTGTATGTCCCTAAGAAGGAACACACCCTCCTGCTGCGAGATGCACTTGGAGAGGACTCGCAGAGCATCTCGACGGTAAAGGATGCCGTCCATAGGCTTGTATGGAGCTGCACGCCTTATAAGCCGGGAACGCTCGGCTTCGTCTTCGGGCAGTGTCCCATCTGGAAGGTACCGGACAAATGGCGTTGTCCGATCCGCGCGCCTTTCGATGCGAGAGCAGACCACATCTCTGTTGCCTCGTCCGGAGGCGTGATAGAGGCTTGTAAAGGTACTCAACGAGCACCCTGCCGAGCAGGTTAGCGTAAGGATCCATACTTGGGCGGTTGGTCGGCGTAAAGTTGTCCTTCACAGGCACGAAGAGCACCTCGAAAAATCGAAAGTGCCGCTCCAACTTCCTCACTTCAACCGGGTATCACGCCATTGAGTCATCGCAAAGACCGATACTCCTTGTTGATCTCGGTTGATGACCATTTGTGAATCTCCTTCACGGTTAGTCGTTGCACGCCGAAAGTGACTTGCGCGCCTTAGTCCCGCGAGGAGGCCTCGTACTCCTTGGCGTTGTTAGTCGCCGCAAAGTGTAGTTGGATAGAATATGGAGTTGTTCTCCTTGAGGAGATGAGAACAAAACCGGTCCCGAAGTTTCGAGACGCAAGCCATCAAAAACATGGTCAAGGGGTCATCGGGTTGCTCGGGAGCTTCACAGGATTTGGGCGAAAGCAGTCCATTCGGCGACAAAGTCGGCCAAGACACAGGACTTAATAGCGATTCAGGCGACAAATGAATGTCAAATTCTATCAGTTCCATTGCCCATTTAGCTATACGTCCGCCGGCTTCCTTGTTCCTTAGGATCTCTCCTAGAGGGAACTTGGTCGGGACCAGTATTTGGTGCGCCTGGAAATAATGTCGAAGTTTCCTGAAGGACATGAGCAAGGCGTAGAGCAGGTTCTGGACCTTAGGGTAACGCTCCTTTGATCCATGAAGTACCTCGCTCACGTAATAGATTGGCCGCTGGATGCCTTCCCTTTCCACCATCAAGACCGCGCTCACCGCTTGAGGCATACAGCCAAGATAGAGCAAGAACTGTTCGCCGTATCGCGGGGTGGTCAAGACAGGTGGGTTGGACAGGTATTGCTTTAGATCTTGGAAGGATCGATCAGCTTCCTCTGTCCATTCGAAGCTATTGTGCTTGCGCAGGGCCTTAAAGAAGGGCAGCCCGCGTTATACGACGGGATATAAACTCGCTCAAAGCGACCATCCGTCCGGTGAGGCTCGAACTTCCTTAATATGATGGTTAGATCGCATGTTTTCAATGGCCTCGATTTTTTGGGGTTGGCGAGATATGCCTTGAACCAATTACATAATCGAGCAACATTTCGGATCGAACACCAAAGATACACTTCTCTGGATTTAACTTTATTCGATGCCTGTTGAGATTTCGAAAAGTCTCGGTCAGGTCTTTTACATGATCTGGAGCATACTTGCTCTTTACAACTATGTCATCGACATAGACCTCGAGTTTTTCCGCATTGCTCGGGAAAGTCTTCTCCATTAAGCGCTGGGCGTGGCACCGACATTGCTTGCAGACCGAAGGCATGGTGCATTATAGCGAAGCGCCCGAAGGGGTGATGAAGCGATCTTCTCTTCATCCTCGGGGAGATGCTTATTTGGTGATAACAGGAGTAAGCATCCAAAAACTCAAGAGTTGGGCATCCTTGATCGCATCGACCAACCGGTCTATGCGAGGCGTGAAAATTATACTTAGGACAAGCGGCGTTCAGATCGTGTGATCGACACACATCGTCCACTTGCCGCCTTTCTTCTTTACAATGGCAGGGTTGGCGACCACTCGGTGTGATCAACCTCGCGTTTGAAACCAAGCGTGACGGCTTATCAAAGCGATCGTTGATGATCCCCGCTTGAAGTCCAAAAGCGAAGCTTCGGCGAACAAAGCTTTTTCCGGCGGACGGCGGTTTGTGCTCGATAAACTCCTTGGGACTCGGGCATGTCGGGCGGTTCCCGTGCAAATCGTCTCGTTAGCTCGGAGGAAGGCAATGATCTCGTTTTCCTATTTGGGGTCAGATTGGCCCCGGTGAAGCTATCTTGGAGGAATCATCCAAAGACAATGGAACTTCCTTAGTCTCTCCTCTGGTGAAGGGAGACTCTAGGGCGTCTGAGACTTGGTCTGCGAGCTTGAGGACCTCGAGGTGGAAGGCTGGTCGACGAGGCGAGGGACTGCTCGTCGCAATCGAGAGCGGCCTTATAGTTGCCCTTGACCGTGATCACACCGTTGGGACCCGGTATCTTCACACAATGATATCCATGATGGGACACTGCCATGAACTTGCCAAGAGATGGCCGGCCCAGGATAGCATTTTACGCGGATGGGAAGTCAGCCACATCGAATGTGATCAACTCTGTCCGGAAGTTGCTTGGACTGCCGAAGGTGACGGGCAGAACGATTTGCCCCAACGGCTGAACAGCTTCTCCGGGAACAATGCCGTAGAAGGGCATCGCGACCTCTTTAAGCTTGGAGCGAGGAATTTGCATCTCGTCCAAGACCTTAGCAGAGAGCAAATCCAAAGCGCTCCCGCCGTCTATAAGAACACGGCCAACTCTCGTGTTGCTGATGGTCGGAGAGACCACCAGTGGGAGCCTCTGAGGCTTGGTCATCCCAGTGGGGCAATCCTCCTGAGAGAAGGAGATAGAAACCTCGGTCCACTTCATCGATTCGGGCTGAGGCTTGCCCTTTTCAACGTTGTGGACCTCCCGAGCAGCTTTCTTGAGGCTGCGTCGAGAGGTATAAGCCGAGGAGCCGCCGAAGATGACGGCGATATGGTTCACGGGCTCTTGATACTCATCGTCGTCCTGATCACTATCATCGGTTTGGCGCTTTGCCTTACCGGCTTCACCTTTTTTGGGCAGGGTGGGCATTGGGCCCTTGCCGTTGTAGAAATCCTCGAGCTTTGCAGCCCAGGTCCTACAGTGGGGCGTGTCATACCCGTGATGCTGGTGGAACTTGCAATATCGGTCACTGGGACCTTTCTTGCCTTGGTTGCCTCCCTGGGCGGGCTTCTTGCCTTTATAGTTATTGTTGGGCTTTTTCTGCCCATCCTTGGGAGGAGGTGTGCGATCTATACCAGCGCCAGTGTTGTTCGCATCACCCTTCTTTTTCTTCTGGGATTTCTTGTCACCAGGATTGTTGCTGCTCTTGTTCTTTTCCTCTACACCAGGCTGGGCGGGCAGCTCGCCCTTGTCGAACGCCTTCTTGTATTGAACGCGCTCTGCCGCATTGGCATAGCGGTCAGCCGCCTTGAACAGGTCATTGGCGGTCCAGATCTCGTTGATCTCGAGATCCTGGGTGAGCCGCTCGTCGCGGACTCCGTTTTGAAAGGCGCGGACAACAGATTCGTCCGAGATGTTCGGGATCGTGTTGCGAATCTTGATGAAATGCTTCACAAAGTTGCAGATCATCCTCCTTGCCCAGACGCACGTAACAGCTCTGAAAATTAGCAATCAGAGCGTCACAAAGCTGGTTCCAAGAGCTAATGGAACCTTCTTGCTGATTGAACAGCTACGTCCGAGCAGCACCCTCAAGGACAGTCGGGAGGTAATTAGCCATGACAAGCTCGTCACCCCCGGCCGCCATGATGGCCATAGCGTAGATGGAAAGGAACTCCTCTGGGTTCTGGGTCCCGTTGTACCTCTCCATGTGTCCAGGCTTGAACTTCGAGGGCCACCGAACAGAGCGAAGCTCATCGAAAAAGGCCCTGCAGCCCAAGGCATAAGACCGGCCACCTTTCCTGGCAAAACCTAGCCTCGAGAAGATATTGGTCCTGTTGGTCGGGGGAATTCTCGCTGAGCGGGAGGTCTCTGCTTGGAGGAACTCTCTCCGTGATAAGCCCCCGCGCTCCTTCCTTGTGGTCGCGATAACGCGCTCCTCGCGAGGGGATCGTCCGTGATCGTCGCGCGCACGTTTGCCCCTGTGGTAGCGATGACTACGGGGACTTGGCGAGCGGCGGCGACCACGGACAGCTTGCTCGTGGACAGTGGTCCTTCGACGGTGACGGCGGTCACGCGATCGATCGGATCGCTCACTGTCCGAATCTACCCGGACAGGCTCACCGCGTTGTTCGGATGATACCCCACCTATAGACTTAAGGCCCTGGGCCAATCTCTCAAGGTGAGTAGCCACTTCATCGCTCACGAGGACGAGATTGTCCTGGTGAGCGGATCTGATTACGGTTGCCAGGGCCTGGAGCTGTTCCCGGCTCTGCTCAATTGGTCCTGGGATCCCTGAAGCATCCGCGTCTTGCCCGATTGGAGTCTGGGCACGCGGGGATTCCACCCGGGCAGGCTGAACTTCTACCGGGGATCTTGGCGTAGGCGGGCGAGGCGGATCGCGTCGCTGACGCTTGCGCTGATCGCGGATCTGCGCCTAGGTCTGGTCGATGGATTCGTCAAAAGTGCAGTGAACAATATCTTGCTCACGAGCAGATTGTGCGGCTCCATCTTGGTGCCGAGCGGAATTGACTCGCTCGAACTCTTCGGCCACCGTGACCCGTGCAGGATCCCCTGAGGTCCCTGCACCAGCCATATTGACGACACGGTGGCCGTGCGTCTGTGCGCTAGACGGCGTCATCACTGTGTCACTACAGGAAGAATCGACCGACATAGCCCTGGAATCCGATAGATCTAAACCATCGTAAAGATCGTCGGTTCCGTATTCATCGTCAATAAAGGGAGCTCGACCAGAGATCATCTCCGGGGCGTATCTAGAGACCTCTGTCTCGTATACAGACATCGATCTAGGGCGATAAGATCGATTCGAGCTGGGAGGGTAAGAAACATCCTGCCCTTCTGAGTCGTAGTTCTCAGGGAGAATCTCCGTATCGCTGATGGAGTTCGACATGCTCGATCTGCGTATCCCCACGGACGGCGTAATCGCCGACGATTGAGATAACGATCTCAAGTCGCTAAGGTTCTTTAGAAGTGAGATGGGAGACACGTAGAACAACCACGAACAAACAACGAGCAGAGGCGGGGGTTTTATCTGGTTCAGGCCTCTCGGGAGAGATAATAGCCCTATGTCCAGCCTTTCTTATATATCAGAGATGAATACAAGAGGTGGCTCGACGAGACGAACAAGTCTCGGCGAGATTATGGGTGTACAACCGAAGATCAGGTGTCTACGAGATGCTAATGCGTAAACTCGAAGTCAGATCCAGTCCCCTCTACATGCCGTAGGGGCCTTGTTTATATAGTGCAGAGCAAACCAACCTACCGAGAGAATACCGGGCCGGGCTAACTACCAGTTTGTAACGAACTCATACCATGCCAAATACGCCCCACGGTAGATAAGGCAAACTCCTAGTCTTGGGGATCACGACGTCTGCTCCAATCCGGGAAACCAACGTCCGGGTCTTCACGTAGCCGTGCAGAACTCTTGTTCGAGACGGACTCAAACACGAATCCTAGGCCATTCGCACCACGCCACCAGAGGCATTGACGGGATGCACATGGGTCGAGATAGAACCTTCCAGGAGGGACACAGTAGGCATTCGATTAGGCGTCGGGGAGTGGGCCATGGCAATGGGCCGTGATTTTATCCCCGACAGCTAGCCCCCGAGACTCAAGTGGAAGAACTCACTAGAGTGGGGTCGTCCTCTTGAGACTCAAAGTCACGAAGAGGAAAAATTTGCTGCTACAAAGACTTGCAACAATCGACCGAACAGGTTAGGGTTCAATCCGAACAGAACTTGTTCGGGACCAAGCAAACCCGATCAGTACCGAGCAACTCCGTTGCACCGAACAGGGAATCACATCCGCTCGAGCAGAGCACTCAGCCTTCAACGCGAACGCTGGAAAAAAGTAACCGTTGGCAGAGCTCAATGGTAACTTACTGTCGCTGCGCAGCGAAAACAGGCGACCATTTTACCTAGCCGTTGCGGTAAAAACTAGCCGTTTTGTGACAAACCATTGCAGAGCTGCGCATATGGGACTATAAAAGCTCTCAAGCCGCTCGCGGCCAGCCACTTCTGCTCTCGCGCCTTTCCTTCCCAAGCCCTAATTCCAACCGCACTCAGCACCAAGCACCCAAACTCCACCACCAAACCTGCTCGTCCAACTCTGGGAACCGCTATGGCCAAGTTCGTAAGCTCTAGCGCATCCGAGGAGGACTTGAGAGTTTGGGAGAAAGAGGGCCACATCGATGCCGGTAGCTGGAGGCTGCCAGGAGAGGAGGAAACTCCAGAGCCGCTTGAGGGAGAGTTCGTCAGCTTCGAACAGTTCGCACTGTTCGGGTTGAGGTCTCCCGAGAGCGACTTCGTAGAGGCCTTCTTAAACATCAGCGGATTGGAGGTGGCGAACCTCAATCGGCAGCATCCTCGGATGGCGTCTTCGCTTTTTGTGCGAGGGCTATCTGGGCATTGATCCGCGGGTGGGGCTGTACCTCCATTACTACACGGTAACGAGGAGCAGCTCCGCCGCTTCGGCGCTGGGGTGCTACTACCTCAAGCTCCGGGCCACCACCGACGACGCGCCGTACCCCCGTCCGCCGCTGCTTGACTCAATGGGCGCGTGGTGGACGAGGTGGTTCTACACCCGGCGGAGCGACGACAGCAAGCTCATCTTCACCGGGAAGGCGCCGGCGAAGGGAACACCAATGCCTCGGTCGGAGATGTCCGCCGAGGATTGGTATTTGACGAGGAAGATCGCCTCCCTTGTGAGCCTTGGGCTCACGGGTAGGGAGATCATCAGGGACTACACAGCGAACAGGATCTGTCCGCTGCGGGGAAGACCCTATCCCTTCTTCACTCTCTCTTTCTTCGACCCAGAGAGTTCCTCCACGATCCCTCCGAGGATCAGCTGGTCCTCCTGCGTGTTTGGAAAGTGAAGTGTTAGCATTTACAACAGTGCGAATCCTGCGACACAGACGAAGGTTCGAGCAACTTACCTCGGCTGTGCGGACGAGCATGTTCCGCGGACAGGTGTAGGCCACCTCGCCGGTGACCTCGCCGTCCTTCTTGGCTGCCTTCAGCATGGCGTCGACCCGCTCGGTCACCCATGCGTCGGTTGGCTTTTCTGTCCGAGCAGGAGATCCTCTTAGTTTCTGTTCGGAAGAGGCATCAAAGAAAGGTTGAGTCTTAAAGGCATTTACCCGTGCTCTCCCTGGAGATGTCTTCCCATCCCTCTATCTTATAGAAGGGATAGGGTCTCCGCAATGACGAGATCCTCGTTGTATAATCCCGGATGATCTCCCTGTCCGTGAGCCCAAGGCTCACGAGGGAGGCGATCTTCCTCGTCAAGTACCAATCCTCGACGGACATCTCCGGCCGAGGCATCGATGTTCCCTTCGCCGGCGCCTTCCCGGTGAAGATGAGCTTGCTGTCGTCGCTCCGCCGGGTGTAGAACCACCTCGTCCACCACGCGCCCATTGAGTCGAGCAGCGGCGGACGGGGGTATGACGCATCGTCGGCGGTGGCCCGAAGCTTGAGGTAGTAGCACCCTAGCACCGAAGCGGCGGAGCTGCTCCTCGTTACCATATAGTAATGGAGGAACAGCCCCACCGGCTGATCAATGCCCAGGTAGCCCTCGCACAGGTGTGTGAAGATGATCATCTGGAGGACGCTGTTCGGATTGAGGTTCGCCACCTCCAATCCGCTGATGTTCAAGAAGGCCTTTACGAAGTCGCTCTCGGGAGACCTCAACCCGAACAGTGCGAACTGTTCGAAGGTGATGAACTCTCCCTCAAGCGGCTCCAGAGTTTCCTCCTCCCCGAGCAACCTCCAGCTGCCGGCGTCGATGTGGCCCTCTTCCTCCCAAACTCTCAAGTCCTCCTTGGATGCGCTAGAGCTTACGAACTTGGCCATAGCGGTTCCCAGAGTTGGACGAGCAGGTTTGGGTGCTTGGTGCTGAGTGCGGTTGGAATTAGGGCTTGGGAAGGAAAGGCGCGAGAGCAGAAGTGACTAGTCATGGCGGCTTGGGAGCTTTATAGTCCCATATGCGCAGCTCTGCACGCAGTTTGTCACAAAACGGCTAGTTTTTACCGTAACGGCTAGGTAAAAGCGGTTGCTGCTTTCTTCTTGCAATGACGGAAGTTACCGTTGGCTCGCTAACGGATACCTTTTTTCCGTCATTCGCTACGAAGGCCGAGTGCTCGCTCGAGCGGATGTGATTCCTGTTCGGTGCAGCGGAGTTGCTCAGTCTTGATCAGTTTGCTCGGTCCGAACAAGTTACATTCGGTTGAACCCTAACTTTTTGATCGATTGTTGCAAGTCCTCGTAGCAGCATACTTTCTCTCTTAGTGACTTTGAGTCTCAAGAGGATGACGCCACTCTAGTGAGTCCTTCCACTTGAGTCTCGGGGGCTAGCTGTCGGGGATAAAATCACGGTCCATTGCCATGGCCCATTCCCTGACGGCCCAATCGAACTGCCTAACAGGGCCTAGCTCCCTGTAAGGTTCTATCAGGCCCATGTGCATCCTGCCGAACAGCCCTTGGCTGACGTGGTGCGTAATGGCCTAGGATTCGTGTTTGAGTCCGACTCGAATAGAGTTCTGCATGGCTACGTGAAGACCCGGACGTTGGTTTCTCGGATTGGAGCAGACGTCGTGATCTCCAAGACTAGGAGTATGCCTTATCTACCTCAGGATATATTTGGCATGTCGAGTTCGTTACGATCTCGTAGTTAGCCCGGCCCGATGTTCCCTCGGTAGGTCGGTTTCCTCAACACTATATAAACCAGCCCTTACGGCGTGTAGAGGGCACGAGGTTTTCGTATAATACTTCCTGTACACCCATTATCTCACTGAGACTTGTTCGTCTCGTCGAGCCACCTCTTGTAATCATCTACGATATATAAGAAAAAATTTGGGCGTGAGGGCTATTATCTCTCCCGAGAGGCTGAACAGGATAAAACCCTTGTCTCCTGTTAAATCATTTGGTTGCTGTTCGTGTTGTTCGGCGTGTCTCCTATCTCCCATTCTCAAGAACCTTTAAGCGACTTGAGATCGATATCTCAACCGTCGACAACCGCCCGACGACGAGAGTGAGAAAGAGTTGGAGCGGCGGGGGGGGGTCAAGAGGAGGCGAGAGTGAGAGGGATAGAGGGAAGCATGCCGGTGAGAGGGGGAATGGATAAGGCCGCAAGTGTTTTCAATTTCCTAGATCATTTGTAGTATCCTAAAAATCAGACAACTCAGACAGAAAAATTCATATGGATTACATTCATATAAAATCCTTTGAAATACCTTATAATCTAAGGTGCCCATAAACGGATTCATCACAGCACAGACAAGTGCCTACACATCCCCATTCCTCCCCCACAAGCACACATGGATGTGATGATCATACATTAATCGCTTAACATACGTTGTCACATGCCCACTCACTCACGGTTGCCACTCACTCAATCACTCCAAGACGAGCACACAAGAAAGATGGATACTCAATCACTCCAAGACGAGCACACAAGAAAGATGGTCAGAATCCTGCAAGAAAGGATAGCCTCTCAGCATTCTCATCTTGGCGACCCTCATGTCCATCGGATATGAGGCTGCTGTCGCCTGTTCCACCAGCCTCCATCTCGTTCTCCTTAATGAAACAGTAGTCAGGCGCCTGCCACCCCTTGTCCTCCAGAACTGCCCCCACCTCGAAGCTCATGACGTGGCTAGTCCTCCCTGCACATTGGAAGAACACATGATGCGAAAATTTAAAGAGGACTGATTATGTCAAATGATGGCTTCACCAAACAGCCATTTACCTGTGGCACTACTTTTTTTAGAAAAATACCAGTGGCACTACCACACTACTGAGCAACAAAACTAGTGTTGTTTCATCTGGGCAGTTGCAACAAGATTATTCCGGCTTATTACTGTCACCAAGGTGCAAGCATCAGTACTGGCTTTAACAAACGTAACAGAGATTACAAGGTGCATCACTTTGGTCATCACATTTTAATCTAACTTAACTTGCACAAATGTTTGCTTAACTTAAGTGCATCTGTTGATGATACAATGTGGAAGCAACATATAAAGACATCTTCAACGGAAGCTAACACAACAGTGGTGCCTAAGAAGAGTACCATCCAATATAAATATACCTCAGTACTTAAAAAATCTTGGGCAAGCAAAGAGGCAGCATTGCTCGCAGACATTTGTTTTACTGAAAGAAGGACCCTATTCTAGTCAGACATTAGGGTTTGCCTCTTAATTTCTGTGGACAGGCCTAATGTTGCTGAAGTGCAGATTTGAGAATGATCACTAAAAATATGACTTACAGGTTGATGCCCAAGGCTCTAGAAAAGGGAGGGCATTTCCTATTTGCAATCCTGAGCTCCAGGTATGCAAATATGTAAACCCTTCTAACATTGAAGCTAAAACAGCTGAATAGGTCTTAAATACTTCCATTTCCTGGAATAGTGCAAGCGCAGAGCAAATGTTCATGGGTGACAATATATGGTTGCACGAAAGGTTGTATACACAAGTATTAAAAGTTCAACGATGGAAGAAGCTAGGTAATGTAGCTGTTTTTCAACACGGTAACTAGCCCATCAAAGTTGATTACATTAGAGGAATCATCAAAGTTGGTATACTAGCCTATCCAAGATCGATCCTGCTTGCACAAGGGATTTCTTAGTCTCAGAGTAGCATACTAGCAACCATACATACTAGTACAAGACCAAAAACTTGTGCTGGTATTCCATCGGTTCTATTCCTTCATTGTCATCAACCAGAATGACAGTACAGAGTACAATGAAAAGGGTGGCTGAATGGCATGCGACATTTTCAATGGCCACTAGCTTATACAGTGGAAGTCGTAGTTGAATCACAGTGCTTGCCTACTTGTCTTCTTGGGTTAGCAACAGACAGACATGTAATGGACAGAACAAACAGTTGAAGAAAATATGATTGGCAACAGTACAAAAAATGATCCAAAGATTTGTAATGGAGAACAACTGGATGATTAATGGAGAACAACTGGATGATTAGTACATCGATTGGCATGACTAGTTGAATGCAAGGCTTCACTACATTTACTGTGCATTAAGATCTTGCAAAGCAGTTTTGAGCATTGACCACCCATGCATATTGGCTCTTTGGCACCAGAAGTGGATTAATGGAGATAATACAAATTGCAAGCATTAAGTTCAAGAAACTAGGCACTGTATATCTTGTGATGTAGAGGCCAGAACATATATCCCATTATCCAAACAAACAAGTTCAGGAAACTACAGTCGCTGTAGGACTGTCTATACCCTACAATTTTCTGATTGAGAACATAGCAATACTTAAAAATTAAGGGGAAATCATCTAATGGAAAAAGAAATTGGTCTCGAAATAACTTTATTGTAGGAGGACCTGAACTGAAGAAGTCCATAAGGTTTCTTCAATTTTTTTAAAAAATTAATGTGTTATCCTCATTTAGCTGGGGTTCTCTCTCTCTCTCATTTACAGCTGTTTCTTTGGTGGAATTTTATCACAACACGATATGACATAGATATTTGGAAGATAAGAACATCAGAACTCCACAGAAGTTAAAAGAGGATCGTTCCACACAAATTACTCTCCTTGACATGTTGTTAATTTGTTATTCAGATTGCCTTGAAAAAATTGTTATTCAGGGTTAGTCTACTGTCTTGCCTAGTGATCACTTATTCCCTTTCAACTTTTTATTTTTTATGTGCATCATCAGGTTCAAGCAAATTTGATCCAAAACGGTTTTTTTGTTTTGTCGATTCAGTAAAAATGAGAATACTGAGAAAAATGATATTCATTTTTCACTGAAAAACACTGAAAACAGATCGAAAAACAAAACCTACTTCTTGCAGCCTGAGTTGTACCCATTTGTTTCCCCATCAAACAAAGTTAGCACCCCTAATGGCCAATTGGTGTTTTCCAATGGAAATTTTGAAGAGACTGAATTCTAACCTTCACAATGCAACATGCCCAATATGATATCCCTAGCGAAATCATCCACAGTAAATTAATGTGGCATGTTAAAACTGTAACGTGAGTGTTGCTTGCCCCCTGTTCTGTCTAAAATACATTTGCCACTGGTTGCCTTGAACCTATCACGCCGGTTTCTCTCTTCTTGGAAACGGAGAAAGCTTCAATTACACATGAATGTTTCTAGCACATTGGATTAGACAAGAATCAGCTGCATGAAATTAAGAGAAAAGGAAAAGAATGGGGCTTAATTAATCATGTTTACCTGTGTAGAAGACCCACTTGACTGGACGCTTGGTGAGCACATCCTCGTAGTAGGTGATGAAGTCGGCCTTGGCCCAAGCGTGGCAGTCGAAGCCGTCGGCGGGGCGGCGGCCGAGGTAGACGGCGCCGGGGGTGAGCCAATCGGGGCGCAGGATGCCGACGCCGACGGCGGCGGAGCGGCAGGAGAGGCGCGCGGGGGTGTAGAAGAAGGAGGTGCCGTTGTTCCACTCGGCGTCGTAGAAGGGGTCGTCGGCGGCGAGCTGGTAGCGGATGACGTGGAGGTTGCGGCCCCCCGGCCAATCGTACCAGAGGTCGGCGAGGGAGAGGTTGCCGTGGAAGTCCATGAGGAGCTTGGCGTGGAACTGGGGCGGCCATGGCGTCGGGAGAGGGTCCCCGGCGCCGGCGGCGTGCGCAGCAGGGACGCAGGGGAGGAGGAGGAGGAGGAGCAGAGGAGGCATCATCTTCAATCTCGGCGTCGCTGGCGCTCTGACACTCTGCGACGTGGCTGGAAGCCAAGAGGCGAAGAGAATTTTTCAACATTTTATGTATTTTTTATTTTAAAATTTTTGTTTATTAAAATTAAATAAATAGCCTCCTCCCGCCAGCTCAAAGTGCAAAAAATATAACCCGCCCTTTCAACTAGCGAAAAATTGGTATCCCGCACTACAACACGACGGCCTATAACCGCACCCTTTGGAGGTAAGCGGCCGCCACTTGTCATAGCGGAATTTGGTCAAAGTAAACGATCGTCCACTTGAAACAATGGGATTTGGAGACGGGAAAATCCTGCATGTCCACAGTGGCCATTTGTCTCTAGAGAGAGGGAAGGAGAGAAAGGAAAGAGAGGAGGAATAAGTAGATGGAGAGAAGGCAAGGACAGCAAGAGGGAGAGAAGAAGGATGGTCGTCTTCTGCGGCAGATTTCGAGATACCTTTTTAAAGAAGAATTTATTTATTCTAAAAACACAAATGAAAACAAGTAATGTAGTTAGAAATACAGCTTAATTTAGATTAGTTAAAAAATGTGTAGTTAGATTATAGGTAGAGTAATAAATGTTCAGTTAATTAAGTGATAGGTAAAAGTACTAAATGTTTAGTAAGGTTATATGAAAAGTAGTAAATGTGTAGAATGTTTAGTCATGACTAGTTATTACTAATGTAATTTGTAGGGTAGATCTAAGATATATTGCATTTGTATTGTAATCTATAGCATAATATGAGATAGATGTATGTGAGTTATTCGTAGGTAATAGCCTTCTGAATTTTTGGACAATCATGATGTAAACATTTTTCACGTCATGTGTAGGATATATATCATGGTTACATTGAAATAATTTGTGACATTTTTTCATTAGTAGGAGTAATGTCAGATAAGTTATATTTTGAAATAATTTATGGGGAAGGAGAGGTTTTGTATGGTGTTATAGGAGTAGATCTGTCAAATTTTGAATTAGTCACACTAGGGATATCTTGGTCGACGAAGACAACGTTCGATAGGTTGCAAAAGTGGCTATTGCGGACCTTTGTACTAAACCCGAAAAACAAGTGTTGAGCCGTGCTACGGAAGGATATTATTGGGTGTTGATGCCGATAATGTCTACCCAATAATGTCTACGCAAAATTGAAGGCGCTATGTGGAGATTGTGATTGAACGCGATTTTCCTTTAGAGCTTTTTGCTCGGGCTAAGTTGAATCAACATGTTAGGTCAAGAGGGAGAGGAGGAAATGAAACAATGGATGCCTCAGTTGAAGAAGTGGTAGACCATGGAGAGATGGCAGATAACACGAACGACATAAAGGAATACGAGCGTGTTATCTCAAAAGGGAAGAAAATAACCACCAGGCAGCACATGAGGCGACGGGTATGGCGGATGAAGGGGAAGAAATTGAAACATTTGTAGAGTTGATGGAGGCGGAGGATGCGGAGCATGAGCATGTCATCGAGGAAGACATGTCAGATGATGAGAGGGGTTTTGGAGATCGTTCGGTGTCACCTAAGTGGAATTCCTATATATCGTTCGGTGCCATGAAGGTACTCACATGGGATGGAACTAACACGTGAATCAGGTGATGTAGGACGTAATGTATCCGGATAAGACTTCGGCTTTGTCTGCCATGAAGCATTGGTCAGTATCTCTTAGGAGAGAATTCAGAATTGAGAAGTCCTATAATCTCGGAGGTCTTACAAGTCTGAAAACAGTAATGACTACCCTATTTATCATTGGAGAGGTCGCCAAGAGGGATCCTTGGTCGTTCTAGGGTTCCCTCGGGGCGTGCTCTACCTGGACCATGGCCCAACAAGCTTACAAGCCTATGTTTGGCGCAACTGTTGATGCAGCAACTTGTTTTGATGATTCCCGCTAATTCTGAATGAATTTTGAGGTGAAACCGGATCTGTTTGAAAGATCTCGTTGTGGGCTTCTCCGTGCATACAAAAAACATCCAATCTTGTGTATCATTTTCATATCCGTGCATACTTTGAGCTTTATAGACACAATGCAATAATTGTGATAGAGAGTTATATGTTCCATTGTCGGCACCCGATTTACAAGATCGAATTACACCTGCGTAAAGACGTACTGGTCCTAAGGATCATGGCTAGTACACAAAATTAAATAGAAACGGTACAATACCAACGTTCTGATTATTACATAAAGGGGAACTTAGTCCAATATATTACACAAACAACGGCACGCAGGTCGCGATACAGAGTGCACAACAAGCGGGCCTATTACAACATCTACTTTATTTATTCCACAAGCACGAGAGCTATAGGAATAAGCAACCCTACTCTTCAAAGTCTTCGTCGGAGAACTCCTCCTCATCATAGTCAGGGTCCTCATCTTCGAACGGCGGGCCGAAATCGGACAGTCCAGCTGTTGAAAATTTTTAAAGGGGAGAGGAGAACAACAAGGATGAGTACAATTGTACTCTGCAAGTCGGAATTTCTGCAAATGGGCTTAGTCCAAAAGGGTAGCTTAGGATAGTTTTTGCAGAAAGCAGTTTATTGGCCTAGTTTTGACAAAGCATTTACGAAGACTTTAAATCATAATATTTCCTTTGGGCTCTTCTCACAAGACCCTCGCTACTTGGCCTCAATGCCCTAGCGAGGTAAGAATCATTTTCCCACTGCTTTTCTCAAAAACGGCTAGGCCCATTCCACGTGAACAATTCCTGGTAGGCAGACCCTCAATCCAGAATGTAAGCCGGTGGCACCTAACTCAAATGAAAACCTTCTCAGCAACTTTGCTCAATGCAAACCTCCTCTTAACATTTTCCCAAAATTGATTTTTAAAAGAAATCTACCATACGAATAGTCCCTTCGCACGGTCGTGACCGTGAGCACGGCTATCATGATAGTTTTAACTCTGCAGAGTGGGTACGTTTTACCCTCGAGAGTCTACCCACCCAGAAGTGTTTTGCCACAAGACTGCTAGGCTCGAATCCTAACGGCGACCTGCCGGAAGGTTTCCATCGGGCTCAAGCACTAGCGACCAGTCCCGTCCCATATCGGGACTTGAGGTCGTACTGATATGGCTCAGTTCGTAGGATCATAGGACGAGCAGTCCTTAGACTAGGGGAGAGACGGAACTTTAGCCCAGATTTCTCAAAACGGTGTCGTACCGCACCAACCGGAAAAAGTCTCTCCCTAGTCGGAATATTTTTCGGGGAAAGAGGAAAAACATTTCCTACTAAGCATCACCATAGATGCACCACCTTTAAACCACATTCCTCCAAAACTTTCTTTACATAACATCGTTTACACACAAATGATGACCTTGTTTTGCGTAAAAGGGTTTTAAGCATTTATCCTATCTCAACAGTGTATTTATGTATAAGCAAAATTACTTTAGCCTTAGGTTGTATTCCTGACTTGATTTCTTACCTTTTCCTATTTGGTCATGATAGCTAGGTCTACCAACTACATCCTTTTACATTTTGAATTATCATGCATGTTTTCAAGTCTAGCAAGCGTTTCTGAATAACCAAAAATGGCTCCACAATATGATCGAAGGGGACTTGCCTTGGTCGGATCCCGGGAAGGTGAAGAGAGCATCGACGATCGGGTCTTCGGAACCTTGACCTCCTACTCGTGCAAACACACATGCATAGCAATACAACTCCATCAGCAGAAACATTTTGATGCATTTCTATTTACGAAAAATGCAGCAAAACCATTTAAGCACACATGAAATGATGGCCCCCCTAAACTACTTACTTAACTACCATGCACATGCAGCATGAAAAACATGCTAATTCATATTTTTGTAAGGTCCAACAACACTAAGCTGTTTTAGAAATTTTTATGGAATTTTTAAAACACATTTGCTATTTATCCCGCATACTTTTTGATTCGGTTGTTGGATTTAAGATGAAATAAACAAAAAGGTTTTTCCCTTCCCGCGCAGGCCGGCCCATGACGACAAGGCCCACGGCACGACGCAGCCGTGCACCAGCGCACGCAGGTACCAAGGGAGGGGTCACTAGCATGTCACTGACCGGTGGAGCCCACGGGGCCCACCTGTCGGTGACGCACGCGGCGGATGCGAGGAAGGAAAAACAGAGGCTCCGGCGACGGCGACGGCAACCGTGATGAGTGGCGGTGGTGACTCCGGCCGCTCCCGATCGGTTGGGCGCACGGAGCAGCCGAGGGAAACCGACAAAACCGATGGTGGCCTCACCGGTGATAGATGCCCGCTGGGACGGCGGCGCGACGGCGAGGGACGACAGCGGAAGGGGGGTGCTTCGGGTCACCGGGTCCAGCACGAGGGAAACGAGGAAGGGTAGTGAGTAAAGGAGGGAACCAGAGGGGTATTGCCTCTAGACGGTGGGTGGCGCGGAGAGAGCTCACCGGGGAAGGTCCTAGGCTCAGCGGCGGCGCAATGGCAAGGAGGAACAGGGTAAAAATGGCGGCTTAAATAGGGGCGCGGTGGCGCGGTAGCTCGATGGCAATGAATGCCCCCACCGGCGAGCACAGCGGTGCGAGGACGGGCGCTGTGGCGGCATAGAGGTGGGGACGCGAGGGCGGTCAGGGCGACGAGACGGGGCGGCGTCAGGAGGAGCGATAGGGAGTCATGTCGGCGTGCAGGTGACGCAAGTGCGGCGCCGACGGGCAAGGAAACGCACGCATGTGAAACTGGTGTGGCGTGTGGGTGAAGGAGGCATGGCAGCATGGGGAGAGCGTACGGTGCCCAGAGGAAGGGAAATACGGGCTGTGAGTGGGAAAGGGGAAGGCACGGGGAGCACAGCACGCTCGATGCCTCGTCGGCTTCACCGGCGCCAGGAGGGGTGACCGAAGAGACGGGAGGGGCAGAGAGAGAGAGAGAGAGAGAGAGAGAGAGAGGAGAGAGAGAGAGATGCCGCATGGAGGTGAGAGGGAAAACGGGAAAAGACAAGAGGTCAATCGAGAGGGGATCGGGAGGTTGAGGATAGAGCTGATAGGTGGGGTCCATGGAGTGGGACCCAGATGTCGGCGAGGCAGCAGAGAGGAGAAGAGGGAAGGCACGACTAGCGCAAGGAGTCGGGCCAAGACACGGCCTAACAGAGGAGGAGGCCCCGCAGGAGGAAATAGGCCGAGGCACCGGAGGCCCATTCGGGGAAGAGAAAAAGAAGAAAGAATATGGGCCGAGGGAAACCCAGCTAGGAAAGAAATCCTTTAACCTATAAGACCTTTAGATTTCTTGCTCTACTCTTCTCTTTTCTATTTGGAAACTATTTAAAATAACTTTTAAGCCAAAGCAATACCTTGAGAAATAATTTATATTTTTAATATTCACATACCAAACCCTTTTTCCAACCATGCATGCAAAGATGAGGTCATGATGCTTCCCACGATAATTCTATTAATATTTTTAAATCATGCACTTTGAGAAAATTATTATGTGCCAAAAATGAGTTTTAAAATTTAGGATGTTACATCCATGAACAATAACATCCTGAATATTCTTGTTTAGCCCATAAAAGAACCTATCTTGAGTATGCTTTTCACATTCTTCTAAATCACAACGCAACAAACAAGTTCGCAGTTCATGATAATATTTTTTAACAGTTTTACTCCTTGTTCTAAGCATTGAAATTTGTTAAATAAATGCTCGGCATAATATTCAGGAACGAATTCAAGTCTCAAAAGTTTTTTCATGCCATTCCAATTTTTAGATTTCCTCTTTTTTCTACAAACATGCTTTCACAAAACTAAAGCATAATTTGTAAGCACATTAGCGACAAAACTATTTTTTCATTTTTTTGACAAATCATGCATGCCAAATTGTTTGTCTACCGCTAATTTCCAATCAATATATGCCTTAGGGTCAAAATTTCCAGCATATGGAGGCAATGCAAAATTGAGGTTATCATGTTTATTAGTAGGAGACGAAGCCGTCATGTTGTTCGTGCCGTAAATCTTTTAGTTCAATCGAAGGGAAATCATTCCATGTGGAACTGTCATGATTAGTAGACAATAAGGAAAAACATAAGCATATGTAATCCCATATCAACTACTAGCATGTGGCTAAACAAGTCGATCACGCTCAAGTTGTTCTATCAAGTTCTTTCCAATTCTTACTAACTGAGTAGGAGGTGATGGCAACCAAGAAAGATAACAACTTATAGAGATACTGTATCAATGCAAAGTCACTTGTACCTAGGGTAGTAGTATATGTGGAGCTATAGGTGGCCGAAAATAGATCAAAGGAAAAGCTAGAACCACATTAGCCAAAACAAGTTGAATAGTCGTTCAACAATAGTATCGTGCTGGTCTGAGGCCTAACCATACTAGAGACGCGAGCCGGGACACAAATGTAGTCACGAGAATCCAACAGGCTAACTGAAAAGCAAAGCCATTATACCAAACTCCTTTTTCACTTTATTTTCTTTTTTGGGCACCTCTTTTATGTGCACTTGCCTTTTCTCTTTTTTTGCGACTTTTTTTTGCACTTGCCTCCTTTTCTATGCACTTTTAGATGGGACAACACAGGTAGAAGTCTTTTTGGTGCAATTAAGGACCCAAACACTCTGAATCTGAGAAACACTTCTACACCAGACTTGTAGAGGATCTTAAAATATTTCCAAAACATCCATGGTCATCAAAATCCGAGTTTGTATAAGCGAGATATGGGCAAAATACCGAACTTGACAGAGTTGGATCCAAAATCAGCCTGACAAAGATGTCAACTTTTCTAACTGCTAGAGGCCGAATTTGGGAATGGGAATTTTGACTAAAACATTGTTGAATCTGATAGAAAATTCCGTGATATTTTCAACAAGCACAAGAACATCCAAATCCGAGTTCAGACGTGAAACTTATCACTATTTTACTGAAGGGGTCACAACTTGCTCGTGAATTTGAATTGGACTCGTTTTTCTTTTTTTGAGAGAGGGTAGAAAGAAGGAGCACACAACTAGGGATGAAACGGATCGGATACGGATCGGAAACCACTCATATTGTATTTGATCCATTTAGTTTGATCGGATACGGATTCGGATACGGATAGTACCAGATACAAATACGAATACGAATAATATCGGATACAAATACGGATCGGACAAGGATACTCTCTCGGATAATACGCGAAAACATATATTAAAGAAATACGTATATCCAAATACATATAGTTATCTCTTTGTGACTCAACTTTATGGATCATAGTCATGAAAATGATGGTGTGTAAGTATCATACCCGATAAAGCAAAAAAATGTAAAATCACATGCATCTAGTTGTTATATGTGTTAGTCATTCATCCTATAGAAATATAATAGAGATAGTTTATAGATAGATTTAGATAATCGGATATTATCCAAGAAAAGCTCGGATAATATCCATCGGATATTATTTGTATCCGTACCGTATCCGCCTTGTCGGATTCGGATATCCATAAAATTATCCGGCTCTATATTTTCGGATATTATTATGCCTCGGTCGGTCGGACGGTCGGAAATTATCCGTACCATTTTCATCCCTACACACAACTCACTCTCTAACTCATAACCCCTAAACTAACACGTCCGCACACGCGTGCGCCTTAACACACACTAGAAACAGCGACTGCCCCAAGGGACTGTTGGTGATATGCCCTAGAGGCGATCATGTGAGATGATTGTATCATATGTCTATGTTCATGTACCAATGATTTTCTTGAATAAATGTCAATGCTTTGTTCATTGAGTACAACTTAATTGTGAAAATTATTGTCAATATGATATTATTCTAAATGATCTCAGGTCACGTGTCATTATATGGAACAATAGTGATTTGACCAACACATGTATTGATTGATGGTAATGTTTCACATACCATAGACATGGAGATATCAAAAACATAATGTGAGCAAATGTTAGAGAACATGGGGTTGGATAGACCCACTCCGAGACACTACTGATATAGTTATCTTAAAAGTGTCATCAGGGTGTAATCTCGAGTGGTATACCTATACGGTCCTTCGACTTGAAATCCTTATTGATTCTCAGCATGCGTAGTCGTATACTTTGGGGCTATCAAACGATTCGCCATAACAGGGAAATTATAAAGTTAGCTTACCGGTATACCATGAAACATGACATGAGGTGTAAGAGATAAAGATGGAATTTGCTCCTCCTCGATAACAGGAGAGATATCTTTGGGCCCCTAAAGGATCCTATGTGAGTGTATCAAGGTTCAACCAATTCGATCATTGTGTACATTCGGGGATCAATATGTGCTGCTAGGTACCGCTATTGACTTGTGGTCTGGGGAAAGAGTTCTCCGGGACTGTGGCCAACTTGTGCATGAGCATAATGGGTCACACACTTAACGGGTTAGAACATGTCTGATGGATAGGATCCATTAATGGATTTTACATGCATTTCACTACTAGAAACGCACTCTATGTGGGCGGCGAAAACTTCGATGTCGGCGGCCAAAAGCCGCCGACAACACAATATCGCGCCAAAGGGATGCCGACATAACTTGAGGAATTGTCGGCGGTTCTTACGGAAATGACAAAGATTGGCCCCCGCCGCGCCTCGGAAAATTCAAATTAGTTTCCGCCAATTAGACTATGTCGGTGGCTAAAATAATGCCCCGACATTGAGCCCTCCCGGATGGAAAAATAGCGGGTTGAGCGGTTGAACAATCTGAGGCCCCACGCGTCGGTCGGTGAGGAGCTGGATTGCCATCTATGTCGTGGCCGTCGACGAGAAAAAATAAAAATCGGGGGCGGGACTCGAACCCATGACTGCGAGGAGCCATCGCCCGCGTCGCCTTGTGATAAGCGGGACTCAATTCCACAGACACACGCGTCGCTTTCGCCACTTCCATAGGATGACCCTTCTATTAAATGGCCTCCAGCGTATCGTCACGGCAACATGGATGATGATGGGTCCTCGTCGGGTCAAGATGTTGGTTCCTCGGTCTAGATAATTGTGTGTGCATACTAATAAATTTGTGCATGTGCAACTTATGTATAATTAATTTGTACTATATTTGCTATTTCACTCAAGGTGTGAGATCGAATAATATTTTATATATTTGGTGTATTGTATAATTATTAACTTACTTGTTTTTTTGATATATTTTAATCGATGTCGGGGCCTTGGTGAGACCGCAAACACAGATGAATCAATCTCGGCGACCTCGGATATACCCGCCGAAACCCGACCTGCCCCTCCTAGCTCGCCTTCCACAGTCGTTTCCACAGGCCCCGTTGCCTTCGCTAGGTCCCAAGAGGCTTTCTAGGACCATGCAATGGCCATGAGGCCTCATTGGACCCGCGACGGCGTCTCGGCTCGAAGCCTCAAGCAACTTCCTTTTGAGCGGTAACCTCGTACAAGCCGAGGCCGTCTGACGTTAGGGTTGAGAGGAAGCTTCCGTGGCCGGCGGAGCAGCGACGCCGGTCAATGTGGCCTCATGGCCATTGCATGATCCTAGAAGTCTCTTGGCACCTCGCGATGGCGGCGTGGGCCGGGGAGCGCAGGGAAAGCGGGCTGAGAAGCGAGTTGATGTCGGGGTCTTAGGTGATGCCGCCGAGACAGATGAATCAATATCGGCGCCCAGATATAGCTGCGACACCGATGACCTGCCTCTCTGGCTCGCCTTCCCGTCGTTCCCGGGCCCGTCGTCCTTCGCTAGGTCCCAAGAGGCTTTCTAGGACCATGCAATGGCCATGAGGCCTCATTGGACTCTGACGACATCTCGGCTCAAGCCTCAAGCAACTTCCTTTTGAGCGGTAACCTCGTACAAGCGAGAGCCGATACAAGCGTTAGGGTTGTGAGGAAGCGGTGGCTTGGCCGAGCCGAGACGGCTTCGCCGGTCAATGTGGCCTCATGGCCATTGCATGATCTAAAGTCTCTTGGCACCTCGCGATGGCGGCGTGGGCCGGGGAAGCGACGGGAAGGCGGGCTGAAGCGAGTTGATGTCGGGGCCTTAGGTGATGCCGCCGAGGCAGATGAATCAATATCGGCGGCCTCGGATATAGCCGCCGACATTGGTGTGCTTTGTGTCGGCGGTTTACTTTAATACGCCGATACATATATCTGCCGACATTGCCGTCGCCGAAAAAATAAGGGCTCGTCGCTAAGTGGTACACCACTTAGCGCGAAAGCACAACCACCGCCGTGCCTCTCCCGCGCCGCCTTTGCCGCGCCTCTCCGCGCGCCGCCTCGCGCCCGTCGCCCGCGCCGCCGCCTCCCAGCGCTCCATCGCCGCCCGCCGTCATCGCGCCATCGCCTCCCCACCTGCCAGCGCCGCCGCCTCCGCGCCTGCCGCCTCGCCCGGCCGCCCGCCTCTCCTGCGCGCCCGCGTCTCCTGCGCCTCTCCTGCGCGCCGCCTCCCATCCGCGCCGCCGCCCACCTCTCCCTGCGCCGCCGCCTCCCCCCGCCTCGAGTCGCCTCTCCTTCCCCCCTCCGGTGCTCTCCCAGAGCCCCTCCTTGTCCCTCCTCCAGCGCCCCTTTGTCCTTCCCCCTCCTCCGGAGCTCTCCCCGAGCCCCCTCCTTCTCCCTCCTCCCCGCGCCCCCGCCTCTCCTGCCTCCTCCTCCACCCATCGGCCTCCGAGGTAATCTCCTTTTTTTTTGGTGTAGTAGCTATGTAAATCGGCATTTTGTGTACAAGCGACATTAGTCTATATTAATTAGGTACTTCAATTGCTAATTATGTATTGTTAATTAGAATTGTTAATTATTTATTTCTAATTACTTATTGTTAATTACACATTGTGGACTATTTTGTATTATTTGAACATTGTTAATTAGTTGAAATTAGTGCATGTACGATAGTTAGGCGTTGTATCATGTGCAGAGCCATAGTCAAACCCGTTCGGAGGTGCAACACAATTTAAGTAAGGAACACGGACGGTGATTCGTTGTGTTCGTTCTGAAATCGTTGTGCTCCCAGTGTCACGTTTTGGACAACCCACGGATGTTGGTATGAGTATGGGGTCGTGGCCATGGGAGGTGCAAGGTCGGGATTCGGCGGCATAACCTGTCGTCCTCCTAGTGTATAACATAAGCGATGCACGCCGTACCGTCGTTGCCTTTGGGGACTATGGGGTTATCTTTGCGGAATTTCGACCAGTGCACCTCCCGTGGCCCGATCGTACTCATACCAACATCCGTGGGTAAATAACCCTCCTATTTAGTTAGACATGGACCTATAGGTAGTAGCGTCGATATATGACCTATAGTTGTGTATAGTTCAATAAATGCATAGCTCGAATTTAAAAGCATGTTTGATTGTACATATAGTAATTGCTTGATGGAAGATCGGCGGTGGATGTATGATGGATGGAAGAGGTGCAGGGCACACAGACGAGTGGTTCGATAAAGGCGAAGCATTACAGCCGGGATTAGATTATGGCCCACTCGACGGCCCAATCGAGCGACCTACGAGGCCGGCTCCTGGAAGGTTCTATCAGCCCATGTGTGTCTTGCGAGCGACTTCTGGTGGCGAGATGTGTAATAGCCAAGGTTTCTGTTTGAGTCCGACTCGAGCGAGTTACTGCTGCACTACGAAGACCGGGACGTGGTTTCCGGATTGGATTAGAGTCGTGATCCCCAAGATTAGGAGATTACCTTATCTACCGTAGGTTATATTTGGCATGTCTTGAGTTAGTTCACGATCTTGTAGTTAGCTTGGCCGATATTCCTCGGTAGGTCGGTTTGCTCGCTATATATAAGCAGGACCCCTCAGCGTTTAGAGGATCTGGCATTGAGTTTACATCTTAGCATCTAGCTTAGATCCCTGGACTTTAGATTTTCGCATACTACTTGAGACCTGCTTGATCTCGCTAGAGTCCCCATGAAATTCTCTTTGATATAAAGAAAATTTGGGCGTAGGGCTATTATCTCTCAGAGAGGCTGAACGAGGATAAAACCCACATCTCTGTTCGTTCTTTGTTAGTGGTTGTTAGGCGTGTCTCCTATCTCCTCCTTGAAGAACCTTGGTTGACTTGGGTCAATATCCACCGTCGGCAATTTGGCGCCGTCCGTGGGGACACCTTGGATCGAGCATGTCGAACTCAAATCAGCGATCTGAGATGCTTCACGAGGTTCGACTCGGAAGGGCAGGATGTCTCATCCTGTCGATTCGAGATCGATCTGTTCGATCTCGAACACTTTCCGTATCCGGCGAAGTCTGCGCCTATATGGCGGAGATAGCCTCGGATCGCACTCCGTCATCGGCGATGACTCGAAGCGATGATCTCTCTGACGGTTTAGATCTGCCGGTTCCAAGGCTATGTCGATGACTCTACTGTGGAACCACGGCGATGACACCGTCTAGCGTACCTTCGCATAGCCCCGCGGCATCAACATGGCGATGTAGGAACCTCGAGGATCACCGCGATCTGCCGTACGTGGCGGCTGGCGGTCGGCGATTAACTTCTGCTTTCGGCATCGGGGCGAGGCTGTTGGCTGCCCATGAGCAAGGCGTCGTCGCCGCAACCTCGGCGATTCCATCAATCGGACCGTGCGCGGTTCGCGATCGGTGCAAGCGACGCGTCGCGACCACCTCGCGTGCCCTCGCCAAGTCTCCGGCGAAGTTTCTCTGTCCGGATTAGTTCCCAGCGTAACGGACTCGGTCGGGCGAAACGCGGATGCCTCGGTCCCAGAACCCTAGGCAGTCGGGAGCGACTCGCGGCCATAACCGGTGATTAGATCTACCAACCGGGCCGACCTGCGCCCGCATAGGCGATCTTTGCTTCTAACCTGGGCGTTTGGTGAAGGCCTAAAGTCTCTAGGAGAAGTCAACAACTCCTCCGAACCTTGACCAAACTGCCGGAATGGTTGGACAGCTCGATCGTCGCGTGACCCTCGTCACCGTCGAAGGATAACTGTCCATGGCGGGCTACCGTGGTCGCCGTCGCTCGCCGAGTCCTTGTAGTCATCGCGACCCACGGGGGGGCAGCGCGCGCGATGATCGCAGACGGTCCCTCGTGAGGCGGCGTCGTCGCAACCACGAGGAAGGGCGTGGTGGATTGTCGGGAGAGTTTCTCGGGCGAATCATCCGTTCGGCGGGAGTTCCTCCGCGCCGCAGGGCCAATGTCTTCTCAAGACTAGGATTACTGCGGGAAGGTGGCGGTCATATGCTTTGGGCTGCGGGGCTTTCTCCGAAGCGAGCTTGGGCTGTCGGTGGCCCTCAAAGTTCAAGCCGGTCACATGGAGAGGTACAATGGGACTCGGAACCGGAGAATTCCTTTCCATCTCGCTCTGACCATCATGGCGGTAGGGGTGGCAGCTCGTTATGGCTAATTACCTCCGGCTGTCCTTGAGGTCTTTGCTTTCGGGCGTGGTTGTTCAATCGGCGGGGAGGGTTCCATCGGCTCATGGAACCCGGCTTTGTGGCGCTCGATAGCTAATTTCGGAGGCTATTCGTGCGTCTGGGCAAGGAGGATGATCTGCACGGATGATCTAGATGAGCAGGGAGACCCTCGCTTAACCGTGAAGCGTTTCATTAAGATCCGCAACGATCCGAACATCTCGGATGAATCTGTTGTCGCGCCTTCAAAAGCGGAGTCATGACGAAGCGCTCACCCGGATCTCGAGATCAGCGAGACCGGACCGCCAACGACCTGTTCAAAGCGGTGACCTCTATGCTGTATGAGGCGTGTTCGATACAAAAGGCGTTTGACAAGGCGGTTGCCCAAACTGGTGTCGATGAAAAGAAGAAGAAGCGGCGACAATGTTCACGGTGATAGAAGTCGGAAGAAGAAGAACAAAGGTGATCACGAACAATACCGTCGTTGGTATAGATCGCACCTCCTCCCAGGATGGCGGAAGAAGCCCAACAATAACTACAAGGGCAAAAAGCACCTTTCGGGGGCGGACAAGGCAAGAAAGGTCCGGCGACCGATTTTGCAAATTCCACCAACACTCACAGACACGATATCGCCCTTTGTAGAACTTGGGAACGCAAAGCTCGAAGATTTCTACAGCGGCAAGGGCCCAATACCCTACTGCCGAACAAGGTGATGCGGTGAATAGCGCCAAACCGGCGATGGTGATCGGGAAGATGATGATGAATATCAGAGCCAGTGAACCATATCGCCGTCATCTTGGCGGCTCCTCGACTTATACCTCTCGGTGCACCTCAAGGAAAGCTGCTCGGGAGGTCCTAGCGTCGAAAAGGCAAAACCTCGGCTGAAAAAGCCCCGCACTCAAAGCATATGACCGCCACCTTCCCGGCAGTAACCTAGTCTTGAGAAGACATTGGCCCCCTGGCGCTGGAGGAACTCCCCGCCGAACGGGATGATTCGCCCGAGAAACTCTTCCGGACAATCCACCACGCCCTTCTCGCGGGTTGCGACGACGCGCCTCCCGAGGGGACCGTCCGTGATCATCGCGCGCGCTGCCCCGCGGGTCGCTGGATGACTACGAGGACTTGGCGAAGCGACGGCGCACCACGGTAGCTCGCCATGGATAGTGATCCTTCGACGGTGACGAGGGTCACGCGACGATCGTAGCCGTCCAACCATTCCGCGCTTTGGTCAGCGTTGTTCGAGGAGTTGTTGACTTCTCCCAGAGACTTTAGGCCTTCACCAAACGCCAAGGTTAGAAGCACAAGACGCTTATGCGGGCGAGGTCGGCCCGGTTGGTAGATCTAATCACCGGCCATGGCCGCGAAGTCTTTTCCCGACTCGCCTAGGGTTCTGGGACCCCGAGGCATCCGCTGCTCGCCTGACCGAGTCCGTTACGCTGGGAACTAATCCGACAGAGAAACTTCGCCGAGACTTGGCGTAGGGCACGCGAGGTGGGTCGCGACGCGGTCGCTTGCACCGATCGCGAACCGCGCTAACGGTCTCGATTGATGGAATCGCCGAGGTTGCGGCGATGACGCCTTGCTCGCGCGGCCGCCGCAGCTCGCCCCGATGCCGAGCAGTAGTTAATCCGCTCGACCGCCAGCCGCCACGTACCGCGCGCAGATCCTCGAGGTTCCTACATCGCCATGTTGATGCTGCGGGGCCATGCGAAGGCACGCTAGACGGTGTCATCACGTGTTCCACTGTGTAGAGTCTACCGACATAGCCTTGGAACCGATAGATCTAAACCGTCAGAGATCATCGGTTCAGTAGTCATCGCCGATGACGGAGTGCGATCTCGAGGCTATCTCCGCCATATAGGCGTAGACTTCGCCGGATACGGAAAGTGTTCGAGATCGAACAGATCGATCTCGAATCGACAAGGATGAGACATCCCGTCCTTCTGAGTCGTAACCCTCAGGAAGCATCTCTGTATCGTTGACGGAGTTCGACATGCTTGATCTGCGTGTCCCCACGGACGGCGTCAGCTGTCGACGGTTGGGATATTGACCCAAGTCAACCAAGGTTCTTCAAGGAGGAGATAGGAGACACGCCGAACAACCACGTAACAAAGAACGAATCAGGAGATGTGGGTTTTATCCTGGTTCAGGCCTCTCAGGAGAGATAATAGCCCTACGTCCAGCCTTTCTTTATATCAAAGAGAATTACAAGGGGGGACCATGTAAAGTTCAATCCAATTTTTAGTGAATCCTCGCGGCCTCTGTGCCCTTTTCACTACTTGTCTTCTCGCACTACTTTCTCGGTAACACTTGATGGTCGCCCGGCCTTGCGAACTCTTGGCTCCGTGACTTTTCGTGATCTTTCCCCGCCCGTATCTAGTTTCGATATATTCCTAAACTCGTGGTTGCGTAACACGGCCTTTCCACCTTGCGGCTAAGTTCGCTCGTAAGCCCTCCGCAGAGGCACTTACCGCTTGGCACGCGACCACTTGGTAAAGCTCGCTCGTAAGCCCTCATGGCGCAGGCACTTTCCTTGTTCGGTTACTCTCGGAAATTGCCTAGTTTACGTTAACGAGCAGACTATGGAACAAATCGAGCAAGGTACGGGTGTCGCTCTATCTCTCTACGCACGTACTCGAGCTCGCAAGCTTAGGTGCTCGAGCATCGTACGTACCGGGGGCTAGGGTGTCGCTCTCTCTCTTGTGCACCTGTTCGGGTTCGCAAACCCAGGTTTCCGAGCAAATGCACAACGGGGGCTGGGAGTTAGGCAAAGCGCTCTACCGGTTTTCTTAAACTTCTTAGCGCTGTTCGCTTTTCTCTTAGTTTCATTCGTTTTGTCTTTTTGCTTTGCTCTTTCTTTGCGGGGAAAAGGGTAAGTCTTTATTAACAAAATTTGCGGTACAAAAGTCCTCTCGGGTTCTGACCCTCTGACTATCTAGAAGCGAGTTGCTCCTTGAGCTCCTCGATCACTTCCTTGAGGCGCAGGACTTCCCTTGGGCTTTGAACCCTCTCTCGTCTCGGCTCGGAGACGATCGGCTTCCTCCATCGCTCTGGCCTACTCCGCTTTCAAGACGGAGAGCCTCGACCTCTTCGGTCTTAGCCCTTGGTGGTCGGTCGAACCTCGCTCGCTAACTCGGCATTTGCTCGGCGGTCTTGAGCTGCTCGTCCAGCTCCTTGACCTTCTTCTCCATGGTGATCGCCTCACCGCCATCCAACAGATCTCCTCGATCTCTCCTGTGAAGCCCATTGTGGTTGAGATTTTTGCTTGAGACCATGAAGTCCGCTCTTCCTTGGCGAGCTAGGCCTTGAGTCTCTTGGCTTCCGCCAGCTGGTCCCACTGCTGGAAACGTCGCCGAGCTGCTCTTCGAGCCACTTGGCGCCCGGCTTCTTCTCATGGTGCTCGCCTTAATGGCTTATGCTTGAAGCTCCTCGGCCTCTCCTAGGAGAGACTCGCAGGAACGCCTCTCTTCGGCCAGTTGGACTTTAAGCCTCTTCACCTTTGCCTTCAGCCGGCTTCGATTTTGGGCTGGTGCAGAGGGCCCCGCCTCGGACTCCCTCGTCCAGAGGTGCTCCCGGAGCGACGCCAGTACGGCGCTCCGCTCGATGGTGAAGCCGTCCTCGAGCTCCTCCGTGGTGTCCTTCAAAACCTGAGAGAGAAGGCTAGTTAGCCGCTTTTGCGGTAAAGCTACCCAACTAAGTTAGAAGTAGTCTTGGTGTTTACCTTCCCAAGTCGTTGCTTCAGTCCGCGGCGCAGGCGGTCCTCGAGGCCATGCGGCACGAAGCCCTGCTCGTGCGGGATGAGACGGGTGCGTTGTTCCCGTCGCCGTCTTGTCCGCTCCTTCTTCCCGCTGGAGCGCACCTTCTCGGGAGCAGGAGCGACGGGCGAAGCGCTTTCGTCTCCGCGCTCCCTCTCCTCTTCCTCTTCCGCCCGAACGTCTTCGGGTGAGGCCGGAGCCACTCTGCTGGGTGGCGCCGTTGTTCCCGCGGCGGGACGACTTATGGACCTGCCGGGGCTTTTGTTGCTCCTCGGCGGCCGGGCTTCACCGCCGCCAGAGAATCCTGTCGCCTCGGGGTGAGCTGCCCTCGCGACGGTGCTCGTGGAACCGCCGCTCGGTCCCTACAGGCAACTCCCGGCCGTCGTCTTGGCTCCGCCGTCCGTGGCGCAGCGCGCCGCCTCCTCTGCCTCCAGCCGCTCCACCGCACTTTTAAGCGTGTCGAGCTGCTCGCTGGAGCCTGGCGGGAGCAGGCTCCACGCCGCCAGCTTGTCCTTGAGGCACGCCAGCCTCAATGCCGCGAGGCGCGCCAGGCGGATGCTCGGGCAGCGATGGATCGCCGCGCCTCCTCGACGTCGTCTGTGGCGATCTCTCCTTGGGCAGCTGACGAGAAAGAAATGATCGTTAAGTCCAGCGCGGTCAGGGGGTTGGAAGGTGAAAAGATCGATTCCTACATACCAGCCGTGGAAGGCTTGATCCTGATCTTCTTCGCCGGAATTTTTCGCCTCTTCCTCGGGGGCTCCTTGGCGGCTTCTCCGCTTTGCCCTTCGGTGTTCTCGGCGATGCGCTCAGCTCCCTGGTAAGCTGAGCACTCCTCTCGCGCAGCGCAAGAAGTTTTTCCTTGCGTGCGACTTCTTCTTCGAGCCTCCTCGCCGGCGACTGCTGCGTACCGATCCATGCGGCGGGGTGAGCTGCGTGTAACGCCTAAGCCGAATATTATGGACTTTACCTCTTCGCCGCTCCGCTCGGCGAGGAGGAGGGGCTTGGTCTCTTTCCACTGGCTGACCGCGCTACCGCTTGGTTCGCTTTCGATGCAGCTCCGTCGCCGCTTGTTGGTCTCTTCGACGGTGGCGGCCGCCGTGTCGCTGGCGAAGCTCGCGTCGGCTCGGCCGCCACCTTGGGCTTTGTGGCGCTTTGGCCTTGCCCTTCTTCGCCTTCTCCTTCTCAGACCCGGAGAGTTCCTCTACGATCCCTCCAAGGATCAGCTGGTCCTCCTGCGCTTTTTCAGAAGTGAGCATTAGCACTAAACAACATTGCAAGTCTAGCAACACAGACTGGGAGTAAGTAAGTTACCTCGTCTGTGCGGACGAGCACGTTGCGCGGACAGGTGTACGCCACCTCGCCGGTGACCTCCCCGTCCTTCTTCGCCTCCTTCAGCATGGCGTCGACCCGCTCGGTCACCCATGCGTCGGTTGGCTTCTCTGCCCGGACAGATGAAATCGTTAATTCCTGTTCGGAGGAAATAACCAATGAAGAAGTTGAGTCTTAAAGGCACTTACCCGTGCTCTCCCTTGTGATGTCTTCCCATCCCTCTATCTTGTAGAAGGGATAGGACCTCCTCCGCAATGATGATCCTGCGTCATTTGTGAAGTCCCGAATGATCTCCCTGCCCGTGAGCCCAAGGCTCACGAGGGAGGCGATCTTCCTCGTCAGAAACCAGTCCTCGGCGGTCATCTCCGGCCGAGGCATTGGCGTCCCCTTCGCCGGTGCCTTCCCGATGAAGACAAGCCTGCTGTCGCCGTTCCGCTTGTTGTAGAACCACCTCACCCACCACGCGCCCATCGAGTCGAAAGCAATGTGGGCGAGGGTACTGCGCGTCGTCGGCGGTGGCCGGAGCTTGAGGTAGTAGCACCCCAGCTGAAGCGGCGGAGTGAGCTCCTCGTCACTGTAATAGTGGAGGAACAGCCACCGGTGGATCGATGCTCAGATAGCCCTCGCGCAGTGTGTGCGAAGACGGCCATCCGGAGGATGGAGTTCGGATTGAGGTTCGCCACCTCCAACCCGCTGATGTTCAAGAAGGCTCGACGAAGTCGCCTCGGGAGACCTCAACCCAAGCAGGCGAATCTGCTCAAGTCGACAAACTCTCCTCGAGCGGCTCCGAGTATCCTCCTCTCCGGCAGCCTCCAGCCACCGGTGTTGATGTGGCCCCCTCCTCCCAGATCCTAAGGTCCTCCTCGGTCAAGCTAGTGCCGTGAACTTGGCCATAGCGATTCCTGTATGGACAGGCGGGGTTGGTGGTGGAGTTTGGGTACTTGATGCCCTTGGTTGGAACTAGGGCTTAGAGAGGAAAGTCGTGAGAGCGTAGTGGTCATCATGGGCAGCTTGGGTACTTTTATAGTCCCGTATGGGCAGCTCAGAACGGTTTTGTCACAAACGGCTAGTTTTTACCGCAACGGCTAGGTAAAACGGTTGTTCGCTTTCATCTTGCAATGATGTGAAGTTACCGTTGGAGTTCCGCTAACGGCTAGTTTTTCCAAAGGTTCGTGCTTTGAAGGCCGAGTGCTCGCCGGATAGATGTCATTCCCTGCTCGACGCAATGTAGCCGCTTCAAGATCGAAAGCAAGTTTGTTCTGACCAACACGCCTTGTTCGGTTGAAACTTAACCTGTTCGGTCGATCGTTACATGTCCTGTCAGAGCAAAATTTCCCTCTTCGTGGTTTGAGTCTCAAGAGGAAGACCCCACTCTAGTGAGTCCTCCCACTTGAGTCTCGGGGGCTAGCTGTCGGGGATTAGATTATGGCCCACTCCCTGACGGCCCAATCGAAAAGCCTACCAGGGCCCAGCTCCCTGGAAGGTTCTATCTGGCCCATGTGTGTCTTGCGAATGCCTTCTGGTGGCGAGATGTGTAATGGCCAAGGTTTCTGCTTGAGTCCGACTCGAGCAGAGTTCTGACGGCTACGAGAAGACCTTGACGTGGTTTCCGGATTGGATTAGAGTCGTGATCCCCAAGATTAGAGATTACCTTATCTACCGTAGGTTATATTTGGCATGTCTTGAGTTCACATTTGATCTCGTAGTTAGCCGACCCAATATTCCTCGGTAGGTCGGTTTGTTCAAGACTATATAAACAGGACCCTACGGCGTTTAGAGGATCCTGGCATTGAGTTTTACATCTTAGCATCTAGCTTAGATCCTCGGACTTTAGATTTTAGATACTACTCGCCGAGACTGCTGATCTCGCCGAGTCCCCCTTGTAATTCTCTTTGATATAAAGAAAGGCTGGACGTAGGGCTATTATCTCTCCCGAGAGGCCTGAACCAGGATAAAAACCCCTGTCTCCTGTTCGTTGCTAGTCATGGTTGTTCGGCGTGTCTCCTATCTCCTCCTTGAAGAACCTTGGTTGACTTGGGTCAATATCCCAACTATCGACACATTCGTTGAAGAAGCTTTTCGAAGATTCCCCAACCCTAGCGTAGCAAAGGTGCCTTGTCCTTGCGCGGTGTGTTCGAACACGCTGAAGAGGTCGAAGAGGAAAATCAGCGAGCACATCTGTAGGCATGGCTTCAAGGCAAACTATTTTGTATGGGTATATCATGGAGAGAGGAAGCGTCCGGCGCCGGAGCCTAGCCCTGTGGATTTTGGGGAGGGCTACGATGAGGTTGAGGTCGACAGGTTCGATGAGCTAAGGGATGATGTGGAACAAGCTTTTGATATCTCCCAAGAACGGTCCAACCACTTGCACGTAAATTCGAGGAACTCCTTCATCATGAAAGAGCCGCGCTCCATGAGCGAACCGACGGATCGTGTTTCTAGGCGGTGTCGCGCCTAATGGCGGTTAAGACGAAATACAACTTCTCACCAATTGCTTTAACGATATGTGCAAACCGTTAGATGACTTACTTCCTACCGACACAAGATGACTCCAAATCTATACGAGTCAAGAAGCTTCTAAGCGTGTTAGGTATGCCATGCGTAAAGGATAGACTATCGTCCAAAGTTCTCAGATGCTTTACCGGAAGACCGATTCTAGGCTAACTCACTGCAAGCATTGTGGTGAGAGTTGGTTCGTGCTAGTTAAAGGACGAGATGGTGTAGAGAGACAGTCAACGGTTGCTCAGAAAACCTTCCGCTTTTTTCCCATCTCTCACCGCAACGCCTCAGACATGTCCAAGTCCACGGCTAGGCAAATGAGGTGTCACAAAGAGGGAAAACGCATAAAAGAGGGTGTGATGATTCATCCGCCGATGGAGAAGCGTGGAAGCATTTTGACCGGCAAAGACTCGAATTTGCAACCGAACCTGTGAATGTGCGCATTGGTCTATCCACCGATGGGTTTACACCATTCAATATGACCTCGCACCCGTACTCATGCTGGCCAGTATTTGCTGTCCCGTACAACCTTCCACCAGGGCTTTGTCTAAAGAAAGAGTACATGTTTCTGTCTGTTATCATACCTGGGCCTAAGTCACCTGGGAAAAATTTAGACTTATTCATGCAACCACTTATAGAAGAGCTGAGTGGTCTCTGGACCAATGGTATCTTGACACATGATAGCTATAAGGGTCAGAACTTTAGGATGCGAGCCGCCTATCTTTGGTCAATTCATGACTTTCCGGCCTATGGTATGTTTTCCGGCTGGAGCACACATGGACCTTTGTCGTGCCCTAAATGCTATGCTGACACTGATTCATTCAAATTAAATAAGGGGGCAAGTTTTCTTGGTTTGACTGTCACCGTCGATTTCTTCCGCCCAATCACCCATTTAGGAGGGAAAATAAAGGGTTTCGTAAAGGAAAGACTATTAGAACCAAACAAGCACCAAAACATTTAGAAGTCGATTTATGTCATCAAATGGCATGAACGCTTGGCAAGAAAGGGTTACCATGACGAAGACTATGGGAAGGTGCACCATTGACTCATAAGTGCAAGATCTATAACCTTCCCCACGAAGAGACCTCAAGCGACCTCACAACCTCGATTCGATGCACCAGAGAAGAATATGTGTGAGGCCTTAGTCAACACTGTTGGGACATCCAACATAGGACTAAAGATAACACTAAAGCTCTGTTGGATTGCGCCGTGATATGCGATCGACTGAGATGAACCTCCGGAAAATGGGATAA
Source organism: Raddia guianensis (assembly GCA_036346415.1). NCBI lineage: Eukaryota > Viridiplantae > Streptophyta > Magnoliopsida > Poales > Poaceae > Raddia > Raddia guianensis. The sequence continues at coordinate 59,001,879 of CM070536.1, forward strand.
AACCTAGGGCAAAATATCGCTCGACACGTGTCAAGTAAGGAGATCCTAGTCCGGATGAAGGAGAGGTGAAATTTCCAGATGGTTATGCTACGAGCCTTCGTCATGCCGTTAGTATGGAGCAATGCAAGTTAAATGGAATGAAGGCCCACGACTACAAAGTCTTCATAGAGCGTTTATCCCCCGCCGTATGGCGTGGATATGTTGACGACTCTATTTGGAGAACTTTGTCGGAGCTGAGTTTCTTTTATAGAGAGTTGTGCGCCAAAGAGATATCCGCCTCGAGGATGGAGGAATTGGAGAAAGAGATCACTCTTATTGTCACAAAGCTGGAAAAGATATATGTCCCTGGGTTTTTCAATTGCATGCAACATCTATTGGTGTACTTGCCACACGAAGCAAAATTAGGGGGCCCAGCACAGTACAGGTGGATGTATCCTGTTGAACGGATGATGAAAAATCTCCGTTTAAAAGTGAAGAACAAAGCACGAGTCGAGGGAAGTATTGCCGAAGCTTGGCTGACCCAGGAGATCGCATACTTCACAGATAAGTACTTCGCGACAAAGAACAAGGTCCATGTGCCGCAACCGAGGTATAAGAAGGCACGTCATATAAGTACTTCCAACCTTGACGTGTTCAACGACCAAGCTGGACGTAGCGTTAGCAACAGCTCAACACGTCAATTGGGTGAGGATGAAAAACTTATGATCCAATTGTATGTGTGCGACAACATGGATGAAATGACCGTACATCGAGTAAGTGAAGACAGTTCTCACTTAAGTCATAAACTTATAATTATATTTCAAATGAACTAATGAAACACGACTTTGTAGGCAATTCATGCAAGAAGAGTGGAAAAACCAGTGAACCTCGTCAAGCAAATTGACAATCTCAAACGATGAGGGCGTGGACAAGACCATCCTAACTTTCTTACATGGTTCTTTATCACGTAAGTTGTTTTTCTAATAACACACCATATAATTACATTACCCAACAATACATGTTATATTGAATCTTTTGTGCATGCTTGTCCCGCAGTTGTCAAAGCCATTCTAGCGTGCACAATGATCTCCGTCAAATGTCACGTGGATGCAATCGCATAATCAAGGTTCATAGATGCTATGATTGCCATGGGTATCGATATCGGTCCGTGGCGGTGAGTCACCCGTCCAAATGCAACCACGGTGAATAGCGGCATCGCCGCTATGTCACAAACCTCGTCGGTTATGAAGGCGGCAAGAACCAACTTTCGATCGTCTTTGTTTGCTTTGCAGATGGTTCGATCCGACGATTAAAAGCGACGCATTCTGAACTAGGACTAGTTGAAATAAATCATAAGCACATTTATCAAAGGCCCGACGTGTTTATTCTCCCCGAACAAGTTGAGCTAGTGTTTTATTTGCCGTACGCCCACCCCAAATATAAAAATTGGTGGATTGTCCATAGATGTCATCCAGTTGGCGGATTGGACGCCCTCACGGAAAAAGACTACGAGCCGAATCTAGACGTCGGACCATTCCAAGAACACGAATTAACAGGGGAGTTAGTTGTTGATATTGGGGATGTGCTAATAGAAGAGGAAATACAAGAAAATGAAGAGGATAATGAGGAAGAGGAAGAAATAGAAGAGCACAATGAGGAAGAGGAAGAAATCGATGAGGAGGAGGAGGAAGAGGAAGAGGAGGAAGAGGAAGAAGCCGAAGATTTTTGAGGCATTTAATTTTATAGCTGGATCATTTATATATAATATTACAAATTTATATCCTTGTACATTTAAATCATTATCATTTAGTTCAATTTGTAGACTTATATCATTGTCTAGATTTATACATATATATCTTTGTCATTTGCAGGATGACAGGTCGTTTGAAGAAGGCTTTGGAGAAGGTGAAGAAGGGCCCTAAGAACCTCTTTGGGAAGAAGGCCTCGAGGCGTCGACAGGACGAGGGGGCTTCCGAGGAGGCGGCCGGCGCCTCACCACAGCAGGAGGAGACTGCCGACGTGGACGCCACCGACCCACAGCACGAGGAGGCTACCGACGTGGACACCACCGATCCACAGCTACAACTTGTCGAGGTGCCGGCCACCGCTTCACACCAGGAGGGTGCGTCGTCCGTGCCCAGAGCAGGTACTACACTTATACTTTAGAGAGCTGTCAATTTTTTTAATATATGTCTAGACTCATACACATTTATCATGTGCGCACAACAGGTATTAGTAGGAGGAGGCCCCTCATTCTGGTGACCGAGGATGACAATGCGGGCTTGCCAGACGAGGAATACGAGGATTCGACAAGCTTGGAGGGGAGTGGGCTGGAGGACACGGGTTCCGAGACCGACGAGGAGATGGACTGGCGGGGGATGCTTAGTGAGGAGGAGCGGGGGTTGCAGGAGGTGCAGGTGGAACCGGCCGAGGAGGGGGCCGACGAGGAGGATGAGTGGGAGGCCTTTGAGTCTGCGGGGTCTTTGGGCTCCAAGAGACACCGGGGGCGAGCCAAATTGAAAAAGGCTCCCAACACACTAGAGGAGAGGGCCATTGTTCGCATTGCAATTGGACAAAGGTATGTGTGCTAAGTACAAATCTTTCCATTTCGATGCATGTTATTTCATGTATTATTTGTGGATGCATTTTATTTGAATGTATTCTATATGCAGTGGCATGTTTTGCCAGAACAAGGGGGAGGCGCCTGAGCCGGGAAAGCAGCTTGGTGTGCTTGTCAGGTCCCTCTACCCCGCCTACTTGAGAGAGGGGATAGACACTCAAGACCGAGTGGGCGCGACTACTACCAAAGCGAGGTTCGACCAAGGAGGATCTGTCCGAGGCGGTCGTCGACGAGTTCGGGTAAAATGTTATCCATCTATTAGTGTCGACGTTTCAGAATTACACTTTGCGATTCATGCACTTACCCGATATGTGTTTGTTTTGTTTGGTGAGGTACGGCTTCTCGGCGCCGACGACGGCGAAGAGTACACCCGGCTAATCGGGTTATCGGATGTGATGGCTACAAAGCTTGTGAAGGAGGCCCTAAGGCTTGCCCGTAGATGCGGTGATGAAGCACCGCAGAAGAGGGCGAAAGATGACCAAGAAAGCAAAGGCCATGAGTACCTTACTGACCAAACAAGACCTCCCATGGCGTCCAGAATGGATGGACGGGGACCACCGTGCTTGGAAGCACCTGTGTCGCCTGTGGGCCTCGGAGGAGTGGATCGACATGTCCAGGAGAAACAGGGGAAACAGGGACGCCGGGGCGGGTTTGTTCAACACGTACATGGGAGGGCTCGGCATGGGTCACGTGGCGCGAGACCTAGTAAGCACACTTGTCTTTTAACGCTTTTAATTTACTACATTCACTCACCTAGATGTAATTAGATAATTATTTAAATCCACGCAGGAGCACGAGACGGGGGTTGAACCCTCGGCTTTGTGGTTTGAGGGTTGCACACACTCCCGTGTGGGGCAAGACGGGTCAGCCACATTGCCGGCCTACTGCTCAAGAGTTAGCTGTAAGTGCATAAAGCTATTTATTTCAATTCTTTAGACAACCGCCATTCTCGAACTAACATCAAACATCTTGATTGTGGCAGGATGAGTACACTCAGGCCTTGCGGGAGAAGCACGGGGAAGAGGCTAACCCCGACGTGATGCCGGTTGACCTGTCTTCGTAACGACCACTTTGGTGGGCGGGCTCACGGCAGGTACGGCGGTTTCAACACAGTCGTGTCGCCCGACGGGTACAAGCCGAGGTCGAGACGCCGCTAACAGCCCACAAGGCAATGACCGTGCCTGGAGGAAGCCTGTAGCAAAGATCGCTGAATTGGAGGAGCGGAACCGCACCTTGAAGAGGAGAGAGAGCAGGAGCGGAGGGAGCGAGAGGAGGAGCGAGGGAGGCGAAAGTGCCATGGAAAATCAAGGCCGTCCAAGAACAAAACTTGCTCATCATGCGCATGTACCAACAGGTAGTTACACATGCATTGCTCGCCAAGTTGTCTTTCTAGCTATGTTTAGTTCCTAACTTCTCCTATTGATCAGCATGGCTTCCAGATGGCGGAGACCGGCGGCTCCAGCCAGCCACAGATGCCTGCTGTGTTCATGCCGACGCAGGGACCCCCAACCACACAGTTCGCCGCTACTCCTCCCGATTTCGTGCCACCGGCACATTTCCCGATGGCCTACTTTCCACCTGCACCGAGGCCTTCACCGGGGGTTAGTTTCCAAATATAGTGCATTGCCTCTAATTTGGTATCTAGATATAATGCATCGACTCTAATGTTGTCCAATTTTCATTTCATCCAACAATGCTTTGCCTCCAATTTTACAAATCTGTCATTTCATCTTGTTTTACAAGCGTCCTGGCTCAGCAATGCAAGGCCAAATTGTGATTGCTTCGCAGGGGGATGTGGATAGTGGAACTAGGTCCACGGCCGAGGAGTTTGTCGAGGGTTTGTTCAGCACCAACCCCGAGTGCGACTTGAGTGGCGGGCCCGCACTTGATGTAGTTAGGGACTTCATTTCATACTTTTCATATATTTCATCTGTTTCAACTATGTGCCTTTTATGTGGATTTAATTTGAACTCTAGAGATGACATATTACTATGTGGTGCGATTTTTGTTATATGTTGGGTTGTTTCATCCATTTGGCCATAATTATGGATGAAATTGTGTTTTATGCATTGTTTCATCCATTTGGCCATAATTATGGATTAATTTGTGTTTTATGATGATATGGATGTATTTGGGCTCGAAATCGTGGTGGTGAGCTTCTATATATGTGTGGATGTGAATGTGTGGATTGGAAAATGAATATATGTTGTGAATTGTGTAATTTTGCAGGTTGAAGTGTGGGGTTTTGAAAATAGGCAGCAGCATTTTGCTGCTGCCATAAATCAATGTCGGCGGCATTAGCTAAAGCCCCCGACAAAGATTAAGGAAATGTCGGCGGTATTATTTGAGGCCGCCGACACTGACACCGCACCCACTGTGGCATGACCATAAAACAGGCGGTTATTATCGACGGTATCACATAAGCCCCCGACAAAAATCGAGCAAATGTCGGCGGTATTATCAAAGGCCCCCGACATAGGTTGAGACAATGTCGGCGGTATTTATTATGCCGCCGATACATCCAATGCACCCACTGCATCTCGCGGGTCGGGAGGACCCCATTTCACAAGATCTATATCGGCGGCCTGGAACGCAGCCGACATAGATCAGCCGCACCGTAGCCCTCCCCTGGTTTCGTCTGTATCGGGGGGGCCGTCGATATAGATATGCTATGTCGGCCGTTCTGAGTCGGCGAAGCAATGTTGGCGGTTGACAGCCGAGATAGACCAATATCGGCGGTTTTGGGGCTCAATGTCGGCGGTTTTGGCCCCCGACACTGAGGCACATTCCTGTAGTGTTTGGATCCACTGTGTCCTAATGGGTTTCTATTGTAGAAGATCCATTAGCACGAGTCCTAATGGGCTTCTCTCGGGGAAAGATCCATTGGAGTGCTCTATAAAAGAGAGAGGTGGGGAGCGGGATGGGTGTGTCTTCCCACCAAGAAACCCTAGCCGTCGTCGTGCCACTCTCTCCAAAAACCCTAGCCGCCGCACGTACAGGTGCTAGCACACCAACATGCGGCGTTCCACCCCTAGACGTGTTGATACCGTAGAGGCGTCGTCGCTCCTGCACCGGCGCTGATCAAGATGATCGGCTACTTCTACTGCTAACGCGCTCCAAGGGTAACGATATGTGATTCCTAACTTGCTTGATTCCTGGATGTTCGCGGTAGAAAAAATTTGTTTTTTGGTAGTGTAGCACCATGTTCTCCTTCAGAGACAGCAATTAGCAACAAGGCACATGCGTGTGCGTACCCCTACGGCTGAAGAAAAATCCTATAAAAAGCGAAACACTGAGCCAACCCTGGGGTTTGAACTCTGATGGGTAGTGCTGCCACTGCTGCCTCTACCACTAGACCAAAGCCTCGTCCGCAATTGGACACGGTTTTGGAGTTTCATTTTGGGCTTTGCCGAATTGGGGGAGAAGTGGAGCCCGGTTAGGGGCGCGTGGAGGGTGTTAAGGAAGGGGAAAAGGGTGGAAATTCGGAAAGAAAAACAATCACTATTTTTGGGAAGATCGACCAACAAATCGGCGACAGTTGATGGACAAGAAGGGAACAAAGGTGACGATAAGCGTGACTCAAACTTGAAACTTTAAGGGAAAGACACTAAAACCAGCACACAACACCACGATGCAATGAAATCTCAACAAACAAAGTTTGTGTGATAAAAGCAAAAGGCTCGAATTGTCTTGAACAAAGGGATTCTTTGTGGCAATTTTGTGTACTCTAGGTAAAATAAGAACAAGAAATCTCTTACCGATAGGGCCACGGGGTCCTAATCTTTCGATGAGAGGAGCGTAACTTTGATTTGGTAGGAACAGATGTTTACGGCCCGACTACAAACGTCAAGGGTGTTGAGCCTTAGCGGCCGATACACCAACTCCAGATGGTTATTCACCTCGCCAGAGTTCGATCAACCTGACCACGAAGGACCCTGATCCTGCAATCATTCGAAGAACAAGCAAGAACAAAATTAACAACCAACTCAATTGGTGAATATGTATTAAGATCAGATCTAAAGTAACACAAATGGTGGGGTTCTGTAACGATAAAACAGAAGGTCTAATTGACACGTGTGAATACGATATGTAGCAAAGGCTAAACATAACTAAACAAACCCAAGTCTAAAAACAGCGACGACTACTCTATTTATAATTGAAGAGGCTTCCAAGAGGGATCCCTGGTCGTTCTAGAGTTCCCTCGGGGCGTGTTCCACCTGGGCCATGGCCCAACACGCTTACAAACCCAGGTTTGCTCTAACTGTTGATGCAGCAACTTATTTTCATAATTCCCGCTGATTTCGAACGAATTTTCAGGTGAGACCGGATTCATTGGAAAGATCTCGTCGTGGGCTTCTCCGTGCATACCAAGAACGTCTAAAATATAGTTCTTATGCGATCTGAGTGTCCATTTGAATGAAGACTTCATGTTGATGGCCGAACCGTAGTAGAATCTACTACAAGTTTGGCTTGTAATTTGGTTTTCTTGTGAGCCTTTCTTTGACTGACGTGACTTGTATGTGTTATAGATATCGAAGAGGTGGAGATACACCTTCGTTTAATACGCCATCACATATGGGAGGTGGCTAAGGTGGCGGCCTAACTACTGGAGGTGACGACGCCAAATCCATTGGCCAACTGTGTGATCAAACTAGCCAAGGTAGAGGTCGATGAAGCAATGTAGATGCTTTATAAATAGCCTTGGTCATATCCATGCCAAACATGGACTCATCAGAATCTTGACCAAGTGGTGGGTTGACGTGCTGGTAGGAGAGGAAGGTCAAAATCCTTCGAAGGAAACCAATATTCTATTTTTTGGGGAAATCAAACAGCAATTTAGAAACCGATCTTCTATTTTTGAGGAAGGGCAATTCAGATATTTTGTTGTCAACAGAACACAATTCCTAGGATTGTGATGGAGGCAGCTCCAACAATAAAGATGGCACGTGACAAACAAACTCTAGGTGACAGAAGTGACGACAGCGAACGATGAACAAGATGGACCACTTGAAACTAATCCACAAACTAGACACAATCAACACAAATCAACTATGGGTGAAAATTAAAAAAGCGAAACCGTATGAACAATTCAATGGCTAAAAGGGTTTGGATAGAGGTAGATGCAATCTGATTTTTTCTGTATGGCACTTTTCTAGACTATAGGATGGACAAAATAAATCTAAACTAAGATAAATGTGTTCTCACCAAGCAACCGATGATCGCTAAACTACCATGATAAAGCGTTATCAACCCGTGACGGAAATTCAATCGACTTGATCACGAAGATATGTTCCTCTGAGCAACCGAAGAAAAAGAAAAAACAATGATAAGAACAATCTTAGATTGCATATGTGAATATGCGCACGTGAGTTGGGGTTTTGAACTCGAGCTGATTTATTTAACCGGCACAACCGAATTCGAGGCTATTTCAACACACACATGAACAAACCCAGAATAGAAGAGGGTGGCACTCATAACTAGATGATATTTGATGCACAGATGTGGCGTGCTTCCATCCAACCCTATGTGTACATGGGCCTTAGGCCCAAAACAGAAGTGTTGCAACACCCGACAGATTTTGCCCGCTTTATTTTTTTCGATTCGGTGTAGCTCGGGTGAATTTAGTTGTAAGACTAGATCCGTTGGAAAGTTTACCCCTTGAACATTTTTGAAAGTACTCGTTTGCTTCATTTGAACATCATATGTGCTTGGGGCATTTGTTTTTAAATGCAAACTAGTCACAAAACGGTCAAACCAGGCCTTTGGAAAAGTTGGGCTTGCATGGTTGTGAGGGAGGGCCTTGTGCCTTGTTGATAGAGTGTTGAACCTCTCGCATTGATCCTTTGGACGGTTTAGCCAATGGACTTAAGTCCATTTGACGTTCTTCCCATCCTTTCGGTGATTTAGTGAATGTAGTTAGCGTGGTTGACGTAGTGGTCATAGTGAAAGTATGAGAAATGCTCGCATCCTTGCTTTTGATGTACTCATCATGATAGAGGCCGTGGTGTCACAGGAGAGTGCGTAGGTTTTGGGAGGACTGTATGGTTTTCAATTTTGTGTTTGAGCCCCAAACCTTTTCGGGTTCTTTGTGTTAGGTCCCTATGGGAGAGCTGATCTTGGTACATGCTGGCATTTCTTGCTTTTGTACATTGGGGCTCTATTTTGTTTTTGTCCTCATTTTAGATTTTTTATGCACTTGATTTTTTTTAGTTTAGTTTTTTGAAAATTATAAAGCCACACAGAAAAGTTTTTAAAGACAACATAAACAAAGCGGACCGGTTTGAGAAAACATATTCAATAACGTCTCGAAGTACAACTTAATGTTTAGTTCAACCAACTTATTCATTCAACTCTCGACCATTCTGAACATGCTCCATTTTGTGTATTTTATAGTTAATGAGATGATTGTACTCTCTTGTTTTTAGGTAAAAATTGTCACTTGAGCATTTTTAAGCAATATCGAGGATTTTGAGATGTTTAAGACTTCAGATGTTGGTTATAACTAGGTTTATCACTGGTGCATCACAACGTAAAACATACTAGAGTTATTCCTCGCACTTGCTCCCGCCCCTCCTACTGTCTCTCCTTTGGCCCATCTAGGCTGGTACCCTTTGAGGGCAACGTCATGACCTTTGGACTAGCGACATGTTGCAACTCCACAAGGACGCAACATGCACCCGGAGGGGAGAGGTCCCCCACAGCAGCAGCCGCGGAACATGCCGCCGTCGATGCACAACGCGGCACCGCAGCCGCCGCCGACGCGCAACGCACCTCATCCTTCGCGTCTCTGCGGAGGTTTCTCTCAATCTGCTCATGGTGATACTTCGGTGAGGGCTGATTTCCGTCAAGGAGGTAGTAATGTCGGACAACGTCATGGATTTGGTCGAGGCTCGGGCCATACTAGGGGCTACTGGCGTCGAGCTCAATCGAGTTCAGGACACTACAGTAGGCAGCAGATGGAGCCGATGTCTCAATTGCAAGTAGGTACATCTGTCACAGGAACGATCAAGGCTAAGAAGCCCCGACCACTTCATTGCATCCGGTGCAAATGCAATGGACACACTTTGGATGGGTGCATAGCTGATCTTGATTGCATCATTTGCAATAAAAAGAACGCACATTTGTCTGCTAAATGTCCAACACTCAAGTTGCCGAAGCCTAATGCTATGTTATTTGGTTTTGGAAGGAATGAGCTAGGTTTTCTTTAGATTCCAGATTTTGATTTTAAGGTGGAAGCTCCAAATTCAACTCCTACTGCACCGTTAACCATGTCTGGTGGTCATCTCACAGCGGAGGTGGTGCAATCAGAACTTGCAAGGCTCATTCGTGTCGACTGGAACTAGCTAGGAGGCCATTCCTCATGGTGCGGATTCGTTTCTAGTCGCATTCCCGTTTGACGAGGAGCTTAAAAGGATGGACGATGTTGAGTTTCGTCTAAAGAACTATGGGGTCTCTATCACGATCTCGGAATGGCATCCGAGTGGCGATGTAACTCCGGCGTATCAGCTTGATGCGGTATGGGTTCATGTCACTGGTGTCCCTCATGCTTGGCGCCATTATCTTGGTTTCTAGGCTCTAGGTACTGTTGTTGGTACAACGCTGGAGGTTGATATGCTCACATACAGGAAGAAAGGAGTGATTAGGGTTTTGGTTGGCATGTTAAACAGGGAGCATCTGCCTTTTACCACTGATGTTGTGTCCAGGATGGAGGGGTATGATATAACCTTTACACTTGAGGATTCTGACTTCGAGCCGGCTCTCCCTTTAAGCACCGTGATTGATTCTATGGATCGAAGGATGTCTTTGGGAAAGAGGGTGAGTTAGGAGGAGAAGATTCAGAACAAGCAATGAAACGACAGAAAAATGTTGAGTCGGAGTTGAGCAACTCGGCAAAGACGGCATCGGGACCTTCTTTGATGCAAATAGCCTTGACACCGGTAAGTGACAAGCGGCCGATGCCACCGATGCAACCTCTTTCTTTGGATTGGTCCTTGGATACTCTTCCACACATATCTGTTACACCTCCAAGGAGTAAGGGTATGAATACAGGGCAAACTCAAGTAATGCTATCTCTAGAAAGTCAGGTGTTCGGCTGTCTACCTTCAGAGGAGTTGCAACATGTCTCTAGTCCTTCCGGGAGCAAGGGTATGGCTTTTCCAAGCACGCCTATTGTATCCACGCATGTGTTGCCCGCTTCGTCTGAGATGATGCTCCATATGCCAATACCTGCAAAGTCTGTGGAGGGATCTCAGGAAGCAATGGGCCTTCGCCGCAGTGAACGTATTAATTCGGTTAAGTCTCCTTCTGGAACTTCTGTGGCAGATGAAAATATGCTACAGAAGGCAATGAAAAGGGCAGTCGTGCGAAATTTGGATGGACTTGATCATGCTAAGGTGGTGGGTGACAATTTTATGTCATCACGTTCGCCAAGCCCTCCACACTTAGGTACTCCCCGTCCTAATCCAATTTCATTTTCTGCTTTATCTAATGATAGATGTGCTTTGAATTTAATTCATTTGGGGTTTCAATTGGGTCGTACCACCTCTGAATGTTGTCTTGCTATTAATTCTTTAAAACGAGAGGAGATAGATAGGTTGACGGTAAAACCGATAGTAAAAGGAGGTAAAAGTTCAAACAGGACTGAAATTGTAGGTGAATTCAATCCGTTTAATATAGATGATGATGAGGACACTGACGCGGATAGTGCCCTAATCGCTCATCTAGCTACGGATGTTTCAGAGGTAGTTTCCGATGAACCGGATCTGGACACAACTATTTGTGATCTTATGGCAACCGCTAGAAAATTAAAATCAGCCTTGAAAAGAAAGGGGCGTTGGGTCCCTAGGGGTGGAAACAAAGCTAATTAATTGGTTTTCAATGAAAGGTATCTTTTGGAATAGCAGAGGTCTTTCAGACTTGGCTAAATTTAGATACATTGTAGAAACAATTAAGGATCAAAATTTAGATTTTGTTGCGATCATGGAGACCGGAAAGAAGGATTTGTCAAAGACGAATCTTGCTCGCCTTTCAGGTGGAGCGGATTTCGTTTGGCATTGTCTTCCACCACGGGGTAGATCAGGAGGTGTCCTTTTGGGGGTAAATGCTTCTGTTTTTGACCTGTCTCTGGTTGTGGAAAGGGAATTTCATGTCAAAATTCATCTTTGTAATAAACTAGACAAGTTCAAGTGGATTCTCATGGCAGTTTACGGACCGGCACAAGAAGCCTTTAAGTCTTCTTTTCTCGCTGAGTTAGTGCGTACCTGCCAACAAAACCAACTACCTACTTTAATTGGTGGTGATTTTAACATCATGAGGAGTAGCAAGGAAAAGAATAATGACAGATTCAATGACCGTTTGCCTTTCCTGTTCAATGATGTAATTGATAGCTTTGATCTTAGGGAAATTGATTTAACGGGTCGATAATACACTTGAGCAAATTTGCTACCTACTCCGATCTATGAAAAACTAGATAGAGTTCTAATGACATCGGAATGGGATTTAAATTTCCATTAGTGACTGTCCATGCAATTAATGTCAATGATGATATAGGGCCATATTTTCAAACAAAAAAGGGCTTCGTCAAGGAGATCCACCATCTCCAATTCTTTTTAATTTAGTAGCTGACATGTTGGCAACTATAATTAGCAGAGCTACTTCGGCTGGGCAGGTGAGTGGAGTAGTACCACATCTTGTAGATGGAGGTTTATCTATTCTACAATATGCAGATGAAACAATCCTTTTTAATGACCATGATCTGGGGAAAGCTTGTAACATGAAGTTATTACTTTGTGCTTTTGAGCAACTATTAGGTCTAAAGATAAACTTCCAAAAGAGTGAAATTTATTGTTTTGGTTGTGCCAGTGGTGATTTGGTTGTGCCAGTGGTGATTTCCCATTCCAATATTTAGGTATTCCTTTGCATTATAGGAAGTTACGAAATATTGATTGGAAAGGGGTTGAAGATAGGTTTGAGAAGAGGCTGAGTAGTTGCAAAGGGAAACATCTTTCTACTGGGGGCCGTCTGACACTGATCAATTCGGTGCTTACTAGCCTGCCAATGTATATGATGTTCTTTTTTGTAGTCCCAAGGGGAGTCCTTAAAAAATTGGATTATTTTCGATCTCGTTTTTACTGGCAAAGTGATGACCAGAAGAGAAAGTATCGTCTTGCAAAATGGAACATCCTATGTCGATCGCGAGAACAAGGTGGTCTTGGCATACATGACTTGGATATTAAGAATGTTGCCCTTCTTAGCAAATGGTTATTTAAATTACTCACCACAGATGGAATTTGACAGCAAATGCTATGAAACAAATATTTGGGATCTCGACATTTATCGCAAGTACAGTGGAAATCTGGAGATTCACACTTTTGGGGCAGTCTCATGAAGGTGAAACGAGATTTCTTTCGTTTCGGAAGCTTTAGTATTAAGGACGGATCTCAAATTAGGTTTTGGGAGGACAAGTGGTTGGGAAACGCTACCTTGCGAGAACAGTACCATTGTTTGTACAATATAGCTCAAGACAAACAGACATCAGAAAGGAGAGGTCCTTCAAACAACAAATACTATTTTATCATGGCACAGAGATCTCGTTGGGCCAAAATTAGCCGCATGGAATACTTTACTTCCACGCATTGCTAATATTGTTTTGTCTAAGGAGCGAGACGTGTTTCGCTGGAATTTACATTCTCATAGTCAGTTCTCGGTGAAATCACATTATCTTGCGCTCATTCATAGTGATGTCCCAAATAATAATAAACGCCTATTGAAACTAAAAACACCACTTAAGATTCGGATTTTCCTATGGTACCTACGACGAGGGGTACTTCTGGCAAAAGATAATCTCGCGAGACGAAACTGGAATGGTAATAAGAACTGTTGCTTTTGTTATAAAGAGGGGACAATTAATCATCTGTTCTTTGAATGCTGTTTGGCGCGGCGAGTTTGGTCCATAATCTATACAGCTTCGGGACTCTGTCAACCTTGTACTGTATCCCATTTGTTTGGTGCTTGGTTATGTGGTATAAACAAGGGTTTGAAACCACTGGCCCTGTTGGGGACGGCTGCAACTTGTTGGTCGCTCTGGTTATGCAGGAACGACATGGTTTTTAATCGGAAAACTATCTTATCTCCTTTGCAGGTTATTTACTTAATTATCCATTGGCTTCGTAGTTGGACTATTCTTCAGCTGCTGGCTTCACGGGATTTTATTATGATGGCGTGCTTGCATATGGAACAGGTGGTCAAGGAGTGTTTTACCCAAGCCTATGGGTGGCGATCTAGTCTTTGGATTGATAGTCATTAAGTTGTCTGTCTTTTCTTGTATCTATTTAGGGCTGTGTGCATCTTGCTATGTAAAGACCATGAGTAATCTCAGGATGGTTGTATCATCTTGATGTAACTATCTTGTTTTCAATAAAGCTTTCTTTATGAAAAAAAAAACAGCTAGCACCCCAATTCGGCTGCATTTGCTATGCAATCTGGCCTTTCGTGCACGCGTGCAAACAAAAGAACGGTGGCCCTGCGATCGGGATCCAGCGGGAGAGGGCAAAGCAGCGTACTTTTGCACCTACACGCCCGCCAAGTATCGCTCTTTTTCTGAAAACCCCCTCTCCTCTTCTTCCTGTAGTTTTAATCCTTCGTCTTCTTCCTGGTGGTAATTCCTGAAGCTCGGCTCCCTCGAGGCCTCAAATCGCATGCTCCTATGTGTGAAAAAAAAAATTTCGCATGCTCCTATGACGGCCACCGTCTGACCTTCCAAGCTTGTGTCACCACTCACCACGTGTTCCCCAAGCTCCTTTCTCACCATCACCACTAGGCTCGCCCGCTCTGTTGTTTAGTGTTATCTTGGCTGACTTGATGTTATTCATGTTGACCACCAGATAAAATGGGACTGCAATTTACTGTCTTTTATTAATACCCAAATGTCAGTCTAAAATATTTAAACAAGACAAAGCGCAAGATTACAAACTTTCTCCATATTACAGAATACATTCTCATATCCATTTGAAAGTATATTCTCAGACCACACAAAACTTTCTGAGATCAATTCAAAATATATCCTCATATAAATATTTATTGCATATTGGACCACAGGTACATGAGTTAGATATCAATACATTCACAATTACATTGTATAAATACATCAGTTCAATTCAACTACAGACCGTATAATTCATTCTCAGTCCAGTGCTCATCCATCTCTTAAGACTTTCGTCAAACATTCATCCACCTCTTTAGACTCTGTCCAATGCCTAACCATTATGAGTTCTTTCGAATGCCCACCTACAACACAATGCAAAAAAAAGATGGTTGTCTGTCATTCCAGTTGCAAATTCCCCCGATATATTTGGCAATTAGACGCTTGGCAACCTCCAAGCATGATCCGAAACATCAACACAAAAAATTAGAACAACAAGCTGAAGGAGAGGCCACGGCAGCCAGCGCGGTGCACGGAGAGCCTAGTGTTCGGGGTTCAAGAAGGACATGAAGGCGCCGAGAGAGAGAGGGGACTGCAAATCCTTTATCCCCAGTTTAAATCTGGGTGTCGTCTGATCAATAAAATACTTAGATAAAATACTTAGGCTTATAGTACCAATATTGATCGAACTCGAAAAATTTAATTCGTACCCCCGCACAAGGGGCAAGAGAGTAACTAGGCCTAGGGATACTAGATTTTGAGAATCACTAATTCTATCCTCAAACTAAGATTTGTTTTGTCGGTAGTGGTTCAAAGGGTTGGCTACCATTAGGGATGAGGTAGCATTTACTTAATTCTTTTGTTAATTTAGAGGGAGAGAGAGACAGAGCAGCGGTGGCACGAGGGAGAGACCTGGGCAGCGTGGGGAAAAAAGAGAGCAGCGCCGCAGTAGGGAGGGAGTCCTGCTCGTTGTGGAGATGAGGGCTGGGCACCGCAGGTGGGAGAGACGAGAATCACAAGAGGAACACGAGGAGTCACGGTTGGATCGAGGGTTTACGCTGGGGTGGTTTTCGCAAATTTGCTAGGTCGTCCTCGGATGCAAATCTCGCATCCGATAATCGTTTATTGCACGCACTACTTCGGAACGGGCGTTCAGTCCCGGTTCGGAACGGGCTTCAGTCTCGGTTTTTGAACCGGGACAGCCCTTGGAGACTGATGCTTGCTGGGCATCAGTCCAGGTTACAGGAACCGCGACTAAATCTCTCCTCGATGCCGGTCCGAAGCGACAGTTGCGCTATTAGGTCCCGGTTGGTTACTCCAACCGGGACTAAGTTGTATGTATTAGTCCCGGTTTTATCTACCAACCGGGACTTAAATGCTCACACGGGGCCACCATGGCTGCGCAGCGGGGACACTATTGGTCCCGGTTGGTTGTTCCAACCGGGACTGAGCGGTAATTATTTGAATGTTATGCTTATTTAGTCACTAATTAAACCACATTAAACACAATTAGCATATGCACAGCTGGTTGGTAACTAAAATTGAAACAACATTAAATATTTCAAATATGTATTACGTCAGACCGGCTCTGGGCATGGTAAGGAAATCATCCAGCCATACTGTGCAATTACAAATATTCAGAGTTTACAAACATGTTTTACAAATATTACACTTTCTTCCAATTTGGCAAGATCAGGTAGTGTTTCCCTTCCTAAAATGGCTAGAAGCAAACAGGTCCCAAACATGACCATGGCAACAAAAGCAGGGCCAGCAAATTAAAAAGACAGATATGAGCATAGCAGAGATGTATACATTCTTCTTGAGCCAGTTCATCTCCTCTTTCCTGAGCTCCTTGATCTTCGACAAGAAGGCCATTTCCCACCCTTGAAGCTTGACCGTCTCCCCAGTTGAGCGTTGACCCTAGCAGCCTCCTCCTACAATCCAAATTAAACACTATTATTTATCAAAAACAGTAGAAATAGCAACATACTAGTATTTAAAATTTGCAGCGCCACATGAATAACACCACCAAGCCCACAATAGAACGGATATATAAATTTGATCTTTACCTTCTGTCTTCCAGATTTCGTGAAGAACATAAACAGGGGAAGGGCAGTTCTCAAAAGATAACCTTCCAGGCCAAAGACTCCAGGACTCCACGCCATGAAATCTTCAATCTGCTCCTTTGTTAAACAACAAATATGTATTAGGTAGCTAGCTAGACATAAGTATCATACAATGTACACAGTGCACATACACTTTTTATCGGGATCTTTTACGTGCATCGCTCTTCGACGGTTGGTTAGTATTTTTTGAAGGCTCCGAAATCTTATTAAGTGTAGGGTAGTGATGCTCGCCCATCGGATTTATGACCTCATCTAAAAGGAAGCCGGCGATTTGCTCTTGAATTGCTTTGACACGCACCGGCGATAGTTCCGGACCTTTTTCCAAACCTTTTTTTGCCAACTTTAGGGGAATCTATCATTAAATAGAGAATTAACTTATCAATCTTTCAAACTATACAAAATGTTTGCAGTAGCTACCTAGGCGTTATTAAGGTAATAATTATATATTACTCACCCCAAACCCTGTATTTTTTCTTGTGTACTCAGCGGTGCCCCTGATGAAGTTGTGCATCATCTCGCACACATAGTATCCGCATAAATTGTTTCCAGGTGGTTGATACAAGACCTGTGGTCGACGAGTTGAAATCGTGAAATAGATCATGGAAATTACGTTAACTAACAAAATACTCTTAATATGATATACATACATATTTAGCGATGTGCAAGTCGAAACGTGTCTTGAATGTTCCCACGGTATTCTTATGAACGCTATAAGGCAATCGCATATTTGATTACAAGTTATATATAATTGAGTTTTTTGATATGGAGAAATGAAACAAGAAGATATGAACGGAAGAGAAATGTACGGTTGAGCATGGCGAGGAAGTCTTTGTAATTTTCAACCTGGTCCCCTTTCGAGTCCATGACCGTGATCCCGCTATGATTTAGCTCTATAATAAAAAGGATCCAAATGAAAGTCGCACATATATATGTCAACGCGGTTTACTAATTAGTTCCAACAGTGTTAACAAAAGGAATTAAAATAAGGCGGTACGGAAACATGTACCTATATTCGTAGGGTAGAAGTATATATCTTTTGTGTCGTTGTGCCATTAGCCCTTCGTAAATGTTGTTCTCTGTTGGTTGTGGGCTTAGGTTAGTAATGTACTCGTTAATGACCAATGGGTCAAGAAAGCCAAATTCATGGATTCCCTCCATTGCGCATCTTTTAATCTCCATTCTACATAAGGAAAATTGATTTAGGCCTCGGGTTAGTATAGTATATCGTGGGCGCGATCGAAATTTACAAAGAATACACTTACAGCTCCCAACAAACCACCATGGCGACGTCGACCGCCAATCCCTGATATAGGTAATACAGAACCTCAAATTGAATCAATAATTCAAAGTCCCCGCGGTAGAAATGGTGTTGCTTGTAGACGACGCCGAACATTTCCATACCATTTTTTCTTTGCAAGCAAATACCAATCATGGAGTTGCCGATCTTCGTTGTTAGGCGGGAAGCTCCTCACGCCCACGAGCGATCCACCTTTCACATATTTCTATTGTAGCTCGCAGAACGGAATGTCCTTAAGGCCCAAGACCATTTCTGGGTCAAGCCCAGCTTCAATGTAGAAATTCCTTTGCGCTTCCTCATCTGGAATCTGCTCCTCTGATGTTCCCTTCTCAGATTCCTTACGCAAGATGCGCTCGTAGTCTGATACGGCTGGTCTTTCTTGTATGTCGATCTTATCCTTCAACGCTAAGATGCACCTCTTGCCTTTGTGCCATTCGTCCGTACCGGGCTGGACCCTCGGTGGAGTTGGTTTCTTCGCAAAATGTGCGGTGACCTCGCCTCTTATTATCCGCTCAGTTTTCTCTTTGGTCATATCATACGGCAGCTTCAGAGGTGTTTTTTTTTTCTGGATGACCTAGGCCCTGTCTTCTAGAGAGGTGAAGGCCTCCCATCACGCCGGCTTGACCTAGCCGACACCTTCTTGGGAGCTATTTGCTGATTAGGGTGGTCTGCCTTGGCGGTGTGTTAGTTGGAGTTTAGTGTGAGAGGACTCGCTCAGAGTTGATACAGAGACCGTGGAGAGGACATGCATGTTACCTTTGAAAATTATGAACCGCTTATGCCACATGACGAAATTGTATATCGCTTCTCCTAGCTTCGTGGTCCCATCACCTCCTTCAATGTCGAGGTCAAGGTCCTCGCACTCGCATACCTCGCCCACGGAGACCTTGGCGTAGCTCGGGGTATTTGTTGGCCATGGATGACCCGCCTCGCCTCTATTGGGAAAGCCATGCCTACAACCGCTTTGATGGAGAGGTTCGCGCTCAAGCGCGGCTCACAAAGTGTCTGCTGCGTGATGTCGCCCACGGATAGCGGACCAAGTCTTCTTGGACAGCCCACCGGAAGCACAGTTTGCTCCGCCGCATGGAGGGCTAATGACGTTGGGATTATCGGGCGCTTCGCCGATCGGCCTCCGCTACCGCTCAAGGCTAGCCGCACCTCTTTGATCGTTTCTTGTATGCTTGCTCGTGTTGCTGTAGATTGCTCTTCAAGGTCGAGGAGGTGTTGTGCCCGCGGCCCTTGCTCCTCTAATCGACTCTGAAGTCTCTACATCCTGCGGAAACCAACCTTCCACGGACGACGCCAACGCCTGCGTGTACGTCCGTGGTGCTCGTGGTTCACAGGGCCTGGTTAGCTCATCGTTCTCCCTATTTGGCACGAAGATGCCTTGGGTCGACTCTTCGTGCGTCTCTTAAAGCCTTCTTGCAACATCTCTGATCCTTTCACCAAAACTGGCCTACCGTCGTCGTCAAGGCCGCCGTCATGACCAAAGAACCAATTCCTCGATCTGTCGGACCATCTCATTGTTACGGGCTCGACACCTTTCACAAGCAGGTCATGTTCTCTCTTCTCCCATTTGGGTATCGCCTTGCGGTAACCACCAGGGCCGAGATGATGGTGGTATTGCTTCTTCACCGTATTTTGCTTATTCTTTTCACTCATACTCTGACCTTGTTGAGAAGTTTTGTACCCTACAAATTCATCCGAATGATCTTGCAGCTTTGGGTATTTATTAAAGTCAGGGAGTACATTATTCTTAACGTACTCGTTGTTCAACTTCTTCTTGAACGTCCGGAATGCCATTGCCATCTTCTTCAATGTGTAACTCTTCACCTTCTGTTCGGTCCCTTCGGGGAAGGTGAATACTTGTTTCATATCGGTCCATAAGGTGTTCTTGAGGTCTGCAGGTACGTCGTCCCATTTGACAATGCTAATGGGCACGTGGTCCCTAACAATCGTTCCGAAAGTCGATCTAAACGGCCCAATCGCCGATGCTGGCTTCAGAGGCTCGCCTTCCTCGCTGACTTCGGTGATTATGTGCCTTGACTTCGGCCTCTTATTTTGACCTCACCGACGGATAGCCATCGGTTTGACCGGACCGGGTGACTTCATCGGCCTCGATGGCTTCTATGGCCTCACCGGCTTCCTCATCGGCCTCGGTGGCTTATACGGCCTCACCGTGCGCCGCAGTTCAACTCATCATCCGGACTACCCCAAACATCTTCATCAAAATTCTTCATCACCAATCCCTCCGCCGCCATTTTAACAAATAAAGGCATCGAAAATACAAGTGCATCCTCACATAAGGCCTAGCGTAATCGTGTTGAAGGATATGATAAATTGCTTGCAAGTTTTAACTAACTTGTGAAGCTAAATCGGATAGTGAAGCTAACGACCCTACAAACATTATATAAAGAGAGATGCTTAATGATCATTTTGAGGAAATCAAATAAGCATCGCAATTCTTTATGTCACGTAACAAACAATTCAATAAATCATCTTATTTGTAAAGATCATCAAATAAGCACTGCATTGCTTTAGGTCACAGAACAAACAATTCAATAATTAGGGCAATGCTTTAGATAGTGACATTATATTAACAAAGACAAAGATAAGCAATTATGCAGGCAAATAGAGGCTAGAGCAATGCTGTATGTGAAATAGGTCAGGAATTAACAGGCGACACGGGCGGCGGCGTGCGTCGGAGGAGTTGTAACGGCGGCGACGCCGAGGGGCTGTCGTGGGCGGCGAATTCACGGAGCGTCGTCGGAGGATGTAGGCGGCGCGACACGGACGGAGGTGTCGGAGAGGTTGTGAGGCGGCGACACGGCGGCGGCGTGGTCGGAGGGGTTGTCGGCGGGGCGACACCAGCGGCGGCGACGTCGGTGGGTCGAGTGGCGGCGACACGGGCGGCGGTAACGTCACGCGCGCCGTCCGGGGTTTGTAGGCGGCGGCGACAGGGACGGTGGCGTCGAAGGGGTTGTAGGCGGCGGCGAATCCGGTGGCGGCGGTGTCGACCTAGGGTTAATTTGGCGCGGTTTAGTGTGAGTGTTTTCGAAGAATTGGGGAAAACAGACATATAGGGGTATCAATCCCGGTTGAAACCACCAACCGGGAGTAAATGGTTACTGACATGCGGGCCTTCCAAAACGCCGCGTGTCCGAGAAGCCTTGATTCCGGTTGGTTGTTTCAACCGGGAGTAATGGTCCTATTTTTCCAAAAAAAAATTTGATCGTAGGGGGCAGAAGCGGGGCTCGAACCGCAGCGGCACAGTGAGCCCGCGCTTTCGCCGCGCGCTACTAACCAGTTGGATGCAATACGCTTATCGTTGTATAAGGGGGCGCATTCTTTAAATGGATTGAAAATATCTATTATGAGAATTTCCAGAAAATGAGGTTTCTTGTAATATTGTAAATATTGTTCTTTAATAGTTTAGTATCACTATAACATACGAAATATTTTGAAATATTCACTGTAATGTTTATATTCCCGTCGTCACTAGAAATTACATTAAGTAGTATAAACTTCCAGTTAATTCCGTTTAATAGAAGAAAGATCAGTAAATTCCATTAAAATTCTTACAGGATACATTTTTGGGCTTAAAAAAAGAAAATTCGCATGAAATTAAGAAAAACTAAAACTACTACATAATGTCTAATCGGCGCCGCCCTCGCCGTCACTGCTATCCTCCTCCTTCTCCTCCTCGTCATCGTCGTCGCTGTCACCCTCGTCCCATTGTCTGTGGACGACGACGAGCCATTGCCGCCGGCTTTGTCTTCACCGTCGAAGTTCGGGCCTGAGTCGTCGATTCTCCGGATCGTCGAAGAGATCGTCGTACATGTCGTCGTCGGACCACCATGGCGCCTCCTCCTCATCTTCCGAGCCGGTACCCTCTGAGAGATGCCACCCAGGGGAGTGGCAAAACTCAGAGAGCCTCCACCGCTTCGGTGGTGGCGACGCAGGCGGCGATGAATCAGAGCTAGAAGACATGGCGGCCGTATAAGCGAGGAAAATTAGGATGCCTAGCTAGCTTTGTGTGTGTGATGTGGATTCCGTCCAAATTTATAGGGGGCCTGTCTGATCTTTGGCATTCCATTTTCTCTCGTGTGTATTGAAAAATGTAGCTGCACACGCGTCGGCTCGCCTCCCCGATTCAAGCGCATTGGGAAGGCGAACAGGCGTGACGCTTAGCTAATCCGGAGGAAGAGGAAAGAACTGACGTGTGGGGCAGAGAAGCCTTTCAATCCCGGTTTAAAACTCAGACCGAGACTAATCGCAATCATCAATTCCGGTTAAAAACTCCAACCGGGATTAAATGTTCACTGACGCGCGGGCCCAACTTAACAGGCCCAACTTAACCGCTTTGTGGGGGGTCTTCAGTCCTGGTTGGAGTTTTAAACCGGGAGTGATAGTCTTATAAAAAAATTTGGGAGTTGTAGGGGTCAGAAGTGGGGCTCGAATCACATGGCATGATGAATGAGCTTTACGCTGCAGCGCTACTAACCAGTTGGATGCAATACGCTTGTTGTTCTTTAAGGGGGCGCATTGTTTTTATGGATATCAAAATTCTATTAAGCAAATTTCAAAAATGCGGTGTCTTCTAATATTATAAATGTTGTTCATAAATAGTGCATATTCACTATAACGCATTTAAAAGTTATGAAATATTTTAACATTTCGGTAAATAGTATACAATTCCAGTAAATGCAGTAAATGTTATATTTTTATTGAAAAAATAATTTACCTTTGTTTATAAATGGACGAAAACTTATAGTCATCAATATGCAATCAGCCGATCTGCATTGCCCTTTAAATATTGGCATCCGAGCGCATCCAAGTACTTGTCATATGTGATTATCCAAAAAATAATGATAAATAGTACGTATATGCAACTACTTTGTTTTTACAAGTGATCCTTCATTGTGGTCATGGCGTACGTAAGGGGCATCGTCATCACCATTGAGGATAGTAATGTCTACATCCACCGAGAATGGCGGTAGCTCGTTGAACAGATTATACTCTTCTTCATCCGTTACGCCCTCAACTCCAACAATCCTTCTTTTACCAGGAAGAACAATATGGTGTCTTGGCCCATTAAAATTACAAGTATTATCCTTCTGCCTTTTGGTACTCCGTCCCTTTTGCATTTTCGGTTTGCTATCCATGTCAATCACATAGAAAATCTGTATGACATCATTGGCGAGCACGAACGGTTCGTCCCCGTAGGCCACTTGCTTAAGGTCCACGGATGTCATCCCGTACTCGTCAATCTGGACAGTTGTCAGTTTGACCCATTGGCATCGAAATAGAGGGACTTTCAATGGTCCGTACTCGAGCTCCCAGATTTCCTCTATAAAACCATAATAGGTGTCCATGTTTCCATTTTTGTCCAATGCATCAATTCGAACACCGCTATTTTGGTTCGTGCTCTTGCTATCCTGGGATGCAGTGTAAAATGTGTATCCATTTATCTCATACCCTTACCATGATACGATTGTCATTGATGGTCCCCGAGCTAAGAGTTGCAATTGTTCGTGGACACCCTCCTTGTCTAACAACTGCTTTTGTAGCCAACCGCCAAAACTCTCTACTTGCTTGTTTGCGATCCACTTTTCTGACCTCCCTAGGTATTCGTCTCGTAGAATCTTCTCGTGGTCATCGACATATGGAGCCACTAAAGCTGCTTACTTCAATACTGTGAAATGTGCTTGTCTAAATGACAATATATCTTCGCAAGAGGATTCTTTTCTCCCTAGAGTGCCTTTTCCTTGTAGCCTCCCCTCATAGCGTGATACAGGCACGCCAATCGGATTCAATTCATTAATGTAGCCGATGCAAAACTCAATCACCTCTTCTAAGCCAACACCCTGGGCAATGCATCCTTCTGGGCGAGACCGGTTACGAACATATTTTTTTAGGACACCCATGTACCTCTCGAAAGGAAACATGCTGTGTAAGAAGACCGGTTCCGAGGATTTCTAACTGTTTCATCGTGTGAACCATGAGATGGACCATCATATCAAAGAAGGACGGAGGGAAGATCATCTCAAGGTTGACCAAAGCAGCGACAATATCATCCTGTAGATTACATAACTTATCTGGATCTATGACCTTTTGTGATATGGCGTTGAAGAACGAGCACACCTTCACGATTGTCCCTCGTACCTTGTCAGGCAGAACACCTCTCAACATCACTGACAACAACTGGGTCATCAACACGTAACAATCATGCGATTTCACATTTACGATTTTATTCTCTTTTGTGTTTATAAGTCTTCTTATGTTCGACGAGTATCCGGAAGGGACCTTAACATTGTTTAACAACTTAATCATGTTCTTTTTCTCTTCTTTGCTTGGAGTGTAGCTCGCAGGATGGAGATAATGCCCTTTGTCTCTTTCTTACGGATGTAATTCCTGCCTGAGTCCTAATAGTTGTAGGTCCTTCCGTGTTTGAATAGTATCTTTTGATTTGCCGTACATATCTAGGAATCCTAGCAAGTTCACGCAGACATTCTTCGTTATATGCATAAAGTCTAATGAGTGACGAATCTCTAAGTCTTTCCAGTAAGGCAAATCCTAAAAAAATGATTGCTTCTTCCAACTAGCCTTCTTCTTAGCTTCTTCAGGAGGGAGTGGTGGGACGGGTTTGCTACCATGACCCTTTTCAAATACGATTTTCAGATCCTTCACCATAGAAAATAAATCGCCCTAATCGTGATGCTTTGGCTTCTTGCGGTTCTCTTCCGTCCCATCAAAATTAACTCTGTTACTCAGAACGGTGCTTGAGTTTAGGAACCACGATGGCCCATGTATACAACCTTCCGAGAGTTTGTCGGTACTTGTCTTCCGATCGTCCAAGCACTCGATGCGTGCTTTATATCCCTTGATAGATAGGCCCGACAAGTTACCAAGTCTTTGGCAAATCATTGATGGTTACGAATAGTAATGCACGAGGGTGAAGTACTCTCTTTGTACTCATCCCATACACGCACACCATCGCTCCATTAATGTTAGCAGATCTTCGATCAACGGTTTTAGGTACACATCGATGTCGTTCCTCGTTGCTTGGGGCCTTGGATGAGTAATGGCATCATAATATACTTCCGCTTCGACACAACCAAGGCGGAAGATTGTAGATACATAGAGTCACCGCCGTCATCGTGATTGGTGCTCAACTCGCCGTAGGGGTTCATCTCATCTGTACTCAACGCAAACCGTATGTTCCTCGCATCGCTTGAAAACTACGGGTATTTCCTATCAAGTTTTCGCCACTGCGACCCATCTACGGGGTGTTTTAGCTTTCCATCAACGTTACGAGTATCGCTGTGCCAACGCATCGTCTTCGCATGCTCTTTGTTCGCAAACAGACGCTTCAATCGAGGAATTATAGGAAAGTACCACACCACCTTAGCGGGGGGTCTCTTTACCTTACGTGCCCCCTCTACCTCACCTGCGTCATCATGCTTGGTCTTATACCGCGATGTTTTGCACACCGGACAGGTTTCCAAATTCTCACACTCATTGCGATAGAGGATGCAATCGTTACGGCATGCATGTATCTTCTGTATCTCCAAGTCCAAAGGACAGAGAGCTTGCTTGGCTTCGTACGTAGTTTCAGGCAACGTGTTACCCTCTGGAAGCAACTTCTTCATGAGGCCTAACAACTCGTTGAATCCCTTGTCAGACAATCCATTTGCCGCCTTCCATTGCATTAGTTCTAGTGTGGTACGCAACTTTCTGTGCCCCTGTCCGCAGTTTGGATACAACAGTGTTTCATAGTCCCCCCAAAGGCGCTGAAACTTTTCGTGATGCCTTTTATCAACGTATTCTCCCTCTCCATCAAGCAGCATCTGGTCTAGACCGTCATCGCCAAACTCCCCCTGCATATGTTCGAAATAACTGTGTTGGTCAGGGTCCGAGATATTATCGTCCACCTGTTCTTTTTCGGCCCCTGTAATCTCTACTTCGCCGTGCTTGGACCAACAGGTATAATTTTTCATAAAACCTCTTGAGATCAAATGAAAATAAATTTGCTCACAGTTTGCCCACTCCTTTTGATTCTTGCAATCAATACATGGGCAACATATATATAGTCTAAACTAATATTGGTTTCGACATGACGAATAAAAGTTTCTAAACCCTCCACAAACTACGAGGAACATCGGTCCATGTACATCCATCGCCGATCCATCTGCATTATACATATTCATAGCATTGAGTGTGACAATAGCTTGTGTATCAAATACGCATATTGATACCATACAAACAAACATCTTGCAAGACTAAATACTCCTGGGTGAATCAGTAAGGATCATCCATCATTGATACCATAATAATATTTTTTAACATCCATCATTCATGAAATACCCTTCCCAATCCTCGTCCCCTCCATTAATCAATGCTAGTACACATACAAACATGATTTAACAGTACACATACAAACATGATCCAATATTTCACATACAAGCACCTATACAAGCACGCAATGATAGTACACATTAAAAAACATCACTGAACATACAAAGTCTGCAGCACGTACAATTATACATAAATTGTTCGGACAACAACAATTCTTAAATGCATAAAACTTGAATTAAAAAGTATAACACAGAGTGCGATCTCGATGTCTCAATCACACTCTACGGGAACGTAACTTCCCCTTTGCCTCGCTGCCCTCGCCCTCGCCTTTGCCCTTGCCCTTGCCCTTGCCCTTGCCGCCCTTGCCCTTGCCCTTGCCCTTGCCCTTGCCCTTGCCCTTGCATGCCCTCATTACCACCATTCCCGCCGCCCTCGCCATCGCCCTCGCCCTCACCCTCGCCCTCCTCATCACCACCATTCCCGCCACCGTCATCGTCGCCGCGACGTGCCACATCATTGGTCGCCACATAATTTTTTGTCTTTTGCGCTACTTCTGTGGGTATTCGTCCCCCCCACAACAAGCAATGGTGGAGGGGCATAGACACTTTAAAAAACAGCACATTTTGGACCTAGTTGGAGGGAGCGTGGTTTCGATGTTAGTTGCGCTGTCACCGGTCCAACATGATATCCTAAATCTGGACGGAAATTTAATGGTAAAAATACAAACAAAGGTCGGTATTTGTGGATGCGCCGGTAGCGGTGGCGGCGGTTGCTGCGGCGGCGGTGGTGGCGGTGGGATCAGAAACGAGGATGCGATGCCGGTGGATAAATGTACCTCAGCGGCGTGGCTGGGGAGGCGCTGACGAATGGGCGGGCGCGTGGCGACGACGAGAGTGGCGAGGCCGGGGCGGTGGTGACGACGCGGCCGGCGCAGCGACACGAGAGTTGCTCCGATGATGATCCGATTCCCTTTCACCGCTCCCTCAGCGCGGCGAAGAGAGGCTCCCCCCACTCCTCAGTAGCTCCTTGCTCTCGCCTCAGCAGCTCCTTTCTCAGCAGCTCTCCACTCTCCACTCCTTCCTCACAAGCGCGTGCGAGCTCCCTCAGCAAGTGCGGCGACGAGAAGACGAATGCAGTGACTTTTTGTTACCGGAGGAGAAATGGGCAGATGGCTCCAATTATCGGAACCAGTCTTAGTCCCGGTTTGTGACACCAACTGGGACTAATAGCCATATATCAGTCCCGGTTTGTAACACCAACCGGGCCTTTTGTGACAGGAGAAATGGTGCCAATTATCGGAGCCCAGTGTTAGTCCCGGTTTGTTACACCAACCGGGACTAATACTACCCAGCTGCCCCGTGTCTCGCGAGGAGACCTATCGGTCCCGGTTGGTGGCACCAACCGGGCCTGAATACCAGCCTGCTGCCTCGCTACAATTGAACCGGGACTGAAGTTGATCTCAGTCCCGGTTTGATGGTAACCTGGACTAATGTGCCGGGATGGAAGGGTCGTTCCGTAGTAGTGACGTGTGCATGGCAAGCCTGATTGCATACCAAACAGAGCCCCCCAACTCAAGTTGTTGTGCGAGCCATGGCAACTCGACTTGGCATAGGTGTTGGAAGTGCTGGGAGTTTGGACCGAGCCATCTGGATCGGCCTGGGCATGGCCTGAAAATGGCGGCCCGAAGCACGGTACTACATGGAAAAAAAGATAGGATGTACCGGCACGGCCCGACATGGTGTGCCAGGCCAGGCCTGGAAACCAGGAACAACGTGCCGCCCGGCCCGAAAAGATGAACGAGTTTTCGTGATCTTTCATTGCTTGGATGAATTTATGTTCAATACAAAAGTTGTAGATAATTTCAAGAAACATCTTTTTGATGTAGACAAGTCTTACATTTGAGCAACATTTGAATTTATAAAAATTATTTTCTTCGCTGCCTGCTTTCGGGGTGACGGCACCATCCTCGGTAATTCGCCAGTTTCGTGGTCTTATGTTGCTCGAATGAATTTTGATTGAACACGAAAGTTGTAGATAATTTTGAGACGCATATGTGTTATATAGACAACCTTTTTATTTGAGCAACGTATGAATTTATAAAAAATTATTTTAACTACTGTTTTGTCACCCGTGCCGTGCTCGCCGTGCTTTTGGGCTGTAGGGCCTAGATTTTGGCACTCTGTGCCGGCCCGGCATGGCCCGAAGTGCTGATTGGGCCGTGTCGGCCTGTTTTGCTCCTACCCAAGGCACGACGGGCCCAGATCGGGCTGGCACGGTACGGCACAATTCCCACCACTAGATGTTGGTCAGGTGGTTCGAGCATGGTCAGCGTGGTGGTGGTTGGATAGGGAGAAGGGAGGAAGTCCTTTTTTTTTATATAAAGACATGTGAGGAGAGGTGGGACGTAAGTACGAATCTTGAATCACACCCAATGGCACTTGTTTAAAAAAGACATGTGAGGAGAGGTGGGACGTAAGTACGAATCTTGAATCACACCCAATGGAACTTGTGATTTAGCTATTTCCTATACAGAGGACGTGCATCGCATGCATATATATGTATGTATGTGAAATCCATGTAAATTCGTATAGTATGGTATTGGTCCACACGTACGACACAGGGAAGCGCAGTCTTTATTTATTCGTATAGTATGTGAGATCCATGCAAATTCCACATGGATCACAGCGCGCAGCAGCGATTGATGGATCGCATCTGAATCAATACCAAAGCAAAGCAGATTAGTTTTGTCAACGCATGCATGCATGCGTGGTGATGGCCGGCATATATATGTATATGATATATTATAGATGATAGAGATGGATGATGGAGGTGGGCGATAATGATATGCATGGATGGAGCTAGCTAGGCGGCGGTGACGGCGATCTTCATGCCGGAGTTGCAGTGGCCGGGGATGCTGCAGATGAAGTAGTTGGTGCCGCGGGCGAGCGTGACGCGGTCGTTGCCGGACTTGTAGACCCTGCCGCCCCTCCCGGCGCTGCACGCCCTGTACCCCGCCGCGCCCACCGCCGCCACGTCGTGCGCCGACGAGTCGTACTTGAACACCAGCACGTCGCCGGCCTTGAAGCGCTTGCCGTTGGGCCAGCTGTTGGTGTTGAAGCTCCAGCCGCCGCGGTCGCCCACGGTGAACACCGCCGACTCCGCCACCTCGCCGTGGAGGAGGAGCATGCAGAGGACCACCGCCGCCGCCAGGAGTCCTCCCTGCGCCGCCATCGATCAGCTGCAACTACGTGGTTGATCGACTTGGAGCACGGAAGAAGAAGATGGGTGAGCTGCGGTGGTGGTTGGCAATGGCGGATGGAGGCGGCGGCCATTTATAGGCAGGCGTACGAAGAGGCAGCAGGTACGTACGTAGCTCGCTAGGCCCCATGGACATGGAGAATTGGAGACGGCCGAGCTAGGAAAAGGAGTTGGGCGACGACCCACCATGGAGGCGCCATTACTTTTGGCTTCGTGCCCTCCACACCATGATCCACCACAGCGTCAGCCCGGTGTGGAAAGAAATCATCCACATCAAGTCATCATATCATCGCAAAGGTGGTGTCCAAGCTTAATTGGTAGCTATTGCAGAGTAATCTTTCCCATCTCCATCCTAGCTAGCTTTCCAACAGCCTCAGAATCCTTCATTAATCCCACTGCGTGCTTAATTAATTGGCGCGTGGAGTGAAGCTCGCTTAATGGTGTACAGTACGTAGCGTACGTATGAACTCTGCAGATCGGAGAAGGCAAGCTTTGCTTAATTAGCATGCAGCTAGGCCGGTGTGAGTGTGTGACCCTGCCGTGACGTCGAAGCACGGCCGAGCTGAGTGCTCCAGTGGTGCCGATCGAGCTGCCGGAGCCGGTCCAGGAGCAGGTGCAGGTCAAGTCGCCGTCCACGGGAATACCAAGCTACAGGAAGAGAGGGACGAGTGCGAGCGCGAGCGCATTTCCGTTTCCACATGTCGCATAGGTATAGCGACCGTTAGCTGCTGCGTCGTTGCTTCCAACCTAGACTTGTCTGCCGTGCCAACAACGAAATTAAAGACATACAGCGACATGGAGAATTCTCTCAGGGAAACGACGGGTAGAACAGAAGTAGATCGAGGATAGCGATACTAATTTTACATGGAAAATGTTGGATGAATAGGTTCGTGGAATAGATGATTGTATTGCTAGTAGGGAGAGTATAAATAATACAGGAAATAGACCTCCTCCAAATGGCCAATATACTCTAACACTCCTCCGCAGTTTGAACGGCACTAAACATATTAGACTAATACAAAGCAAGCACACACAACCCCCCTCGGTCAAAACAAAAGAATCATCAAACAAAATGACCATCACTCTCCGCAGTCGGAACAGTCGGTGCACAGACGTTCAGACTGGACCGGAACTCGATGAAGACCGTCGTGGGAAGGCCAAGTACTGAGACGTCGTGGGAACATGGAGAACACGCACTTGACCAGGAGCAACGCACTCACGAACAAAATGCAGGTCGATCTCAACATGTTTAGTCCGCAGATGTTGTACTGGGTTGGTAGAGAGGTAGACCGAGCTGACGTTGTCGCAGTAGACGAGTATCCTGACGAAGAGGACTATGAAGCTCCTGTAGCATGCAGTTGACGGAGCCAGCAAGCCTCAACGACGCCGTTGGCAACGACACGGTACTCAGCCTCTATGCTGGAGTTGGAGACAGTGTGCTGCCGCTTGGAGGACCAGGAGACCAAGTTGTCGACGAGAAAAACGCCATAGCCGGAGTGGACTTCCAGGTGTCAGGGCAACCCACCTAGTCAGCATCAGTGTAGATTGTAAGATCAACAGGCGTGCAACATTGAAGAAGAAGGCCAAGGGCGAGAGTGGCCTGCAGGTACCGCAGGATGCGCTTCAGGGAGCAAAGTGAGGCTCCCGTGGACCATGCATGAACAGACAGACCTGCTGAACCGCATACGTGACATCCCGACGGGTGAAGGTCAGATACTATAGAGCACCATCCAGGCTACGATAAAGAGTGGCATCAGTCACTGGTGATCCGTCTGCGGAGAGCTTGGAGCTAGTGCCTACCGGGGTAGCACACGGTTTGCAGTCACTCATGCCGGCACGATCCAAGATGTCGATGATGTACTGGTGCTGGGAGTGAAGAAGACCTCCAGACTGTCGGTTCACTAAAACTACAAGAAAGTGGTGCAGAGGAACAAGATCCTTAAGAAAGAACTCGTGCTACAGAGCAATGATGACGTGCCTAAGTAGATCATCTGAAAATACAGTCAGCACAATATCATCCACATAGAATAGCAGATAGACTGTGTCATCACTCATCACCCTAACTGTGAATGAAGAGAGAAGTTTTTGTGTTTGCCTCAACAAAACCAAGGGATGTGAAGCAATAGTATTATACCAAGCTCCTGGTGCCTGCTTAAAACCATATAGAGACTTGTTGAGCAGACAGACATGATCTGAGCAAGAGAGATCCACAAATCCGAACGGTTGGACGCAGTTAGGGCTAGAACTTTAGCTCGAAGCTCGCGAGCTGCTCGGGCTCGACTCGGTAAAAGCTCGGCTCGTTTGTAAATGAGCACGAGCCGATCCACATTTCCAACTCTTAGGCATTAGCGAGCCGAGCCGAGCCGAGCCGAGCCAGAGGCTGGCTTGCTCGAGCTCGGCTCGTTTTGGCTCGTTTATATGTTAATGCTATTTATTTCATCTCTTAACCATTAGAAAATAACAATCTTATTGCCAAAAGGGCCCATAAAATAGCCCAAAACCCAAATATACATGCACAAGTCATTTTGATGCTCATATGTAAAATGATAACTTATATTTTGCAATGATTAATGCCTTAGAAGGTTGGGAGACCAATGTTTTCCCTAGCTCGTAAGCGCTCGTGAGTAGCTCACGAGCCACTACCGAGCCGAGCCTACTATTCAGCTCAGACCCCTTGCTCAGCTCGGCTTGGGCTCTGCTCGATAACTAACAAGCCAAGCCGAGCCAGAGGCTGGCTCTCTCGGGCTCGGCTCGTTTCCACCCCTAGACGCAGTAGATGGTCTATGTGAGTACGCCATGGAGGAAAGCATTGTTGACGTCGAGCTGGCGAATGGACCACCCTCGAGAGGGAGCCAGTGAGAGGACTATTCGGATGGTGGCAGGCCTAACAATAGGACTGAAAGTATCGGTAAAGTCGATACCCGGTCGCTGAGTGAAGCCACAAAGGACCCAACGAGCTTTATATCTGTCAAGTGAGCCATTTGCATGCAGCTTGTGCTTGAAGATCCACTTGTCGCTAACCACATTGGCATCGGCCGGTGGTGGGACAAGATCCCGTGTGTGGTTGGAACAAAGGGCCTCGAACTCCCTAGTCATCGCTTCGCGCCAGTGTGGATCGGCCAGAGCGGCACGATACGACGTCGGCGGGGGAGATAGCGCCGCGACTATCTCCCCCGCCGACGTGGAGATTTGGTCGGTCACAAGGCAGGACAATAATGACAGCTTTGCGACACATGACCATGTAATGAGTATTGGTCACGGAGGCGAGAGGGTCGGCGGCAACAACTTGTGAAGGATCCAACAGGCGCTGAGGCGGTGCGTGGCGATGAAGGTACCGGCAGGGCCGCGCAGGCAGCCCCCTCGGCAGTGGGTACTGGCGCTAGGGCCCCGCTAGCACCAACCTGTAGAGGGGGTCCAACAGGGGCAGCGGGAACTAGTGTCGGGGCTGACGGAGGAACTAGCAGGGCAGTGTGGGCAGCGCCCACAGCAGGGGTGCCGGCGCCAAACTCGGCAAGGACGGTGGGGTGGCCCTACTGGCAACAACCTATGGTGAGGAACAGACAAGGGCAGCAGTGATGGTGGGGGCGGTTGACGTGACCACCGGTGGGGCAGGGACGGCCGACATGGCCGCTGTCGGGGCAGCGATGGTACCTGTAGAAGACAACGAGGCACGGACTCCGATAGTGTGAGCATCATTGAGCCCTAATTTTTATTAGTGGCATTGATGTCAAATTAATTAGTATAAAGTGCTAGGGGGTTTTTGGACTTCTCGGAACCCTAGCGAAGACTCGGTGCTTTTGCAAACCCTAATTCGAAGCGACGTCAATTTTCTGAGCTGCTCCAAGATTTCAAATGCGTGACTAGGCGAGAGAAGAGGTCACGTATAGTTTAGGAGTAGTTAGGTTTATTTTCATTTTCATCGGGTTCAAAAGGGTTCGAATATCTCGAGACTATGCGGATCTTTGCGAATTCTCGAAAACTTCGGTTTACGTAGTCCACCACTTCTAAAAATACCCAAATATCCCTTTGTGAGATTTCTAGAGAGAGAGAAACCCACCTAAATTTCCCCTCACCTTTTAGTGAAAATCCATTACAGCCGGACGGCGTCGGTAAAACCAGGCGGTGTCCGACCAGCCCAAAATCAAATTAATACTCCTGTCGGACGGCGTCCGTAGTCACCAGACGGCGTCCGATAAAGTTCAATTTTTTGTTTCTCATTGCGGACGGCGTCTGGGGTGCGTCCGTAGCTCAGCGCTTACACGATCCTTCTTTGTCGGACGGCGTCCGGTGGGGACCGGACGGCATCCGATAAACCTATTTTTTGTGAGCAGTTGTCTCTGTCGGACGGCGTCCGGTGCCCGTCGGACGGCGTCCGGTAGAGGCTAACGGCTAGTCTTTTTGTCCTCTTCCGAGGGGCAACGGCTAGTTTTGCTCTAGGGGCTATAAATACCTATCTAGTGGCTAGCTATTTTGAGGTTTGCTGTTCCACTTCACCTACCGCATTCATAGCTCATCAATTAGGTGTTCTAGAGCCATTCCTCCACCCACAAAGCATCCAAAGCCACAAATCATTAAACCCCAACACCGAGCTTCATGGAAGTCCTTCGATCCGGCATGATCGGGGCGTTTCGGGCTTGTTACTTTTGAAGACATCCTTCGTGGAGGCGAGGGCTTGGGAGTAGGCCTTGGCGTGTAGCTCTCTCGAGTTGGTGTACGGGTGATGGAGTCCACCTCGCCGGAGTGGCGGAACGACTACCGGGAGTAAGTGAGGCGCTAGGCTCGAGAGCGAGCCGGTCCTTGTCGCAAGGGTAGCCTCAGCGAGAGTAGGAGTTGCGGACTCGAACTTGATCAAACAAACACCGTGTCACTCTCTCATTTATTTCCCGCACTTACTCTTATCGCATTGCTTGTGTTAATTTGTATGCCATGTCTTAGTTGCCTCGTAATTGCTTGTTGCTTCCGCTTAATTGTCAATCGCAACTAGGATTGGGTGATCATTAATATGATGCTTAATTGAGAATAATCAAAAGAATTTAAAATTGCTTATTCACCCCCCCCCCTCTAGGCCTTAGGATCCTCTTTCAGATAGGGACAGGAGGACCGGCTCGTTCGGTTAGAAAGTCAAGTTCTAGAGGGGATGGTGTGGATGTGAATGTGCTAGAGGCAAAAGGGAAGTGCGACTTGTCAAAGGTGGCATGGTGACAGATGATCACATGGATGGAAGTAGGATCCAGACAACGCCAGCCTTTGTGATCAGGGGATATCCGAGGAAAACATAAAAGGTGGAGTCACTACAGGAATTCGTGGTATTTTCGTCGGCCCGATTAAATTTCGTCGGCCAAAAACAAACCAACGAAACTATAGGACTAATTTCGTCAGCCTGTAGAAACCGACGAAAGTACTGGGATTTTTTCGTCGGTTTGTGTTCCCGACGAAACTTTAATGACAATTCCATCGGCCCACCGAGCCGACGAAATTACACGTGATGACCAGCATGCACACACTCTTCCCATGGGGTATTTTCGTCGGCCTAGGTCGATGAAAATAATTTAAAAACTGTTTTTCATTTATTTTCATTGACCTGGGCCGATGAAACTGATTTAAAAAATGTTCTTCATTTATTTTCATCAGCCTGGGCCGATGAAATTAATTTAAAAAATGTTTTTCATTTATTTTTGTCGCCCTAGGCCAATGAAAATAGATTAAAAATATTTTTTTATTAAATTCGTCGGCTTTGGTCGATGAAAATAAGCTGAACCCTATTTTTACCTTACCAGGGAAAAATTCCCCACAACTCAGCCCCAACCGCTGTGACCCGCCTGACCTACCACCCCGCCTAGCACGACCCGTCCGGCGCCCGCCTTGACCTCTCGTCCGTCAGCGCCTCCACCCGTCCTGCCCGGCCGCCTCCGCCCTAGTCGTTGCCCGTCCAGCGCCGCCCACCCGGCCGTCATTGCCGCCTGCCTAGCCGCAGCCCTGCTGCTTGCTGCCTTGTTGTCGCCACCACCCGCCGCCAGACGCCGGCCCCGCCGACATCGCCGCCCGCCGAGCCCCATCCGCAGCCGACACCCCGCCGTCGCCCCGTCCAACCGTGTCTAGCTAGCCGCAGCCACCCCACCCAGCCGCATCACCGCCGCGCAGCCAATACTCGCGTCGTCATACCTCGCCTTCATGCCATCATCGCGCCAACGCAGGTATAAATGTAAATTTATAAATGCTATTTGTGTGAATGTCGATGTGAGATTTAGTGATTTATGTTTAATACCGTAGATAATTGTGATTTATGTCAAATGCTATATGTATAAATGTCAAATGTAACATGTTGCATCATAAGTGTCCTATCCTATACGTCACCCGTTCGGGAGTAACACGGGGCACATTTAATTGTGCTCGGTGTCGGTCCGGATTTGTCCATGTTTTTTGGACAGTCTGTGAATGGACGACCTTAGTCGTGGTTTGTATGACATGTTGTGGGATCTAAACGAAATTTCGTTAGCATAATCATGTTGTTCTCCGATGCACTGCATTTCAACGTGCACTCGGAGAACAGCAGAGAGTTATCTTTGCGAAATTTTGTTGAATCTGACATGTCATACAACTAACGCTAAAGTCATCCATTCGTGGGTGGGTTTAGGACCTATCCTTGCGTAGAACCTTGTTAGGATTTGAAACCCATATTAAAATAATTAATGCATTTAATTTAATACCATCAAAGATGGAAGGTGATCGAAAATGGATGTACGACAGTTGGAGAAGCAACGAGGCGCCGTCGAAATAATGGATGATGAAGACCCAGGATTCTGTGAATTTTGTTTACACCTCGAATCCTAGTGGTGGCTTGGCTAAGTGTCCTTGCTCCAAGTGTCGTAACTTCTCGCGACATGTCAAGATGACCATGGAGCATCATCTGTGCAAGTACGGGTTCATGCTATATTATCTTATATGGTACGAGCATGGAGAGTCAAGGAAAGAGAACACGTCAATTCCAATTGATATTGTAGATGATGCAGAGAATTTGATAGAAGATATGATGGATGATTTCATGGAGCAGTTTCAAGATGCTCCAGAGCCAGAAGTCGAGAAGTTCTTTAGTCTTCTATCAGCCTCACAAGATCCATTGCATGAGTCCACAGATGTCACCCAACTTGCAGCTGTTACAAGAACAATGACAATTAAGTCAAAGTACTACTTCTCCGTAACATGTTTCAATAATATTGTTGAATTGATATCGGACATTTTACCAAAACCCCATAAGATGCCGAAGAATTTCTATCAATCTAGAAAGCTCTTGAGCAATCTTGGGATGCGTTACGAGAAGATTGATGTGTACATCCAAAATTGCATGTTGTTTTGGAAGGAAAATGAAAAGGAGGATCATTGCTTAATATGTGGTAAGTAGATTGGTTCGCATGGAGGATGGATATGAAGGGTTTAAGGAGGCACATAATTGGACTCACATATCTTTCATTTGGAGCCTTCCTTATGCTTCTTATCTAATTCATTGGCACAATGTGGATGTTATGCATCAAGAGCGTAATGTTACAGAAGCAGTTGTCAACATCTGTTTTGACTTTAAAGACAAAACAAAAGACAACATAAAATCTCGTCAAGATATGGCTGAAATATGTGACCGACCCACCCTTGAGGTACAATCAGATAAAGCGGGACGTACAGGGAAGCCTCGTGCTGCATATTGTCTTAAACCAGCTGAAAAAAGGATGTGCTTTTATGGCTGAAGAAGGTTAAATTTCTAGATGGCCATGCGGCGAAACTGAGACGTGCAGTCAGCATAATTACTAGCAAGATAACTGGCCTAAAGAGTTATGATTATAACATTATCATGGAGCGATTGCTTCCTATAATGTTTCGTGGTTATTTCAAAGAAGATGTTTGGACAATGCAAGGTTCACCTAAACAGTAAACGGTAGTCCGTCGGCCACCTCATGTTTAGTGTTTAGACGGATTACACGGGATTAAACGGTGTGTAAACGGCCTAAACGGTTTTGCACTGTAGCAATAAAAAATAGTAAAATACATGAGTAAAAATCTAAAAATGTGAGTATATCATAGGAGTTTAAGACAACAATTTATATTTTATATACAGTTACTCACATAAGCAATAATTCGCATACACACTCATAATAGACATGAGTAATATGAGTTTACCATCACCATCAGTACATCACAAATTCATAATTCACAAATAAACGGTTCACAAATAAATGAAAGTTCACACAAGAGACATGACACCTTACAATCACAAATTCACAATAGTAGGCAGCAGCAACCAGCAATGACAAAAGCAAGCTTCAAGCCAAAATAAACAAATAGTACTAGTTGCAACTAGCAACTAACAAGTGCAAGTACCAACAGCCAACAGTGAGCTAGTGACTAGTTCTCACCCTCATTCTCTTCCTCATGACCATCTATTGGGACCACATCATCTTGGTCGGACTCAAACTCAATCTCTTCCTCATTGAGTGGTTCATCTTCGGTTTCAGAGTTGATGTCTTCATCAATATCTCTCACTTGAGATAATCTAGCACTCCTACGAAGTTATGTGACCTCCTCGGCTGCACATGTATCTTCAATTTGTTTCCAGGTCAGCCCTGAAACTTGCTCAACTTGGAATTGGATGTCATCATCACCACCTTCAACCAACCATCCTTGAGCATGAATTGCATCAGCCATTACAAGAGGTCCCTTCTTCTTGTTCTTCATGCCCTTCTCTTTTTTCCCATTCATTTTAGCATTGTATTGAACAAATACAAGTTGGTTGAGGCGCTGAGTAGTTAGCCTACTTCTTTTCTTCGTATGAATCTACAAAATGCCAAATTGATAGTTGAAATTAAAATTAGATATCTAGTTAGATTGTGAAAATCTAATTTATTTACTACTAAGTGCTAACTAACTATAGCCTATAGTCTAT
Organism: Raddia guianensis; assembly: GCA_036346415.1. Lineage (NCBI taxonomy): Eukaryota > Viridiplantae > Streptophyta > Magnoliopsida > Poales > Poaceae > Raddia > Raddia guianensis. Next base: position 59,040,366 of record CM070536.1, read on the forward strand.
AGGAGGCTTACCCCTTCAAAACAGCTCCAATTCCTTTCGCAACCGGAAGAACTAGAAGTCAACGATAAAATCCTCATAGCCATCCATTGCAAAGTTGAAACCTGTGTTCCATAAGTGCCCCACCATTTGGCTGCAAGTTATAAAAAAGACAAAGATATACTCAATTACTCACATACATCAAGTACTATGAAGTATGAATTGCAATTGTATTATTGTACAGCAAATCTGAACACTAAAAACAAGAACAAATCTAAAATATCAAATACCTGGGTTGAAATCATAGTCACTACAACCAACCTTTGCTACAGGCTTTCCAAAGTGGCCAACTTTGTCTTTAAACTTGTCCAACTCATCATTGAGAATTTTGCTTTGCTTGTCATAATCACCATGGTAAAACGTTTCAATAGCCGATATCAATCCATCCATGACAAGCTCATTCAAAAAGATGGTTGGGTCATTGTAACTATAATAAAGGTTCAAACAATATGCAGCCAAGTGCAAGGGACGATCGAACCTATCCTCCATCTTTTTATGAGTGATCTCCATGACACTATTATAAAGAGTGCCATTTTTGTCTATTCTACCAATAGCCACCTTGATTTCTTCTTTTGCCTTTAGAATGTCTCCATAAAGGAATGGCATCGATGGCTTGATATCTCCATCAACCATGCGAAGCACCTTTATCAAGGGCTCAAACACCCTCAAGCAAAGACCAATTCTAGCCCAAAAAGCAGGTTTTACCATAGTAGATGTGGCAAGGACAGCTTTGCTATTTTTTCTCATGTGGCTCGTACCACAAAATTTATCCCAATCTTCACATTGAGACATCGCCTTGATCCCTCTTCTCATATAAGCTTTGGAGGCTGAGAAAAGCGGAAGCAAACCTTGTCACACCAGGCCTTACAATATCTCTCTTCTTCGTGAATTTCCTCATCAAAGCCAAGGTTCTATGGTGAGAATAGATAAAGATGGTCATATGTTCTTGAACTTCTTTAGCTTTCCAATTTCTTCAAGCATCAAATCGATGGTGTGAGATGCACATGAGCTCCAAAATATATTAGGCCTCTTCACAAAAAGCAAGTCCCTTGCTGCCATGTTATTTGAAGCATTGTCTGTCACAATTTGCACAACATTTTGAGCCCCTACTCGATCAATGCAACTATCCACAAATTGATAGATGAGCTCTCCAGTGTGTGACTCATCTGAGACCTCTTTGGATCCAAGGAAGCTTGTGCCAATGCTGCAATGCAAACAAAGGTTCATGATGCTTCTCCTCTTATGATCAGTCCATGCATCCGTCATAATTGAGCACCCATTCTTAGCCCACTCCGCTTCATGCTTCTTCAGCATCTTCTTTGTAGCCTCCAATTCCTCTTGTAACAACTTCTCTCGCAGCTCATGCTGGTTTGGTTTCATTGCACCTGTCCCAAAGAGGCCAGCCGCTTCCAACAATTCGAGGTTAGAAACTTATATTCCAGCAAGCAATTCAATTATTACAGCAAGAAACTTATATATATATATAATATATATATATATATATATATATATATATATATATATATATATATATATATATATATATATATATATAATATTGCAGCAGCAAGAAACATCTATATAAAATATATTGCAGTAGCAAGAAACTTATATATATAAAATATATTGCAGCAGCAAGAAAAATATATTCCAGCAGTAGCTCATTACCGTGCACATAGACCCATCTTGCGATGTATCGCTTCAACCTATGCGATTTCTCTTTGTTTAATGCTTCAGTTATCTTTTGCTGACGTATCACCTTTGCATTTGCTAATGAGCTAGGATCCATAGGATTGGCGAACCTATCAATAGGGCCCAATGTAGATGAATCTCCTCCACCTTCTCGAGTGATGGTGGTTTCTTCATCTTCCGGTGCACCATCACCATCAATATCCACAGCATCTCTCGCATCTTGCTTCTGTTCCCACCTAGCAATTTTATTTGGGAAAATTAATCTGGTGACACTGAAAGGTGACTCCGTTCACTTTCTAGCACTGAAAAAGGGTGGCGCAATTTTCTAGCACTGAAGTTACTCCCCGTTACCTCAAACTGGCATGCCGTGACGGGAGGTGTTAACAGTGCTGTCAAAACCGCATCAAGGTACCGATTCGGGTGGGAAAAAAAGAAAAAAAGCCTCTCTCTTCCCCCTCGGTTCTCTCTCTCTTCCCCCTCTGTTCTCTCTCTCTCCCAGGCACAGGCGCAAGGGGCGGTCGGCGCGCCGCCCTGTCTCCTCCGCGTGACCTCACCGACCGGTGCCGCCGCCCCGGCCTTCTCCTCCTCCACGGCGCGTTGCCCCGGCCCTCCTTCTCCTCCTCCACGGCGCGCTGCCCCGGCCCTCCTTCTCCTCCTCCACTGCGCGCTGCGTTCGGCTCCTCCACCGCGCCACCGTCCTCCGCGGCCAGCGCCGACCCGACCTCCTCAACGCCGGCGTTGCCTCGCCTCGTCCGCGCCCGGCGACTGCGCCACCCCGAGATACTGATGGCAAACTTGATGTTACGTCCGAATAGATATATTTAATGGGACACAAGGAAGGAGAAGTGGCTGGGGATGGGGTCCTTCGATTTCCTCATATTATGAGAAGTCTCTGGCCTTTGATTTCTTGTTTTGCAAAACTGAAGGATCCAGTGGGCAGCAGTGACAGCTCAAGTTAGGATTTCCTCATATTTATGTATGTCCATTTGAGCTCATGTCTGAAACGATCAAGTTTTTGGATGAAGTTACTGTATAAACCTTTGCATATTGTAAGGATTGCTTGTAGTCTTGAGCAGATTTGATGCAATTTTTCTATAAAAACTTGATCTATTACGACTGAAACAAACCTTGTGTGTTTGTCTTGCTTAAAATTTCTGAAATACATGAAGGGAATAATGCTAGCATTTTGCTGCATCTATGTGTGTGAAAGATTGTATTGTTTTTAAAATTCTAAAGCAACTATTGCCAATGTGCTCTTCATCAAGAATCTGCATCTATGGCTTGAGTGTTTGTTCAGGGAGTAAGGAGTGCGAATTGTAACAACAGATCAACATTTGAGAAATACTACAACTGCGAGTTATTGTAATTGCAGTACAAAAGAAGTACATATGGCAAAATGGCATGGCGTATAAGAGGCTACAATGTTGACCTGAAAGCAATTGAGAATTCGAAAGCATGAATGTCTTGACCGACAATTGGACATACCGTACTGCAAGTACTTGGACACTTCTCGCGATGACGCTATCGTGCCTAGCTACTAGTCGAACAAGGAAGAACGATTCATCAAACAATCCATTCAGACACCAAAGTATCAAACCCTCCGGCGCGTGGGAGACAAAAATGCTTACGGGTTGAAATTTTACGGTCAAAAACTTGAACATGTCTAGCTACAGCAAGAATTCTTCGTTCTTGCATGTGTCGGATATCTGAAACGGATCGAAGCTTGGCCTCCGTGCAATTAATACAATTCAAAACAGGAGCACGGGGCCGACGAGACTTCAAATTCAAGCAGAGCACATGATGCATGTAAATGCGTCTATATAAGCGACCTCACCATGGAACTCAAAAGCCCAAACACGCCGTCTTTAATCTCACGTCTGTTTGATAACCTTCGCGACACGAGCTCGTCAACACGGGGCGGCGCAGATGCAAAAAGACGTCTCTTGCTCCACATCGGATCTCGGGGTGGCGCAGTCGCCGGGCGCGGACGAGGCGAGGCGACGCCGGCGTTGAGGAGGTCGGGTCGGGCTGACCATGGAGGACGGGGCAGCGGTGGAGGAGGAGAAGGAGGGCCGGGGCAGCGCGCCGTGGAGGAGGAGAAGGAGGGCTGGGGCAACGCGCCGTGGAGGAGGAGAAGGCCGGGGCGGCGGCGCCGGCCGGTGAGGTCACGCGGAGGAGACAGGGCAGCGCGCCGGCCACCCCTTGCGCGTTGCGCCTGTGCCTGGGAGAGAGAGAGAACCGAGGGGGAAGAGAGAGGCTTTTTTTTCTTTTTTTCCCACCCGAATCGGTACCTTGATGCGGTTTTGACGGCACTGTTATCACCTCCCGTCACGGCATGCCAGTTTGGGGTAACGGGGAGTAACTTCAATGTTAGAAAATTGCACCACCCTTTTTCAGTGCTAGAAAGTGAACGGAGCCACCTTTCAGTGTTACCAGATTAATTTTCCCATTTTATTTTTCCTAGAGTCTTCTACGACTTTCTTGCACTTTGCTTTGTCCTCATCCGTGGCATTGGGACAAGGTTTAACCTGACCACGAATTCCAGCAAAATGCAACTTCAACCTATATATTCTAGACTTTACAACCATAGGAGACAACTTGCACTTGATCACATTCAAATTGTTTGGATCCACTAACACTCCATATTCCCACCCAATGTCGTCAGAATTCCTCTTGAGGCTATTGCTGACATTGTCGACGGAAGGAGTGGATGCAGCCGATGACATTATGCAGCTGAAAATAAGAAGAAGAAAAAAACAAACATCAACAATTAACTCGGCAATTGAACTATTTACTATCTGAATGGAGGAGGACCGGAGGTGTTGTAGCCTTGTAGAGGCGGATCCGGCTGTCGATGTGCCGACGATGGAGGCGTTGCAGGGGCGGTGGCGGACTGGCGGCGTTGTAGGGGCAGAGCAGGGGGCCGCCGGAGGATGGCGGCAGGGGCGGACTGGCGGAGAAGGCCCTTCCCGACGGATGGCGGCGGGGAGGACAAGCGGAGAAGTCCCTCGCCCCCCCCGGCGGATAGGGGCGGTTGGCAGCGGAGCCGGACTGGCGCAGAAGCTCCCCCCCTCGCGGATGGCGGCGGTTGGCGGCAAGAGCGGACTGGAGGGGAAGGTGGCCGCCGGCGGATGGTGGCGTTCGTGGTCGTGGATGGCGGCGGTGGATGGAGGCGGCGAGGCGCCCGTGCAGTCGTGGACTCGTGGCTCATGCGTGGCGTGCCCCCAAACCCTAGAGAAATAAACTTGAATTGGATTTTCAAGTGGCGCTCAGCCCGCCCAGGACACGGTCACACGGGGGAAAAATTTCTTTTTGGTTCATTCCCCTAAACGGTTGCCTAGTCGGGATAAACGGGGACCTAAACCGTTTTAATTATGTCGTTCCGTTTATCCCGTTTAAACGATATTTGACCGATTAAACGTTTCCCGTTTAATGCACCGACTAGGCCCTAAACTGCACAGTTTCTGACCGACTACCGATTAGTCGCCGTTTAAACGGCCGTTTAGGCCGTTTAGGCGAAGCCTGGGACAATGTTGGCAGAACTCAGTTTTTTCTATAGGCAGTTGTGTGGTAAAGAAATAAGCAAACAAATGATGAGAAAATTTTTAAAAAAAGATATACCAGTTCTTGTATGCAAGATGGAGAAAGTATTTCCACCAGGGTTTATAAATGTCATGCAACATCTTTTGGTGCCCTTGCCATATGAAGCGTAGGTTGGTGGGCCTGTACAGTATCGATGGATGTACCCTATAGAAAGGAACCTCAAAAGGCTCAGAGCAACTGTGGGTAATAAAGCACAAGTAGAAGGATGCATTGTGGAACCATTTTATCTTAAGGAGATATCATACTACGTGAGCACATATTTCGCAGATGAGGACAACGTTAATGGTCATGTGCCACGGTATCACACAAGTGATGAAATTCCGGTGAGTGACCTTCAAATATTTCAATGTAATGGAAAAGCCGTAGGAGCAAGTATGAATTATGAGTTGTTAGCGGAAGACTGGAATCTTGCGTTGCTGTATATGTTCACCAACATGGACGAAATGGACGGCTATTTCAAGTAAATGTTTACAATTAGGTATTTTTAAGTGATAAAATGTATAATTTACCTGTATATTTTTTATATAGGATCTTCGATCAACAAAATTAGAAAGCCAGACAACAACCAACAGAAAATGAACTTGAAAGATTGAGACGTGATGGTATACGGGGTGGTCCTAGTTTTGTCACCTAGTTTCAAAAATATGTAAGTTCTATTGCACTTAACAATAAGTCGGTATGTAAAACAATTTCTTACTAGATACACTACCTTTGTAGTGCATGGTTGATAGTACCGTCCATAGGACCTAAGACAACTTTCACATGGAAGCACTACGGCAAGAAGCTACATTCGTTTTGATATCAACGGGTTTCGCTTTCGTTCTGCATCATTTCAATCAAGACATCCACAATTAGCCACGACAAATAGTGGAGTTGTCACTACGGCGTATGGTGCTGATGGTCGGAAGACCGAGTATTACAACATCATTCAGAAAATAATTGAATTTACGTTTGGGGGGTCAAAACAGTTAAAATTAGTTTTTTCATTGTGATTGGTTTGATCCTAAGACAAGAATAAAACATAACAACAAAAATGGTCTGGTTGAAGTGAACCCGACATCACGCATACCATGATATCATCCATTTGTACTTGCACACCAAGTTGAGCAGGTATACTACATGTCGTATCCATGTACGAAAGTTGAGAACTTGAAGTCTTGGTGGGTTGTTCATAAGTTAAAGCGTCCGGGTCGATTGTCCATTCCAGGAGACGATGAGTATGTAGAATGCAGATTGACAATACAATCGACGAAGCGTAACAAGAAGGTAGTTTTCCACAATGATGAGGACATCATTGACGTGGTTGTCCAAGTCGAGAGGAAGTCGAATTCGCTGCTGAGTCCGGTTCGAACATACAGGATTAGTGCACCTTAAAACGGATGTACAGATCACATAAGACGTCCAAATGAGGCAAGTAAGGACTCTACGGAAAGCTTACAAGATAAGTTTTCCAACGGATCCGGCCACACCCCCAAATTCAATCCAAGTAAGCAGGAACTGCGAAAACAAGCTGACGGACAGAAACTTTCCGGCGTTGCGTCGCCGTATTTTTGGCCCAAAGCCCATGTACCCCTAAAGCCCATGTACCCCTAGAGTTAGGGTTGAGCACGCGTGGGCACCTGTTTGGGCACCCCTCCTTTGGCCGCCGCCCTATATAAATGCCCCGCCGTGCTTGGTCTTAGTTGGATTTTGTTTACTTGATTTCATCACGGTTGTGTGAGATTTCGCCTTGTTCTTCTTGTGTCGGCTAGACCAACAGGACCAAGTTTCTGAACCCCATTATCCTTAATATATATTCGCAATTGTGATTGCTTATCTTGTGTTCTTGTTTGTTCTTCGGTTGCCTGCAGAAACCGTCCTTCGTGGACAGGTCGATCGTGCCTCTGGTTCGGTCGATAACAATCGTCGTGGTGGTTTAGCGATCACCGGGATTTCCAGTTCCTTGTGTGGTTGGAAGCCGGGTAGTATAGGTCTCCGTGACACCTACCGAATTATCCTCGTCGTCTCTCACCAGAAGATTGGGACCCCGCGTCCGCGCCCATCACACCCTCATTTGAAATAGATATTGCGCTAGACCATGACCAAATAGTTGGTGACCCCGCAGATGTTATTGTTGATAATATGAGGTCTAAGAAGCGTACAAAGAAACGAACCCATCACTCCCCTAGCAACTCCCGTGTCGTTTGTAATACAAATGTCACCAATCAAACTCATGAGCCCGATGACTTTAAAAAGTGTAATTAAATTTCTCATTTTGTAGTTGTGTTCACATGCATCTATTTTTATTATTTCACTAACTTGTTATTTTTTTAAATAGGATGATGTTTTCACATCGCAATAAAGAAAAAGGAAAGAGGAATGACTCTTCATCTTCGAAGAGCTCGGGTACTGGTGCAGCATCTTTAGTTGGTTTTCTCTTTAGGGACAACAGTTCACAACAAAGTCGTCGAAGAGAGTTGGAGAGATGCCTTCAACAAGTTCAGTTGGAGACGTCTCGACCAGAGGAGCCAGCTCCTCTAGCAGACTCCGCTTCCCAGGAGGTATTATACCTATAGATCCAAATATGTTTCATTATTTGTACTTATATAATATGATTTTTGAGTTCCTATTTCAGGAGTTTGTGCAGGATGGGGATGGTGATGGGGATGAGGAAGCTCTTGGGGATGGGGAAGAGGAAGGTCATGGAGCTGGAGCTGGTGAGGGAGAGGGAGCGGATGAAGAAGAAGAGGTTGTTGCACCTACCTTCAGGTACTTATTGTGTGTTGTAAATATTCCCTCTACATTTTGTGTGTTGTAAATATTCCCTCTACCTTATAATTTTGTTTTTTATTTCAGGTATAGGTTCAACAACCTTATGAGCAGCGCAGTTAGTGACCCTCGCTCACGAAGGGTGATCATTCCCCCATGGTGAATGGTGAGTACAACTTAAGTTCATTGCCTTAATGATTTATGAAAATTCTTTTTGTAAAAAATGTTGTTTCAAAATTAAACTTTGCAGGCAATGGATTGATGTTGCGTGGGAGGGAAAGAACAGGCTGACGCTTGTGAATGCATACTTGGGAACTCTCTGTCGATACCACTATCCAGGTATGGTAGTAGTGCAAGGTGTTAACCAATCGGCGTTGAATTGGAACCACTATAAGTTGGCTGCAGATGGACAACATGGCACTGTTTCACGGAGGGTCTGGATAGACTTTTGGGTAATGAAAATAAATACTCACCTATTTTGTTTGTGTACATTGTTACTTGCAACGCTTAATTTGTTACCTACATTTTTTACTAGGCGAGATATCGTTTGCCTGACTGACAAAAGAGCACATTGGAGGCGAAGGCCACCTATGTCTTTGAGAAGACTGCTAAAAAGGTGGTAAAGGATATGATGTCCAATGCTCGTAGCTCGGCGATGTGCTTATACTACAAGAGGTTCAAAAATGAAGATATGAACAGAAAGCTAGGAGCTTCTTCAATATATCTAAGAGAGGATGAGGACCTCTAGGTGGACATTCCTTGACTTAGGAAGTGCCTGATGCTTGGTAGGCACTTTATGCTTACTGGGCATCACCTAGATTTGTTGAACAGTCAAGGCAAAAGAGGACCAACAGAAACACGTTCCCAAGAACCACTCATTGATATGGTGCTGATGGACACGTTCGTCTCGCGCACCGCATGGTATGAACCACTCATCAAGTCTTATAAGTTCTTTGTGTTTTGGTCATAATTCTGTTGTCAGGAACACATATAATCATTTGCTCTGCAGGAGGCTGAAAGTGGGGTTGCGCCAAGCAATATTGACAGATATGTCTGAGGCCACTTTGGAGGCAATGCAGCACAACCTGAGCAATTTTGTAGTGATGCAGCGATACAACACATGTTAATGATTTTCAAGTTAATGACATGACTTCAAGTTAATGATTTTCACATTATTAACTAACATTCACAAAATATTGCAGGCTCGATATGGGGAGGAAATGGTGGCCTGCCATGGGGAAGACTACGATTGGAGGAAAGAAGAATTAGACCCTATAGCACTTTACACGAGTGGTGGTGGCAGAAAACATAGGAGGTTTTCTATGTTCAACAGGGTGGTGGATTCAAGTGAGACCTTGGCTGAGGCGATGTCGTCTCAGTCCTCTGCTGGCAGTTCTCGTTCCTCATGCGACACAGTGCTCGAGTAGCAGTTGAACCAACAGTAAGAGCTAATGAGGCAATCTCAATAATACATAATGGATTATCAGGCATACCAGCGACAACACTTCGAAGTAAGTATTCTTCATTACCTTAAAATCGCTATATGAGCTTTATTACCTTCATAATTGATGAAAAATAATTCAATGGCTGAAATTTGTAAAAGTAGCATCACTTGTTAGTTTTGGACTAAAATTGCTCTATTAGTCTTGTTTACCTTTGTAATAGATGAAAACCAATTTATATGGCTAAGATGTGCACCAAGCTGCTTAGTTGTGTAATTTTTTACTTTCATGTCTCTTCAAATATGATGATTGTTATCAACCTATAAATGATGGATATATGATATTGTTTTGTCTCTTCTAGGCAATGTTTCGTGCTCATTTTGGCGCCAACTTTGAAATGCCTGAATTTCGGCCCCCGCCTCCTCCTCCTGGCCTTTTTCCCCAGACGCCACAACCGATAATTTAGTTTCTAGCTACTTCCTAATGCATTTCTATCTGTTAAACTTTTGCATTTTTAGGTTAACACATTTTTTCCCTAATAATGTTTTATGGCTTTTCGACACTGCCTCCTGCTGCTCCCGTTCGAGACAACGCCGCTAGTGCTTCGGGGAAACCTTCCGTCAGTCAATTTCTAAACTCCGAAGGTGAGGCAACAGGTGGCGGGCGTGGTTCTCACTCTCCTCTAACGTAGAATTTGTGTTTGGTCAACTTTGTGAAGGATCATGTGTGTAACTTAAAGTTTGGGCTATGTATGCGATAATGGAATATGCATGCGATAATGGATTATGTATGCGACAATGGACTATGTATGTGACAATAGACTATGTATGCGACTATGTATTTGATGTACTGTGATGATAATGCGATAAATTGTGATGTGGTTTATTTAATTTGTGATAAAATTGGCTTTATTAATTATTGTGATCTCCTGTTAATAATTTTCTGTTAATATCTGTGATTTTTTTTGTTCTTATTCTTTTTTGTATAAAAAATATTTTTAAATCGGCATTTAAATTCTCGAGTCGCAAAACCTAGCTATTGTTGCCCGATAATTTCATCGGCTGGTGATTGAAACTATACTTATTTTCATCGGCCTAGGCCGACGAAATTACTTTGAGCGTAATTTCATCGGCCTAGGCGGACGAAATTATATATGCCACATCACCATCCCACCTGTCATGCCGTCGGCTGAACAAAATTCGTCGGCCAGCAAAAAGCAACGAAATTATAGTAATTTTGTCGGCAGCCGATGAAACGGTTTGTAATTTCGCCGCCCATTTTTCGGCGGGTCAATTTCATCGGCAAACCGGTGAAATTAATGTATTTTCATCTGTATCACCATTAATTTCATCGGTACCAGCCGACAAAATTACACTTCATTCCTATAGTGAGTGGGGAGCGAGTTTGTGCGGGGTGGTGCTAGAAATGTTAGGGTAGCATGCACAACTAAACACGCGAAGATTGTCATAGTCAGTGATGGACAGGCCCCCCTGAGAGAGGGGGTGTTACTGTGCCTCTGTTGAGATCCATATGGAGGATACCCTGGTGTTGTGATGAATATGTCACAATGTTTTACTTTGCTGAGATTTTGAAGTACTTTGATAGAGCATTTGTCGAAAAGGGTGCGAAATTTGAAACGGTGTCCGGTGGTGACTAACAGTGTTCGACAGATTCGCATCCGAACCGATTGTGTGGCTAATTGCATTCTAATGATCCTTTTGTACACGGATTTTGATGTTGATGACGTTTGTGAAGCTAACCATACAGGAGAAGGTAGGTGTTTGCTTTGGACTCATCTCTGTGATGTAGGTGGCGGTGGGTACGTGGCTGACACCGTTCCACGAAGGCAAATTGGATCTTCGGGAGTCCGGGGGCATGCAGGCAACCGGATTCGATACCTGGCGGTCACAAGAGATGGCGTGGATGTGACGTTTCGTTGCGGCAAGGATCCGAGATAGTGAGTTAGAAGGTGGATGTGGCGTGGATGCTTCCGGAGGAATATGACGCAAATATTCCTTATTGGGAGTGAGTTAGAAGGTATGTATGTTGTACATTATTGATCCTCATATCAATTGTGGAGGCAACCCCTATGGTTTAGGGGGTTTCACCTCTGAGGCTATAAATAGAGGGGGAGGCGATTACCTCCTACTCACCAGATTTGTGAGAAGGGTGTGAAGGAGAGATAGGGTGGCACCTGCGAGTGCTTGTGATACCGAGAGCGTCTTGTAATCTTACAAATATCTATGCAATGAAACCTCCAATCATCAACAAGTTCATGGCTCGTTCTTTCTAGTTCATATGTTTTGATCTTGTTACTTTGGTGATTTTTGTTGCAACTAGTTTATTTGCATCCTCTTCTTCTTTATGCTTCTGATCCATGATGTCTTGAGGGTGCTTATATGGTTCTACATCTCTTTTACACCTTATGATTGACTAGAGATCAAGTTCTTCATCAAGTTGCAAATCTGTCCAGAATTTGTTCTTCGCGCAGCAGACAATGTTTGAATTTTAGAAAAATCACTTTTGAGTGATTCTTCTTGAGGAAGGTGTGTGACTCATTTATATATCCACCATAAAATTTTGGAGTCATGTTTTTGAACCGTTTGGGAGTAATGAGGTAAACACAGAGCTACAAACTTTCTGCTCGATGTTCCTGACAGCTTGTGATGTTTGATTTTTTTTTTTCTGCAAGGAGTTTTGAGGAGATGTTTGGTAGAGTGCTTCAAGACTCATTTTTTATAGGAAGAAAAATTCACAAAACTTTTGAAGCACCAAAAACCAGCGTTGCCCTATTAGTCAAGTACCCCTCTTCCTATTAGGGGTTAAGGCGAGAAATGGCTTGATGAACCCTTCCGTTCACCACGCACCGGCCCCATTCACTTGCAACTCGTAGAGGCTGTAAGTAAACAGTTCCCCACAAAATGCAAAGTGACGGTGGGGTTGAAAGACGAGAGTGCCTACCTCCGAGCCGAGAGTGCCCGCCCTTTCTGTCAACTAGGCTACTCTTTCCGGAACGCAGTCCGGAATAAGCGTTCCTGTGTATATAGATATCTTCGATGCTGTCGAAATGTCCGCTTCAACCCCTCTTTCACCTCCCAAAAAGCTAAGTTGGCTTGACGAGCGCAGATGAGGAAGCGGGAGCAATAAAACCAAGAATATCTTTATTTTCCAAATACTTTATTTAGTTAAGGGGCAAAGAGAAGCGCTTTCGCTACTGAGAAAGCGGATGGTCAGCGCGAGGGTTCGACGACTTAGCCGAGCGTTAGCGACGCGTCATTCTCATAGCGAGGCGCTTCGAGTTAGCGAAGCGCTGTAGTAGCGTCGGAGACTTTGTGCTATAATGCTGAACTAAGGACGTTCCGCCTTATATCTATAGAAATCTTATACGTGACATTTCATATCTTAGTTTGGCCTGGTCCGACGTGTCGAGCTAGGAGTCACTGGCAGGTTGTGGTCGTGGTGCATGCTGGTACTTCTCTAGGTGCATTTTCTGGCGTCACGGTGGTTGTATTTTTATTTCTCCAATCATTCGTTGCCTCTTGCTTATGCACAGTATACCTTCTTTTCTCGATTTCTAAAAATAATATTCTGAAAAAAATTGGTCGGCCCGTCGGTAATAAGCGGGCTGGATTCGGCCTGTGGGACAACCAGGCCGGTCCGTTTGGCAGCGCTTCCTCGCCTTGCTAGTTCCTACTCTACTTCACAGCCGCCAAAGCCAATAACTAGGGCTGACGGGTCCTCATCGTGACATCGTCCCAACCCCTTCTCCCCTACGGCCGCCGGAACGCCTCCTCGCCTGCTCCTCCGTCGTCCCAGGCCGGGGGCAGGTCGGCCACCACCCCGCCCTATCTTGATCTAGTACCCAAGGTCATCAGACATCATCAACTCTTCCATTCATCGGCCCCTACCGAATCCAACCCCGTTCTAGTCATAGATCCATGCGTCTGACGTACTGTATCTTCGTAACTTGATTCTTGACCCGCGTTGTTGGGCTGGGTTGCGCAGATGAACAAGGAGAGGCTCATGAAGATGGCCGGCGCCGTCCGCACCGGCGGGAAGGGCACCATGCGCAGGTTGGTGTTCACTGTTCATTCACTCGTGATGGGGCATCCACAAAAGCTTGGACTTTGGCTTGCTCATCTTCCTCCGCTCAGCGTTTGTGCCGATTTGCTGAATTAAACGCGCTGCCTTTGGTTCGTCCAGGAAGAAGAAGGCGGTGCACAAGACGGCCACCACCGATGACAAGAGGCTGCAGAGCACTCTCAAGAGAGTAGGTGTCAACACCATCCCCGCCATCGAGGAGGTCAATATCTTCAAGGACGATCTGGTTATCCAGTTCTTGAACCCCAAAGGTTTGCTGGGCATGCTGCTTTCCTAGCTGCGTCGAGATGCGGGCTGATCCCCATTGTTAACTTGTTTGCGTGGTGTGTTTCAATCGATGCAGTGCAAGCTTCCATCGCCGCAAATACATGGGTGGTCAGTGGATCTCCGCAGACCAAGAGTATGGCTTGTCTCCCTGCTTCATTCCTATTGATTATTTGTGCTGCAATTGCCAAGGGTTTTAGATTGTGGTATCCGTTCTAGTTTTCATGATGGATTGACCTAATGTAAAAAAGAAGAAGATACTTTAAGATACATTTGTTGTGGTTTCTGAATAATCCATATCTATTTGAGTTTAACACCATACTTCTGCACTGACTAACATAACAAGTTCATAACACAATTCTGCAGCTGCCAGCTTACATATTTACCTATATTTTTTATTATTATTCTGCGGCTGGCTATCTAGTCTTTTTTGCTAGGCCTGTACATGGTTTTCCTATTTAGCTTAGAAGATATCTATAAATCTTATACTATGTCGGGGTGTGGAAGTCTACTCAACAACTGGATTAGTCCATTTCTGTAGCATTTTTTATCTCATTGTCTTATGCTCATTGTTTGACTTGACAGAGCTACAAGATGTTCTTCCGGGGATCATCAATCAATTGGGTATGTTGCTCTTTGTGACTTAGTGTGATAATCCAATAAAATAGTATTCTAGAGAATGTCTAATTGATATATAGGCTTCTAACTGGTAATGAAATATAGCTTGCCATGTTATTATATATTTACTATTATGCCCTTGGCTTCCATTATAGCTTCATTGCTTGAACTTCCTCTTCCTACTTCGTGTTGGGTAGCGCAGGCTAGCAACTAGATAAATGCTCTTACTCATCACTGACATTCAGTGGTTAATAGACATATTCTGTTTATTGTTTGTTAGCCGACATTCATTTTACCTGCTTTGAGTTCGGTCTTGGGTGTGCTTATACAGCTTTTGTTATGTTTCATCACATTAAATTTTGAACTTGAAATGACACAGGCACTGGCATAGCGTGGCAAATAGAGTCTATTAGTCTAAGATCCACTTCTTTCTTTCAGGTCCTGATAACATGGAGCACCTGAAGAGGATCGCTGAAGAGATGCAGAAGCAGGTGGCTGCTGCTGCCCAAACCAAGGAAGAGAATGATGATGACGTGCCAGAGCTTGTCGCTGGCGAGACTTTTGAAGCAGTAGCTCAGGAGGCAAAAGCATAGAATCCACCAATAGTGATTGTTACTTGACCACTGTTATGAGATTATGGTTTTCTATGACGACGGCCCTCTTTTCATCCCCCTCTTGTTAGGCCAGTCTTTGTATTTGCAGTTGGAAACTTGTAAGTTTCTCCGAGTTTTTACCCAAATCAAGAATGTTGAAATGCCATGGAATCTATTTAGCTGCGTTTGAAGGTAACGTGAGCGGGAGTTTTGCAAAGGATTACTTTGTTCCTCTCGTGGTCTTTCTGGTTCGAGCTTATTGCTTCAGTGCTGCAAAATGCAATGTTTAGATCGTGCTTGGAAAGATATCAGCACACTGCTAAGCTAGATTTTTTTTATTTTTTTACACCTGAATTTCAATAACCTATAATTTCAATGCAATGCTATGTTCTTTAGTCACAATGCGAAACATTTCAATTAAGGACAAATCTGTTTTGGAATGGAGTGCTTTGCAATTTGAGTTATGCAATTATAATCTCCATCAGACAGAGAGGGGCGTCTTGAGTTTTTATTGAATCAATGCCCATCTTTTATTTCGCTCCCAATAAAAAATACCCATCTTATTTCAGCTAGAGTACAATAAAAAATTCAGACACACGAAGACACCCGAACAAGAGGAATCTACTTTTACACTAAAGCAAATCCACAATAAGAATATAATAATTAAAATAAATACAAAAATATAAATTTTGAACTTAAAGTAAATAAAGACTATTGATATTGCTTAAGTATTACAAAGAAAAAAGGATACAAAAGTCGTATCAAACTTTCTTCGGAACCCTGATACTAGCTCAACTCGATAGTAACTTCCAACTATATTAGACTAAATCTAAAATGAAAAGTAAGTGCAAAATGAGTTCCTTTCCAACTACATTAACCTAACTCTGAATTGAAAAGTGGGTGGAAAATGAGTTCCTTCTAGTGTTCCTCTCATCTGGCCGAAGTACCCCCTATTTGTAGTGCATTGGAGGCTTAGGGGTGAAGTCGGTGGACGCTAGGGCTAGGTCCATCGGCATGGGGGTATCAATCGGCCCCTTGAATTTGTTGCATCCTACGGCTCACATTCGCTCCTAGAGGCTACATTAACCTAAATCCAAATTGGAAAGTGAGTGGGAAAATGAGTTCCTTGTGGTATTCCTCTCATCTAACCGAAGTACCCCCTATTTATAGTGCATTGGAGGTCTTAGGGGTACTTATAGGCTAGGGGTGAAGTCGGTGGATGCGGGGGCTAGGTCGACCAGCCTGGGGGAATTGGTCGGCCCCTTGGATCCGTTGCATCCCACGGCTCAGTTACTCCTGGAGGTGGTTGCATGATGTCTCGAATCAGTTGCATGAGGGGGGCAAGTTACTCGGCCTGGGGGTTGGTCCCCTAGCCCTCCGATGCACCAACTTAACTTTTTGGATGGCAAGGATGTCATCCATTCGTTGAGTGTTTGACAATTGTCATGTATGTGGGCCATCCAATCCAAGTGACACTTCAATCTTGCCCTTGATCTCAATCAGGGACGGATATGAGCCCGAGGCCACTAGGGCACTGGTCCTAGGCGTGGGCGGTGCGGAACCCCTCCCCCGGCCCAACTTCCCACCGTTGAGACCTATGTGGAGGGTCCCCTTGGGTGATGATGAATATATATGTGACAAGAATAAATTTGAAACGGTTTTGAAGTTGTCTTGTTGAGGCATTGTTGGATTTTGCTAAGATTTTGGATTAGTACCGGACTGTCCGGTCGTGCTAAGTGCATTTTGTCATGATGTTTTCAGTTTTAAGCATGGGATTCAACGTTGATGATCGTATGATGTACTAACCTTACAGGAGAGGTAAGGTGTGTTGTTTTTGTGTGTGCTCGCCTCTGTGATGCAGGTATCGGCGAGTACGTGGCTGACATTCGCCGGGACATGCAGCTAGAGGCTCGTGCGTTCGGAGGCCTGTAGGCGATTGGGTTCGATTTTCTGGTGGTCACATGAGGTGGTGTACTCGAGAAGCTTCACCATGGCAAAGAGTACAGTATAGCTAGATGCTGGCGCGTCGGTTACTTGGTGGCGAAGTTTATCTGACCGGTGGGCCCACACATGGATTGTCAACCGAGGAAATTGCGAGGAAATTTTCCGAAGGAATATGTGGAGAATATTACTCTGTGGGAGTGTGTTGTTTAGTGCGTGAGTTGTACACCACTCTCCTCAAATGAAGGGTGGAGATGGGCTCTATAATTTAGGGCATCACACCCTTGGGCTATAAATATAGGGGGAGGGGAGCACCTCCTCCTCGCACCCTTAGAGCTGAAAAATTTAGAAATAGAGAGGGTGAATTGGGTGTGTAAGGGTGGCATCTAGAGTGCTTGTGACCATATGAAGTGTGGTTTGTAATCCCCCAACTTACATGGAATGAAATCCTTCTTCTTCGTTAATATCTTGTGTTGATTTGCTCCTAGTTCTTCTTATTTTCATTTTTTCTTTGGTAGCTTTTTATTTGGAGATGAACTTAGGTGATTTCTTACTGGTTCTTTATGATCTATGATGCCTTGAGGTTGCTAATATGATTTGCCACACTATTTGCAACATATGAAAGGCAAGAGATCAAGTTCTTTACTTGTTGCAAATCATCCACAAACTTTCCTCCGCACAGTAGTCGGTGTTTGATTTTTAAAACAATCTAAAAAAATCTTTTTCGGGTGATTCTAGTTGGAAAAGATGCATGACTCATATACCCATATGTGGTAAAATTTTGGAGTCCACTAGTTTCCCTGTTTGGTAGCTATGAGGTGAATACCAAGCCCCAAACTTGCAGTCTCGAGTTCCTGACAGTTATTGGTGCACGATTTTCTTGTTTTCTGTAGATGCAATTTTAGGCTCAAATCTGAAACATAGAATCATGACTCACCCACATGGGTGTAGAAAACGATTAAAAATTCCTGTAGCCTTCTAAGTGCAGCAACCTTACTCATCTTGCTGGACAAATTTCTAAGAATCTGATTTTGCTTTTTTATAAAGCAACTTTAGTGGTTTAAATGCTTTGTCTTATCTCTAATACCCTTGGCTGTATGAGAAGCTAAAAAGTGGTCACAAGGATCTAATTCTCATCCACTTTGTCCCCATGGGCAGCACCTACTTGCTGTGCACATGGTGTGTCACTTGAAACTTGATCTCCATTGAT
This sequence comes from Raddia guianensis, assembly GCA_036346415.1. Lineage (NCBI taxonomy): Eukaryota > Viridiplantae > Streptophyta > Magnoliopsida > Poales > Poaceae > Raddia > Raddia guianensis. The sequence goes on from CM070536.1 coordinate 59,058,614, forward strand.
ATTAAATTACCGATACAGAGTTGTTTTGGTGCAAATTGATTAGAGGGGCTTCATATTGCAAAAATAAAGCGTCAATCTTTCGTGGCGTCTATTCATCCCCCTCTAGCCGCCTAGCTCGAATCTTCATTTGGTATCAGAGCATTTGGTTTTGTGTTTCTTTACAAATCTTGATCGATTTTTGAAGCTGATCCATGTTACTATTTGAGCTATGACAGACAAGTATTCTACCAAACCCGTGTTCTCTAGAGCCGATTTTTCATATTGGAAAGCTAGGATGGAGATATATGTGATTGCTCAGAGCTACAATATTTGGCTTAAGATAGAGACATATGTGATTGCTCGGGCCTACAATATTTGGCTTAAGATCAAGGACCCGTATGAGTTATCCACAGAGGTGACGGCCGTGAATCAAGCCGATGTGGAGCTTATTGCGAAATCTCGAAATTTTCTTATTCAAGGCCTCAACCGAGGTCACAGCCCAAAAAATCTGGATGACTCTCCAAGCTTACCATGAAGGGACGGCTCAGGTTAAGGTGTTGAGACAAGACCAACACAAAAAAGAGTACAATCGATTTACTTGGAAGCCGGGTGGAACGCTTGACTCATGTTTCTCCCGCTTCATCAAGATTCTTGCCGATCTCCGTTCGGTTGAAGTCAAATATACCGATTTGGAGATCGCCAGGCGCTTTCTCTCTGCATTGGATCTTAAGGCCTGGGATGTGAATGTGATTGCAATCCAACAAAAGGCCGATTTCTCGACGCTGACTTTTGAAGTGCTCTATTCTAGTCTCAAGATGCACAAACATGAGCATCTCCCGAAAGAGCCCAGTTCCTCATCCAAAATCTTGATAGCTGACCCCTCTGGTTATGGTTCTTTTGAAGTTGTCGATTTCTCCTTTTGAAGTTGTCGATTTCTCCTTCTATGCCCTTTTTGAGCTGTCCAATGATCAGATGGACAAGATTTCCAAGGAGCACCATGCCTTGTTAGGCAGGAAGTTCTCACATGCTTACAGGTGTGTGGCCAATCGGATGAGAGGCATCATGAGGTGCTATGGTTGTGCTGGTCTCAACCACATGATGTGTGACTGTCATAAGTCCAGAGGAAAGGAGCGGAACGACTACGGCGCGTCGGCATGGAACGCCTACGTAAATAAGAACCGCAACATAAAGGCTGGTGGTGAAGGTGACAAGAAAAAGCTACCTAAACAGCTGATGAAGGGATGTCGCGTTGTCGAGAAGGTGCTGGCCGCTCTGAAAGAAGCCGTCATCTCCGACAAGTAGGATGGATGCTCGGGTATGGTGAGGATGAGCTGTCGGAGAATGACGACGTCGATTATACCCGCATGTTCTTCATGGCACACGGCGACAGCAACTTGGACGTCTACCACACCGACGACGATGAGGTAACTGATGAACAAGATCCCTCCTATTCTGAACTCTTGGAGGCATTAGTTAAACTTCATGACAAGTACCCTAGAGTCTTGGACAAGAAAAATACCTTGGAGGTTAAACTAAAAAATGCTAAACCTGCTGATTGCTCTGATTGTGGAAAACTCACTCTAGAATTGGATGAATTAAAAATGCTTTTAAGAATGTAACTGTTCAACCAGAGAATGAAAAATGTATGCATTCTACCAAGCCTGTTGACTTTGACGGGTGGTTAGAGTTTGATAAGGTCATTTATGGTTTTAATGAATTAAGGATAACTCATGATATGGTACTTGCTTTGAATGAAAAACTTGTATAAGTTAATGTTAAACTTGTAACAATACTAGATGATTCTAGGAAGATTTTGTTCATTGTCATTTCTAATCTATAGTTTGTCTATTTGATGAACTCTAACATGCTTTGTCCTGATCCCACTTTACACTCATCGAAGGATCCAGTCAGTCTAGTTGCGGGCTGTAGCGATCATGATCCACCTAAGGATCCAGTCAACTCAGATGAGAGTTGTATTCTCCACAAACTTGACTTTACATGTCTGAATCTGCATCTAGGGCCTTAAGTGATTTTGGTGATTAATGAGAAACAATTATAGAGCTAATATTTCTATTGGAGAATTGTGTACAGATATTATACAGGTTAAATCCATGAAGTACATATTTACATGTGTTGGTGTACCCCTCAAAATGGATATAATGCAAGAAGGCATCAAGACAAGTATTTATTTGTAAATGTTTACTTATTGAGTCCTAGGGATGCCGTACTATAAAGAGGGATGAAATGGAGAAGCTTACAAAGGTTCCTAAGTGCTCAAAATAGGTATCTCGAAGTTCGCGTGAGTTTTCCACTCAAAATACACCTCATACAGAACCTATGCCATCAGAACATTCGACGAGGGTCGGAACATCCGATGGTGAGCCAGCCTGCCAGTTTTCAGAGCTATCCAGTAAAGGGTCCATCGGAACTTCCATCGGAACATCCGACGCGGGTCGGAACATCCGACGGGGGATCAGAACATCCGATGCGGGATTAACTGCACAACGGCTAGTTTTCGAGATTCCCTATTTAAAGCCGTCTCTAATACCTTCCAAAGGCTGCTGACACTGTTTACTCTCTGATCACACCCTGATTTGAACCTAATTCTTCCTGTTCATCTTCTCTCAAAGCTTTAGCCTTTGTCTCTCTCTTGTTCATCTTGTGAGATCTAGATCTAGAGAGATCAAGGCACCCAAGTGCTCCGCGAATTAGAGATTCAAGTTTTGAGCACTTAGCGATTCCTAATTTCTTCATCGCATTTGTTACTCTTGGAGGCTTGAAGGGTTCCTAAACGGCTAGGTGTCGCCGGTGAGTCGCCGATCTTTGTGTGGCGTGCCTCCGGAGTTTGTGAAGGTGCGAATCTACCTCCGCAAGGAAAAGGATTCAACTAGTGATCGCCGGTGAGTGCTTTGTGCTTCGCTGGTAAGGGGGATTAGGGTCTTGGTGATCCGGGCTTTGTGCCTTCCCTAACGGTGAGTAGGATCTCCCTTCAAAGATCCGAACATCGGTAAACAAAAATCATCGTGTTTTTGTCTTGATCTTGTTTTGGTGTTTTTATTACTTGTGTTGGCCTGTTCTGAATATTCTTGAATAGATCTAACCTTGGTTTTGCGAGAAATCAGTTTTTCTACAGGTTTTCGACAAATTCCAGAACACCCCGGATCGGAACATCCGACCCAGGATCAGAACATCCGACGGAGGGTGTACTGTACCACGTCGGAACATCCGACGCTGCATCGGAACATCCGACCGACTGGTTACTGTTCAAGTTTATTAATTCCGCAATTTCGTTTTATTCGCCTATTCACCCCCCCCCTCTAGGCGGCATAGCGATCCTTTCAATGTCGTGATTGTACAATATTGAAACTTGAGAATTTGAACTTACAAGTTATGGTTTCTAAGCTTAATAATGTTTTCCTTGATTACTCTGTGTGATCGATGTCTTGAACTTGATAGGGAGATTGGTAGGATCGATCAGAACATGAGTGATAGATTTAAGTGTAGGTTAACCCAAGCCCAAAATGTTGAGTGTCTTTCCTATCAGGCTCTCAAGAGGGAAGTTAATATTTTAGGTGAGAAGTGTCGCAAAACCTTGGGAAAGGGTACAACTAATATACATGACTCTTCAGACTCTTTCTCTTCTTGCAGGTTTTGTTCCCAACACCATCAGAATTGCGAATACCTCATTAGCACTCTTGAGAAGTTTGTTGGGGGCAAATGGAAGATGAACTTGATACTTGACAAAATCAAAATATTTAGGGGTAAAGGTATATGTTACAATTGGCTAGAGCACATCAAGAGTCACCCATCTAGAGTCCTTGGAAGGGATGAGAACGGGCAGACAGTTGTTCTTAGGAACAGTGTTTCCGAGGCTATTGTTTTTAGGTTCGCAGGGATTGTTATGGAAAGTCATACCACATAGTTTGTTCAGTATCAAAAGAAAGCTGCATAGAGTCCACCTAGGAATAGTATTCCCCTACCACTCCTGCCCCCTGAAAATGGCATAGGAGTAGTTTTTACCTTGTGCGATAGAATAGAACACACTAATTAGAACTGTTTCCGCCGTGCTAAGAAAGCATGTGAGGAGCGCAGAAAACATGCTAAAATTCAAGGACCAAAGAAACATGCACCTAGATTCGTTACACCTCAGGCTAGACTGGTGGGTAAATGGACAGGACTTGTAGCTTAGCCTTCTGTTGCTCGTCCTATTGCCAGTTTGTGGTAAAATTTTGAAGTCCACCGGTTTCCCCGTTTGTGAGCTATTAGGTGAATATCGAGACCCAAACTTGGAGTCTCGAGTTTCTGACATTTCTTGGTGCACGTTTTTCTTATTTTTTATAGATGGAATTTGAGTATGAAATCAAGAACATAGTATCATGACTCACCCACCTGGGTGTAGAAAAAGTTTAAAAATTTGTGTAGCCTTCTAAGGGTAGATTCCTTTCTCATCTTGCAAGACAAGTTTTCTGGGAATCTGCTTTTGCTTTTTGATAAAGCAACCTTAGTGATTTAAATGTTTTGGTTTGTCTCTAATACCATTTGCTGTATGAGGAGGTGGAAAGTGGTCACAAGTACCTAATCCTCATCCACTTTGTCCCCTTGGGCAGCAACTCCTTATTGTGCACATGGTGTGGCAATTGAAACTTGATCTCCATTTAGATTGAATTACCGATACAGAATTGTTTTGATGCAAAGTGCTTAGAAGGGCTACATATTGCAAAAAGAAAGCGTCCATCATTCGCGGCGTCTATTCACTCTTCTCTAGCCGGCTAGCTCGGGTCTTCAACCACACCTGCCAAACTCCCTCTTGTCCTCTCCCACTCGTCACTCCTGTCGCGCTCCCGAGTCCCGAACCCTAGGGCGGGGGCGCTGTGCGCCTGCGCCTCTCCTTGCTGCCGCGCGGGCCCTGCCCTACTGACCGCCCGGCCCTGCAGAGGCGCCGACCACCTCCTCTCCCCCGTCGCCTCCTCCCTCCCCGCGTACTCTCCAGTTCTTCCCGCACCGCCACGAGACCACTGGCCTCCACGTCGACGGCGCCTCCATGGCTCGCCGTAGCTGCCGGCAGCCCTCCAACGGCAACGGCTTCCAGGCCATAGCCGACTCCTTCGGCCAGGTGCGGTGCGGCTCCACGTTCCCATCACGCCCTGTGCATATCCACATCCAATCCAAATGCTAGCGGCAGTTCTTCTTCCAGCACATCATCAGAAACAACTTGTCATTATCTTCGTGTCTTCTAAATTCACAACTCATCCTATCGTGGGTTACAAAATGCTTTTTTTAATCCATGGACTGTATATGATTGCTCACATGTTTTTTGTTTTTGTTCTTTCTACATGAATTTACACATGGCGCGGACTTGGGGACGGACGTCCGACACGCGCTCGCACGTCGGACGCCGCCCCGGCCCAGCCCAGCACACGCGCTCTCGCGGGAATGAGTGCTCGCTGGAATGAGAAAAAAGCTACCCCTGTTTGCATGCATGCGATGACATCAGCGAAAATATTCCTTTCGGTTTCTCTTTCGACGGCCATAGATTTTGACTAGTTGCTCCAATGCACGAACCGTTTGCACCACTGCGTTCCTCGCATTTTTACGAACAAAACAAGACCAGTGTTGATATATAAAAGTTACTGAAACAATTTGTTATTCTAATGAAACAATTAATTTAGCGTGTTGAAACAATATGGCTAGCCTGCTGAAACAATTAATTTTACCTAGTGGACGCACAACCAAGTGAAACAGTTTGTTTATCCTATTGGAACAATATATACAGCCTGTTGAAACAATTGGTTTAGCCTGTTGGAACAATATATATAGCCTGTTGAAATAACTAGTTTAGCATGTTGGAACAATATGTATAGCGTGTTGAAACAATTAGATTAGCCTGTTGGAACATTCTATATAGTCTGTTGAAACAATTGGTTTAGTCTATTGGAACAATATTTTTGGCCTGTTGAAACAATTAGATTAGCCTACTAAAACAACTAGTTTAGCCTATTGGAACAATCTATCTAGGCTGATGAAACAATTTGTACAGCCTATTGAAACAATATGTCTAGCATGTTGAAACAATTAGTTTAGCCTGTTGGAACAATATTTCTAATCTATTGAAACAATTAATTTATCCTGTTGGAACAATCTATATAGCCTGCTAAAACAATTTGTGTAACCTATTGAAACATTATGTTTGTCCTGCTTAAACAATTGGTTTAGTCTATTGAAACAATATGTTTGATCCGCTAAAACAACTAATTTAGCCTATTGGAACAATTTGGCTAGCCTGATGAAACAATCTGACCTTATGAAACAATTGTTTTAGCCATTCCAAATAATTATTTTAGCATACTGAAACAATCGGTTGTGCCTATTGAAACAATTGAATTAGCCTGCTGAAACAATCAGTTTGATCTTATGAAACAATTGTTTTGGCCATTTCAAACAATTATTATAGCATACTGAAACAATCGGTCGTGCCTATTGAAACAATCGGATTAGCCTACCGAAACAATCGATTGAGCCTATTGAGCCAATCTTGTTTGCCAGGGTGAAACAAATGTTTTGAAAAATGATAGCATACTCTCAAAACCAAGCTTGTAAACAAAACCCCACTGAAAGTCCTTGAGATTACCCACGAGCCTATTGAGATTCTTTGTGGAGAAACGATACTTCAAATTGGGCTGCAAATGTACACACCTGGAACAAAATTGTGAAACAAATTGAAAAAATGACATAGATGCCATCACTAGCACACTTTATTTTTCCATGACCATCTAGCCAATCTTAGTGGATAATTTAGCAATGAAACAACAAATATAAATCAAAAGTATACACACTAGTTGGGGCTATTTTCGTAATTGCTACTTTGTACACCAGATGGCTAAAAGCTGAAACAATAAACATCATTTGCTAGTGCCTAGTGTCTTAGTGCTTGTAGTTGCGACTAGCGACTTGGATCTAGGATTTGACAAGAGCACATGCCATTGATTGGAACAATTTCCCCTCCCTTCTATTGGAACAATTCTCATGCACAGGGACAGCAAGTCCCCCACCCATGCTTCTCCATGAAGCAGCGCTGCGGTTCCTTAAGGTTGTCTACCAACCTGCGTAAGGAATTGGCGCTGAATCAATATTTAAGATTTGGGGTTGCTACCATCCTTGTCCATGTCTTGAACTACGATAGAAAAACCTGAAACAAAAAGAGACACATTGGAACAATTTACAAAAATGCTGGGGATTGGAACATTTTGCAAAAATGCCGAGGATTGGAACAATTTGCAAAGTCATCTTGCAGCAGTAGTATATAAATTTGTAGCTCATGCCACCAAATGTTACTATTTACTACTTATTTTTGCTAGATGCCATCACCAGAATCCATCGCCAGATGACCAATGCCTAGTGGATAATGAAGCAATGAAACAACAAAATAAAATCAAAGTATACACACTAATTGGTGCTATTTTCCTAATTGTTACTTTGATAGAACATATGACTAAAAAGTGAAAACAATAAACCATCGCAACTTTGTGTCTGATGCCTTCATGCTTGTAGTTGCAGCTAGCAGCCAGTAGCTTGGACATAGAATTTGACAATAGCACATGCCACTGATTGAAACAATTTGCACATAGAACCCCTACAGGAGCAAATATTGAGAAAAACCGCAACAAGTTCTAGTATGTTCACCCCAAATTGTTTCACTAGGAAGATCCGATTGTTGCAGTATGTTGAACTAGCTGTTGCACAAGAACAATCGAATTGTTGCAGTACTCACCTTGCAATGTTCCATGGCAAAAATAGGGAGTCATCTTCTTCCCCCCAAATCTAGTCACCCCCTCCCCAAATCTGACAATTTCTCTCGAAATTCGGCCATCTTATTCACCAAATTCATCAAACCTTCATCACAGAAGCACTAGAGAGAGGGGCAAGGAGAGAAAGAGGAGGAGGATGAGGAGGAGGTGCCATGGTTGATGGGGGGATGAAGGGAACACCTGTGAGGAAGGGAGAGAGAGAGGGAGAGAGAGAGAGAGAGAGAGGAAGAGGAAGAGGAGGAGGAAGCTGCTCCAACTGGTCTCATCTCCGTTGAGGTCGGCGCCTCCATGGCTAGCCCAACATCGAGATTGTCGAGCTCAAAATGGAGGAGGAGGAAGAAGAGGAGAGGAAAAGGAGGAGAGAGGGAGAGGAGGATGAAGCTCCGACCGGTGTCATCTTCGACGAGGTCCATGGCTGCACACCTCCATTGCTTGGGAGGAGAGAGAGAGGGGGGGAGAGAGAGAGAGGATGAGCATAAGATACATGTGGGTGGAGATAGACGTGTGGCTATGATTAATATGTGTGGCTGGTTAAGCCCCGATGGGCTGCGCACGCTGGACCGGGCGTCCGATGGATCGGACGCTCGGAAGGAAGCATTTTCGTTTACACATTGCATTGCTTTCCTATAACTAAGAATTTATATCAATTAACTTGTTCAGCCACATGTTATTGTGAACTATGCTGCAATCTCAGTTCATCGGGCATGCGAAATGGATCGGGCTGCTGCTATGGCTACCAATATACCTTCTTCATTAATCATTAATCAATTTGTTGGTAAGCTTTGGGAATGATAGCCATCTTCATATTCATCTCTCAGCTGATCAAGGTAGAGCACCCTTGTGCTACGATATGATATGATTATATGCAAATCATTTATATTTGTGGTTGTTGTTTGTCACGACCTCGGCTTCAACATGATCCATTCACAATCGATTGCTATTCAAAGAGATCAATGCTAGTAACTTGTGAGCGCTAGCTTATTTAACATCCTCACACAATCACAAATAACTAAAAAAATTACATTATCTACAAAAGTAATTATTGCACAACCACTTATTACAATACCTTAACTAAAGATGGCATAATATTGTCCATAATAAATCAGACTGCGGAAATTCAAATATGGAGCGGAAAAACAAAGATATGATGATGCTCCAATCCGACCCTTGAGCGTCAGTTAGTCCTGATCGTAGTTCGGAACAGAATCCTCATAATCCTGAAGGTTAGACTAGATCTGATTCTTCTCCTGAATACAAATTTATCTGTGTTATGTATAGTGAGTATACGACTACCCAACAAGAATACTTATAATGATGCAAGGATATTAACAAGGACAGGTTGACTATTTTGCATAAACAGCTAGTCTAGTAAAATTATTTAAAGTATTGTAAAACAGTTTTATAAAGCAATTAATAATGATCAAGAGAACAATCGGAGCTTGGCTTCCAAGCCCCTCTGTAAACAAACTTGCCTCGAATAACTCAAAACACACCATGAAGGAACCTAAGGCCGAGAGGGGGGGTGAATCGGACTATTTCAATTTTACTTTTGTTGCACTTAGTCACTTAGGCATGTTAAGGCACACAGCTAGTGCGTGAATTCCTACACAAGTCTAGTAGGCGGAAGCACTCAAAGCACAAGTGTAGGAGGCACGAAGGCACTCGCAGGCAGTGGATGTCAACATGCGGTAAGTAAATGAGACAGAGAGATGCAAACCGATCTTTTTACCGAAGTTCGGTGCTCAACACATGAACACCTACGTCTCCGTTGAGGAAACTTCTCACACAGAGAAGTCGGGACTCTCTCGTCCCTAACCCTCAATCCACTCGTGGTAGCTCTTCACCAACACATGGTAGGCGAGCTCCAGACCTTCACACGAATCGGCAGCCTCCACACGCGAAGGACCTCGAAACACCGACTTCACAAGCGAAGCCGACCTCGAGCACACCGAGGATTTAGCACATCTCCGACGCAATGGAGAAGAGCACCTTGAGAAGTAAGGTGGCCGCCGACGCGATGGCGGGCTTTGCACACCCCGACGAACGGAGAGGAAGCACCGTGGGAAGCACGATGACCTTCACGAAGAAGGGTTTGCTTGTGGTACGGTTGATGGAGCTTGGCGATGACGACGTCTTGGGGATGACGAGGAGGAGACTAGGGAGTGCTCTCTTCTTCTTCCTCACTCCTTCTCCCACTCAATCTCTCAAGAACATGGAACCCTAGGTGGAGGGGAAACCATGGGAGGAGCTCTCTCACTTGGGGAAAGGTGGCTAGGATTGCAAATGAGCCTCTCTCAAGTCTCTCCCACGAAATCCTACCTATTTATAGGGTTCAGGCTGGGCCAATGGACGGATGAGATTAACTTGGAACGAGATCAGACGGCTAGCAGTAGATCGACTTAGGCTGGAAGGGCTTATCGGAAGCCGTCCGACGGGTTTATCGGAAGTCGTCCGATACTCCTCACTGTGCAACTCCGGATCTAGAAAAAAAACGATGCCCACCATGTGTTCGATCGCGAGCGCAGCCGGCATCGGACGCGTCCTGATGACCTGGTCATGACAGGGTGTACCTAGGTTCTTGTCTTGTCTTGTCTTGATCTTGTCTTGTGTCTTATCTTGTCTTGTCTTGTCTTGTCTTGTCTTATGTCTTGTCTTGTGTCTTGTCTTGTCTTGTGTCTTGTCATGATCTTGTCTTGTCTTGTCTTATCTTGTCTTGTCGTGATCTTGTCTTGTCTTGTCTTGTCTTGTCGTGATCTTGTCGTGATCTTGTCTTGTCTTGTCGTGATCTTGTCATGTCTTATCGTGATCTTGTCGTGATCTTGTCATGTCTTGTCGTGATCTTGTCTTGTCTTGTCGTGATCTTGTCATGTCTTGTCGCTTGAAGTCCCTGTTGTCATCAATACCAAAACTTGATCTTACACACCAGCCCACCAGTTTAAGTTATTAACACATGAGACTATCATGTATGATATACCTCCCCTCCCATGACCGTGGGAACGGCTATCATGATAGTTTTAACCTCTGCAGAGTGTAGCACACTTTATCCATAAGCCTAGTGTTACTTTTATGTGTTACATTTTCCTCGGGCTGGTCCCAAATAAAGTAAAGTTCAAGCTGTTTGTCTCGCCACGTGTGTCCGGCGCAAGACAAAGAGGCGACCAGCCCAGGCGCCGGGCGATCAGACACGTGGCGATCCGGCGCCAAAGTGGGCGACCCAGACCCGTGGCGCTCGCGAGCGGATGGATGTGTGGGCGAGGGGTAGCGAAGTGCGTGCGCACCATCGCTCGAGAGATCTACAGGATGAAGGTGTAAGGAAGCTTTCTTGCTAAGGATTTCTCCGAGATACACCGAATTCGGGTTATTCAATGCGACGGAACCAGTCTGTTGTCACAACCCCGGCTTCACCGAGATCTACCCATGATCCATTGCTACTCCCAGCGATCAATGCTGGCAGCTCATAAGCGACTTGGGTCGAGCATCACAACACAATCATCATAATTAAGAAAATATTATAACGACACAAAAGTAATTGTACCACGACCACTTATTACAGTAGATTTCTTAAATCCATAAAGTAATAATATTCAGAGTAGCGGAAATCCAAATGATATGTAAGAATAAATATGACGATGCTCTCTAATCCGACCCTTCAGCGATAGCTAATCTTCAGCAAAGTCCGACACTGGGACCGGGTCTTCTCCTGAACAAAATATATCCGTGGATGTATAATGAGTACACGGCTACCCAGCAAGAATCCTTATATATGAATGCATGGTTATAACAAGGACATGATGGTTAATTTGCATAAACACCTATTCTAGTCAATATTAATTAAAGTGTTGTAAAAAAACATTTGTTGAACAGTTAATAAAGATGAATAGATTTCCAAGATAACAAACAGAGCTCGGCTTCGAAAGCCCCTCTACAAAACTGCACAAGCCTCGAATACTCAAAACAAAACCAACCCATCAGATTATTAGGTAACACATGAGACTACCATGTACGGCCTTCCTCCCCACCCATAACCGTGGGAATGGCTATCATGATAGTTTTAACTCTGCAGAGTGTAGCACACTTTACCCATAAGCCGAGTAATACTTTTGCGTCTTAACTCTTCCTTAGGAGCCTAGACCAAGTAACAATACAAGACGATTCATTAGTTCCTTCTGTTAACACCGATACCCCCTCTAAGGTTTCGACACTACGGGTCCCCCTCTTGATCCCACGGACCGCAGCCCGATCTTTTCAAGGTAAAGTGTGTTAACAGTTTTCCCTAATTACTAAGCCAGGACTAGCACATGCAGGCCTTACATGCTTAAGCTAGCACTTATGGTTGTGCTTGTATGGTTTGAACGGATTAGCATACGTCAAGAGTCCTTAGACCAAGGTGACTACCTTCACAACAATCCTCAATCCACAAAACCACCCGACTTGCCACCTTAGCCAACACACGCCACGTAGGTTTTAGTTGATTAGGTTATTAAGTAACTCAGCACCTCCAAATATACCAAGTCACAAGATTAATAAATGATGAATAACCTAACAACTAATAACCCACGAGCACTAGCAACTATGCACAAGGATAGGCTAGAAAAATAACTAAGGCAGCAATAAACAAGTTAAATTCACAGGGTCAATGACGCAGTGTGAATATATAGGTTCTAATTCCCTCCCATCATTTTATGCATGCGAAAAGTAATTAAAACAATTAAAAGGGTGAGTTTTGTAAATTGGGAGAGCAAGATGCAACTATCTTGCCTTGGTGGTACTCAGTGTCTTGTGAGCCTCCTTCTGGAAACTCCGGGAACAGCGTCGAGCAACGGAAGCACGGACGATCTACACGAATACTGCAAATACATAAGAACAGCAACATTCACCACAGAACATATATCCCAATTAAATATATAAAATTCTAGGCTATTTATGGAAAATAATGGCTCTGGAATCATCCAATTTGGAGTTCAGATGCTCCCTAAACAAATCTTGGAAGTTTTAGGGAAATCAGAAAAGGCTGAAAAGAATAAACCGGTTTAAACCAGTGAAAACCGACGAACCGACCGAACCAGACTGGCTCGGCAGCCTTGGCGCAAGAGGCGGGACACTTGGCGGCAAAGGGTTGTTGGCAGCGGCGGCGGCGACGTGGCAACGACGCGTGGTTGCGGCGTGTGGGAGGCGATGGCGGCGACGCAGCGGCGACGACACTGTGACGCGTGGCACGGGTGGGGCGACGGCGACGACATGTGGCGAGCGGGGTTGGGTGACGGCGTCGACCAAGGAGGCGCCGGCGCGTGTGGCGGCGGCGGGGGCGAGCCATGCGCCGACGCGAGCGGGCGCGGCTGGCGGCGGGGCGGGGATAGCTATCTCGCGGGGAGGCTATGCGCGGCGGATCCGACGGCGGCGGCGGGGCAGCCAACTCCGGCGAGCGATTCTAGGCCCGTTTCTTCACCAATTTTGATGATCCAGGTATGCAACTGAACCGTTTCGACGAGATCTACGCAATGGCGTGATCTACAAGTTGGTTTGCAGCAAGCACAGAGAGATTTACCCAAAAACTCACCTCGGGATAGGGTTGCGACGGCTAGGGTTGCTCTAGGATTGCTCTCGAGTTGTGGTGCTGAAGGGAGGGTCTTGGGTTGTTTATATACTGCTCTGGTCGACCAAGGGCAGGCCTCCAAGGGGTAGAACTTGAGTTTGGCTCTAATTCTACTCCTAATAGGTTTAGAACTCCCCAATTTTAGTATTTTTGCAAATAAACGAATTTGGACTTAGGCTTCTGGCTTTGGGCAGGTTTAGGCCTCAAATATGTCTCCACCAAGTTTGGGCTTGGGTCTAGCACGTTTGCTCATCATTTCATTGGTCCGACGAGCTCTCGGCACGGCGTCACAATGTGGAAACACAGGCTAGCCTTGGGCTTTGGACTGAAAATTTGGAGGGTGGCTAATACATGGCATTTAGGAGTTTTGGGAATTTTTCTAGAATTTTTCAAAAAGATCTTCTAGGGTTTTGGCTTAAACCTAATTTAAATTAATTTAAATCAGGGTTCCGTATAACAATTCCCTTTTAATTTATTTTTGGGTTTTCAAAAATACAAGTGACATACGACAAAATAGAGGATGTCACATCTGTCGAAGTGGGCGGAGGTCTGACGACATGATTGCCCCGCCCCACTAGTGATGTTGGCGACACTGTGGCCGTCCTCGGAGCCGTCCTGTTCACACTAGCTGCGGTGTGACAGAGAGGCGCTAGGGGCAGGCGAGCCACTCTGTTTTATCCAACCTGTCCCTTTGTTAGAGCAGGGGCAAGAAAGATTGTGGCGAAGAATAAGAAGGACATGAGGAATGATGGCTACAGTGACAGGATCATTTAATGCATACTGTTTTGTACTTTGTAACCCACGCCAGCCCGAGTATATAAGGGCTGGGGGTGCGTCTGTAAAGGAGGGAGAAAAGGATCGATTCTGAGATTGGACTCTAGAAAATAGTCAGTTTACACATCCCAAGAAACTTGAGCAGGATCAAGGCTATTAGCCGATCATGGGGCCTAAACCTGGGTAAAACCAGGTGTTTGTTTTTGTGTTCTTGCGTCGGAGAGAGAAGAGAGGAGTGAGCTAGCTACGCACACCCCACTGCCGAACAACTGGATTAGGTCTCGGAAAAACCTGTCAGCTGAAATACGCCGACAGTGGCGTGCTAGGTAGGGGGTAGTAGTTGGTTCGCCCCTATGTTTCTCTTTCTGGCACCTCTTTTTTAAATCATCTTCGAATCTTTGGAGAGAGAAGATGTCGGGGCGCAATTCAGAGCATGGAGTTCGTGATCCCGGCCAAAAGCCGCTCAGCCGGCGGCAGGATGAGGCGTCTGCGTCGCATCCCCGAAAGGTTGCCCCTCTCGAGGCGGCAGTTGGCCCTCTCGCCGGAGCACCCTCCGGTAGAGCTGGCGGGGGGATTGCCCCGCCAAGCCATGGCTGCAGGACATCGCGTGTCTCATGGACGCGACCCATCACCGGGTCGAGGTCTCCAGGCGGTCGGGCGCTTTCAGTGGAGTGCCCCGCTCAAAGTCGTGTGCGGAGTGCACGCAGGCGTCGAACCGTCCAAGTCAAACTCGCCCTGGCCTTGTGCGATCAGGGCAAGGGAAAGGCTGTTCGGAGTGCAGACTCCACTCGTGCGGAGGTCAGTGCACCAACTCGAGTACCGTCACAAGAGCCTCCCAGGGAGGGGAGGCGCCAAGAAGTCCTCCGGACTCAACTGGAGGAGAGTCGGTATCACAGCGGCGGCGACGTACGTGACGAGTTGCAGCGTCGCTACGCCCGGACACGGGATCAGGTGGAGCCAGCGAGTCTCGGCGACGGGTGCCGTTCTGGTGGTGACGAAGGGGATTCTGCATCCTCTGAGTCTCGTCAGGATCATAGTAACCGCCGTCAGCCGCCTTATGGCGTCGGTTGAGGGGCGTTCACCGCCCGGCTGCGCTGCGTGACGTGGCCGGAGAAGTTCCGTTCGACATATGTCGAGAAGTACGATGGTGTGACCAACCCAGAGGAGTTCTTGCAGATCTACACCACGGTGGTGCAAGCTGCGGGTGGCACCGAGAAGGTCATGGCCAATTACTTTTCCACAGTCTTGATGGGTTCCGCCCGTTCTTGGCTGTTAAATATCCCGCGAGCATCGATAGTTTCTTGGGAGAAGCTGTGTGTCACGAATTTTCAAGGCTCTTACGACCAGCCGGGGGTGGAAGACGATCTCCATGCCCTGGAGCAGAAGAAGGGTGAAAGATCGGATCGACGACTAGAGGGGGGTGAATAGGAGCTCCACAAATTTTCCTATCACTAACAACATCACCGCTGATGACCCTCTTTGATAATATGACGAACACCTAGCATGCCTCTTGAATAATGTGTTCTTGTACTATGACCCATAGTGCCTTGATGCTCTTTGACATATCATCGAGCATGTGGTGTGCATTCAATCTAAATACCATTTGCCGAGTATTTTCCATCGACAAGAACAGCAGCAGCTTTTGTCCAAATAACACCACTCTCACAGTCCTCATGGCGGAGCCAGCACCCCTCCTATGTGCCCACGCCGTCGCTGTGACCACTGACCAGCCACCACGGCCTCGTCATGCGCCACTGATCTGGGAGCAGCCCGTGCAGGTTGCAACCCATAGCATGCCACCGCCGCATCCCTCCAGGGTCGGCCAGCCCCCCTGTGCCTTGCTGGCCGGCCTCCACCTCCTTCCTCTCTACTCCACGCCGGCACCCCTCTCTCCTTCTCTCTGGATCTTCCTGGCCGGCGGCTGCCAAGGGGATGGGTGGCAGAGGCTTAGGAAAACCTAGCCAGCCCTCTCTCTCACGGCATCTCTCTCTCCCCTTCTCTGATCCTCTCACTCTCACTCCTGCGGACCTCTCTCTGGTCTCCCTAGGCGCGCTGCTCATGAGGGGAGTCTTGCCGCCGCTGCAACGCCCAAGGGCCGCCTCCTCCTCTCTTCCTTCTCTCTAGGCCGGCGCCGCCCTTGGCTGCCACCATGGCCGGCCTTGTTATTGGGAAAAGAAAGATAACCGGTGGTGGTGACTGGTTATCACCCCAACATAATCAAAAACCTCATCTTCATTCGTCAATCCATAGATAACCAGTGCTCCATTGAGTTTTACCCCTTTGGCAGTATTGTGTGGGCCCTACATTACCTAGCCTTCAATCGTTTAGGCATCACCTATGTTGTTTAGCAGGTCTGTCTCTTTTTGCATGACCCTTAGAAGCCTCACTTCACTGCCTTGAAGTGTATTCTTCCTAATCTTTAAGCTCTTCCTTATGTTGAAGGCACTTTAGAGCTTGGCCTATTCCTACATCGCTCTTCAACGTTTGATCTAATTGTTTACTCTGATGTTAACTAGGCTGGATGTCTGGACCTCTGATGTTAACTGGGCTGGATGTCTGGACACCCATAAGTCAACCTCTGGTTATGGTGCATTTACTGGTGAGAATCTAGTCTGGTCCTCCAACCGCCAGCATACAGTGTCCCGGTCGAGCACTGAAGTAGAGTGTCACGTTGCCGCCAATGGCGTCACCGAGGGTTGTTTCCTACGCTAGCTTTTGTAGGAACTTCGCAACCCCTACGCCATTTCACAGTTGTCTAGTATGACAACATCAGCACCGTCTACCTCTCCACCAACCCTGTTCAGCAACAGCGTACCAAACATGTTGAGATCGACTTGCACTTTGTCCGGGAGCATGTCGCTCTCGGCGAAATCCACATTCTCCATGTCTTGACTCCATCGCACTACACGCATATCTTTCACCAAAGGCCTGCTTGCTCAGTTTTCATTGAGTTTCATTCCAGTCTAAATGTTCGTGCTTCTGACATTTTGACTGCGACGAAGTGTTAGCTTCTCGGTCCAGTCAAACCGCTCCACCGTTCTGACTGCGAAGGAGTGTTAAGAGTATAGGCGGTATCACCACACACGTGATCACCTGTGATCTCCCATATTAATTACCCTAGCACCCTTCCTAATTCCCAGCGATATAGTTTTATGAATCATCAGCTGATATGGAAGGGCCTCGGTTATATATATTGTACTCCATCCCACCTTTGGACTATATAGACCGTCTGTTCTCTCCATCCTCTATCAGGTGAGAATTAAGGAGCATCGCGTAGGGAGGTCGTTTGGGCACGGCCGGCTGTAGCCAGGGGCGATGGTCATGGCGAATCCATTAGGAGCAGCTCCGCACGAGTAAGATAACCGCCATGAAAGGTCGCCAGCTAGAGCTTGGGTCACCAGAGCATTGCGTTCAGGACGCCGCAGGTGGTAGCCGATGGGGATCGTGACGTGGTGGTTGTGCAGCGATTCCGAATCACCAAAGATCAAAAGATTAATATGCAAAAGGGAGCTACAACTGTGCAAGTACGTGCATCCAATTTCGGTGGACCATTCACACAAGTGTGGTGCGTCTGCACGTGCCATGCTGTCCTAAATACGCCTAGCGAGGTGAGCGGGCACGCATGTTGGTTCTCATTTTTCCTGTTATTCCCACTTGAGCTAGCTAGTAGAGCTAAGCGTACTCCACTATTTAAGTTGTTGTCTCCCATCTCCACTAGTAATATAGTACTCCCTCCGTTTAAAAATATAAGGCATCTTTTGTTTCATTAGTATAAGACTTTGACAACAATTGCTCTATTAATACATAGTTTTTATGACATAAAATTAATGGTAGTAGATTTGTATCGAAAAAGTACCTACATATGATTGTAATTTTGTATCACGGTTGATATACAAATGAAGTAATTGTGTTCGCGTGAAATATAATATGTCTTCTATTTCTGGACGGAGGAAGTATTAAAGAGTTATCACACTTCTTTCTTGGCCTTTGAGATTTTTAGAAGTTTACTCTCGAATACCGCATATGCTAAAGCGCATTCATTCTTACACAAAAAGAGCACCTTTTTTCAAAAAAGAATCAGAGCGACGGATTATGGTTTCATATATGGAGTGAAAATCTCTTATTCATTAAGCAAAACTAATAGGAGTGACCAGCAATCATACGGGAACAAATATCCCACCTTGCCCAAATAAAATCCTACGACACCCTCTCATGAGGAATCCATACAGGCCATCGATGAACAGTACCATACATCGAATTGCAGAGGAAGAGAAATCTTTTTCCTTTCTTTCTTGCTTTCTTTCTTTATGAGAGAATGAAGCAAAGGGAAACAAGCAAATTAATCATGGGTGCAGCTGCGGATCGACGACGATGCGCCGGCGCCTATACGAAGGCGTGCTTCTCGAGCAGCTTGAGCACGTCCTCCTGGTTGTTGAGCTTGGCCACGTCGATGGCCGTCTTCCCGTCCAGGTTCTGCAGCGTCCTGCACGCCATTGCCATTGCCATCGCCATGGTGAGGCTGAGGCTGATGCCGACGGTGATGCATGCATGCAGAGAAGAGAAGAGGCGTGCGGGCTTACACAGCGGCGCCGTGGTCGAGCAGGAGCGCGACGCAGTCCTTGCGGCCGTAGCCGGCGGCGTAGTGCAGCGCCGTGTTCTTGTTCTTGTCCACCGAGTCCACCGCCGCGCCCGCCTCCAGGAGCGCCTGCGCGCACTCGAGCTGCACGCACGCAACGCAACAGCCATCAGCCATCACACATCAGCCTTGGTTGCCTCTCCAATGGACTCAGCTCATGAGTTGAGATCGATGGACACGAGCAATACCTCGCCGTATCCGCAGGCGAAATGCAGCCCTCGTCTCCCTTCCGAGTCCTCCTCGTCCTTGTCCACGCCGTCCTCCAAAGCTTTCTTCAGGCCCTGAATGTATAAGGCGAGCAAGAACACGGGCAATTGGATTTGGGCATGGAGTGATGGAAGATGAGCAGAGCGAGCCGCGGCCCGCGGGGCAGAGGAGGCTGAGAGAGATTGGCACCTCCACATCGCCAACGCTGGCGGTGTGATGGATGATGGACTCCTCCTCGTACTCGACTTCCTCGCCGGCTTCCTCCTCCGGCTCGCCGCCGGCGGCGGCGGCGGCGCTCTCGCTGGACGGGCCGACGCCCATCGCTCGCCCAAACTTCTGCAGAGCCTCCGGATCGTTCCAGTACCTGACGGCAATGACATTGACATGAGCTGATGCTGGAAGGAATGAAAGAGCTAGACGAGGAAGGTGATGCATGCATGCTACTTCATCATGGCGGCGGGGCCGCCGGTCTCGATCTCGTCGAGGATGGGCTTGAGGGTGGGGTCGTCCTTCATGCGGGCGATGCGGGCCTGGAGCTGCTCCTTGTGGGCTGGGTCGGTGAGCCCGCCCAGCATGGTGGCCATGGCCGGATCCTGCATCAGCGCGCTGCCCAGCCGCTCCGCCATGGCCACGAACTGCGGGTTCTGCATCAGCTGCTGCATCGTCGCCACGTACTTGTGCGGGTCCAGCGCCGCCTCCTGCGCCTGCGCCGGCGCCGGCGCCCGCGGCGCCTGCACCGTCTTCTGCAGCTGCTCCGCCATATCGCTGAACGCCGGGTCCTTGGCGATCTGCTCCGCCATCTCCTTGATGCTCGGGTCCTGCTCGCCCGCAAAATCATCCATTAATCACCACGCAGATCCAACCAAAATCCAATCTTTTTCTCTCTTTCTTTCTTTCTTTTCCTAAAAGGCAGCGACTTGCTGGTTCTTGGTTGAGCAAAGTATTGAGCTTTACATTGAGCAAGTTCATCATGGTGGAGAAGTCGAAGGGGTTCGCCGGAGCCCCCGCCCCCGCCGGCGCCGCCCCGCGCGGCCCAGCCCCGGCCTGAGCTGGCGGCGGCTGCTCTTCCGCCGAGGGAGCTGCCTCCTCGGCCTTCACGCTCGTCTTCTCCTCTGCGAAGAACAGGGTTTCCAATTCTCATCCCGTCTTGTCACAGAGCAGTAAACCCAAACATATATATACATGCGCGCCATGCGTCGAAATGCCAGGAAGAACCAAGGAAGCAAAGGAGATGAAACAGATGAGCTCTCGACCTTGAGAAGAAGCCATGGCGATGGCGGTGGGGGGGAGGAGTCGGCGCTGCTCGCGGTGACCGACGACGAGGAGGAGGATGATGATGATAAGGCGGTGATGGATTGGTATTGGTGTGGATGCGAGAGTGCGACCAACCAGAGGCTTCCCAGTGTATTTTTGGGCTTGTGGTTTTATAGAGAGGGCACACCAGACGCTTGGGTGACCGAAATTCGTACACATCACTGCAGCAGGGAGCATCTCCTTTCCTTCGAGTTGGAGGTGAAAAGGAGAGGAACCACGCTGAGTCTACCATAGTAGGAATATTGTGTATTTTCTATTATCTTATTCAGAGGAAAATAGTTTTAAGTTATAAAAAGTCTTGCTTTTTAGGCATTTATAGTTTTTTTTTCACTTTCACAGTAGTCGCATGGGAAGGAGTGTGCAACTTTAGAAATTGAAACTCGCAGCTATTAATTTACTTTCGTTTAGCCATGCAAGCCTAGGCAGAAGCAGAATATATATGCAGACCTGATGTAGAGGGTACCAAAAAAAAAACTCTTACATGTGATATTTAATTGGAGAAAAATTCAATTGAATTGAAAGGATAAATTGTCAAGTACCACATCTATGAGGTAACATTTTACATGGAATATTCCGTTTGATTGTGAGAAAAACTGAACTAAACTAAAGTTTTACAAGAGTAAATTACATTATAGGTCCCCGAACTTGTCACGCCGTTTCGCTTGGGTCCCAAGCTTACAAAACCGAATATTCGCACATCAAACTTGCGAACCGTTTTGTCTAGATCCAAGAAAGTATCTAGAGGGCAGCTTGATAATGTGGAGGGTCATGTCACCGCAGAAGTGGCATTTTATTTTCTTTTATATTTATTTTTAATGGCCCTACTTCTCACTCCTGTTTCTCTCTCATCTCTCTCCACGTGTCTCCCTCCTCTGCTTCTCTCTCTAGCCCTATTTGCCTCCAAGAAGCAGATGACGATGGCCCATTTGCGCCACCTTCATGCTTAGTTGTGGGAGTGACACTGCTATGGTGGCTGAAGGCGGGCAGGAATTAGTCGCGACCTAGAGCGGCAACTAGAAGAGGACAATGACCCGCAACGGGAAGTGAGGTGGTGCGAAGCAGGCCAAGCAAGGCATGCCTATAACGTGATAGGGCACCGACGAGCAGGCAATGCTGGGTGAGCACAACGCCTACTCTATCGCCACGTTGACATTTGCCGACGAACCATCCCGTGCACTACCAACATCAATCGGAGGATATGAAATGCTCATGAAACACTATATGAAACATCATATGAAATATCTATACCGTTAGAACGTATACCGTTCATTAGCATTTCTGGTTAGTTAATAGCTACGCAGAAAGTTCTAAGAATTTTCCTTGCTTGGATGTGGCGCATACCACATAGTACCTTTAGCAACTTTACATTGGCGGGTCCAGAAGACGCAAGATGGAAGCATGCGAATCCATGGAGATAGGGCCCGGATAGCGATGGGGATAACAAACGTGAGGATGGAATAGCTTCTCTAACAAATGCTCGCTATTGCCACAATACTCCAAACATTTGCTAGGGCTATATGCCAATATATATCTGGCCCTATTTGCACTTTTGTAGCCATCCTGACATTATTCTAAAAGAAATTTTATCAAGCAGTTTTACCTATATCCATATTATGTGCGATTTTATGTAATTACTTATGTCCGATGGTTATTGCAAATCCAGTTTTCTCACCTTTTTATGAACTTATTGAAAACAAATTCTAACACAAGACAGACGATGCGCCACATCAGACAAAATACTACATGACGTTTCGGAATTCAGTACAAAGGCCAATTGTCAAGTGCCCACTGGATTCTTGGTACTGCAAAGTTAATACCCCAGACACAGAAATGCACTGAACAGGTACTCAGGTAGAGGTAGGTTCCTTTAAGTTGATTTTTTTTTTGTCATCTTTGAGTTCGATCTCCAGATTCTTTCAAATGCATCAAGTAAGCCAAGACTTGCATTGCAAAAGGCAAGACAGGGAAGTGGAAAAAAAAAGGGGGGGATTTTGGAAAATTTTCGTGTTGTATTTTACTATTCCCCATCTAGTTCTCTATAAATAACAAGGGCAAAACTTTGAGCAATGGGCTCTTCAGATGCATCATTCCGGCAGTAGCAGATTGGAAAGCCAGTATAGCCTAGCAGGTTCGATCACAATAACTCAAAAAAGTGCACATTTTACAAATAAGCAAAACATCCAACTGGGGCTCTTCAAATGCCTCTCTGCATTTTCTACTATATTCGAATGACAGCGGTCCAGCAGACTCAGACACAGTAGCTCAAATAGTGCAGATGTTGCTGCCACCACCTTTGGAAATTCAACTGATGCATGAAAGAAAAATGCTTGGACTTGATACTCTTGAGTTTTGCGCTTCGCTAGAAAATACATTTCCAATCCGCTGCACCAAAAATCAGCCCAAAAACAGGCAATTCTTTCATGAATATTTGTGGATTCCAATCTGAAGGTCCGATGATATGGAGGTCAGAACTGGGAGCGTTTGGTGCCAAACGGCCTTAAAGACCCGTTTCTGGTGCGCTTGTACAGACTGGCAGGGTTTCTGGCCATTGTATCTGATGTCGAAGATATGGATCACAGGATCTGCTGAGCCTGATGACAAGTACCAGCCGTCAGAAGACCATGACTGATTTATCAGAGCTGACTGAGACTCGCTGCTCTCTTGCTTCCAACCAAGCGCATGAACCTCGGTCTGCCTAAGCCTGATGTCAAATAAGCGAAGTTGCCTGCCAGGTGACCTGCAAGAAACAAGCAAGGGCACACACAATGTTTTAATGTGCAGCTCAGGCATCCGAAAGTCACAAAGGACTTAATTGCACAAGACTCCCAAGTGATAGTTATATGAACCCGATTGATGCACAGATTTTTGCAATGCTGAAACCGATCTTTGCATTGAAAGAAAGCCGGTATTCTGCAGCTTCTGCCGGCTGCTGTGCTTAAGTGCAAGGATAAAGTTGAGATGCAAAATGGAACCCAGTAATCCAGAAACAATATTTAAATTTTACGTACGCTGTTTGCACCATGTACAGGTTGAAATCGCATGGATTTGGTAATATGCTCATGCATTTGTTATCAATTGTGTTACTGTATTCCGTCCTTCCAGCTGAGAGATCAAATGCTATAATCCTCTTGTCACAGCCAGCTGATAATATTGTTTTTCTCTGTTGCAAACCAGCAATACCCATGACAGCAGAAGAATGCAAGTCCTTGTGCACTTTCTTGTGGTTCCATGAATCATCATTCTCTTGCCAAAGTATGACAGCATGGTCAGATCCACCAGTCACGAAGCATGCATCAGACCAGGGCATGAAATTTATGTTGTTTATCTTTCCCTTGGTATGAGGCTTCGCCGGTAGGAAAGTAGTTTTTTTCTGTTTCAGGGGAATGATTATGAAACACCTTTAGTATTGTTTGAAAGTAAATCATCCGTTAAACTATCAAAAGAAGGCACAGAAAAGCATAGCTAAAGGGTAAGAACAACTGCATGGATAGCTACAAAATTTTGCATGACTCAATGACATGCTCTATTGCTATATTTCGTCCTTGATGCTTCACAGCCAAATAGAAGAACAACACAGATAGTAAAAATAATGAAACTGTTTTAGGTGATACTTAAGATTTAAGAAGACCTATTTGAGAGCTATGGTTGTTATTTTGAGGTAAAACATCAATGAGCAACCATTACTGCATAAAGCATAAGAAAATATATAATTTTAGTCCCAACCAATAATTTGCAGCCATGAAGGGTATTACAAGAATAAGAACCAAATATCAGGAATAAATTAAAAGGCCAGTTCTCTATTTCCTATCTCTGTGACGATCTTTAGAATTAACCTTGCAGAAGGATGCAGGAATCATGATACTAGGACAAACCCTTTAGGTGTCATTGCTTATTAGCAGTTCGCCACATTGAAGATGAGCTAAAATGAATGAGCTACATGGATCCATGCTGTATATGAAATTAAGCTAGATCACTATAACATTAATTTAGTTGTATTATAACGAGCTCTGATTGAATTAAAGAAAACCTTGTGATGAGATGTAAAGAGTTGTTCCCTTTTAATTGAGCTCTTACTTGTCCTGATATGTTAAGATTGATCATTGAAACCTGGGAGTCACCATCATCAGCACTATAAACAGCAAAAATGGTGTCACCAACAGGATGCCAAGCTACATCTTCAGGCCACCTTTGCTTTGGAGAAAAGCAATCTGTTTTGCTAAGCAAGGAGATAGACAGTCTGCAAGTAAAATAGATGTGACTGTCAAACCATGCTTCAAATGACAACCATGCGAGTTGAAAGTGTTCTACAGTATGCTCCAAAAACAAGTGGATCTAACAGAAACATATATACTAAGTAACCTAGGTTGCATGTACCAATTTTGACATGAAGTCATGCCAAAATTTAATCAATTGCTATTTGATATTATTATGTTCCCAGTCCTACATAAACCATAACCTAAGTTTAATATCATACAAGATTTGGATAACCAAAATTCAAAATTTCATTCATGGTAAAAATAGTATATGTAACAGTCAGGTGTATGTCCATACCATGTCAAAGTTAAGTTTAATATCTTTAAATTAATAGCCCGTCACTTCATAGTTCATTCATACATATAAAAAGGAGTGTTAATGAGATTTGGCCTTATTGGTGTTTCCGATTGTCACTTGGCAAAAAGTTTTGGCATATCTTTAGTAGCCACTATTTGAGTTTTTTTCCAAAAAACTACATGATTTATGATATATGGACCTAAGATGTGGAGTTTAAAGTTCATATCCCAGTGTTGCAAAAATGCATGAGGTGAGAGGCAAGGCACAGACAATACACAAGCATTAGACAGTTTACTTGACTTTTATACTAAAGAACACAACACTCACACAGAGGTGCTCAAGTGGACAAGTAGATTCTTAACTGCTTCCTTAATACTTAGCACATGAGCATCATAAAGTTCAACATAATATTATATCCACATACGCAGTTACAATTACTAGCAGGCATTTGTTCTCTCTTTAGTGTCAACATGACCATATCCATAATATAAGGGCATAAGAGCATCGGAAGAAGGATCTCCATATTTCGTTCTCCATAGCCTTCTCTAAATCACTATTTGTTCCCTATATTTCAATCCTCGCAAGCAAAGTCTCTATCCTCAAAAAGATATAGAGATCCTATAGATAGTGTCTAAATATAGAGACCGAGAGGAAGAGTCTCTAAATTTGGAGACTGACATAGAGATTCTGCTAGATGACGTATAGAGACTAAGATTAGCCACAATAGTGTTTTAGAGAACCTACTAGACATGTCCTAAACAATTAGCTAAAAGATCCTGTAGCACATGAAACTTTTTTTTTCTTCTACAGCCAAGCAGAATCATCTCTATTGAGTTTGTTGCTGCTATAATGGCAGTACATACTTCTCCTAATCTGTTTTGCTCTAGAAGTCATAGCAACAAGTAACCCTATCTTCCAAAATGTGTTTGAAATCAAGTTAAAAGTTTCCAGCAATAAAAAGGATATATAGCATGACGAGAAATCAGAGTAATATAATCTGAGACCTACCCTTTCGGCTGCACTTCCCACAGAGTAACCAATCCATCTAATGCACTGTATCACAAGAACACATGAGATTAATACCATGTAGCCACCAAAAGTTAAGAGAACTTACCAGACCATGATTCATGGTTATGCAATTATGTTACATAGTTTACTCTGCCAGTTGTAATTGGATAACAAAAGGTAACACAGAATTCATAAGTATCCTAAGAATTTCCATCTAAATAGCAGCTAGCACTTGAACTCCACCGAGGCCCAGTTTAATTTTTTTTTCTATAGTTTAAACAGTTTCTACCCTCATTGGAGGGAATTAAGAGGAAGGAATGGGAATTAGGAGACGGGTTGTAAACTCTCTTGATTGTTCGGAGGGAATTGAGAGATGGAATGGGAATTTGCCACTTAAAAGGGAGGGAATTCACTTCCCGGGGGGCGGGGGGACATAGGGAACTTTCTTCCCACCCACTTCCCATTCGCCTTCCCCTTCCCTTCTAATGCCAATCACGCTGTCAGGAAAATCAAGATTTGATGGGTGTTTGGGATTAAAAGCGACAAACAAGCAGTAGTAAGCTAATAGCTGGGCCACCTATTTGTAAGGATGTTTGGGCACGCCAAGTTGCTTTACTGGAACATCAGGCAAATAACCAAATATTTGGTTGTTCTCATCTTCTTATATTTTGTATGCTAATCATTGCACATCAGTCAGACAAGGCTATTTAGGAAAATAAATTGAAGACAGTAAAAAAATGCTTTATTCCTTTCCATTCTGCACAAAACTAGTAGAAAAAAAATGAGGATGTAAATCGCTAATGGGGCACAATAATACCTCAAGCATCCCATTTAGTTTCACACAGAAATGGCAGCAAGTAGCGCAAAAGCTTGATTTATATTTTTGTGCTTGCAAACTACTGATTATGAAACAAAAGTTCCTAAATAAATGCAGGCATCCAAGTCTGTCATACATTCCTGAGGACAGAAAATGAACAGAACAATGCACAAAGCAAACATAAAGAATCCTTCACTTTTTGGGCTTATCAGTACATGTGCAATTCATCGGTCTTTTCAAATTTGAGATAGCATTCGACCAAATATGCTGCATCATTAGAATGGCATAAAATTCAATGGATGTAGCAATATTTTTTTCCTACAATCAGCGCATTTGCAACATGTATTTAGCGTCAACTATACCTGGTAACAACAAGCCGATCATTAACAGGGCAAAGCTCAAGACAACGAAGCTTCCTCCTGTGTTGGCTCGAGACCAAGGAGCCGTCATGAAACCTAAGCACCGCCGCAGATGATGACTTCTTCACGCTCTGAATCAAATTCTCATGATCCTTCTGTTCTGTAAACCAGGGGGGAAACAAGACGGCACGTTAACGAAGATCAGATTTGATCGTCCTAGTTCTCCTAACATGGAAAATCCGCAGGACTAACCAATCTTTCTCTTGGGTTTCTTCTGCTCTGTACTCGGTCG
This sequence comes from Raddia guianensis, assembly GCA_036346415.1. Lineage (NCBI taxonomy): Eukaryota > Viridiplantae > Streptophyta > Magnoliopsida > Poales > Poaceae > Raddia > Raddia guianensis. The sequence goes on from CM070536.1 coordinate 59,085,949, forward strand.
CTCGGGTGGCGCCGGTGATGGCGATGGCGATGAAGGGGACGGCGGGGCGGCACCCTTCTTCAGCGCGGGGATGGGCTCTGGGCGCGGCGCAGGCCGCGGGGCCGGCCGGGTGTTGGCCCCTGGGATGACAAGCTGCGGCCTGGCCGCCGGCTGCGGCGCCAAGGGAACCTTCTGGTCAGGCGGGGGCGGCTTAGGGTCCGTCTGGCTCGGAGGCGGCGGCTTGCGATTGGTCACGCGATCACGGTATCGGGCGTACCGCGATCGCGCCTCCGCCAGCTTCTGCTCGGCGGTGTCCAGCTGCGGCGCACGGCGGGCATCAAGATCTCAACTTTATCGTCGGCAAAGGGCAAAGGGGGCGGGACGAGGCGCGGGCTTACCAAGGACTGGTAGTGTAGGAGCTTGAGCTTGCAGCGCTCGACTTCGCGCTCGCGGTGTTCGATGAGGGCGAGCACCGCATCTTCCGTGATGTCATCCTCCTCCGGCCCGGCGGCGACGGCGGCGGCGGCAGATGGTGGGGGTTTAGGGGCGGAGCCATTGCAGGAGGGGGTCGGCCGGTAGGCGGCGACGCAGTCGTCCTTCTCGAGCTTGGGCTTCTTGAGCGCCCGGTGGTCGGCCATGGCGGCGGCCAACGGCGGAAGAAGGGCGCGGCAAGCGGAGCGGGAAGGGGCGCGGCCGCGCGTGTGAAATGGGACTCGGCTTCACCTGGTTCCAGTTCTGGTTGCACCTGCCACTAGCGTGATGGGCAGCTGCCGGTCTTGGCTCGCGCCGCCCATCGGAAATTCGGAATTTGGAAAGCTTCTTGTCAGGGTTTCCATGTCCGGTTATTGTGCACGGACGCGATGCAAAATGGGTTATTGTCCATTGCAGTTGTGTCGCTACGTGGGTCATGTCCTTTGCAGTAAGTCAAAGGATTCGGTTCCTACAATGATAGGTGTCTTCGACCCCATTTTTTCTGATTTCGTTCTCTTCCACGTTTCCTTCCCCTATTCATTTCCTATCATCTTCAACGACATCCGTCTGAAGAAACTTACAAATAAAATAGAGAGACTTTTCTTCAAAACGGAACACACGAAGAAATTTCTTCTGAAAAGAACCATAAAGAAATTATGTTGGAGAATTTGTCTCCACGGGGTTTTCTTGTCACCCCCCCTATCTCTCCCACAACAAAAAATTCCTCAACTTCAGTCTCTCTCCTCTTCGAGCGTCATCCACCACAAGAAGCCCGTTGACCAGGCATCCTTTACCAAGATCTTTGGCAACCTCCACTTCCAAGAGAAGGTCGATGTCGCAGCGGCACCTGCTGCATGAGCCCTGCCACTATTAGAATTGTAGCACCCGAGCGCGCGATATTCCGTAACACCAGAGGCGCGATATTTGGTAACAACGTTCAGAATTGTTGCATACATCTGAGTGGCTCTGACTATGGGGTGATTCTTCCCAAATAGCACAAGAACACTAGACCACCTAGGTCAAGACCACAAGCCAGGCGCTGACACCTGCACGTTCGGCACTATAGCTAGGTCATCATGAGAAGTTACACCAGGGGTGCCCCTATTTATTGTGGAGATCAGGATATGAGTCCGATCCTAACATGACCCTCTCTTGCCAATTACAACTTAGAGTCCATATAACCGACTTATACACGTATTTGTCATAAACTCTAACAAAGATATTAGAAAACTCTAAACATCGTGCGTCTAAACTGGACGGACGTTTACGTCAAGGGATCAACATGTGTGGAGTCACACAGCGCCCACGTGAGGAGCAACGTGGTGGCTCCATGCTCTACCCAGTTCCCTTTCGTGTTTTTCCCCACTGCCCTCTGTTGTCTTTGCATGAGCCCCATGGCTGTAGCATTGCCACAGATGGTGTCATGGCTTGACGTCGCCAACACCGAGAACAGCAAGGATGCCGCTTACTCCTCCGAGCACTGTCGTCGCCTCGTCCTCCAAGGAGCCCGTCATTATTGCCTGCTCCTTCGACGCCTCGCCCTCGAGTCGGCTATCCTCCATAGATCCAGTCCAACACGTGCATGGCGCATCCATCCCTAAACATCTAGCGCCATGGCCGTGACTTCTCCTCCACTCTTCCCCTCCTCCTTCTTAGAGCCCTTCGTCGCTGCATCCAAAGGTGGATTTAATTGCTTTTTTGCCACTCTCCAAGGAGTACCGTCATTGTGGCCATCGCCCACTGCCTTGTTTGAGCAGCAAGGAGACAATCAGAATTGTTGTCTACGTTTGACGGGTTCTGACTATGGATGCTTTTTCCCAAACAGCACAAGCACACCGGACCACCCATATCACTGCCACAAGCCGGGCGCCGACACCTGTGCGTTCAACGCTATAGCTAGGTCATCATGACAAGTTACACTAGGGGTGCCTCTATTTATAGTGGAGATTAGGATATGAGTCCGACCCTGACATAACCTTCTCTTGCCTATTACAACTTAGAGTGCACATAACCAGAAGACCCGAGATAGGCGGTTAGATGGGGGTGATGACGCTTTCTTTTTACAATACGCAACCCCTCTAATCACTTTGCACAAAACAACTTTGTGTCGATAGTCGAACCGTGACGGAATTCAAATTTCATGTGCCACACCATGTGCACAGCAAAGGGGGTGATGCCCATGGGGACAAAGTGGGTGAGAATTAGGTCTCTGTGACAACTTTCCACCTCCTCAACCAGCTAAGGCAATTAGAGACAAGACAAAGCATTCAAACCACTAAAGTTGCTTTATCAAAAACAAAATGCAGATTCCCAAAAACTTATATTGGAAGGAGAGGAAGGTTCCTGCCCTTAGGAGGCTCTAGGATTTTTCAAATTTTTTCTATACCCAGGGGGGTGAGTCCTGATGCTTCCATTCAAATTTGAGCCTCCAATTCCATCCATAGAAAATACAAAAAAATAAATACCAAGAACTATCATGAATACAGATCTAAAAGTTTGAGGCTTGATATTCACCTCATAGATCTCAAATCAAGAAACCAGTGACCTTGCAAACTCACCTCGTAGAGGGATCAACACGTGTGGAGTCATACAGAGCCTACACGAGGAGCAACGTGGTAGGCCCCATGCTCTACTCAGTGCCATCTGTGTTTTCTCCTATGGCCTACGCTGTGCTGATCCTACGTTGTGCTCATCGATCCAAACTAGCTGACGGAGGGCGCGGTGCTCCTCATACGGTGGAATTTTCTTATTTGCATTAGGAGGATCATCCTCTATTTGCAAGGAACTTTAGAAAAATTTGGATTTTTGCTTATTTAATTTTGTATTTTTTTCTCGTGTAACTTTTTTATTTGCATCAGAAGATTTGTTTTGAACAATAATAAAACATGGGTCCACATACGCTGCTTTGTGTCATGCCGGCCTAGGCCCGCTCCAAGACGTGTTGTGTCGTGCCTCGGGCTGGGCCAAAACACCGGGCCTCGTGTTGGCCCATTTGGCCCAGCCCATCTGGCCATCTATAGGTCCCATTAGCACATTGTCAGATTTCAATGGTTTTTCTTCAAGTTTCATCGATAGATTAGCCAAGTTTCATTAGACATTCTTAAAGTTTACCAGTAGATTAGCCAAGTTCTATTGGTTATTCATCAAGTTTAATTTGTACATTATGTCTATCTCCTAAGGTTCAATACATGGGGTATATATAGTGCCGACAACCTAGCTAACATTACCTAGGTCGGTGTAGTCCTTGACAAATATGAGCTGAACTTGATCTTCAAGATGCCTTAAGGTCTTCCATACCAGGACAACATTGCCTTCGATAGTACATCAATCTTGTAGATAACTTTAAGCTTTGCAAGGAAGCTCACAAAGGCAGTGTCATGCAACCGGAGCACAATACTTGTCATATCCAAAGTAAGACCCAGACGGGTCGTACCTTACGAAGGGCACTATCCGAGCTAGAGCTTGAAAGGGATATGCCCTAGATCAATAATAGTGATGATTGTACCACGTCTTTGTTCATGTGCATATGATAAAATTGTTCATCGGTTCACTGAATAAATGTCATGACTTTTTCCATTGGGTACGACTTGATTGTGTTTGTTAAGTAACATTATTCTAAACGGGTCCCTAATCCATATCATTACGGGGAGCGGTTATGATTTGATTAGCATACGTATTGGGTGATGGTAATGTTTTACATACCATAGATATAGAGATATCAAACCAATAGTATAGACGCATGTTGGAGAACATGTGCAATTGGACAGACCTACTCCGAGACGCTATGAGTTGTTATCTCTTATAGCGCCATCAGCGTATAGTCTCCAGTGGTACGCCTATATGGTCCTTAGACCTGAGATTGTAATGGATGCCCAGCATGTTAACTCGTATACTTTGCTATTATTAAACTCTACACCGTAACAGGGTAGTTATAAAGGTGACTACTAAGTATGTCATGGTACAAAGCTAGGGGTGTGATAATCAAGATGGAATTTACCCCTATTTGATAACAAGAAAGATACCTCTGAGCCCCTCGTGTGGATGGATAGGAAAAGCGCACGGCCGTGCTAATATGACTAAGGAGTTAGTCATGGTATGTATCTATTCCACTGTCGAGTGAAGTGGTCAAGCTATCAACAAGAGTGGAGCGCATATCGCCTTGAGCTTGACTGGTATCGGGTGGCAAAGGGATCAGTATGTGAGTGTATCAAGGTTCAGCCGAATATTGATTCTGTGCATTCGGGGGTCAACACGTACTGCTAGGTGCTGCTGTTGATCAGTGGGTTGAAAACGGGTTTTTGGATCCACGGCCGACTTGTACTGAACCTAATGGGTCACACACTTAATGGGTTGGAATTGTTTAACGGGTTTGTACGTGGATTTGATCTGCGTAGGAGATAGAACCCTAGCGAGCCGAAGCCCGCTGGCGTGACTATATAAGGAGAGGCATAGGGGCGGCGATAAAATATGAGTTGAGCCTTCACCACGCCCAGCTGTCGCGCGCCCCTCCTGCTCTCCAAAAACCCTAGCCGTACGGCGAGGTGTTAGCACACCCCGTGAAGCGTTCCTGCTCGGTACGTGTGGATACCGCTAGAGGCACTGTCGTATGCGAACACGCTGTTCGGTTGGATTGTCGGCGAGCACTCGGCGAACACTGGCGAGCACTCGGTGGTGATCTGGACGAGTACGTCTACTTCCTCTACGCACGAGAAACTGCTTCCGCTGCATCTGCGCGTCAAGGGTAACTATCTGTGATCCTCTACATGCATGTGCTCTTGACTGATTCGTGATAGAAAATTTTGATTTTGCACTCGTGTAGCCTACCCGTTTTCCAGCAAAGGTAACCAAGGACTCTTGGGCTCCGAGCCATGGATGGCTTGGGGCATGCTAAGTGAAGCCCAATCACTACCAGGACAGATGATCCAGGCTCTTTCTATGTCTAGGCGATGGACGTCCGAGATAGATCACGCACTCTACCCACATACAAGCACAACTTGATACAAGTGGCCTCTCCATGTCCATACACTCTGGTTGCGGTTAGTACTGACTTAGCAGCTTAGTTTCCATCGCCCTCGACCGCTTGCCAAGCCTCAAATCCTCACGCCAGCTAAGTCTATCATCAACATCATCCTTGTGATCCCCAATTGCAAGTCTAACCATCCCGCACGACCTCCTTGCCATTCTGGACCACTGAAACCGCCAATTCACATCCTGACATGTCGCCGACCACAATCCACTTATATCACGCGAATTAGTCCATCCAAAAACCCATACTTTCCTTGTCCACTTGCAAGTTAGTCCATTTACATTATCAATTACTCATTAGATGAGTGCCAAATCAAAGCATTCACAAAATTCCACAAAAATACCCATTTTCATTCACTTCCTAACACAACACAACAGTAACCTTTTTTTATATTTTTTTACGTAGCTCCGATGAAAAAGTCGTCAAAACGACAAAGTTACGTTTCGAAATTCTATTCTCTACAGTTTTCATGTACTACCTCCGTTTTTTTTGTTTGACGCCTTTGACTTTTTGACACGCCTTTGACCATTCGTCTTATTCAAATTATTTTTGTAAATATCATTTATTTTGTTGTGATTTGTTTTATCAATAGTGGTACTTTAAATATGTTTTATTTTTTTACATCTTTGTACAAAATTTTTGAATAAGACAAATGGTCAAAAACGTACCAAAAAGTTAAAGGCGTCAAATAAAAAAAACGGAGGGAGTACATCATTTAATTTTTAGAACGTGGGTATACCACCGAAAATGCGAAAAAAGCAACCGTAGAACATGGGGAGACCTCCGAGAATGCGAAAAAAAGCAACCGGGCAAAACTGACAGGGTCCAATGATTATTAGATAGGGTCCAATGAAACCAGAAAACAAACCCACAGGAGTGTTTGCCGCTGAAGTTCGGTGGACCCTGAAACTGCCCAAAACGGGTTGGTAACGCACCATAGGCCGCCGGGCTTCGGACGGGTCCGATGAACCCATTTTCGGCTCAAAACATTCAAACCCTCATCTAGATCAATTTGTCAACCAAAATCTCAACACAAGGGTTCAAAAACATTGTCAAATACTCATCACGAACGAGAAATGATGACCTCCAAGTGGTCTCACTGTAAGAATATTTTTGAATGTATGGGACGCTCTCACCAACATTACAACTCAAGTGAGAAGCAACATGGGTAATATCATGCGCCTTGTATTTACAGTGGAGCATGGTATGGATTACAAATGTGCTAATCTCCAGAGCTCAGACTAGTAAGCTTGGCATCTGCCATCTGGTAAGCCGTGATCAACCACAACTTTTTCTTTCTAAATCAGGTGAGGAACCCAGCATAAGATGAGAGGAATTATATTCCCTACAGGGTCTCATCTTCATGGTACAGGTACAAACCAAATCCAAACCTTGCGCAGGCCTTGCAGAATGCCGCTTCTTCTGCAGCAGCCACAGGATCATCAAACCGCTCGTCATGCAGTGAAGTTGTTCCAGCAGCCTCCCTATGAGCCTGAAAACACAGTTTAAATTTCACAGAATATTATCAAACGACAATTTTGTTTCAGTGGAAGTGGTTCATGTTCGTTTGCTGTCCGCACAAACATGCAGTTCAAAAATGAGATCAAGTAGCTGAACCCATGTTTCTTTCAGGGAGATCAAGTGGCTGTTTGAAACACTCTCATGCATGCTACAATTTTAAGGAGCAGAACACTGGAGGCTGAATGAAGGGTATTTGTACAGCGTCTCAACAGCAAATTTTAGATCTGAAAAGTAGAACCCTAAGTCCTGAACTGATAAAAGTCTGGATTGGTAATTTCATAGTCATCAATTGTTAACCATCTGCGACATATTTGTATTGTGTTGGGTGGTTATGAATCCATTTCATACGCCGTTAATCTCCTCACGAATATAACTCAACAACCTAAACCATATTATAGTGGGAAACTGGGGAAGTATGTATTCACTAAGATAGAGCATAGATGGCAGTCAACACAAACAGGAGATAATGGCTAAGTACCTCTCCATCTGTTCCCCGTACTGTGACACGATATACCACTGTCACTTTTCCACTGTCAGTGTAAATAACATCACGGACCTCTCCACACCAACCTGAACATACAGCGCAGTCCAAGAATTATGTAAGTGCGAACAGTTGGCGCATTCAGCATGTTTAAATTCGAGAAATCGATAGGCGGAACAAAGAGCTCAGGCCATCATATAGGGCATCTCAAATATTCAGTTCAGGCACAAAAGCAAACTACTTATGCAGTCTTCATTCTTCAACACAATTTTTTTTTTTTCGGAATGGCATTCTTCAACACAAACTCATCGGTTCACTTGAACGCATAGCTCAATCTCCATGGAATAGCTACGATGGAGATGCACCAGCTCAGAACAATGGCAGCCATAAAGAGAGCTAGATCGACTTCCTGATTACAGCAACGATTATCAGTTTTAGAATGTAGGGAATGGAGAGGCTCACCTGGGGCATAAAAGCTGAGCATCCTGTTGGCATGATACCTGTAAGAAGAAGAAGAAGAACCTATGAGTGATCAGAGCAAGGACGTCCCAATTCTCAGGACTGTATGGGGCATGATTTGGCGACAGTCGGACTGAATTTGGTGGACGGGTGCCAAGATCCGCAATGCCTTAAACCCCCGACTAGATCTGATGGAACACAAGGAAAAGGATGGATCCGTGGAGCTGCAGACACACCGTACCAGGGGATGACGGGGTCGGAAGCGGAGGCGCGGCGGGAGGTGCGGACGATGGTGTCCGGGACGCGCTTGTTGAGATCGCGCAGGATCTCGACGAGCGGGCGCGTGATCCCCGACGGCGCGGCGTCGAGCGGCACGACGTAGTTGGCGTTGGCGGCGGACGCGACAGCGCCCGGCAGCTTCCGACGCGGCGCGGGGGCGGCGACGGCGATGGCGACGGCGGCGCGGCGGCGGAGGGAGGCGGGGAGCGGCGAGGCCCGGAGCCGGAAGGTGGTCTCCATGGTAGGTGAGTAGGGAGTAGGTGGGATGGGAAGGTCGGAAGGAATGGCAAAAGCTTCAGCTCCGCTTCGACGGCGAGGTGGCTATCTGCTCTGCCTGCGACAAATCAGTTTCTCTTTCAAAAAACAAAATACCATTGCATTGCATTGTAGTATCTATGAAAAAGTGTCAATTTAAACCCTCAACTATGTACGTTAGACCATTTTAGTCTCTAACCCTTAATGCCGAACTTATGAAGTCCCTTATGTAGCAAAACCGGGCTTGACCAATTCTTAACCGGTCAAAACAGCGGTATTATGGTTTTCTTACCAACGTGGCGTCTACACGTGTCATTTTAGCACATATGGTGAACAGATTAACCGACATGTCATTACCTCATTATTAATCCCCTCAACTCTCTATTCTTCCAAAAAAAAATCCCTCGGTCTCTCTCTAGAAAAGAGATTCGAGAGAGAAAGTGAAAAATAAAATAATGAGATGTATGTCATGTGGCCATTAAGTCAACAAAAATCCTACATTGATTTCACACAAGCAAAAAACCCTAAAACCACCGACTGACCTGGTCAAAGAACTAATTTGATCCGGTTTTGCTACATGAGGTGTATAACAAGTCCGATAGTGAGGTTTATAAACCAAAGTGGTACAACGGACATAGTTGAGGGACCAAACCAGCACTTTATCCTTGTATCTATCCTGCCCAGCCGATTCTTTTGTAGAAAGAGAATTGCACTGTTGTCTCTTAAACTCGTAGCAAATCTTACTTATCATCCTAGACTTGTAGATTGTGATATCGGCTTCCTAAACTTGTATTCATTTGCACGATTGCCCCCAAAGCCATTAGTGCTCCTGTTAGACGCTGAGGTGGCTGCCTATGTGACTGCTTAAGACCCCCAAACCGTTAAGGCTGCCTAAGGTAGAGGCGCATGATGGCGAGCTCGAGGAGGGGAAGGGAGGCGCTGGCGGAGATCTTAGGGGAGGGGAGCGGTGGAGGGCTCAGGGAGGTGGAGGTGCACGTGGAAAACTCGGGAGAGGCCCAAGTTGGCCCACCAAACACCACACTGAGGAGAGAGAGAGGGACAAATGAAGTAGACGCATATGTGACTAACCATGTCATTATTTAACGACCACATAGGCAACCACTTCAGCGTCTAACGGGAGCCCTAACAGTTTTTGGGGCAACCGTGCAAACGGAGACAAGTTCAGAGGGTCGACATCGCAATTTACAAGTCAAGGGGGCAACAGTGCAATTCTCTCATTATTTAACGGCCACAACAGCACTTGACGGCCACATAGATAGCCACCTTAGCATTTAACGAGTGCCCTAACGATTTTTAGGCAATCGTGCAAACGGAGACAAGTTCAGGGGGCAGATATTGCAATTTACATGTCTAGGGGGCTAAGTAAGATTTGCTGCGAGTTTAGGGAGCAACAGTGCAATTCTCTCTTTGTATAATATCGATGCTAAAAGAGCATCACAAGCTGCTGTGGTGAACGGCTAGTTCTACTCTCTCTTCTTCCTTCACTCTAAAATTTCTTCGTACTATAAATTATTATGAGTGTTTTACATTACCTACTGCATAGCCTAACTGAAAGACCGGTGATGTCGCCTAGAGGGGGGTCAGGCCGGACTGTTCGGTCAGTTGGACCGGACTGTCCGGTCGGACATAAGAGAAATGAATCTGGCTCAAATCCTGACCAAATCCAAGCAAAACATGCACACCACAAACAATGAAACCCGAGCAATACCACAAAAGGCTGATCTAGCACTTAGAACTCAAAGCTCAAGCTCACTCAAGCAAACTAGATCTACAAGTTAGAGTGAGAGCAAACCAATTGAGACACCAAGATTTGTTTCCCGAAGTTCAGATCCTTGAGAGGATCCTACGTCTCCGTTGAGGTAGGCTCGGTTACACTTGAGCCTGGGTCACCAAGACCCTTATCCTCCCGACGTTGCACCAAGCATTCACCGGCTTCTCTCATGAATCCTTTCCTTGCGGAGGCAGAGACAACCTTCACAAACCTCCGGCGGCCAACCACACGAAGATCGGTGGCTCACCGGCGACTCCTTAGCTGGCTAGGAGTCCTCAACCTCCAAAAGTAAAAACTCTCGCAAGAATCGCAGCTTGGAGGTGGCCCTAGTGCTCACAAGATCACTTCACACTTAGATTGGACACTCAAATGGCTTTCTCAACCCTCAAACCTCAAATCCACACAAGGAGCAAGGAGGGGAGAAGCTAGGGTTTGAGCTTTAGAGAGAGAGCAACAGATTTTCTTTTTCAATGGGCTGCCACTGTTTGGGGTAGGTGAGTTGTATATAAAGTCAGTTCCTGCGAACTAGCCATTTGGAAACTTTATAGACTGACCGGACAATCCGGTCTGGAGGACCGGACAGTCCGCTAAATAGGCATTTTTTTTAGCAATTTCAAGACAGAGACTCCCTCTCGTGAATCAGCCGGATACTCCGGAAAAGCCGGACTATCCGGGCAGGACCGTCCGCTAAATCGGTATTTATCGGGGAATTTCAAGACCGAGAGCTCCGCTCGAGAACTGACCGAATACTCCGGTTTAACTAGACAGTCCAAGACGGACTATCCGCTAAATTGGTATTTTGTAGAACTTTGAGACAGAGAGTCCCTCTCGCGAAAACGCCGGACACTCCGAGGTAAAGAGTTACCAGACTATCGGGAATAATATCCCGGACAGTCCGGTCTGACAGTTAAATTTTGGGCTGAGATTTTTTTGTGGCTAAGACTTTGAGTGTCTTAAAAGATAAAGATTTCTTGTGAGCACTAATGACACCTAAAAACTTAGATTATTGCGGGACCCCTCTTAATAGTACAGCTTTGTCCTTAGACTCAAGGAAAAACACGAGAAATTTACAATTTTACACTGAAGTCGTCTATCTTTAGTCACACGGGTCCACTCCATGTCCATAGCCTCAATTCAATGTCAAACCTGAACTTATATCAACAAATTTTATTAGATCTATAACCGGTTGCCATTTATCATTAAAACCTTATAGAGGTCTAGATGCACTTTCAATAACAAGAAAAATGGACTGCCAATGGCCAAACTAATGTGAAAGATTGAAACATACCAAGAGACTTGGCCTTCAATAAAGGTGCATGAAAATTAGCAATCCACGTGCCTGAACCATGACCTTGCCGTTCACCCTTTTTGACTTTTATTTTTCCAAAATCGCTAACCTTTATTGGGTTTCACTCCTAAACTGCCCCAACTTATTTGGGATCTAAAGGCTTTATTGTTGTCATGTAACATCCCAAATTTTCAAAACCAAATTTGGCACGTTAATAATTTCATTAAAATGCATAATTAAAATATTAAACTATTTAAGTGTTGAAAATCATCATGGCATCATCATTGCATGTAACCGTTTTGAAAATGGGTTGGGTCATTAATTTTTAAAGGTATAAATATTTTCAATGGGTGCATTTAGAAGCTTTCAAACCCATGTGAATTTGTCAAAATCTATTTAATATTCGACCTTTGAATAATTATTTAGAAAGAAGAAAAGAGAAAAACAAAATTGGAAAAATTAGAAAACTTTTCTCTCTCACCTTTTCTCTCTCTTCTCTCCTCTCAGACTTTGCAAGCTTATCGCTCAGAACTCAAATTGCCGCTATGAAGTTACTCTCTGCAACCCGCGTGTGTCGTCGGTAGCATCTAGACCACGCCACGACTTCCTCTCGCCGCCACGCCACGCTAAGCGCCCGACCTCGCCGTCTTGTCGCCGCGCTATTGTGCAATAGCACTGTCTTTCGTTGCCTCCGCACTGTGCCATCCGTCGGAGTAAAGTCCGACTTCGCCGTGCCATTCTCAGCTATAAAGTGGAGCTCTGTGCTCCTACCTCCCTTGCTCGGTGCCTGCCGTGCCGTGCTTCTTCTCGTGTCGAAGGAACCCGAAGCATCACCAAGTCAAGAAGGAAGTCGCCGCAGTGGCCTTCATTTCGCCGTTGCCTTGGTAAGCTTCGCTCATCTCTAGGTGCGCTTGAGCTTGGGAAGATGATCCCGGGAGGCCGTAGTCTTCTGCGTGTGCCATGTCGAGCTAGAGCTCCCATGGAAGCCATGCGAGCTAGTTTAGAGCATGCATCGTAGCTATGTATAAAAATACGTATGTCAAGCACGGTCGGCGGATCGCAGACTATAGGGTCCTTTGGGCGCTGAGTGGAGAGGAATCCATTTTTGCAATCGGTTTGGCGAACTGAGGTCGCCACACCGGCTAGCCGAGCTCGATTAGCTCCAATGGCGTGTGTCTTGTGCGTCTTTGTGTTGTCTTTGCATGCATGCTTGGGCTAGCTAGAGCTTGAAGAAGGAGTGCTTTAAGATTAGTGCTTGTGTGTGTGGCTCGATAAATGGAAACGTATTCGATCGTAATACGCTTTTGAGTTCAAAGTGCACACATAAATATAATCCAAAAATTTAATAACTCTCTATTTATATTAATACCTATAACAATAAAAATTAAACTAATCATTTTGCATTAACTAGCAAATAACTAATGATTTTCAAAAACCTTAGAAAAATGATGAAAATATTATTTTGATGCATACACTTGATTTAATAAAATGTAAAAATATAAAATAGTTGTGCATGCATCACATTTCCATGCATATTTATTTCGTGCATGATTTTTAAAACAAAAATCATATATAAATGTTTCCTGTTTGATGGATGTTTATATTATGTTTGTATGTGTTGTCCGCATGGTTAGACCGTCCGCCCAAATCAGCGGTTGCTCCTACCCGTCTTCTGACCAAGGCAAGTCCCCCTTTGATCATGTTGTGAAGCCATTTTCAGTTATTTAGAAAATGTTTATTAGACTTAAAAATATGCATGCTAGTTTAAAAGATAAGTGCCGTATTTGCTAGAAATAGTTATTATGCCAAATAGAAAAGGTAAGAAATATGGTAGGATTAAACCTAAGGCTAAACTACGAATTGCTAATATTTATATACTTGTTGAGGTAGGATAAATGCTTAAAATTATTTATGCGGAATGATTCAATCATTTATGTGAAATGAGAATATTGTTGAGAAATGTTTGGGAAATGATGATTTAAATATAGCGCATCAAGGGTGATGCTTAATAGGAAATGATTTTCCTCTTATCCCAAAATCTTTCCGACTAGGGAGATATTTTGTCAGTTGGTGCAGTGGTGCACCGGGTTTTGTAAACTGGGCCAAAATCTCTACTCTCCCTAGTCTAAGGACTGCTCATCCTATAATCCTATGAACTGAGCCATTACAGTACGACCTCGAGCCCCGGTATGGGACGGGCCCGATCGTCGGTCCTCGTGGTTGATGGTCTTGTGGCGAAACATCGTCTGGGTGCGTAGCCTCTCGAGGGTAAAGCGTACCGCTCTGCAGAAAGTAAAAGCTGTCATGATAGCCGTGCTTTCATGTTATGAGCCTTGAAAGGGTGATTATATGGTAGCTCCTTCATTTTAAAACCAATTTAGAAAAAGGGTTTTGAACAAATGATTTGAGATGAGTAAGGTTTGAGAAGGATTTCGTTTGAGCTAGGGGCCACCGGTGATATTCCGAAATGGGTAACGGCCTATCGGAAAGTGTCGCGCGGAATGGACCTAGCCGGTTTTGAGAAAAGAAAAGAAGAAAGGATTTTGTTCTTGCTATGGCACTGAGGCCAAGTGGCGAGAACCGTTTGAGAAAAGCCCAAAGAAAATATGGAGATATAATGTTTCTAAATCGCTTTGTCAAAACTAGGCTAATAACTGCAATTTCCGCAAAACTGCCCAAGCCATCCATTTGTACTAAACCCCATCTGCATATATCCTCGACTTGCTGAGTACCTTTGTACTCACCCCTATTTCTCCTTCCCCTCTTCCAAAAATTTCAACAGTCGAAGAAGCTCCCTACGACTCGCCATCCGAGGAGGACCCGGACTTCGAGGAGGAGGAGGACTTCGAGGACGAAGAGTAGGGTTGTGTCCTGCCTGCCGCCGCTGTGGAATAGTCTAGTGCTAGAATAAATCGTGCCATGTTAGGCTCTGCGTTACGTGTGTGTAACGCCGTATCTTGGCTGCGTGCCGTGCTTGATGTATTAAATCAGGACTTCGTGGGACGCTTAGTCCCCTATGTTGTAATAATATAACTCAAGGCAATGTACCATTATTGTTGAATTGTGTGTGCTAGCCATGATCTTCGGGACTAGTCTTGTATGCATAATTAGGATTGATCAATTAGACCGGGTCGATAAAAGTGGTATCGAGCCGATCGCTTTAGGACGTAGCCCTAGAATTAGAGACCATATACTTTATAAAGGAAATAATTGTTAAATAAATTCTTAATCTTCGCAATCCATTTTTGCTGATGATCTTTTGAAAAATTGTAGATGCCGTCTTTCGCGTCCGCCCTTGGACTTGGCTACGGAGGTTTCGTGCGCCAGCTGCTGCTGATGCTGAGCACGCTTGGTTTCGGTGACCCTATGTATCATGGGGCCACTACCTTGCGTAAAGGACGCGCATGCTGGGTAGTGTGTGTCACTGTCTTTGCAGCGGGTCCACCGCCTACTCGTGGACCGTTCCGCTACTTTGCCAATCGCGTCAACTGCTCCGACGCCATCCAAGACGTGTCCAGACTTGCTCTACACCGACTCCGCAGTCTGTTCACGTGTGAGCTGCATGTCTCCCCGCTTCGCTACTTTCCCTCTCGTCTGCCTAACGAGCTGTTCAGCATGCTCGTACGGCCGAGGGTGAGAGCGACCCGACGGTGTACCACCTTGCCGAGCTTGTCCAATCCGTGGACGACGCGTACACCATCGCCTTGCGGGAGTTGAACTCTATCTATGACACCAACCGCCAGCTGGAGCAAGCCAAGAAGGAGAGCCGCGAACTTAAAAAGCGTGACTCTTTCCACTTGGTGGAGAAGGTCCAGCTTCGCAAAAGAATCCGTCAGTTGGTTCGCGAGAACCAGCGTCTCCGTGAGAATGCCGCTTCTTCCTCCGGGACTCCTGCTACTGCTGCTTCGACCTCGCGCCCGCAGAAGAAGGAGGTCGGGACAAGTCCCGCGTCCCCGCCTAAGGATCCTGCTGATCTTCCCTTGTGCACCTTCGAGCTCACCCCTAAGGATCTCAAGTTGGATCTGGGTCCTTCCGGAGTGAAAGCTCCGCCTTCCTCTCTTGTTGAGCTCCAAGGCATACCGTTGATGGTTCGATCACCACCGTTTAGTTGGCACCCCGCTGTGGATGCCGACGATGATGATGATGATGACGGGGAAGACCCCGTGGAGTTGGTCTCCGGGTCCGATTGCGACCAGGACTAGCTCATAGCCCCTGTATCCTTTGTTTGGGTCGTTGTCACCCTTTTCTTTTCTTTTCTTTTTCTTTTGCTTTGGGTCTTGTCCGCCGCTTTGCCGCGCTTTGCCGCCGGTCCCCCCCCACTTCAAATATTCGGCCGCCTCTTTAAGAGGGCCGCCCCTTAGATTGATTCGCCGCCGCTTGCTTGCCGCTGCGTTGTTGCATTGCTGCTTGCTTTGCCGCCTTGTCGGTGCCGCCGCCTACTTTGTCTTTGCCGCCCGCCGTGCAGCCGCTTCTCCAGCCGCGATGAGGAGAAGGTCGGAGATTCGCTCCGCGAGTCCTCCTCCTCACCGTTCTGCGAGCCCTCGCCGCTCGGTGAGCCCTCGCCGTTCTCCGAGTCCTCCTCGTCGCGCTCCAAGTCCTCGTCGTTCCCCGAGTCCTCGCCCTCGGCCCGAGCCGAGCGAGTTCCGTCTCTTCCTCGAGGAAATGAGGCACTTTCCGCTATGGATCACCGTGGTAGCCATCCTACTCTGGTTGGTGCTTACCTGGTGGGCCTTGTGGATCCAATCCTATTAGCCGTCCCGACGTATGTCCGTGTAACCCGTAGGTAGTTAGCTCGTGATTTGGGCTGACATACCAGTTTGTGGTATTGCGCCCCTGTTTGTACCCTAAACATTATTATGTGATGTATGTGAATGTGCATTGTGCCAAATTGCATATTTAAAACCATGTTTTGGATGAAAAACGTAACTCCCCTTATGCTTATCTCGTTCCTCTTCTATCTATCAGATGGTGATTGCTCGAGTGGCTGGAAGAAGGGATGTTGCCCGGGGCCGAGGTCATGGAAGTGCCCCGAGCCGAGCAAGTGCCAGCACCAACCTCGTGAGCAAGATCGCTCGATTCGCATGGATCAACATTCTGTTGGAGGACCTCCTCTGTTAGGTTCCTCCTTGACTCCTCCGCCAAATCCTCCACAAAATTCCCAACCAAGATCCCAACCATCCCACCACGAAAATTCTCCGAACATCAAGCCGATTCCAACCACCATCTTCCACCACCACCTCTGAAGAACCCACCACCCGAGAAATCATGCAAATGCAACACCAGATGATCCGCGACTTGATTCAAGAGCGGAATCATCCTCCCGACTCCCTCTCGTGCTCATACACCAGCTCCACCTCCCTATCGTTCCCGTATCAATGACTTCCTTAGGGCTGATCCCCCTAAGTATGCTGGATCCGCTGACTCTCTGGAAGCAGCGGATTGGTTAAAGGAGATTGAGAAAAAGCTCATCATGTTCCAATGTGGTGAGGTTGAGAGTGTTCAGCTCGCAACACATCAGCTCATTGGAGTTGCTGCTGCTTGGTGGGACACGTTCTGTGAAGCCCATGATAACCCTGATGCTATTGAGTGGGCTGAGTTCGTTGAGGCATTTGAAGAGAACTATGTTCCTGATAGTGTTAAGGAGGCTAAAAGAATTGAATTCCACTCCCTCGTGCAAGGAAGCATGACCCTGCAGGAGTACCTCACCAAATTCACACTCTTGGCTCGATATGTTCCAAGGGACGTGAGGAGCGATGCTGATAAGATATATTTCTTTAAGAAAGGCATGGACCCTGAGATACGTGCCTTGATTGACTCCTCTGAATTCCCCACTTTCAAGCAAATGTTTGCCCGAGCGGTTAAACAAGAGGAAAACCGTCGCCAGTGCCTGGCTGCCCGAAAGAAGAAGAGGGCCCATGAGGATAGCCATTCCTCTGGAAGTTCTCGTTTCAAGATCAAGCGCTCTCGTGATCGTGGGCATGTCATCCCTCCGCCTCAAGACTCAGTGGGTCGATCGCGACACTGCTCCTCGCCACCTCCACCAGTTCGCACCCAAGTCTCCACCTCTCAAAAGAAAGATATCTCCACCATAAAGTGCTTTGCTTGCCAGCAGTTGGGTCACTATGCCAGCTCGTGTCCCAATAAAAATCCTGAGCCTCAAGGAAAGCCTGCTGCTCCGCGACTCCTGTCTTCTGGGATGGGTCGCGGGAACTTCCAACCTGCAAGATCTGCTCCTGCTGTTGGACGTGGGCGTGGGAACCACGTCACTGCTGAGGACGCCCACGCCGATCCCAATGTGGTGATGGGTAAGTTTTTCATAAGTGCGATGCTCGCATCGCTCTTTTCGATTCTCGGTGCAACGATTCATTCATCTCAAAGATCTTTTGTCAAAAATCATGAGTTGAAAAGCGATGCAATCAAGAATCCAATGCTAATTAAATCCCCGGGAAAAGTCATGAGGTCCACTTTGATGTGCCCCGGGGTTGAGCTAAAAATTCAAGACACCGAGTTCTTGGCAGACTTGGTGGTTATAAACTCAAGAGGAATTGAAGTGATTCTGGGTATGGATTGGTTAACCAAAAATAAAGGTCAAATAGATCATGCCACCAAAACAGTAAAATTAATTAATAGTGTTGGACAGGAGGTCCAATTCATCGCAAATCCTTTCCCCTCTGATCTAATCACCCTTAATAAGTTGGAGGCCTCTTCCCTGAAAACCATAGCTGTGGTAAAGGATTTCCCCGATGTGTTCCCGGACGAGCTACCTGGAATGCCCCCTGATCGGGAAATTGAATTTGTGATAAATCTGGTCCCTGGCACTGGTCCTATCTCCCAAAGACCTTATCGCCTATCTGCCAATCTAATGGCTGAATTGAAGAAACAAATTGAAGAATTGCAAGAAAAAGGATTTATCCGACCAAGTGTTTCTTGGGAGCACCCGTGATCTTCGTAAAAAGAAAGACGGATCTCCGCATGTGCATAGATTATCGATCTCTAAATGAAGTAACAATTAAGAATAAATACCCTCTTCCCAGAATTGATGATCTGTTTGATCAAATGAAAGGAGCTTGTATCTTCTCAAAAATCGACCTGAGGTCTGGTTATCACCAAATAAAAATTAAAGATTCCGACATTCCAAAAACGACTTTCACCGCAAGATATGGCCTCTATGAGTTCACGGTGATGTCGTTTGGTCGACCAACGCCCGCCATATTTCATGAATCTAATGAATAAAGTGTTCATGGATTTTCGGACAACTTTGTGGTGGTATTCATCGATGATATTCTAATCTTTTCTAAATCGGAAGAGGAGCATGAAATTCATCTTAGAAAGGTTACGAGAGGTTAAGAGAAAATCGGTTGTATGCCAAAGTCGAGCAAGTGCGAGTTCGGATGAAGGAAGTGATTTTCCTTGGTCATGTGATATCGGTAGGAGGTGTTGCAGTGGACCCGGAAAAAGTCACCGCGGTTGTTGAGTGGAAGCAACCGAAGTCTGTAAAACAAGTGAGAAGTTTTCTTGGATTGGCGGGATATTACCGTCGGTTCATTGAAAATTTTTCAAAAATCTCTCGTCCTTTGACAAATCTTCTTAAAAAGGAAAATAAATTTGAGTGGAATGATAAGTGTGAAGCTAGTTTTCAAGAGTTGAAAAGGCTATTAACTTCCGCTCCGGTGTTAATCTTGCCTGATGTCCATAAGGATTTTGAGGTATTTTGCGATGCATCTAGGCAAGGCCTAGGTTGCGTGCTGATGCAAGAAAGGAGAGTTGTTGCTTACGCATCAAGACAGCTCAAACCTCATGAATGTAATTATCCCACTCATGATCTTGAGCTAGCATTTGTGGTTCACGCTCTAAAAATCTGGAGACACTATTTAATTGGCAATAGAACCGAAATATTTACCGATCACAAAAGTCTCAAATATATATTCACTCAACCTGATCTCAATCTAAGACAAAGAAGATGGTTGGAATTAATCAAGGACTATGATGTGGGAATCCATTATCATCCTGGCAAGGCCAATGTGGTGGCCGATGCCTTAAGCCGGCGTTCCAGTTGCAATCATCTCATGCTTAAAGAAGATCAACCTGAGTTATACAAAGAATTATCTGACCTCAACTTGGAAATGGTTGAGGTAGGCCAAATAAATATACTTGAATTACAACCCACCTTAATAAATCAAATTAAAGAAGCGCAGAAAGGTGATGATGAAGTTCTTGAAATTAAAGAGAAGCTTAAAAAGAATAAGGCACCAGATTTTTCCATGGATGAAGAAGGAGTACTCTGGTTTAAAAAGAGAATCTTCGTACCAAACAATAAATCTCTTAAAGAAGTCATTTTAAAGGAAGCTCATGAAAGCCCAATTTCTATCCATCCTGGAAGTACCAAGATGCATGCTGATCTGAAAACCACTTACTGGTGGACTGGAATGAAAAGAGATATTGCCGAGTATGTCGCTCTCTGCGACATCTGCCAAAGAGTGAAGGCCGAGCATCAAAGGCTCATTGGTCTGTTGTAACCGCCAAGGTTCCCGAATGGAAGTGGGAAGAAGTGGGGATGGACTTCATTGTCGGGCTACCTAAAACTCAATCCGCTATGACTCCATCTGGGTAATCGCCGATCGTCTCACTAAAGTTGCACACTTCATCCTGTCCAACCACCTACACCGGAGGCAAGTTGGCCGAGCTGTACATGAGCAAGATAGTCTGCATCTACATGGGGTGCCAAAGAAGATTGTCTCGACCGAGGTACCCAATTCACCTCAACTCTGGGACAAGCTCCATGAGTCGCTGGTACCCATCTGAATTTCAAGATCGCCTTTCACCCTCGCATCGATGGCGGTGACCGAAGAGTTAACCAAATACTTGAGGATATGTTGAGGGCAAGTGCCTAGCCAACCCCACAAGTGGGATAAGCAATTGCCATATCTTTGAGTTTTCCTACAATAACAATCACCGACCAAGCATCCAAATGACACCTTATGAAGCCTCAGATGGAAGAAAGTGTCGTATTCTCTCAGTCTTGGCAAGAGATCTGGTGAGATAAAGGTATTTGGTTTGGATATCTTGCAAGAGGCCGAAAAGCAAGTGAAGCAAATCCAAGAAAGGCTGAAGGCAGCCCAGTCTAGGCAGAAAAGTTATGTTGACAATCGTCGGCGTGACTTAAAGTTTGCCAAAGGTGATTTCGTATCTCGGGTGTCCCCTCTGAAAGGCATGCGTAGATTCCGTGTGAGCGAAAGCTAGCACCAAAATATATTGGTCCTTTCCAAATGTTAGCCCGAAGGGGTGAGGTGGCATACCACTGGGCGAGTATTCGTCCGATGTGCACAATGTGTTCCATGTCTCTCAATTAAAGAAATGTCTCCGTGCCCGAGGAGAGCGGTTGTTATTGGACAAAGCAGACCTGACTGATTTGACACTTAAAGAATATCCGTCAAGATTTTGATGTGGCTATGCGCAAAACCCGAGAAAAATGTTTCGGTTTTGCCGTGTTCGATGGAGTAACCACTCGAGGCGAAGTTACTTGGGAGCGTGAAGAGGATCTTGGCGAAGTTCGAGTTATTTCGAAGAATCCGAATCTCGGGACGAGATTCTCCTTAAGGGGGGAAGGTTTGTAACATCCCAAATTTTCAAAACCAAATTTGGCACGTTAATAATTTCATTAAAATGCATAATTAAAATATTAAACTATTTAAGTGTTGAAAATCATCATGGCATCATCATTGCATGTAACCGTTTTGAAAATGGGTTGGGTCATTAATTTTAAAGGTATAAATATTTTCAATGGGTGCATTTAGAAGCTTTCAAACCCATGTGAATTTGTCAAAATCTATTTAATATTCGACCTTTGAATAATTATTTAGAAAGAAGAAAAGAGAAAACAAAATTGGAAAAATTAGAAAACTTTTCTCTCACCTTTTCTCTCTCTTCTCCTCTCAGACCGCAAGCTTATCACTCCAGAACTCAAATTGCCGCTATGAAGTTACTCTCAGAAACTCGCAGGCGTCGTCGGCAAGATCTAGACCACGCCACGACTTCCTCTCGCCGCCACGCCACGCTAAGCGCCCGACTCGCCGTCTTGTCGCCATTGCTATTGTGCAATAGCACCTGTCTTCGTTGCCTCCACATTGTGCCATCCGTCGGAGTAAAGTCCGGCCTTCGCCGTGCCATTCTCAGCTATAAAGTGGAGCTCGTGCTCCTACCTCCCTTGCTCTCGGTGCCTGCCGCGTCGTGCTTCTTCTCGTGTCGAAGGAACCCAAGCATCACCAAGTCAAGAAGGAAGTCGCCGCCAGAAGGCCATTTCGCCGCTGCCTTGGTAAGCTTCGCTCATCTCTAGGTGCGCTTGAGCTTGGGAAGATGATCCCGGGAGGCCGAGTCTTCCTGCGTGTGCTATGTCGAGCTAGAGCTCCCATGGAAGCCATGCGAGCTAGTTTAGAGCATGCATCGTAGCTATGTATAAAAATACGATGTCAAGCACGGTCGGCGGATCGCCAGACTATAGGGTCCTTTGGAGGCGCCGAGTGGAGAGGAATCCATTTTTGTAAATCGGTTTGGCTTAATCTGAGGTCGCCACACCGGTAAAGTAGCCGAGCCCGATTAGCTCCAATGGCGTGTGTCTTTGTGCGTGTTGTGTTGTCTTTGCATGCATGCTTGGGCTAGCTAGAGCTTGAAGAAGGAGTGCTTTAAGATTAGTGCTTGTGTGTGTGGCTCTGATAAATGGAAACGTATTCGATCAGAATACGCTTTTCAGAGTTCAAAGTGCACACATAAATATAATCCAAAAATTTAATAACTCTCTATTTATATTAATACCTATAACAATAAAAATTAAACTAATCATTTTGCATTAACTAGCAAATAACTAATGATTTTCAAAACCTTAGAAAAATGATGAAAATATTATTTTGATGCATACACTTGATTTAATAAAATGTAAAAATATAAAATAGTTGTGCATGCATCACATTTCCATGCATATTTATTTCGTGCATGATTTTTAAAACAAAAATCATATATAAATGTTTCCTGCTTGATGGATGTTTATATTATGTCAGTATGTGTTGTCCGCATGGTTAGACCGCCCATCGCCGCGGTTGCTCCTACCCGCCTTCTTGACCAAGGCAAGTCCCCTTTGATCATGTTGTGAAGCCATTTTCAGTTATTTAGAAAATGTTTATTAGACTTAAAATATGCATGCTAGTTTAAAAGATAAGTGCCGATTTGCTAGAAATAGTTATTATGCCAAATAGAAAAGGTAAGAAATATGGTAGGATTAAACCTAAGGCTAAACTACTAATTGCTAATATTTATATACTTGTTGAGGTAGGATAAATGCTTAAAATTATTTATATGAATGATTCAATCATTTATGTGAAATGAGAATATTGTTGAGAAATGTTTGGGAAATGATGATTTAAATATAGCGCATCAAGGGTGATGCTTAATAGGAAATGATTTTCCTCTTATCCCAAAATCTTTCCGACTAGGGAGATATTTTGTCGGTTAGTGCAAGGTGCACCGGTTTTGTAAACCGGGCCAAAATCTCTACTCTCCCTAGTCTAAGGACCGCCATCCTATAATCCTATGAATCGAGCCATTACAAGACGACCTCGAGCCCGGTATGGGACGGGCCCGATCGTCGGTCCTCGTGGTTGATGGTCTTGTGGTAAACATCGTCTGGGCGCGTAGCCTCTCGAGGGTAAAGCGCACCGCTCTGCAGAGTTAAAACCGTCATGATAGCCGTGCTTTCATCATGTTATGAGCGCCAAGGACTGATTATATGGTAGCTCCTTCATTTTAAAACCAATTTAGAAAAGGGTTTTGAACAAATGATTTGAGATGAGTAAGGTTTGAGAAGGATTTCGTTTGAGCTAGGGGCCACCGGTGATATTCAAATGGGTAACGGCCTATCGGAAAGTGTCATGGAATGGACCTAGCCGGTTTTGAGAAAAGAAAAGAAGAAAGGATTTTGTTCTTGCTATGGCATCGAGGCCAAGTGGCGAGAACCGCTTGAGAAAAGCCCAAAGAAAATATGGAGATATAATGTTTCTAAATCGCTTTGTCAAAACTAGGCTAATAAGCGCAATTTCCGCAAAACTGTCCAAGCCATCCATTTGTACTAAACCCCATCTGTGATATATCCTCGACTTGTCGAGTACCTTTGTACTCACCCCTATTTCTCCTTCCCTCTTCAAAAAATTTCAACAATCGAAGAAGTTTCACGACTCGCCATCCGGGAGGACCCGGACTTCGAGGAGGAGGAGGACTTCGAGGACTAAGAGTAGGGTTGTGTCTCGCCGCCGCCGCTGTGGAATAGTCTAGCTGCTAGAATAAATCGTGCCATGTTAGGCTCTGCGCTACTGTGTGTAACGCAGTATCTTGGCCCTGCGTGCGTGCTTGATGTATTAAATCGTGACTTCGTGGGACGCTTAGTCCCCTATGTTGTAATAATATAACTCAAGGCAATGTACCATTATTGTTGAATTGTGTGTGCTAGCCATGATCTTCGGGACTAGTATCAGATGCACAATTAGGATTCGATCAATTAGACCGGTCCCGATAAAAGTGGTATCGAGTCGATCGGCTTTAGGACGAGCCCTAGAATTAGAGACCATATACTTTATAAAGGAAATAATTGTTAAATAAATTCTTAATCTTCGCAATCCATTTTTGCCGATGATCTTTTGAAAATTGTAGATGCCGTCTTTTCGCCCGCCTTGGACTTGGCTACGGAGGTTTCAGGCGCCACCGCCGCCGATCGAGCACGCTTGGTTTCGTGACCCTATGTATCATGGGGCCACTACCTTGCGTAAAGGACGCGATGCCGGGTAGTGTGTGTCATTTGTTTTGCAGCTGGTCCACCGCCTACTCGTGGACCGCTCCGCATTACTCGCTAATCGCGTCAATCGCCCGACGCCATCCAAGACGTGTCAGACTTGTTTCTACACCGACTCATGATCTTCACGCGTGAGCTGCATGTCTCCCCGCTTCGCTACTTTCCCTCTCGTCTGCCTAACGAGCTGTTCAGCCATGCTCGTACGGCAGAGCCGATATGGAAACTGTTGGAGATAAGTGCACTTTTAGGTTCTCCCTATCTCTCCTTAACACATCCCACAATTTTCATTAGTGTTTCTCACCTCCAATTAGAAGTATGGCACTAAAAGTTTCCTACTCCACCTTCCATACATGGCTTTTTGAGATTTTTAACATACATGGGCCTCACCCATGTATTCTAACAACTCTCATTAAATCTCAAAGTCCCATGTGAGATTTGTCCATTCTAACTCTTGTTTTAATACTAGTGTTTCGGTGAAGACCTTGTTAGGGTTGAACATCTACCTAGAGCCCTAAGCTACACTTATCCATAACTTCAACAATGGGCTACGCCTTAGAATGCAAGTTTTTTTGTGGACAAGTTTCACTTAAAGTCGGTTTAGTACTTAGCTGCCAACAGCCTACCCCTCGGGTGGAGCATATAAAATGTACTCACCTGGTCTCTTCATGTACTAGATATAAACCTGAATCTCATAGACTGTGAATAATAGTCAGGCTCACATGGTTGTGTTCTATCAAGAACATCCTGTAGGATGGCATCTTCGCTTTTTAAAGCAAACACAACACAATAAGGCGAATGCCGACTTGCCTTACAATTTTTTGATAGTATAACATCTTAGCTTGGAGTAAATATAATATTATGATAATTTTATGGGGACACTTTAGCGAGGCGAAAAGGATAGTTGGTTCAAATCGATGATTTTGGTTTTCGATTTTTCAAACTCAATGCGAAGTATGGAAGATTTTGTAGTTCGTGAATTACCATAGCCCAACTCCAATATAAATATAACATTATGATAATTTTGTAGAAGAATTTTTCCACATAACTTTTTGTAGAAGAATTTTTCCACATAACTTTTAAATGTTCCATCTATATATATTTGTATTACAAAGCCCTTATTGGCTAAACCTAGGTTGTGCCACATGATGCATCTCGATTGCAACATGTGTCACAACCAAGGAAGCCACGCAAGGAAGCAACTCCGTCGGATACCGGACAACGTCTGCTGAACTAGCGTTACGCCAATCCAGAGCCTTCAGACAGCGACCCAAGAACAAATCCCAGAAAAACTAACACCACCGGACACAGTCCAAGGCCCATTGAACAAAGTCCGATGGGGACCAAACCCTACGATCGCATTTGGTTGCAAAAGTGTCACAACCTAGGTGTTGACACCCAAATTTGGCATAAAATCGGATATTCAGAAAAGGCCAAAAATGTTGGAGTTATTGGGCCAAATCGGAAGTGGGCTTCATCGGCATAAAAGAAAATATATTGAAGAATCCCGATGGTTACAAGACTTCGGAAGAGATATGATCTGATCGGAAGCGCGATGCGGTGAAATAGGTCGTATCGGTATCATCTTTGTAATAGTATAAATACGACCTTAGGCCTCGAGAATTCACACATCATGCTCAATACACAAACTACTTTCTCGAATCCGATCGACCTCGTCGAAAGGCTTTAACTCGCAGGTAGAGCTATCTCGATGGGATAATCGATTCTCTCATTGTAACCCGTATACATGGCTGCATCATCTCGAC
Organism: Raddia guianensis; assembly: GCA_036346415.1. Lineage (NCBI taxonomy): Eukaryota > Viridiplantae > Streptophyta > Magnoliopsida > Poales > Poaceae > Raddia > Raddia guianensis. Next base: position 59,112,095 of record CM070536.1, read on the forward strand.
CTCATGTATGCAAAGCATGTTAAACTGTCTCAGGATTTACCGATCTTTAATGTGTTATCGCATGTTGCACTGTCTCGATTTAATCGATCTGTAATGTGTGTTTATCCAGCAATGCCGATTGTCAAGTATCTTGTACGCTTTTCTTAAATCTGATATATGCGACTGCCTCGTTTAATCGATCTTGCGTATGCCATTGTTTGAGATTTTGCATATATAGATGTTTGCCGATTAGTATTGTATTTACCTTCACCAGTATTAAACTTTTAAACCGATCTATTGGTTTATATCTCGTCCTAGATTTGAATACTGTCTTGGCCCGACCAATCTATTTGATATATTCCTTAATTTAATCCGATATATTGAATGAGAAGTTTATTGCTGACGTTACATAAAATACCAAAAAGAAATAGAGGATTTATAATTGAATTTCATTTACATTAAACCGCTCTATCAGGCATTAAGCCGATAAATCTTGTAATCGAGTTCATTAAAGCCGATTACAAAAAACCTGATCTGGCTATACCGAAAAGCCGATTAGGGTTATTTTACTGACGATTTCTCCTTGTCAATTTACAGGTCAAATTGACTGGCACGTTTGGTCTTTAGTTGCGACGCAATCACTAGATTGACGCTTCTGCACGTGTGTTCATAGAAAGTCCATTTTTTGTGTCAACATACTTTTTGGCACGCCCGGTGGGACCCCAAGGATAAAGATCAACAACATGACGCGTACCGACACCGAGACGGCGTTGGAGGTGCTCAAGCTCGCTGCTGAGGCAGTGACATTTGACGAGTTGAGCCCAGATCAGAAAAAGGAAATTGAAGATAGGTTCGCAGAGATCCATGAAGAGAACAAGAAGAGAATGCTAACTGGCTATCGGAAAACCCGTAGTGGCCAGATTACAAAGACTTCTATTGGAGATCCACTGCTCACCGGAGATTTTTCCGGGGTAATAAGGGATCAGATCAATAGCTCTGTTTACTGATCGATGCTGGACCAGTCATCGGTTTTAGGGCGAATCGTCCAGGAGGGGACTAGTGCTGCACTTCACAATATCATGACTGGACAAGCTCGTCAGATGAATCGAAATATTCCGCAAGGAATTAATCCAGGAGGTCAGTATCCAGCTTACGCTCAGCCAGGAGTATCACATGCTGGAACCTCCCAACCAGGTCCTCCTTTGGCAATCAATCCAACTCCGATTCAGATGGTACCAACTAATCAGGCTATGGTTCCGGTCCCGGATCTAGTATATCAGCCGATTAATCCAGGGATGAATGATAATATGGAAGAGATGACCAGGAATCTAGTTTACAACATGATGAAGCAATGCGGATTCAACACGCCTAAAATTGCTCCGCATTACACTATGCCGTAACCATCGGCTTTCAACGAAACGGAATATCCGCATAAATACCGAGTTCCCGATTTCGCGAATGCCAAATTCAGCGGGAGTGATCACACCTCCATGCGCGAGCATATTGCCAGATTTCTTGCGCTGTGCGGGGAGGCTGCATCAAAGGACACTCTCAAATGCCGATTATTCCCCTTGTCATTATCAGGATCGGCATTTAACTGGTTCACATCGCTTCCTCCAAACAGTATCACTTCCTGGCCGGATCTGGAGAAGAAATTTCATGAATATTTTTATTCCGGAGAAAATGAAGCAAGAATTACCGATATCATGATGATCAAGCAGAAGTTTGGGGAATCGGTAAATGATTATCTGCGTCGGTTCTAGGAGGTGAGAAACCGATGCTACAGCCTTTCACTGCCAGACAATGAGTTGGCGGAATTGGCTTTCAAGGGTCTATTGCCTGTCAATCAGAAGAAGGTGGGCAACCAGGAGTTTGCCGATATTTCGCACCTGGCCCATAAAATCGCGCTCTATGAAAGACGATTTTCCGATAATTCGTACCCTGACCAAAAAGAGTATCGGAATAACAACAACAATAATAAGGGCAAAGAAAAAGCGATTAACATTGTCGACACATATGAGATCGAGTACTCCGATGACTCCGATACTGAGGACGTTGGTGCTTATATTGCTGAGTGGGTCAATAATAAAAAGGAATTCGAACTGGGATGAATAAAGCCAAAAAGCTCCGAGAACAGCAAATATTCTTTTGACACGTCCAAATGTGATCGGATTTTTGATCACCTTCTGCAGGAGAAGCAGATTCGGCTTAAACAGGGACATGTAATTCCTCCACTTGAAGAGCTAAAAAAGCGAAATTATTGCAAGTGGCACAACTCTTACTCGCATTCTACCAATGAGTGCAATGTGTTCAAGCAGGTGGTGCAGAAAGCGATCGAGAGCGGGCAACTTCGATATCAAGGTAAAAACTCGCAGATCGACACAGAACCGTTCCCAGTCGGTTTTGTTGGGATGGTTGACGCTAAGAGGAAAGACGATGATCCGGAGAGCGCCAATCGGTTTAAAGTACTTGTTGGCTCTAAGAGGATCGTGGTGGAAGAGAAGCCGGAACTACAATTCCGATCGTCAGGCAGGTGAGGTAGTGAAAGAGCTGGTGAATGGCGCGAGGTGAAGCGCGGGCATGATCGTAATCCGATTGCTAAGCCAAAGCCAAAGCCAACCTTTGATCAACTCCTTGAGAAGTACGACCGGATGGCTAAGGAGACACCTTGGAAAAGCATTGAATCAGATACTCCAGAGATCGTACACAGGGATTCAAACAATCAGGATTGGGAGATGGAACACTGGGATTGTCCTTTTTTCCGACACTGTTGGGAAGAGAGGATGACGCTACCTAATCTGGAGGATTGCCCAATGAATCATGCCTTTATCCCTCCAAGGAGAACATCGGTGAAGGATCGGCTGGTTTTTCCTGGTGAAAGAGCCGAGGATACTCCGATAAACAAAAGTACCGATGTGCATCGGACTCCTAAGGTGCCGTTGCCACAGTGGTGCCCGAGCGGGATCACAAAGTCTCAGAAACGGCGCTTGCAGCGGATGAGGCACGCTGAAGCTAAAGAAGCAGAAGCTGAGAAGTTTAGGGACGCTCTGCTAGAGCAGGTAAAACCGATAAAGCCAGCTAGGGGCAAGCAGGAGTGGAGGCCCAAGTTGAGATCGACTGTTATTATTGAAAAAGACTCTAATGAAATCTCGATTGCCACTAACATGGTTTGCGTGCTACCTCGGGAATTCATGAGTGACTATGAAGAAGCTGCGGCAGAGCTGGTAATTGGAGCTGAAGACGCTATATTCAAGAAACCAGAAAACTCCCGTTTACACTTGAAACCGCTGTTTATCGCGGGTTATATGAATGGGAAGCCGATTTTCAGAAAAATGGTAGACAGTGGAGCTACTGTAAATCTAATGTCATATTCTATGTGCCGTAAAATCAGAAAATCTACAGAAGATTTGGTTAAGACTAACATGGTTTTAAGCGACTTCAATGGAAATCCGACCGAAGCCAAAGGGGTTCTGGTCGTGGAGCTCACTATAGGGAGCAAGACAATCCCAACAGCTGTGGACCACATGGGCCCCGGGTATCCTCTAGAAGGCCCATAAGGGAACGGATGGGGGCGATACGAGTCGGCCGATTAGGGTTGAAGATCGCTCGGGCTACACGTGCCTTGCGCCGCAAGAGAGGACCCGAGGATATGGTATATCCCCATGTAAATAGCAGATCAATGGATACATACCATGTAACATCATAACAGAAACAGTTGCCATATACCCCGCAACGCTCTGTAATCTTACCCCCCTACACTATATAAAGGGAGGGGGGTAGAGGCCGTAGAGGGAGATCTTCTTCTTCTTCTTTGGTCATCATCATCAAGCGTACACAATAACCTTGATCGTCTTGCATCCTGTATATTGGTCAATCATAATCCCAGAGCACAGAAAGTAGGGTATTACCTCCGTTGAGGGCCTGAACCTGTATAACCCTGTCTTGTGTTACCCATCTGGTTTGGTTCTTGGTTAGCGTCCCCCCGTACAAATTCATTGCCAGCAGTGACCCCCTAGTTAGTCACCTGTCGACAGTTGGCGCGCCAGGTAGGGGACAGCGTCAAGATCGTTTTTTCAGATCAGATGGCCTTTTCGAGATCGCCGTACGTCGACATGAGGCCAGGGGAGTCTCTTCGCTTTGGCGCCCTCGACTTCATCGCCGACGGCCTCGGCAATCTTCATCTCTCCCCCCCACGGGAGATCGCTCAACCAGAAGGTACACGCAATCAACGGGACCCATTGCCTTACGGCTTGGAGAATTCTGCATGTGCTTTCTTCAGAGGATCTGTCGGTGATTTCACTTCGCGCCCTCGGAGGAGAGCGAGGAAGAGCCCCATGAGATCGCTTACCCCGCTCGACACCCTCCGGCCCGATGAGGTCTATGAATCCTCGACCGATTTCTCTCCGACTGGGAGTCCCGCCATGCTTCCGCACAGTGCGCTCTAGAGATTCGGACAAGAGATAACCACTGGGAACCACTCATAATCCGGCGGATCAACCCGCTCGGATTCGGCAGTGTTCGTGGGTGTCATCAACGGTGGCCAACCCATTGGACAAAGCGAACAAGTTAGCCTTTCCGCTTCCGACTCTGAGTCCGATGGGAGCGCTTGAGATTCAAGAACTACCGTGAGGTTTTCGCCCTGGGGCGAGGATCATCACTCCACCTCCCAACCAGTGAGACCTAAGGCAACCGCTGTCGTGGCGGCAGACGCGGACTCTCGCCGAGTGGAAGACCGAGATCGCAAGACGCCGCCCAGATTTCATGGGCGCGACGCCCGTAACGAGCTCATGCTGTTAAGCTTAAGGGACCAGAAGTCTACAACACTCCCTGTGCCAACGCTATCGTCAAAGACTCTTCTTGAGACTATCGCACAAGAACTCCCGTAAGGCAGCCCATGTATCCAAGCCCTTGCTCGAGCGACAACCATGGTAGAGATGGCGGCCATACAACAGAACGAGGCAATACCGGCTCCGACCACCTCGGCTCGCAATGATCTACGGCAACCGAACCGGCTCGAGCCTCGGCGGCAGTGACTCACACCGCCGCCCGCCTGCGTGACTGCGCCAAGATATCGAAGCCCGGCGGCGGGAGCGCGGTAACGACGAGCGAGACTCTCGTGGCCACCATATCCGTCGCAACGACGATCAGGCCGAGAGCACCGCCAGTCGGCGTGACCACCGCCAGGAGCAGCGCCGAGGCCCGCGGCGGGAGCATCGCAGTAGATCCCCAGCGCGGAGGCGGCCACGACCACTGGAAGGAATTCGGGCCTTCACCCCGGATCTTCGCCGAGTGGTTTGGCTGGATGGTTTTAACCTCAAAGGCATCGACAAGTTCGATGGCGAGAGGGATCCGAAGAACTGGCTGCAGGTTTACGTCTTAGCAGTCAGCGCTGCAGGAGGTGATTAGAACGTCATGGCGAATTATTTGCCGGTCGCTTTGACCCCAACCGCCCAGACCTGGCTAACGGGACTCACAGAGAACTCTATCGAGTCTTGGGACGACCTCCAGGAGCAGTTCATCGCCAATTTCCAAGGGACCTATGAAAGGCTCGCGGGGAGATGGGAGATTGGACAGTTACATAGGCGCAAGAGCGAAACTCTTCGTGAGTTCATCAAGCGCTTCACTAAGAAGAAGAATGAGATCCGAGACGTTTCGGAGCAAACAGTCATTGATGCTTTCTTCGCCGGATGCAAATTCGAGGAGTTAATCAGGCAGATGACCCGGGACCCCTCGCGTAATCTCAAAGCCATGTTCACAATGGCAGATCAGGAGGCTGAAGCCGAGGAGGCCATCGCAAATCACCGCGGAGGCACCGACGGAGGCCCCAAGAAGAAGCCTAACGATGAACAAGGCAAGCCTAAGGACAAGAAGCGAAAGGGAGACGAGATGGTCGCCAACGTTGAGCGTTACCGACCTAAGCCCCCCAACGACAACGACTACAAAAAAGTGATGGATTCGGTATGTCCCTTCCATCCTCGAGGTAAACACTCTGCCAAAGACTGCCTTATTCTACAGAAGTTCGCCGAGAGCTCCAACCAGTCTGCCAAGGGCGGTCAAGGCAGGAAACCCGATGGAGATTACCAGGACGCTGAGCGCGAAATCAGCTATATCTTCGGGGTCTCTGATGCGTACGAGTCCAAGTGGAAGCAGAAGCTTACCACTCGGGAGATCAACGCTATCATGCCCCCAACTCCGCAATACTTGCGCTGGTCCGAGGTGCCCATCACCTTCGATCGAACGGACCACTCGGATCGGATTGCCTTCCCTGGGAGGTATCCACTGGTTTTGGATCCGGTCGTTCAAGGGAGCAAACTAAAAAGGGTTCTGGTTGATGGCGGGAGTGGGATTAACGTCCTTTTCATCAAGACCTTCAACCAAATGAAAATCCCACGTTCCGAGCTACGGCAAGGGTCATCTCCGTTCCACGGGGTAATCCCCGGGACGTCCGCGATACCACTCGGACAGATTTCCCTACAGGTCACGTTTGGGACAAAGGAGAACTATAGGACCGAGAGTCTAAGCTTCAAGTGGCTGCCGAGACGGCATATCATGCTATCTTGGGAAGGCCGGGATTGCCAAATTCATGGCGGTTCCCAACTACACTTATCTCGTCTGAAAGATGCCAGTCCCAACGGTGTAATCACCTCCCCGGTGACGTTAAACAATCCTCGCTGCGACAAATAAAGTCGCGAGATGGCGCAGCACTCGATTCATCCGCCGAGATGGAGAAGATCCGACCGAGGTCGCAAGCCTTCAGAGGAAGGGACGCCCCGCCAAAAGCAGGCCAAAACATCCATCCAAGCAACCAAGAAACTAAGAAGATCTTGCCGACCTGTTCGACCCGCCAAAACGGCCGTGATTGGGACAGGCTCGACAAACAAATAGGAAGACGACTCGCCACTTTCCTCCCGCCAACCAAGATGTGTTCGCTGAAGCCTTGGACATGCCCGGTTCCGAGGGAAGTGATCGAGCACTCCCTTCACGTCAACGAAAAGGCGAAGCCCGTCAAGCAACGCCTACGAAGATTCGCCCCGGATCAGAAGGACGCCATTAGGAGTGAGATCACCAAATTGCTGGCCGCTCGGTTCATCAAAGAGGTGTATCACCCCGACTGGCTTGCCAATCCGGTCCTGGTGCAGAAGAAGAACAAGACATGGCGTATGTGTGTCGACTACACAGATCTCAACAAGGCGTGTCCCAAGGATCCTTTCGGGCTCCCCCGCATCGACCAAGTGGTGGATTCCACCGCCGGGTGCGAGCTCCTGAGTTTTCAGGACACCTATTCGCTATCATCGATCAGCTCAAGGAGGAAGATCGCATCGTAACGTCGCTCAAGACGCCTTCGGCGCTTCGCTATATCACAATGCCATTCGGGTTGAAAATGTTTGGCGCGACTTATCGGCGACTATACAATGTGTTTTCATACTCAACTCGGACATAACGTGGAGGCATACGTCGACGACGCCGCCATAAAACCAAATCCAGATGGGATCTCATAACAGATCCGACCGAGACATACGAAAGCCTAAGGGCATTCCGGATGAAGCTAAACCCGAGAAGTGCGCTTTTGGGGTTCCGCTCGTAAACTACTCAGATTCATCATCTCCAATCGAGGGATCAAGCAAATCCGAAAAGGTCGGGCCATCCTCAAGATGAAGCCTCCGCCAACCAAAAGATGTGCGTAAGCTCACCGATGCATCGTGGCACTTAGCCGATTCGCTTCCGACTGGGAGCAAGACATGCCTTTCTTTAGGCTCTACCGACAAGACGATTTTAGTGGACGGTGAAAGCACAAAGAAGCCTTTGAAGATCTCAAGAGGTTCCTCACCACACCGCCGTGTTGGTCCCTCCCATGCCCCAAGAGCCCTCTTGCTCTACATTGGCGCCGACGACTCATATCATCGCTAGCTTTGGTGGTGGAGCGAGATGAGGAGGGCTCCTCCAAAACAAATATCCGGTCTACTTCGAAGCGAGGTATTGGGCGAGTCAAAAATAAGGTACCCACAAGTCCAAAAGCTTCAGATGTCTTTGGTTACTCACATCGCGAAGCTCAAGCATTATTTCCAAGAGCATGAAATTTCGTGGTCACCTCTTTTCCGCTTGGAGACATACTCCATAATCGGAGGCCACCGAGGATTGCCAAGTGGGCGCTTGAGCTTGGAGCCTTTGAAATAAAGTTCAGCCTCGACTAGCCATTAAATCTCAAGCGTTGGCCGACTTTCGCCGCTAAGTGGATGTAAGCCCAAACCCCAAAGAAGAAAGGATAATCTCGAGTAATGGACAATGTACTTTGATGGTTCCCTCATGCTCGCCGCACGGGGCTGGATTTTGCTCATATCACCGATCGAGAGAAGCTACGCTATGTCCTCCGTGATATTGTTCCTCGTTAGCAACAACGCCGCCGAGTACGAGGCACTCATCCACGGTCTCACGCTACGCCATATCGCCGTGTCAAGCGTTAATGATACGCGGAGATTCTCAACTCGTGGTCAACCAAGTCCAAAAGGAGTGGTCTTGTATTGGCGACAAAGATGGCGCCTCACCGCCGGAGGTTCGCAAGTTAGAAGACAAATTCGACGGATCGAGCTTACTCACGTGTTCGCCGTGACAACGGCAAGCAGACGAAGCTAGCTGATGGGATCCACTCGGCGCAGTCCCGAGTGGTGTCTTCGCCCAGAGCTACGCTGCGTGCCGCCGATCAAGCTACCATCCGCATCGGGGAAGATCAAGAGAAGCAATCGTAACCCGATGCAGAGGTACTATCAATTACTCCGGATGGACTCAAATTTTACTTAGATTATCCTCTTCGTGATGAACCGCCGAGGATCGAAGCCTCAGCCGAGTGCATCACACGCCAAGCACAAGCTATAAGGTAGTCGGGATGAGCTTTTCGTAAAAAGCGCCCGAGTACTAAGGCGCTGTATATCCGAGCAAGAAGGCGTAGCTACTCAACGAAATCCATTCGGGAGGCGGGCATCACGCGGCAAAGAAGCACCACAGTGGGCAAGGCCTATCGGTGGGTTTTTCCGCCAACCGCGTCACAGATGCGAAGATATAGTACGCAGATGTGATGGGTGTCGATTTTTGGCGACAGATTCACATGCCGCGCAAGATCTGAGACGATTCGATCTCTTGGCCCTTCGCCGCCCAGAATCTGGACATGGTGGGCCCCTCAAGCGAAGCGCAAGGCGGATTCACTCATCTCTTCGCCGCCATTGACAAGTTTACCAAGTGGATTGAAGCCAAGCCGGTTCTTTGTCATCACGGCGCCAAGGCACGCGAAGTTCTTCCGGACATCGCTAGCGTTTGGCGCATCCAATCGCATCATCACCGACAACGACGCTCAGTTCAAAAGCAGCGAAGTTTCAAGATTGGGGCGAGGAGTCAGCATCAAAATCTGCTACGATCGGTGGCCCACCCAAGGAGCAACGGACAGTTGAACGCGCCAATGGATTGGTGGTACAAGGGCTCAAAGTCCGAATTTTCGATCGCTCAAGCCAGACGTAACGCAGCCGGGTTAAGGAGTTGCCCTCGGTGCTCTGGGGGCTTAGAACAACCCCAAGCCGAGCCACTGGGCAGACACCCTTTTTCCTAGTTTACGGCTCATAAGCGGTCCTCCCGACTAAATTGAAGTTCCGGTCTCCTCGGGTTGCCGGTTACGACGATAATCAGTCGGATGAAGTAAGGTGTGAAGACCTCGATCGGGTCGAGGAAGCCAGGGAAGCAGCATTGATCCAGTCGGCAAAGTACCAACAGGGCCTGCGTCGCTACCATCAGCGTAACGTACGGGGCCGTGCATTCTCCAAGGGAGATATGGTCCTCCGAAGAAATCAGAAGCACGAGCATAAACTCTCCCCACTCTGGGAAGGCCCCTATGCGATCGCTGAGGTGACCCGCCCGGGAGCTTATCGGCTACAACGTGAAGATGGATCTGAAGTGCCCAACACCTGGAACATCGAGCAGCTACGTCGTTTTTTTTCCTTAGTTCTTGTATCCAAGCAGCATTTGCGTAATTAGTTTCCCTTCTTTTGACTTACTACTTGGCCGTAAACGACCAAGCAGTAAGTCGAGGGCTACACTAAATAGTGTGCGGAGTCAACCGCACCCTATCTCATCAATAAAGTTGTTTTCTCTCTACATGTGTTGATCGCATTTGAGTAGTACGAAAATTCTTAAGTAATGGCGCTTTTACATCCTAGCGACAATGTTTAGCTACCTCGCAGCTGGGTAGGAAGAAAGCCAAGTGCTACTTCCTGGCACTCGGGGGCTGGACCAGTCGGCGGATGCGTTTCATAAAAAAGGATAACATGTATTATTTGGATAAGTCGGATCGCCGGTACTGGGGATCAACCAAAAGTTTCTATTACAGGCATAATTACAAGTCCAATTGATCGACTATATGGACAGCAGTCGGATGGACTTCCTCTAACAGAGCTACGGCCTCCTCCTCCGAACAAGCAAACCCATCCTTGAAGGCTTCGCAATCTAGGCGTGGGAAGTTTGACTTCGCGATCGCGAGGCCTTGGCCGGTGCATGTTATTGCGGCCTCCCGGGTGAAGACCTTGATCCGCTCAGGAAGGGCGTCGAGATGGGCCACCAGGAGGTCAGGATCGTTTGGCGGCTCCTCGTCTGGATAAAGGCATTCAATTAATGGAGCAATTCCCGTTGTGGTTCGGCGGCGAAGCTCTGCGCGACCAGTCGGGTGAGCCATGTCAGTCAGGTCTCAGTGAGGTTTAGCCAGGGAGAGCCAGTCGGGAAAGTTACCTTCCAACTCTTTAGCCGACCCCTCGGCTCGGCGCTATTTGGCGGACTTCCTCCTCTAGTGCCTCGCCTCTCGCCTCCAAGGCTACACTCGACGGCAACCATTGAAAATCATTACCTATGAAATATCCCGCCGAGATTTAGCATGGATTGGGGTCTATACTGCTTATGTTGGACTCTTCCACATGGCGAAATCGGCTCGGTGACTTCACGGTGGAGTTCTTCTATCCGCCGCGATATTGCTGCTTGGTGGCATACAGCGTTGTCAAACTCGTCGCGTTTTCAGCTCGCCCACCGCTCTTCCATGCATCGGGTCTTCGCTTCGACCTCTCCTTCATCGCTACATGGAGAAAGGGAAGGTTAGTGGATGCCCTCAGACGGGATAAGGATTCATAGCGAGAAAAAGACACTTGCCTTGTATATCTCGCTTGAATGGCGGTTACTTGGTCCAAGACCTCCCACTCTTCGCTTCCCGCCTGTCGTCGACCAGAGTTCTCCATCTCCTTCCGCCATTTCAATCGGAAGGGAGGAGTGTGCTTTGGCGGAAGGGCGAGGAATCTCCTCGATCTCGGCTCGAGCTCTCGAGCCGGAGTTGATTTTCCCTTCACGACGAGGGTTAGCGGCGGTGGCGATGGGCCGAGTCCGGCGAGGCGCCATGGCTTACCGAATCCTTGAGCTTGGCGGCTCATCGTCCTTCATTGGTTTCCTACAAGCATTCGACAACCTGTCAAGACACATGTCTTTACAAAGCATGAACTTATGGTGTCACAAGAGAATACCGGCGACGGACGATTTCATCTTGAATTTCATGCCGAACCACTCGAGCCCGATCCGGAGGTTTCTTCGCCTGCACGCGCCTTCCTTCGGCAGACCGGGCGTGGCGGAGGGCTCTGTGGCTGCGCGGCTTGAGCGGGTGGCCACTTCGCCGCTGGGCGGCGGCGGCGGAAAAGAAGAGGGACGGTGTCATCCTCTTCATCGTCTTCGTCCGAGTCCCCTGGAGCGACCCCCCTGCCTTTTTTGGCCGGAGGAGCACTCGTCGAGCCTTCGGCAGGACGCTTAATTGTGAGGTGCCTCCTTGGGGAGCGGAGCCTCTGGGACCGGGGGAGTGGAGAAGAAGGCCTCACGCCCCTGCAACACATTAAATCACATTAATTCTGACTCTACATCGATAAACCGTGGTTGAGTTGAGGAGGATCTCTTCCTTACCGCTGGTGGCAAGTACCCCAAATGGTATGAAGCCGGGCATTCCACAGGAGTTATTTCCGAGCCCGGAGCAAAAAGCTCACCCACTCGGCTGATGATCTCCTTCTGCGTAAGGTTTTCGCCGCTTTCCCGAGTGGCATCTTGGGGCCCCGAGTACTCAAAGGCGGGATGAACCCTCTCCTTGATGGGCTGGATACGATGTTGGTTGTAGTTCCACACTACCCCCACACCGGTCAACCCAGCAGATTTGGCTCTGCGGAGAAGAACAAGAAGTTTCTTCACTTGGCTTCCCCCGTCATCGGCGGAGAGGGAAGACCAGGAGGGACGGACTGTGGGGCACTCGCCAGAGAAGGAAGGAAGGGCCGGAGGGCAGTTGGCACAGTAGAACCACTCTGAGTGCCAGCCCTTGTTGGAGGTTTTCAGGCGAAGATCGAAGTAAAACTTTTTAACCCCTTCCTCAGCTTGAATCCTGCCACCGCATGCCTTGGGATTGTCCTTGTTAGGGTAGGGTTTGAGGAGAAAAAGGAATTGGAAAAGGTCGAAATGGGGAGCGATCCCCAAATAGGCCTCGCAGACGTGAACGAAGATCGCGATATGAAAGATGGAGTTGGGGTTCAAATGCGAAGCCTCGATCCCATAGAAATGAAGAAAACCCCGGAAGAAGGAGGAGCAAGGAAGGTTGAAGCCGCGGAGGAAGAAAGACTCGAAGACCACTACCTCGTCCTGGCGAGGGGTGGGGTAGGATTCGCCGGCGGCGGCACGCCAGGACACGAACTCTTCCGACGGGAGCACGCCGAGGGAGACCAGTTTCTGTAGCCTCCGCTCAGTCGTGATGGACTTCATCCACCTCTTCGCGTTCTCCGCTGCCTCAGCGGTGGCGGGGGATGGTGGAGCCATCGCGATTGGAGACGGGTGGCGGCGGAGGCGACGGCGGAGAAGAACCCTAGCGGCGGAGTCTGCTGGGAGGAGCTAACTGACTGGTGCGAAAAGTGAGCGAGGTGAACTAATTTCGTTCCCCTGTTCCTAATTTCTCGCAACGGGCAAAGTTTCGCATTCTGGGCCGGGCCTTAGTCTAGCGCTGGATGCGGCCTTTCTGCGAGGGGCCCGATAACCACTCGGCCGGCCGAGCGATCCCCTCCGAGAGGTCTGCGTAAGACTACCGATCGCTGTCTAGGAGAGCATTTGAGCCCAACTACTCGGACGAAGTGATGTTGCGGATTCGAGATCAAATCGAGGAGAAGCGGCATTACAGATTCAAGATCAAGGCAAAAGATATCGGATTCCCCAAAGAGATGTTCATTTAAAAGGGCTCTTAGGCCCGACTACATATTTTCCACGGCCAAAGACATCGAGCTAGGGCTCGTCGCCGCTCATGGGATGAGATAAAAGATGAATCACTCTGACGACCAACTCACATTGAGAATGGAGGAGACAAGGGCGTCCTTTAGGGGAGTGCGGACGACATAAAGTCGCGGATGACCGCTGACCAAGACCCTGATGGCTTCTTGGGCCATATTTTCGCGATATTCTCCCGCCATTGTTGCCGCTGAAACCTTAACGGCTCGGCGGCGTATGAAAGCTGAACCTCGCGACGGCGGCCTCCCACGGATCCGTGACTTTCATCTGATCTTTTGATTGATTGGAGATGAAGAGATTTCCGAACGTCACCGAGGAAACTCAAGAACTCAAAAGCCGAATGTGAAGTAGTACTCAGCCCCTGGGATTTCTTTTATACACAGAGGAAGTCCAAGGGACGTGCCTGATAATCCGTTTCGAACACAGTAAAACCATCATGACGATGGGACGGAAGTGGGAACGAGTACGGTTTCCGACGGAAGCTCATATCGCCCATTTTGTGAGAAAAGGGCGCAAAACCGCCTTCCCCTTAATTGGGCTTGGGCTAAACCGCAAAGGGCAACCCCTTAACAGCTTTCTTAACACGCCGCTAACGGTGGCAATGTGTTAAAATCGAGCCTAATTCGCCTCGGTGCACCACGAGGGCATATCACGGCGATGCCAAAGTTAAAAACATTTCACGGCATACCCCACGCTGGGTCGCTAGCTAACTTTGCACGTTCGAGGTTGGGTGTTGGTGAAATTTGGATTCAACTTCTTGAGGTATGCCCTTATAAGGTCGCCAGTTGTATACCGCTATCCGGGTACAAGTACCTCTCGGCAAAGTCGTATCCAGTCGGTACGCCCTAAGGGGCATAAGTTGATCCCTTCCCTAGTTGGGACAGGTACCACCCGGCTGAAAGTTGCGCCCCATGCTGGGCCAAGCGCTGGCTCTTACAAGTTAAGGCCGGGCGCCTGACGCTGATACTTTGAAAACGCTAAGATTACAAAGATGTTGCAAGATGAGGTTGTAACGGCGTGGCTTAAGGCATACCCCATGTTGGGTCAGTATCCGCCCTTGTATAGCAAGAGTGGGTGCCCAGGAGCCGAACCCTTCTGTTGAGGTGATGTGCCCAATGGGCCGAGTAAGCTGGAGTTTGGTATCGCCAAATCTAGACGTTATTTCAACACAAAAACTTAAGATTTCTTGAGTTCTTTACAATCTCTTTTCAGATTACAGGAGATATAGGCGAAACCAGTCGGCCAAGCATCTGACTCGATCGTAAAGCACTTGGGGGCTACTGTGGACCACATGGGCCCCGGGTATCCTCTAGAAGGCCCATAAGGGAACGGATGGGGGCGATACGAGTCGGCCGATTAGGGTTGAAGATCGCTCGGGCTACACGTGCCTTGCGCCGCAAGAGAGGACCCGAGGAAATGGTATATCCCCATGTAAATAGCAGATCAATGGATACATACCATGTAACATCATAACAGAAACAGTTGCCATATACCCCGCGACGCTCTATAATCCTATCCCCCCCTACACTATATAAAGGGAGGGGGTAGAGGCCGTAGAGGGAGATCTTCTTCTTCTTCTTTGGTCATCATCATCAAGCGTACACAATAACCTTGATCGTCTTGCATCCTGCATATTGATCAATCATAATCCCAGAGCACAGGAAATAGGGTATTACCTCCGTTGAGGGCCCGAACTCAGATAACCTCGCCTTGTGTTACCCATCTGGTTTGGTTCTTGGTTAGCGTCCCCCCGTACAAATTCATTGCCGGCGGTGACCCCCTAGTTAGTCACCTGTCGACAACAGCTTTCTTTGTAATTGAAGGAAAAGGGAGTTATAATGTGCTGTTGGGAAGGGATTGGATACACGCCAATTGCTGCATTCCATCGACATTACATCAGATCTTGATTCAGTGGATTGGCGAGCAGATAGAAGTGGTCAGGGGAGAATCCCTAACCGCGGAAACCGATTGTGCGGATATACATCATAATCTTGAGGCACTATCGGGAAAACCCTTAGAAGAATGCGACTTCCTCAGCGTCAGTAAGCTGGGATTCAAGCCGACCACATTGGAAGCGCAATCGGTAACTCAAGGACATGAGGGTTTTTTATGGGAACCGCAGCTCTAGAGGGCATCGAATATAAGATGGGCCAGGGTTTTATATCGGCTGATGAACTTGAAAAGGTCGATATTGGGACTGATGGTAAAGAGAGGCCCACTTACAGCAGTAAACAGTTGTCGCAGGAGTATAAAGATCGGCTTATCAAGATACTTAAGGATCGGGTTGATTGTTTTGCTTGGGAATATCATGAGATGCCTGGTCTAGACCGATCCATAGTTGAGCACAAAATTAAGATGAAGCCTGGGTTTCGGCCAGTAAAGCAGTCAGCAAGGAAGATGTGGAATATATGGGCCCCGGGTATCCTCTAGAAGGCCCATAAGGGAGCAGACAGGGGGCGACCCGAGTCACCCGGTTGAAGATAAAGACCACTCGGGCTACGTACGGCTTGAGCCGCAAGGAAGTTCCCGAGGATATAATCTATCTCCATGTAATTAGCAGATCGACACATGCATTCCATGTAACTGCATAACAGAATTAGTTACCAGGGATCCCGAGATATCCTGTAACTCTATCTCCCCCTACACTATATAAAGGGAGGGGGTAGAGGTCATCGATATAGACACAGATACGCATAGTTTTCATCTTGCATCTCGCACCTTGATACACCATACAATCCCAGAGCATAGGAAGTAGGGTATTACCTCCTCCGTTGAGGGCCTGAACCTGTATAACCCTGTCTTGTGTTACCCATCTGGCTTAGTTCTTGATTAGCATCCCCTCGTACAAATTCATTGCGGCGGTGACCCCCAGTTAGTCACGTCGTCGGCGGTTAAGCAGCGCAGTAGAGGCAGCGTCAAGATCATCTCTCAAGTTAGATGGCTTTTTCAAGATCGCCGTACGTCGCCATGAGGCTAGGAGAATCTCTTCGCTTCGGCAGCCTGGACTTTATCGCTGACGGCATCGGCAATCAGACCTCTCCCCGAGGATTCTTCGCAAGTAGCGCGATCAATGTGACCCATTGCCTTACGGCTTGGAGAATCTAGCAAGCGCCTTCTACGGATTGACCCCCTCGCTGTTCGCTTTCGCGCCTCCCCTGGAGACCGACAAAAAAGAACTCGGCGGGCTCGACCGCTCGGGCGTGAATTTATTTCGCCCAACAACCCTTCGCCGATCGATTTCCTCCGGACTTGAGAATTCGTCGCGACTCTGACCTTTGGGTTCCTCGGTTTTCGGATAGGAGATAACGGTCGGACGAGCACGCCGATCCACTCGGATCAAATTCATCTATGTTCGTGGGTGTCATCAATGGTGGCCAACCCATCGAACAGAGCGAGCAAGTCAGCCTCTCCACCTCTGACTCAGAGTCCGACGGGAGCGCTGAAATTCGAAACTACCGAGAGGGTTTTGTCCTAGGTGCGGATGATCACCACTCCGTCTCTCCGATCGTCGCGTACGAAGAAACCGACGCCGGTGCGATTCCAGATCCTCGTCCGGCGGAAAAACAAGATTGCGTACAGCAACCGGCGCTTCGCGTCGCGATGTCCGTAATGAGCTTGCGTGTGAAGCTGAGGGATTAGGAGGTCTACAATACTCCCCAGGCTAATGTCATCGCGTCAAAGACTCTTCTTGAGACTATCGCACCACAACTTCCTGAAGGCAGCCCCCTTGTCCAGACCCTCGCTCGAGCCACGGCCATGGTCGAGATGGCCGCCATACAACAGAACGAGGCAATGCCCGCTCCGACCACTTTGGCACGCAATGATCTACCAGAATCGAACAGGGCTCGCGCCTCGGGGTGGCGGCTCCACCCGCCGCCCGACCCATGATCTTCGCCAGATATCGAAGCCAAACGGCGGGAGCGCCGTCACGGCGAGCGGAACTCTCTGGGCCGTCAAAGTCGCCGCGACGATGACCAAGCCGAGAGCACCGCCACCGCACGACCACCGCCAGAGCAGCGTCAAAACTCGCGCCGGGCGTCGCAGAGATCCTCCCATGAGGCGCCACGCCCATCGAGGGGATTCGCCTTCACCCGACCTTCGCCGAGTGGTTTGGCCGGATGGTTTCAACCCCAAAGGCATCGACAAGTTCGATGGCCGAGGGATCCAAAGAATCGGGCCGCAGTTTACGCCTTTAGCGGCCGCCAGCGGCAGAGGAGATCGTAACGTCATGGCAAATTACTTGCGGTCGCTGACCCCAACCGCCTGACATTCGCTAACGGACTCCGGAGAACTCTATCGAGTCTTGGAACGACCTCCAGGAGCAGTTCATTGCCAATTTCCAAGGGACCTACGAAAGGCCCGCGGGAGATGGGAGATTGGACAGCTACACCGGCGCAAGAATGAGACTCTTCGCGAGTTCATCAAGCGCTTCACCAAGAAGAAGAACGAGATCCGGACGTTTGAGCAAATAATATCGACGCCTTCTTCACGGATGCCACCCGAGGAGCCGATCGAGCAGATGACCAGGACCCCCGCAGAATCTCAAAGCCATGTTCACGATGGCGGACCAGGAGGCCGAAGCTGAAGAAGCCATCGCAAACCATCGCGGTGGCAATGACGGAGGCCCCAAGAAGAAGCCTCACGACGAGCAAGGCAAGCCCAAAGATAAGAAGCGGAAGGGGGACGAGATGGTCGCCAACATGGAGCGCAACCGGCCTAAGCCCCCCAACGACAACGATTACAAGAAAGTGATGGATTCGGTATGTCCCTTTCATCCCAAAGGAAAACACTCCGCCAAAGATTGCCTCATTCTACAGAAGTTCGCCGACAGCGCGAACCAGTCGGCTAAGGGCGGTCAAGGCAAGAAACCTGATGGAGACTACCAAGACGCCGAGCACGAGATCAACTACATCTTTGGGGGCTCTGATGCGTACGAGTCCAAGCGGAAGCAAAAGCTTACCACTCGGGAGATCAACGCTATCACGCCTGCGACACCAAAGTACTTGCGCTGGTCCGAGGTGCCCATCACCTTCGACCGATAGGACCACCCGGACCGTATCGCCTTCCCTGGGAGGTACCCACCGTCTTGGATCCGGCCAGGCGAGGAAGCAAGTGAAAAGGGTCCCGTCGATGGCGGAGCGGATCAACGCCCTTTTCGTCAAGACCTCGACCAAATGAATATTCCCGTTCCGACCTACGGTAGGGATCATCTCCGCTCCACGGGTAATCCTCGGACGTCCGCGATACCACTCGGACAAATCTCTTCGGTCACGTTCGAACCAAGGATAACTATCGGACCGAGAGTCCGAGCTCAAGTGGCGATTTCAGACGGCATATCATGCCATCTTGGGAAGGCCGGGATTGCCAAATTCATGGCGGTTCCCAACTACACTTACCTCGCCTTAAAATGCCAGTCCCAACGGTGTAATCACCCTCCCGGTGACGTTAAGCGATCCACCTCGCTCATGACAATGAGAGTCGCTAAATGGCGCAGCATTGACTCATCCGCCGAGATGGAGAAGGTCCGACCGAGGTCACAAACCTTCAACAGGAAGGGGATGTCCCCGCCAAGAAGCAGACCAAAACCTCCATCCAAGCAGCTGAAGAAACAAAGAAGATCCTATTGGACCCGTCTGATCCGACCAAAACGGCCGTGATTGGGACAGGGCTCGACAGCAAATAGGAAGACGCGCTCGTCACTTTCCTCAAGCCAACCGATGTGTTCGCTGAAACCCGGACATGCCCGGTGTTCCGAGGGAGGTGATTGAGCACTCCCTCCACGTCGACGAAAAGGCGAAGCCCGTCAAGCAACGCCTACGAAGATTCGCCCCGGATCGGAAGGACGCCATAAGGAGTGAGATCACCAAATTGCTGGCCGCTCGGTTCATCAAAGAGGTGTATCACCCTGACTGGCTCGCTAATCCGGTCCTGGTCCAGAAGAAAAACAAGACATGGCGCATGTGTGTCGACTACACCGACCTCAACAAGGCGTGTCCCAAGGATCCTTTTGGACTCCCCCGCATCGACCAAGTGGTGGACTCCACCGCCGGGTGCAAGCTCCTGAGTTTTCTGGACGCCTACCCAGGCTATCATCAGATCAGTCTGAAGGAAGAGGATTGCATCAAAACATCGTTTATTACGCCCTTTGGTGCTTTTTGCTATATTACAATGCCATTCGGGTTGAAAAACGCTGGTGCGACTTATCAGCGCACGATACAGCGGTGTTTTCACACTCAACTCGGACGCAACGTGGAGGCATATGTCGACGACGTCGTCATAAAAACCAAGTCCAGATGGGATCTCATAACAGATCTGACCGAGACATTCGAGAGCCTGAGAGTGTTTTGGATAAAGCTGAATCCCGAGGAGTGCGTTTTTGGGGTTCCGTCTGGCAAACTACTCGGATTCATCATCTCCAATCGGGAGATAGAAGCAAATCCAGAGAAGGTCGGTGCCATCCTTAAGATGAAGCCTCCGGCCAACCAGAAGGACGTGCAGAAGCTCACTGGATGTATCGTGGCACTCAGCCGATTCGTTTCCCGACTTAGGGAGCGAGGCATGCCTTTCTTTAAGCTCTTACGCCGACAAGACGATTTTCGAGTGATGCAGGTAGAAGCAAGAAGCCTTTGAAGATCTAAAGAGGTTCCTCACCACTCCGCCCGTGTTGGTCCCTCCAATGCCACAGGAGCCCCTCTTACTCTACATTGGCGCAACGACCCACGTCATCAGCAGCGCCCTGGTTGTGGAGCGAGACGAAGAGGGCTCCCTTTAAAAGGTACAGCGTCCGGTCTACTTCGTAAGCGAAGTATTGGGCGAGTCAAAAATAAGGTACCCGTAAGTTCAAAAGCTTCTAGATGCTGTGTTACTCACATCGCGGAAGCTCAAGCATTATTTTCAAGAGCATGAAATTTCGGTGGTCACTTCTTTCCCGCTAGGAGATATACTCCACAATCGGAGGCCATCGAGGATTGCCAAGTGGGCAATTGAGCTTGGAGCCTTTGAAATAAAGTTCAGCCTTGACTAGCCATTAAATCCCAAGCGTTATCGACTTCGTCGCCGAGTGGATGAAGCCCAAACCCCAAAGAAGAAAGGAGAATCTCGAGTCATCGACAATGTACTTCGATAGTTCCTCATGCTCATGGCGCTGGGCCGGATTTTGCTCATATCGCCGACCGAAAGAAACTACGCCACGCCCTCCGATATTGTTTGCCGTCGGCAATAACGCCATTGAGTACGAGGCACTCATCCACGGGCTCCAGCGTTGCCATATCGCTTCGGCGTTAAGCGGTTAATGGTACTGGCGACTCTCAACTCGTGGTCAACAAAGTCCGAAAGGTGGTCTTGTATCGGCGATGTATGGCGGCCATCGTCGAGGTACGCAAACTGGAAGATAAGTTCGACGGACTGGAGCTTACTCACGTGCTCCGCCGCGACAACGAAGCAGCCGACGAGCTAGCACGGATGGGATCCACTCGGGCCCAGGTCCCGAGTGGTGTTTTCGTCCAAGAGCTACGCGCGCCATCAATCAAATGTCCATCTGCACCGGGGGAAGATAAAGGAAAGCAGCCAGAACCCGACGCAGAGGTACTATCAATCATTCCCGGGTGGACTCAACCTTACTTAGATTATCTCCTTCATGATGAGCTGCCTGAAGATCGAAGCCTGACCGAGTGCATCACACGCCGAAGTAAAAGCTACAAGGTAGTCGGGGACGAGCTTTTCGTAAAAAGCGATTCCGGTACTAAGGCTGTATATCGAGCAAGAAGGCAGGGATCTACTCAGCGAAATCCACTCGGGAGAATGCGGGCATCACTCAGCAGCAAGCACCCTGGTAGGCAAAGCCTATCGGCAAGGATTTTTCTGGCCAACCGCGGTCACGGATGCGGAAAATATAGTACGCAGATGTGACGGGTGTCAGTTTTTCGCCGGCAAATCCACATGCGGCAAGAAGATTTATCGACGATTCGATCTCTCGCCCTTCGCCGTTTGGAATCTGGACATGGTAGGCCCCCTCAAGCGAGCGCAAGGCAGATTCACTCATCTCTTCGTCGCCATCGACAAGTTTACCAAGTGGATTGAAGCCAAGCCAGTTGCAGTCATTACGGCGGCCAAGGCACGCAATTTCTTCCGGGATATCGTTGTGAGCTTCGGCGTGCCCAATCGCATCATCACCGACAATGGCGTTCAATTCAAGAGCAACGAATTTCAAGATTGGGGCGAGGAGCTAGGCATCAAAATCTGCTACGCCTTGGTGGCCCACCCAAGGAGCAACGGACAGGTTGAACGCGCCAACGGATTGGTGCTACAAGGGCTCAAAGCCCGAATCTTCGATCGCCTAAAGCCATACGCAACGCGCTGGGTGAAGGAGTTGCCCTCGGTGCTCTGGGGGGTCAGAACGACTCCAAGTCGGGCAACCGGGCAGACCCCCTTTTTCCTAGTTTATGGCTCAGAGGCGGTTCTCCCGACTGAATTGAAGTTCCGGTCCCTTCGGGTTGCCGGCTACAACGACAATCAGACGGATGAAGCTAGATACGAAGACCTCGACCGGCTCGAGGAAGCCAGGGAAGCAGCAATGATCCAATCGGCCAAGTACCAACAGGGCCTGCGTCGCTATCATCAACAAGAACATACGGGCCGTATGCTTCCAAGGAGATCTGGTCCTCCGCAGGAATCAGAAGCACGAGCATAAACTCTCCCCACTATGGGAAGGCCCCTACTTGATCGCTGAGGTGACCCGCCGGGGGCTTACCGGCTGCAACGTGAAGACGGATCTGACGTGCCTAACACCTGGAACATCGAAAGCGACTACGCTGCTTCTATTCTTAGAATTACGTATTCAAGCAAACTTGTAATTAGTTGTTTTTTTGATTTGCTACTTGGCCGTAAACCACCAAGCGAAGAAGTCGAGGGCTACACTAAATAGTGTGCGGAGTCAACCGCACCCTATCCTTTTTAATAAAGTTGTTTTCTCTCTACATGTGCTGATCGCATTAGAGTACTATGAGAATTCTTGAGTAATGGCGCGTTTTTATCCTTTCGACACAGTTTAGCTACTTCGCGGGTGCATAGGAAGAAAGCCAAGTGCTGCTTCCTAGCACTCGGGGGCTGGACCAGTCGGCCAATGCGTCTCATGAAAAAGGATAAAACATATTATTCGGATAAGTTTGATCACCAAGATCGGGCATCAACCGTAAGTTTTATTACGAATACGCTATGTGTCCAACTGATCCACTATTTGGACAGCAGTCGGACAAACCTCCTCTAACAGAGCTACGGCCTTCTCTACCGAGCAAGCAAACCCATCCTTAACGGCCCCGCGGTCCAGGCGAGGATAGTTTGACTTCGCGATGGCGAGGCCTTGGCTAGTGCACGTTATTGCGGCCCCCCGAGTGAAGACCTTGATCCGCTCGGGAATGGCTTCAAGTTGAGCCACCAGGAGGTCGGGATCATTCGGCGGCTCTTCATCCGGATAGAGGCATTCAATTATTGGGGCAATCCCCGTCGAGGTCCGGCGGCGAAGATCTGCACAACCAGTCGGATGAGATATCAGTCGGGTGTCAATGAGGTTGAGCCAGGGAGAGCCAGTTGAGAAAGGTTACCTTCCAACTCTTTAGCCGACCCCTCGGCTCGAGCGTTGGCTTGGCGGACTTCCTCTTCTAGAGCCTTCTGCCTCGCCTCCAGAGCCTTCTGCCCCGCCTCCAGAGCTGCACTCGACAGCAAATATCAGTCGGGTGTCAATGAGGATTGAGCCAGGGAGAACCAGTTGAGAAAGGTTACCTTCCAACTCTTTAGCCGACCCCTCGGCTCGAGCGTTGGCTTGGCGGACTTCTTCTTCTAGAGCCTTCTGCCTCGCCTCTAGAACCTTCTGCCCCGCCTCTAGAGCTGCACTCGACAGCAAACATTGGAAACCATCACCTACGAAACATCCTCCTTAGAGATTTAGCACGGGTTGGGGTTTATACCTCGGTTCGTGTTGGACTCCTCCACGTGGCGGAATCGAAGCTCAGTGACTTCGTGGTGGAGCTCTTCGATCCGGCCACGGAATTGTCGCTAGCGGCATCTGTAGCGTTGTCAAACTCGTCAGCGCGCCTTTAACTCGCCCACCGTTTTCTCCATGCACCGGGTCTTCTGCTTCGACCTCTCCTTCATGCGCTGCGTGAAGGATAGAGGGTCGTTAGTGGGATCCCCCCCGCGCAGAGCGAGGATTCGCAGAAAAGAAGTTACCTTGTACATCTCGCTTGATGGCGGTCACTTGTTCCAACACTTCCCATTCTTCGCTTCCCGCCCATCGTCGACCTTTGTAGCCCTCCATCTCTTTCCGCCATTTCACGGAAGGGTGGAGTGGGAGCTGGCGAGGGGCGAGGATCTCCTCGACTTCGACTCTGAGCTCGAGCCGGAGCGGGATCTTCCCTTCACGGCGAGGATTGACGGCTTGTGGCGACGGGCTCGAGTCTAGACGAGGAGAAGCGGGCCGAGCCGAGCCTCCTGAAGGCTGAGGCTGTTCGTCATCGTCATCCACCGGTTTTCTGCAAGCATTGGGAGTTCTTTCAAGATATGCATCCCTACAAATTATGAAATCCCGGCGTTACGAAAGAATACCTGTCTCTTTCGCCCCGGACGCGGCCTTTGGGCCAGCAGATTGACGTGGTGGGGCTCATGGCTGTGACTCTGGTCAGTGGTGACTTCGCCGCTGGGCGACGGCGGCGGAAAAGAAGCGGGGTGGTGTCGTCGTCCTCATCCTCTTCATCCGAGTCCTTTGGAGCATCCCCCCTGCCCTTTTTGGCCGGAGGAGTGCTCGTTGAGCCTTCGGCAGGACGCTTGTGAGATGCCCCCTTGGGGAGCGGAGCCTCCGGGACTGGGGGAGCGGAGAAGAAGGCCTCACGCCCCTGCTGCATATCGCATCATATTAATTCTGACTCTACAATTGACAAATTGCGATTGAGTTGAGAAGGGTCTCCTCCTTACCGCTGGAGGCAAGTATCCCAAACTATACGGAGCCAGGCAATCCACTGGAGTTACCTCTGCGTCTCGAGCAAAAGTTCAACCACTCTGCTGATGACCTCCTTCTGCGTAAGGTTTTCGTGGGTCTCCCGAGTGGTGTCTTGGGTCCCCGAGTACTCGAAGGCGGGATGGACCCTCTCCTTGATGGGCTGGATACGGCGTTGGGTATAGTTCCACACTACGCCGACTCCGGTCAACCCAGCAGACTTGGCTCTGCGGAGAATAACAAGAAGTTCCTTCACCTGGCTCAACTCGTCATCGGCGAGGAGGGAAGTCCAGGAGGGACGGACTGTGGGGCACTCGCCGGAAAAGGAAGGGAGGGCCGGAGGAGAGTTGGCACAATAGAACCACTCCGAGTGCCAGCCCTTATTGGAGGTTTTAAAGCGAAGATCGAAGTAAAACTTTTTGACCCCTTCCAAAGAATCGGATTCGCGCCGCCCATGCCTTGGGATTGTCCTTGCTGGGGTAGGGTTTGAGAAGGAAGAGGAATCTGAAGAGGTCGAAATGAGGAGCGATCCCCAAGTAGGCCTCGCAGACGTGGACAAAGATTGCGATATGGAAAATGGAATTGGGATTCAAATGCGAAACCTCAATCCCGTAAAAATGGAGCAAACCCCGGAAGAAGGAAGAGCAAGGAAGGCCGAAGTCGCGGAGGAAGAACGACTAAAGACCACTACCTCGTCCGGACGAGGAGGGGCAGATCGCCGGCGGCAAGACCAAGACACGAACCCTTCCGAGGGGAGCACGCCAAGGAGACCAGTCAGAGCCTCCACTCCGCCGTGATGGACTTCATCCATTTCTTCGCCTCTCACCGCCTCGATGGCGGTGGGGAGGATGGAGCCATTGCGATTGGAGACAGTGGCGGCGGAGGTGACGGAGAAGAACCCTAGTGGCGGAGTGTGCTTTGGAGAAGCTAATCGATCGGGCGCGAAAAGTGAGCGAGGTGAACTACTTTCGCTCCCCTGTTCCTAATTTATCGCAACGGGCATAGTTTCGCATTCTGGGCCGGGCCTTAGTCTAGCGCTGGATGCGGCCTTTCCGCAAGGGGCCCAATAATCACTCGGCTGGCCGAGTGGTTCCCTTGGGGAGGTCTGCGCGAGCGCCGACTGCCTGCCTAGGTGCGGACGAGCCTAGCTACTCGGATGAGGCGGTGTTGCTGATTCAAGATCAAGTCAAGGAAAAGTGGCATTGCAGATTCAGAACTGAAGCAAAGACGCAAAAGATTATGTATATCTAAAGGATCTTCATTGAAAGGGCTCTTAGGCCTGATGACATATTTTCTGCGGCACAGCACATCGAGCTAGGGCTCGTCGCTGGCTCGCAGAGGAACAAAAGAAGAAGAAAAAAAAACCCCGCGGGAGGGCCTCAGTTGTACCCCTCGTGCGCGAGGAGGGCTGCAACTAGTGCGTCCTTCAGAGGGAGGCGCACCTTGAAGAGTTGCGGGAACCTGCCGATCAGGACCCTAAGGGATTCTTCCGCGGAGACCTCCGCCCTCATCTGAGCGAACTGCCGCCAGAGCTCATCTTCGCGAGCTTGGGCGGCGGCCCTAGCGGTGGCTTCTTCTTCCTCTCTTGCAAGGGCCGCATCTATCCATCCCAGGATCATCTCCGTGATGTTTGCCATTGCTCTCTAGGCGGGGTGGGGTGGAGATTCTTGGGAGCCGCCGAGGAAAAAGAAAACTCAACAAACTAAAGGCTGGTGGTGAAGCGATATTCCACCCCTGGGGTTTCTTTTATACACGAAGAAATTCAAGGGTCGCGCCTTGGAATCCGTTTCAAACACAGTAAAACCATCATGGCGGTGGAACGGAAGTGGGTGCGAAAACGGTCTCCGACCAAGACATGCGTCCCTTCGGCTGTGTGAGAAAAGGGCGCGAAAACGCTTCGCCTTCCCCTTAATTGGGCTTGGGCCAACACTGCAAAGGGCAACCCCCTTAACAGGCTTTCTTAACACGCCGCTAGCGGTGGCAATGTGTTAAAATCGAGCCTAATTCGGCCTCCGTACACCCTGGAGGGCATATGACCGGCAGAGCCAAAATTAAAAACGTTTCACGGCATACCCCATGTTGGGTCACTAGCCAGCTTCGCATGCTCGAGGTTGGGTGTTGATGAAACTTGGGTTCAATTTCTTGAGGCATGCCTTCTATAAGGTCGTCTGTTGTACACCGCTCCCCGGGTACAAATACCTCTCGGCAAAATTGCATCCAGTCGGTACGCCCCGAGGGGCCTATGCTGATCCCTCCTCCGGTTGGGACAGGTACCACCCGGCTGAAAGGTGTGTCCCATGCTGGGCCAAGTGCTAGCTCTTACAAGTTAAGGCTAGGCGCCTGATGTCGATATCCCTCACAACGTTAAACTACAACATGTTGCAAGACAGAAGTTGTGGAGACGTGGCTTAAGACGCGCCCCATGATGGACCAATCGCTGCCCCTGCATTGCAGGAGTGGGTGTCAAGTAGCCGAAATCATCTGTTGTGGTGATGTGCCCAATGGGCCGAGTGAGCTGGAGTTTGGTATTGCCAACCCAGGCATCGTTTCGACATAAAAACTTAAGATTTCTTGAGTTCTTTACAATCTCTTTTCAGATTACAGGAGGTATTGGTGAAACCAATCGGCGAACATCGACTCGATCGTAAAGCACTCTGGGGCTTATCAGGAATATATGGGCCCGGGTATCCTCTAGAAGGCCCATAAGGGAGCGATAGTGGGGCGACCGAGTCACCGGTTGAAGATAAAGACCACTGGCAGACGACGGCTTGAGCCGCAAGGAAGTTCGAGGATATAATCTATCTCCATGTAATTAGCAGATCGACACATGCATTCCATGTAATCGCATAATGTAATTAGTTACGGGGATCCCGAGATATCTCAGAACTCTATCTCCCCTACACTATATAAAGGGAGGGTAGAGGTCATCGATATAGACACAGATACGCATAGTTTTCATCTTGCATCTCGCACCTTGATACACCATACAATCCCAGAGCACAGGAAGTAGGGTATTACCTCCTCCGTTGAGGGCCTGAACCTGTATAACCCTGTCTTGTGTTACCCATCTGGCTTAGTTCTTGATTAGCGTCTCCTCGTACAAATTCATTGCCGGCGGTGACCCCCCAGTTAGTCACCTGTCGACAGAAGATTAGTTGGAAGATCTATGATCAGGTAAAGGCTGAAATTCAGAGGTTATTAGATGCGAAGTTTATTCGGCCATGCAAATATACCGAGTGGATCTCAAATATTGTACCAGTCGGAAAAAAGGATTCTGATAAAAATTCGGGTATGCATTAATTTCCGGGATTTGAATAAAGCAACGTACAAAGATGAATATCCAATGCCGATTGCCGATCGGTTGATTGACGATGCCTCGGGCAATCAGATTATCAGTTTCTTGGATGGAAATGCTGGATACAATCAAATCTTTATGGCCGAAGAAGATGTCAATAAGACTGTATTCAAATGTCCTGGTGCTATCGGCTTATTTGAGTGGGTTGTGATGACTTTTGGGCTGATTAGTGCTAGTGCTACGTATCAAAGGGGGATGAAGTTGATCTGTCATGATTTAATCGGTAAATTGGTCGAGATTTATATTGACGATGTGGTGATTAAATCCTAGGAGGAAGAACAACACTTGGCTGATATTATAACCGTTTTGGATCGGTTTCGGAAATATGGCATGAGGATGAATCCAAAGAAGTGTGCTTTTGGAGTATCGGCAGGCAAGTTCTTGGGGTTTATGGTGCATCAGAGAGGGATCGAGGTTCATCCTGATAGAGTAAAAGCGATCCTGAATACTAAGCCTCCTGATTCGAAGGTTCGTTTACAAGAGCTCATCGGTAAGATTAATTACTTGAGGAGATTTATTTCAAATTTATCAGAAAGAATCATACCGTTTTCTCCGTTGCTTAAGTTGAAAAATTTTGATAAGTTTGTTTGGGGACCAGAGCAGCAGAAAGCGTTCGATAATATTAAAGAATATCTGGTTAATCCACCTGTTCTGGTTTCTCCAAAGGAAAATTTGCCGTTTAAGCTGTATCTATCGGTAACGGATAACACGATAGGAGCAGTTCTGGTCCAAGAAATCGACGGGAAGGAACATGCAATTTTCTATTTAAGCAGGAAGTTGTTGGACCCGGAAACCCGATACACGGTAGTGGAAAGATATTGCCTGTGTTTATACTTTGCTTGCACTAAACTGAGGCATTATTTGTTGGGTGCTGAATGCAAAGTGATTTGTCAAACCGATGTGGTTAAATACATGCTTAATGCTCCAATTATCAAAGGGCGTCTCGGAAAGTGGGCATATACTCTCATCGAGTTTGATCTAACCTATGAATCTGCAAAGGCCGTCAAGGGGCAGGTATTAGCCGATTTCATCACGCATCATCAAGACATTAATATTTCGATTCTATTGCCTTGGGTAATGTTCTTTGATGGATCGGTTTATGAGAAGGGATGTGGAATCGGTATTTTTATTGTTTCTCCTGGTGGTGTCCTTTACCGGTTTAGTGTTACTGTGGACTTTGGATTGACCAACAATCAAGTGGAATACGAAGCTTTGATTCAGGGATTGGGGTGGTTAATCCAAGCTGGTGCTATTGCCGTGGAAGTGTTTGGAGATTCACAATTGGTGGTTTTCCAGATGATCGGTAGATATGAATGTCATAGCGAATATCTTCGGGAATACCTGGAAAGGGCTTCCGATTTGGCTAAGTATTTTAGCATATTTGCAATTCATCATATTCCGAGAGAACAGAATCGTGAAGCCAATGATTTAGCTCAGGAAGCGTCAGGATATAAATTACCGATCATGGGATTGGAAATTATTCCGATTGACAATCCAGTTCCGATAGGATGGCAGGCAGAAATTATCGGCTATCTTAAAGATACTCAGGGAAGGGCCGATAGGAAGCCTAAAAGAAAAGCTCAGAGGTATGTTTTGATCAGTGATAAGTTATACTATCGGAGTTTTGATGGGTTATTGCTTAAATGCCTAAATGAAGAAGAGGCTAAAGTTGCAATCGGAGAAATACATGAAGGTTTATGTGGAACACATCAATCGGCATACAAAATGAGATGGATGTTGAAGCGTGTGGGATATTTTTGGCCGACGATGGTGGAAGATTGTTTCAAATATTATAAGGGTTGCAAAGACTGTCAGAAATTTGGGAATATTCAGCATGCGCCTGCATCTATCTTACATCCGATTGTAAAGCCGTGGCCTTTTAGAGGATGGGGAATTGATATGATTGGAGAAATATTTCCTTCCTCGTCCAAGGGGCATCGGTATATTTTGGTAGCAACGGATTACTTTACCAAGTGGGTCGAAGCTGTACCATTGAAGAAAGTAACTGCTACTGAGGCGATCGACTTTGTTAGGGAGCACATAATTTACCGATTTGGTATTCCTCAGACCATCACTACAGATCAGGGATCGGTATTTATGTCGGAGGCATTTCAAGATTACGCTCGGAGCCTAGGAATCACGACGATCAACTCATCGCCGTATTATGCTCAAGCCAACGGCCAGGCGGAGTCTTCAAACAAAAGCGCCATAAAGCTGATCAAGAGAAAAATCGATAAAAGGCCGCGGGGTTGGCATAATACTTTGGCGGATGCGCTATTGGCGTATCGGATTGCTAAGCATGGAGCTACGAAAGTGTCACCATTTGAGCTGGTTTATGGTCAAGAAGCTGTTCTACCGGTTGAGGCGATTATCGGATCCACGAGAGTTGAAGAGCAAAATAACGTAAAAGCCGATGATTACAAGAATTTGATGGTGGATAAGCTGCATGATATGGTGGCGGTTCGGTTAAAGGCTCTGGAGCATATTGAGCGAGATAAGCAAAGAGTGGCCAGGCATTATAACAAGAAGGTTATACCGAAAGCTTTTGAAGTGGGAGAGCTTGTGTGGAAGACGTTTTTACCGATTGGTTCTAGAGATCCTAAATACGGAAAATGGTCTCCAAATTGGGAAGGACCATTCAAGATTAATCGGGTTATTCCTAGAAATGCGTATATCTTAGAGATGCTTGATGGAGAGGTTTTCGGTAAAGCAATTAACGCCAAGTATCTGAAGAAATATTATCCTAGCGTTTGGGTTGGAGCTTGAACCGAGACTTTGTAAAAGCCGATTCTGTGAATCGCCTATAGTTCAAAAAACTGTTTAACACTTGGCGAATTGCTGACATAATTTTACTCAACACGTTGCTGTTGAGCAAAAGCCGATTCTGAGTGAATCGCCTATAGTCTAAAGTTCGATTGGTAATGCAATTTTACTCAACACGTTGCTGTTGAGCAGAAGCCGATTCTCAGAAATCGCCTATAGATTTAAAACATTAATAAAAAGCGATTGCATGGAAAAATAGTTATTACATAGGCACGAAGGCCTCAACCGTTTTGCCCAAGGGGCAGGATAAAACATTGTTTTACCATCGGTACAATACCGATTCACACATCGCAAAGTTTTGAAATTTGGCTCGCAGGCCAATCACTCGCAGAATTCATGGATATCTACGGCGGCGCTGATGATCGTGTCTCGGATCCGATTGACATTATCGGTATCTTCCTCAGCTGATCCGGGGATGATCAGTATTTTCTTTTTTGCCTCCAGCACTGCCAGGCCGCAAGCTTTTACTATACTGTACTGCTCCTGTGCTGCCAATTTGGATTCCTCAAAGTCTAAGCGGGCGGTCGCTTCGGCTTTCCTTGCCTTCTCCAATTCTTGTTCCAAGGACTTGACCCTTGAAACTGTCTTGGAGGCTGTAGCTTTTGCCGATTCGGACTCTTGCTTTAACCTGAGGAGCTTATCGTTCTGAGAATTGGCATCTTGGATCAACCCCTTGAGTTCCGTTTCAGCATCTTTCAAGGTTTCCCTTTGGTGGAGCCGATCCAATGCAGCGTCAAAATCGGCTTTCCGCCCCTCAAGAGATAGCACCTTCTGGATGGCCAAAGCCACCTTCTCTGGGAGAATATCTTTGATTGAATCGGCTATCTCCCGTATAGCAGAAGGGTTGGCCAGGAGAGCTGATTCATTGTTGACCATCTCCCACATCTCTTTCAGTTTGGCCAAGGTGTCCGGAGAAAACTGATTCTTCTTGGCCGGTGTTGCTGCGGGAGACTCAATAACAATGGCTGGAGGAGACGCAGTCTTGATCGGGGAGGAGAGAAAATCCAACTCGTCGTCGAGCCAGTCCATGCTGGACGGGTCAAAGTTGAGCTCGTCGGTTTTCTTCCCGTCGTATGTTATCACCTGCGTTGATACCACAGTTACACGAGCTGGGCTGCGGGGTTGAAACATATACTGGAGAGAAGAAAATTTAAGTTACAAGAAATCGGATTTATAAAATTTCATGATCTATGGTAAAGAATTCCGATTACATCTAAAGCCGGTGGCGTCTGCGATGCTGGAGGGGGAGTAGGTGTGCTATCTTTCTTCTTTTGGGCGGGCGAAGTGTCCTGAAATTAAACTTCCGATAAGCTATGAATCGAAGGGATGTTACGAAAATTTGGATGAGAAGCAAGTGCTTACTGTGTCACATACCGATTCGGTGGTATCAGGCGTACGCACCTTTTGAGGTCGTGGCTTCTTGGCAGCCACTTTCTTCCTTAAGCCGACTTCACCTTCGGGTTTCCCTGTTGAATAAAGGTTGATAAGGAATCGGATATTTTAGAATTATATGTTATAAGCCGATTTTACCTCTTTTCTTGGGCTGCTGGGAGTATCCTTGCGCAAAGGCCGATGCGGACTTGGCCGTCGAATGGAGTTGACCAGCCGCTTCTCCGATGAGCTTGGCTTTCGGGCGTTTCTCTCCGCTCTGAAGAAAATAAACAAGAGGTTAGTACTCGAAAAAGAATAATATAAATTAGCAAACACACGCAAGTTAGTTACCTCGCTGCTAGAAGACGATGTATGAATCTGGGAGTTTGTTCTTTCATCGTCTGAATCTGATGAGGAAGATCCCGACTCTAAAGATTTTTTCTCCTTATCTTCATCAGAACTATCGGAATCGGTATTACTTAAGCTGCTAGTTTCCGATTCCGATGGAGCCTCTGTTATGCCAGCGATCTTTGGCCAGTTGGGTCTGCAAGTTTCTTTCTGGCCAGTGAGCCGTTCGATTAAGGTTGCGGCTCCGCCTTTTGTGGCATATATGTTCTTAGCGATGGTTTTCCACCAAGAATCGAATTTTGGGGAGGTTGCTGACCACATGATAAATTCCGATGGCATTTGAAACTCCAAATGTGCAGTAGACAGAATGCCATAAGCCGATTTAGAGTTCAAGTCATCCCTGGCATTCAGATGCCGGTATATGAACAAATCGGGTATATCCTGTCCAAGGTTAAATTGCCGAGCAACTACAGCCGGGTGATAGAATTCGTAGGATGGTTTTCTGATATGGGTTCTCGTACTCAGAATGGAGAAGAAAATACTTGGAGAGATGAATTCCTTATAAGCCGATAAGGCTTCGCCCTTTAGGGTATCGGCTAATCGAAAAAATGAGGGGATTGGGTATCTGTCCAAATCAGTGTATGGGTTAACCGCTTCTGCTCCATATTCGATTCGGACATTGTATAAAAGGCAACCATGGAATGGGAGAGGTCGTATTAGTTCGGACGTTTTACATTCTTTGCCATCGATATCATTTCGCCGTACGATTTGCAGGGGCGCTCACTGCTATCGGAATCCTTTTCATTCGGGAATTCCAGATTGAAGTCCAGTTCTCCTAGGGAGTTGTATATATGGAGCTTCAAGAACATTCCGATGAACCAGAAAGGGCCGCCTAGATTACCGACTGAGTAATCGGCCTTCTTTGAGCAGAGACCTTCCCTGATCTCATGCATCATCCAAAAACCTTGCTGAGACTGAGAGATTGCCCACAGAAGAAGAACCGATCGAGCCACATGTTCAGAAAGGCGATGTGCTCTTCGTCCTCAACATCGCCTGTTTGCTGATGAGTTGAAATGTAGCGCTGCCATCCGAAATTTTTCTCTGGGACTAGCTTCAGGGTGGCAGAAAGATCAAAAGCCGATAGCATCTCGCCATCGGGACTTAGACCAGTTAGCATCGCTACATCTAGGAGTGTAGGGCTAATGGGTCCTGTTGGGAAGAGGAAGGCGTTTGCGGTATCACACCAAAAATAAGCCGATGCTGCCATGAAAGTTTCATCTGCTGGTGGTGGGGATAAGGAGAGGAGGATAGCATCGGTTATTCCTAGTTCATCCCATTGCTCTTGTTTTTGGTCATAGACCCGAGTCAGCCAGTCCTTATATCCCTTGATCGGGCTAGGCCAAGATCTGAATGCCGATTTCCAACTGTTTACGCTAAGCTTATCGGCAAATAAGGGGATACGCGCTACAGAATGGTATATAAAGTCCGATGGGTCTCGTTCTCCTATTGGCCCCAAAGAGTACAGAGCTTCGGTGTCTGAGCATTGGAATAGTACTTGAGACATGATGCCGATTGAGAGTTGGAAGACGATTGGCTGTGCGCCGGAAGTCTTGGGAGCTCTGGAAATTCCGATGCAAGAGACGTGTGCGCAGAGGAGAGTGTGAAAGTGACGGCGAATGGGCGTCTATTTATAGCGGTGGTAAAAACTAGGGTTTTACCGCGGCTTTCGGCGTTACTGTTACGGCCCATATCGTCTGTTGGGCTGACACGTGTTCTCCAAATGGACCGAAGGCAAGGAGTTACAAGGGTAAAAGTGTGAAATGTTCCAATATGGTAAATCCGATTTTTACTTGAAAGTTCAGCTAATGAGAATACTCATTGCTAAACTTAGGGGCATATGTTGACACCCAAATTTGGCATAAAATCGGATATTCAGAAAAGGCCGAAAATGTTGGAGTTATTGGGCCAAATCGGAAGTGGGCTTCATCGGCATAAAAGAAAATATATTGAAGAATCCCGATGGTTACAAGATTTCGGAAGAGATACGATCTGATCGGAAGCGCGATGCGGTGAAATAGGTCGTATCGGTATCGTCTTTGTAATAGTATAAATACGACCTTAGGCCTCGAGAATTCACACACCATACTCAATACACAAACTACTTTCTCGAATCCGATCGACCTCGTCGAAAGGCTTCAACTCGCAGGTAGAGCTATCTCGATGGGATAATCGATTCTCTCCTTGTAACCCGTATACATGGCTGCATCATCTCGACCTCATGTATGCAAAGCATGTTAAACTGTCTCGGGATTTACCTATCTTTAATGTGTTATCGCATATTGCACTGTCTCGATTTAATCAATCTGTAACGTGTGTTTATCCAGCAATGCCGATTGTCAAGTATCTTGTACGCTTTTCTTAAATCTGATATATGCGACTGCCTCGTTTAATCGATCTTGCGTATGCCTTTGTTTGAGATTTTGCATATATAGATGTTTGCCGATTAGTATTGTATTTACCTTCACCAGTATTAAACTTTTAAACCGATCTATTGGTTTATATCTCGTGATTTGAATACTGTCTTGGCCCGACCAATCTATTTGATCTTTTCCTTGATTTAATCCGATATATTGAATGAGAAGTTTATTGCTGACGTTACATAAAATACCAAAAAGAAATAGAGGATTTATAATTGAATTTCATTTACATTAAACCGCTCTATCAGGCATTAAGCCGATAGATCTTGTAATCGAGTTCATTAAAGCCGATTACAAAAAACCTGATCTGGCTATACCGAAAAGCCGATTAGGGTCATATTACTGACGATTTCTCCTTGTCAATTTACAGGTCAAATTGACTGGCACGTTTGGTCTTTAGTTGCGAGGCAATCACTGGATTGACGCTTCTGCACGTGTCTTCACAGAAAGTCCATTTTTTTATGTCAACACTAGGGCAGTCGCGTCATCAAGCGACTCCGTTGGACACTGTCCGGACGCCACTGGACAACATCCGCTGAACCAACATGGCACCTGTCTGGAGACTCCAGACAACAACCGCAGAACAAAACCCGAAAACAAAAACCACCGAACACAACCCGGTGTCCATCGGACAACGGTAGGGACCAAACCGTACGACCGCATATGGTTGCGACACGTGTCACAACCTTGGGCAGCCGCACCATCAAGCGACTCCGTCGGACAACATCCAGCAGCCACCGGATAACGTCCGCTGAACTAAAAACATCAGTCCAAAGCCTTTGGCCACCAACCGAAGAAACCTGAAAAAACAAACTCCAACGGACACAGTCCGATGTCCACCAGATAACATCAGGTGGTAAACAAACCCTAGGACCACATTAGGTTGCGACACGTGTCACAACATGAGCCGTGCAATGAAGCAACTCCGTCGGACACTGTTCAGAGGTCACCAGACAACGCTCACTGAACCAACAAAACGCCAGTTCGGAGCCTTCGTATAGTGACCAAAGAACAAACCCCCCCCCAAAAAAAAAAGAAAACCCATCGGACATAGTTTGGTGCCTACAACCGCATCTGGTTGCGACACGTGTCACAATCTGGGGCAGGTGCGCCATCAAGGGACTCCGTCGAATATCATCCAACAACCACCGGACAACATTCACTGGACAACGACTAAAGGACAAACCTAGGAAAAAAACTCCATTGGACTATGACATGCTCTATTTTATCGTATGTCACTTGTATTTTCAGAACCCTAAAAGTAAAATAAAAGGGAATTGTTATATACAAAACCCTAGTTTAAATTATTTTAAATTAGGTTTAAGCCAAAACCCTAGAAAACCTATTAGGAAATTCTGGAAAATTTCAGTAATTCTTAGAAGCTATCATTCAGCCACCCTCCAAATTTCAAGCCCAAGACTAGCTCATGATTCCATGAAGTGTTACCATTTTGCCGAGAGCTCGTCAAACCCATAAAATGATGTGCAAACTTAGGAGACCCAAGACCAAATTTGGAGGAGAAATTCTAAAAGCCTAACCTCGTGCTAGGATAGAAGCCCAGGCCAAAATTCGAGGATTTGGTTATTTCCAAATTTGGGAGAGTCCTAATCTACTCGTATTAGAATTTGAGCCCAATTCGAAGATCCCCCACATTAAGGCCTGACATATGTTGACCACACCAGTATAAATGCCCTCGAAGACCCCTCTCAAGTCCACAACTTGAGAAACCCCCAGATCCCAAACCCTAGCTGCCAAAACCCTAGCCGTCGAGGAGATTTCGAGGTATCTCTCTTTGTGCTTTGCCCAAACCCGAGATTAGATGGCATCATGTTGTAGAGCTCGTCGACATCGCCGCTGGTGCCTCGCCCACCGTGCCCCGCTCCGCCTTCCACGCCCACCAACCAGAAATCGCCACCTGGCCCGCGCCGCCGTGTTTTCCAGCCTGCGCAAGCGCGTCGCCGCCCCACTGGTCGCCACTGCCAGCCACTCGACGCCCGCCACGTGTCCCGCTCCCGCCAACGCAGTGCCGCCGCCAATCGCGGCCGCCACACGTCCGAGCCGCGTCCATCACCGCACGTACGCCGCCGCCTTGCCACACGTTGTCGCATTCATGCCTGCTTCGCCACGCCTGCCGCCGCACGCCGCCACATGGCAACGTCGCGTTCGCCGCCGCCCAGCCTCACACTCCCGCCCCTATCAGCAGCCGCCATGTGCACCAGTGCCGCCGCCGCTTGCTGGAAAGCCACGCAAATCACCGATTCGGCCGGTTTTCTTTCAGTTAACCCCTAATAAGCCGGTTTATTCTTTTTGGTATTAATTTTTTGATTTACCTGAAACTTTCAGGAATTGTTCCGGGAGCATCCGAACTCCAAATTAGGTGATTCCAGAGCCATTATTTTCCATAAATAGCCTAGAATTTTATATATTTTATTGAGCTATATGTTATGTTGATTGTTTTGTTGTTTCTTTCATATATGCATTTACGTGTACATCGTCCGTGTACGCACTGCTCGGGAGGTTTCCAGGAGCCATTCGGAGCAGGTTCCCAAGACTCGGAGTAAGGTAAGATAGATTGCATCTTGCTTTCCTATTTTGCAAAACTCACCCTATATTGTTTTTATTTATTTTTCTTATGCATGAAATGATGGGAAGGGTTAGAAACTTATTATATTCACACTGCGTCATTGACCCTGTGAATTTAGCCTATTTATTGTTGCCTTCGTTATTTTCCTAGCCTATCCTTGTGCATAGTTGCTAGTGCTCGTGGATTGGCAGTTGATTAGGTTAATCATTATCTAACTACTCTTGTGACTTGGTATGATTGGAGGTGCTGAGTTACTTTTAATAACCTAATCAACTAAAACCTACATGGCGTGTGTGGACTAAACGTGGCAACTCGGATAGTTTTGTGGATTGAGGTATGAGGTGGAGGTAGTCACCTTAGTCTAAGTACCCTTGACGTGTGCTTATTCGGCCAAACCATATAAGCGCAACCATAAGTGCTAGCTCCAGCATGTCGGCCAACATATGCTAGTTCTGTCTTACTAGTTAGGGAAAACTGTTAACACACGATAGTTTGAAAAAAATCAAGCTGCGGTCCATTGGCTCAAGAGGGAGACCCGAGTGTCGAAACCTTAGAGAGGGTATCGGTGTTAAAAGAAGAAACTTATGATTCACCTTGTATCGTTACTTTGTCTAGACTCCTAAGAAAGAGATAAGGCGTAAAAGTAGCACTAGGCTTATGGGTAAAATGTGCTACACTCTGCAGAGATTAAAACTATTATGATAGCCATTCCCACAGTCATGGGAGGGGCGAAATGTCGTACATGATAGTCTCATGTGTTATTAATTAACCTGATGGATTGATTTGGTTTGAGTTATTCAAGACTTGTGCAGTTCTGCAGAGGGGCTTTCGAAGCCAAACTCTGTGTGTTTGTTGAAAATCTATTTATCATTATTAATTGCTCTACAAATTGTTTTACAACACTTTAATTAATTTGACTACAATAGGTGTTTATGCAAAATAATCATCATGTTCTTATTTATATCCTCGCATTGATTACAAGGATTCTTGCTGGGTATCCGTGTACTCACTTTACAAACCATGGATATATTTGTATTTAGTAGAAGAATCGAGTCCGGTTTGCCTGCAGGATCAGGAGGATTCTGTGCCGGATTTCAACCACGACTAGTTGACGTTCAAGGGTTGGACTAGAGCATCGTCATACTTTATTTCCGCTACGTTTATTTGGATTTCCGCACTCTGAACTATATTATGTCATCTTAATCAAACTGTTCTAATAAGTGGTTGTGCAACAATTATTTTTGGATATTATGTTATTTTCTTAGTTAATTATGACTGTGTGATGTTGTTTGACAATTGTCGATCATGAGTTGATAGCATTGATCTCTGGGACTAGCAATCAATCATTAGTGGATCTTGGTGAAACCGGGGTCGCGACATAGGCACAGTCCGATTCCCACCAGACAACGTCCAATAGGGACCAAACCTTGAGACCAGGGCCGACTAGACCCTTTCTGAAGGAACCCCTTCCTCGGAAAGACCACGGCGCAACAGCCGCTGCACCCAGTCCGATGATAGTCGGGTGCTATCTGAAGAAGCACAAAGACACAGTGCCACGCGCCACGGGCACGTAAACATCGCTAGTATTTTAGGAGAGAAAAATCAAAGTTCCACAAGTTAGGTGCATGCAAAAGGACAATATTTGGTAATCAGTGAGAGTACCAAATATTTTTATATTTAAAAAAATAAAAAATTCATTTCGGATGGTTATTCTTTCAGCTCAAAATATATAATGCTGTCCAAACCAAGATAATCATAGGACGTTGTAGTTTAGCAAGACCAAGGAAAAGTGATCATGGGAAAAGGTATAGATGAAGACAATAAATCATGGATATATTTAACTATACAAGGTTGTTATTTAGAAGCGAATTCAATATATAGAAAACTAAAAGGTATGACGAATAGGATAGCAACCACAATATCAAATCTTGAACATGCCAGCGAGAGCTGGAAAACAAGCCCCTCCGATGCCAAATCTTTTCAGTCACAAGTAAAAAAAACCCACAAAACTTGTGATTGAAATTATTTCGGTCCATGCTGAAGTCTTTAATATGTTCACCAACTGGAGTTACGGTATGTGGTATGCTTGCTCACCAATTGAAGTGCGTAAATAAATTCAACAAGCTTGCTCCAGAATGATCATGATCACAAATATAATGTTCTTTTAGGAGTACTGCGGAATCCAACAATTCTGTTCTGCAGCTACAACACACCACAGCAGTGAGACCTAAATTTTTATTGTCCCCGTAGAATTTGAATCTGGGTGGTGGGTAGGGGTGTAAACAGTCTGGATCGGATCGGATAATGGCTAAATCATATCCTTAACCGCATGTTTTTCTCGGAATCGGATCTGGTTACAAATATTTCGGATATGAATACGGGATCGGATATATTCAGGCACGATGATACGAGCTCGCCCAAGGTGGGCTTGCTCATATGCTCGAGTGCCCGGTCGAAGACCGGATCACTGATCGCTGATTGCTCGCATCAAAGCATGCCATTTTCTTCCTTCTTTCTTCCCTTTATTCTCACGCACACCACAGCCACAATCGGCTAACAACTCCTAAACTCACTCCCTGATCTAACTAACAGCCAAGGCTTATCCTAACCAACACAACAGCTAGCACAATTCCAGCTGCTACACAACCAACACAACTAATCAACTACACGCTGGTGGGCATGGCGTCGCACATAAACATGATCCAGCCCTTTACCCATAACATTACTCCCCCCTGTTGACGAAGCTTGTCCTCAAGCTTGAATTCCGCAAAAGAACGACGGAGCACAATAGCATCCATCCACGTAGCTTCCTCCGCTGATTCCCCTGCCCAATGAATGAGGAACTGACGCTTCCCTTCGACAAACCGTTGAGCGAGGACGTTGTAAGGTTCCGGCTGGTCGAGTGCAAGACTGGGGGCAACCGCCGGCGGTAAAGCCAAGGGACGTGGAGGTGGCTCCCCTCGGAACTACTTGAGCAGCGAGACATGGAAAACATTGTGAATCCTCGCTGCCTTCAGCAAATGTAGGCGATAAGCCACTGGACCCACCTGACTGATGATGCGGAATGGCCCATAAAACCTGGGCGCCAACTTGGAGAAGGAAGAAGGTCCACGTGCTGAGACTTGCCGATGCTTTTGGAGCTTGAGCCAAACCCAGGATTCCACCTCAAATTCCACCTCTCTATGGCCTTGTACATTTTAGCTTAACGTAGCGTAGCGTAGCGTTTCAACAAAATTTATCTTTTTTATATAGCCTATTTAGTGTAATAATTTGTAATGATTTTTCTCAGGTTTTTAGTAGTCCTCATAAAGATTCTAAAAATATTTTTTAATTATTTTTAAATAAAATTTAAACCTTTCTTTAAAAACTTTCAAATTTTGTTGAAACGCTACGCTACGCTACAATAAGCTGAATTGTACAAGCCCTATGCTTACCATCATATTGTTGTTTCATGTGGTTTTGAGCTTGAATGAGGTGATCCTTAGCTTGCTGCAATAGAGAATCTCTATCCACCAATGCACAATCCACTGAATCAATACTGGTTGTGCCTTGCTGATAAGGTGTTAGTTGAGGTGGTTTCGACCATATACCAATTCAAACGGAGTCATCCTATGAGCTGAATGGAAGGATGTATTGTAACAATATTCAGCCCATGGAACCCACTGCGTCCAAGAAGATGGATACGATGAAGCTAAACAACGGAGGTACATTTCCACGGTTCTGTTGACCACTTCCGCTTGCCCGTCAGATTGGAGATGATATGCCGTGGACATCAATAGGGCCGTGCCACTCCTTTTGAACAGCCCTTGCCAGAAGGCACTGAGGAACACTGGATCGTGATCCGAGACAATCGAATCGGGTATGCCATGAAGACGCACCACTTGATCAAAGAATAGATGAGCCACGGATGGTGCTGTGACCGGCCATGCAAACGGTATAAAATGGCCATACTTGGATAGTCGATCGACCACAACTAACATGGCTGTCTTGCCCTGCGACTTAGGAAGATCAGTGATGAAGTCCATCGAGATGTCGGCCCACACCTGATGCGGCACTGGCAGTGGTTGTAGGAGGCCGGCAGGAGCTAGGGTGCTGGTCTTGTGTTGTTGGCAAGTGGAACACCGAGTCACAAACTGTTCTACCGATGCTCGTTGTTTCTCCCACCAATACGAAGCTTGAAGGCGATGGAGTGTCTTGGATCCCCTCGTGTGTCAGATCATGGATAGAAGCGATGATTAGCTCTATCAATGGCGAGGTAGCTGGAACAAAAAGGCGATGGTTGCGGTACACTAGCCCCTCACGGACCTCCCAATGTGGCAGTTTCCCTGGGTCAGCGGTTTGGGTTAGAGATCCTTGCTGCTAATCCAACCTGCCCCTGTGTTGGGTGACGAGTTGCTGCACCTCTAGATATGCTCGTAGCATGTCGAACCAGCCAGCACGCGTCACCTCCACCGGAGTCGACACTGCCACGCATTCAGCCTCTTTCGTAGATGCCCGCGATAAGGCATCAGCCGCCTGATTATGTCGCCCTGGTTTATACTCCACCTGAAAGTCATAGCCCATTAGTTTACTTAACCAATGTTGTTGCGGCGGTGTAATGAGGGCCTGCTCCAAAAGAAACTTGAGACTTCCATGGTCAGTTAGGACCACAAAGGGGTGACCCCATAGGTAAGGTCGCCAGTGTCGGATTGCCTTAGAAAGTCCAATCAATTCCCTTTCATAGGCAGCGAGCTTCGATGTCGATCTGCTAGCTTCCTGCTGAAGTAGGCAATTGGGTGCCCATATTGCTGCAGGACCGCGCCAATTCCCGTGCCGGAGGCAACGCACTCCACCACAAACGGGGACTGGAAGTCCGGCATCTGAAGTACCGGTGCTGATATCAGCACCTTCTTAAGGCTGTGAAAGGCCTCCTCAGCAGACTGATTCCACTCAAAGCTGTTTCTTCGCAGGAGGGCAGTGAGGGGGTTCGCGATGTCTGCATAGCTCTGAATGAACCTCCTGTAATAGCCGGTCAGCCCCAAAAATCCCCGAGTGCCGAGACTATCGTGGGACAAGGCCAATTGGTCACCCGCCAGGCTTCTCAGGGTCCGTGGCCACTCCATTATGGGATATAATATGCCCGAGGTACCCCACTCGTTCTTGTGCAAAAGCGCACTTCGACCTTTTCAAGTACAATTTGTGCTCCTTAACTTATCAAACACCGCCCGAAGGTGTTCCCGGTGTTCCTCTTCAGTGCGACTGTAGGCCAAAATGTCATCAAAGAACATGAGGACAAACTTGCGTAAGAACTCTCGCAAGACCTCATTCATGAGTGCTTGGAAGGTTGACGGCGCATTGGATAGGCCAAATGGCATCACCAAGAACTCGAAATGCCCGTGGTGCGTCCGGAAGGTGTTTTCTCGACGTCCTCCGCTCGCATTCGGACTTGATGATAGCTCGAACGGAGATCTAACTTGGTGAAGTAGTGGGCTCCTCGCAATTCGTCCAGCAACTCTTCAACAACCGGAATAGGGAACTTGTCCTTGACTGTCCGTGTGTTGAGTTTTGGGTAGTCCACACAAAAGCGCCATGTGCCATCTGCCTTCTTGACCAGCAAAACAGGAGAAGAGAATAGTGATCGACTGGCCCGAATAATTCCTTGCTTGAGCATGGCTTCACACTGAGACTCAATCTCGTCTTTCTGTCGATAGGGATACCGATAGGGTCTCACCACCACCGGGTCGGTTCCTTCGGCAAGCGTGATTCGATGATCACACCATCTTAGCGGCGGTAGCCCTTCTGGCTCAACAAACACATCTCCATAATCTTCCAGTAATCCTTGTATCCCTGCTGCTGCCTTACATCAGCTTGCCATAGGTTTGCGCGCCTCTGTCGCTGCATCCCTTGCAATTGGACTTGCGCCTCCTTGGTCGTAAACTCCATGGTGAGCTTCTCAAAATTCCATTGGATATTGCCCAAGGTCCTCAACCACTGCGCCCCTAGACATCAATGGGGAGCACCATGAAAAGAGCAGAGAAATCGTTCCCTTGTATGGTGAAGGTCGCCGAAGCCACGGTTCCGAGACATGGTAACCGTGAACCACCTGCTACTCGAACATGCTGGAGTGCGCCATCTTCCATCCTCCATTGGCCTTGGCGTGCAGCGTAGGTACTCATAAAGTTGTGAGCACTACCACTGTCAATGAGGCACAGCCAGCGTTTTCCATTCATGTGCACCCATACCTGCATAGTGCTCCCATGTTTGGGCCCCATAGTTGCTATCATGGATAAGGAGGCTTCCAGCTCTGACAGCTCTGGACCATCAGCTTCTTCATCCTCCACCTCCAAATGGAAGTAAACGTCATCACAGTTGTAACAGAGACCTTTAGCGCGCCGTTCAGCGAGTTGGTCGGCCGATAGACGCAGCCTATTGTTGACGGAGGCCGCATTGCTCTGGCCGCTGGTCGCTGGTCCCGTGCGTGCGGGTTGATTCAAGCCGCCCCCTGCCAGAGTCATCGGCAAAGAGGCCCCGCTGGATTCGGCCATCTAGACGCCGCCACTCCGACCCGCCGCTCCACTGCCTCCAATTGGTGCAGACGCGGTGGTCGCCGCTGCCCGATGCAGCGCGCCCGTGGCGTCGACGCCCACGCCGCTACGGTCGAGAGGCGGTCGGCCCCTACCAAGTCCCGCTAACCCGTGAAGGGCCTCGGCGATCCACGCCGCCTTCCTTGCCTCTGCCTCCCGTGCAAAGCCAACCGCCTCCGCAAGGTCCCGTGGATGCTTACGGCGGACGTCCGTGCCGATTGCCAGTGAGAGACCTGCCACAAACGTGTCGATCTGGTCCGCTCTCTTCATTCCCGTTGTCCGAGCTAGCAACTTCTGGAAATCCCTCGCATACTCGTCCACACTGGTGGTGCCTTGTTTGAGATTAACAAGATCTCCCAAAGGTCCAGCGCTTGAGTGTCGAGTAAAGCGTTGAATGAAGGCTTCTAAAAAATCATCCCAGGCGATCCTCAAATCCTCCCTTTGCCGGTTATCCAGAATCTCCTGTGCCTCCCCAGTGAGATGGAGACCGGCGATCTCCACATACTCCTCTGCTGGAATGTGATGGACGCGGAAGAATCGCTCGCATCTTCGTAGCCAACCGAGCGGATCATCTTGGCCATCATAATCGAGAAGGTCAAAGCGGGGACGAGGTATCCACCGGCGCGCACCTTCCTCCTCATCGTGGCCAGCCCCACGACGTCGCGCACACACTCCCCTTGCTCCCCTAGTCACCGGTTGCTGCAGCTTCGGGTTCCCTTGGTGTGTCCCTTGCCGCTTCATCGCCATCCACACTAGAATTCGCCACTGGTTCCTTGCCCTTCATCATCTTCATCATCTCTGCCACCATCGTCTTCACCTCCTTCACCTCCGTCTCCAAGACCGCAACCCGGTCTTCCAACGGATTGGCCATGGCGCTAGAGTCGGTTGGC
This sequence comes from Raddia guianensis, assembly GCA_036346415.1. Classification (NCBI taxonomy): domain Eukaryota; kingdom Viridiplantae; phylum Streptophyta; class Magnoliopsida; order Poales; family Poaceae; genus Raddia; species Raddia guianensis. The sequence goes on from CM070536.1 coordinate 59,156,792, forward strand.
TCTGATACCAAATTGATACAAGCTCGCCCAGGGTGGGCTTGCTCGTATGCTTGAGTGCCTGGTCAAAGACCGGATCATTCGCTTGCTCGTCGGCGAAGTCGACGCCAGCAAGAAGCATATGGGTAATTTGGCATTTTGAAGCCACCGCCTAAGACTGGTTTTGCGCATCAAAGCATGCCATTTTCTTCCTTCTTTCTTCCCTTTATTCTCACGCACACCACAGCCACAATCGGCTAACAACTCCTAAACTCACTCCCTGATCTAACTAACAGCCAAGGCTTATCCTAACCAACACAACAGCTAGCACAATTCCAGTTGCTACACAACCAACACAACTAATCAGCTACACGCTGGTGGGCATGGCGTCGCACATAAACGCGATCCAGCCCTTTACCCATAACACACAAATACGGATCGAATACGAATCGAACCGGATACAGTTACGAATATTTTATCAAAGTATGAAACATAATCAAACAACAAATAATTTCAAGTTATATTAACAAAGTGGCATATATTAATAAGTCAATAAATAGTTTAAACATTTAAAACATAGCGGCATGGAGATATATTCATAGATAGGAAAAACCCAGTAAACAAAACGATCTAGCATGTGTATTTAATTTTACAAATCAATAAAAACCTACATAATTCATGCAAGTTGGGCTATTAGGCCTTAGGTCAATTGGGTTGATGGGTGGGCCTCAGCAAGATATCCGAAATATATCCAGACCGGATATCCGAAAAATTATCCGATCCAACGGTATTGATAGTCCCGTATCCAATACCGTATCCGAAACTAAATATCCAATACCGAAACCAAATCCAAAAATATCCGAAAAAATTCGACCCGGTTCTATCCGAATCCGACCGGTCTGGCCCGGAAAATATCCGGACCGTTTACACCCCTAGTGGTGGGCTACACGACCAAACACCTTACCACATGCCCTATGGGCGGTTTTCATCCCTAAAATAATGATAACACAAAATAGAGATTATATCTATCAATCAAAATAAATAAAGCCACTACTTTGAACACTGTGTGAGGCATATAATTTATGCCATTTTAGACAATAATATCAATTGCCTGACATCCCCACGATGGTTGCGGGGAAAAAGCATCCAGGAAAACAATCAGAGCAAAATAAAAATCACCAATCAATGTCGGTTGGACATTTGACACAAGTTGTAGGCTTGTAGCATCCAGGAAAACAATTGTGGCAAAAGAAAAAACCAATTTATGTTAATATACAATTAAAACCATAGGTGGTAGACTGGTAGTCCTCAGGCACCTGCAAACCCATATGTATAAAAAAGATAGGCTTATGAACAGTAATAAATCAAGAAAGTGACTTTCCTCTCCACGTTATACCAAACGTAAGTTCTTGAACCTCCTGATATTTTGATGGTGCCCTTCATGATAGAACATGCAAACCAAAGATGTAGCATGATTTCAAACCTTGGTTGGTCCAAGGTTCTAAATTATAACATAATGAGGTATATAGCCTGGATGATATTCCAGAACTCATGCCTATCTTGACCCAAAGGAAAAAGTACTTCAGAAGATAAAAACTGGACTTAATTATAACATAAAAAGTCTAATTAAAGCCAGGTGGAATTTGATCAAAAAATGGTTTTACAAGTTATAACTCTATGTTACCTATAATAACGAAATGATTAGGAACAAACAAAAAAAAAACAAAATACATTAATTTTATCATACCAAGTATAGCCATGCTGTTTTCATGTCTGAAGAACAAAAAAAGGAAGGATGACACACAAGTCAGAACCAACCCGAAATTCCATCCCTAGGTACGACAAACATGGAAAATATCGAGTATACTCGACCGTGAAAATAAGTCAGGCTTTTCATGAGCAGTTTTAACCAAAATAATGACTTTTTTTCCTTACTAGGCTGAGCAATTCTATGAGGTGAACTCTCACAGCACATAACCCCATATAATGGCTACTTGAGGAGTCCAAAGAGACTTCTGCAAGTCCATATATACAGTGTCATACGCTGGATCCACATGGATGTTTGGATAGCTAAAAGTATAGGAGCCGGTAATACTAGGCTCTCTTCGGGCACCTGATGCTGCTTCTATCCAAGATGATTTTTGTTAGGTGATGAGTTAGAAGCAATTGAAGCATATGGGCATTTAGCCCCTTTATTGTATTCTAGACTGTCCTCCCCTGCTGTTCTCTTCCGCTTTGTTCCTTTGAAATCTTGATTTTGCTTTTCAAGACGTTCTTCCAGCAATGCAATCTTCTTAGCAACACTCACACAAGAAATTTCTGAGGAACACAGTTCGTGATCCTCCAGATATTTGGATATTGATCTTAGAAGAACCAACTCTTCTTCATCATGCCTTTTCTGCGCGGAGAGAGTTACATGTATTCAATACAGACAAGATTTTCAAAATATATAAAGTGCTGAAGATAGGGACGTAACATATTATAACCGTTATCGTAAACACATTATAATGGAAAGAATTGATTAGTTCAAACATTAAACCCTGCAAAACATGTACACAGATTAAAATCTTTTTGACAACTATAATCCAATTGTGAGAAAATGACAAACATACTGATGCTGCCAAGCTGTACTGCCGTTCCCTGTCTTGCTTCTTCCTAGCGTGATCAAATTTCTCAATCATACAAGTAAGTATTGCTGCAAGTGGGAACGCATCCTGAAGTTCAAATGCAAGGATTAAACTAATTGCTTTGTGATAAATTCCCTCATTTAGCATATCAGCAACAATGTCTGCAGGATAAAACAAGTCCCAATTAGGCAAGAACCAAGACTACAAAGGCATTTGTGACGATGTCTCACAGTGGTAGATGAGCTCACCACGCATCTTCTTTACAAAGAGCTGAGAGCACTTGAGAACCTCAGCTAAGGCAAAACCACCTCCAGCAGCACCAGCATGGTACAGCTGGTAGAGCTCCATCGCTGGGAACTCGACCGGCACACCGAAGGCCGCCATGAGGAGGATGAGACCGCGGGCATCCACAGCACGGGCATTGGCAACCTGGTTCCTCCTACCGTCGACAATCCGGCTGCGCCACGACAGCGCCGCCTCTCGGGCCTCTGCCCACAGCTCCCCCAGCCCCTGCCCCGTCCGCTGAGGACACCCTGCGCGCACGTACATCTCCAGGAGGATCACGCCCGCGGCCTCGCCGTCCCCATTGTCGGGATAGATGTAGTATCGGCCGATGGCGCGGAGCACGAGCGTGGCGGGGTCCGGGGCACGCCGCAGCGCGCCCCGGCCTACGCAGCACAGCCACGAGCGGTCTCGCAGGTGGGCGGTGACGAAGCGGCGGAACCCCCGCGAATCCATCCGCCTGCAGATGTGCCCCAGCACCACCTCCGATGGATCACCGCCCTTCCGATGGCGGCCGGGCTCGCCATTGGGTGCCGACCTGGGCTTGGGTGCCGGCGCGGGCGCGGGCTCGGGCTCAGGCTCAGGGTCAGGCTGGGGGCCACGTTCGGGCTCAGGCGCGCGATTGGGTTCGGGCTCGGGGATGGGGGCGGGTTTATTGCCGGATTCCGGGACGGAGATGGTTTCGACTGGGAGGGCGGCGGCGATGGCGGCGGCGTCGAGGAGGAGGGAGTTCCACTGATGCAGGAAGTCGGCGAGGACGTCGCCGAAGGCGAGGAAGCCCTCGACGGCGGCGAGCGGGGGCGGGAAAGAGACCGCAGCGGCGGCGGTAGGCGGCGGCGGCATGAGCCTGAACGGGGCAGAGAAAGAAGAAGAGGATACGAGAGGAAGGGAGGACGAGGGTTTCGGTCGGGACGGGGTTTGAATTTGGGTCAGGCTCTTCCACCCGTCACGCCAAAGTGCCAGGGCAAGCAGCAAGCTCCGGCTTCACACTCCTTTCACCATCCATCTCATGGATGTTTTGCTTTCCATTTATGGTCCTACCAGTCGGCCTCCACCCTTATCTCTGCCACCCTTATTCTCTTCTCTTTCATTTTCTATCGTCTCCATCAATGGTTGTGAAGCTAACGCCAGCATTTGTTGGAGGCGGAGGCAAACCAACGGAAAGAGCTATTAGGAGTTAGCACAACGAAGGGTTGGATGGGATATCTTGTTGTAGAGGAAGAAGAAGAGCGTCGGCAACGGCGCATGAATAAGAGGTAGTCACCCGGCATAGGGAAGATTAAAAGAGCATAGTGGGCATGAGATCGACGAATAAAAAACAAATGCACTTGTTGGTAATGTGTGGTGACAAACTAGTGGGTCCTATCTAAAATTTGGGTTGGTTTAGCACTAGAGAAAAGATGTGGTAGAAATATGGGTGACGAGTAGTCAAATGAATTTGAGCTGGTTCAACCAATCAACCCCTTCGCTTTTGATTCCATCTTTTTAGCTTGCGGGGGTGAACAAAAAGAAAATTAAAGAAATATTGTTGTGACCTAGCCGTATTCTACAACAGAGAGACCAAAAGAGGACTTTGTCATTGTCTTGTAGTCGCCTACTACCGCTAATGCCGAGGGTTAGCTGACTATTGCCCCCCCGACCCCGGGTAGTGCTACGGAGACAAGATAATTGGTTGTGGAGGCAATGGCAAGATTCATTACGAGGCAATGGCAATCCAGCATCCTGCGCGCTGCCCGACCGCGTGATTAGCGCACATGGCCATGTGATTACCGCGCACTGCTGCTTATTTGCATGGCCGTGTATTAACAGCTAGCTCACAACATGGTTTCATTGTGCATGCAAAAATAGTTACACTAAATTAATACGTACTCATGCGTACCTACATAACACACATGCATCCCTATACATGTATATGCACACATACACCTCGTTTTTTTTTGCTTTGGTTCCCTTCACCAAATTGTTTCAACAGGCCAAAAATATTGTTCCAATAGGTTGTACAAATTGTTCCAACAGACTAGATAGATTGTTCCAACAGAGTAAACTAATTGTTTTAACATGTCAAACATATTGTTCCAATAGGCTGTACAAATTATTTCATTAGGCTAGACAAATTATTTCAATAGGCTAAACTAGTTGTTTCAGCAGGCTATACATATTGTTCCAATATGCTAAACCAATTGTTTTAGCATGCTATATATATTGTTCCAATAAGCTAAACCAACTATTTCAATTGGTTATACGTCCGCTAGGCAAAATTAATTGTTTCAGCAGGCTAGCCATATTGTTTCAACAGGCTAAACTAATTGTTGCATTAGGATAACAAATTGTTTCAGTAAATTTTTATATAGCAACATTAGTCTTGTTTTGTTTGTAAAAATGCGAGGAACGCAGAGGTGCAAATGGTTTGTGCATTGGAGCAACCAGTCAAAAATCTATGATCGTCGAAAGAGAAAATTGAAAAGGAATATTTTCACTTACGTCATTGCATGCAAACAGGGAGGGAGATGCGCTAGTTCGCTTGTTCGCTCGCTTGATTTAGGGGAGGATTCGCGAGCACGATGCGACGGCCTTCGATTTAGGGGAAGATTCCTTTTATGTGAACTAGCCTTCTCTTGGGTAGACCCTCTCTTTTCTGCGAAAAATTTTTGTCTAGAAGACATAGAAGAGTTCGACATAGATTTTTAGGTTATACTTACACTCAAGCCATGCCTGTGGCGTAAAAGTGTTATTTTAGAGGTGTATTAAAAATTTAAGCCTATTTTATAAAATAATCCTTGTTATGCAAATGGTTTGGCAGTTTGTACTATTTCAGAATACAACTGAAATTCTAGACCGTTGTATTTTGGGATCTCTCGGGTCCCCACACCACCATGTCACATCTTGGAGTTTTTTGTTTGACAAAAACTAAGTTTTATTGTTGTCTGTGATAGGGGCACATGCGGCGAATGAGAATTTACAGGTACATTCGATTTGGTCGGAAAGATGGTTTTGATGATCCGACTACGATTCATGCAAGAATATAAATTAAGAATCGTCGAGCCACAAGACCTAAACCAGAAGACTTGCTTGTTATTAACTATGCAGCGACAGAACATGACTAATTTTAGCAAACACAAATGGGACTGCAAAAAAGATTTTGTATTCCCTGTCTTATTTGACTTATTTACTTTTTTTTTTGACTTATCTTCTAATTTTGAGAGCTTTTCAAGGTGGACTTGAGAGCTGGGTCCTCTTTTTTTACCTTGTTTTAGAGAGCTTCTAGACACACATTTAAGATAGAAAAAAGACGGATATAAAAAATAAATTATTTATATTTTAAACAAAGATAAACAGATAAGCAGATAAGTCGAATAAGACGTAGAGAACGGGCCTTAAAACTTCTAGCAACAACACGCTTGTTTTACTTGGATATGTATGTTAGCATGCATGCAATGCAATTACTTGGTAGGCGAATGATCTTATATTGTTTATGCACAGTCTACCTTCCTCTATCTCAATTTTATAGTAAATAATACTATTTGAGAAAAACAGGTCGGCCCGTCAATAAGCCTGATCTTTTATTATTTGTGGAGCAACCAGGCCGGGCCGTTGGCCAGCGCGCTCCTTCGGCCCAGCCGATGAAGCCAAAACCTAGGGCTGACGCCTAACGGGTCCTCGTCCTCCTCCTCGATCTCCCTCCCCACACCCCACTCCACACGGCTGCGGCAAACCGCCCTTCTCCCCTACGGCCGCCGGCTGCCTCTCCCTCCCCGCTTCAAACCCCAGCCAGAGCCACGCCAGTTACCCCCTCCTCCCCCCTCCCGCCCGCGCCATGGTGAGGCTCACCGCCGACCTGATATGGAAGAGCCAGCACTTCTTCAACTGCATCAAGGAGCGCGAGCTCGACCTCCGAGGTTGCTCGCTTTCCCTACCCATAAAATTAGATCTGGCGCTCCAGTTTTTCTTAGTTATCTTCGTGTTTTAATGGTTTATTTTTCTGGGGTCTTATCCTTCGTGGCAGGTAACAAGATTGCCGTCATAGAGAACCTCGGCGCCACTGAGGTGAGCTCTTCTGTTTTCATTGCTATTGTCTCATTTCAAGTAATATGACGCAATAAATATACTACATGCTGCACTCTAGGTGTAGCATCCAGCTCGTGCTAATAACAGTTCAATTAAAGTGTCTAATACTCTAAATAGCTTCGTAGGGCTACTCGTGACAATTTAACTGATCGGTTTGTACTAAATTGATTCTAACTAAAGTGATGCCCCATGTATTGAATTTTTCCGCCATGAGAGACGTGTGCATTCAAGGAAGTACAATTTTTTTTTTGGCATATTTTAAGATGTGCATCAAATAGGGTGCTTTGGTTTTTATGTCTGAGGTGGTAATGTTTTGCTGGGATGGAAAACATTTTACAAATTTCGTTTGAGCATTTAGGTGTGCTGCTCAATCAAAGGAAGATGTAGTTTGTTGTTATCGTCCAGAAGAATGGGTCTCATCCTGTACTATCACAGCTAAGGGTGGGAAGGATGAAGTGTTTATATTGCCATGTATAAAAATTGTACCGGTGGATGTGGAAGCTTTTCTATGTCAAAATTAAGTACTATTCAGCATTGTATGGGTAGCAGGCACGAAATTTTACATGTAGATATTACCATTAGGAAGTTTACGGCGTTCTTTACAACTTATTTACTTATGTCTTATCTTCTAAACTTCTTGTGCATTCCGAGGTGGCCTCGAGAGTTGAGGTTCAGTTTGTTTGACTGGTTTTTTAGAGCTTTAAGACACACCAATGACAAACCAAAACAAACTAAAAAAGCCAAGGCATTTGTATTTTTCAAACGGAGATAAACAAATAATTATATGAGCATATAAGCAGATAATCAAATAAGTATATGAGCTTTCACAGCTATGGATGAGAATATGGGAGTTGGAACTACGCCAAATGGGCCCTTAGTGTTCTCTTTCCTTTATCTTCACATCTTTGAGTTTTGCATAGCTTTGTTTTTCTCTATGGAGTTATTAAGGAAATAAGAATTCTATGGGAATGTTTGATCCTTGTTTTGATAGGAATTTATACTTTTTTTGCAAGAAAAAACTAATGAATTGTTGATTCAATTGAGGTGTCCATTGTGCCTGTCTGATTTCTAATGGTTATTAAGTTGATGCTCTATTTTCAATTACTACCAGTGACACACTTATTGGTGATTTCTTTTATTTGACATAGCTATGTCTTGATATCTAATTGTTTAACTTGACTTTTGACTTTAATAAAAAAGATAGAATATTTTTACATCTCATTTGAAATATTTTTTAATTGCACAGGTACTCAAGTTGTATTTAATTGTGCCTTCATTTTTCACTTTCTGACAGGACCAATTCGATACAATTGACTTGTCAGACAATGAGATTGTCAAGCTTGAGAGCTTCCCGTACATGAATCGTCTTGGCACTCTATTGGTTAACAATAACAGAATCACAAGAATCAATCCTAACCTTGGTGGTAAGAGAGCCAATACTGTCGATCATTTGTGTTTTTATCACTTCCATAATTTGCTCCAGACCTCTTATGTTTATTCAATCTTTCCTGGGTTGATCTCATGTAGAGTTCTTGCCAAAGCTGCATACTTTGGTGCTTACGAACAATCGTCTTACCAATCTTGCGGAGATTGATCCCCTTGCATCTCTTCCAAAGCTGCAATTTCTCAGCTTACTGGATAATATTGTAACCAAACAGCCAGACTACCGGTTGTATGTGATCCATAAATTAAAGCATTTGCGGTTGCTGGATTTCAAGAAAGTGAAACAACAGGTTAGCGATGATGATGTTCTTTATCCATGTGTTTGTTCTGGTTTTCAAGTTTTTTAGTCATTTGCACTCAGGTGTGATTTGTTGAGAATGATATTACACAAATACTCTTATATTTAGTTGTCGACACAACGATACTTACCTTGAATGACTTATAGTAATTTTTTAGTAGTTTCTTGTTTGATCACTAATGATAGTTTCTAGATCAATACCCTAGTTTATTGCATTAAATGTTTTTATGATGTGACATGACATCTTTTGCGGTTAAGTTTGCTGCAGAAAAATTATCTTTTACCTATATATTGAAAAATTATCTGCATCACATTTGACCTTTGAAGGAAAGAAGGAACCATATGATATTTTCAGTATATTTACATACAATTGTTAACATTGCATATTTTCCTTATTGACGACATGATTGAATCAAATCGGTTCAAATGAATTAATAGCATTTCAAGGTTATGTGGTTGAAATCAATAATGAAGCTATAGCTGCATTATCTCATGTTTTAATTGTTTATATTCCTTTAATCCATTTAATAAAGATGGTCTATATCAGTGAAAATTTAAAATTACCAAATAGCTGCTATTGTGCATTTGTGCTAAACCCCTTGGGATAATTTGTCAAGAAAAGCTAAAACTGAAAAAAAAAAAAGTTGTTGTCACTAATTGGTAGTTTGATTACTGTTATCAACTATGTTCTTTCTCCAAATCTTTTCCTTCATTTTTGCACCTTCCACATGTTTGCATCTGTGTAATGGAATTACTCCCTCCGTTTCACTATAGTTGTCCATGGCCTCTGGAAAATACGTTTCTCAATGTTTGTCCATTTAGAATATCAAGAGTGTAGTTATTGTGATGTTTCCCCTCTTTGCCCCTAATTAAATGCTTAGCAAGAAGAAAAGTGATTGTAACATACTATTAAATAGGAGTACAATGGTCTTTACACGTTGTTTTTTTTTTCGTGGAACTATTACTTCCTTGGTCAGTGTGCATGATGTGCTATGGACAAATATAGCGAAACGGAGGGAGTAGAAGTTTGGCTACTATATATTATGCCATTATCATTTTTATCATGACGGCCTTTTGAAATATGTGGATCTATACAGAAACTGCATTGCTGCTTGATTGGTTGATTTATTCCCCACAGGTTGTTCATTCATTTCCTTTGGAATGACCTCCAAAATGATTTTGGAATGGACTGCAGAAGTGCTGGCAGCAAAGGGGGCAAAGAGCAACTATTTTGATTTTGGATTTCCATGATTAATTTTAGATACATCATACATGAATACCATGGAATGCTTTTAGTTGACATGCTTTCTTTTATTGCATCATCTGTGCATGGCATCTAGTCTATTTCTGAAATTATGTACGAGATTTTTTTTTGTAGGAAAGAATTGCAGCAGCGCAGAAGTTTCACTCAAAGGAGGCAGAGGAAGAGGCAAAGAAGGTACCTGCCAAAACTTTTACTCCAGGACAGCTGGTGGATGCTCAAGATGCCACAAAGGAGGAACAGGGTCCCAAAGTAGTCAGACCGACACCTGAACAAATTCTAGCTATTAAGGTACTTTGAATTCTCTTAATAATTTGAACATTGTAGCAAAATCGCTAATGCTTAACTCAGAAGAAGGCGTGTCCATGTTTTCCACTGTTTGTTATGCTTTTGATATTTCCATTTGTATGATCTAGTTTCACCACAATCATAGTACTGAGGTTATGCTCTTGATATTTCCATCTATGGCATGTTGTAGACAGGGTTTACAAAACCGGCTGCTTCTCCGAACCGCCTACTACGCAGAGCCGGTTAATCACGGTTAACCGCAATTAATCGGCGGTTTGTCACGGTTTTGGCCCTAAACACAATTTTGAATTTTGTCAAAAATTGGTCGGTTAGCTGGCGCTTTTTTGCGGTTAGCCGCGGTTTTGGGCCGGTTAGCCACGGTTTTGGTGGTTTTGCATGTTTTTAACACAAAATCACATGAAATGATGATAAAAAATTTGAATTTTAAAATTCTGTTTAAGCCAAAGTGCTTAGAATAAGTAATAGTATTTTTAAAAATTTTATACAATTTTCTAATTCAAATTTCATTCGGATGAATTTTAAACGGTTAGCCTCCACGGTTTTGCTAACCGTCCACCTGCGGAGCGCGGTTAACCGGCGTTTAACCGCAGTTAACCGCTGGTTTTGTAAACCCTGGTTGTAGATGTCATGTCAGTATCCTCTACTTATGGGGGAGTATATAATACATTTGGCTGCAACAATTGTTTTAACAAATGTTTCATTTCTAGGCTGCTATTGTGAATTCTCAGACACTTGAGGAAGCTGCGAGGCTTGAGAAGGTAATATGCACTGTCATTTAGCGCTGCTTTCTTTGGACAGTTTTGAGGAGCTAACTTTATGCTGACATTTCCTTGTTCATCTTTGTGATTAGGTGTTGAGCACTGGCCAAATTCCTGCTGAATTTGCAATTCCCAAGCCAGACACTAACATGGCTGAAGCTTCAGAGAAAACTGACGAGATGGATACAGATGGCCAGAATCAAGAAAATGGGGCTGATGAGCAGAAACAAAGTGAATTAAGCACCCCAATCGAGGAGGTAAAAGATGACTACTTGCAGTATATTTTTGCTTTTATTTCATACTCCCTTTGGTTTTTTTATAAGGCGTATTTTGTTTCATTAGGACAAGACTTTGACCAACAATTACTTCATTAATATGTCATTTATGTGTTATGAAATCATACTCATATGTAACTACTTTTGAATACAAATCTATCAACATCAATCTTGTGTCATAAAAGTCATGTATTAATGAAGCAATTGTTAGTCATAGTTTTGTTCTAACGAAACAAAATACACCTTATAAAAAAAACAGAGGGAGTAGTACAGTATCATGTTTCTAATTGCTTCCTCACATTTTTGTGTTTATCTGTATCTTTGCAGGATTAATGGCATGCACAAAGAGCTGTATCATCTGGGATCGGTATGAGTTTGGTTGACAGTTTTTGTGGAAGTGAAACCGTGCTGGGATGTCTAATCTTGTCGAATGCTCTCGTTGATCGCTTGCCTAGTATGATTATTATTAATGTAACTTGATGCTGAGTGCCGACACAATTTTCAGTAGATGGTTCTGTTCACTGTCCTGAGGAAGGAAAGCTCGGTGTTTGATACCTTCTAGCACTGCTAGATTTGTTGATGTTGTGGCCTGCATGCAGGAAAGAACAGTTCTGTGTTTGATACCTTCCAGCACTGCTAGATTTGTTAATGTTGTAGTCTGCATGATCAACTTAACCTGAATGTCGGTGAAACTAATTTTATGCAGTCTATGTGCATGCTTGAAACTGGTATTGAATCTCGTTGCTTTTTTTAGTATCACAGGGATCCGACAATTCGGCCCCACGGCTATAATACACTCTTAAAGTGAGACCAAGATTTTTATTGTCTTTTGGGGATTTGAATCTAAATGATGGGTTTACAACTAAGCACCTTACCAATTACTTATGGGTAGTTTTTAATCTCGTTGCTTATAAAACCAAATATATTTATAAATAGTCCCAAATGTTTACCTTACTACAAAACCTGTCCAGCTCCTAGCTGAATACCTAATTTTTCAATGACAGTCCAAAGAAGAGGGAAAGCTGTTGTTTTTATCTATCCTGTACGTGTTTAGCACGAGATGAATCGGATTATACGTTTCATTTCATATGTTAAGAGTAGAACATTTGTAGTCAGCGCGCCTTCAGGAGATTGAAATCAGCTGTTCAGCGAGCAGCTCGTTTGAGCAGGCTACTGTGATGCAGGCTAGCAAATGGGGCAGCTGTTGGCCATGCTCTTAAGCCAGAGTTTGAGAGGTTTGTAAATCTGCTTCTTAAAATTGTCCTTCATTTACATATTTATCTCCCATCTCACCATTATATTTATCTTCCAAACGAATTTCAAAGAAAAAACCAGATGAATTCATTCCAAAGAAAAAAAAAACTCTATGCAAGTATTTGACTATATCAAAGGTAATTTATAGATATGAAAATTTTCTGTAAATTTTGAGGAAATCTAGCACGAGAATTCCAATGCAACTTGTCGCTCCCTTGCTCCATTTTATATTTACACATTTAGTATATTTAGCTAGCAAAATTCATGTATTTTTTTTGTTATACAATATAAATAGCATGCTTTAACAACTCACATGGAGTTTAATCCTGCAAAATTTAACATGTCCAAATTTTTCAATCATATATGTTCTCTATTTTTGTGTTTACGCCATAAAATTTTCTATACTAAATTACTAATTCTTCGAAGAAAAGAAAATGGAAAAATGAAAAGGCAAAAAAAGAAGTCAGACAATCAAAGAAGCAAGACAATATTCGTATTGGCTAAGTTGAATAAGTGTAACATCGGAAAATTTGGTAGGTTCTAAATATTTTGTTTTAGCTTAATTAATTGCCAAATACTTAATTATGAATTTTGGTAAATTAAAATGAAGCCTAAAGCAAAAAAAATTTGAAATTTACAAAGAAAGAAAATTTATAAATAAACTATATATTTTCTATGAACAACTCTTGCTAATATTTGTTCTAGGTTCCAAATGCTAAAGGGAATTTCAAGAATTTTTTTATATTTGTTCTGAAGCTATTTGGTATTTTTAATAATAGAAAACTCATATCAATTTATTTTGTAAAGAGGAAAAAGGGGTTTTTTTTATATTAGCACGAGAAAGCTATGTGGCACTATCTCAACCGCCCATTCGCACAGATGCGGATTCTGGACCATATGATGCCACTTAGCTTGGTCAAATCGGTATCTTCTAATCATGAACATTTGTTTGACGACGTGGCGGAACTGTGGTTGTTCGATCCGCTTCGTCTTCATCTCCGACAGTGCGCCAAAATCGGAGCGGGCCGAGTCTTGTCGTCCGTGCCGCCCTAGGGTTTCCCGACCCTATGTAAGGCCATAGGAAGGAACGATAGGGTTCTCCAGAGCTACCTCCACTATTAGTTCGGGTCAAGGAAGCTGGAGCCACCGCGGAGAGCAAAATAGGGTGGTTCGGTTCCGAGAACTCCAGCAAGGAATTTTGCCATCGTTTGGTGAGTCTTGTGCACCAAATCTTGGTCCCGTGCGTCTGTGAACTCTCGTGATCACGTTGGTGGTCTTGGTTTGGTAGGCGGAGCATCGGATCATCGCCGACGTTGAAGCCATGCGCCGTCACCGCCACTGCAGGCCGTCTGGCTCGCTAAGGGTTGTCGGGATTGCTCTTGGGCTCTATAAGTAACCACACGCCTCGTAGATGTAGAATCTAGGGTTGGTTTGGATCGGGTTAGGTCTTAGATGTATTTATAGGTCGGCACAGTTGCGCCGCCGCTTCGGGCCACATAGCTCACCGCTGGTTAGGGGTTTCGTTCCATGATTCAGTCTAACTTGGCCTAGTTTACAATACGAATTGAGTCTTATAGGTACATGGGCTAGGGTTTCGGCCCCAAGCACAATTCGTATAGTGAACCGAACCGTAGCGGGGCAGCCCGCTTATTAGTGGGATGACTTATTTTTGCCCAAAAATATATAAGAAAATTTAGAAAATGATTATATTTAATAAATATGTGTTGTAAAATAAAGAAATAAATTATAGATCATAAGAAAATAGATCTATTAAAAATATTTTTATTAAATATGCATGCTACAATAGTGAACTGGACTGAGCTGAATCATACTTGGTTGACCCGTCAATATATAAAACAAATCGGAACCATCCTGACAGGTCGCGGTCTCGGCCGAAGTTCAGTTCAGTGGAGCGGATAGGGCTGCCCGTTCAATGAACGGTACAAGACAACCCAACTGGTGTAACTTGGTTTGGCTCATTTGGCTCTAGTCCAATGAGAACAGATAGTGTGGCCTAGATCCTCCCAAAGGAAAAGAGGTTGTCCAATGTCCATTTCGCTTTCCTATAACCCATAATTTGAAGAAGTCGCAATGGTGCCTCCGCAAAAAAACTCACCACAGTGCAAAGCCCTACACTTTCTCTTTCTTCCTCGCAAGCAAAGTAAGAGTCATCTTGCCCTCTTTAATTCAGTTTTTTTTTGTTTGGTTTGATTTTAGTTAAAAAAGTTGAGGATATTTAAAAAGAAGCATGAAAAGGCTAAAAATACTAATAAATATTTTGTGATCTTTGAGAAAACCCCCCGAAAGACTCAAAGAAATTATTATAAAATGTTACACTGAGAAATTATTATAAAATGTTACACTGAATGGTCTGCACAAATATGACAACTTAGTCAAAGAGATAGAGATGTGTTTGGTTGTAGGGTCCGAGATAGTCTCATCTAGGATCATCAAGCTTCATGTTTGGTTGGGTCTGCTGGACCCACTCATCATGGTCCAATCCGTTTCAATGCACTGGTCGGCTCCATCCATTGCGACAATCACAAATTGATTCATCCTAGTCAATGACATCGCAACACACTTCCCTCCCCATCTCGCGATGCCATTCTCCTCGCTTGGTGCCGCCCGTCTTGCAATGCCCTCCTCCTTACCTAGTGTTGGCACTCAGTGCCGCCACTGATGCCATGATCTAGCTTGCCACTGACGCCCTATTCTCTGTGCTTCCTCCCCCCTTCTTTCCTTATTATTGGATCCCCGTCATTCTCTCTCCCTAAATCGTCTTCACAGTGCCCTAGAGTAGCATGCCCAACCCTTCTCACTCCCCTTATACCATGTGCTAGACACCCTTTCTTCCCTCCATCACTCCATCCCAAGGTGAAGAACAGCCGGCGACATCTAACCCGGTGTAACATATATAGTGGGAATGCCCTGCGTGGAAAGTTGAGACCGAGATGGCTAGTATTGACCAGAGGTGGCCATGGTC
Source organism: Raddia guianensis (assembly GCA_036346415.1). Taxonomy (NCBI): domain Eukaryota; kingdom Viridiplantae; phylum Streptophyta; class Magnoliopsida; order Poales; family Poaceae; genus Raddia; species Raddia guianensis. The sequence goes on from CM070536.1 coordinate 59,172,323, forward strand.
CATGTGAGCCTTCGGGTATGCGTGGGTTTAGAACTTGTTCTAGAACGATGTCCGGAGATGGGGTGGGGACGCGATTGATGGATAACTTTGATGCTTAGAAACATTGGATGACGAAGATGGATTGCCCAAAATATGGGGGACATGATGTGCGTATATGGGCCGACAAGTATGAAATGTTCTTCGAAATTTACATCACTTTGATGATTTCATGCAAGGTTTCGGCGGTTGTCATACACTTGATCTACATGGCTACTTATTTGTTTGGGGCACGAAGCTTGGCCAAATAGGTTAAATTGCTGACAATTCAGGGAAACAATCTTGACTAAGTTTAAGGAAATAACCACAAGGAGAAGGCAAGGGTATTCCTATTGTTGAAGCAGCAAGGGTCAATAGACTATAGAGAAGTACAAAAACAAATTTGATTCATTAGTGTATTAAATTAGTATGTAGGACAACTCAATAAGTGTGATGATGCCGGTGAACTAATTTGTGTTGGGATTAAAGGAAAATTGGAAGCAAGAGTGGAGGTGTAGATGCCGAAAACTGTTTCCCAAGCAACAAATATTGCCCTTATGCATGAAGTGTCCTTGGATAAGGGTAACAAGACCGTTAACAAGCTGCATCCAGAAAGAACACCATATGAACTTGTAGGAACATTTTGTCGATTTTAGGCTGAGCAAGGGAAGATGAAGAGAGACAGAGTTGGGGAGTTATCTGGTCCTACTCCAGATCCTTCTTCTCACTCTCTTCATATATTGTGTAACATTACACTTTACTCCTTAACAATTTATCTAATTATATACATATATATACTAACACTCCCCCTTAAGATGGGCTAAATATGTTGTATAGGCCCATCTTGCTACATAATACAGCGAACAACTTCTTGGTAGGCCTTTAGTAAAGACATCAGCTATCTAACTGTTGGAAGGTACATAAGGCAAACAAATAGTTCCTTCGTCTAGTCTCTCCTTGATAAAATGACGGTCAATCTCAACATGTCTTGTTCGATCATGTTGAACAGGATTATTAGCTATATTGATTGCAACCTTATTATCATAGTAAGGAATCAGTGGCTTTCACTTATATAGCCGCAACTCACTTATCGAGATTCGCAACCATAGAAGCTCACAAACTCTATGAGCCATTCAGCCTCAACTGTAGAGCGAGCCACCACACTTTGTTTCTTGCTATGCCACAAAAGAAGGTTCCCTCTAACAAACACACAATAGCCTAATGTGGAGCGTCGATCATCCACAGATCCATCCCAATCAGCATTAGTGTAACATTCTAGCTACTTGCAAGTTTCTTTGACAGGAATATAAAAGGCCTTTCCCCGGGCTTTTAGATAGTGCCAGATTCTATTAACTGCTTCCATGTGATCTTTTCTAGGATCATTCATAAATTAACTCACCACACTCACAACAAAACAATGTCAGGCCTAATACGAGACTAATATAAAAGCCCACCGACTGGCCTTCGATGCATTCCCTTGTCCACTAGTGCTCCAGAGTTACAGCTCAACCGATGATCCTGCTCAATAGGAGTAGTTGCAAGTCGAGATACAAACATACATGTCTCCATCAATAGATCCATAGTGTACTTCCGTTGTGATAGAAATAAGCCATTGGATCCTAGAGAAACTTCCATACCTAGGAAGTATCTTAGCTTTACCAAGTCCTTTACCTCAAATTACTGTGCAAGATGGTTCTTTAGACAAAAAAAATCTCCTGAGAGTCATTACCAGGAATCAGAATTTAATCCACATACACTATAAGAATTGAAATCTTTCCATGATTATGCTTATAGAATACTGTATGACCAGCATTACTTTGGAAATACCCTCTTTTGAGCATTGCTTGTCTGAACCGATCAAACCAGGCTCATGGTGACTGCTTCAGTCCATACAAGGAGCAATGCAATCATAGTACCTTCTATGAGTTTGATCTGTCTCAAATCTAGGAGAAATATGCATGTATACCTCTTCTTGAAGATCACCGTGAAGAAAATCATTCTTCACATCCAATTGTATTAGTTTCCAATCACAATTAACAGCACATGATATCATAGTTTTAATTGAATTCATTTTTGCCACAGGTGCAAATGTCTCAACATAATAAATACCATAGATTTGAGTATGTCCCTTGGCACAAGACGAGCTTTATACCTTTCCACCTTTTCTTCATGGGTATGCTTAACTGTGAACACCCACTTACAATCCGTAGGTTGCTTACCTAGTGGTAGGTCATCAAGCTCCCAAGTCTTATTTTTTGTCCAAAGCTCGCAACTCCTCAAGCATAGCTGCCTTCCATCTCAGGTCCTCATTGGATGTCTTCCAATTATTGGGGACAGATGTGGAATCAAGCGAGACAACAAAGCTATGGAAATACTGATGGGCGCGGACGCGGGTCCCGATCTTCTGGTGAGAGATGAAGAGGATAACTCGTTAGGTGTCAAGGAGACCTAAACGATCCGGTTTCCAACCCCACAAGGAACTGGAAATCTCAGCGATCGCTAAACCACCACGACGAGTGTTATCGACCGAACCAGAGGCACGATCGATCTGTCCATGAAGGACGGTTCTTGCAAGCAACTGAAGAACGAGCAAGAACACAAGATAAGCAATCTCAATTGCGAATATATATTAAGAATAATGGTGTTCAGAAACTTGGTCATGTTGGTCTAGCTGACACAAGAAGAACAAGGCGAAATCTCACACAACCGTAACGAAATCAACTAAACAAAACCCAACTAAGACGAAACACGGCGGGGGACTTATATAGGGTGGCGGCCAGAGGAGGGGCGCCCAAACAGGTGCCCACACGTCCTCAACTCTAACTCTAGGGGTACACGGGCTTTAGGCCCAAAAATACGGCGACGCAGCGCCGGAAAGTTTCTGTCCGTCAACTTATTTTCGCGATTCCAGTTGATTCGGATGGAAATTGGAAGCGTGGTTGTATCCGTTGGAAAGCTTATCTCGTAAGCTTTCCGTAGAGTCCTTATTTGCCTTATTTGGACATCGTATGTGATCTGGGCGTCCATTTGAAGGTGTACTGGTCCTGAAAATCCGAACCGGACTTGGCAGCGAGTTTGACGTCCTTTCGTCTTGGGCAACCGCGTCAATGATGTCCTCATCATCCCCCTTTTTTGAATTGGAGTCGTCCTCGATTCCTTCTTATGCTCCTGCAAAAGGTTAGTGACAACAGGGGGCAAAGCAATAGATAAATTTTTCAAATCATGGCATGGTTCTTTAGCTAGCTCATCATCTACACAATTTTTTTGTAGTTAAAAGAACATAACCTTTTAATTTAATTCTAGAATCCGTCTCAACAATTTCCTTTTATTTTGTTATACTTGGTTTACCATTGAGACCACTTTTATTTTGTTATTTACGACTTGTCTCTGCTAACTCAGCCGGTGTCATATGCTGTAGCAAATATTTCTTTCCCTTAAACACAAATTTGTATTCATTAGACTTACCATGATGAATAGCATCTACATCATATATCCAAGGTCTATTTAGCAAAATAGAGCAAACATCCATGGGTGCAACATCACAATCTATATAATCATGATAAGTACCAAGGGAGATGTGAATTCGAACAGTCTTAATTACCTTGGGCTTACCGCAAGAATTAAACCATTCAGTGCAATATGTATGTGGATGCGGGTGTGTGGTCAAGCCAAGCTTCTCGATAATGTCAACGCTTGCAAAATTGTTGCAACTTCCTTCGTCGATGATGACGGGCACCGCATATTCGTTGACGACCATCTTGGTTTGGAATAGATTATGCCGCTGACTTTTTTGTGACCGTTCTGGTTGTGCAGTCAATACACGGATCACGACAAGTGTTGGATAGGGTTCCGTTGTCGAAGTATCAAACACCTCTCCTTTGATATCTTCGACACCTGTGGGGTTAGCGGCAACTAAAACAAGATCATCCTCATATTCACTAACAGAAGAATACTCACCATCCTCACGAATAATGAGAGCACGTTGACTAGGATAATCACGCTTTGTATGTCCAAATCCCTTGCAACGAAAACATTTAATGTCGCGAGTACGTCCTATGGATGCGACAGAAGAACCACTTTTGACGGGAGCTTGCACCGCGGAGTTCTTGCTTACACTCGTAGGGACAGGAGGAACAACGGGTGGAGATGCTTGTTGAAGTGTTGACGATGGAACCTTTGCAGCCTCATGGTTTGATCTTGATGCACCACTAAAGTTTCCTCGCGTTCGGATTTGTCGTCCCTATACTTCCCTTTCTGCTTTGCAAGCAAGATAGAACAAACGAGTGATACAATTGTATTCTTTATAATTAAGTATATCCTGAATCTCACGGTTTAACCCACCTAAGAATCTAGCCATTTTTGCATCCTCACTCTCTTGTAAACTACATCGCAACATACCAATTTGTAGTTCCTGATAATACTACTCAATTGTTTTGCTATTTTGATTTAAACGTTGCAACCTATTAAGCAAATCTCGCTCATAATATGAAGATCTAGATCGTATGGCACGTTTTAAAGCTTGCCAGGTGGTAGGTTCATTTCCTCTTCTACACATTTCATGCCACCAAATAGATGCAAAATCAATGAATTTACTAACAGCAACCTTAACTTGGTTTTCAGGTAAAACATAAAAATTTTTGATCTACCAATAATTCCCAATCAAGATAAGCGTCAGGATCATATTTACCAGCATATGGAGGTATTGTCAATTTAACCGTGGCTAATGAATCATCACGTACCTCACAATTACCTTGACGATTTCTAGCCATAACTTGCCGATTGTGGCGTAGCCTTCGATGATCTCGATCATTGTTCGCATCGAATCCATCGTCAGCTTCAGAATCAACAACGTAATCATTCTCAGCTTGTTCAACCTCATCAGCCCAAAAGCGACGATCAACAGGGGCAGCAGGGGGTGCAGGAGGTACACGGGCAGCAGGGGCAAGAGCTCTTCTTTTAATGTCTTCCATTCTCGTGATCAAGTTAACAATCCTTCTCTCGAGACGCTACATCCCGTTGGCGTTTGCATTTGCTAGTTGAATGATACTATTGGCCATATCAGCCATGGCCTTTTGCTGATCCTCCATGTACTTCGCGAACTCAGCTTAAGCACAGACTCGTTATTACTTCCTCCTGACATGGTTAGTGGGAGCAAAAAGAACACACAAGAATATATATACTATATGGTACTGTTGTGTGTGGGTGTTAACAACTCTCTCTAACCTATCCTTTGTTCTTACCAGTTCTTACCGTGCAAACAGTAGGTACAAACGGCAACTGGGCGGCGATAACTTCAACACACAGGGTGATAAAGCGATGGCTAAGATCCGTCCCTGCTTGGTTAGTAGATGGTGGAGCTTGGACAGGCTTATATATGTAGCAAAGGATAAACAATTGTTCAAATAGCAATACAAAGTTGAATAATAGTCCAAAGTAGTACAAGTGCTGGAACTAGCTTAGTCTTAGATGTAGGTCAAGCTGGAATATAGGGATAGCATAAAAGAATGATACAAAGGGCTAAGATCATACTAAGCACACTGTAATTGAACACAGAAAATTCCTTTGCCAGCTACTCTTCTCTCTCTTTTTTTTTTAATTTCTGTGCAACTCTTTTCTAGGCGCGGCTTCTTTCTTTCACCAAAATCTTTATTTTTGTATGATTTTTATGATATTTTTTTCATCTTCAGCAACATAGAAATATGGACACAGAACAAACTCCCCTTTAATTTGGAGGTTGGGGGTGCCTGATGCAATTTATGAGGTGTGCTCTGAAAAGCGTGCAGGAACTTCGGGGGCCAGATAGGTGGTCTTTCTGATGGATTTTCGGGATTCTAATTTGACCAAAACATTCAAAGTGAGTTTTGATTGGATGTATCTCGTCGAGATCTTTCCAACGAGTGGTCGTGGATCCAAATCGAAGTTCGTATGAGAAAGTTATGACTGTTTTACCGAAGGGTCTCCGAATCAGGGTTCCTAGATAGGTTGTTTCGCCTTTTTCTGTATTTCGGCGACGAGCAGTGGGCATGCGGTGACTGAATTGAAGGGCTAGCGATGCAGGGCGATTAACACAAGGCGGTTTGCGACCTAACTATGGTTTACGATGGCGGGACAGCAACACAAGGCGGCTAGCAGGGCAAACCGAGTAGGACTCGATTTGGATCAAAAACAGCTAAATCGATCTAGACTCGACTAACCAGCAACATGACAAACTATGGGAAAAAACTCAACGACGTATACAGTGAGAACAATTGTAAAGGCTAAATGTGGCTCAGATAATAGTAGATGCAAAACTTTTTGGGTGTGGCAATTTTCTGGACTGTAGGTATAAAACCGATCTACTAAACAGGAAACAAAAATTTTCTCACCAGGCAACGGATGCTCTGATACCACTTGATGGGCGTGGACACGGGGTCCTGATCTTCTGGTGAGAGATGAAGAGGATAATTCGTTAGATGTTAAGGAGACCTAAACGATCTGTCGACGGTTGAGATAACGATCTCAAGTCGCTAACGTTCTTTAGAAGTGAGATGGGAGACACGCCGAACAACCACGAACAGCAACGAACAGGAGACATGGGTTTTTATCCTGGTTCAGGCCTCTCGGGAGAGATAATAACCCTACGTCCAGCCTTTCTTATATATCAGAGATGAATACAAGAGGTGGCTCGACGAGGCGAACAAGTCTCGGCGAGATTATCAGAATGTCTGGCGAAGATCGGTGTCTACGAGATGCTAATCGTAAACTCGAAGTCGGATGCCCCTAAGCGCCGTAGGGGCATGGTTTATATAGTCTGAGCAAACTGACCTCTGGGGATTACGAATTTGGGCTAACTACGAGATCGTGAACGAACTCAACATGCCAAATGTATCCGAGGTAGATAAGGCATACTCTAGTCTTGGGGATCACGATGTACGCTCCAATCCAGGAAACCAACGTCAAGGTCTTCACGTGGCCGTGCGAGAACTACTGTTGAGTCGGACTCAAACACGAATCCTAGGTCATCACGCATCGTGCGGACCAATGGTACATTGACCAAGATGCACATAGGCTCGATAGAACCTTCGAGGAGCTTGGCCCGGTAGGCGATTCGATTGGGCCGTCGGGGAGTGGAGCCATGGCAATGGGCGTGATTTTATCTGACGGCTAGCCCCGAGACTCAAGTGGAAGGACTCACTAGAGTGGGGTCGTCCTCTTGAGACTCAAAGCCATGAAGAGGAAAATCGGCCGAACAGTTAAGGTTCGACCGAACAAAAACTTGTTCGGGACCGAGCAAACCCGATCGATCCGAGCAACTCCGTTGCCGGCGAGAATCACATCCGCTCGAGCAGAGCACTCAGCCTTCAACGCGGACGCTGGAAAAAAGTAACCGTTGGCGAGCTCAGCGGTAACTTCTGTCATTGCTTTGATGAAAAGCAGCGACCGTTTTACCTAGCCGTTGCGGTAAAAAACAAGCCGTTTTGTGACAAACCGTTGCAGAGCTGCGCATATATGACTATAAAAGCTTCCAAGCCGCTCGCGGGTAGTCACTTCTGCTCTCGCGCCTTTCCTTCCCAAGCCCTAATTCCAACCGCACCCAGCACCAAGCACCCAAACTCCACCACCAAACCTGCTCGTCCAACTCTGGGGACCGCTATGGCCAAGTTCGTAGCTCTAGCGCATCAGGAGGACTTGAGAGTTTGGGAGGAAGAGGGCCACATAGGCGCCCGTGGTGGAGGTTGCCGGGAAGGAGAAACTCGGAGCCGCTTGAGGGAGAGTTCGTTAACTTCGAACAATTCGCAATGTTCGGGTTGAGGTCTCCCGAGAGCGACTTCGTAGAGGCTTTCTTGAACATTAGCGGATTGGAGGTGGCGAACCTTAATCCGAGCAGCATCCTCGGATGGCCGTCTTCGCTTTTTGTGCGAGGGCTATCTGGGCATTGATCCCGGGGGAAATTTGTTCCTCCATTACTACAGTAACGAGGAGAGCCCGCCGCCGGCTTGAGGTGCTACTACCTCAAGCTCAAGGCCACCGCCGACGACGCGCCATACCCCGTCCTTGTTGCTTGACTCAATGGGCGCGTGGTGGACGAGGTGGTTCTATACCCGGCGGAGCGACGACAGCAAGCTCATCTTCACCGGGAAGGCGCCGACGAAGGGAACACCGATGCCTCGGCCGGAGATGTCTGCCGAGGCTTGGTACTTGACGAGGAAGATCGCCTCCCTCGTGAGCCTTGGGCTCACAGGCGAGAAAATCATCGGGATTATCTGTGACAGGATCTGTCATTGCGGAGAGACCCTATCCCTTCTATAAGATAGAGGGATGGGAAGACATTTCCAGGGAGAGCACAGGTAAGTGCCTTTAAGACTCAACCTTTCTTTGATGCCTCTTTCGAACAGAAACTAAGAGGATCTCTGCTTTCCGGCGAGAAAAAGCCAACAAGCGCATGGGTGGCCGAAGCGGTCGACGCCATCTTGAAGGCGACCAAGAAGGACGGCGAGGTCACCGCGAGGTGGCCTACACTGTCATGAGCGTGCTCTTCGCCCGCAGTAGAGGTAAGTTGCTCGAACATTAAATGCGTGTCCTTTGGATTCGCCTTGTTGTAAATGCTAACATTTCACTTCACGAACATGCGGGAGAACGGTGATCCTCGGAGAGATCGTGGAGGAACTCTGGGTCGGAGAAGGATAGAGTGAAGAAGGGCAAGGCCAAGGTGGCCCTAAAGCCCAAAGGCGGCCGAGCTAGCAGAGACTCGCGGCACCACAATGCCGCCTACCCTCGAAGAAGCTTCTTTGTAGCAACGGGCGCGTCGAGCAAACCAAGCGCGTCTTGTGACCAATAGCGGGAAGCGACCAAGCCCTCCCTCCTCGCCGAGCAAAGCGGCGAAGAGGTAAAGACCTTGACCCTCGGCTTAAGCGTCTGCTGAGCTCACCCGGCCATTTAGCACGGTACCGCATCGGTCGCCCGAGCAGAGAAGGCTCGAGGAGGAAGTCGCGCGCAAGGAAAAGCTCCTTGCGTTCTGCGAGAAAAGTCTCGACTCAACGAGGGGCTGAGCTCGTCATCCTGGCGTCCGGGGCGAGGCGAACAAAGCGCCAAGGCCCCAGGAAGTGGCGGAAAGTTCCAAAGAGCGAAGATTAAGATTAAGCCCTCCCGGCGGTATGTTATAACGAGGCCTTGACCATACAACTCTCGACGCGCCATGCTTAACTAACCCCTTCTCATCATTTGCCTAGGAGGAGATCGCCACGGACAACGTTGACGCGGCAATCGGCGATCTCTGTTGCCGAGCACTGCTGCAGTGCGTCGTGAGCGATGAGTTGGCCGACCTCAAGGACAAGCCGGCGGCGTGGAGAACTGCTCCCACGAGTTCAATGACTAGCTCGATCTTGTTGAAGAAGCGCGATGGAAGCGTTGAGGCGGAAGAAGCGGCGGACGGCGCCACGGATAAGCGGGGCCAAAGCGTTAGCTCATAAAGTCGCCGAGTGGGACCGAGCAGGTGGTCCCTACCGCACGCCGTCGCGAGGGCAGCCCGTCCACGAGGCGACGGAGACGACCGCAAGCGGTAAGCCCGCCGCCAAGGTGCAAGAAAAACCCACGGCGAGGGCGCAAGTTGCCCGCTAGTGGAATTTCTGTCTGCCGCTGGTGGTGGGCGGCACGGACCTTCTTTCGAAGGTGATCGAGGCGAGAAAAGGAAGAAGAAGGCGAGGGAGCGGGGATGAAAGTTCTTCGCCGCGCTCCTGCTCTGGGCAAATCGCTCCGCAAGAAGAGGAGCAAAAAAGGCGGCGGCGAGGCGCGCCGGTCTCATCCGCGCGGCGATGCCGTGGCGCATGGTCTCGAAGATCGCTTCTGCCGAGGCCGAAGCGCCGACTTGGCAAGGTATGTTCCAAAACCAAACTGGTCGGTCGAGTAGCATCATTACCAGCGGTTAGCGGTCTTCTCTCTTAGGTCTTTAAAGATCCCATGGAGGAGCTCGAGGATGGAGTCACCGTCGAGCAGCGTGGCTGATACGGCGGGTTTCAGAGCGACTCGAATGAGGGGGCTCGAAGGAGAGCCTTCGCGCCGACCAAGAGCGAACAAGTTGGCGGCGAAGATAAAAAGCTCGAGGCTCGGTTGACCGAGGAGGCAATCCTCTGGGCTCTTGAGAAGAGGTGAGGAGCCAGCCAAGCAGCCGTGAGGGCGAACGTCATGGAAGGGGAGCCAGTGCTGAAGTGGTGGAAGAACAACTCCACGGCGTGTCCGAATGGCGGAAGCTGCTCATGAAGCAGTGAAGCGGCTCGAGGCCCAGCTCGCCGAAGAAGTCAACTTCAGCGGCATTCGGAGAAAATCTCCACCTGTGGGCGTCACGGAGGAGGCCGAGGAGATCTGTGAGTGGCCGCAGGGCGAGCACCGTGGAGAAGAGAGTCGAGGCTGGACCAGTGACTCAAGACCGCCGAGCAATGAGCGGTCAGTGAAGATTTGGCCGAGCGGTGCGGGCCAAGACAAAGAGGTCGAGGCTCTCCGTGTGAAGGCAACGGAGCAGGCCAGGAGCAGCAAGGAGGAAGCCGACCGTCTTCGAGCTGAGGCTAGAGAGGGTTTTAAAGCCCAAGGGGAAGTCTTGCGCCTCAAGGAAGTGATCGAGGAGCTCAAGGAGCAACTCGCTTCTAAATAGCTAGAGGGTTTGTAACCGAAAGGGACTTTTGTACCTGCAAATTTTGCTAATGCAATAAAGAACTTACCTTTTTCCTGCAAAAAAGAGCAGCAAGAGACAAGAACGAACAGGAAACCAAGAGCAGGGCACAAAAGCGCTAGAAAGTTTAGGAAAACCGGTAGAGCAGCTTAGCCTAACTCCGGCCCCGTTGTGCGGTTGCTCGAAAACTGAGTTCTGAACTCGAGCAGTGCACAAGAGAAAAGCGACACCTAGCCCCGTGCAGACGGTGCTCGAAACACGAGTTCTGGAATTCGAGCACGTCGTGAGAAGTTAAGCGACACCGTATCTGATCGACTTATCCCAAAAGCTGCTCGGCGGCGTAAGTTAAGCGATTCAAAAGGTAACCGAACAAGGTAAGTGCCTCTGCGCGGAGGGCTTACGAAACAGACCTTGCCGGTGGTCGTGCGTGGTGGCGATAAGTGCCTCTGCCGCGGAGGGCTTCGAGAGCAGATTTAGCATGAGGCGAGAAAGCCTTTACACAACCTTGAGTTGAGAAACTTGTTGAAAGCTGGATCTGGCGGGAAAAAATCCTTAAGATTGCGGAGCCAAGTGTTCGCAAGGCCGGGCGACCATCAAGTGTTACGAGAGAGGGTAGTCTTGACAAGGCAGAGGTGTGAAAAGGCCTCGGAGGACCGTGAAAATTTCACTATAAATGAATTGAACTTTACATGGGCCAAGCAGGACTTGGGCGAACAAAGGCGCGAAGTTTGACAAAAAGCACGAAGCTAAGCAAACACGAAAGACCTACACAAAGAACTTCTGACGGTGGTCGATGTTCCAAGTCTTTGGTCGACTCTCTCCGATCCTCCATTGCGGCGAACGGCCCGGACGAAAGCAAGAGAAGCGGCCGTGAACGGGCCCTCCCAATGGGGAGTTAGCTTGTTGGCATTAGACAGGTTCTGAACACGGCGCAAAACGAGGTCGCCCGCCTGCAAAGCCCTTGGTCGAACCGATTTGGCAGCGTACCGGCGAAGAGCCTGCTGGTAGCGCGCCATTCCGACTTGCGCCCGGTCGTGTGTGCCTTCGAAGAGGTCGAGATCGAGTAAGCGCTCTTACTCGTCGTCAACCAAGTTGACCGAGCTCGTGCGAGGCGAACCGAGTACTATTTCGGCGGGCAGGATGGCTTCTGCACCATAGACCAATTGGAAAGGAGTTTCTCCGGTTGCGGTGGCCGTAGTCTGCGAATCGCCCGGAGGACGGAAGGAACCGTCAACCGAGCCTTGTTGTGCTTTCATGAGTGCCGCGAACACGCGCCGTTGATACCTTGGACGATCTGTCCGTTAGCTCGCTTCGATTGCTCAATTGCTCGTGGATGTGCCCGCAGGCGAAGCGAACTTGGTGCCCGGTATTCGCGATATTCTGGAATAGCTCGCCGGGCTGGTACCGTTATCGATGATCGACTTATGGGGATCCCAAAGCGCGTGACCACGTTGCTTTTGAAAAAGCGCCTGACCGTTTTGGAGTGAAGAGGCGACACGAGCTCGCCTCAATCCACTTTGTAAAAGTGTCGATGGCGGCGAGCAAGTGTGTGTAGCCCTTGTACCCCTTAGGGAGCGGCCGAGCAGATCCGCACCCCATGTGGAGAAAGGCCAAGATGGGGATCGTTTGGAGCTCTTGGACGAGCTTATGTGCCTTCCGGGCGTGAAATTGGCAAGCCTTGTACTTTGTCACTATGTCCCGGACATCTTATGTAACGTTGTAGGCGATAATAGCCCATGCGAAAGCGCTTTGCCGACCGAGTTACGAAGGAGGCGTGGTTGCCGCGAGCTTTCCACGTGTATGTCCCTAAGAAGAACACACCCTCTGTTGAGAGATGCACTTGGAGAGGACTCCTAGAGCACCTTGGCGGTAAAGGATGCCGTCCACAAGCTTATATGGACCAAAGACGCCTTTATGGCGGGAACGCTTCGGCCGTCTTGAACGATGTCCCATCGCAAGGTCTGGGACAAATGGCGTTGTCGATCCATGATCGCTTTCGATGCGGAGACATCACCGCTGTCTCTATTGCCTCGTCCGGAGGCGTGATAGAGTGCTTGTAAAGGTGTTTGCGAGCACCCTGCGGGCGAGTTTGCGTGAGATCAAACTTGGGCGGTTGGTCGGCCAAGAAGTTGTCCTTCCGGGCACGAAGAGCACCTCAAAAATCGAAAATGCCGCTCCAACTTCCTCACTTCAACCGGTATCGCGCCATTGAGTCATCGCGAGATCGATACTCCTTGTTTACGGTTGATGACCGGTTGTGAATCTCCCTTCTGAGTTAGTCGTTGGACACCGAGCGACTTGCACGCTCTTAGTCTGCGAGGAGGGCCTCGTACTCCATGGCGTTGTTAGTCGCCGCAAAGTGTAGTTGGATAGAATACTAGAGTTGCTCTCCTTGAGGAGATGAGAACAAAACCACCCCGAGTTTCGATCTGTGAGCCATCAAAAACATGGTCCAAGGGGTCATCGGGTTGCTCGGGAGCTTCACGGGATTTGGTAGGCGAGTCCATTCGGCGACAAAGTCAGCCAAGACACAGGACTTAATAGCGATTCGGCGACAAGCGAATATCAAATTCTACGGTTCCATTGCCCATTTAGCTATCGTCCATGGCTTCCTTATTCATAGGATTTCTCAAGGGGAAACTTGGTCGGGACCAGATGTTGATCTTTGGAAGTAGTGCCGAAGCTTCCTGGAGGACATGAGCAAGGCGTAGAGCAACTTCTGGACCTCAGGGTAACGCTCCTTTGACCCGTGAAGTACCTCGCTCACGTAATAGATTGGCCGCTGTATGCCTTTCCTTTCCACCGTCAAGACCGCGCTCACTGCTTGCGGCATGCAGCCGAGGTACAATAAGAGCTGCTCGCCGTGACGCGGGGTAGTCAAGACAGGTGGGTTGGACAGGTATTGCTTTAGATCTTGGAAAGATCGATCAGCTTCCTCTGTCCACTCGAAACCATTGTGCTTGCGCAGGGCCTTAAAGAAGGGTAGCCCGCGTTTGCCCTGAAGGGATATAAACCTGCTCAAAGCAGCCATCCGTCCGGTGAGGCTCTGAACTTCCTTGATGGTAGATGGAGCCTGCATGTTTTCAATAGCCTCAATTTTTTCGGGGTTGGCAGATATGCCTTGCGAACCAATTACATAACCAAGCAATATTCCAGATCGAACACCAAAGGTACACTTCTCTGGATTTAACTTTATTCGATGCCTGTTGAGATTTCAAAAAGTCTCGGTCAGGTCTTTTACATGATCTGGAGCATACTTGCTCTTTACAACTATGTCATCGACATAGACCTTCAGGTTTCTTCCATTTGATTACGGTAAAGTCTTCTCCATTAAGTATTTGGGCGTGGCATCGACATTCTTGTGAGACCGAAAGACATGGTCATTATAGCGAGAAAGTGCGAAGGGATGATGAAAGCGATCTTCTCTTCATCCTCGGGAGATGCTTATTTGGTGATAACAGGAGTAAGCATCCAAAAACTCAAGATTTGGGCATCCGCGATCGCGTCGACCAAGCTGGTCTATGCGAGGCGCGACGAAATTGTCCTTAGGACAAGCGGCGTTCAGATCGTGTGATCGACACACATCCTCCACTTCTCGCCTTTCTTCTTTACAATGCGAGGTTGGCGGCCACTCGGTGTGATCAACCTCGCGGATGAAACCAGCTGACGAGCAACTTATCAAGTCGATCCTTGATGATCCCACGCTGAAGTCCAAAGCGGCAAGCTTGGCGAAACAGGCTTTTGTCGGCAGACGGCGATTTGTGCTCGATAACCTCCTTGGGACTCGGGCATGTCGGATGACTCCGACCAAACACATCTGCATTAGCTCGGAGGAAGGCAATGAGCTCGCTTTCCTATTTGGGGTCCAGATTGGCCCCCAGGTGAATTGTCTTGGAGGAATCATCGAAAGACAGCGAAACTTTCTTGGTCTCTCCTCCTAGCTGAAGGGAGACTCTAGGGCGTGCAGACTTGGTCTACGGAACATCGGGACCACGTGGCGGGAGCTGGTCGACCAGGGCGAGGGACTGCTCGTCGCAATCTAGAGCGGCCTTATAGTTGCCCTTGACCGTGATTACACCGTTGGGACCCGGTATCTTCACGCAATGATAAGCGTAGTGGGACGCGGCCATGAACTTGCCCAGAGATGGCCGGCCCAAGATGGCGTTATACGCGGATGGGAAGTCAACCACATCGAATGTGATCAACTCTGTCCGGAAGTTGCTTGGACCGCCGAAGGTAACAGGCAGAACGATCTGCCCCAACGGTCGAACAGCTTCTCCAGGGACAATGCCGTAGAAGGGCATCGCGACCTCTTTAAGTTTGGAGCGAGGAATTTGCATCTCGTCCAAGACCTTAGCAGAGAGCAAGTCCAAAGCGCTCCCGTCGTCTATAAGAACACGGCCAACTCTCGCGTTGCTGATGGTCGGAACGACCACTAGTGGGAGCCTCTGAGGTTTGGTCATCCCAGTGGGGCAATCCTCCTGAGAGAAGGAGATGGAAACCTCGGTCCACTTCATCGATTCGGGCTGAGGCTTGCCCTTTTCAACGTTGTGGACCTCTCGAGCAGCTTCCTTGAGGCTGCGTCGAGAGGTATAAGCCGAGGAGCCGCCGAAGATGACGGCGATATGGTTCACGGGCTCTTGATATTCATCGTCGTCCCTATCACCATCATCGGTTTGGCGCTTGGCCTTACCGGCTTCACCTTTTTCGGGCAGGGTGGGCATTGGGCCCTTGCCGTTGTAGAAATCCTCGAGCTTTGCAGCCTAGGTCCTACAGTGGCGCGTGTCATGTCCGTGATGCTGGTGGAACTTGCAATATCGGTCACTGAGACCTTTCTTGCCTTGGTTGCCTCCCTGGGCGGGCTTCTTGCCCTTATAGTTATTGTTGGGCTTTTTCTGCCCATCCTTGGGAGGAGGTGTGCAATCTATACCGGCGACAGTGTTGTTCGCGTCACCCTTCTTTTTCTTCTGGGACTTCTTGTCACTAGGATTGTTGCTGCTCTTCTTCTTTTCCTCTACACAGTCAAGGGCGGCTTCGCCCTTGTCGAACGCCTTCTTATCTTGAACGCGTTCGCCGCGATTAGCATAGCGATCACCGCCTTGAACAGGTCGTTGGCGGTCCAGGTCTCATTGATCTCGAGATCCTGGGTGAGCCGCTCGTCGCGTACTCCGTTTTTAAAGGCGCGGACAACAGATTCGTCCGAGATGTTCGGGATCGTGTTGCGAATCTTGATGAAACGCTTCACGAAGTTGCGGAGGGTCTCCCCGTTCATCTGGATCATCTGGTGCAGATCATCCTCCTTGCCCAGACGCACGTAACAGCTCTGAAAATTAGCAATCAGAGCGTCACAAAGCTGGTTCCAAGAGCTAATGGAACCCTCTTACTGATTAAACAGCCACATCCGAGCAGCGCCCTCAAGGACAGTCGGAAGGTAATTGGCCATGACAAGCTCATCACCCCCGGCCGTCATGATGGCCGTAGCGTAGATGGAAAGGAACTCCTCTGGGTTCTGCGTCCCGTTGTACCTCTCCATGTGTCCGGGCTTGAACTTTGAGGGCCACCGAACAAAGCGAAGCTCGTCGGAGAAAGCCCTGCAGCCCAAGGCGTAAGACCGGCCACCTTCCCCGGCAGAACTCTTGCTGAGCGGGAGAACTCTTGCTGAGCGGGAGGTCTCTGCTTGGAGGAACTCTCTCCGTGATAAGCCCCCGCGCTCCTTCCTTGTGGTTGCGACAATGCGCTCCTCGCGAGAGGATCGTCCGTGATCGTCGCGTACACGCTTGCCCCTGTGGTCGCGATGACTACGGGGACTTGGCGAGCGGCGGCGACCACGGGCAGCTTGCTCGTGGATAGTGGTCCTTCGACGGTGACGGCGGTCACGCGATCGATCGGATCGCTCACTGTTCGAATCTACCCGGACAGGCTCACCGCGCTGTCCGGATGATGCCTGACCTATAGACTTAAGGCCCTCGGCCAATTTCTCAAGGTGAGTAGCCACTTTATCGCTCACGAGGACGAGATTGTCCTGGTGAGCGGATCTGATTACGGTTGCCAGGGCCTGGAGCCGTTCCCGGCTCTGCTCAATTGGTCTTGGGATCCCTGAAGCATCCGCGTCTTGCCCGATTGGAGTCCGGGCACGCGGGGATTCCACCCGGGCAGGCTGAACTTCTACCGGAGGTCTTGGCGTAGGCGCGCGAGGCGGATCGCGTCGCTGACGCTTGCGCTGATCGCGGATCTGCGCCAAAGTTTGGTTGATGGATTCGTCGAAAGTGCGGCGAACAATATCTTGCTCATGAAGCGGTTATGCGGCTCCATCTTGGTGCCGAGAGGAATTGACTCGCTCGATCTCTTCGGCCACCGTGACCCGTGCAGGATCCCATGAGGTCCCCGCACCAGCCATATTGACGACGCGGTGGCCGTGCGTCTGCGCGCTAGACGACGTCATCACTGTGTCACCACAGGAAGAATCGACCGACATAGCCACGGAATCCGATAGATCTAAACCATCGTAAAGATCGTCGATTCCGTATTCATCGTCAATGGCGGAGCTCCACCGAGATCATCTCGGGCGTATCGAGACCTCATCTCGGATACGACATCGATCTGGGGCGATAAGATCGATCCGAGTGGCGAGGAAGAAACATCCCGCCGCCGAGTCGTAGTTCTCAAGGAGAATCTCCGTATCGGCGATGGAGTTCGACATGCTCGATCCGCGTGTCCCCACGGACGGCGCCAACTGTCGACGGTTGAGATAACGATCTCAAGTCGCTAAGGTTCTTTAGAAGTGAGATGGGAGACACGCCGAACAACCACGAACAGCAACGAACAGGAGACATGGGTTTTTATCCTGGTTCAGGCCTCTCGGGAGAGATGATAGCCCTACGTCCAGCCTTTCTTATATATCAGAGATGAATACAAGAGGTGGCTCGACGAGACGAACAAGTCTCGGCGAGATTATGGGTGTACAAGCGAAGATCAGGTGTCTACGAGATGCTAATGCGTAAACTCGAAGTCAGATGTCCCTAAACGCCGTAGGGGCATGGTTTATATAGTACAGAGCAAACCGACCTACCGAGGGATTACCGGGCCGGGCTAACTACGAGATCGTAACGAACTCAACATGCCAAATGTATCCCGAGGTAGATAAGGCATACTCCTAGTCTTGGGGATCACGACGTCTGCTCCAATCCGGGAAACCAACGTCCGGGTCTTCACGTAGCCGTGCAGAACTCTGTTCGAGTCGGACTCAAACACGAATCCTAGGCCATCACGCATCGTGCCAGCCAAGGGCTGTTCGGCAAGATGCACATAGGCCTGATAGAACCTTCCAGGGAGCTTGGCCCTGGTAGGCAGTTCGATTGGGCCGTCAGGGAGTGGGCCATGGCAATGGGCCGTGATTTTATCCCCGACACGATCCGACTTTCAACCCCACAAGGAACTGGAAATCCCGGCGATCGCTAAACCACCACGACGAGTGTTATCGACCGAACCAGAGGCACGATCGACCTGTCCACGAAGGACGGTTCCTGCAAGCAACCGAAGAACGAGGAAGAACACAAGATAAGCAATCTCAATTGCGAATATATATTAAGGATAATGGGGTTAAAAAACTTGGTCTTGTTGGTCTAGCCGACACAAGAAGAACAAGGCGAAATCTCACACAACCGTGACGAAATCAACTAAACAAAATCCAACTAAGGCGAAACACGATGGGGAGCTTATATAGGACAGCGGCCAGAGGAGGGGCGCCCAAACAGGTGCCCACACATGCTCAACCCTAACTCTAGGGGTACACGGGCTTTGGGCCCAAAAATACGGTGACGCAGCGCCGAAAGGTTTCTGTCCGTCAACTTATTTTCGAGATTGCTATTGACTCGGATGGAAGTTGGATCCGTTGGAAAGCTTATCTCGTAAGCTTTCAGTAGAGTCCTTATTTGCCTCATTTGGACGTTTTATGTGATCTGGGTGTCCATTTGAAGGTGTACTGGTCCTGGAAGTCCGAACCGGACTAGGCAGCGAGTTCGACGTCCTCTCGTCTTGGGCTACCGCGTCAATGATGTCTTCATCAAATATGAGCTACAATGTTTAAGGGAGATGAAGTTAGCTACATCGTGTTTGTATCCAACATAGTCTTTGAGGTGTGTTGGGACTTGGGAAGCTCTAGCTGATTTTCTTAAGGCAATGGGTTGATCAATTTATTCTAATGTATCAACATGGGTGTCAGGCAGAGGATCCATAACTGGGTTAGGACTTGCTGAGTCTCGACCTCTTGAGATGAAGATGATGGTTTTCCATTTTAGCCTGTATGTCTTCATTACAAGAATTATTATCATCGCCAGCATCAACTTGACTCTCCCCTTGACTAGGACTCGAGGCACATGAAGTAGGAACAAGAATAGGTTCTCTACTATGATTCTCCCCTTCTTATTGCACTTAATGTGGTGATAAGGTAAACACGACATCATCGGTAGATCCATATAATGGTTCGTTTTCATGAAAAGTAACATCCATACTTAGAAAGGAATGACACTCACTAAGACACCAACACCTATATCCCTTTTGAAAATACGACTAACCCACAAAAAACATTTGATCTCACGAGAATAAAGTTTCTTAACAGAGTTTTGATAATCATGAACAAAGTGTAAGTGCATCTAGGCACTAATTGATTTGGTAATTAAAGACATCATGATTTTGATCTAATAAGTTCCAATGAGTGATTAACATGTTTAATTGACTAAGGAAGTGGATATACTTGGTATACTCCTTTAGAAGAAAAATAATAAATTGACTTCTTAGGATTGTAATTTTATAAGTTTATTTGAGTCCTAAGGATAAGCCATACTATTTAGAGGGATGAGATGGAGAATGAGTTTTGGATGTTTCAAGTGCTCTCATGGATGAAGTTTAGCCCAAATAAGATATACACAAATCATCCTATACTCTGTTTATCAAAGTCCCATGTTTTAGGGATCGAAGTATCGGCATTCGGAATGTCCGGTGCTGTTCCATCTTGGAGTATACGCAATTTCAGCTTTTGGAGCTATCTATCTCTTTGCGATATTTTGTCTCGAAGTGTCCGATACTGAGCAAATCCGGAGTATCTAGAATTTTTAGAATTGAGGTTCTCTGTCCAGCTCCCTGAAATACACTGGAGTATTTGAAGATCAGACCGGAGTGTCCGGTATTGAGTAAATCCGGTGTGTCCGAAAAATCAGGATTTAAGGGTCTCTATCTGTTGGATTCAATTTACACTGGAATGTCTGAACTTTTGACCGGAGTATACTGAGTGCACAGATTTGCTGTCCAACGGCTAGTTTAAACCACGACATATATATTTCCCCTCACCACCAACCAGGGCAATAACTCTTCACTCTCATTCCATACAAGCCCTAGCAAGCTTAAGAGCACTAACTCTTCTCCCCACCCCAACTCCTCTTGATCCAAGCCTGGGCAGGTGTAACATACCCAAAATTCACCCAATTTTAGCATAACATTTTTTGCAAAAATCATTTTTAAGCCCCTAGAAACCTTCCCTAATTTTCTGAAGATTTTCCAAAGTAACTCCTATTTTATTCTATTTAAGAAATCATCTCTTTTAATTTATCAAGGATTTTAATCCCATAAAATATCAACTTTTATTCCACCATTAGGTTCTCCTCATTTTTCTTGATTTTTGGAGACCAATTTCATATTTTTCTGAGCTCTTTACATTTTTCTATGAATTTCCAAAGCCTAAAATCATTTTCTGGAAAATCAGTTAAACCTTTCCTTTTTAGGAATTTCCTGAAACCCGCTTTCCCTTTTCGGACTACGCCTTCGGTGTGTCCCTCTTTTCCTCTCTTCGGTGCAGTAAGTGACTCTCGACGGTTCTGATCAACTCTGTTCAAATCAACGCCCCAGATGCTGCCACGTCGTTGCCTACCGTACCGTTTCGTTGGAAATGATCCAACGGCGCCCATCGTTTTCGCCCGAAATCCAACGACGCCTGTAGCTTTCTTCCTCCTCCGCCGGCGCTGCCACCTCAAAACCACCAGCGTCGCCGCCTCCACCTTGCCGCTCGTCAGTTTTGCTCACTGCCGTCAACTCCGATCTTTCCAGAGCTCATATTGACCTCTACGGAATTGCCACGTCGCCACAAAGCTAATCCAGCACCTCTCCACCCTTAGTTTGCCGCGGATCGCCGCTAATTTCTCGCCGCAGTTCGGCATCCCCACGGGTTTATTTCCCCGTCGCCGCCGCTTACTCGTGCCTATAAATAGGTCGTTCCCGGCGCATTGCATCTTCAAGCCACGTCTCCCTCACCACCTCCTTCCACCAGCAACCCTCGGAACAAAGTCACCGACAACCTCCCCCACCGTCGCTGTGCTGAGCTCGCCGTGCCGCCACCTCCGGTCACCTCAAGCCTCACCACTGCCTCGGATTGCTCCCCACACCACCAACCACTCTTATCGAGCACCACCTCGCCGTCTCCGGCCAGCCACGCCGCCGGTGAGCTCCTCCCCGACTCGCCCCTCTTTTCCTCCCTCTCTCTCTGCCATGTAGGCCCCCCTGTCAGCCTCTGCCTTCCTGCTGCTCGCATAGCTCTGCTTCCTTAATGAGCCGGCCTGCTCCAGCCCAATTAGCCCTTTTCCTTTTTCTCTTTCTATTTAAAATTTCTAGTTATAGCTTTCCAATTTTATTTAAATAACAAACCTCCTCCAAAAATTCTGCAAAAATTCTCAAAAATCTAGAATTGAGTCTAGTATTTTATAAAAATATAAAATACCCCTTTAATAGTTTAAAAATTCAAAAATAAAATGTTTTCCTTCTTCTTTTTATAGGAAAATGCTTTTAAAATTTATTTCTATTTTCCAAAAATGCCAAAATAACAAATAAAATCATTTCATATTAACATTTTATTTAAAAATGTATTTTCAAATTTTTCAGCTTTTATATTCAACAATTTCCATCTCGGAACTCCGATAACTTCATTGCCGTCGACCCCGATCTCTGAAAATTTGTTGATCCACACCAGACATTTTCCCATGAACACATGCATAAATTCTTGCTATCCGGAGATTTACCAAAATAATGCCAAAATCAACCCTCCACTTTATTCTATCCGAAATAATGACAAAATCCCCATCACCATTTCTTTTTATAAAAATTTTTCAAAGATTTTCAAATCATACAAACCATCACCATCCTAGTCAACCCTAACTTTTTTTTCCTAAAAATATCCTTTTTAAAAATGATTTCATGCATTCATGCTCCATGCATTTTTCTTTTTATTAAATTCCCTCTCTATTTCCCTTTTCCAACGTGTAGAAAACGAATTCATTGCCCCCGGCAGGAATATCAGGGCAATAGCGCAGACATCGAAGATCTAGTCGAACCAGACAGGTTTCTTGTTCCCTAATGTTGTATTATGCATTTTATTTTCTAGATAATTAATTTTTATTCAATTGATTTTAAAAGTATTTTTCATTGCATGTAGTCATAATCCCATTTAAATTTTAGCTTCCCTAATAGATTATGGGAAAACCCTAGGATTTTAATCTAGCCATAATAATGGCAATGTCTCATATAAGCATGTAGGATCATGATTGTTGCATTTTAATCTAACTTTTGGTTGAGTTGGAAAGAAGTTGAGTTGTTGAGGTTTTGGTCGTGTTAAGGTTGGTGTGTTGTTGGAGTTGTTGGAAGTTTAGCGTGAACAAACAATGGGAATGTGAGACGCATGGTGGGTCGCTTTAGTCGCGGACTAGGGGACACTTGTTTGGGGGGCCAGTGGTTGGTTTGTTCATTGCTCATAACTGAATTATGTCTCGATAGAGAAGATACAAAGCTCGGCCTGACCATGACTTATTCACAATTTCCTTGGGCCCGTGCACAGCCCGGCCTAGCGACCGGGCTTTAAATCGAGGCTTGAGCCTGACCCGATGCACTGGTCAGGCCGGGCCAGGTTGGGCTTTTTTGAGGCAGGTCAGGCCGGGCTTGCCCATGAGCAGGTGTACTCACAGGAGGTTACATGGATGTGATTTGATTTAAAATTTTAAAAGACATTCGTAATTAACTGCCACCTCCGCATTTAACGGTGTCCATAATGGTGGCGGGGATGTGGTGCAAATAGATACAAGTTCAAGGGGGTCGAGGTACAAATGGATTTAATTTCAAGGGGTTAAAAAAAATTAAGTTTGTAGAGCTAAGGAGACTTTGCTACAAATTTAGGGGTAGAAATATCTTTTAAATAGTGGTCTTGTTGTCAAAAGTTGTCTCCTGGGAGAGATTTTGGAGAGTTAAAAAAGAAAAAGGGTAACGCTACAGTGCGGGAGTCCGGCGCCTCCGGACTCAAGATCTGCCACCACGTAATCGGCGGAGGGCGTGACCTTTGTCTTTGCATGCGAGGTGGGTCCATGACCTTTTTATTCTTTCGGCAACCATAATTTTTGACTGGATGCTCCAATCGACAAACCGTTTGCGCCAACGTGTTCCTCGTATTTTTACGAACAAAACAAGATATATGTTGCCATATATTCCTTCAAACTTATCTGGTGAAACTTGGGGTTCGCCTACTGAAACTTAGGTTTTGCCTAGTAAAACATGGGTTTCATACTCGTAAAACTTTGCCGAACTGTCAAGTTTCATCAGGTTTCATCCAAGTTTTTTCATGTTTCACCAAGTTTCATCAGGTCAGTTCAAGTTTCAACAGGTTTCACCTAAGTTTCATCAGGTTACATCGAAGTTTCATCCAAGTTCATCAGGTTACATAAGCACACGGCCAAGTTTCATTAGAACACGATCAAGTTTCGCTAGTATAGATGTAAGTTTCATAAGTGCCTTCTACTAGTTCACATCAAAAAAATTGAAAAAGTGAAAAAAATTCAAAAAATTCAAAAAGTATTTAAAATGAGTTGCTCTCGATTTTAGAAGAATTATGAAATTTATTCCACGCATTTTGAACACTGTTTGAATTTTGTAAAAAATCGGAAGTTTAATCGGATTTTTAATCAAACGTCGACTAGCTAGCTAGTCGCTGGGCTCGCTGTGCACGTGGACGCGGGAGCGCGAGGCGACCGTTCGATTGGCGCCGTAGCCGTCGATCCTGTGACCGAGGCGATAGCATGCGATAGCGCGGTGCGTTGGATTGGCTCCGCGCCGGAGATCGCACGGCGTCGGTAGGTCCGGACCGAGCGCCAGGCGTCGGATGGCGCTCGCCAAAAGAAAAATAGGTACTCCTATATTTTATAACTAGAAAATTCCATCTAAAACAAAAAAACAAAATAGGTAAGAAATGAGAAATTTTGGAGCGTCGCCCGTAATCTTAATTTCGAGGCCATAATCACCTGGCCTCCTCCGCCGACGCCGACGGCGTCTCGTTGCGACCCGGCCGCGATGGTGAGCTCCTCCACCTCCTCCTTCGCTACCCACCTCTCCGCGTGCTGTTCCGGCCCCAAGGGTTCTTCTGGCTGCCCACCGGCAACTGCGCTCCTCATCGCCTAGGGTTTCGACCCCCCCGCTGATTGATCTGCGGCCTTTCGCAGCCTGACTCTGCTTTTGCTGGGTGGATGCAGGAGGGTGGCAGCACCAACCTCGATGCGGCGATAGATTCGCTCCTCAACGTGGAGAAGCAGATGAGGCTGGCCGGCGATGTGGCCGGCACGAGGAAGGCCGCCATCGACATCGTCGAGCTTTGCTTCAAGGCCGGCGCGTGGAAGACGCTCAACGACCAGATCGTGCTCCTCTCCAAGAGGAGGGGCCAGCTCAAGCAGGTCCTGCGTCGCAGCACCTATCGCTCTTCGCTTATGTCTGGTTGACCACGTAATTATGATTTAGATACTTGGCTGGTTAATTCAACACTAAGATGCATATTCAAATCTCAAATAACCCTGGAGCTCATGTGGTTGAAGCAAGCAGCATGTACTACGTTGTCATGTTAAGAGTGCCGTAGGCTAAATAGGTGTCAGATGCTATTTTTTTTGGACAAGTGTCAGATGCGTTTTATTTAGCTCGATGTAATGTGATATTTGCTGGCTTGCTGCAACTCTAAGTAGGGGAGGCATGTATTATTTCCTTATAAAATCACTCATTGAAGCAGCCGTCATTTATTGCGAAACACAATGCCTTTATCTGAGGCTCAAGTAACAGGGGCTGATTTCTTCTGTATGCTGTACATGCTATCCATGCTTCCGCAATCCGCATTGATTTCTTATAAATATATTTTCTGCTCTTATGTAAACAATCAAATGTGTTTTCTACTCTTATGTAAACAATCAACAAGTACACTTCACTTTAAGCATGGAACCCATTTGTTTTTATAGTATTTCATTTTTCCTGGTCCCGGAATGATGCTCAGTTTCACACTACATAGTATTATCAGTACTATTTTGAGCATCTCTAGCTGATTTAGTTCTTTTAAACTTATTATTCATTCAATTTTCAACTGATTATCAGGTGGTCCTTTATCATGGCAATCAACATAAATAGCTCCAGGGAATAATTGTGTTGACGTTGTCTTTGTATTAGTAGTAGACTACTGGACATCAATAATATTTGTTACTTGAAGAAGTTTTTACGTATAACTGTCTTTATGCCCAAGGATGCACTGCTTTGTTACTTGTAGACCATTTGTTCATACTCCCAATGACATGAAAATTCCTTCAGTAGTTATTACTTCTTTACCTGGTTGTGAATTTATGGAAAATCACTTCTGAACAATGTTTTTATTGTATATCAAAATGCTAAACGCGTGCATAGAGTTCTTCAGCTTTCATTCAGTACAGAAGAACTCTATCTGGATATTCTTCTCTTTCCTAAACAATAAAACATTGCTTTGCCTTGGTGCTTAATGCTTATCTGTCATATTCACTATTTTTTTTAATGAATGGAACAACATCTTAGTTGAATACATGGCAACTTCTGCAACTTGCTATTTTTTTTTTTTTTAAAAAAATGCTCATATCTCACATTTCTGTTTGTTGTATTCAGGCGATCACCGCCATGGTTCAGAAAGCAATGGAATACATTGATTCAACACCAGATATGGACACACGTATTGAGCTCATCAAAACATTGAGCAGCATCTCTGCTGGAAAAGTGAGAAGCATGGCTGTTATGATTATTATTTAGTTGCACAAATCTCATTAGCTTTTCATGTGTGTAATGTCACTGCTGTGCATACATTGTAGATATATGTAGAGATAGAGAGAGCAAGATTGATTAAAAGACTTGCAAAAATCAAAGAAGAGCAGGGTCAGATTGATGAGGCTGCTGATTTGATGCAAGAAGTTGCTGTAAGATCACATCACATTATAATTGAGGATATATCGTTCATCTAATGTTCGGTAGTTCTGGTTCCCCCTATCTATGAAATATATCTTATGGATTGACAATTTGATCCTCAGGTCGAAACATTTGGCTCAATGGCGAAGACAGAGAAAATTGCGTTCATTCTGGAGCAGGTATGTTTCCAATTGATGATACCATTCATTGAGTTGTTACAAAAGCCCAATTCATGAAAACTTACTATAATCTTGGTCACAGGTCCGTCTTTGCCTGGATCGCCAAGATTATGTCCGGGCACAAATTTTATCGAGGAAAATCAGTACCAGGGTATTTGATGCGGACCCATCAAAGGAAAAAAAGAAATCAAAAGAAGGTGACAGTATTGTTCAGGAAGCCCCTCCAGAGATACCTTCCCTGTTAGAACTGAAGCGCATCTACTATGAACTGATGATTCGGTATGTGATGCTTCTGCTCAGTGAGATCAGTTTATGATTCATTAGATGCCTTTTCTTGTGAAGTTGGTTCAAGCTATGCTACTATTTTTGTTCATCAAGGAATTTCCCTTACATATGCTGTCTAATATAAAAAAGTTCACAAATTCTGGTACATTTTGCCCTTTTTTGAAGTGGAGTCCCGACCTTGCCGCACAGCCTGTATTTTGACCTTTGAAAGTCTTCTTGATTCATCTGCTTCTGCCATTACCTCTCTAATACGCACATGCTCTGTTTTTATCTTCATTTTGTGGTTAATGCTTGAACGCGTTATTTGTAGTGTAGAGGAATTTATGTGTGCTACCATTATGAAGGAAAGTTATTTTCTGCTGCAGTTTCCCTGTTTGTGTTATGATAGTAAAATTTCTCATGCTGTACTACTCCCTTCAATTATAAATATCTATTGTTTTTGAGATCAACGTGGTCTCCAAAATACAACTTTGATCAGTAATTTCTATTACAATTTGTTTGTAAACCAACTAATTTATTAATTATGGAAGTACTTTCCGAGATGTCTACACATATAATTTTCATTTACCTAATCTCAACATTTAATTTGAAAAGATATTTATTGCTAAAAGATTCAAAACGTTGACCTGCACTTGTTTCAAATGAAAGATGTACATGACTGGAGGAAGCAATACTATGTTTCATATTGGTTTGTCATTCTTGATTTCTCCTTTCCTCTTTTCAGCTATTACTCACATAATAATGATTATTTGGAGATCTGCCGTTGTTACAAGTCTATCTACGACATTCCATCAATGAAAGAAGATCAAGCAAAGTGGATTCCGGTAATCTCTCTCTGCCTCTACATAAGTACATATTTATGTGCACTTATGCTTGTCATTCCTACTTATCTGTTTGCCTGAATTCACTTGTAGGTCCTTAGGAAGATATGTTGGTACTTGGTGTTGGCACCTCACGATCCAATGCAATCGAGCCTTCTAAATGTTACACTAGAAGATAAAAATCTTTCTGAGATCCCGAATTTCCGGTACCGTTGCATCACTTTTAGAATTATAACTTAAAACTTTGGAATTTGGATGGGTTTATGTAAGCAGGCACTTACCCATTTCCTGTTTGGATGAACAAAAAGATTACTGCTGAAGCAGCTTGTTACCATGGAGGTAATTCAATGGACAAGCTTGTGGGGATTTTTCAAGGATGAATATGAGAATGAGAAGAACTTCCTTGGTGGAGCTTTGGGCGCTAAGGCTGCAGAAGATTTGAAGCTGAGGATCATTGAACATGTATTGCTTACTTGACTTGTATTGTAAAGTTATTTTTGCGTTCTTTTCAAAATAAATAAAACTGATCCTATTAGATCTGTGTGGTAAGGAAAAAGGGTAATCTATTCCCTTTTTTTTTTTTTGAAATTTAGCTCTCTTGTTTTATAGTTGTAATTTGATTGGATTTTTAATTCACGACCTTTTCAGAATATCTTGGTTGTTTCAAAGTACTATTCAAGGATTACCCTGAAGAGGCTTGCGGATCTTCTTTGCCTGAGCTTGCAGGTATGTGTTTCCAACCTCCCCCATATTATCACTCTTCTGGCCTGCTTCTTATTTCTCTTTTGTTAAAGATATGTTGTCAGCGATTACTAAGATCTAACTTTGCCTTGCTTTGTTCTTAACCAGGAGGCAGAGAAGCATCTATCGGACATGGTTAACTCGAAATCTCTGATTGCGAAAATTGACAGGCCTGTGGGAGTCGTATGCTTCCAGACAGCACAAGACAGCAATGGGATACTCAACTCGTGGGCAGCTAACCTTGATAAGCTTCTTGACCTAGTTGAGAAGAGCTGTCACCAAATACACAAGGAAACGATGACCCACAAGGTGGTCTTGAAAGCATAATTTTGTAATCATTTTGGATTGTCGGGCTTGTTTTAGGTCCTCCATTCGACCTTTTATAGCCAAAATTTCTCCTTCACATGACGGTTATTTTCAGCTCAAGCATCACCTGTATGCTTCAGAAATTTGTGCGTAATTGATCTTGAAATACCGTAACCACAGAATGATGAATACTATCATTTGTTGTTGGGGCTTGATCGTTCTGCTCCAGTCTACTTGACTTATGTATCATCCTGAATATTTTTTGTATTCTTTGATCTGCAATGCGGCACATGCTCATCTGCTTCTGTTCTTCGTTGGAGATGATCTGGTGCCTTTCATCAAGTTTAGGCGTACCCAATTCAATTAACTTATTCCTTATCATAATTTGCAGTGATTATTTGCCTATTTCTTTGAGCCAAGCTTCAAAAAACCGCATCACAAAGCTCTTAAAAACCCAGTCTCAACTCTTTTTAAAAGCCTTATCCTCAAAATGTTCTCATTTCTCTTAAAAGCCTGACTCAAATGTTCTGATTTCTCAAAACTGTTCTCTGATTTATAAGAGCTGTTTAGTAAGGCTCGCTTTCCCAACATTTCTGCCTTGCTGTATTCAGCTTAAATAAAATAAAATAAAATATTTTTGCAGAAGCCAGACATGTATTAATTTGTAGTCATTTTTGTAGGATTTTAAATAGTTTTAAAATTACTAAAATAATTTTTTTATAATTTTTTGGATTCTCCAAAGAATCTCTCTAGGATCACACCTTTTTCGAATTTAAACTTTTAGCACCTTTAAGCCAAAAAGAACAAGTCCTTCATCTCAGTCCGCCCAGCCATTTCTGAACAAAATACTTCGGCTTATGGATCCCACACCGCCGATTCGCTCAGTAGATGGTATGTATGCAAATCGCCCAATAATAAATAAATGATATAAAGGATCACATTTTACCAGACAGAAACATAGTAGAATTGTGCATACAACTCGATTCACGAAACCGCAGCCTTTATGCCAGATGTAATTTGTCAGGACGGCAATTAGCCAACTCAAACTGCTTATACAGCCAGCGGAATTCCAAATGGATGTTGGCATGGATCTGACAGGTGAGTATTGCATGGGATGTATATTCTTTGTTTACTATGATCGACTGCAAACTACAGCAAAATTTATAACGTACAATTGAAGCGCATTGGACATTGGACTTCACTGCCTCATGAATTGAATTGTCTAGAGCTAAACATCTGCAGCTCTACATCATGACTGAAAAGGAACTATGAACTATGAAGGATGGTAGCATTCAGATTGCTGTAATGTTCGTTAAGAACATATTGCTTTCTCCAGTGTTTCCTGCAGTTCTCCACTCTTGTATGCATCTGCACAATACACAACAATTCAAGCATATTAAGATCAGCTCGAACACTGAGATCTATGTTACTGCTCACTTTTGTGTTGAGAGAATTGCCACTACTCGTTGATGTTTGTGAAAAATGAGTCAAGACTTAGGACCAAGGATAATGCATATTTTCTTGACCATTTTGCCCCACCCCGCATCCAAAAAATGCTCTTTCGCGCAGGTACTCTAGGCGGTGACACCGCACTTCATCCAGATCAAAACCAGCAAAGAGCACCGCATCACATTACCGAAGTAACCGCCGCCCCACCACCACCAGAGCGGAGCCCATCGTCATGCAGCGGAAGTGGCGAGAGCCACCGTGACGGCGACGGAGAGCTCAATGAGCCGAAGGTGTCGCACTTGGGGTGGGGCCATTGGTACTAGTAGCAATGGCTGCGATTTGCCTCTATAGGGAGGAATTTGGGAGAGTGAGGGGGGGAAGATAGATGTAGGGGTAAAATGGTCAAGAAAATATGCCATATCTGTATCCTTGCTGAAAATGGGCTTTGAGAAGCGCAAAATGGCATGGATCCAATTCTCACGACTGAGTAGTGGCATTTTTCGCAAACATCAATGAGCAGTGACAGTTCTCTCAATACGAAAGTGAACAGTGGGATAGTCTAATAGTGTAGTAGAAAACACCATCGATCCATCTTAGATGTATTGTTATTGACTTACTGTACGTGGAGTTATAAATTTGGGTCACTATGAAAATTAAATTAAAGGTGTTGATTTGTTGAATCATGGATTTGTGTTGTCAGGAATATTTATTCGTCAAGACAAGTTAGTGCTACATCAGCCTATTGTGAATCGATCAGCATGTTTAACTAGAATTTTGTATCTTGTGCATTGAGACTTTCCAATACCAAAAGATTTTTGTGTTGTAATGCCTGCTGTCCAGCCTGGAACAGGACACTGGACACTGGAAAGTGGAAACTAATCAGGGGTGGTGTGAATACTGGGAACAATGGTCTACAGTCAGTTTTGGTTAGGAAATTTTGCATCATTCCTGCAACACTCACGGATACTAGAACATCATTCCTTCGGTTACCACAAATTTGTGGTCAGATAGTCCAATCGTCATGGTAATTAGGTTATCCCATAAAACAACATTATCTCCTGACATTTGTGCTGAAACATTGCCTAACATTTATCCGTTGAATGTGAGGAGTTCAACAAATTTATGTTTATGACAGCACCTCGATCTTACAAGAAACAACAGGAATATCCAACCCCCCACTTTTGAAGGCTTCTAACAGGATTAAGGAAATTAAGTGGATTGTAGAATGCCTCGAGCTTAGCAAATTATGGGGTTTTCGTTGCCAAATCCGGTACCACTTTTTACCACAGAAACTCACAATATGTGAGATTAGTGAATTGGTAAACTGCGTGATATTATGTACTCACGAGCGCAGCTCTGAATTATTCCCAAAAAAAAGGGGATTCAGAATTTGAAGCGCGAGCGTGCGTGAGAGCAGATATACCAACAGTGATGTCGCATCCGCCGAAGAACTCGCCGTCGATGTAGAGCTGCGGGAAGGTGGGCCAGCAGGAGTACTCCTTGAGCCCCTGGCGGAGCGCCTCGTTGGCGAGCACGTCGAGAGTCTCGAAGGGCACGTCCAGCGACCGGAGGATCTGCACCACCGTGTGGGAGAAGCCGCACTGCGGGAAGTCCTTGCTCCCCTTCATGAACAGCACCACCTTGTGCGACGCCACCACCTTGTCCAGCGTCGCCCGCATCGCCGGGCCCAGCGCGCCGCCGGACGCCAGGCACCGCACCGGCCGGGCCCGCGGCGAGCCCAAGGACAGCGGCGCCGGCCGGCGGAGGCGTAGAGTGGGAGTCCTCCGGGGCAGAGCAGAGAGCCTTGCGCGCTGAGCCGGCGGGGTGAGCGGGAGCAGGAGGGAGGCGCCGGCGACCGTCGCGGAGGCGGCCATCGCGGTGGCTTGTGGAATCGGCGCGCCGGCGGCGACGGATGCGAGTCGTGGACTCGTGGCTGTGGTGGACTGAAATGCCCGTGGCAAAACTGTAATTTGCGAGCGCTTATGTGGTGGAGACGGGAGACAGGAAATTTTATTTTTTTTTATATTATATTTTATTCTTTTATGTAAAATTGTACGTCGGATTGAACTTTAGACACAAATAGACGCCGGTCGAGCGTTCAATTCACGACAGGTACCTGTCGCACTTGGAAAGCACGACAGAACCCGTACCGGCACGGGCCGTCAGGCCGGGGTCCCTGTCGCACTTCCGTTGCACGACAGGGACACTGGCGCCCACGCCGCGCCCCGTGCCGGAGAATAAAAATAAATATTAAAAAATAAAATTTCCGGGAGACAGAGCAACTCATACTGGGCTTCCTAAGGCCCAAAAGCCCATGCAGAACCGGGTCTCGGCCCACAGCGTCGGTTAGAAGAGGAGCGTGGCCCTTCTCCGAGTTCTCTCCATTTCCACCCCCCTGACTCTCCGCACTAAACCCTAAACCCACCTCTGATCTCTCCACCCAATGGCCGCCGCCGCAGTGCTCCGGAGCCCCAGCTCCCGCCGCCTCTTCTCCTACCCCACCCTCCGCGCCGCCGCCGCCACCGCGGTGTTCCCAGATGCGCCGCCTTCGCCTCAGCCGCCGCCACCGTTGGCTGGGAGCCTCTGGGCGAGGTCCATGGCCACCTTCACCCGCACGTGAGCTCTCCTCAGATCCCTCCTCCTTTGCCTGCCTCTCGCGTTTCGTGCTGTGAAATGGGGGCTAATCTGTGGCAGGAAGCCTCATGTCAACGTCGGCACCATAGGGCACGTCGATCATGGCAAAACCACCCTCACTGCTGCCATTACCAAGGTTAGATTTGTTGGTCCAAAGCTCGTTAGGCTTCCAAACTGTTCTAATGATTCTAGAGCGATTTGTGGTGTCATTGCAGGTGCTTGCCGAGGCAGGGAAAGCCAAAGCGGTTGCTTTCGACGAGATCGACAAGGCTCCGGAGGAGAAAGCAAGAGGAATCACCATTGCAACGGTTGGGCCTTAGCTCTTGTTTTATTTTTTTCTGGACAGATGTTTTTTCTTCGTATCATTTATATCCTGTTGCAGATCAATTGATCGCCTTTTGGTATTTTTTTCTGCAGGCCCATGTGGAGTATGAGACCGCTAAAAGGCATTACGCCCATGTGGATTGCCCGGGGCATGCTGATTATGTCAAGGTAGGTAGCTCTGTTTTGTAACCGGAACCTGTTAAGGTTATTGGGTCTGATTATGTCACTGTCATGCATACAGTATGTAGAGGTACTGTTTGTTTAAAACCATATGTGGTCGTGAATGTTAAATTAATATTTTCAAATTCAAATTTAAGAAATCACTCGGTGAGCATATTTGAACTTGGAGCAGGTTATTGGAACTTCTAGTTTAATCCTTAATATCAAATAGTTATGGTTACATCTGAACTCAGTGATGAAGTTCTATATTGTTCCCTGATTGTTCACCATGCACATCTCTGCTGCGTATCACTCTACTAACATGTGAAAATTCTAGAACATGATCACCGGAGCTGCTCAAATGGATGGTGGTATTCTTGTTGTATCAGCTCCTGATGGCCCGATGCCACAAACAAAGGAGCATATTCTTCTTGCCCGACAGGTTTGAAATTCCTTAGTTTTTTTGCTTATTTTTTGCACGTCTTCCGCATGCTATGTTTTTGTTTCTGATCACATGAATATTTCCTTGTTTTCAGGTTGGTGTGCCGTCACTTGTTTGTTTCTTAAACAAAGTTGATGCTGTTGATGATCCAGAGTTACTAGAACTTGTAGAAATGGAGCTTCGCGGTATGCTAGCATTTTCTTCTCTAAAGTTTTTTCATTGAAATTCTCTACAATTATTTTCATTGATCAATTATATCTTGTTCCGAAGTGATTTTACTGTGTCCCTTTTTTTCTTATGCAGATCTTCTTAATTTCTACAAGTTTCCTGGTGATGATATTCCAATAATTCGTGGATCAGCCCTGTCAGCCTTGCAAGGCACCAACGATGAAATCGGAAAGAATGCCATTTTGAAATTGATGGATGCCGTTGATGACTATATCCCTGATCCTGTGAGGCAGCTTGATAAGCATTTCTTGATGCCAATAGAAGATGTTTTCTCAATTCAGGTGATTAGATTTTATGACTGCTGGAGGAAGCACTGTGATATACAATTGTTGATGTTACATCTTCAATCTGATGTTAATTGCTTGTATTTAATATTTAATGGCCTATCGCTTGTGCCAAACTACCAAATTCAACAGTTCCTAACCCATAGAAATGAGAAGTCTATTGCCTTCAGTTTATCTAGAATGGAAGCCAAAGTTTTGGTGAATGCTCATCTTGTTAACATGTATGTATATATAATTAGAAAGTCAATTCTACTAATATGTGCATGAATGAATGGTAGGAAGTTCAGAAAACTAATAGCAATACTTTATACTTATGATAAACGAAACATTTCCTTTACTGTTCGTTGCATGAAGTGTAATGTTGTATCACAGTGGCCAATCCGTATCATGTATAATACTGTACTATAACCTTTTCACCTTCAGTTTTCTCCATAATGTGTGCACTTTGTTGGCATCTTTGGATCAATTAACCCCAGCAGTAACAAAGTGATTTATACCATTACCCGGTCTGCATGGTGCTGTTTTCATTTGGTTGTCTTGTGGTAGAGGATATTTGAGAAGGCATATTTTTTTTTACTAGGCATTGTCAACCTATTTTTATTCCTTTTTCTGGGGACTTATAGTCATGGCCAAGGTTGTCAAGGCGGTAAAGCGACCCGCGGCATGCTAGGACCTTTTTACCTTTTAATCGTTTAAGGCGTAAAGCGAGGCGACTTCATAGATATATGTATAAGGCGAATAAAAGCAACCAAATTGCAACATAATAAGATAGTTCACACCACATAGTTGCACTTAGCACTTAGCTCTACAACTCTACAACACATAGTTGCACTTAGCACTTAGCACTACAACTCTACAAGGCAGCAGCACTTAGCACTTAGCCACTTAGCACTACATCTACAAGGCAGCAGCAACATACTACATGTACAAGGCAGCAGCAGCATAGCAGCATACTTAGCAATTAGCACTCCATCGTGCAGCAGCCAGCACTACATCGGGCTAGCAGCACACAGTAGCAGCACACAGACACAGAGATCGGACAGAGCACAGATCAGAGAAGGGGTGGCGGGCGCAGATCAGAGAAGGGGAGAAGGGGCGGCGGCAGGCACAGATCGGAGAAGGGGAGAAGGGGCGGCTGCGGGAGCAGATCGGAGTAGGGGCGGCGGCGACGAACCTGTTGCTGGCCGTGCCCGCGGCGGCGGCGGGCGGCGGACGGTGACTGGCGGGCGGCGGCAACGGCTAGCTCTCCACTCATTTCTTTTGCGGCTAGCTCTCCACTCCACGGCGGCGGGTATGTATTTCGGGATTATTAACCATCCCTACCTCACCTCCATGTAGGGCGCCTGCCTCACCCGTCATGGCGTCCAAGAGGACGCCCTAGACGCCATACCCGACGCCCCGGACGCCTTAAGGACGCCATAGGCTCAATTTCTAAAGCGTCCGACGAGGCGTCCGGGGAAAACCTCTTTACCGCTTAAGCGACGATTAAGCGACGCCTTAACAACCATGGTCATGGCATCTTTAAGTTATGTTCTGATTAACTTGAACTAAGTCTTAGTATTGTACTATAAAACTTTGAGTCTTTCATTTTGAATGCGACTGGCCTAATGCAATCCATCGGCAACTGTTTGTTTGAAGTCGTTATTTCAATACTCTATTTCTAAACTTGACAATGTCTTCTCTTGCTTATGTTTATGTCATGTTTTTGGTGTACTCATGAATTTGGTATCCTCGGGTTTATTCTTCAATAAATTGTTAATGATAAATCACATTTTTGTCTTGCTAGAACTTTATTATTGGAATGGTAATATCAATTTGTTGGTTTTGATCTGCAGGGCCGTGGAACTGTTGTGACTGGACGTATAGAACAGGGGCTAATAAAAACTGGTGATGAAATTGAGGTCCTAGGGTTGTCGCCAGTGAGTATTCTGATTTTTCATTTCTTATTTTCTGATATCCATTTATGTTCTATTATATAGTCGAAGTTCACCTTTACCGATGTTTTTGGGTGTTCTTCAGCTATGTAGTTTTTTTAGGGAAATTCTTCAGTTATGTAGTAATCAAATTTATGTCATGGTTGATCCGTAATGGTACTTCTTTGGCATGCCATCACATGCAAAATGACATAGCATCGTGTGACTTTATATTAATATTTATTATGGTGAATCTATGAGAATTTATTGCTCACCCAAGATGTTTCTTTTAAAAAAAGATGTTGGACTAGTATATATTAGTTTCAGCATAATGTGAGTTGATCTGAGCTGTAATGTACCACACTTGTTGTATGTTCGAAACAAATTTATGAGAGCTATTTGAAACGCATGCACACAATACACAGGAGCTATTGTGGCCTCTGAATTTTGCAGGAACTGACTCATTAATTACCAAGCCTTCCTGTTGCAAGTTTTGTATGTATTTATATTGCTATCTTTTGTATTTTGATGTATCATATTCTTGATCACAGAGTGGTCCTTTGAAGACCACAGTTACTGGTGTTGAGATGTTCAAAAAGATACTGGATCGTGGAGAGGTAACAAAACTAAATGTAGACTGCAGTATTTTTGGTTGATGCTAAACGTCATACTGATATAACCTGTGTGTAGGCTGGTGACAATGTTGGTCTTCTTCTTCGTGGTCTTAAGCGTGATGATGTAGAGCGTGGTCAGGTTCGTCTGATTATAAGTTAAACCCAGAGAAGTTTGAGCTTAATCTACTTCTGCTCTTTGCCATATTGGTTTTAAGCGAACCAATGAAACTGGAAATTGTCATACATCAATGATGCAGGGCCATTATTATCAAATATTATGTTGGAATACTTGTGCCTTTTATTCCTTAGTCTCCAGAAGTTTGTTTCATTTTTTTCTGGCATATTTGCACCATTTTCTTTAGCATCTTAAGTTGTTAGACTCGTAACTGGCAGTATTCCAATAGTAAGAATCTTGCTGCTTTGCTATTGACCTTCCTTTCCTGTCATCTTGTACTATTCCAGGTGGTTTGCAAACCTGGTAGTTTGAAAACATACACAAAGTTTGAGGCAGAAATTTACGTCCTTACAAAGGATGAAGGAGGTCGCCACACTCATTTCCTTACAAATTACAGTCCACAGTTCTACTTCAGGACTGCTGATGTCACTGGAAAGGTTGAGTTGCCTAAAGGGATTGAGATGGTCATGCCTGGTGACAATGTAACTGCAGCTTTTGAGCTGATATCACCCGTTCCACTTGAGCCAGGTATGGTTACATTTTAGGCTTTAAACTTTTGGTGTGGGTGTTCTCTTTGTTAAAAACTTGATCCATCGCGTTTGTCTTTGTTAAAAACTTGATCCATCTGTTTTGCGCTATGCAGGACAAAGATTTGCGCTGAGGGAAGGAGGGAGAACAGTCGGTGCTGGAGTTGTCTCCAAAGTGATTAGCTAATCTGTTTCCACATTTTTTTTCGCGTAGTGAAAACTAGTGAACAAATGAATGTTGATATGAAAGATTTGTTCGACCGCCAACATGAGAGCAGAGGGAACCGGTATGCATTTTCTTTGAATGCATGAGGTGAGCCAGCGATGGTTGGCTTGGCCACCATTAATTCTGAGCATTTTTTTTTCCTGTTTTTCCCCTTCTAAAGTTTATGCTGTATAACAGCGCAGTATGTTATCTTAACACGCTTCATGGGCATAGCCTGGTGATTTTGAATAATACAAGTCTCTCATCATAGGATCATCAAATTTGTCCACTGTGTAGTGGTTTTAGTTGCTCAGCAAATACATTCCTCAGTCACTAGTGCAACATCATGGTGGCCAGGGCAGAACAAGTCATTGCTCTTGGGGTGTCTGCAGTCTGGACGCCGGCTTCTGCTTAATCTGTGTTATTCGAATAGATGATTACTCACCCACTGATAATTAATTCCTACTGTAAACTAATTTCTTCCGCTTTATTATTGAAATACTAGCTGCCCAACATCAACTTAAGTAAACATCCTCAATTGACTAGAAGGTACATGTCACAGCTAGCACCATCAAACATTTTCTCATAATTATATTGCACAACTAAAATACTTAATATAAATATGTTTGACATGATAGAGCTTAGTTTTCCGGCATAGCATCGAAAGACTTGATATAAATATAAATCAAAAGAACGACTAGCGAGTATCATAACTCATGGGCAATAGATTGGAAATTAGAGAAAATCTTGACCGCCCGTTTGATGATAATACTGAAGCGTCAGATGATCACCACCTCAAATTGTATCATTTGGTTGAGTACAAAAGTTACATATAAAATTATAACATTTGGTTGAGTATAAAAGTTACTCACACTAGGAAGTTAAAATGTTATTTTCGACTTAAAATCATTTCATAAATTTGGACTTTCTGTCCATAGTCCCCTTCCCTTTTCATCAATATCACGTATAACCATATATTCGGAAATTAAACCACAACCATCCCATGATATGCACATCAATGTCTCATGTACAAATATTTGTCCTTAACTTAGGGACCCTGTTGTTTGAACAGTTCGCGTCAAAAAGTGTATTGACCAAACACAACGTAGAGCTTTGGGTTCAGGTTTCTCGTCAAATTATAGATGTGCCAGTCAATTTGATCCTATAGTCGGTGGGAAAAGATCTAATCATCTTAGATCTAAAATAAGTGATTTTCTTTTTTGAGCCTTCGGTCAACCTCATTAGATTCCACCGTTACAAAGATCCACTAAAGCCCGATGTCTAAAAAAATTGACAATTTGCCACTCAACATATGTAGTTCACTAAGTATGCCTCGACGTAGTTCGCTAAGTATGCCTCGACGATTGGAAACAAACTTCCCGGTTGAGCTTACTTCTAATTGCGGGACCAGAGAGGCCCCTTTCTATTATGGTATGTACTTTCAAGATGTCAAAAAGATCTTAACATGATGCACACAGAATAGAGACGCAGGGGGACTTTTATCCTTGTATAGGCCTCTCGGGCATGAAATAATAACACTACATCTAGCCTTTCACTATAATCAAAAGATCAATAAAAGGTTTGCGTAGGAAAAAAAATCAAAGTCGGGCCCTTTTCGGTGCAAGTAAACAATGATGAAGATGTGTTCGTGTCGATGGTCACCCCCTCTCTCCACACTAGGGAGGCTATTTATGCTAACCCATGGGACGGAAATTCAGAAAGATAATCATATATTTGGTAACTGATCCCTAGAAATCCGAGATGTGTTGGCACCGTCTTGGAACCCTAACACGCTCCACCGTTAAGGGTCGGGCCGTAGCATCAGGAAGTTTAAGCCGCCAAGTTTTCCAAGCCTTGATCAACCAGCCAAGACAATTAGAGACAAGCCAAATCATATCAAACCACTAAGGTTGATTTATCAAAAGCAAAAGGCAGATTCACAGAAACTTGTCTTGCAAGGATAGAGTAGTTCCTACTGTTGGAGACTCCAGAATTTTTCAAACTTTTTCTACACCCATGTGGGTGAGTCATGATGGTCTACTCCAAATTTCAGCATAAATAAGAAAAATTGTGCACCAAGGCCTATCAGAAACTCGAGACTATAAGTTTGTAGCTCAGTATTCACCTCATAGCTCCCAAACGGGAAAACCAGTAGACTTCAAATTTTTACCACAGATAGGTATGTGAGTAATGCATCTTTTTCAACTGGAATCATCCCAAAATGAGTTTTCTAGATTTTGCTAAAAATCTCTTACTGATTGCTTCGCGGAGGAAAGTTTCTGGATAGATTTGTAACAAATTAAGAACTTGATCTCTTCCTCTCATATGGTTACAAAGAGTGTGACGAATCATATTAGCAACCTCAAGGCATCATAGACCACCAAAAACCAAAAAGAAATCATCAAGATTCATCTCTAAACAAGTGCGCCAAAAAAAGAAAATGAAAGAAAGAAGAATCAGAAGCAAATCAATACAAGATGTTCATGAAGTAGAAGGATTTCATTGCATAGAAATTGGGGGATTACAAGGCACACTCCTTATGGCTACAAGCACTTTAAGTGCCACCCAAAACACACCCAATTCATCCTCTCTATTTCTAAAATTTTCAACTCAAAGGGGATGAGGAGGAGGTGCTCCCCTCCCCCTTTATTTATAGCCCAAAGGTGAGATGCCCTAAACCCTAGAGCCCATCTTTACCCTTTCATTTGAGGATGAGTGGTGTACAACTCACACACCAAACAACACACTCCCGCAGAGGAATATTCTCCACATATTCCTTCGGGAAATATCTTCGCAGTTTCCTCGGTCGCCAGCCCACGCCTAGGCCCATCGGTCAGATCAACTTCGCCACTAAGTAATCAACGCACCAGCCTCCAGCTGTCTCGGAATCCTTGCTATGGCGAAGCTTCTCGAGTACACCACCTCATGTGACCGCCAGATCATCGAACCCGGTCACCTGCACGCCTCCGGAGGCATAAGCCTCTAGCTAACCCCGCGAAGCGTCAGCCACGTACCCCCCGATACCTGCATCACAGAGGTGAACATACACAAAAACAACACAACATACCTCTCCTGCAAGGTTAGTCCATCATGCGATCATCAACATTGAATCCCATGCTTAAAACTGAAAACACCGTGCCAAAACGTACTAATCCAAAATCTCAGCAAAATCCAACAATTGCCTCAACAAGACAACTTTAAAACCGATTCAAATTTGTCCTTGTCACATATATTCATCATCACCCGAGGAGACCCTCCAAATGGATCTCAACTCTCAATCCCCAACAACTAGCTCCCAATGCTTAAGCGGAGATCGTGCCTAGCTAGGTCCTTCACCTTGAGTCTCTAATAACTCAAAGAGGGAATTGATTTGGGCTAGGCAGACTTAGCGGAAAACAATCCATTTGGACAAGAAACACTTTGACTGAGCAACGGACTCCGTAAAGGGGCAAGGCTTGCACAAACTAAGGACATTCGACCTTAAACGGGCAACAAACTCGCTCGACGCAACCTTCTCTGTAGTTTTACCATTGCCAAACTACGGTGACGGTCAGATTTTTACTGGCCATCAGAACAGTGTGTAGATGTGGCAGACTCATGTGCTCACTTTTGGCGGCATAAAAGGGAGTATCACACAGCATTGTGCCTATAAATGGTGGCAAGGTAAATCACTCTTGCCTTCTCTCCTTCTTGCGTTCTAAGCCTCTCGTCAGTGCCTTTCTTCATTCCTTCTTTCCAAAACCTCCTACCTTTCTCGACACAACCAGATCCACCAAACTGAACCATGGGAAAGATTGGTAGAACCAAGTTGACCAAGGAGAGACTGAGGGAGATGGAGCAGCTTGGAGAGATTGATTTGGGTAGCTAGTGGCTGCCTAGAGGCGAAGATATGCCAACCTCGCAAGAGAACGAGATCGTGAGCTTCGAGCTAACATCCATTCGGGGGCTACACTTGTTGGAGAGCGACTTTGTCACCTCCCTACTAGTGCAATGCGAGCTGGAGGTGGTAAATCTCCAGCCAACTATTTCCTTGCCATGGTTATCTTAAAATCTATTGACTGCCGGCCTCTTCCTATAGTACTACAGCATACAACAGCCTTTCCCGATGAAAGCTCCCCTAAAAGGAGACTTGTCTATCAGATGGGCCTCTTTCCATCTGATGTCGCACGTCTCCATTGTACTTGTGAAGTGTTGATTCTACCTCCAGTGATTAGAGGGAAGCCAATTGACGTACTAGTGCGAGGGTCCGGATAGCCTGAAGCCGATGCCATGCCCAGTGGTCACCCCAAAGGAGAAGATCCAAATCAACCGGATCTCGGCCTTGGTCAATAGGGGTCTCACTAGGGTTCACATTGCCCGAGACTACACCACCAACTGCATCTCCCCTCTACGGTGCAAAGAACATCCATTCGGGGAGATCACCGGATGAGAGGACATCGCTTGGGAGGACAACTAAGGTAGGTTAATTTGTAACGATTTCCATTCGGTTTCCTTTTTTCCGGTGCTTCTCTTGACCTTTTATCCATCCTTTGTAGCCCTAGATCCTGATTGGGCCTTGGATCAGTTGGATAGGTTGTTTGAGAGTCCCCGAGACAAAAAGGACAAGAAACCCTCGGAAGATCCAAGCACCGACATTACCTGAGCGGAGTGAAGAGGTCAGTTGATGAATATCAACTCTTTTAGAGCCATCCCTTGCCAGTTTTTAATTTTCTCTATCCGGCATTGTAGGAAGAGGCCGCTCTGAAGGCCGAAGAACAACAAGCCAGCCCAAAGAAAAGAGGGTGTTTAAGAAGACCTCGCACAGGACGCACGCCACCACCGTTTGTCCCTGTCAAAT
Organism: Raddia guianensis; assembly: GCA_036346415.1. NCBI lineage: Eukaryota > Viridiplantae > Streptophyta > Magnoliopsida > Poales > Poaceae > Raddia > Raddia guianensis. The sequence continues at coordinate 59,214,364 of CM070536.1, forward strand.
CACTGGCGAGGTGATCCAACAGGCAGATAGATGCTAAGGTCGCCGCTGCCGTGGAGGAGGAAGAAGAAGGTGACGAAATAGAGAAGGAGGAGGTTTAGGAGGAAGAGGAGGCAGAAGAAGGAGATACCTCTAAACTCAAGTCCACTGACCTCACAGAAGTAAGAGAACTCCAAAAGTGGGTAAAAATTACGCAAACAATTAACCGTAGCATTGGTTGAATTTTTTTGCAGATCTCAGACGTATATCGAGCGGTGTAGTGCCTCAAGCTGATGCAACAACAAGTTTGCTTAGCGGAAGGAGTAGCTTCAGCTCAAGGCAGAGCTGCAAGAAATGGACGTGAAGCTGGGCTAGGGGACACCTACTACACCGAGCTCATCTGCCCGACCGGTGGAGTTAGTGTCCAAGCAGAAGAAAATCGGGGGAAGCATCCCGGAGCTGCTTCCAAAGAGACGAAAGCAGCCCGGCTGGAGGCCCACACCAGCCTCGACATCATGGAAGGCTCCTACCATGGTGAAGGAGGTGGAGTCGAGCAAGGCCAGCTGGCACGCCCTCGTGTGTGCCCCCGGGCAAGTTCCTAGAGCGCAGGGGACACTGCTACGACCATCGTTATTGCTGAGCGGGAAGAGGATTTCAGCCAGTGGGTGATGATGGAATCAGTGGAGAAATGGATCCTCGCACTCCCCGCCAAGGAAACGGTGAAAGGTACGAATCTCCTTATCTCCTTTAGGCCCTGCTTGGATGGCCTGTAATTGGCCCGAAAACGGCCGAATTCGGGCCTGAATGTTTTTTCGCCGGTTTGGTAAAAGCACTGCTTGGGTAGGCATGTATTGAGTCTCAATTACACTCGAATTGGGCCGATTCACCCGGGGAAAAAAAAAGGCCCAACCTTGGCCTGAGAAAAAAAAGGTAGATATCGGGCTCGTCTCCTCGCCCCGTCGCCCTCCCATGCTCACCCCGTCGCCTTGCCCCAGCCTAGCGGCGGTGAAGTGAGTATGAGGAAGGAGGGGCGGGAGGGATCGAGAGGAGGAGGGAGCGGCCGTTCTCCCCACTCGGCGCCCCACACCAACCGCCGCGCCGCCGCCGCCGGGCAGACACCCCGCTTTGAGCCGAGCAAAGAGAATAGGCGGTTAGATCCACCTCTGCCTGGAGCCGAGCTGGGAGAGCAGGAGAGAAAGATCGAAGCTTGAGGCCAGGGTGCCTCGCGGGCGCCGCCATGGTGAAGGAGAAGGATTACTACGACGTGCTGGGCGTCGCACCCTCCGCCACTGAGTCCGAGATCAAGAAGGCGTATTACATCAGGGTACTCGCCGTCGCCCGTCGGCTTCTCATCCTCCTCCTTCCTCGCGCCGCCAACGAGAACACCTTCTTCCTCGCCTGGCTCGGGCTCGGGGCTCTTCAAGGGCCTCGCGCTCGTCGCCTCAGGTAATCCACTGCGTATCCCCTTCCAACCTTACAACGGAGTAGCCTCCAGCTAAAGGGATGGATTGTACAATTTGTACCGACTTGTGTGGATATAAGCTTGTCACTTTCTTTGCTTCGATTTAGATTTTAGATGTTGCTTGTGCCTTGTGGAAGTGGTAATTTTGGGCTTGTCACTTTCTTTGCTTCGATTTAGATCTTAGATGTTGCTTGTGCCTTGTGGAAGTGGTAATTTTGGATACGGGGCACTTTCAAGCGGAACCAAAGTGTAGGGATCAGTAATAATTTCCCAAACAACAACTGTAACTTGTTACAAATGTAAATTTTACATCTCTCCCAAGCAGGTCCAAAAAAATCTGGTTGTTTCTTGTGCCCAAGGATTTACAAGTGCAATTTTTTACAGGTGTAAAATAATTCTTAATACCCAAGCAGGGCCTTAGGTTAATTTTTCCATCTCGGCGTAACGTAGACCGTACCCCATGTTTTGTTGAGTGGGCAACTCTACTATTATCGAAAGTAATTAACCGTGAAATAAACAACCTTGTGGACGAATGCGCAAAGCAGGTCTTCGCGAAGAGAAGACCTCCACACACCCGGGGTCACCGAAACTGACATGGAGAGTGGCCAACTAGCCGCAATCGCGACAAAAGAGACCGTAACGTTCCTAGTTGAACAAGGCGAGGAGGGCACTATAGACGGCCCCCACATTGGAGGGATATCTAGGTTTGGTCCCCATGGGATGACACCAAGGGTACCACCTCTAGGCACGCACTAGTCAAGGAGGTTGTTTGGTAGGGGTGGGCACAAAAATCCCGATACCGAAATCCCAAACGCTACCGAACCGAAAATACCGAAAATTGCAGTATTTTAGTACATGGTATTCGGTTCGGTAGCAATTTTAGGAAACTTTGGTATTACGGTATTGTTTCAGTATTTGATCCTAGAATACCGAAATATCATACATACCGTATTATAGTGGCCTCCTCCCAGTTCCCACGCCGCATGAGGGCATGGGCCAGCAGCCCAGCACACGACCGACCCATCAGACCATCCACAAACCCATTCCCCGCCTCCCTGCCTTATACCCCCGCTCCTCACTTCTCTAGTTCTCCCATTCCTCGCCATCACCCAAAACTCTAGGTGTCTCTTCTCTAGCAGTGGAAATGGAACGGATATTATCCGACTGACCGACCGACCAAACTGTCGTATAGTCATTTGGATAGTTTTATGGATATTCGACTATTTTTACGGATAAGGATATGAATATGGATAATTTGACGTGGATATGGATACAAATACGGTGGATAAGGAATATACGAGTTTTTGATCGGATAATATCCGAATACAAATTATGGATATCATCCGAATGTATCTCTGGGATTTTTTATTGTTAGTTTCCCAACTTTTATATTTAATGTTTGAATTTTTAAATCTAGACTAGTTTAATAAAATTAGTATGCAGACTTTCTAATGTTTTATTTTTTCTAATGTTATAAATTCCCACTTGTAAATTTAAATTTTGATCATTTGTTGTTAAAATTTGGAACATATTTTTGAAATTGAATTTTAACTATTCGACTAACAATATTTGTATCTTTGTCTAAACCGATCTGTATTCGCTCCGTATTCGTAAGTGATGTTATCGAGTATTATTCAAATTTGTATCCATATTTGGCACATTTGTATTCAAATCTTTATCTGGTAAAAAATATGGATACGGCTATGGATAGAACGATATCCGACTTTATCCGATCAGATCACATCCCTACCCAGTGGCCAGCGTGGCATTCCTCGGCCGACACGATGTTTCCCGGCCGGCGCAGCATTCCCCAGAGGGCCTCACCTGTGGGGGAAACAAGAACAACTCTGGTCCCCGAGCGTTCATAGGTGCGTGAGCTGTCAAAATACATAGTCCACTTGTCATCTGGGGCTACTGCTCTAGGCAAGAGTTGCCCAAGTTAGCCCACTCAAATAGGCAATTGGGCAAGAGTTGCGCAAATTAGTCAACCCTTGCTCATCTAACCGGGAAATAAAACGACTTAGAGCCACCACGTCCGGTTAAGCCCTGCAATTGTTTAAAATTAGTTGGTGGTTGCAATTTTTCAAAGTCTTCGATCTTTTCTGGATTAGCGCTAATGCCTAAGGACCCAATCATGTACCCGAGCAACATCCTAGAGTGTATAGCAAAGGTGCACTTCTCCGGGTTTAACTTTATTTGATGCTGGCTAAAATTACAAAAGGTTTCTTCGAGATTGTGTACATGATTAGAATCTTGTTTACTTTTGATGACTGTCATCTACATAAACCTCCTGTTTGTGTCTGACATGATCAGGAAAGGTCTTCTGCATCAGGTGTTGGAATGTGGCTCTAGCATTCCTAAGACTAAAAGACATGGACGTGTAGTAGAAGGTACCAAAAGGCGTGATGAAAGCAGTCTTCTCTTTATCCTCCAAGGAGATGCTTATTTGGTGATAATCTGAGTAAGCATCCAAGAAACTCATGAGTTTGGACTTCGCAGTCACGTCGACGAGTTGGTCTATGCGAGGCACGGGAAATTGTCCTTCGAATAAGCATCATTGAGTCCTGTGTGGTCAAAACACATGCACCACTTATTGTCCTCCTTCTTGACCACCGGGTCGGCTAGCCACTCGATGTGTTCCACTAGGCGAATGAAACCAACCTTTAAGAGCTTTTCAAGCTATTCTCGGATGATGCCAAGCTTGAAGTTAGAAAATCAATGAAGCTTCTACTGAGCTTTCTAATTCGCCTCGAGCATGCACTTTGCTCGAGGCTCGCTCTCTTTCCCTTGTGCATGTCCTATGTTCAAGAGTCTAAAGGTCTGTTTGGTTGGTGTCTAAGTTTGCCTAACCTAACTTTAGCAAGTTGCCACATCTATGGCATGACTAACTTGACTATATTTAGGCAGTGTTTGGTTTGTAGCCATAACTAACATTAGGCTAGGAAAAATTTGTGGCCGGCGTTTGGTTGGTTGAGGAAAAAATTGACTAAGCCAAGGTTGGCATTTCATCGAAAACCTGCAGGACAACTATAATCCACACTGACCCTAATCATCCACTGGCCATTCCCATTGATTTTCACTACAAAACGAAGGATCGAGGGAACGAAACCATTAAGCCAATAGAAAATTCCTTAACCACCAGCCATTCCCATTGAATTTGTGCATAAATTCTGATTTCTAGCCAAATCCGGCAACGAACGAACGAGTAGCGAGGTTGTACCTGCAACTGGCATAATCCAGTAACCTACGCCCGCGCGAGCTTCGTCGTCGTCTCGTCGCTGTGCAGGAGCCACACCGGAGGAGCCTTCAAGCAGGAGCCTTGTTGTTGCCGTTGCCGACGCGCAGATGCATCGCCGCCTCTGCTTCAGCGCAGAATGCTCACCGTTGCCGCCGCTCAGCCGCCTAACCGAGTCGGCTCCCACGCCGTCTCCCATCGCCGTCTGCCTCCCCCGCACCAGTCTCCTCCCTCGCGCTGACCTTCTTCCCCGTGCTAGTTTCTTCCCGCCTCCTTTCCCCGCGCTGCCCCGCCGCTGTTGTGGCGCTCGTTTCTAGTGGCACAGTTTGTGGCGAAAATCTCTATGGCAGGGATCCGTGTCACGCCTAAGGTCTCGTGGCACGCCCAAGCTTAGTAAACATACCAAACAGCTGCCTACAGGGCTGTGGCAAGCCTAATCTTAGACGTGGCAACCTTAGGCAGCGAACCAAACAACCCCTAACTTTCTAGCTTGCCTCGAGCATGTACTTATCTTTGCGTACGCTCTTTTTTTTTTCCCAAAAACCTTCCTTTGGACATATTATTCATGTCCAAAATGCGACAGTCACAAGCTCGCCTTGTCTATAAGTTCCTTGGGTGTCTAATCACCACCCGAGAAACAACAGCACAATTCTGCTTGCGCTCGACCAAGCTTCCCTTAGACATATGATTCATGTCCAAAATGCGACAGTCACAAGATCGCCTTGTCTGTCTGTTCCTTGGGTGTATAATCATCACCCGAGAAGGGGCGACAAAATTCCGCTCGTACTCACCTAAGCTTCCATTGGACATGTGATTCATATCCAAAATGCGACAGTCGCAATCTCGCCTTGTCTGTCAGTTCATTGGATGCCTAATCAACACCCGAGAAGTGGTGGCATGATTTTGATCGTACATGGCCAAGCTTCTTTGGACATGTGATTTATATCCAAAATGTGATAGTTGCAAGCTCGGCTTGTTTATCAGCTCCTTGGGTGCCAAATCACCACCATGTCTGGGGGTGCAAAATAGTCATAGGGTCAACTATGTTCACGCGTGGGTGATAACAAACAGAGATAGTGGTGTTGCAATTGCATGATTTGGTATCTTCTAACCAAAAGCTGGATCTTCTACGTTGAGTTCTCCATCAGTCGATTTACCATATACTTATCGCAACAACCTGCTTGCATCAATGGTGAGAGGCAAGAGGGTTGATGTTTCTTGTCGACGATGGCACTCCGCGTGGGTGAAACTGGAGCTCCGGCGATAGCAGGGTGTCAACAGACCTGGGTTAAGCAAAGTTGGGGAAAGTAAGTGTGGGGATCCAATTTCCAATATTGTGATTTAGAAATTGTTTCACCAAAGTGTAAAAGAGATAAATAGAATTGATTGCACCACACTTTATTATTTTCTATGATAATTTTACATAGCAGGTTACAATACCAAAAAGAGGTATAAATATACAATCCTAGCTTATAACTTAGAGTGTAGGGAAGGCTTAGAAGTTCTGACCGAAAAGATCCATTTCTTCCTCAGTTATTTCAAAATCTGCAACAAAAAAAGATCTGTTCATTTAAAATAAACAGTTTCGAAAAGCGGGTAAGTACGAACTATACTTGCATGTTGCTATAAGAATATAAATATTATCTATTTGCAAACAGTAAATAATAATGCAATAATGAAATACAGATTTAACACTTGATTAAAACGTATTTAAAACGTAAAAGTGGATTTAAATAATTCTATCTTCCTTCACCGGCTTATCCCATTCACGTTTTTTTTTTTATAAAATGCATGAGTTGTTCTAAATAGAATAGACATCATCCAATTGACACAATTTCATATACCTGAAGTAAGGTCTATCGATGTTATTGTTATCAGCTCTGCAGAACATGCCCTACTTTACCCATAAAATGGTCGATAATATGGTTGGGCAATAATTTATGTCATTTTTACTCTAGATAACTGATGTTTTTGCAATATCCCACATTCTGCGTGGATATTGTGAAAATAAACTCCACAGCACTGAGCTCCGCACAATCACCACAGTAACCTTGCTAGTGACTCACTTGCTCAAGTATTGCGGAAAACCGCACAAGCATTGCGAAAACACTAAAGCAATGTCTTGCCCTCCAAATCATTACTTGCTAATGACTTGAGCCTAAATGTTTTTATTTTTCTCCACAGTTCCTTTCCTTATCATTAAACCAATGTTATATGGACAATGATTTTTATCCTATTTTTTAAAAAATACTCATATATATAGTTTTATTACACTAGGGTATGTAAGGTTCAATCTTTTTTAGGAGAGCCTAGAGCAGCGAAGTTTGGATTATCTATGCTATATAAAGTGATGAGATATATAGTTTAATTAAGGGAATTTTTGTAAGTACATATCTAGAAAATAATGCAATAAATAAAAGAATAAATGCTTAATTGGGAATTTCAATGTGCATCAAAGGATGGAAAACCTGCCTTCTTTGTAGGTTGGTTCAGAGTCTAATGAGTTTACCAGATAGTCTTCTTCCAGAAATCCAACAGCGTCAAGCTCAACTTCTAAAAAAAAGAAATATAGTTTAGGCCCTGTTCTTTTGAGCTGATCTGAACGGCTGAAATGACTGAATTTCGAGAACTTCTTGAGATAGTTTCGAGATTCGAATCTATTTCGTTCGACTTACTTTTTAAAGCGTTAAGAACCACCTTCAGAACATAAAAAAAAACAAACCCAAAAACCACAAATCATATGTCTTTTCAAAACGTAAAAAAGTCGTTAAGCCGTTAAACCGATAAGCTGAAAAAAGGGCCTTAGTATATGTAATTAAGTAAAAATGCATGAAAAATAAATGCGGAGCGTAAACTTTGGCTGAGAGGGTGATGGTTTGTATGATTTGGAAAATAAAGGGATTCATTTTTCTTTTTAGGCAGCATTTTGTGAGTCCTCCGGGTTGCAAGATTTTATGCAAGTGTACGTGGATAGATTATGTGTGGATCAACAATTTTTCAGAGATCGGGGTCGACGACAATTATATTGCCAAAGTTCCAAGATGGAAACTAATGGAGATATAAAGTGAAATTATGATAAATAGGTTTTTATCAAACAATTCATGGTAATAATATTTTTTAGAAATTTTAAATATTTCGTAAATCTTTTTTGAATTTTAAAGCATATTTTATATGTTAAGGATGGGGAAATGATTTTATTTGAGTTATTTTTATTAATAAAAAAGGGATTTTATATTTTAAATAAAATCAGGCAGCATTTCTAATTATTAGTAAAAGAAAAGAAAAAGGAAATGGGCTTCAGCTGGCTTCGGCCTATTAAGCTGTGGCAGGGGAAGGGAAATAAGCCCGCTGACGGGTGGGGCCCGGATAGGCCAATTCAAGGGTAGCCCGGCCCGACCAGTGCACCGGGCCGGGCCGGTCTCGGGCTTGGGCTCAGGAAAAATGCAAGTTTAGCCGTGGCCAAGCCGGGCTTCCGGGTTTGGGCCGAGCTTTTTGGGCTTCAGGCCAGGCTCGGGCCCAAAGTGAATGCCTGGAGTGTTAGGCCGAGCCGGGCTCAGGTTTGGTCCCGTGGGACCGGGCTTTTCCAAGCCAGTCCCAGAACCCGGCCTGGCCCGGCCTAGGCGATGATCATGTGTAGGTCCGGGTGACAGTGAGACGAGAGAGAGAGAGAGAGAGAGAGAGAGAGAGAGAGAGATCGCCGGAGGAGAGCAGCGTCGATGAACGGCGGCCTGAAATGGTAATGAGGGAGTTGGGGAAGAGGCTTGGGAGTATGGCGAACCTGGTGGAGATGGTGGTAGTTCTTGGCGGTAAGGGAAGGTGGTCGGACGACGAGGTTGACCGGGAGTGGATTTGCGTGATGCCGGCGAGGGTGTTCCGGCCAGTGTAGATGCTTGGCGATGGTACGATGAGGTTTGCAACATCGTGTGGCGGCTGCTACCTAGTGTAGGCGTTAGGGCCGGATTTGGGCCGGATTAGGGTTGAAGCGCTGGGGCAGCCCCGATCGGAGGAGGAGGGAAGGAAGGAACGGGAAGGGTGGCTTGGGGTTTTGGTGTGTCGTCGGGAAGGCTGGTTGTGATGATGATGAGCTGGAGGTGGCAGGCCACGTCGGTGACGGCAAGGCGATGTGGCGGCGAGCAATTCACGCACTGTTGCGGCCGAATAGCGCTGCTGAGGTGGAGGATAGCGTTGCTGTTGGATCTAGGTGGTTTTGATCAGAGTCGTTAGCTGCTGCTTAAGTGCTCGGGTGGGCTGATTTGGGCCAAAAATTCTTGGGTTGGGCTGGGCTGGGTCGAGGCTCATGGCAGGAAAGGGAAGAAGAGGTGACGCCGAAGGCGTAATCCTTGAAAGGGAAAACGTATTTCGAATGATTTTCCGAAAAAGAAAGGTGGAGTTAAAATGGAGGATAAATTCTACAAAATGGTTAAATATTTTAAAAATTGGTAGAAAAATTGTAGAAGGGTCAGAAAAATATGATCTTGGGCTCTAAAAAATCAGAAAATTAGGGAGATCCTAAATATGCCATGATATTTTATAATTCATGGGGTTTATTTTTCTAAAAATTTTAGATAACTTTTCCTTTTAATGGAATGAAATGGAGAATAGTTATAGGGAAATAATGATTATTTAGGAGATGACTTAGAAATATGAACTCATGATTTTTTGAAAACATTTTTTATATAGAAATTGGGAATTTTTGGGCGATGTTACAGACTTATCCCCTTAAAAGAATCTCGTCCCCGAGATTCACTCGACTATGAGGAGGTGGGGAAATTTTTCTAAGACGTCCGATTATTTCTCCCAGGTAGCTTCCTCTATTGCATGATTTTTCCATTTTACCTTACAATAATTTGTGATTCGATTTCACAGTCTCTTATGATTCGATTTCTTCATATGCTAAATCTAGTCCGATGATAACATCACTTATTTGAATTTTCTCAAAAGGTTTTTTATGCATTTTCTTAACTGAGAGACATGAAATATAGGATGCACATCTCTTAATTCTGGTGGTATCTCTCTTTGATAAACTTCTCTCTTAGCTTGAATTTTATATGGTCTGATGTATCGAGGAGCTAGTTTCCCTTTAATTTGAAATCTTTGTGTTCCCTTCATGGTAGAAACTTTTAAATAAATCATGTCTCCAATGTCAAAAGCCAGGTCCTTCTTCTATTGTTGGAGTAGCTTTTCTGTCGGCTTTGTGCTATTTTTAGTTTTTCCTTGATAATTATAACATGATTTTCCGAATTTTGGACTATTTGGGGTCCTAATAACTATTTCCCCCCTACTTCTGTCCAATTCAAAGGTGTTCTGCATATTCTTCCATATAAGGCTTCATAGGGTAATATCCCTAGGCTGGATTGGAAACTATTATTATAAGTAAATTTTGCAAAAGGGAGGAAGATATCCTAGGTGGGTCCGTAAACTAGGATGCATGCTCTTAACATATCTTCCAGAATTTGATTTACCCTCTTAGTTTGTCCTCCGGTTTGAGGGTGATAAGCTGAACTGAATGTTAGCTGGGTTCCCATTGCATTATGCAAATGCTTCCAAAAGTTTGAAGTGAATTGGGAACCTCTATACGAGAATTTTTTTCTTAGGGATTCCATGCAGAGGTACTATCCTTGTGATATATAACTCAACTAACTGACTTCCTTCATAAGTAGTTTTTATGGGCAGATAGCGGGCAACTTTGGTGAGGTGGTCCACCATGACCCATATAGCATCATATCCTGACTTGGTTTTTTGGAAGTCCGGTTATAAAATCCATTCCAACTTCAGCCCATTTCCATTCTGGGATGGGTAAAGGTTGTAGGAGTCCTGATGGTTTCCAATGGTTAGCCTTTATTTTTTGACATACATCACATGATTTGACATGTGCGGCTATATCCTTCTTCATATTTTTCCACCAAAATGTTTGTTTCAAGTCTTGTCTGCCTTGATACATCTTTGTGCTACCTGGTGGATAGAAAAAAGAGATTCATGTGCTTCTTGAAGAATGAACTCTTATTTCTTTGGAATTTGGCATGCAAATTTGTTGTCTAAACCTTATAAGGCTAGTCTATAGATGGCCAAATGAGAAGCCCGACACGGCCTGGGCACGGTTAGGCCCGGGCCCGGCATGGCCCGGCACCATCCTTGGGCCGTGCTGGCCCACGGGCCGAGGCAAAGGCCCAGGCACGGCCCGAAGGGACGTTGTGTCATGCCGGGCCAACCCGAAACACTAACGGGCCCATCAAGCCCTGTACTAAATAAGAAAATAGGACGTAAAAATGGTGACACTAGGCTTTGAACCTGGTACCTCTTGACATCTCAAGCCTTATTGCCACACCTACTAGCCACTAGAACTTGATTTCACTTGTGTTGGTTGTGTCATGTTACATTATAATATACATATTGATGAATAAAAAATCAGAAAAAATTAACCGTGCCGGGTCGGCATGCCTGGCCTTTGGCCCAGGCACGAAATGCTTGACCAGGCCGTGTCGGCCCGGGCCTGATGCGTGCAGTGCCGTGTCATGCTTCGGACCGGGCCAAAATGTCGTGCCTCGTGCCAGCCCATTTGGCCATCTATAGGCCAGTCTCATCCACTTTAAAGTCTTTATTTTTAGGGTTCTCTAATTCCTGTGTTAGCTCTGGCTCGTTTCTTTGAGCTTCTTTTTATTTTTTTTCCTTCGAGATTTGACTGGAGTTCAAGAGCAGACAACATTCCTTTTTCCACAAATTCCAATTGAAAATCCTGAATTTCTTTTCGGATCTCTAAGTGGTATTTTTGTAACAAGGCTTGGTTACAATATGCTTTCCTGCTTAAAGCATCGACAATAACACTAGCCTTACTAGGTTGGTATTGAATATCCATGTCATAATCCTTCACTTATTCCAACCATAACGAACCAAGATAGCTAGCAAGTCCTATTCTAAGGAATTTGGATCCAGAAAATGCAGCGGAAATAAAACAACAAGATTTGTGCAAGAAGTAAAGCGAATGGCGCAAGGATTTATTTGACCGAGGTTCGGAGTCCTGCTACTCCCCGTTGAGGCAAGCCCTTCACCATGGATCAGCTCCTACTCGAGCCCGCAGGCTCTTTCCACTTTTGGTAGATTTTCACCACAACATCTTGAGGACCTCCACTCATGTCATAGTAAGCTCCTCAAGACAAAGACCACCAAACCATCTAGGATTGAAAATCCAAGAGTAATAAGATTCAAGCCATCACTAACTTGGATAACACTCCGTCAAACAAACTTAGAGCACCATTGAAGCAAATAAGTATTTGGCATTTTTGTAGATAGGTGGAATATGATGAAGAACAAGGCTCTAATCTTGGTTTCAATGTGTATGAATGAAGTTTTGGTGCCAAATCGCACCTAGGAAGATAGTTTATACGCCGTTAAAATAGACTGAGGAGTAAATTATGGCCGTCTGAGACAGTTCCTATCCGTTGATTAGCAGACAAAGTACCTTTCTAAAAAAGTATTTCAAAATTGCTTTTGCAAAGGACTGATTTCAACGGTAAATAAATGCAACAAAGAAAACACGGTTTATGCTAGACAAATTTTGGTGAAATTCCTTCACACGATGGACTGTTCAACGCAAACAGCATTTTGTCTGTGCGCTACCCTGATAAAAACCAGTTTGCAACATACTGTCATACATGAACTAACAAACAACTAGATAGTTGCCCTAGAAGTCTTTTGGACTAGAGGTTCACGTCGGACTATCTGTTGTGTAAACTGGAAAATTTTTGGACTTGAATGAGAATATTGAATGCTCACGTCGAGCTTTCTACACGTGAACTTAGATTTTTCTAGAGATGTCTCGGACTGCAAAAGGGGCAAAAGATACTTTTCTGGTGTAAACTAAGATTTCTCTGGTGGTACATCGGACAAAAAAAAAGAAGACAAAAGAATTGTATGGCGTGAACTTAAATTCCTCTGGTAATATTTTCATGAATTATGCTAAGTCCTAGAGTTTAAATTTTCTCCAAGCTATTGGAGGAAGATGGTACCCAAACAAGTAATAGGTTGAAACCCCCCTTAATAGTATGGGAAAAAATAGAGGGTGAACCTTACTCCCAAGCCTATAAATAGCGGAATATCTTTACTCTTGAACTTTGAGCTTGGTGTCATACCACCAAGGATGAAACTCACACATTGAGCCTAGATGCTCTAAAGTGAGTGAATTTAGATCTTCATACGTCACCATCACTAAAACCCCTTCGTAAAATATATCAATAAAAATTTAGGGTCCTAGATGCTACAGGGTTCCTAGGGGTGGAAACATGACGACGTGCGCGAGTCAAGCGAGAGGACGAACATGATGATGAGGACGATGAGACCATCATAGGCACGACCATTCACAACATGGATGCAAGGCATTCACACAAGCGCGTGACAGGGCTGTGTGCATGCCTTGATGATGCTCGGTGACAGGCACAACCGGAGAGGGGGCGCTATAGAGAAGGGATGGGAAGAGAGAAGTGCTCGCAGTATGGAAAGTAGGGGAGCAGAGCTAGACTCCACTTTCCTAGGCACAACGAGGAAGAGAGGAGGGTGAGGGAGAGGGAAAAGAAGGTGGGCCGGCTCGGCTTGGGCCCACTAGTGGGAATAGGAGGCTAGCATGATGGAGGGGAATGGGCCGTGGGAGAGACCCGCAAGAGAGAAGAAAAGAAAAGGCCTTTTTATTTTGAATTTTTAGGGAAAGTTTATCATGGAAAATTATTTGACTTATGTATATGACCCCCAATATAATAGGAATGGATTTATGATTGCATACAAGGTTCAAAATATTAGTTTTCCAAGTTTTTTCCCATTTTTACACTTAGAAATTTGAGTTGGTTTTATTTTGGGTAAAAATGCAGATGTTCCTTTAATTTCATGAATGCACTTAATATGTTTTCTCATAAGCATGAGTTTTCAAAATTAAATTCAAACATGCCAAACTTAGTTTTGAAATTTAGGATGTTACAGACCCCCATTGGAAGACTAGTTGTAGAGGTGAACTGGGTCAATTCGGTTCAGGACGCTTGGCTGGTTATTTTTAGCATGTTTGGTTAGGTGCATGCACCCAAATTTGGCTCTACTAACGCAAAACTCATTTGTTCGGATACCTATATACCTCTCACAACAATGCACGCCCCCATGCAATTCTCACCCTGCAGCCAAGCTCCGCAGAAACATGGATTTTGGGCATCTTTTTGTGGGCTTGGCTCACATGATGCAGCCTATTCGTGGGACCGTAGCAATAGTAGATAGAGCGCTAGAGTCTAGGTCTAACTCATCCAGCCAGACACATGCTCACGGACCCAACTCATATATATGGCATAGACAACCAAACATCGGCTCATTGCGTGGCTCAACCTGGTTTCCCCTAGCTTGGCTCACTCATACGAGCATGGCTTAGGTAAGAAAGGCAACTAAACAACCCATGTATGAACGGGCCGGCCTAACGGGCTAATAGGCTACCGTCTCGATCCAAGTTCGGTTCGTACAGTAACCGTGCAGGACTAGCTACAAATGGGTTGGTTCAGCTTAGTCATAATATATATAAAAAATTAATAAAATGATTATTGTATTGCATAAAAATACATTATAAAATGAAATTATATATCACAGGAAAATAGACATATAGTAGTAGGTCAAACTGGGCCCAAACCAAACCAGGTCGATCACTATACAAACCGAACTAGGCAGAGCCGAGTAGTCGAGGTCTCGGGCCAAGTTCAATCCAGCGGGCTGATGAATAGTGCAACCCAACCCGGTTCGTCCCACTGGACCGACCATTCGGCTGGATTAACCGGTTGCCCCATTAATTTTTTAGCAGCTTTTAATGTCTTTGCTAGTATAAAACAGGAGTTTGGTCCTATGCCATCGAATGCATCTCCCCTGTCACGAACCAGATCAAAACCTCAGAAGAGAAGTAAGAACTTGAGCTTAGTCGGGAGTTTTTAATGCTCCAGAACAACACATTTTTGACAATAACCACTATTTTTAGTATATTTTTTTGGATAACCAAACACCACATGATATAAATTTCATGATATTCTCATAAACCATGATATGATCTAAAAAGTATTCAAATAGGCCTTAATTTTCATGCAAGACGTAGCTTGGGTAAATTTTGTAACTTTACATGGAAACAAAAACAAAACTACCATGAACTTTTAATTGCTCAAACTTATTACTCCCATCTGTTTTGTTTGACGACTTTAACTTTTAGACACACCTTTCACCATTCGTTTTATTCAAAAATTTAATGCAAACATAAAAAAATGGGTTAATAGGATATATGCCACTGCTCAATCCCTTAATTCGAGAATTGCCATCGTTCCTTTGATAATAGGATAAATGCCATTACGAAACTGCATTTCTTCGATATATGCTACTCCATGCGACACGTGTCCCATTTTAACTTGTATTTTCGTATTTAGACCATTTTACCCTCATCTTCAACCTCCAGCTCTCCTTCCTCTCCCAAACCTCTCCTATTCCTCTCTCTCCTTCCTTCTCTCCCATCCTAGCCAAGCTTCTGAGGCACACACGCCAGCGTGGGCTTCGGCGAGGGCAGCCAAAAGCGCGCGGAGGACGGCGCGGCCGGCAGGGAGAGGCGGCGGCTCCGACGAGGGTGCCGATAGGCGGTGGCTTCAGCGAGGGCGACGAGAGGCAGCGGCGGTGGCTCACATGACAGCGGCGGCGACAACAGCGCCGCCTTGGAGCAGCTCGAATGTGACGGTGCCTAGGAGTTGCTGTGGCGGCGGCGGCAACAAGAATCTGTGGCGGCGATGGCGGCAACGCCTTGGAGTAGGTCGCGTGAGATGGCGCCTCGGAGTTGCGGCGGCGGCTGCGGCGGCTCACGCGACGGCGGCGCTGCCTTGGGGCAGCTCGAGCGCGGGGAGAAGACAAAGGAGGAAGAAGAAAGAGGAGGGATGGAGAAGCCGGCTATGCGGAGAGAGAAAGGGAGTGAGGAAGGAGAAGAGGGGGTTAGAAGACAAGGGCAAAATGGTCAAAATACAAAAATATAAGTCACATGTGCGGAAAAATGGGACACGTGTCGCATGGAGTGGCATATATCGAAGAAATGCAGTTTCGTAATGGCATTTATCCTATTATCAAAGGAACGATGGCAATTCTCGAATTAAGGGTTTGAGCAGTGGCATATATCCTATTAACCCTAAAAAAAAATAAGTTATGCTTAAAGTACCTTTAATGATAAAACAAATCACAACAAAGTAAATGATATTTTCAGAATTTTTTGAATAAGACGAATGGTCAAAGACGTGTCCAAAAGTAAAAAGCGTCAAACAAAAAAAACGGAGGAGGTATTATTCAATGAACAATAGAATTTCAGGGTCTCTTCTGTACATAGGGCAAAGGGCCCCATGGCCTCGATGGAACTAGGGTTGATCGTCCTTGCGCTACCAAGTCTTTCACATGCTGCTTCGTCGGGGCTTCTGTTGTTGGAATAAGTGAATTTGTTCATTTCTTTTTCATATGTTTAGGCTTTTGGGTGAACCGATTAATGCATATAAATTAATATGGTATTAGAGCCCATGGTCATGAGTTCGACTCTTGGCTAACATAATTTAATGAGTCTTCCCCTCATTTTCCACTTATTTCCCATTAATTTATACTTTTGTGTGAGCTGGTCAGTGCACGCAGTTTAATACCTACACTCGGCCGTGGCGGAGCCAAAAAATATCAAAGAGGGGGCTACAAAAGTAATCTTAAGGTTCCAACACTAACGACATCGAAGTCCTAAATTGTACTATTACCCTGTTCAACGTGAACGCAGCTGTTTCTAGAGCGTGCCCCCAAAATGACAATGAAAGATCTGCTTGACTCATCATAGACCGTACCAGGTCCAACAAATTTCGGTTCCTCCGTTCGGATACCCCGTTCCACTGAGGCATACCAGGCGGAGTCAATTGTGGAATAATACCACAATTGTTTAGATGATCACTAAACTCTTAGCTCAAATATTCACCTCTACGATCATATCGCAAAAATTTAATTTCCTTGCCCAAATGATTTTGTACTTCATTCTAAAACTCCTTAAACTTTTCAAAAGATTCAGACTTGTGCCTCATTAGATAGATAGAGCCATATCTACTAAAGTCATCGATGAAAGTAATGAAGTATTGATAACCACCTCTGGCTGTCAAGCTCATTGGTCCACAACTCCACATACATCAGTATGCACGAGGGCCAACAACTCACACATCCTCTCACTCGAACCAGTGAAAGGTGCCTTTGCCATCTTGCCAAGTAATCAAGACTCGCATGTTTCGAAAGATTCCAAATCAAATGAATCAAGAAGACCATCTTTATGAAGCTTCTTCATGTGTCTTTTGTTTATATGACCCAAGTGACAATGTCATAAATAAGTGAAATCTAAATTATTTGTTTTAAGTCTTTTCGTATTAACATTACTAACATAAGCATTACCAAGATCTAGCACATGCAGCCCATTCACAAATGGACAGTTACCATAGAGCAAACCATTAAAATTGAACAACGCTTATTCTTTATTACAAAGTCATAACCATCTTCTTCCAAACATGAAGAAGAGATAATGTTCTTACTTAAGGCAAGAATGTAATAACAATTATTCAATTCCATGACTAAACTATAAGGTAATGATAAGAGATATACGCCTACGGCCTTTGCAGTAACCTTTGCTCCATTGCCGACGCGAATTTTCAATTCGCCTCCCTTGCAATCTCTAGTCCTTCTTACCCCCGTAACGATTTACAAGTATGAATTATTGCACCGGTATCAAATACCCAAGATTCGGTAGGACAAGTTGCAAGATTAACTTCTATAACATTAATACCTGAAAGGTGGAACCTTTCCATTCTTATTTTTAGAAACTTTGGACAGTTATACTTCCAATGCCCATTTCCTTGGCAGTAATGGCATTTGTCAGAAGAAGCAGGGACATTCCTTTTGGTCTTACCATTAGATTTCGGCTTTGGGTGTTGTACCATATCCTCACCCTTACCCTTGGCCCCACGCTTCCTCTTCTTACCCCATCCTTTTAAACCATCATCACATGTTTATTACTTTTCTTAATGCTCTCCTGAGTCGTCTTTAACATCCCATACAATTCAGGCATGCTTTTCTCCATGCCATTCATATGAAAGTAAATGATGAACGGCATATAGATTGCATGAAGCGATTGGAGAATCACATCAATAGTAAGCTCTTCGCTTAGAGGAAAACCAAGTTTCTCAAATTTCTCAATGTAATCAATCACTTGATCACATGAGAGCTCGCCGGATTACCTTCAGCTAGCTTGCATGCAAACAAAGCTTTCGAGATCGAGTATCTCTCAGTTCTCAAACATGATACAGAGGCCCTCGATCATATCGTAGGCATCCGCTTCCTCATATTGCTTCTGAAGCTCCGTTCATAATACCAAGCATGAGACAACTAACATCAAGTGAATCATTTCAGTGCTTGTCATAAGCCTTGCGGTCAGCGGCACTCGCATCATCCCTAGGTTCTTCAGGATAGGGATCCTCTAAAACATACTCCTTTTTCTCTTGCTTAAGAACAATTCTCAAGTTTTGATACCAATCAATTAAATTCGTTCTGAAGAGTCTCTCTCTCTCTCTCTCTCTCTCTCTCTCTCTCTCTCTCTCTCTCTCTTCAGAATGGATCACAAGTTAAAATCATTGTTTACAACAACAGGCGGCATTTACAACAGGAATAAATAAGCAAAATTTTAGCACTATGTTCATGTTAATTTTCTATGAAACAAATTTAATAAAAGATATTCCCACTAAGATCACTTTCCCTTTGCTGATCTCCATGGGACAAGATCCACGGTCACTACGGTTCGGGCAATGACTTGTCAATACCACTTGAACCCGTGACATAGGTAGGCAACACATTGCAGATCACATCGTATGTGACTCTTGCTTGTTAGGGTGGAATCATATGCCCCGGCTCCCAACCCTGATGCCCCGAAGTCTCAAATTCTATTTAGAGCTCTGATAAGCAAACGAATACTATGTGTGTGGATGCACGGGTTAGGCTACACTCACCCTATTGTACAAGGAAGAAGACGGCGTTCTTGATTTGTCAAGATCTAATCTACCAACATACAAGATAATAGGTGCAGCTATTGGCAAAAGGGAATCTACTCTTAATTTTCTGAGGAAAACTATTCAGTCAGGTTAACATATTCACCACATATGTCATGAAATAATAGCCAAGCAAGGTAAATCAATACAGATAATCATATTAAACAGTGAACTAGTATGACCCCATGACACGACGATCTCCATCTCCACGACCATCCTTGTCAACCAGACCACCTAGAGTTGAGTCCACCATTACGTTGTACTACACTACTACATATAGCAGCTAGTACAAAATTATATGAGGATTCAAAGCATCACATGTTGGCACACATACTCTTATTTATCAATGGACAGCCTTCAACTGCAATTAACCATGACACGCGGGTCATTAAAATTACAATAATGAATCACATACACAAGGGTCCATATTGTCCACATCATCCCCTGCAAAAACAAGTTAGGCGTAGAATCTAATTTTAACGCGCACGATGTGAGCCAGTTTTAGTTGTTAATTAACCATAGTTTACGGAGGTTCCGCTTGCTAGTAATCAGACTGGAGTGCGGGAGGGGCGATAGCCCCTCGCACGGGTACAGGCAGCGCCCGCAACGCACCACGCGGGGAAAATAGATCACATATATGAAAACGCAATGAAAATTCCAACCAGATTGATCAAATCAAGCCGACTGCCGGGTCATCAACATGACCCGATATTCATAAGACCGAGCATATCGATCCACCGCGCGAGGCCCCCTTGAGAAAACAGTAAGTCAGTAACGCACGCGACCTCGATCTGTTGCCCCGATCTGTTCGGCACGCGTGCATCCCCGATGATGTCACCAGTCGGTAGGGGATTTGTGTGGCTCGAATCTGAAAGAGGACGAACTAATCTGTTTGATCGTATGGTGCTATCAACTCATACCTCTACCGAGAATACAAATTGATCTAATCAACCCATGAACGACCATCGCATATCATCATATGCGATCTGATCCAGATGCAGTACCACACATGATCGGCTCTGATACCACTGCTGGGGAACGGGTAGGCTACGCGAGCACAAATTCAAAATTTTTTGCCGCTATTCACCCAATATCACATGCGAGTAGGGGATCATAGATCGTTACCTTTCCGTGCAGATTCAGCGGAAGCAGATCCGCGCACATAGAGGAAGTAGACGTACACGTCCCAATCACCACCGAGTGCTCGCCGGGTTCTCGCCGAGGATCAAATCGAACAGCGTGTCCGCGTACGGCAGCGCCTCTAGCGGTATCCACACGTACCGAGCAGGAACACCACACGGGGTGTGCTAGCACCTCGCCGTGCGACTAGGGTTACTGGAGAGCAGGAGTGCCATGCGACGGCTAGGCGTGGTAAAGGCTCAACTCATGTCATACGCCACCCCCGTGCCTCCCCTTATATAGATGCGCCAGTGGGCTTCGGCCCACTAGGGTTTCATCTCCTACGCGGATCACATCCACATATAAACCCGTTAAGCAGTTCCAACCCGTTAAGTGTATGACCCGTTAGGTTCAGTGCAAGGCGGCAATGAATCCAATCCAACGATCAACATAGGCACCTAGCAGTACGTATTGACCCTCGAATGCACAGAATCAATATTCGTCTGAACCTTGATACAATCACATACCGATCCCTTTGCCACACGATACCAATCAAGCCCAAGGCGAGATGCGCACCACCCTTATTGATAGCTCAATCACTTCACTCGACAGTGTAATGGATACAAATCATGACTAACTCATTAGTCATATTAGCACGACCATGTGTTTTCCCTATCCATCCACGCGAGGGGCCTAGAGGTATCTTTCCTGTTATTGAGGAGGGGCAAATTCCATCTAATCATCACACCCTTGGCTATGTATCGTAGCATACCTAGTAGTGACCTTTATAACTACCCCGTTACGGGGTAGCGTCTGATGACACCAAAGCATACGAGTCAACACGCTGGGCATCCATGACAATCTCAGGTCTAAGGATCATATAGACGTACCACTCGAGCCTATACGCTGATGGCACTACAAGAGATAACAATCTCACAGTGTCTTGGAGTGGTTCTGTCCGACTACCCATGTTTTCCAACATGTCTCAATACTATTGGTTTGATATCTCTATATCTATGCTATGTGAAACATTACCATCAACCAATATATATGCTGATCAAATCATAACGGCTCATCGTAATGATATGTATAAGGGACCTGTTTAGAATAATGTCACTTAACAATGTGTTTCACAATCAAGTCGTACCCAGTGGACAAAGTCATGACATTTATTCAGGGAACCGATAAACAATGTTATCATAAGTACATTAACAAAGATGTGGTACAATCATCGCTATGATTGATTTAGGGCATATCCTTTTCAAAAGCTTCTAGGGATTGACCGCTCCAATGCACAAACCCCTTCAAACAAATGCAAATAAAACATGAGTGGACAGTGCGGGCCCTTTCACGATGGGCCTTAGAAAAGGCCCCTAACCTTCACCTTCAAGCGGCAATCGCAAATGAGCTCATCCTTCTCCTCGACAAGGCGCAAGAGAACCGAGCCCTTACTAGCTTGGAGGCGTCTTTGCACTCAACCCTCAAAATTAGATCCATAGGGTTAGCCTCCTGTCGACGGTTGGGATATCGGTCCCAAGTCAACTAAGGTTCTTGAGAAAGGGAGATAGAAGACCTGCCGAGCAGAGCAAACAGCGATCAACGAGCAACAGGGAGACACAGGGTTTTTATCCTGGTTCAGGCCTCTCAGGGGAGATAATAGCCCTACGTCCAGCGCTTCTTTATATGAGAGAGAATTACAATGAGGAACTCGGCGAGATGAACAAGTCTCGACGAGTTTATGGGTGTACAGCAAGTATTATGCGATCTTCTGGTGGTGCGATCGTCTTCTCGTGCCCTCTACATGCCGTAGGGGCCATGTTTATATAGTGTTGAACAACCGACCTACCGAGGGATAATCGGGCCGGGCTAACCACGAACTCGTATACATGCCAAATACATCCCGAGGTAGATAAGGTAAACTCCAATTCTTGGGGATCACGACGTCTGCTCCAATCCGGGAAACCACGTCCGGATCTTCACGTAGCCGTGCAAAACTCTTGTTCGAGTCGGACTCAAACAGGAATCTTAGGCCGTTACGCACCGTGCCAACCAGGAAGCTGTTCGGCAGGATGCATATGGGCCTGATAGAACCTTCTAGGGGGCCAGGCCCTAGGAGGCTGTTCGTCTCGATCAACGGGCTACCGGGTAGAGGCCTGCCCGGTGTAACGCTAATGACCGGATAGGACTCGGTCCACGCATTCAAGTAAAGGTTGCTTAGGGTGTCATTGTGGTACTACTTGCCGGGTAGGGGTTATCCAATCCCCGACACCTCCCTCATCAAGATGCGCATCAAGCAGCAGGCTAGACTTTATTGGATTAGGGCAGGTGATACCAACCAAAGTTTTTTATTTCGGTGAAGCAGAAATTTCGATGTCCAGTGAAAATACCGAAATCCAGGAAATTCAAAAATTTCGGGCAAAATTTTGGTTAAAAAACTACAAACTGGGACGCAAATTTGGGCGAAATGTTTTGAATTTTGACCGAAATTTGAACAAAATTTTACCGGAATTTCGCCTGAAATTTCGATGTTATCCCGTCGAGAAAAAAACTGTCACTTGCACAAAAAAAAACTTGAAAATAAAATAGCAACCGCAGCTTTACAAAAATTACAAAAAAGCTAGCATCATGATTCTTCTAATATGTTGCATAATGTTCTAAAAATCTCCCTACCAAATCATGGAAATAAACTAATTATAAAAAAATTCAATAATCTGAAGCATAAATGATAAAAGTAACTGCCACCTGAATAAAGTCAAGATTCAGGAGACGGCGCTCCAGGAGGACGAGGAGATGCTGCGGTGGAGGGGGAGGCGGGGAAGCGGCGCTCTAGGGGGAGGAGGACTGGAGGAGATGCTCGGCGGCTCGGTGCTCCAGGGGGGAGCCGGTGGAGGGGACGCGTCGTGCGCGGCGCCTGCTGCTGTGGCTGGTCGAGGAGAGGCGGCACTCCGGGGGAGAAACGCTTGTGGTGGCGGTGGAGGCGGCGCCCATGGGAGGAGGTTGGAGCTCGAGGCGGCGCCAGAGTCTGGCCAGCGAAAGCAGATGTGTCACACCGTCGGCCAAGACGCCAAGGGGCCACCGCCTCTGTTTTTTAACCGGATGGGGTGGAAACCCTATGTAATATGGGCTAGTTTGAGCCATATGTTATTCAAATTGGGCCGAAATGTTTTAACCAAAATTGGCCCATTTCAGTTCTGCTCGAGAATTCCGGATTTCATGAAATTTTGGTGAAATTTCGATGAAAAAAAATCCTTGATGCCAACACCAAATTTGTTCACATTCGAGCATCTACCAGACGGAGGAAGAACTTCATCCACCCCCTTACCACCCCTAGCGGGGTGGCCGTGGAGCACATCGCTATGGAGGAAGAGTGCTCCCGTTTCTTCAGAAGTCATATCAGGTCTATCTCTCGCTACGAAGTCAGACCTTAAACTAGGAGAGACTGGACTACGAGGCCAATGACCTCACAGACCTCGATAATCCCTTCACAGAGGAAGAGATCAAGCATGCGGTCCACTCCACACCCGGAGATAAAGCCCCGCCCCCGATGGCTTCAATGGGACCTTCTACAGAAAAGCTGTGTCATTCAATTGGTTCCACGAGGGGCAAAGCTCCAGGTTCAGCCTTCTCAAGTTGGCAAACATCATCCTCCTGCTGAAAAAAGTTGTGTCATTCAGCTCGAGGGACTATAGGTCAGTTAGTCTTATTCATAGTGTGGGAAAGCTTGTTTCCAAACTTCTGGCCAACCGTCTGGCGCTAAGGTTGGATGAATTGGTCTCAAGCAGCCAAAATGCGTTCATCAAGAGAAAGAAGCATTCAGGACAACTTCCTTCACGTCCAAAATGTGGTCCTACGGCTACACCGCAAACGCACAGCTGCCTTCTTTCTCAAACCAGACTTCACGAAGGCTTTTGACTCGGTCCATTGGGGCTACCTCATCGAGCTTCTTCAAGCCTTCGGTTTTGGAGATAAATGGCGTGAATGCATTTGTACACTCCTTGGCTCCTCTTCCTCTGCAGTAACTCTCAACGATATACCGGGTCCGAAAGTTCAACCACATGCGAGGACTACGACAGGATGACCCTCTTTTCCCCATGCTTTTTATCCTTGCCATCGATCCTCTACAACACCTTATCCACTTGGCGGTGGAGAAGGAGGGGATCCTCTCGCTAGTGGGTGCCCCGTCAATTTATCCCATACCTTGATGTTTGCTAATGATGTGGCCATCCTCATGGGACCCACTAAGGAAAACCTTGAGTCTACCCTGGAGTTAATATCTTTAATTGGGATGGCGTCGGGCTTAGTACTAAACCAAAACAAGTGCATTGTGTTCCCTATCAGATGCGACAACATTGACTTGGACGTGACTCTTGCATCCTTCCAAGGCCATCGTGCTTCCTTCCCATGCAATTATCTTGGCCTTCCGCTCCACAACCAAAAACTGCACAAGCTGCATTTCCTCCCACTCATTGAAATGGTGGAGGACCGGCTGGCCTTGTGCAAAACAAAATTCCTCTCCAAGGCCGGAAGATTGACATTTGTGAAAGTGGTCCTCTCAGCCATCCCAACATACTTCATGTCAGTCTTCATGTTGCCCAAGTGGGTGATCAAGAGAATTTACCAAACAAGACGTGCTTTCTTGTGGACCGGAAATCATGCATCCAATGGAGGACAATGCCTAGTCAATTGGAACACAGTGTGCCTGGTGGTCTGGGGATCCCTGCCTTGCAACCCTTCGGGCGAGCTCTTAGACTAAGATAGCTTTGGAAGAATTGGAGCAAAAGAAACCCCCACCAGCCTGTCCGTCCTTCAAGGCAGCCAATCTGGTGCTTTTCCAGGCTACTACCCAAGTGAAGGTGGGAAAACGGTAATAACCTCCATTTTTGGGAGGACCGCTGGGTCCAAGATCAGGTTCCAAAAGACCTTGCACCGAACATCTACTCTAGTGCATCCAACCAAGAGCACACGTTGGCTGAAAACCTTCAAAATTAGAATTGGATTTGCGCCAGCTACTCTTCTCCCCGACTTACCTCCAGGAGAACATTAACCTCTGGACCCTTATTAATGCTCACGGACAATTATCAAATGAGGAAGACTCGCTCGTTTGGAACCTCACCATAGGAGGCTGCTACACGGCTAAGTCAGCCTACATAGCTCAGTTCCTGGGAGCAACATCTTTTGCCTTCACAAATATGATTTGGAAAGACAAGGCAGAGCCCAAATGCAAATTCTTCATGTGAACTCTTTCTCACTGCCGTCTAAACATAGCTGAAGTCCTCCAAGTTAAGGGCTGGCCACACCCCCCAAGGTGTTGTCTTTGCAATCAAGTGCCAGAGACCTAGGACACTTGTTTGCTCACTGCGCCTTTACTTCATCGATATGGAGTCGCTTTCTGCCCCGTGCCTTCCAAATTGACACTGGCCCTCACCTCAATCCCCAGTGCACTTTCATAGATTGGTGGTGGTCGGCCCAAAAATACATGAGGCCCAAAGAGCGGCCTTCAGCGACTTCATTATCCACATAGTTTGGAATATTTGAAAAGAGCGCAATAGGAGAATCTTACAAAAATCCCTCTTTAGATGCAGCTCGCATTTTGTTGTTCATTTAGGATGAGTTGGCGCCGTACTTGAGACGTTATTTAATTAGTCCCTATCCTTATATATTTTCTTTTACGTTGTACATTTTTCCTCTATTTTAATGGAATGGAGGAACTTCCACCCTTTTAAACCTTTTTTTTTTTTTGAAGATTAGTGCCGTTTGTTCTCTCTCGACTCTCGAGATTGTTCATGTGATATTGGTAGGTGTGATTTGTGTTTGGCAATGCCTGGCAGGCTGGCACTAGTCCACTACGACGTTCGCTCCGGCAACAACGCACTTGCGCCGCTCGCGCCCTGTTCGACGAAATGCCTCACCAGCCGTTTGATCTGATGCCGGGTAGGAATTCTTTAATTTTCTTTCAATGGCCTTTATTTCCAACTTGTAGCCGGAAGATCTTCAGATTAATTCGGCATGCTTATATATATGGAGTAGAAGCTTGTATTCATCATGCGAGATGTGGGTTGAGATGAAGAAGGCGTGGAAGATCATGAAGAGGAGGAACAAGGTGAAGAAGAAGGCTCCAGCCTCCAGGTTTTATCTAGCTAGATCGAAGTGAAAGCAAGGAGCCATGTGTTCTACTCACTGAACCAAATGCATCCACTGTTGTGATAAAGTATATGGGATGCTAGACGATACGCTTGTCCCTAGGAGGATTTGAAGGCGCATCAAGAATTTCTGCGGAGAAATAGGCATCACTCCATCTTCTACATGGGTCAGAAATTCAGATCAGCTGCATGAAGTGATTCGAGTACAGAACGAACGTAAGGCACAAGTTTTGCAGCATTATATGGAACATCAGGTGTAGATAGTGTTGAATTTCGATAATCACACCAAGTGCTGTTTTGGGAAATTCAAGCAAGCAAGGGCGGCATGGAGCCATTTCAAAGGAAAAAAAAAACACTTTTGTATTTGCAGAAATTTGCTCATATACACATGTGCACCCCCTAATCAAAGTGTGCTAGTCGATAGAGTGGACATTTGTTAGCAGTGAACCAGTTCCTGTTCTTGCGGGAGCACCCCTGTAAGCGGGAGCACATTCATTACCGTTGAGAACACACCTTGGAACGAACCAACAAGTCAAGGGTAGAGTTAACGACATGACAATATGGCATATCGTCTCATCTATGGACACTAATAATCTTTTTTATAATTAAAACAACTGGTACAACAGATAATCTTTTTTATATCTCCATGACTGCTTATGACATACTCCCTCCGTTCTGAAATGTAAGACATATAATTTTTGATAAAGTCAACAAACGTAAACTTTGACCATTAATTTCTTTCATATAATATCATCAATAATATAAAATTAACATCATATCAAAGTAGTTACATTTGCATAGTAAAATTCTGCATCGCTACAGTAATCGCTATAGTAACCCGTGCAGTGCAAACTGCTACTCTGGGGCATCAAATTCCCTCCTGCTGCATTTGAAAATTTTTGAAGTAGAGGCCTTTTTGAGGGGTGAGAAGGGGATGCTCTCAAGACTCTGGAAAGAGACCCTATCAATTGTTTTTGAAAGGAAGTGCTTGTTTTTCCCTCCCAATGTCTCCATATCTTTAGCCTAGATAGACTAGCCTGGGAGTTGACTACTAGAGCCCGTCAAATAGTCTCTGCCTGCACTGAACTCTCCTCCTCATTCCATTCGATTCCTCTCCACACTCTCTTACTTCCGCATGGCGGCGGCGGCGGCGGCGGCGAAGGAGCCGGAGGTGATCCGGGACAAGGCTGCGATGCGCGAGTGGTCGCGCCGCCGCCGCGCCGAGGGCAAGACCGTCGCCCTCGTCCCCACCATGGGCTTCCTCCACGAGGGCCACCTCTCCCTCGTCTCCGCCGCCGCGGCCTCCTCCGCCGGCCCCGTCGCCGTGGTCGTCTCCATCTACGTCAACCGCAGCCAGTTCGCGCCCACCGAGGACCTCGCCACGTACCCCTCCGACCTGGCCGGCGACCTCCGCAAGCTCGCGGCCACCGGCGCCGTCGCTGCCGTCTTCTGCCCCCCGGACCTCTACGTCCGCGGCGGCGCTGCCACCTCCCGTCGCGCCGACGCCTCGGGGGGCGCTGTCCCCTGCCTGGAGGCCGAGGCTGGTGGGGATGGCCACGAGACGTGGATTCGGGTGGAGCGGCTGGAGAAGGGGCTGTGCGGGAGTAGCCGGCCCGCCTTCTTCCGTGGCGTGGCCACCGTCGTCGCCAAGCTGTTCAACATCGTCGAGCCAGATGTCGCCGTGTTCGGGAAGAAGGATTACCAGCAATGGCGCGTCATCTGCCGCATGGTAACAAACTCTGACCTTTTCTTCCCCCTACGTGTGCAGTTTGTCTCAACGCATTGGTTTGGTCAAGCAGCTGCAGCCCTAACCAAAAACAAATCCAGGCCGACTGATACATGTAAGAAAACGAACCAAACTGGCGGCTATCCGTGATGATAAGTTGACAGAGACAACATGGAATTTTGTGTTAATCGACAAGATTCCTTGAAACAATAATAATCGGATGTTCTGTCATGTTGTCAAAGAGGAAAAGTGCTCTCAATAAGCAGTTTGGAATCTGGATACCTCATACCCTCAATGCATGATAATTGGCTGCTGTCAAGCGTCAACTTGTCAATGCTTATCTTCTATAGTTAAGTTTGTTCTTGCCGAGGGCCATCTCCATATGCTTATCTGGCACATAGTTTGGGGAGAAGTAACTATGTGGAGAGCAGCTTTTGTTCCACCTTTAAAAAAGTTCATTTTGAATTGATGCTCTAATTGGTAACTTCTGTGTACTCTGTTTCGACGCTTCAATTTCTGTTTTAAGGCTCTGTTTGTTTTAGCTTCTAGCCAGCTTTTAGTTTTAGAAGTCAGAAGCTCAAACAAACAGCCAGCTTTTGAAACCACCTCCAAGAATGCAAAGGTCACCAAAAACTCAATTTATACTGTGATCTGAGAAGCAAGTTTTTGGTGGCTTTTTCAGAAGCAACTTTTAGAGGAGCTGCAGCTCAAACAAACAGGGCCTAAAACAACAATTCTATTGGCTTAGAGCACTCTTCAGTTGCTTCTATTATTGAGATATGCTCATGCTGTTTTCAGGTTCGTGATCTTGATTTTGGCATGGAGATAATAGGATCAGAAATAGTGAGAGAAGCTGATGGTCTTGCCATGAGCTCTCGCAATGTGCACCTATCACATGAAGAAAGGGAGAAGGTTTTCTGTTTACCATCTACTGAAATTGAGAAATTGTTTTCACAAACAAATGTTCTATTGTTCTGACCACTGTTAGCTTGCAATTTATAGAAGAAAAAGAAGTTTGTTACAGTGTTAGCATTTATGATAATCTCACTGTCTGGTACAACTTTGTTCTCTTATCAGTTTGTTATAAGCGGACCCAGTCATTAAACATACTTGTGAGATAATTTCTCAGCTTGTTGATTTGTCGAATATTAAAATTTCTCATGGCAACTCTTGCGTTAGGTCTTGTACAAAATCAGCCAACCTTGTTCTGAAGTGTTCAATTGAATTTAACTATCGAATTGTATAGAAGTAAAGTTTCAGGTGGATCTTGCCTCTTCTTGTTTTTCATTATTCTTTTCTTTCTGTTTGCAAGGTAAGCAAAAAACTGCTTGTTGGCACAAGGCACAAGCTTTAGTTGGTTTATAGAACAACACTAAGCAGTTAATAAATTTAATGGAAGAAACAAGACTGGTCATTATATAGAGTTTGGTGTGACGAATTGTCAAATTATAACGTCATAACAATGTTTCTTCCCATCCTGCACATATCCCTGCGCCTTTAGCTCTGTGTTACAATTTAACTGGGGTCTAACATTTGAGCTAACTTAAAGTAGCCACTATTTTAAAAAGTGACATTAATTATACTGAATATTGGCATTTCATGATACATAGTTTTAAGTGCACAGTTATGTTCCATTGTTTGCCTTTGACAGTTTGGAGGTGTTATTTCCTTTTTATTTTAGTGGAGGTTTTCTGCACATCTAAATACCTTGGAGAACTGCAGTGTGAACCTTTCTTTTGCTATCCCATACTATATATATGTGAACATCTTTGTTTCTTTAAACTGTAAACCTGACTTTGTGGTTATTTTTTCTATAGGCGTTATCCATAAGTAGGTCACTGGAAAATGCTAGAACTGCTGCCTTGAATGGAAACCATGTTAGCAGAGAAATTAAAAATCAAATAGTACAGAAACTGACAGAAGCTGGCGGTCGGGTCGACTATGTGGAGGTAATGTTGGGGGCTTTTCCTTTGCTGTTGAAGTGCTAGTACTTTTTTTTTTCTTTTTAAAACTCTTGTACTTCAAATCTAGGGACAGACTTATCTATTATCTACTCTATTCTCTTAACGGTTGTGTTGTAGGCTTGTAGCTGTCTCCTTGAGAACCTTTTGAAATTTACATGGCAATAGCATATTGCTGATATAGTGATATGTTATGAAAATTTCCTATTAGGCTATTTTGGAAGAAGAATAACACCTTACTGGGCTTCTCTAGGACTATTTTTATATTCAAATTGATTGAAAAAAGCTTTCATCTTTTTATTATTATTATGAATGAGCCTGGCGTGTCGATGCAGATTGTGGAGCAAGAAAGTTTGGTGCCTGTGGAGATGATCGATCGTCCCGTCGTCATCTGTGTTGCCGCATGGTTCGGAAAGGTCAGGTTAATTGATAATATCGAAATCCATACAAGATCCTGAGGTCTCGAGCAACTCAGTTGCTGTATTCTGTGGCATTGGAAATGCATCTATATCTTGTTCTCTTTGCGCTGTTGTTTTCCTAGCCGCAGCTCATACACGTTCGTTTTGTCATAAATAACTAAATAAGGTTGTACACTGATAATGGGAAGATTGTGTCCCTTTGTCTGGGTAAATTAGTAGATCGACGTCACTTCCTGAACTGTTAGTTACTGGCTTTCTGCTAATGCAAAGGGTACATCACTTTTTTGGACCAACAGAAGGGCTTCTCGTAAATGAAAGGAAACTCATTTCCAGGATGATTAAACTCATTAAGCATATACAGTTGTATATATAACAGTTGTCTATACCAATCCACATTCATCTATAAAATTATCCAGATATGCCAAACGACCTCTCTCTTTAACCGTGCTCTCTCAACCAATGGTGTACAGTGGCAAATACTCTATAAGACAAAAATCAGCCAATATATAAAGTGCGCCATGGGAAGCAGCGGGTAAAACCACTCTTTTCTTCAGCTTTCCCATGACAACCGAGCTTCAATGTCTTTGCTCCCATGATCACTTGAACCAACATAGCAAGTTAGGTACAGACACCAAGCTTAATTATTAGTTCTTGCTATATGTACGTTTTCAAGTACAGTACAATTTTCCTGTGAGGGGAAAGTGCAAGGGAGTGTTCAAACGAATGGAGCAGCCTGACAAACAGCGCTGCTATTTTCTGCGGCAAGCACAGCTCCGTGCTGCCGGACTGTGGAATGGACATGCTGGACGCGCTCCACATACAGTGGGGTCTGCATTTCTATTAGCCGAGATATCTGCCAAACATGATGCAAACCACAATCAACGTAAAGGGCAATTATAAACGTAAAGGCCAATAGCAACGATGACACATTTTACACAGAAATGATACACCCAGTTGAAACGTATACATAACATGCCTGGAAGTCAAAGCCGAATGCCAACAACAGAAAAGTAAAACAAAGCGTAGGTCTAGAAAGAGAAGTCATTAATAGTAGTCTCAACTTGCATTCTTTTTTCGACATGAGACACGGTCTTATGTCTACATGCAGAATGTCCAAAACATTGCACGGAGTTATAAGTGAATTCAGCAAATTGAATGGAAAGGTGATTTTTCTGAGAAAAATCCAACTCCGAGTGTTAATAGAACTTCATTAATACTTTTCAATTATCTCAAACAAATAGCAAAGGACACTAAACAAAAATTAAGATATTAATTGCTTACCGCTCTGCGGAACGCAAACATTTCTTCTTGACCAGACAGCAGCGACACTAGGCCTGTATGAGAAGGCCCTACACCAACATTACCTTCTGCTAGAACATCCCTCCTTAGCTTTGTTCCTTCAGCTTCAGTTTCAAATTGA
Organism: Raddia guianensis; assembly: GCA_036346415.1. Taxonomy (NCBI): domain Eukaryota; kingdom Viridiplantae; phylum Streptophyta; class Magnoliopsida; order Poales; family Poaceae; genus Raddia; species Raddia guianensis. The sequence goes on from CM070536.1 coordinate 59,245,903, forward strand.
AAACTGCATAACATGACCTCCCATGTAAAAAAAAGCATTCACAATTCCACAAAATACATGTTTATGTTTTGATTGTTTTCACAAAATTGCATAAATGGCTGCAATTTAAATGCAGTGTTTCACTCATAACCAGAAAAAAATCATGTATAACAAAGTTCGCCAAGACAATCAAATTCAAGATTGTTTTTCCTTCCTAAATTTTTGTTTAAGATGGTTTGCTACATAACAAAATCCAGAATGTAGTTTGCTATGTAGTAAGTAACAAATTCAAAAGTTTGATCCCACCAGACATGAATATGTTGAAATTGGAGGAGCTAAGTAATCTCAATACTATTAGACACACATATTACAAATGAGGTGTTAAAATAGAACATGTATAGGGGCTCTTGTGTATATTTTCCCTCTCTTGTACATGTATATACCTAGCCCATTTGGGCCCCAAGTAATACAAGCTGCAATTCTCACCACTTCTAAGATGGTATCAATTGCCTAGGGTTAGGTTTCCCTCCCTACCCTGCAGCCGCTGGCTGGGCGCTGCTCGCCGCCGCGAGGCGCCGCCGTCGCCGGAGGACCCTCTGGCGGCGCCTCCTCCTCCTCTTCTCCCGCCCCGGCGCGCCTTTCCGGCGCTGCTGTCCTCAGCCGTCGTCGCCGCCGCCGTCGTCTCCATCAGCCGAAGCCGTTGCCGCCGCCGCCGTCGTCCGTCAGCCGTCGCCGTCGCGGTCTGTTGTCGTCATGTCGCCGTCCTGCCGGGTCGAGCCGTCGCGTCGCGATCGCCGTCTGCCGCCGTCATGATCGCCGTCAGCCCGGCCGCCGTCGCGCTATCTTCCCGTCCGCCACCGCCCGGATCGGATCCGTCAAAGCCGCCGCCTTCCTTCGAGATCCGCACCAGATCCATTGCGGGCTCGCCGGTTCTCTCTACGGTGTTGAGCACTCTTCCTCCTCGTCGAGCTCGGTCCAAAGACATCACCATGGCGGCTCCTCTCGTGTGCTTGGCGGTCTCTCCCGCCGATCCGGATTCGACGGCACAAACTTCCGCGAGTGGTCCATGTTGTTCGTATTCGCCTCGATAGCGGGCCGCCTGGGACACCTCACGGGTACCTCCGTGCCCCGGCGCTTCTCGCTGTCCGGCCGCCTCCGGTGCCGATGGTCACGGCACCGCCGCAAGAAAGCGCCACGAGAAAGCGCTGAGGCATACACCGCCGCCGCCAAAGACTTGGAGGAGGGAGCGCTTCGAGGCCCGGCCGTCTGTCGCTCGTCAAGAGCATGCACACGGATATGGCCCTGGATGTCGTCTCTCTCGCGTCCGCTCGTCTGATGTGAGACTACATCCAGACGCAGTACCAGCCGAGTAGCCAGGCGCTCTACACCTCGCTCTTGCGTCTGGCTGAGACTCTCCAGCAGCAGGACTCTACTATCGACGACTTCCACCGACGCTTCTGCGACGTCTAACGTCAGCTGGACTCTCTCGAGCCGTCCCCGGATCCCTCCTATGAGACCTGTGGACGTCTTCGAGATCACCGGCTTGGTACGCGGGTATTCCAGTTCCTCAGTCACCTTCGTCCGGAGTTCGAGTCACTACGGGCTCAGCTCCTGGCCCGCACACCGCTGCCGTCCCTCACTGAGGCACTTACTCAGGCTCGTGCTGAGGAGACTCGCCTGAGGTGTCTCTCTCGCTCAAGCGTCTGTCTTTGGGCACCATGTCGACTCGACACTGTCGTGCGGTGTCCCACTGCTGCCCCAGCCCGGCAGTGGCTCTGCTGCCGCCTTCTCCTGCGCACCAGCCAGAGGCTTGGTTGTCGTGGCACTTCCGCTCCTACTCGGGGTGGAGGCGCAGCGCCGCTCCTTCGCAACTCATCAGAAGCAGACAGTCACACCATCCAGAAGCAGAAGCGCCAGAAGCAGTGGCACCCTGCCGGCTCCGCTCCTGCCTCTCGCTCCTCCAGAGGCTCCGGTGTGGGCTCAGCTCACCGATCGCCTTGCGCGTCTTGAGCTTCGCCTCGACACTCGGACTCCCACCGCCTCCTCCGCCACGACTTACCAGCTCCTCACCAGTGCCAGTACCTCGGTGATTCAGTACTTGGTACCTTGACTCTGGCGCCCTTCCACATGACATATGACTCCACTCACCTTCACCCATTGCGGTCTACAATCAATCCTGTTTTTGTCAAGGCGCTAATGGGTCTCTCTCTCGATTGTTGGCAAGGCACTCTTCACACATCTTCCTTTCTTGCTCCGGATGTTTCTCATGTGCCTCGCCTTACTATGCAATTGATCTCTTTGGTCACCACCGATATGGGTTTTAGCATCACTCTTGAGCCTGACTTTTGTTTTATTCAGGCTCGTAGTACAGGGACCCTTGTTGACCTTGGCCGGCGGACCCGTGACTCCCCCAGGTTGTAGGCTCTCGACTGGCTTCGTCTTCCCTCCGCTTCCGCCTCCGCTTCCACAACCACCTCCTCCAGCCAGTCGATCAGTGCGTCCGATGCCACTGTCTTTGCCACCACCACTTCCGCCAGTTTTGCTCAGTGGCATCGTCGGTTAGGTCATATGTCTGAGTCCAGATTATGTTCTCTTATGCGTCGTGTTCTTGGGAAGGTCTCTCGTGATACCTCCCACTTTATCTGGGTGTAAGCTTGCAGCGATTCTGATTGTTCTTTCCTACTAGTGACTCAGATCGGCTCGTCCTTTGATTTGGTTCATTCGATGTATGGGGACACCTCCTTTTGTTTCGAAAGGAAATAGATGGTATGTGATTTTTATTGATGATTTCTCTCGCTTCACCTGGATTTACTTTCTCAAGTCTTGTGATCAGGTGTTGGCTGCCTATCAGGCCTTTGCAGCCATGGTTCGCACTCGCTTTGACTTCGTTCGTGTGTTCCGTCTTGATTCATTTGGCGAGTATCTCTCCACCGCTCTGCGCCAGATTTCTTGTTGATCGAGGCACTCTTCCTCAAGATTGTCTTTGGTGCTCATCTGTTGTAATGGTGTTGCCGAGCGCAAGCATCGCCACCGCTTGAGATCGCTAGAGCTATGATGCTTTTCGCCTCCCCACCACACACTTACGAAAGCGAAGTGTGTCACTACTATTTACCTCATGAACATTCAGCCTCCATCGCTTCTCCGGTGCCACTCCTCTCGGCGCTTATATGGCCACTCGGTGAGTACTCTCGCCGCCGTACCTTTGGTTGTGTGGTATATGTTCTCCTTCACCGCGAAGCGAGCAAGTTGATCGCTTTCGGTCGGTGCAAGGCGCTTCCTTAGCTACGACTTCGAGCGCAAAGGTGCCGTTGTTGGGATCCGCTCGGTCGTCGGATTCGGTCTCTAAGGATGTCACCTTCGATGAGTCGCGTCCCTTCTTTGACGAAGTCTCGCTCCTTTGACTCCTCACACCGCCTCACCCGAAGTCTCTCTCCTTTCTCGATCTTCCGATCGCTTTGCCGCCTTCCGTCTTCCACCTGCTTCTCCTTCCACCACCTTCCCTGGCCCATCCCTTCACCACCCTCACAGTCCTCTCTCCACCACCTCCGCTTTACCTACACCACCTTCCTCGGATTCCTCTCCACTACCACCTTCGCCTTCCCTGTGTTGTCTCCACCACCACCTTCTTCGGTCGTGTCTTCACCTCCACCTTCACGGGTCGTGTCTCCGCCACCTTTCTTACCACCCTTCCGTTTCACTACTCCGTTCTCGAGTCCCCACTTCTCGGTTCCTCCTCGTGACACTACCACTTCACCCTAAGATGTTTCTTCGTGGCCGGAGCAAGATCCTTTCTCCCGCCAGATATGGGTTCTCCGCTCCCGCCACCACTTCTCGAGCCTACCTCTTACCGTGATGTTGTCGCTCATCCCGAGTGGCGATTCACGATGGCCGAGGAGCTTCTTCGCCTCGAGCGTCTTTGGAACTTGGGATCTTGTCCCGTGTCCTTCCACAGTCCGTCCAATCACTTGTAAGTGGGTCTACAAGATCAAGACTCGCTCGGACGGTTCTCTTGATGTGACATCCTCTATTTTGTCGTATGTCACTTGTATTTTCGAAAACCCAAAAATAAATTAAAAGGAATTGTTATATACTGAAACCTCGTTATAATTAATTTAAATTAAGGTTTAAGCCAAAACCCTAGAAGACCTTTTTGAAAAATTATGGAAAAATTCCAGTAATTCTTTGAAGCCATCATCAAGCAACTCTCCAAATTTCATATCCAAATTCCAAAGCTAGCTCGTGATTCCTTGAGTTTGCCGCCTTGTCGGGAGCTCGTCAAATCCATCAAATAATGAGCAAACAGGGAATCTCGTGCTCAAATTTGAGAGAACCTTTTGTAGCCTAATCCGAATTACCTCCAAATTTCAGCCCAATCCAAGAAGTGGAAACTCTGTTTTCTTGTTAAACAAGCCCGAATCCTATCTCAATTCTACCCGGATTAGAATTCGAGTCCTAATCCAACCCTCTTAGCCCAAGGCCCACCCTTGGTCGCCCAAGACACTATATAAACCACCCAAGACCCCGTCCCAACCCCCCATCACGAAATCCTCAAGTCCCAAACCCTAGCCGCCAAAATCCTCCCCATCAAACCCTTTTCTGCAGATCCTCTCATGCAAAGGCCCAAACCAAGATTAGATGGTGCCATGTTGTAGATCTCGTCGAGACGGTCAAGATGGATATATGGATCGCCTGGGTTTGGCTAAGAAACAAGGAGAAAAAGCTCGCCGAAGTTTGGCGTCATTGCCGTCTCCGCCAGCGCCGACATCGCCGCCGCTCGTCTCGTCCGTGCGGCGCAGACCGGATTCAGCGCCAAGAAACTGTCTTGCGCGCTTTTGCCGCGCCGCGCCGCTGCCGCTCGCGCGCATGGCGTCTCATGCCTACCTCATATTGGCTTGCCGTGCAGCTTGTCGCCGCCGTGTTGTTGCTGCCGCGTCGCCACTACCGCACCGCCGCGTCGCCGCCGGGTTGGTCCCGCCGCCGCCTAACCCCCCGCGCCAAGTGTCGCCGTCGTCTCCCGCCCGTCAGGCGCGTCGTGCGCTTGCGCCTTGACCGGGCCGCCGCGTGTCCCCGCTTTGCCGCCCATTGCCGAAAGCCTACTGGTTCGCTGTTTGGTTCGGATCGTCGGTTTTCTCGGTTTAATTTTTGACCTTTTCGATTTATCCTAAACTTCCGAGAATTGTTCCGGAGCATCCGAACTTCAAATTAGGTGATTCGAGCCATTATTTTCCATAAATCCCTATAATTTTATATATTTTATTGAACTATATGTTCTGTTGATTGTTTTGTTGTTTCTTGCATATATGCATATATGCGTAGATCGTCCGTGTTCGCTACGATCGGGAAGACTGCGGGAGTTTCAAGGAGGAGATCCGCAAGACCCGGAGTACTACCAAGGCAAGATAGTTGCATCTTGTTCTCCCAAATTACAAAACTCACCCGTTTATTGTTTCTATTTATTTTCTCATGCATAAAATGATGGGAAGGGTAGAAACCTAATATTCACTGTTTCGCCATTGACCGTGAATTTAACCTGCTTGTTGTCGCTTTAGTTATTTTCCTAGCCTATCCTTGTGCATAGTTGCTAGTGCTCGTGGGTTGGTAGTTGACTAGGTTCATCATTTAATTATTCTTGTGACTTGGTATGATAGGAGATCTTTGAGTTACTTAACCTAATCAACTAAAACCTACGTGGCGTGTGTTGACTAAAGGTGGCATAGTCGGGTGGTTTTGTGGATCGTGGATTGTTGGAGGTAGTCACCTTGGTCTAAGGACTTTGGGCGTGTGCTTATCCGGCCAAACCATACAAAGCGCAACCATAAGTGCTAGCATTAGCATGTCGCCAACATGTGCTAGTCTGGCTTAGTAGTTAGGAAAGATGTTAACACACTTTACTTTGAAAAGATCGGGTCATGTCCGTTGGCTCAAGAGGGCCCGAGCGCGAATCCTTAGAGGGTATCGGTGTTAACAGAGGAACTAATGAATCGCCTTTGTATTGTTACTTGGTGCAGGCTCTAAGGAAGAGCTAAGATGCAAAAGTACCACTCGGCTTATGGGTAAAGTGTGCTACACTCGCAGAGTTAAAACTATCATGATAGCTGTTCCTACGGTTATGGGAGGGAGGAAGGTCGTATATGGTAGTCTCATGTGTTAATAATTAACTTTGATGGGTTGGTGTAGTTTGAGTTGATCGAGGCAAGTCTTGTTCTTCGTAGGGCTTTGAAGCCGAGCTCTGCGTGTTATCTTTGGGAGTCAGATCAATACTAATTGCTCTACAAATTGTTTTACAACACTTTAATTAATATTGACTAGTGTAGGTGTTTATGCAAAATAGCCACCCTATTCTTGTTTATATCCTTGCAACATTTATAAGGACTCTTCTTTCGGTAGCCGTGTACTCACTATACAAAAACCACGGATAAATTTGTATTCGGAGAAGGATTAGGTCGGTGTATCTACAGGATAAGGAGGATCTTGTTACGACTTTGATGAGGATTAGTTTGGCGCCAAGGGTCGGATTGAGCATCATCATACTTTTTCCATTGATAATTGAATTTCCGTGACTCGGTATATTATGGACATTATTATGTCATCCTTAATCAAACAAGTGTAATAAGTAGTTGTGTAACAATTACTTTTGCATAATATGTAATTTCTCTTAGTTATTATGACTGTGTGATGATGTTCAACAAATTGTCGCTCACAAGTTGCTAGCATTGATCTCTGGGACTAGCAATGAATTGTGAGTGGATCCCGGTGAAGCCGGGGTTGCGACAAAAGTTGGTATCAGAGCCAGTCTGACCCTAGGAAGCGTAGCTAGTCGACCTCTAAACCTTAAGGATTTATTTGCAATAAAAATTATGTTTAAACTCCTTTGCTACTTTCTGATCTTTCTAAAGTCTAGTATCTCTCTACTAGCTAGGAATTCTTTGCTTTTACTCTTCCCTACTCATCTTCTAAATTTCATCCTATCCTTGTCTATTCTTTCATCTTAGAAAGTTTTATTCTATCCACCCTATAATTCAAAGTTTAGTCGCTGGACCCAATTTGTTGAAGAAGAAGTTATATTGATTCCAACACCAACATCGAAGAAGAAGAGAGACTGTATCGTTGAAGGAAAGAAGAAACGAAGACTACTTCATGAAGATGAAGAGCCGTCACCTTCAAAAGATTAAGTGTAGAAGTCGATAGTAAAACAAATTATTATATATTTTTGTGTGGAGTATACCGTATCAAATTTTGGCTTTCTATGTGAGATACGGATATTCATTAACTAGGTTAATAGTAGTATCTAGTTATTTAAGTAGTAAATTGTTTGGTGTATTGCTTTGCCTTTAATTTATGCAACGACAAGGAGATCGACAAGAAGATGACGCAAGACCCGCCACTACAAATAAAAGCTGAAGGAAGGCGATGTACGAGGATCGAGGTAAGTGGAAAAATGTTTTTAAAAAAAAAAAATGAAGAAGGAAATTAAAAAAAAAAAAAAACTTGTGAGACAAGATTTGTTTTTCCTTTTAGTACACAGTCAGTACACTTTAAAAAAAATGTTGTATTTGGTTTTAAAAAGAGAGTTCTTCACTAAATAAACTTTAGTACTTCCTATGTATGGAGAATAAATAGTGATAATGACAAAGAATAGTATAACAACTAATTTGTTGTTTGTGATTGTAAACTATGCTTGAGTTGGATTTATTTGGATCATGCTTTCGTTAGCATGTGGAGTGTTGCTTCTTATTTGGATCTTTGAATGAAGTGATAAAAGCGCTTATAAAACTATTATATTCTAAGGATGTCGCATATCGGTTAGTCTTCTTTCCTATTCTTTTCGTCCCGAGAGTCGCCCGGAGGGTGTGGAAGTGAAGCTCGTGGCGAGGAAGATGCGTGGAAGAGGTCGTGGTCGTGGCCGTGGAGTTCACCGTTACCCATCAATCTACAAGAGATTTGGATCACCAAATTGACCAGAGAATGCAAGCAGCCCGGTGTGGTCAAGCCAATGACCAAGGGATAGTCAACCTAGCAGACCGGTCAATGTCATTTGCTCAAGAACCGCCACCGCACTGATGCCAATGCCAGTTTGCCGCAGATCTAAGTTCAGAGAGTTCATGGGGACTCGACCACCGGAGTTTTCAGCCGTGGATACCCAATAGAAGCATAAGATTACATAAAGAATGTAGAGAATAAGCTCTACTTAGCTAAGCTGTGATGATTATGAGAGTGTGCGATCTGCGCTCATATGTTGAAGGAGTATGTTGCCCGTTGGTGGGAGAATTATTGCGCCACCAACCCAAACAATGTGAACATGGGATGGGTTGACTTTGTTGAGATCTACAAGAACCACCATGTTCCGATGAGAATCCAAGAGAGAAGAAGCACGAGTTCGAGGGATCATGCTGGAATAACAGATCCATTGATCAAGATATCGCAAGTTTATCGAGTTGTCTCGATATGCACCGGACTTAGTAGCTCTTCAAGAGGCTAAGGTCCGGAGGATTCATTGAAGGGCTTGACACTTGGTATGGTGTTCACCAAGCCGCCGTTATGAGACATTCAACGATGTCACCGAAAGGGCTCAGATCCTAGAGGGAGCCCAGTAAGAAGCACAATGATGAGAAGAAGAGGAAGTTCACTTCTCAGCGGTCTAGCAAACAATTCAAGGCCAGGACTTATCAAGCTCCAAGTTTGAGCAGAATCGAGTCAGAGGCGGTTTGAACTCGGGTTTCAGCGGTCCTTTACTCCCCAAATAGGAGGTAATTTTCAACAAGTTTGCGGTCGCAGACACAAGTCGAGGCCAAGCGCAGAATCAGGCCAAAACTTCGATTCTTTGGTGTGACATGTTTCAAGTGCCATCGCCAGGGCTACTTATCGTATGACCGTCCGCTCAATAAGGAGGCCAACCTCGCAGAGCCAAGGAGGGGACGCTCGTCACCGATTCAAGGGCGTAATCGTGGGAGTGCATTCAAGACACCCTAAGGAAGTGGACGTGTGAACCAAGTCACGGTTGAAGAAGTGCGAGAATGTTCAAGACATCATTCTTCAGACGTTTTGGCAAACTCAATCCTGCTTCGGTTTGATTTGGGAGCTTCAGATTCTTCTATTGCAAGAGAGGTTGTTGTTGATAATGGTTGGAGGGTAGTACCCTTTAGGCGATCTTTTGCTTGTTCAATCACTGGTGGGACAATGAATGCGAATGTGGGATGTTCAAATGTGGATATGGACATTGAAGGTTATAAGTTTCCCACTAATTTGGTTATGATCGCTTCCAAAGGTATCCAAGTGATTTTGGGAATGGATTGGTTGAGTAAGTATAAGGAGAAAGCTCGGTTGTCAAGTTGTATCACCAAGATGATGCGTGGAGTCGGATAAGAGCGCCCGCCATTGGAAGAGACTCGATAGTGAATGAGTTCATGGATGTTTTTCCGAAGATTTGCCGGGAATTCCGCCAGATCGGAAGTTGAGTTCAGCATTGATGTGTATCCGCACGGAGCCAATTTCTCGGCGTCCGCATCGTATGAATCCTAAAGAGCTTGCGGAGATGAAGACGCAGATTGAAGATTTGAAAGCCAAGGGCTTTATCGCATCAAGTGTTTCTCCGGGATCGCTTTGTGTTGTTCGTGGAGAAGAAGCATGAGAAGACCCCGAGGATGTGTGTGGATTATCTAAGCTTAATGAAGTGACCATCAAGAATAAGTATCCGCTGCCGTGTGGATGATTTGTTTGATCGGTGAAGGGAGCCAAGGTGTTTTCTAAGATCGATTTGAGATCCGGTTATCATCGATCAAGTTGAGATCGAGGATATTTCAAAGACGCTGCGTTCACTACCCGATATGGATTATATGAATATACTATGGTGTTGTTCGGACTCATTAATGTTTTGACACTTTACGATGCTTATGAATAAGGTCCTAATGAAGTATCCGGACAAATTAAATCGTGGTGTTCATTGATGATATTCTCATTTATTCTAAGAATGAGGAAGAGCATGCCGAGCATTTAAGACCGGTGTTGGAGAAGTTGAGAGAGCATCGGTTGTATGCCAAATATTCAAAGTGTGACTTCGGGTTAAGGAGGTAGCATTTCTCGATCATGTTATTTGGAGGATGGAGTGTCCGTGGATCCGTCTAAGGTCGATGAGATTTTGGAATAGAAGGTGCCAAAGTCGGTTACCAAGGTCGAGGTTTTCTTGGAATAGATAGTTATTATTGTCGTTTCATCGAGGGTTTTTCTAAGATTTCTCGACCGCCACTTTGCTTGTTAAAGAAGGATGTTAAGTTCAAGTGGACATTTCGATTGCCAAGGTAGCTTCAAGTTGTTGAAGAAGAAGCCAACCTCGCCCACGGTATTGGTTTTCCTGATATTCATAAAGACTTTGAGGTGTATTGTGATGCTTGAAGTTAGGAATCGGATGTGTGCTTATGCAAGAAGTGAGGGTTGTTGCATATGCTTCATGACAACTACGGCCCCATGAGTTGAATTATGCTACTCATGATTTGGAGTTAGTGCAGATGATGCATGCTTTAAAGATATGAGGCATTACCTAATTGGTAAACGCATCGAGATATATACGGATCATAAGAGCTCAAGTATATATTCACCCACCAGATCTGAATATGAGGCGTAAGAGATGGTTGGAAAGAATTAGCGGATTATGACGTGGATAACCATTACCACAAAGGTAAAGCTAATGTGGTTGCCGATGCTCTAAATCGGAAGCCAAGAAGCAAGCATATTCAAGAAGAAGCGGAGAAGTTGAATCTGATGATTGTTCGCATAGTTATGTGCATAGTCATCAGATATGATGGAAGTGCGGCGGATCTCCAAGAGCGGATCAAGAAGGCTTAAGATGTTGATATTGGGATTCTCGACATTATAGTTGGGATAATCTTAGAGAGGTACCAGATTTGTGACGGATAAGAAAGGTATTGTTTGGTTTGATAAAGGATCGTTGTGCCTACTCAAAAGAATCTTCGAGAGTTGATTTTGGAAGAAGCTCATGATTCAACAGATTCTATTCACCCGGAGTACCAAGATGTATCTGGATCCGAAGAGATACCGTGGTCGGGAATGAAGAAGGATGTGGCGAGTTTGTTGCTTTGTGTGATATTTGCCGAGAGTCAAAGTCGAGCACCGAGACCGGCAGTTTGCTTTGATCTTTGAGAGTGCACGAATGGAAGTGGGAAGAAGTCGGTATGGATTTCATTGTGGGCTGCCGAGAACCGAGAGGTTTTGATTCGATATGGGTGATCGTTGACCGATTGACCAAAGTGGCTCATTTCATTCTGTGAAGACAAGGTATGATGCTAAATTGGCAGAGGTCTATATGTCAAAGATTGTGTGTCTGCATGGAGTTCCTAAGAGGATCGTGTCGGATCGAGGAAGCTAGTTCACGTCAAAGTTTTGGGAGAAGATTTATTCTCTATTGGGCATGCATCTAGCTTTCAGTAGTGCCTATCATCCTCGTAATCGACCAGGCGATCGAAAGGATTTAATCAAATTTTGGAGGATATATTGAGAAGCGGTGGCTCTGTCGATTCAAGAGTTGGGATAATGCATTGTCATATGCAGAGTTCTCCTATAATAATAGTTATCAGTCCAGTATTCAGATGGCGCCTTTTGAAGCTCCATATGGAAGGAAGTGTCGTACGCCATTGTATAGGAATGAGACTGAAGAGCGAAAGTTATTCGGCCTTGATGCTTTGAAGGAGGCCGAGGATCAAGTCAAGATGATCCAACAAAGGATGAAGACCGCTCAGTCGAGGCATAAGAGCTATGCCGATAAGCAAAGAAGAGAATTGCAGTTTGAGGTTGGAGATCATGTTTATTTAAAGGTTTCGCCCATGAAAGGCCTTCGTCGATTCCATGTTTCTGGGAAGTTGTCTCTGAGATATATTGGTCCGATTCCAATAACGGGAAGGAGAGGAGAAGTTGCTTATCGATTGAGTTGCGAGCATTTGTCCGGAGAGCATAATGTATTCCATGTTTCAGAGCTCGGAAGTGTCTCGAGGTTGCGGAGGAGCAGATGCGATTGAAGCCATGGATTTGCAAGAAGATCTCATCTTATAAAGAGAGGCGGTCAAGATCTTGATGTGTCGAAAGGTGTACCCGAGTCGGTCTATCAAGTTTTGCAAAGTCAGATGGTCCAACCATTCAGAGGCAGAGGCGACTTGGGAAAAGGTGAAGATTTGCAGTCGAAGTTTTGAGTTGTTCGAGTCGGATTTCTCTGAATCTCGGTCGAGATTCTCCGTAAGTGGAGGTTTGTGACATCCTCTATTTTGTCGTATGTCACTTGTATTTTCGAAACCCAAAAATAAATTAAAAGGAATTGTTATATACTGAAACCTCGTTATAATTAATTTAAATTAAGGTTTAAGCCAAAACCCTAGAAGACCTTTTTGAAAAATTATGGAAAAATTCAGTAATTCTTTGAAGCCATCATCAAGCAACTCTCCAAATTTCATATCCAAATTCCAAAGCTAGCTCGTGATTCCTTGGAGTTTGCCGCCTTGTCGGAGCTCGTCAAATCCATCAAATAATGAGCAAACGAGGAATCTCGTGCTCAAATTTGGAGAGAACCTTTTGTAGCCTAATCCGAATTACCTCCAAATTTCAGCCCAATCCAAGAAGAAACTCTGCATTTTCTTGTTAAACAAGCCCTAATCCTATCTGAATTCTACCCGGATTAGAATTGAGTCCTAATCCAACCCCTCTTAGCCCAAGGCCCACCCTGTGTCGCCCAAGACACTATATAAACCACCCAAGACCCCGTCCCAACCCCCCATCACGAAATCCTCAAGTCCCAAACCCTAGCCGCCAAAATCCTCCCCACCGAAACCCTTTTCTGCAGATCCTCTCATGCAAAGGCCCAAACCAAGATTAGATGGTGCCATGTTGTAGATCTCGTCGAGACGGTCAAGATGGATATATGGATCGCCCGGTTTGGCTAAGAAACAAGGAGAAAAAGCTCGCTGAAGTTTGGGCGCCATTGCCTCTCCGCCCGCGCCGACATCGCCTGCCGGCCGTCTCGTCCCGCCAAGGCCAGACCGGATTCAGCACAAGAAACCGTGCCGCGCCACTTGCGCGCCCACGCCGCCGCTGCCGCGCAGCGTCTGCCAGGCTAGGCTTGCGCCGTGCACGTTGTCGCCGCCGTGTTAATTGCCGCCGTTGCCAACCGGCCGCCGCCTTGTTGCCGCCGCCGTCTTTGTCCCGCTGTCGCTTAACCCCCTTGCGCTAAGTGTCGCTGTCGTCTCCCGCCGTCTTGCTGTCGCCGCCGCCGCCGCCTTGACCGGAACGTCCGCGTGTCCGCCGCTTTTCCGCCCATTGCCATAAGGCCCTACCTGTTCGCCGGTTTGGTTCGGATCGTCGGTTTTCTCGGTTTAATTTTTTCACCTTTTTCGATTTATCCTAAACTTCCGTGAATTGTTCCGGAGCATCCGAACTTCAAATTAGGTGATTCCGAGCCATTATTTTCCATAAATCCCTATAATTTTATATATTTTATTGAACTATATGTTCATTGATTGTTTTGTTGTTTCTTGCATATATGCATATATCGTAGATCGTCCGTGTTCGCTGTTGATCGGGAAGACTGCAGGAGTTTCAAGGAGGAGATCCGCAAGACCCGGAGTACTACCAAGGCAAGATAGTTGCATCTTGTTCTCCCAAATTACAAAACTCACCCGTTTATTGTTTCTATTTATTTTCTCATGCATAAAATGATGGGAAGGGTAGAAACCTAATATTCACACTGCGTCATTGACCACGTGAATTTAACACATTTGTTCTTTGCCTTAGTTATTTTCCTAGCCTATCCTTGTGCATAGTTGCTAGTGCTCGTGGGTTGGTAGTTGACTAGGTTCATCATTTAATTATTCTTGTGACTTGGTATGATAGGAGATGCTGAGTTACTTAACCTAATCAACTAAAACCTACGTGGCGTGTGTTGACTAAAGGTGGCATAGTCGGGTGGTTTTGTGGATCGTGGATTGTTGGAGGTAGTCACCTTGGTCTAAGGACTTTGGGCGTGTGCTTATCCGGCCAAACCATACAAGCAAGAACCATAAGTGCTAGCATTAGCATGTCGGCCAACATGTGCTAGTCTGGCTTAGTAGTTAGGAAAGACTGTTAACACACTTTACTTTGAAAAGATCGGTCATGTCCGTTGGCTCAAGAGGGCCCGAGCGCGAATCCTTAGAGGGTATCGGTGTTAACAGAGGAACTAATGAATCGCCTTTGTATTGTTACTTGGTCAGGCTCCCAGGAAGAGCTAAGATGCAAAAGTACCACTCGGCTTATGGGTAAAGTGTGCTACACTGCAGAGTTAAAACTATCATGATAGCCGCTCCTACTAAGCATGGGAGGGAGGAAGGTCGTACATGGTAGTCTCATGTGTTAATAATTAACTGATGGGTTGGTGTAGTTTGAGTTGATCGAGGCAAGTCTTGTTCTTGGAGGGCTTTGAAGCCGAGCTCTGCGTGTTATCTTTGGGAGTCTGTATCAATACTAATTGCTCTACAAATTGTTTTACAACACTTTAATTAATATTGACTAGTGTAGGTGTTTATGCAAAATAGCCACCCTATTCTTGTTTATATCCTTGCAACATTTATAAGGACTCTTGCTGGGTAGCCGTGTACTCACTATACAAAAACCACGGATAAATTTGTATTCAGGAGAAGGATTAGGTCCGGTGTATCTACAGGATAAGGAGGATCTTGTTCTGGACTTTGATGAGGATTAGCTGGCGCTCAAGGGTCGGATTGGAGCATCATCATACTTTTTCCGCTGCATAATTGAATTTCCGCACTCTGGTATATTATGGACATTATTATGTCATCCTTAATCAAACAAGTGTAATAAGTAGTTGTGTAACAATTACTTTTGCATAATATGTAATTTCTCTTAGTTATTATGACTGTGTGATGATGTTCAACAAATTGTCGCTCACAAGTTGCTAGCATTGATCTCTGGGACTAGCAATGAATTGTGAGTGGATCCCGGTGAAGCCGGGGTTGCGACACTTGAGCGCTTCAAGGCACGTCTTGTTGCTCGTGGCTTCCAGCAGACACCTGGTCTTGACTACGGTGAGACCTTTTCCCCAGTGGCTCACAGGACCACTGTGCTCACTCTTGTGGCTGTTGCTTCTGTTCGTCAGTGGACCATCTCCCAGCTCGATGTGAAGAATGTCTTTCTTCATGGTGAGCTGCGTGAGGACGTCTACATGCACCCACCGTCTGCCTGTTGTTCCCGATGGTCATGTCATCTTTCGCCGCTTCTCTACGGCCCGGCGGGCCCTCGTGCTTGGTTTGAGCGCTTTGCCTCGGTTGTCACTGCTGCTGGTTTTGCGCCGAGTCCGCATGACCCTGCTCTCTTTGTTCACACCTCTCCTCGGGGTCGCACTCTTCTCCTCCTCTACGTGGATGACATGCTCATCACTGGAGATGATCCCGAGTACATTGCCTTTGTCAAAACCCGTCTCAATGGCGGCCAGATGTCGATTTGGGACCTCTTCGGTACTTTACGGGATCGAGGTTCACTCCACACCGAGGGCTTTTACCTTTCTCGGCGCAAGTACATTCAGGAGCTCCTTGCTCGTGCTTGCCTCAGTGACGACCACACTGCTGACACCCCGATGGAGCTTCACCTTCACTTGACCCACCGACGGGTTCCCTTCACGACCCCACTCGCCACCGTCACCTAGTTGGGAGCCTTGTCTACCTTGGCATCACTCGCCGGATGTCTCCCATGTCAGGCACATCCTTAGCCGATTCATGGTCGCTTCCCACTAGTGTGCACTACGGTCACCTACTTCGTGTCCTTCGCTACCTTCGAAGCATTGCTGACCGTCGCTTGTTCTTCTCGAGCTCCAGTCCTCTTGACCAGCGTACTCGACGCCATTCAGGCTAGCGATCTGTGGAGCGCAAGTCGATCTCAAAGATATGTGTCTTCCTTGGTTCTTCCCCGATCTCGGAAGACCAAGCGCCCGATCATTGTTTCTCGCCCAAGATTAAGGTCGAGCTTCGTGCTTTGGCCTCCGTGACAGCTGAGGTCATGTGGCTTCGGTGGCTTCTCGCCGACCTGGGAGTGCCTGTCTCTACTCCGACCACAGTCTCCTCCGACAGCACTGGCGCCATCAGCATTGCTCGTGATCCGGTGAAATATGAGCTCACCAAGCACATTGGAGTTGATGCCAACTATGTTCGGTCCCAGTGCGAGTACGGTGGTTGCTCAAGACGTGCCTTCCAATCTTCACTTGCCGACTTCTTCACGAAGGCACCTGAGAGCGAGAAGCAAAGATGATGTTCATCTCTCCAAACTCAGTGTTGTAGACCCACCATGAGTTTGAGGGGGGTGTTAAAATAGAACATGTATAGGGGTTCTTGTGTATATTTCCCCTCTTGTACATGTATATACCTAGCCCATTTGGGCCCAAGTAATACAAGCTACAATTCTCACCACTTCTAACATGAGGGAGGGACTGCCCCTTCTATAGAAACTCTAGACAGGTTGCTACAGTAACCAACTTGCGAGGAATTACTAATTTAGGGCCAATAGCTAATGTCCAGCTCACAAACTGACTTTGCTACAGTTAATTACAGACTTACAGCATGTGAGAGAATTTCAAATTTACTTATTGGCTGTAACCTTTTGGATACTGCTATAAGTCACAAGCTTGATGTTTTTAGTTGCTGCTGACTTCAAGCATGCTGCATGCTGCACACTTCTAGCTAATTATGTCTACTATACAGCCTAGCAGAAGTGGTGATCAAGATTTATCTGTCACAGAAGACATACATATAACTGTAATTTGACAGATTAGGGAAAGGATCACCGAAGTGGTCACAGGATCACACAGCTTAAGTATAAATGCAAATGTTACCTCTCTAAATCAAAAAGAGGTCCTTCATCAGTTCCTTGAAAAAGATCATCAATGCATGAGGCAGCTAAGCATATTAGGCGGCAGTGATGATTGTACAGCTCATCAATAAGGGTGATAAATCTTCTCGCCTGAATGAGACATAGCATTAGCAAAAAAAACATTCCGTTTGGCTTCCAAGAATTAAGTACATCTTAATAAAGTCAAACAATCAGGAAACATATCAGATGAAGGAATACCTTGTCACGTATCTTCATACTCATAAGTGGAATATTTGAGATGAAAACTGTATGAAAGTTCCTAGCTATTGCTATATAATCTGCAGCTCCAACCTAAGCATCCACATGAACAATACATACATTAGATAAAGAGATACAGTATTTTACATAATCAAAGCCCACCATAGTTATGAGCCCTTCTATATACAACATCAAAACTCAGTTCCAACTCTCAAGCTCACAAAGTTTACATAAGGATATTATATAATTATTGTCAAGCTAAAAGTGCCATGATCATGGATCACACCGTTTTTCTCCCCTTCTACTTGAATTAATAGATTTATAGATAAAAATGAAATAAGAGAGTAAAATCTTACAGGGCGACCACACAAATATTCGAAGTCAAACCTTGCTATACCATTACAGCTTTGAGGAATCTCGAGAAACCTGCACAACATTGAAGTTAATCTAGTCCATGTTCATTGGGCATTAGTGGAGCTTGCTAACGGCTGAATCTAACGTAGGTTGGCGGAAGGGGCAAACAAGGAACAAAGTTCACGAAAATAGTGGAGCTCAAAATAGTTGATGGCGGATTGAGGAATGAGCTAACTTTTGGGCGTAAATAAAGAATTTTCTCTTGGTATAGAGATGCTTTATGCTATGGGCACACACCTCCCAAACATTACAGGAATGGTGACAGCAATAATGTTTCCTCCTGTTTCGTTAGTTACAGCATGCCACGTAGACTCATACATACTCCTAGTGTCAGAGTTGAGAGGGCAAAAATAATGAATCTGCATATAAGTTAGCAAACAATTGGTTTTTACATGAAGATAAACCAAATAATGCATATGCCATCCAAGAATACTGTAATATAAACAAGCAGCAAAAGTACATCCAGTTACCAAGGTAAACGAGAGTAAACCTGAAAGGTACCCAGAAAAAGGATATATCTAATGCATTTGATATTGGTACTACCATACTAGATCATTTCAATTATAGGCTCACAGAATGTGGCTGAACGGTATACCAGGATTTGACACAAGGTAATAATTACTTGAAGTTTCGTCCTTACAGTACATACTTGATAGTTAAGAACTTGTGACATTGGTACTAAAAAAGACTATATTTATAGGCCAGGATCTTTAAAATTATTAAATTCAGGGTAGCAAAGAGACTAGCCTGAATGGCTAGAGAGCAAAGTCTACCACAGTTCTGCAATGTGATTGAAGTCCAGAGACAACCATAGGACACCAAAAAGTTTTCAAGAGAACGTCAACTAGAAAAATTTTCAGGTGAAATCAAATAGATTCTGCAAACTATTATCAGGTTACAAAAATCATGTGGCCTGATCTTGATCACCTGAACAATTTAACCATACACATATAGATTATTACGATATCATAAAAACTACTTATTTTCAACCTGTTACTACCTAGTGAGCAACATATTTATCTCCGGACAAGTGAAGCAGATATTTTATGAAGGTCATGTGGTCAAGTGTTGTAATTCTTCTACATTACTAGAATAACTAGAACCTGAGTTGAGCCATCAGTTGGAATTAGGCGACGATAATCTGTTTCAGTTCCGACAAGAATCTTATTACAATTCTCATCCAACTTAGATAATAACTCAAGGAAGATTTCCCGCTGCATCCCATCCTACAAAACCAACAAAAAAGAATATAAAAGGTCAAAAGGCTGTACACCATTATGTATATATCACCATTATGTATATATCAAATGATTAGCCCAAGACTTAATAAAGGGTCTGAGCCCAAATGACCAATAAGGAGGTAGGAACCACTTTACTTAAGGGGATGACAATAATAGCTTAAAGTTAGCTGTTCATACTCAATGCAACACCAGGCCCAAGAATTCATACCGCCAGAGGGGTACAATAAGGAGACCCAATTTCACCCAAGTTTCCAATCATCGCCATTGATCCCATACAACGCCTTTTCCAACTGGCAGTAGATGACAACCCCTTTCTCCTTTTAATTCATGTCCACTTACCATTCGCACCTCCCTCTTCGCAGACAATGCAACAGTTTTTATCAGCCCCGACAAGGAGATTGAAGTAATCATATGGCTATCCTCCAAGCCTTTGGCTCCACTTCAAGCCAATCCATCAATCTTAGCAAGTGCGCTGCATACTTGATCAACTGTCAAGTTCTTGGCCTCGACGAAGTCCTCGCTTCTTTCCCAGGTATTCGCGGCACCTTGCCATCTCTCTATCTAGGTTCCCCCTCCACACCCACAAGCTGCCGAGGGCACACTTCACCCCCCTCCCCTCCCCTCCTCACAAGCCGCGTGCTCTGCTACCCTCCTGGAAAGGAAATCTCCTCACCAACACCGATCGCCTTGTACTTGTTAATGCAATCCTCACGGCCCTCCCTATTCATCTCTACCTTCCACTTGCCAAAATAGGAAATCAAGAAGATGGATAAGAATAATAAGATCAGAAGGTCCTTCCTCTGGAAAGGTTTTGAGGAGGCCCATGGTGGCTATTCCTTGGTTAACTGGTCTAGGTCTACCAGCCTAAGCGTCTTGGTAGTTTGGGGGTTCTGGATCTCTCAAAATTTGGTAGAGCCTGGACCGCTGGTTTTGGCATGAGTGGAAAACACCGAACGAACCCTGGGTTGGACGCAACCAGCAGTGTTAACTGACAAAACTGAAGAAGGGAGGTAACAGGGGTAAATCGCTGCTGATTCCACTGATTTCTGAAGTGGTAAGCACAAGGACGAAATCAACTAACAAATGGAGATCCAACGGGTGATAGTCAAGCTGCACCTTTTACCTGAAACTGTTGATATTGATACGGTCCTTGACGCGGGCGAGACGAGCTGTTGTCGAAGCTAGCGCCTAGGCTGTTATCGGAGCCACCGCCTATGAGATCTAGTCTCAATTTTGATTCATTTAATTGGATAACAAAGGAAGATACATGACCATCCCTTTTATAGGGATAAAAAACTTAGGCCCTAAGAAACTACCTTCTAACTAATCTTATCTCATCCCTAACAAACTGATCTTATCTAATACCAACTACACGAGATCTAATCTAATCCCTAACTACTAGAAGGAAATTAACCAACCAGCGCCACAAGATGCGCTTACTGAGACCGCCATTCTGATCAGCGTGAACAATACCAACAGATCTTGTTTATGGCTATGTGGGCCACGGCCATAACATTACTCCCCCTTCGAAGCAACCTTGTCCTCAAGGTTGAAGCTCGAGAGATCTCGCCGATCTTCGTGAAGTCGCCCATGTAATCGAGAGATCTCGCCGATCTTCGTGGAGTCGCCCATGTAAGCAGCACAATTGCGAGCACCGGTCTTCGTAAGCCATGGCGAGAGGATCGCCTAGCTCTGATACCAAATTGATACGGTCCTTGACGCGGGCGAGACGAGCTGTTGTCGAAGCTAGCGCCTAGACTGTTATCGGAGTCACCACCTATGAGATCTACTCTCAATTTTGATTCATTTGATTGAATGACAAAGGAAGATACATGACCATCCCTTTTATAGGGATAAAAGACTTAGGCCCAAAGAAACTACCTTCTAACTAATCTTATCCCATCCCTAACAAACTGATCTTATCTAATACCAACTATAAGAGATCTAATCTAATCCCTAACTACTAGAAGGAAATTAACCAACCAGCGCCACAAGATGCTCTACAGGACCGCGCTACAGTATCGCGTGAACAATACCGTAGTACTGTTTATGGCTATGTGAGCCACGGCCATAACATTACTACCAAATTGATACATGTTTGATAAGCACGCAATGGGTAAGACCCTTGACGCGGGTGAGACGGCCGTTTATCATCGGTTGTTATCGGAGCCACCGCCTATGAGATCTACTCTCAATTTTGATTCATTTGATTGTATGACAAAGGAAGATACATGACCATCCCTCTTATAGGGATAAAAGACTTAGGCCCTAAGAAACTACCTTCTAACTAATCTTATCCCATCCCAAACAAATTGATCTTATCTAATACCAACTATAAGAGATCTAATCTAATCCCTAACTACTAGAAGGAAATTAACCAACCAGCACCACAAGATGCGCTACAGGACCGCGCTACAGTACCGCGTGAACAATACCGCTGTACTGTTTATGGCTATGTGGGCCTCGGCCATAACATTACTCTCCCCTTCGAAGCAACCTTGTCCTCAAGGTTGAAGCCCGAGAGATCTCGCCGATCTTCGTGGAGTCGTCCATGTAATCGAGAGATCTCGCCGATCTTCGTGGAGTCGCCCATGTAAGCAGCATAGTTGCGAGCACCGGTCTTCGTAAGCCATGGTGAGAGGATCGCCTAGCTCTGATACCAAATTGATACGGTCCTTGACGCGGGCGAGACGAGCTGTTGTCGAAGCTAGCGCCTAGGCTGTTATCGGAGCCACCGCCTATGAGATCTACTCTCAATTTTGATTCATTTGATTGGATGACAGAAAGATACATGACCATCCCTTTTATTGGGATAAAAGACTTAGGCCCTAAGAAACTACCTTCTAACTAATCTTATCCCATCCCTAACAAACTGATCTTATCTAATACCAACTATAAGAGATCTAATCTAATCCCTAACTACTAGAAGGAAATTAACCAACTAGCCCACAAGATGCGCTACAAGACCGCGCTACAGTACCGCGTGAACAATACCGCTGTACTGTTTATGGCTATGTGGGCCACGACCATAACAGATAGTCATTGTCAGCTAGCTAACGGCTTGTCTTGTCCTTTCTTTTACTTTTGCAGAATGTAATGGCCAGCTATATATGGCTGATGCTGCTCTGTAATTTGCCATTCCAGGAACTTGAATCCTATCATAATAGACTACTTTTGTTATGGTCGTGGCCCACATAGTCGTGAAGCAATCCTTGATGCATCGTTCACGAGTCTTCAGAGCGCGATTAATCGTAGCGTTGGTTTGTTAATTTCCTCTAGTTATGGATTAGATTGGATTTCCTAGTAGTTAGAGATTAGATTAGATAAATTTGTTAGGGATGGGATAAGATTAGTTAGGGTAGTTGTCAGGTATTCCTCTCAACTCTCTCACTCACTCACTGTAGAACTCACAGACACAGAGAGTTGGTGCTGCGTGAAGCGGCAGCGTTTTCTGTTCTCTTCCTCTTCTATTTATTCAACAGAAATTACAACGGTGCGCTTGGGGCTATTCTCACGCATCGAATGCCAAGTCCATCCCCATGGCTGCTACGTGAGTCCTTCCTTGCACAAGACTCGGGCTCCACTTAGCCCACTACTAAGCCACTAATCGATCACAAAGATCCTATGCCCCGTGACAAGGTGCTAATCTAACAACCTCTAATGTAAACTAGGACTCTGTTTAACACTAAGTACAAGCTGAACTGAAAAACTAAATAAACTGAAAAGTAAACTACTCGCACAGTTTAAACAGATAACAATTCTCCCCTAAACCTATGCCTAAGCTAAAAGGATAAACTAATCTTATCTCGCAGCCTCAAACCTTGCTCTTGGTAATGCCTTGGTTAGGATGTCGCAAGTTGCTCTTCACCTCACAAACTCAGTCCGATTTCCATTTTCAACACAATCCTCGATGTAGTGATACTTCATTGAATATGCTTGCTCTCGTCATGGAAAACAGGATTCTTCATCAATGCTAAAGCAGATTTGCTGTCCACCCCGAGTTCAAATGAATCAGTTTCAGCATTCTTTAATTCACCCAATAATCTGGCCAACCAAACTCCTTGGCATGCTGCAGAAGTTGCAGCAATATACTCACTTCACATGATGAGAGTGCCACTACTCTTTGCTTTTGTGATCGCCAACTAATTAGATTTTCACCTAGAAAGAAAAACACCTGGAGGTGCTCTTCCTAGTATCCACATCTCCAACTAAGTCACCGCACTATAGCCTTTCAAGGTTCCTTCTTTTTCCTTGTATAACAATGTACCAAGCTGCAATGTGCCGACTACATATCTTATAATCCTTTTGATCGCCGCAAGATGATCCTCCTTGATCCTCCATGAACCTCGCCGACATAGCCCATCGAAAAACTCAAATCTAGTCTTGTATTCACTAAATACCGAGACTACCAATAAGGCTTTGTGATTCAAAGGACATCAACACTTGGTGCAAGATTTTGTCTACTCAACATGAACCCTTGTTCCATTGGTGTGGCATGTGGATTGCAATCAGAACCCCCGCTTTTGCACAATTCTTTGAGCATATGCCCTTTGACCAAGAGTGATCATTCCTCTTTCCGTGCACTTCTATACCAAGATAGAAGCTTAGTGGCCCCAAATCACTCATCTTGAACTCGCTTTCATCCGATTCTTGAATTTTTCAATCTCACCATCATTTCCTCCCGTAATGACAAGATCATCCACATATACACCCACTAGCAATCTTGATGCAAGATCTCCTCCGCATAGAGTGCATGCTCAAATGGACATTGTTCAAAACCCAGTTTTTCAAAGTTTGATCAAGCTTTGCATTCCGTGCCCTTGGTGCTTGCCTTAATCCATACAAAGCTTTATCTAACTTATACACCTTTTCTTCCCGACCGCAACCTCAAAACCAGGGGTGCTACATAGACTTCTCTACTAGCACTCCATTCAGAAGGCGACTTGACATCCATATGGTGTACCTTCCATCCTTCCCTGCAAAGAAAGGCCAGCAACAACTGACAGAATCAAGACGAGCCACAGGAGCAAATACCTCTTCAAAGTCAATTCCAGCTCTTTGCACATAGCCCTTGCCACCAATCTTGCTTTGTGCTTCAAAATCTTCCCATCCGCTCCCTTCTTCGCTTTAAACACCCATTTGAGCCCAATTGACTTACGCCCAAAGCGGGGAAGATCAACCAACTTCCAAGTGTTATTGTCCTCAATTGAAGTGATCTCTTCCAAAGATTGCTTGCCTCCACTTTTGGTCGCTCGCTTGCTCAAAGGTGGCTAGTTCTTCTCCACTTATCATCGCTAGTTCCTCGAGACGACCTCCAATCTCTTGTAGCTCTTTTCAGCAATTCACATGTCCCCAAGACATTTCCCATCTTTCTGCACCTCGGGGTTCACTCCATAATCTGATCCAAATTTCCTTCATCATTTGATGTTGGTGACACAAATTCCACTTGTGTCTCTCCAAGATTCTTTGGTGTCACACTTCCCTTGCCTCCAACCGACCGGGTCCGCAAAACCATCACCGAGCTCGAATCGACTTGAATTGGGGTCGGAGCAGAAACAAAGGACTTGAGATCCGTCGCTAGAAGTTGGAGGTCCATGTGTGGTAGCTATACTCGGTGAACCACCGCAGATACTCCACTACAAATTCACTATCCTCAACTCCCCTTGATCATCACTCCGGCCCACTTTGCCTCCTCATCAAACACTACATCCCTTGTAACGTGAACTCTTTTGTCATCGATCGTAGGTCCGATATGACTTAGATCCAAGCTCATATCCAACAAAGATCATGGGCCCGCTCCTATCATCAAGCTTCTTCGCATTTGGTGTTGTGATCTTCACATGAGCCACACACCCAAAAGTGCGAAGTAATGCATTGTCGGTGTCCACCCATTCCAAAGCTCATAGGGTGTCTTGCCGCCACTTCCTTTTGATGACGAGCGATTCAAAATATACACAAGCAGTTGTTAATTGCCTCCCCAAAACTTGCTCGGTAATCCTTTCGCTTGAGCATGCTTCGCGCCATCCCCACCACGGTTTGATTTCGCCCGCCAACGACGCTGCTCACTGCGGCGCAGTATGGCGTGGTCATCTCGGCCCACTCCTAGCTCGGCGCAGAGTCGCTGAATCTCCCATTGTGAACTTCCTCCTCCGTCTGCGCGCGCAGCGAGAAGCTTCTTGTCATTGCGCCTCCGCCGCCTGGATCCGAATGATCGCTGCCGGCGCGGCGTCCTTCTTTGGAAGCAGAGTCACCCACATGTATCGGTTGTAGTCGTCGACGAGGAGAAGAAAATAGCGGTTTCCGCTGGGAGTTGGTGGAGAGATGGCGCCGCAGAGATCACCATGGACAAGGGCAAGCCGCCTCCTCACCGCCAGCCAAGCGCTGAGGAACGGAGAGTCGCTTCCCCACGAGACACGCCTCACACACCTAATCAACTTGATCCAGCGTGGGCAGTCCGCGAACAAGACCTTCCTTGCCCATCTTCCTCAGCGCGCCGAAGTTTAGGTGGCCGAAGCGTGCGTGCCATCTCCACGCGTCTTCACCGGCGCGCGCCGCCAAACACACTGGTCGTGCTATGTCAAGATCAAGCACGAACAGGCGATTGGAACCGCGCACCACCCTTGCAAGGAGACGTTGTTGCTCGTCTCGAATCTTCGTAACGCCGCTTTGATCAACACTTGACACCTCCTTCATCCGATCGACTAAGGCCGATGATGTTACGCGAGGCTTGGAATGAAGTAGACATTCGTCAAGGTGCGGTGTTCGCCATTCTTGCACGCGGACAGCACAGTTCCGCGCCCTTCAATCTTGACGATGGATCCGTCGCCGAACCGCACCGTCCCAGTGATGCCGCCGTCGAGCTCGGAGAAGGCGGCCTTGCATCCCGTCATGTGGTTTGTGGCGCCAGTATCCAGCACCCACCTCCTTGAGTTCTTCTCACCCGCGCCGCCAAACGCCGCATAGGCCTCCGCCTCCACCAATTCAATTGAAACAGGGGAAGCAGAGGAAACCGGCATCGTTGACTCGGTGACGACGGTGGCTTCTCCCTTCATCAGCAACAGGGTGGCCTCCTCTTCTTGCGCGATGTGCGCCTGCTCCTCGCGCTTGGGGGCACGGCAATCTCTTGCCCAAGGTTCAGATTTCTGCCGCAGCTCCCAGACTTGTCGCCGCTGCGATCCGAGCTCCTTCCGCCACCACGACCGCGCCATCCACCGCCACGACGCCCACGCCCACGATTCCCCGAGCTCCTTCCTCCTCGGCTCGCCTCTGTCTCCTTCTTGCTTCTTGCGATCCACTCCTCCGTGAGGAACAGCTTCCCTCCGGCGCCGGTTGGAGGCGCCGAATTCTCACTGTCCTCAACGGTCTTCAATCTCCCCATGACGTCTTCCATCATCAATGTGGACAAATCAATCAGGGCTTCTAGAGAAGTGACGAATTGGCGAAACCTGCGATATGCCGCCCAAGATACTTCTCCACCTTGTTCTCGCCTCGGTCGCCAGTAGGGGCCAATCGGGTGACCAAGCCGAGAGCGCGATGGCGAAATCCTCCACGACCTCGCCATCGTGGAACGAGAGCCTCATACTCCCGCCGCAGCCGCCGCAGAGTCGATTCGCGGACGCAGCTGCCGCCGAGACGCATCGCCTTGATGCGATTCCACGCCTCCTGGCCGCGGGCCTTGTTCGCCAGTTGTCGCGATCATCTCGGTGGTACCAAGACCGCAGATGGCCTCCGGCGCCATCCGATCCTCGCAGACCCACGACACTAGGATCGATCGCTCCCCACAAGCACCGCTACCGAGCTTGATCTTCATCGCCAGACTCCGGTCGTTGTAGTTCGCCGCGAAAGCAGAGGGTAGCTCACGGTCCACCCATCTCCTTGACCACGCGGTATCACTGACCATGATCGCTTCCCGCCATCGTCTGTGATATGGCTGCGCTGGAGACTCGGTGGGGCGTGTTGTTATCTGTTTAAACTGTCTTGAGTAGTTTACTTTTAGTTTATTTCGTTTTCAGTTCAAGTGCGTACTTAGTGTTAGGCGAGTCAAGTTTACATTAGAGGTTGTTAGATCGGCACTAGTCTCCGGGGCATAGGATCTTGTGATCGATTAGTGGGTTAGGCTGCGAAAGTAGCTTGCGATGAGTGGGTTAAGTGAAGCCGAGTCTTGTGCAAGGGAAGGACTCACGTAGCGACCATGGGGATGGGCGTGGCGGCATTGCGTGAGAATAGCTCCAAGTGCATCTTGTATTTGCAGAATAAATAGAAGAAAGACGGAAAAATTGCGCTTCACGCGGCACCAACTACTGTGTGTGTGTGTGTGTGTTCTTGATTCGTGAGAGAGAGTTGAGAGGAATACCGACAAGATTGGCGAGGCCGATCGTCGTGCTGGCTTGCAGCCGTGTTCTCTTGGGTCATGAAGACTCCTCGAGTGCACGGTCACGCGTCAAGACGCATGCAGGGCTCGATACCAATTGTCGTATTCCTCTCAACTCTCTCACTCACGAATCAAGAACTCACACACACAGAGAGTTGGTGTCATGCGTGAAGCGGCGCTTTCGTTTTCTTCCTCTTCTATTTATTCAATGTAAATTACAACGTGCGCTGGGGCTATTCTCACGATCGGATGCCACGCCCATCCCCATGGTCGCCACGTGAGTCCTTCCTTGCACAAGACTCGGCTCCACTTAGCCCACTACTAAGCCACTAATCGATCATAGCATCCTATGCCCCGTGACAAGGTGTCGATCTAACAACCTCTAATGTAAACTAGGACTCGCTTAACACTAAGTACAAGCTGAACTGAAAACTAAATAAACTGAAAAGTAAACTACTCAAGCATGTGTTTAAACAGATAACAGTAGTTTCTTGTAGGCTAAGTCTTTTATCCCTATAAAAGGTATGATCATGTATCTTCCTTTGACATCCAATCAAATGAAGTAAATTGATATTAGTCTTATAGGCGGTGGCTCGATAATGTGACTTAGGCGCTAGTTTCGACAATGTACTGCCTCGCCTTGCTCAAGGGTCAGATCAATTTGGTATCGAGCTAAGTTTATCCTCTCGCCATGGCTTACGAATACCGGTGCTCGCGACTGTGCTGCTTCCATGGGTGGTTCCATGAAGATCGGCGAGATCTCTCAAGCTTCAACCTTGAGGACAAGGTTGCTTCGCAAGGGGGGAGTAAATGGTCGTGGCCCACATAACCCGTAAACAAATTTCAAGAAGATCGCTTCACGCTGCATCTTAGCGCGACATCAGAGCGTTGGTTTGTTAATTTCCTCTAGTTATGGATTAGATTGGATCTCCTAGTAGTTAGAGATTAGATTAGATAAGCTTGTTAGGGATGGGATAAGATTAGTTAGAGGGTAGTTTCTTGTAGGCTAAGTTTTTTATCCCTATAAAACGGATGGTAATGTATCTTCCATTGGCATCTAATCAAATGAAGTAAATTGAGATTAGTCTTATAGGCGGTTCCGATAACAGCCTAGGCGCTAGCTTCGACAACAGCTCGTCTCGCCCGCGTCAAGGGCCGTATCAACTTTCCCTACCTGTTTACTGTTTTTTCTCATCTACTCTTCGTTCTTCCCTATTATTCTTACCTGATCTGTAGAAATCCACAGCAAAATCCTAACTTTGCTGTTGGGTTGTATCATTGGAACCCCGACACCTTGTGACAAGGACAAGGCCCTCTTCCGGGCTGCCACCACTATCATCCTTTGCAATGGCAAAAAGACGTGTGTCAGGTTTGGGTTCGGCCAAGTGTATGCTAGGAGGAAGAGGAGAGGCAGTGTTGCGGGTCCTGGACCTGGTTCGTCCCCTTCCCCTGCAGTGGCCAGCCCAGGTCCAGCGACTATCTCTTAGTTAGTTATTTTGGTCTATCTCTTAATTAGTTAGTTGTTAGTCCTTATCTCTTAGCTAAGGTTTGTTAGATTGATTGTAATCCTTTACCATGACCTTGAGTATAAAAGGCATAAGACGGCACATTAATAAAGTTAAGCAATAAGATAATTTATCTATTGCTCCTCCCTATTTCCAATTCCCATCTACTACTGGACGTCGGCAGCACCCCTGCCGCCGCCGCCCTCTTCCCCTCATCCAGGTTCATAACAACTTGGTATCAGAGCTACCTCGACGCAATCATGACCGACGGCGAGGGTTCCGATCCCTTCGTGACCAATAGCCAGTTCATGACTGCCATGACCGATCTTACGAAGATGATCCACGAAGAATTATTTGGCGTCAGCAAGAAACTTCGCCGTCACACAAAGACCTATCATGGAGGCGCAGAGGATTCGGTCGATCAAGATGCAAATACCGATCACCACTTTGAACACACGCCTCACGCGCCATGATACACGGATGGTGGCTCTTGAAGACCCGGGCGGAATCATGGCGCCGGAAGAGCAAATCCAAGGTGACAGCAACCGGAGCCGATGATGAAGACGAGCTAGCCGATTCATCCATGGTGCCTAAATACCAGCGGATGGTCTTTCCGACCTATGATGGCGAGAAGGATCCGATGGTATGGCTCAGCCGCTGCGATCGATTCTTCCGTGCTCAACGCACACCGGCGTCCGAGAAAGTCTCCGTCGCAGCCTATCATTTGGTGGACAAGGCGCAAGAGTGGTACTGCTTGGCGGAAGAAGAGAGTGGAGTTCCGAATTGGGCGGGCTTTAAAGAGATGATGCACCTTCGGTTTGGACCCCCATCTCGGCGTAACAAGGTGCGCGAATTGAAGAAGCTGACGCAAACCGGCACCGTGACGGAGTATCAAGAGAAATTTCAGGCGCTGCTGCCCCGTTCGGATTTGCCCAATGATCTGCACATTGAGATGTTCACGGCCGGACTAGCAGGGTCGATGGGACCACAGGTAGAACGTGTTGGTCCGACTTCTCTCGCGGATGCCATGAGTCTCGCGCTGGAGTTTGAAGATCAGCGGCTGACGGAGAAGGAGGAGATCAAGACCCTCGTTCAACAAGCTATGGGGCGGCCGGGGAACACAACTCGCAACGCGACCAAGGCGACCACTGGGCCAGCAACGACAACCAATGCGGCTGGTACCGCCAATGCCCAAGTCGCTAATAGATTCATCCGTCAACTCACTCGCGCCCAGATGGATGAACGCCGTAAGATGGGCCTTTGCTACAACTGTGATGAGAAGTGGGAGCGGGGTCACGAGTGCAAGAAATTATTCTTCCTAGACCTTGTCGATGAACCCACAGAGGACCAAAGAGGCTGCAGAGGGGGCAGCGGAGCACCCTTCCATCTCGCTGAACGCGCTGACCGGCATTCACGCCGGCCGCATTATGCAGCTGGAGGTGGAGGTGTGCGGTCGTCGTCTTCGTGCATTGGTCGACTCCGGCTCCACCAACAATTTCATCGACGAACAAGTGCGAACCGAATTGGGACTTCCTCTTCGCCCAACTCACTCAACCTTCTTGCGAGCGGTGGCCAATGGTGACGCTTATTCAAGGGTTGGCCTCACCGGCGATCAAGATGCAGATCGGTCAAGACAGCTTTTTCGATGGATTGTTATGCCATTCCACCGGCCGGGCCGCAGTCGCCCTAGGAGTTCAATGGCTCGCAACCTTGGGTCCGACATGGGACTTCCATCGTCGCCGATGACCTTCCGCGCCGGACAGACGGTGACATTGCAGGCTAACAACCGTGGGCATCCTCCACCACCGAGGACCAAGGACAGACGACCGCCGCCAAATTTCTTCGTCTCAATTCAGCAAGTTGTTTGAAACACCCATGTGGTCGCTTCCATCGAGACCATATGATCATCGGATCCACCTCAAGCAAGGGACCGACGCAGTGGTCAGTCCATCCATACCGCCACGCCCACCCGTAATGACGAATTGGAACGACAATGTAAGGAGATGCAAAGAATAGGATCATTCGCCAAGCACATCCAAGATTCTCCTCACCGCCTCCTAGTCCGCAAAAAGGATGATACTTGGCGATTTTGTGTGGATTACCACGCCTTGAATGACAGGACGATTAAGGATAAATTCCCAATACCAGTGGTCAAAGAGCTGTTGGATGAGTTGCACGGCGCTTGCTTCTTCACTAAGCTGGATCTTCGCTCCGGGTACCATCAGGTGCGTATGTGCACTGAGGACATCCATAAGACAGCTTTCCGCACGCACCATGGTCACTTTGAATTCCTCGTCATGCCATTTGGTTTGACCAATGCGCCGGCAACCTTACAAGCTCTGATGAATGATATCTTGGGTCCCTTCCTTCGCCGCTTCGTGCTTGTATTCTTCGATGACATTCTTATATACAGCTCCTCTTGGGCCCAGCACTGGTGCCATCTTCGGTAGGTATTTACGGCCCTTGAACACCATGGACTCGCCCTCAAGAAGTCTAAATGTTCCTTTGGCAGCACATCGGTAGCATATCTCGGCCATGTGGTGTCAGCCAGGGGCGTCGCCATGGACCAGCAAAAGGTGGAAGCTGTGCAGCATTGGCCGATCCCTACATCGGTGCGCGCCGTCCGCGGATTTTTGGGCCTCGCTGGTTACTATCGAAGATTCATTCACAACTACGACGCCATTGCAGCACCTCTCACCAAGCTCTTGCGCAAGGAGACTTTCAACTGGACTCCGGATGCTCAGGCCGCCTTCCAAGCTCTCCAACAGGCTCTCACCACAGCACCAGTGTTGCATCTGCCAGACTTTGCCCTTCCTTTTGTGGTTGAGTGTGATGCCTCCTGTTCAGGCTTTGGAGCTGTGTTGCACCAAGGCAAGGGACCATTGGCTTTCTACAGCAGGCCAATAGCGCTAAGGCATACCAAATTGGCGGCGTACGAGCGCGAACTTATTGGTCTTGTGCAGGCTGTGCGGCATTGGCGTCCTTATCTATGGGGTCGTTCGTTCGTCATCATGACTGATCATTATAGCCTCAAATATTTGCTCGACCAACGCCTTTCCACCATTCCCCAACATCAATGGGCAAGCAAATTGGTCGGCTATGATTTTACTGTTGAATATCGGCCTGGCCGTCTCAACACAGTGGCCGATGCCCTCTCCAGGCATGATGGTGACTTACCTGTTGGTGCGCCGACTATCTACGCCCTTTCCGCTCCAAGCTTCTCTTTTTTCACTAAGTTGCAAGCGGCTTTAGCCACCGAGACAGCATGGTGTGCGGTCCGAGATGAAGTCCAACAGGGTCAGCGATCTTCGCCGTGGTCTTTGCGGGATGGATTTGTCATGTATGGCACCAAGATTTATGTCCCTGCTTCTTCGCCTCAAGTGCCTTCGATTATTGGCTTGGCTCATTCCCCAGGACATGAGGGAACGCAGAAAACCCTTCATCGTTTAAGGGCTGATTTCCATCTCCCTAAGGCTCGTCAATTAATTCAAGACTACATTCGTTCTTGTGCCATTTGTCAGCGCAACAAGACGGAACATCTCCATCCGGCCGGCTTATTACAGCCTATTCAGGTTCCAACTCAACCATGGAGTGACATTGCGATGGATTTCATCGAAGGGTTGCCCAATTGGGGTAAACGGTGATCTTAATAAAGGATTGATCGCTTCTCCAAGTATGCCCACTTCATTCCCTTGCACATCCTTATACCGCTACATCCGTCACCGGTTTTTTTTGACAACATTGTTAAGCTTCATGGAATCCTTCCTCTATTATCGATGACCGAGATGTCATTTTTACAAGTGCCTTTTGAAGGAACTTTTTCAGCTAGCCTAAGATTCAATTGTGCATGAGTTCAACAGATCACCCACAAATCCGATGGTCACCGAGGCGGCTAATAAAGTCATTGCTATGTATCTCCACTGTTTGACGGGTGACCGACCTAGGAGGTGGCTTCTCTGGCTTCCTTGGGCCGAGTATTGTTATAATACATCTTTTCAGTCCTCTCTTCGCGACACTCCATTTAAGGTTGTTTATGGCCGGGATCCTCCTTCTCTTCGGTCTTATTCCAAGGGCGATGCTCGTCTCCCTGCTGTGGACAATACAATAGTGGACCGGGATGAATTCCTTGCTAATATTTGAGATCGTCTTCACCAAGCTCAGGAGCACGCCAAGGAGTTTTATGATCGTCACCATCGCTTGGTGGAATTTGCCGTCGGTGATTGGGTCTGGTTACGTCTTCTTCACCGTCTTGCTGCTTCTATGCCAGCCGGCAAAGGGAAACTTAGTCCGCGCTTTGTGGGACCCTATTGTGTCAAGGAACGTATTGGTACGGTGGCCTATCGTCTACAGCTTCCTGACGGTGCCCGTATACACGATGTGTTTCATGTGGGCATCCTGAAGAAATTCCATGGCATTCCGCCGGTTCTTCCTCCATCATTGCCGCCACTGCATCATGGTCGAGTTCTGCCTCAGCCAGTGCAAGTTCTTCGCGGCCGTATTGTCCATGGTCTCCGTCAAGTTTTGGTTCGCTGGTCTGATCTTCCGGCCTCCGAAAATTCTTGGGTTGATCTCGCCGTTTTCCAGCGCAATTATCCTGACTTCAGCTCGAGGACAAGCTGTTTGAGGAAGGGGGAGGAGATGTCAGGTTTGGGTTCGGCCAAGTGTATGCTAGGAGGAAGAGGAGAGGCAGTGCTGCGGGTCCTGGACCTGGTTCGTCCCCTTCCCCTGCAGTGGCCAGCCCAGGTCCAGCGACTATCTCTTAGTTAGTTATTTTGGTCTATCTCTTAATTAGTTAGTTGTTAGTCCTTATCTCTTAGCTAAGGTTTGTTAGATTGATTGTAATCCTTTACCGCAGCCTTGAGTATAAAAGGCATAAGACGGCACATTAATAAAGTTAAGCAATAAGATAATTTATCTATTGCTCCTCCCTATTTCCAATTCCCATCTACTACTGGACGTCGGCAGCACCCCTGCCGCCGCCGTCCTCTTCCCCTCATCCAGGTTCATAACGTGTTTCTTAGCATCAATGCACATCAGTTGGCCTGTCACAAGCACTGCTCTGTTTACTCTCAACTTTGCAGGAACAGATGGATCAACACCATGCATCATTTGAATAATCCAACCCAATTATAATAATATATCATTCTGTGGAGCCACCCTCGTGTGCCCTACATTCGGAAATCAATGATGGCATTAGTTGGAACCTCATGTCCTCATCAACATACTCCACCAAATCGACCTATAACATTCAATTCCAAGGAAGCATTGCCTTCGCCCTGGCATCCTCCATTTGGAAAGCTCGCGCTAGGAACAAATGCAAATTTCATTGCTTGGATGCTGGGACATGACAGGATTCACACCGCAGATATCCTGACTAGGAAAGGATGACCCCATCAACCGATCTATTTCCTCTACGACTCCCCTACTCGACCGTCATCTGGCAGGAGATCCTGCACCCCTTCTAGGCGGTCACCCTCTGCCAAAACGGCACCCATTTCAAGGACCCCATCCTAAGGAGGATAAACGAAGCTTCAATGGCCTACTCACTTACATGGTCTCAGAACATCTAGAACAACAGAATAGGCTATTCTTCCAGCACCGCAGATCTAACTACCACGGAACTCATTGGCAAGAACTAGGAAGACGTTTCGGTGAGGCCGAGTGCTGTTTTAGACATGTAGATCTAACGCCTGAGAGCACAACCCCCCCCCAACCCCCCCCCACCCCCGCGTCATCTGGCAGGAGATCCTGCACCCCTTCTAGGCGGTCACCCTCTGCCAAAACGGCACCCATTTCAAGGACCCCATCCTAAGGAGGATAAACGAAGCTTCAATGGCCTACTCACTTACATGGTCTGTAACATCTGGAACAACAGGAATAGGCTATTCTTCCAGCACTGCAGTCTAACTACCACGGAACTCATTGGCAAGAACTAGGAAGACGTTTTCGGTGAGGCCGAGTGCTGTTTTAGACATGTAGATCTAACGCCTGAGAGCACAACCCCCCCCACCCCCACGCGCGCGCCCCTGTACAGTGTATATTTCTCTTGGTCAAATTCTTATGGTGTACCAACAGTGTAGAACTAAATTTCAGAAATTATTGTCTTGCCATGTCCTATAGATGGATGCGGCATTTCAAAATAGTTTATTAACACGAATACATCCAGGTGCAGATAAGTAGTTCCTAGTTGACAGTGAATTATTATTCCTCAAGTTATCATTAGCTGATTCTGTGTCTAGGACTAGGAGAAATAAAGATGCACAATGACTGGTAATACACCAACCCCTTAACATTTCCAAAGCGGTTAATCTTTTTTAACATGACAGAAAACATAGTAATCTTTACCTTTTTGAAATCATATCAACACAATGTGACAAAATTGTTCTTGTCAGTAGGAACAAAGTTCTAAAATGGTTGTGTAGCTTAATAAAACAATTTTATCAGGTCAGAACGTAGCTGTGTCTTTCATTCCCATGCTCTATTTTGGTCAAAACATCAAGTAATATGATATATTACACAAACAAAGAGAAGGAAGAATAATTGCAAAAAGAACTAACCTGATTCAGATCTTCAGGTGCTTTGTTACTGGTAGCAACAAGTACAGTCCCTGTGCTTAACAGTCTGCTCAGAATACCAGACAGGGCCACAACAGCAAATACATCAATAGTCTGCACATAATGCAGTTTCTTAGGCCCAGTTCTTTTCAGCTTATCAGTTTAACGACTTATCTACGCTTTGAAAAGACATATGCTTTGAGTTTTTTAGTCAATTTTTTCCTGTTTTGAATGTGGATTCTAACGCTTTAAAAAGCAAGTTAAACGAAATGGATCCGAATCTTGAAACTACCTTGACAAGCTCTCGAAATTCAGTCATTTCAGCCGTTCAGATCAGCTCAAAAGAACATGACCTTAGTATATTTAAGAAAATTCTAGGCTGCAGGGTATATTCAATTGAAGTGTCAAATGAAAACGCAGTGGAGTAGCAACTAGCAAGAAGTGTTTGCAAAAAGTAGCCTTTTCCCCTTAAGTACATACCCACAAATAATTGTTGACTAAAATTAAAAGCAAAAAATTTGTTCAGTAATAGTGCAAAAAATTGAGATTTGATGTTAAAACATTGTCAGATGTATTTGCCTCACAAAATCTTATTGAGAAGTCATAACTCGTAAGGTAGAATCATGCTAAGTCATAAGGCATCAGTGCCTGGTATTATTAACATCAGTCATACTAAATGACACTATTTTCCCCAAGTTTCTGTATGTGTGGTCGGTTGTTACTGTTGGAGAAATAGCAAGGGGAGATAAGCTTTCCTGGTAGCAGGCTCAGGTTTTTTGGCTAATCAATTTCACTTTCTTGCTTTAGTTTCCATCCCATATATAAATGTTGCAATCGGCATAGTTTCAGGCTGCTTCTAGAGCAGTACAATTTGGATTTTGCTATTAGCTATCCAAGTAAATATCTAGTTACCACAGCACAACATACATGGGTATGTCCACACACACTTTATATTATTTATCTAGCTAAACATGGCTGCTATACAACCTAGTAAAAGATGTGAGCAAGACTTATCTGTCACTCACCAATAAGTCTATAAGTCTTGGCACTCTTCTTGTTCCTTGATTAGGACTACACACAATTCTAGGTGTGATCAAGACTTATCTGTCATTCACCCCTAATTCTTGACACTCTTCTTGTTCCTTGATTGGGACCACGCCAATCCTTGTGCACAATTCTTCAAATGCAACTCGCCCGAATGCCTTGGTCAAGATGTCAACGAGCTGTTTAGAGGCGTTGATGCAGGTGATCTTTGCCTTCCCTTATTCCACACAATCATGGATGTAATGATACCATGTATCAATGTGTTTGCTGCACCCATGGAAGACCAGGTTCTTGCTTAACTCAATTACCGCCTTATTGTCTATCTTGAGCTTAAAGGACTCAACTTCTCTATTCTAGATTTCTCCTAGCAGCCGTGTCAGCCACACTCCTTGGCACGCAGTAGAAGTGGCTGCGATGTACTGTGCTTCACATGAAGAGATAGCCACCACTCTTTGCTTCAGAGATTGCCAACTGATCGAACTTGATTGGAGGAAGATGGCGCCGCTTGTGCTCTTGCGTGTGTCCACGTCTCCTGCCATGTCGCTACCCAAATAGCTGAAGGGGCATGGCCCTTCTTCTTCTTTACTGTACCTGATCCTATAGGAGATTGTCCCTGCAAGATAGCGTCCGCTTGACTGCTACTATATGCTCGATCGTTGGCGATTCCATAAATTTGCTGATGTAGTCAATGGAGTACGTGATACCTGGACCAGTGTGACCCAGATAGCGAAGACTTCCCACAATGCTTATGTACGCAATTACATCAATTGCAGGTGTCGAGTTCTCCTTCCTCAGCTTGAATCGAGGCTTCATTGGCACAAGACGGGGATTGCATCCTTGCATCCCTGTTGCGGTAATGATCTTCTAAGTGTAGGCAGCCTAGCACAGAGTGATCATGCCGTCACCTTGCTTCACTTCAACTCTGAGGTAGTATGAGAGTATCCCGAGGTCACTCATATTGAATTTGTTTTTCATCACGGTCTTGAACTTGGACACCTCCTTTGGGTCACCCCCTGTTATGATCAGATCATCTACATAGACTCCCACTAAGAGCCTTTTTGCATCGGTGCCTCTAGTATACACCCCATGTTCTAAAGTGCACTGGTTGAAGACGAGGGATGGAAAACTACTGTCTAGTTTCATATTCCATGCATGCAAAGCCTGGCATAGTCCATACAGAGCTTTGTCAAGCCTGTGGACTAGGTGATCCTTTCCTTTGATGATGAACCGAGGCAGTTGTGTAACATAAACTTAGGTCTCCGTTGAGGAATGCAGACTTGATGTCAAGGTGGTAGAGGGCCCAGCTATTGTGCGTCGTGATTGCGATCATGAGCCGCACGGACTCAAGTCAAGCGACTGGCGCAAATAACTCATCAAAGTCTACTCTGGTGCATTGGACATACCCTTTTGCCACTAATCGCGCCTTGTGCCGGACTATGTTGATGGTGGCATATATTTTCAGTTTGTAGACCCATTTGAGGCTAACAGGATAGTGGCCTTTTGGCAGCTCAACAAGCCTCCAAGTTTTGTTCTCTTCCACCGCTCTCAGCTCTTCCTTCATGGTTTCGCGCCATTCTTCCTTTTGTCCTACCTCAGTAAAGGTGTTATGCTCTTCTACGCTTAGTAAGTGCAGCTCATCATCTTCCAGCTCAGCAACTTCCAGTTCACATGCTGCAAAACCTGGTGGTTGTATATCGCCTCGGAGGACGTTGTCGATAGGACAGTGCCTCATGGGTGTCATGTTGTGGTGTGCCTGCGGATGGTCTTTAGCATTGGGTGGTGGTGAGATGAACTTGATGCCTTCTCCCAGTGCGTCAGTGGAACTTCAGATTTGGGTAGTGTTTAGGACTGAGCATCGAAGACCCATCTCCATGAGCGCCCACCCCTTCTCCCATCTTTATGGGACAAGGGACACCCATAGTTTGTGTCGAGAGTTCAATGGAGAACACCGAATGCCGGTCATCTCCATCTTCTACCATGTCCCAATCCTAGCCTTTGTCCTCAACGAACTAAAGATCATGAGTGATATGAACTCGCCGGGAGATACCTTGTATGCCTTTGATGGAAAGAGAAAATATCATATATAGCTAGTTATAACTGTCCTACAACTGTCTATTACTGGTCGTTATTCTCTAGGCCATTGTACTATATATAGTCATAGTTGTCCATATTTAGAGGATGTGTTGTCTTCTTTAGTCATCATCCCTGTGCTATATAGTTGTAACTTTTTCTATCAATGAGAATCAATCTAGCCTCTCTATTTCTCTTTCCATCATGGTATCAGACGCCTAGGCCTTCTTCCCCCTATGCCTTGCGCCTCCTCCTTTCTTCTTGCGCATCCTACCCCATGCCAATGTCAACGGCGCACCTCTTTCCCCGTCAACGGCGTCGGTGCACCTCCTGTCACCGGCACCATCCTCCTACAACCCAGCCGCCAGCCTCTCAATCAATGTGCGCTCGCACATTCCTTTTTCCCTAGAACTTGATCCACCCAACTATTCCCGATGGCGCGAGCTCTTCGAGATCCTCGTCAGATCAGCGCCACCCACCACCTATCCTAAGATGCTCCTGACCCACCAGACGCTATCTAGAGCACCACAAACATGGCGATGAAATCTCTCCTCTATGTCTCTTTGCGAGATCCTCAGGATCGTCCTCCATCATGGTGCCTCAGCGCGCACCGTCTTGGAGCACCCAGAGGATCTGGAGCCAGATGGTGCGCGTCGAGGCACCGCAGTGGAGGACGATCCTGAGGATCTCGAAAAGAGAGGTGTAGAGGAGAGATTGCACCGCCATGTCTGTGGTGTTCTAGATGGCGTCTGGTAGGTCAGGAGCATCTTGCGCGTCAAGGCACCGCAATGGAGGACGATCCTGAGGATCTCGAAAAGAGAGGTGTAGAGGAGAGATTGCACCGCCATGTCTGTGGTGTTCTAGATGGCGTCTGGTAGGTCAGGAGCATCTTGCGAGCGGTAGTGGGCAGCGCCGAATTTGCCGACGAGGATCTCGAAGAGCTCGCGGCATCGGGAGTAGTTGGGTGGATCAAGTTAGGGAAAATGGAATGTGCGAGCACGTAGATGGAGAGGTTGGCGAGTGGGTTGTAGGGAGGATGGTGTTGGTGACAGGTGGTGCACCGACGCCGTTGACAAGGGGAAGAGGTGTGCCGTTGGTAGCAGCATCAGGGGCAGCGCCATCAGCAGCAAGGTCTGCCATGCGGTAGGATGCGCAAGAAGAAAGTAGGAGGCACAAGGCGTAGGGGGAAAAAGGCCTAGGCGTCTGATATCATGATGGAAAGAGAAATAGAGAGAATTAGATTGATTCTCATTGATAGGAAGAGGTACAACTATATAGTACAAGGGTGATGACTAAGAAAGGCAACACATCTTCTAAATATGGGCAATCTCCAAATATGGACAGTTATTACTATCTATGATACAATGGTAATAGACAGCTGTAGGACAGCTATAACTAGCTATATAGGATATTTTCTATCAGCCTTGGCTCCTACACAACCGAGGAACACGACTAGGAGGTTTTGGTCTTCAAGCTGCCCCTGTTGTGGCTTTAGCTTCTTCATGTATGCCATGCATCCAAACATATGGAAAAAGCTGACCATCGGCTTCTTCCCGTACAAAGCTTCATACAGTGTCTACCCATTGAGGGCCTTTGCCGGTGTACGATTTAGGAGGAAGAAGGCCGTTGTGGCCGCCTCTCCCCCGAACTCCACAGTGACACTGTGTTGCTTGAGTAGATTGCGCACCATCGCAACCATCGTCTGGTTTCGACACTCAACAAGTCCATCCTGCTATGGAGAGTAGGGCGCGGGGTGATACCTTTGTACTACTTGATCTGCACAGTACCGGGGAAATTCAACATAAGTGAATTCCTCTCCTTGATCAGTTCGGAGCACTCGGAGCTTGCTGCTGCTTTCCAACTCAGACGCAGCTTAAAACCTCCAAATCACTGCTGGCACGTCACTCTTTGCTACTAGGAGAACCAGCCACATGAAACGAGCAGCGCTTGCCGCCGGGTGTCGCTAGAGAGATTGGCCCACGGAGATCTCCATGGACAAGGTATAGAGCACTCTTCGCGCGAAACCTTAATTGAGCAGGGGACAGAGATCGCTGCTACTTGGTGATGACGCAGGTGTCGCAAAGCTTCTCTACATGTTCGAGCGTAGGCAAACCTCACATCATGTTTGACGCGCCAATCGCCGAAAAGCGTTGAAGCTGATATGGACATACCTTTCATGCCATCGCCAAGCGATATCATCACGCTGAGTGAGGAGGGAGACAGACCGAGCCACGTCGAGGTGCATCACATAGAGGCGATTCTTCCCTTGAGTGACTCTGGCCTAGAGTTCCTTCTTTCAGTCCTAAACAAGCAACACTCTATCTTCGGTCACCACTTTCATGTTGTTTCAATCTAGCTGTACGATGCTCATGATGTTATCTTCAGCCGAGGGGTGTAGTACGTGCCCGTAAGTGCCCTGTGTTCACCACTTCGGCCCATGAACATCACCATTCCAATGCCGTGAATGTCGACCACCAATCTGTCTCCGAAGCGGACGGTGCCGACAACACCTTGCTCAAGCTCGTTGAAGATCTCATGTTGACTAGTCATGTGGTTTGTAGCTCCTGTGTCAAGGAACCATTCATCAACATGGTCGTCACATCCTGCCGCTGAGATAGGTCTACGTGTGTGGCTCCTCGAGGTGGACATTGCTCAAGGAGGGCGGACTCAATTCTGTCTGTGCACTCCTGCGCTAGGAGAAGCACGGGCTCCTCATCGTCTTCCTGAGCAAGGTTTGCTTGCTCCCTCCTTGGTTGACGGCAGTTTCTGGCCCAATGGCCCAACTTGCCGTAATTCTGACATTTATCCTTTGATATGTCGCGTGCTCCATCTCAGATGCCTCCACTGGGCTTGTGCTGCCACATTTTATTGCAGTGTTGATTATCGTTGCCAGCCTTTTCGCCGACGCTCCCTAACGAGCCGCCACATGATGATCCTCCTTTAAGATGGCAGTTTTTGTATCAGGCAAACCATTCTGCTTCGGTCAATAGAAGCTTGCCACTTGACGGTACACCGCCACCATCGGCCGGCAAAAAATGATCTTCTACAGCCTTCAACCTTCCAGTTACCTCCTCAATCGAGAGTGTGGAGAGCAGAGTCTCGATAGATTGGGCGGTCTAGGCATACTTGGGCAGCATAGCTCTGAGGAATTTCTCAAGGTTTCGTCGATTTTGTCTCCGAGGGTGGTTAGGTTTCCCACAAGGCCAGTCAGCCTGATGGAGGAACCATCGATGGATTCATTGTCTCGGAATGCGATTGCCTCGAACTCCTTTCAAAGCTATTGTGCCTTCTCCTTCCGCACGCGATCAACATCAACCCACAGTCTTGATGGAGTCCCAAGCTGCCTTTACCATCTCCTTGGTGGCAAGCATCACGATCATCTCACTGGGAACCGCCCGCAGGATAGCCTCCAGCACCATCCTATCCTCCTATGTCCAGGTCGCCAAACTCCATCGCTTCCCATAGGTCCCAAGCTTGCCCTATCACCTTAATCATCAGTGACCACTCTATGTAGTTGGTGCGTGCGAGGGTGGGGAAGGTTCTTGAGCTGCCAACCTCCCTCATTGTCCGCCGCACAACCATTTGGCGGTCAACATCATCACGGTGCCTCCTTGGCCTGTGCAAACTGGTGACGACGAGCGTCAGCGGCTCAGCGCTCATGCGCAGAACGCCCCATCACGGTGGGCTGAAGTGGATGCCATATCAGTGGCTCAGTCTCTCCTTAGCCTAGGTCTGATACCACAATGTTGGAGTAACAGCAAGGGGAGATATGTTTTCCTGGCTGCAGACTCAGGTTTTTTAGCTATTCAATCTCACTTTCTTGCATTGATTTCCATCCCTTATATAGATGTTACATCCAACATAGTTTCAGGCTGCTTTTAGAGCAGTGCAATTCGGATTTTGCTAACTGGCTGTCCTAGTAAATATTTAGTTACCACAGCACACCACACATGGGTGTGTTCACACACACTTTATATTATTTATTTAGCTAAACATGACTAGTATACACCCTAGCCAAAGGTGATCAGGACTTATCTGTCAGTTGCATAGCACACTGTTATGAAAAATACACAATGTAGAGTGAAAGAGCTATTAAAAAGGTGCCCTAGACAAGGAAAAATAAATTTGACACTAATGTACTGCAAGATTATCCTTTATGTAACTACAGTAAATTGCTAAACTCAGAAGTAATATAGTAATGCTGCTGAAAGAAATGTCTTTAAAATAGTCAGAAAAGAACAACTCCATAATATTAAAGTTCAAGTACCTGTATCTCATCAAAGCATAGAATGCTTGCACCATTTTTATTTGATTGCCTATCAACAAGAAATTTGTCAGCAACCGCTAAAAGGATATGCTTTTGCTGTGTCTCTTGTTTGTATTTCTCTTCCCCAACTAGCCATTCCTTAATTTTTGCATCAAAAGGGAGGTTTAATACCCAACTGAAAGCACTTGAGTGAATAGACTTGTCATCGTCACGTTTCTTCCATACATCATGCATATGATCATGTATTTCAAGCATAGCCTGCATCAAAAGGAGTAATTTAACTTTACATAGATGCTAGACCACAGGATCGTAACTGGAGTATGATAATCATCAAGTTAGTTCACATAATTCTGTTTTTGTCAGCTTGAAAAGGCACATTTGTGTACATTGTTCATAGGCATGCTGCCCAACAAAAAAAACAGATCCAATTCAGATAATTATTAGCCTATGAAAAGTTATTCTCCTAATAAAATACCTATATCAGGGGTTAAGATGAACGAATCAACTATCATAGATAGTTCTAAATAATTTACCTCATGAAAGTGAAACCGCCTCCTATGTTTGACGACACCTTCCGTGGCCCCATAGAACATGTCCATCAACATTGTCTTTCCTAAGTCACAAGTTGTCCCTTAGAGTTGATAAGTGCAGCTAGTAGAACAATATAACTTTATGGTAAGTGGCTCATAACTGTTGTCATAAGAACATAGCCCAATCCCAATGACCCAAGACCAGTTATTATGTATATGTCTGTTTTGAGGAAGAGTTATTATTTATTTGTCAGAATGCTAGTGTATTAACAGAAATATGGGATCCAAGCAGACTAGAATTACTAACTCTAAGCATGCTATAAGATGAAGCTATTGATTATCTTACCACTTCCAACATTCCCATAAAGGTACATTCCTTTCGGAGCAACAGGTGCAACTGGTTTCTGGCCAACCATCGTATCTAATTTCTTCTCTCGGTTCAAATATGATACCCATTTTCCAACTCCAGGTTCTATATTACCTCTTATTCTCCTGAATTTAATCATCAAAGGGCAAGTGAAACAACAACGTTAATGTTTCAACAGCGAGCAGCACATGATTTTTTTAAAACAAACTTATAGGCTGTTGATATTCTTAGTTACATTATTCTTAAAAACACGTACAAGGATTTCTAGACAAAAAAAATATCTGGATATTAATCAAAATGTATAGCATCTTTCTTTTATATCCTACTCACTCTACTGCTGTTATTGAAGGAGTTGGTAATCAATAACAGAACTCAATTAATAAGGGATGATAAAGCTCATCTCTTTGCACAGGTGCCTTACTAAAAATATGGTATGCAGGATTTAAGTTATTTGGAAACAGTTATACATACACAGAAAAACCATGAAGTGGAAACATATGTATCTTGATTATTGATGTCAAGAGTAAAATGGATATACAATAAATAAAATTCACACAGAAGAACTGATATTACCGCGAAGCCAACTTATTTAGAAATCCCCTTTTCTCATCTATCCACACCCCATCACGCTGCTTATCCTCAGCTTCTTCAACAAGAAGCGTTCGCCTTTGTTTCTCCCTGGC
Source organism: Raddia guianensis (assembly GCA_036346415.1). Classification (NCBI taxonomy): domain Eukaryota; kingdom Viridiplantae; phylum Streptophyta; class Magnoliopsida; order Poales; family Poaceae; genus Raddia; species Raddia guianensis. The sequence goes on from CM070536.1 coordinate 59,290,037, forward strand.
ATTTTCCCACATAGACAACCTTGTCTGCAGTTTACAAGAAGGCAGAGGTAATGAAATAATCTTACTGTAAACATACAAAAGGCCCTAGCCATAACAGCGAGATAATGTAGAGATGTGTAGCTCACATGGTAATCCTCCATTTCCCTCTCATACTGATCAAGTCTCTTAAGTAAGTTGTCTAGCTCAGATGCTACATTTTCCTGGTACATGTCATGTTGGAGTTTCCCTTGGCTTACCAGGTTCCTGTAGAGCGTAAGAGGACCTTCAGATAGAACACAGCGGTATGAGAAAACCAAATTAGAGGGAGGATTTTATTGAAGTTTGCGCGGTAAGATGATTATTCGAATAGATAATTCTTTGTTTTATTTAATTTTTGTCAATGGGAGGTTACTACGAGAGTGGTTTGAACGCGTTGTACTTGTACTGCTAATTTGATGAACCTAAACCATCACAGCGTGAAAATTCAGCTCTACAAGCATATGAAATGCACTGATGCCTCGGACGAGATTTCGAATCAGTGGCCGAAATGATCAGCGGCGTGCTGAACTAGGAACATGCTATGGCACGGAAACCAAGGTTGAGGGCGAGCGGTCGATCGATCGTTCGGGCGGCGGGTACCTGGTCTCCGAGCGTGGTCGGGGGCGGCCGCCACCTGTCCCGGCTGGCCATGGAGGCGACGGGCGGAGGGAAGCGAGCGCGGCGGCGCATCCCGGGATATGGCGGCGAGGAGGGCGGCGGATGGGCGAGGGATGCGGGCGAGCAGCCGGGGAATCATCGCCGGGGGCGCGCGGGGACGGAGGAGAGGAGAGGTGGCTCCGCCTGAAAGGATCGGTAGGAGAGGTGACGCGGCCTCTCTTCCCACCAGGCGCGCGGCAATACCTACCACGGCCCACGTAGAGGTGAGAAGAAAGAAAGCACAGACCATGCCGCTGGATGGGCCGATCTGCCAGGGCAAAGGGGACAATGATACATGGAAAGGCCCATCTCGATAAATACTATCCTTACCTATAAAGTTAGAGATGTATTCACCCCTTCTTGACATGTATAAATCACTGTTTTTGCAACCGTGCCTCTCGATCAGCCGTTCGATCACGACCAATGGATACATCTGGTCATCCATTTAAATTTAATCTATAAAATGATTTTTACTATTGCTACAAAAGCAATGTGCGCAGCTTGCTCGATTGGTCACGGGCGCTGTCTCTCGCGTCGGAGGCCTTGGTTCGAATCACAGCCACACCACATTTATCATCTTTTTTCCCTTTTCTCTCCTTCCTTCTCTTTTCTACATATCTTCCCTAGGCCTAGTTAGCACGCGGCAGCTACTCACTTGGTCTCCATGCCTCTCCTTAGCGCCCAAGCACTGGGAGGTGCTCGGTTCAAATCCTAGCCACCCTAGGTCACTTTTTTTGAGTTTTCATTTTTTTATTTCTTCCCACACAAAAAGGATTTAAAAAGCAAGGGAAAAATAAAAGGATATAGTATGATGGTAAGGGTATGTTGGTGATTTGTGAGCGGCCCACCCCGAGATGGGCCTTGGGCCGGATCCGTACCGGCCTGCCGCGCGTATAGGGAGCCTGAAAGGCCACCCTCCGCCGGGGTCATTCCCGGGCTTGACCAAGTCAACCGCGCCTCCCTAAGCCCTAACCAGGAGTGCTGCGTACCTCCCGGGCTATCCTTAGCCTGGGAGAGGGCCCCGCGGACAGTCCACCTATCCCTAGGCAGATGGCGACAGCTGTCATGCCCCACCACACTTTCCTCGGCCTTGACCGAAAAGGACTGTACCTCCCCGGGGAATCCATAGCCCGGGGAGAGGCGCGCGGGCAGCTCGCCTTGTCGTTTGCCCCTTAGACAAATAGCAACAGCTGCCACGCTACACGACGCTCCCAACAGGTGGCGCAGAGTTGGTTTGGTCCAGTCAATGCTATTTTGGGGATAAAGGAAAAGTTCTTTCTCCCTGAGCAGGCTGCTCCCCGTGTATGCACACCAAGACGAACACGTGTCCAGTACTAACCAGACCAGCTTCTCTTTGCAGGCCACAGACAGGACGGAGCCCGGAATGAGACAAGGGCGCCACCACTAAAGATAGACAAAGCAGAGATAGGCGCAGGCCTGCCGTATCAGCTCTCGGCAGCTCGCCGCGCCTATAAAAAGAGAAGCCGGTCTAACGTAGCAGGGACCTTATCCCAGAGCCTTCGATCCCAAGCTACGCCTAAGAGAGCACCAGCATCCGAAGCTTCCTTAGCAGTAGCTGTAGTCCTTAATCACTTCAGTGTCCTATATTTCCCTGTAAGCTCGGGGCCGGTGCCTTCTAGGCCGGTCTCGGCACCCTTGTACTGTTTCCTACCATATAATCAACGAAGGCTGGAATAGAGCTATTACCCGGCAGTGGGGGGCTCGAACCAGGGTAAAATCACTTGTCTCCACAGTTTGTACTTCCTTCGCTTCCTCTCTCACCCCCTCTCTTTCTCACCGTACGAAAGATCCGTACCCGGATCGCCAAGTCGCACCAAGCGTAGTCCGGGAAAACCGCGCGGCCAGAGCCCCGCGCTGCTGGGAAGGGTTGTCATTGGGCCTCACTCCAACTACAAATTCGTCTGCCTGTCCGTGGACCCGCTGCCCTCGGAGGCTCGTTTCCCAGACACCGACAAATGTACTTATGAAACTTGATAGCATACTAATGAAACTTGAGAAACTACTGATGAAACTTGAGAATCTACTAATGAAATTTGAGGAAACCCAACGAAACTTACTAAATTACCGTTGAAACTTGAAGAAGAGACAACAAAATTTGGCCAGTACCGATGTAACTTAAAGGATTACTAACAAAACTTGGCTAAATATGGATGAAATTTGGTTAAGATCCAAGTTTCTTTAAAAAAGATTCAAGTTTAGTTAGATTGATTCTGAAGATTCAAAAGTGCAATGCCAAAAAATCTCCAAAATGGCATCCGTTCGCAAAAAATCCAGCTCCTGTGGTGTGGGGCCCACCCCCTCATGATGGCGCACGAGTCCAAGACACGAAAAAAAAGGCGCCCTCTCTGCCTCCCCCGGCATGGGCCCCCGCAACACGCGTCCCGCCTCCCCCGCATCGATCTGCACATCCAGTGGAAAAAAGCGCGTTTTCGTGCACGTCTACGCGACGAGTCTGGAACGGCCGGACGTCCGTCCTAAAGTGTTTTCGAAAGAGTTTTAAGGAGGTTTTTTGTGAAGTGCTTCACGACTCATTGTTTCATAGGTAGAAAAAGTTACACAATTTTTGGAGTACCAGAAACCCACCATCTCTTTGTTCCAAGTGAAAACAAATTTTGTAGAATCTGCTTTTACTTTTGAGAAAGTGATTTTAGTAATTTAGTTTGAAGTGCTATATTAAAGCATGATTTGAATTGATTCTCTTTTGTTTGGATACTTGACAACTAGGATTATGATTGAAAATCCCCTCATATTTTCATGGGTTTTATCCATGCACTCTTGGGGTATACATAGTTGTCACGTTGTTTATATTTTGAAAAATTAGTAAGTGTGAGGAGCACCGTCTGATGAAAAATTTTCAAGGTTCCCATTCACCTCCTATGGTCGCCGTAATGGTTTTACAACCCGAGCAAGAGGTTGCTCTATAGGCTTACTGAGCAAGGGGTTGCTCGGGACCTAGCTCGGTCCATGCCAGCAAGGTGGACACGTGTTAGAGTGTCGCCCCTAGGTTTGGCTTCCCCGTGAAGCCGCATATCTGTCAAGATCTGTCTGACAATTGAAATGGCCTACCATCATCGGGAGCTACAATTCATAAACGACACTTGCATTGTGGGTAATCTATTACTTATAAAAATCTCAAAGATTATGTGATGCTTACTCTCAAACTTTTTGTTTACACAATTAGTGATATTCTTTGTTTCCTCTGTCTTTGGATTATCATCTAATAACCTAGTATGTAATCCTGGATATGGCTGGGAAAAAATATTGCGGCTCAAAGTTCAACTTAGGCTTGTACGAGCAGGGCTTGGCTCGTCTCGGAGGTGGTAATGAGCTCGAGCCGAGTCTGTTTTCCTAGCTCGGGTAAATGCTGAGTCAGCTTGGCTCGACCATCGAGCGACTCAGCAAGCCAAATAGACTCGGCAAGATAGACTCATGTTGTTTATTGGTGAAAAGAATCTAGTTAAATCATACGACCTATGATGATGATCTTGTTTCGATGGTATTATGTTGGTGAACATTGCATTGGTTAGATGACGATATAAAAAATCATGTTGCATATATGATGAAAGCCTCAAAGGAAAGTCATGAGGGCTGTCATTGAGTGTAGGCTTGACGAGCCAAACGAGCCACTTGTGAGCCACTGCCGAGCCGAGCCAAAGTTGTAGCTCACCAGGAACATCGAGCCGAGCCAAGCTCGGCTTGCACCTAACCGAGCTCAATTCGGCTTGATTCCACCCCTAATCCTGGAGCTGTCGTTGCATTAATGGTGAGGGAAGAGAAGCATATGGCCTTGTTCTTTTTGCCTTAAATTAAAATTAAAGGCTAACACCAGAAATTTATCATTTTTATGCGAGCCAAAGAAACGATGCGATATTTTGTAGTCATTTACTATAGGATGTTAGATGGTTGTTCTCAGAGTTTTTAAAATATTTTTTTTTATTTTTTGTACCTTTAAGATCTCTTTCAAAGGGTCGCAACTTTTTTACGTTAAAATTTTCCGTAATTTCCAGCGAAAAGAATGAGGCGGGATGAGAACGGATTGGAAAAGAGGGAGAGAAGAGGGAAGATTGGCTGTGAATTTTGTAAAAGAAAGATGATAAAGATATTTGGGAGTGGGATTTATACAAGAGGATAGCTTCCTTGAGCCCTAGCGGGAAAGGAGTGTCTAGTGCTCCCAATTCGTCGTACCTACTGTCTCCCATGCATGGAGTATTGGAGTTTGAGTAGGCATTTGCTCAAAAGTACCATAGGTTAGGTATGAAATTTCATAGTACTTAGCTAGCACTGCACCATGCGCAGAGCAGCGGTCTCAATTCTCTACGCTTTATAGCGCGTAGCACTTTCGTAAGACGTTTCATCATCCTACCCACGTATGAGCTTTATGTTGACCCTTCCTTGCTTGTGATGGACGGTCCTGGTGAGTCCACGTTGGTCGTCCATACCTAATTGTGGTGAGTCCACATTGATCGTCCTTACCTAATTGTGCCCGCCTTGCTGCTCGCTTATACGTGTCCTGCCACCGTCCAGTACGCATGCCACCGCATTCCAGCCTTGGTGGCCTTGCAGAAAATCCCTTTTAGTTGCCCTTTTTCTGCTGTTGCCCTTATCTTTTTTTAAGGCCCCAGCGCCGTCGCCCTATGTGTGTGTTCTTGTGATTCCGCCCTCTATATTTTGGTCGTATTGCATTGTGGCCCTTTTAGCCTTTGTAGCTGCACTTCGAAGGAATTCTTGTTCTATGCCATTGTTATGGTTTGTTTGGTTAACACGTGTTTTTTGGGGTGATTATTTGTTTTGCGTTCCTGGTTTCATCGTCTTCGCTGCTGCGTGGTTTCCTGTTTCCTCTATGCTGCTCTTGCCTCCTCTCACTTTTGAGCTCAATTTTCTCCGGATACCGTACCATATGCCGCGCCGCCCGCGTCTCTTTCATGCTCACCTTCGTCGGAGGCTTCCTTCTGCTCCTGTTTCGTCGGCCTCACGACGTTCTGTCCGTCGGCCCGTTGGTGAGGGTTCTTTTGCCCTTTTTTCGATTCTTCCATTCTGTGTGTTGCGCTTGGCAGTCACTTTCTTAGTTAGGTTTACTCATGTGCATTTATGGAATGTTCGCTGCTGCATGTGCAGTTGTTTTCCCGTTTGTTACCCGTGCTGAGGCTGCGGCTAATCGCGCGCGTAGGCCCAATGCCCCACGTTCGTGCTTCTGTTTTTCCTTTACCAATTTCCTCGTGGATGTATTGACACTTGTGCTTTGCGATTTGCAACTGTTGTTGGTGCCGGGCCTACGCCGTCTCCTGTGCCTAGTAATGGGTGGCGCACGCGCTCCTGCAATTGTCTCTACCGATCATGGTTCACTTGCACCGCGTTTGGCACACCTTGGCCTTGTTTGTTTCAGATTAATGTAGAGTTGCGTTTTGCTGTAGCAAATTTGTGACCCTCTTAAAATACGTTTTAACGAATTCAAAAAATTATGAAAAAAATATTTTACAAACTTTAAGAAGCACCATTTAAAACCCCATAAAAATAACTACAAAACATTACATCACTTGGCTTATACAAAAATAACAAATTTTAATTTAATTTAATTTAATCTGAAACAAACAAGGCCCTTCCCATGATTCGTGGCATCGCACGTAGAGGTGCAGTGCGTTCGCAGGATACTGCTGTTCCTGTCCCTTTACGTGGTATTTATACGTTTTTGTTGTCGTTTATTTTTTGCGTTTGCACTGTTGTTTTCTCTGCCTATTTCCAAACGTCTTTTACGTCACCTTTTTCGTTTATTTGTTGCTGCCTGTACAAAGTGAACGCCGCAGCGCCACATGCATAAATGAGGATGGTGCACTCCTCATATTTTGTACTATTTATATAAACAGACGTGAGCAGTACACGTCGTCATGTAATATAACCCACCCGCACCGTTATGGCCTGTAAAATATATGTTACCGTCCTTATATGACCCACTGCAGCACCATCATGCATGAACAAATACCCCATCGTCGCTATTATAACAAATAAACACATAATAACTACACTTACGATAGTTACTATAACAAAATAATATAATGGCAAATGCATGTACTAAACTGAATATGTACTAATAAATTATCATGTTAATACCTCGGTGCATATGTCATTATGCCATAGAACAATATTTATTTTATAATAAAAAAGACGCAGCGCAGCGCGTCTGCCCTTATATATATGACGAATACCGCAGCAAGCAACCGCAAGCCGCTTGCCCGGCAAATTAATGCGTTTGCTGTGGTTTGGCCGCCCGTATGTATGTTTAATTGTCTGAGACCTAGCGAAAAACAGAATGTCAAAGAGTGAGAGGGGCTCAAAAACTGAAATTTTCGACACTTTGGATTGTCCGGCTTTGGATGTTTCGATTCTTCTGACCCCTGAAACAATGAATTTGCGAATCTAGGAGTTAAGGTGAGTTTAGAGTTTTTTTCTAGGCTATGTACTTCATGCAATGATCATTTCAGACATTTAAAAGGACGTTGTTTTTCGTCGCATCTTTCTTAATAGTACGGATGTCCTTATTACTCAAATTTAACCTATAAATTATAGGTCTAAAAGGTAGTTGATCTTCCTTTCTTCTCTTCTTTCAGGGGAATCACGATGTTTTCTCATGCACTTCACTTTAATGAATAAACCTGCTCATTACTCGTTTAAGTCATCTGTCCAATTTGCATAGTATCATTAATCATCAAAATCAAATTAGGGACTCAAGGCCGTTCCTGGGCCAGGCCAACCGCGGCGACCGCCCAGGGCCCATGGGTGTGAGGGGCGCGTTGTGCGCCTGTGCCTATACCCCTCGTCTCCACTCTCGGGCTCTCCATCTCCCGATCCCCTCGTCTACTCTCCCCAGTCCTAACAGCCGGCGCCGATTTGGGGATCTAGCACAAGCCTCCCTATTTTTCAATGAAAACGACGTTCGTGCCGGACTGGACTCGCCGTCGCCCAGACGCCGGTCACTAGCTCGCCATCGTCGCCGCGCAGCGATTCCGCGCGCCGCCGTGCCGCTGCTGGGCTGTAGCTTGCAGCCCCATTGCGCTGCGCCGTTGCGTAGCTTGCGCTGTGCCTCAGGGCATGTGCGCGGGCGCGGTGTGCAATGCCGCTGCTCGTCGGTTTGCCGCCAAGGTCGCCACTCGCCAGTTTGCTTACTTCGCTCATCACTGCATAGTGCCGATGCATTAGTGCACGAGCACTGCTAGTTTCTCACTTTATTCTTTAATTATTAGTTTATTACTTCTGTGCCGTACTAATTTAGTTGCTATTTGTTTTTTATAAACATTTTTTATGGCTGCATAAGTGACAACTCTTTTATTTGCCTTGAATGATGCGATCTTCTCTACATTATTTGTGTGATCTTCTATTCTTCTATTTAGGTAAAAATTATTTCTTTCATAATCATACATTTTTAGATGTATTGTACACAAGTTTTTAGACTTTAAAAATATAGGGCCTCAACTCTTATTTCGCCTCGGGCCCCCAAAATCTTAGGAACGGCCCTACCCTAAACAAGAACACCTAAAAACCTAGATATAGCCCTGCTCTTCTTTTCGATCCTGAGCTCACCGCCACCACTGAAATCGGGCAACGCACATTTCTCCAGCGTTGCCGACTAGCCGTTGCCGCCGAGGAGAAAGGCCTAAGTCGGTTTGCGTGGAAAGTGGGGAGAGAGGGCAAGAGGGAAGGAGGGAGGAGACAACCTGAGAGAGAAAGAGGAGAGAACAGACATGGATCGTCATCTGCTCGGAGGAGAGGAAGGAGGAAGCAACGGTGTCGACGGTGCAGGGTTTGGGTCAGGCTGGCCGCAAGGGCTCTATTGTCCTTAACCGTACGTACGGGAACTCCCTGTCCCTGGGACCGGAGCGAGGTTCTGACTCGCATTGGTCCTCGCTATGCCTGTGGCTTGTGTGGATGACACGAGTGGTGGGCATCACCAGAGCCAGGCGTACGGACGGCCGGGCGGGAACCATGGCCGTTGATGCCTGCTACGTATAGCAGTGGAACATGCAGCAACCAAAGGCGGGGCCGTCTTGTCAATAGCTGCCTGCACACCTGCACTCTGCTCGCTTTCGTCTCGTCTCGTCTCATCTCGTCTTTCTAGGTACGGTACGTGTGTTCGGTCGCGGTCCCCTCCACCTCCTCCTGCCTCTCTGCATGACTGCCTCTCCTTATTTTTAATTTTTTTTTTATCTTTTTCTTTACCACGTACGGAGTAGGAGCCGATGCCAGTGGCCATGGCCCATGAGCATTAACTTGGGACAGCTCTAGCATACAATTAATTCCAATGTTCTAGTACTTTTTGTAATCCACCTATAAGTATATTTTGTATATTTGTATACGTACGTAAGAACATTAGAGACGGTTAATTGACATCCCGCTGGAGCTCCTACTCGAGCAGCCAGCATTCTCGGCTACACATAATTTTATACTTGCGTATATGGTAGCGTCGCCAATTTTCGATCATACCCCCGCATAGCAATTTGCTTGCAAGAAGCTGTGTGATCCCAATCTTGTACTCCCTCTCCCCGGTTTACGAATATTTGACATTTGAATTATGAGCCGGTTAAAGTTTTAAAGTTTAAGCTGTGAATATTTTTTTAAAATAATTAGATTGACTACACAAAAGTAGTATGTTTAAATTTGTTTATGAAGTACTCCGGTGCGAACATATCGAGCCAAGATGCATGCTTGACAACAGCTAGCTAACAGCACTGGCAGTAGCAGCGGCAGGAGAGATTTCAAGCAAGCAATTCAGCATGTATCTCAGAACGCTAACATAGTTGAGTTGGCGCCAGCGGCAACACGCACCAACATAATGCTTCACACGTCACTCAGGCTCAACTTAACCAGCTCCTCACGCCAGCAGCACCCTGCAGCTGCTCAACTTAAGCAAGCACCAGTTTATGAAGGAATTTATATGGGAAAAATTTCATCCTTTTTGAGTCCCCAAGATGAAGAAAAAAACTACAGAAAAATAATTGCTAATATCAATCGCCAAGGACTAGGAGGAAACTGAATTTTGGTAGGATCTAGCTATTAACATGCATATAGACACTCAAATCTGTTGTCAATAATAAATCACTAACAGCTAAGTGTGTGATTTCATTTACACAGATATACAGGTACTACCAACGGTCGTCAAGAAGCCGAACACTTGACTTGCACCACCACGTCACTCTTCTCCGCTTCAGGCAAGCACGTCTCATGTGGGCAGGGCCTCGCGAAGAATTTGGGGATCTCATCCCCAGGCATAATAACGGGCAAACCACACTCTTTCCCCACTTTGTCGCTCTACAATGAAAACAAAGCATGTCAATGGGGCCGTCCCAATCTTAGCTCAAGCGATCACAAGAAACAATCTTTCATGTAGAGGCTAACATAACAGTTTATAAGACGTGCAAAGAGAAGGATTGTTGGTAGTCCGGTACTACCTTGAGATCAGGAGTTGCCTTCCCCGGGGATGATCCGCTGGAGATGACGGTATGCTGGCCCTCTTGGACGACGACAGGATGACGAGACCGGAGGATGGAGCGGAGCCTGTCCCAGTGGTAGCAGCATGAGAAGATGCCACTGAGCGAGAAGATGACGACGAGCAGGAGAGCCGTCCCAAGGGGGAACCCCAGCGTCGGCCTTGAGGAATGTGCGACGGGGATCGTCATGGATGGAGCAGGCGTCAGATCTTCAAGCCTATTCATATGCATCAGCTCAGTTGGCTGGTGTTGCTTGTGTGTAAGAGAGCCCAAAGGCTTGCATGATAAGAAGGTGGTCTTCTGACGACTGGGTCTATTTATATTCATATGTAAAGGCAGCTTACAGCTTGCAGGTACAAAGGATGATGAGAAGAGGACTGACTTGCACGGCCGGGAAGACACAACCATCCGTGGTACTGGCTAGTGCTATGGCCCACATGCACCTTCAGGTTGGCTGGTGGAAGTGCTTGATTGATGCTGATCTCACGCTATCTTTTCCAACAAAAAGAAATTGTTTAAATTAAATGAACATGTCTATAGCTTTTAGAGTGTGGCATTAAAGGTGATGAATTCATTCTCATAGAATAAAACAATCAGGTTTTCCTCAAACAAGTGTTTAAAAAGTAAAAAGTGTTCAGCTTCAAAATGAAAAAAAAAAAAAGCAAGTTGACATTGGCAATGCAACACCACATACTCATTTTCTGATCCTATTGAGTTTTAAGAGTTATAACAAATTTAACTGAGTAAAACAGTACCAGAGTGGAGTCATGGGCCCAACAAGATATATATTTTAGATCATATAAGCACAAGCCGACATACAACATTGAATCCACTGATGCAAAGGGCCCAAATGAGACGAACATCCAGCACTTTTATTATCTCAGTGTGCACCATCATAAGCCTTTTGAAAAAGTATATGCCTTTCAATAGATAAGTGCACATAGTTTAAAGTATCCTCGACGAAATCCACATGTGTACGGACGGCGCATTTGCAAAAGCTATCATAAGAATGTAGGTGCTCGTCTTTAAAATAAGGTACCCTCTAGCTAGCTATAACATTACTAAAAACTGCGGACCATATACAGGGAAAACAATTGAGAAGCTGAAAAACTGCGGAATACCATAGTTTTAGTACTATTCACTGGGGTGCCATTTACAATCTTTTTCTAGCTTAGAAGACAAAGACAAACTTTCAAATTTATACGTAACAAACAGATCAGTTCCAAACAATTTATTATCAGATGAACATTTCCCAACCAAAATAGAATCTGAAGAATGTTTTTCATTTTTCAGAAGCAGCTAATAGGTACCATATGTTTTCTAGCTAGGTTCAATGGATGATGAAGATGAGCGGCACAAGCTACCTGATTCACCTGTTTCCAACTTGGAGGTTCCCACCTGCATAAATAACGGTGGAGATGAACCCCTTTTATGGTTGCACTACCTCCTGTCGGTTAAATTTTCATGAATGTCAGTGCGCTCCTTTCCTTGAATGGATGCTCGTTCTTCACTGGTTCATGACCTGGTATATGGAATCAGCAAATATACATTCTCCACATACTTGCACAAGCAGGTCAAGGGATTTGGTACACAAAAGTAATGATGGCAACAAGCAAACTTAGTGATCGAAACAAGCATACTGCATCAAGAGGGCTACAAAATACTGTCCAGCAGCAAAAAGAATTGTGTAGACAGTTTCAACAGGGCACGTGTACGATTTGGCATAATTCAGTCCAATTTATAGAGAAAAATATAGGAAATTCATGTGGCTAAGCTAAATATCCTTAGCAGTATTACAGTTTTTGATTTTCTAGTGTCGAACGCAAACAAGATGTGTTGGAGAAGTTAGGTTCATAGAATTACTTACACAGCAACCAATAAGAAATATGTAATGGGGCCTAGCACCACTAACAATAGCGATGCATGATAGCCTGCCTACAACAGAGCTATTTGAGAGGGACCTCTCAGATAGCATGTTAGGTAAGCATCCTTCCAGGTTATTACAGTATACGTAGGAAAGGCATCACGCACTACAAAACTGCGTTCAGGAAAACAAGTATCGGATATGCACCACAGCACCAGTTAGCTTATCACACTGGATCACAATTCTCAAATGGCACATGACATGTAGTACACTACTCATATTAGTCATTTAAGTTATAGATTTTGTTTAATGTTAAAAATAATAATAATACTTCGAGTCATCACTCTAATGTCTTAACTAAAGCAGCTCAAACAGTTCTAATAATTGGGGTTTTGCAATGAATATAATGTTCCTCATTTAATGCTTTGATAGCTTGCTTAATTTGAATGTGTAAGTGCTCATATTTATTTAGTTCGGTGTGTTTTTTCTCAGCTATAAGCCTATAGGCTACAGTCAAAATATTAATGTCAATGCAACAAAGAACAAACTGATTATTCATAGATACTAAGATGATGATGGTAAAACGATTTATATCAACTGTGTTGCAGATGAATATTTCAAATTTCATAATTTTTGTGTGGGCACACCAAAGTAAACTGAAGCTAAATATTACCACAGTCCACAGGGCAAAATCAAAGAGCTAAACATACTGGTGCAGATAAATAAATAATGACTATATTTTTAAATCCTAGATATTAAACTGGCTGGTTTGATCAAAATGCAACATGAATATATCTACATTCCTATCGAAATTTATTTTGAACAGTAGGTGAGGTGGATTTAAAGTTGCAGGAAGTATATTAAGGATCTTGCTTAATCCACCTATTTTGACTAGCCCTCTTTTTATCAATTTTGTAACAGGACATGCTTTTGGTAAAGTTGCACAAAAGTTTGCATCATATGCACTAACAGCAAAAGGCTAGTAGAAGTGCCTGAGAAAGGTAAAGGTTGTTCATAGGTACACAGAAGCTGACATAAAATAATATTAATGATATTTTGTAAGAAAGAACCACAATGAATTCACTGGATGAGCGTAAATATCCATCTTAGACTCTTAGTGCATATTCTAGTTTCTAGAATGGCTGAACAAAGCAGTAAATTGAAAAACAATAATTCTGCATAGCAATTTAGAACTAAGTGGTTTTATAGAAGTGGATAGGCATCTAATGTTGAAACAGTATTAAAGAATCTCTCTGTCCACAATTCTTTTGAGTTGGAATTCCATGTATGCTAAAAGCAAGTTATAATGGCAGAAAGGAAATGGTATTGTTTACCATCAGCAAACGGAACTTTTTGCTGATAGCATAATGTTTATGATTCTGTTTCAAAGGTACAAATTTATGCAGTCAGACTGAAAATGGCATTTAAACTAGGAATAAGTCCATTTTACATACCTGAACTATCGACGAAGTTTACTTAAGCCCCCAAACTATAAAATGGTCTATTTCATATACCTCAACTATGAAAATCGGAGCAAACATCAACATATGGTGGTTTTAAATGTGGCTTTGCCATTTATAATTTGAATAACTCCATTGTTACACTTCTAAATTATTTTTTTAAGCAACGATAAAAAGGATACCACAATTCGATCCACTTCTGAATTAATTTTTAAAATATGAATGAACCTTAAAATTGTAAAAGAATATTAAAAAAATTATTGAAAAATATTCAATTATTATGAATTTCTTTGATGTTTAGGAGGTTCGTTGAACTTATTTTGAATTTTATTAATAATTTGAGGTTGTAAAATGGTTTTATTTAAATTAGAAAAAAAGCAAGACGACCTTTAAAACCACCATACATTGATGTTTGTTCTGGTTTTGATAATTGAGGTATGTGAAATGGTCCATTTTATAGTTTGGAGGGTCAAGTGGACTTTGTTGATAGTTCAGTTATGTAAATGGACTTTTTCCTTTAAACTAAAGAAGAAGATGAATGAATACGATGCCAAGAAGTTCACCATTAGCATTGGACTTCGACAATTGACACCGAGCATCGGTCTCAATTCAATATAATTTTAACTATCTAGCATAGTCATGGATGCAGGCACAGACACCTATCCAGCATCCCTAGAAACAAATTCAATGTTTCTGCAGGATTTACAGTTAAACAAATTCAATGTTTCTGCTGCAAGTACAGTCGATTCAGGGTTACAAAGTCATGTCAAATGCAACATATGACATCATTTTTTTATAGATACAGAGTTAGGACTACCTTTGACATGGACATATGACAAATGCATATCTGAATAACCTTTGTTGCGAATCTTACAGTTACATGACACTTCTCAAATGTATGCACCCTTTTTCAGAAACATTCACTGCAGTAAACAACCCAGTCAGTCCATTCATGCAAAGTAAAAGCAAGATTGTAAAAGTTATATCTTCAAGCTTGGCTAGTATAGACAACGAGGCAGTGAAAAAAAGAATTTATTGAATATGGCATTAATACCTTGACTTGCGATGTATCATCCAACTGCTTCCAGGCAATATCTGCACGCCTCGCTGCTCCATCTTCCTTCTCACCTGCTCCGCCTCTTCATGCATACCCACACCTGAATATATGTTTGCGAGTGACACAAAATTTCCTGCATTGTCGGGTTCCATTTCAAACAATGCCCTGCCTGCAACCTGTGCCAATTCCACTTCCCCGTATTTCCTGCAAGCAGCGAGAAGAGCACCCCAGGCTTTCGCGGTAACCCTAACTGGCATTGTCCGTATAACCTCAAAAGCTTCATGTAACCTTCCTGCCCGCCCCAAGACATCAACCAGGCAGGAATAATGATGTTCACGAGCCTCCACTCCATATCTCTTGGTTAGCACATGAAAATACTCCAATGCATCATCCGCGGGGCCAGCATGGCCGCAGGCCTTTAACACAGCCAGGAACATGATGCCATCAGGCCGGACATTTTGCAGCTCCATATGCCTGAAAAGCGACATGGCAACATGCGCGTGGCCATGGAATGCATAGGCAGATATAATGGAACTCCAAACAACCACATCGCGCTCCTCCACCTGGTCAAAAACCCTCCTTGCGCCCGCCAAAGAACCACAACGCCCGTATGCTTCGATGAGGGAACTGCCGAGGTGGCAGCTGGCAAGCATGGTGTGCCGTACCGAGAAGCCGTGCACCTCCCTGACCGAGGTCAACGCGCCCAGCTCCGTGCACGAGGGGACGAGCGCAAGCAGAGTGATGAGGCTGGGCCTAATGCCCATCTTCTGCATCCGTCGGTACAACTCTATGGCTTGGGCCGGATGGTCCCCTGAATCTGCGACCGCGGCGATCACAGAGTTGAAGCAGGAGGCGGTCGGGGGAACGTCCATGAGATCGAGCGCCTGCACCGCCGCGGAGACGTCTCCCGACCTGACGTGGACGGAGATCATGGCGCTCCAGACGACGGCGTTGCGGCAGGGCAATTCATCGAACAGGAGGCGGGCGGCAGCGGGGAAGGAGCAGGCGCCGTAGGAGGCGACGAGCGCGGAGGCGACGAATGGGCTGGAGAGGAGGCCGGCGCACTTGACGGCGTGGGCGTGGATGGAGGCGGCGGCGGAGGGGATGCGGAGGGCGGTGGAGGACTTGAGGGCGAGCGGGAAGGCGTAGGCGAAGGAGGGGTCGGTGAGCGGCGGGAGGTCGGGGTCGACGACCATGCAGGTGAAGAAGCCGAGCGCCTCTCGGTGGCGGCCGGCGTTGACGTGGGCGGCGAGCAGCTTGGTGACCGACGCGAGGTGTCCATGGCGGGAGGGGAAGGCCATGGCTTCGTTTAAATGGCAATGCCGGCGACGAGGGCCTCCGGCTGGTCCTTTCCACTGTGTAGAATATCCTTGGCCTGAATAGTTACAAACTAAGGCCCATTTGGAAGCTCAATTCCCGGCCAGGATCCCCCTCAATTCCCAGGGCAAAAATCCCCGTTGACCAATCCTAGGGAGATTTCCCCTGCTAGTGTTTGGGAGAGGTGGGGGAAGGGGAAATCCCACCTAATCCCTGTCAAATCCCTGGGTACAAAATAATCTACTCTCACCTCGTGGATGATTTCCCCGTCTCACTCTGCTCGTCGGCGCAACGGAGAAGGACGCCGCCGCCTCGTCCTCTCTGTCGTCCGCCCCTGCCTCCGGTATCCGCCCCGTCGCCGCGTCGTCGGCCGCAACGGAGAAGGAAGCCGCCACCTCGTCCCCTCCGCCCTTGCCTCCGGCTCCCCGCCCCTGCCTCCGGTCGCCGCCTCGGAGCCGCCGCGCTCGCCCGCCGGAGCTGCCCCGGAGCCGCCGCGCCCACCCGCCGGAGCCGCCCCTGATCTAGATGCGCCGCCGCCTGGGGCTGGAGCGGAAGACGGAGAAGGGAGGCGCCGCCTTGGCCGTCCGTGGCGAGAGGAGGAGGGCGGCGTCGCTGGCAAGAGGAGGAGGGCGCGAGGAGGAGGGCGGTGTCGCTGGCGAGAAAGCGGTGTCGCTGGCGAGAAGAGGAGGGCGGCGCCGCCTCGGCCGTAGGTGTTTCTTTGGAATAATACGTGGAATAGAAGAGGAGGAAGAAGGGAAGCAGGGGGGATAGAGATACCAGGGAAATGAAAGTACCAAAAAATCCCCTAGGGGAATTTTTTCACCAGGTTTTGCTCCCCTTTGCTCCCAAACAAAGCCTTAAAGAGCCCTCTACCAAAAAAAATAAGGGACGGATTCTTCTCCCTATGTGCTCTAACAACATTCCCTATTCAATCCCCTAAAATTGAGAATTGTTCTTCATTCTCTTATATGTAGGGATTCTATCTCCTTCCTCTATATAATTCTCTATATAGAGGATGCTGTTGAAAATGAGAAAAATATAGAGAAAGATTTTTTAGAGGAAGCCTGTAAATGAGGTTATAGGGGGCCAAATTTAGGAATCACTGTTGGAGTTATCCTAACAACTTTACGACTTGTATTTACGTTTTTAAAAACATATACTTTAAGTTTTGTTTTGAAGTTGGGTCCTAACGTTTTAAAACGCAAGTCAAATGAAATGAATCAGAATCTCAAGACTATCTCGAGAAACTCTCAAAGTTTAGTCATTTCAGCCGTTCAGATCAACTCAAAAGTACAGGGCCTAAGTCAGAAAGAAAAGTAGGCTGCCCATAACAGTACAGGCGAGGTGAACCAAACTCTCCTTTAATTGGATTTTTCATTCGAAGAGGATTGTACAAGGTTGGGCACCAAGGATCCAGAAGCAGGACTTTTCGGATACGATATTTTCCGTAGTCGTATCTGTAACCGTGTTATCCATATCCATATCCGGTTTCGAGAAAAACTCTAGAATAAGAATATGGTTTAGCCATTATCCGATCCGATCAGATCCGACCCATTTTCACCCTTAGCAGTACCCCTAGTGAATACTCCACTAGTAGAGCACCCTATAAATGGAAAAGCCTGTTTCCATAGCTAGCGTTGGAGTATTTAGGCTTCGTTCTTTTCAACTTAACACCTTAATGATTTATCTATATTTTAAAATGACATATATTCTGATTTTTTTGAGTCCATTTTTCACTATTTTGAAGGTGAATCCTAAAGCTTTAGAAAGTAAGAAAATGAATCTGAATCTCGAGACTATGTAAAAAAAACTCGAAATTCAATCATTTCAGCTGTTTAGTTATTCAGCCCAAAAGAGCAGAACCAACCTCATTTTTGTTTGGAGTTTGGATTGGGTGCTTGTCCAGGGTTAGATTAACTAAATTAATCTTTCAGTTAGGGACCTCATTTTTGTTTGGAGTTTGGATTGGGTGCTTGTTCAGGGTTAGATTAACTAAATTAATCTTTCAGTTAGATTAACTAAGGGTCTGTTTTAGGTAACTTATCTTATTTAATGTATTTAATTATCTTTAATAGCCTTTCAAGGTGAACTTAAGAGCCGGGTCCCATTGTTTCACTTGTTTTAGAGAGCTCTTAAACACGCCTGTCTGTTTTATGTAACTTATCTTATTTAACTTATTTAATTATCTTTAATAGCTTTTCAAGGTGAACTCAAGAGCCGGGTCCCATTGTTTCACTTGTTCTAGAGAGCTCTTAAACACGCCTTCCAGATTAAAAAAATCAAAAAAACTAAATTATTTGTTTTTTAAATAAAGATAAGCAAATAAGTCAAATAAGTTGTAGAGAATTGGGCCTAAATTAACCTGAGATGTCTTTTCACCACACCAATTACTTTTACGTGAAGAAATTTTCTTCCTTCACAGTTGTAATAGATTCTCTTCATTATTTTAAAAGGAATTCACCTTTTCATTCTCTTCGGGAGGAGATTTTCTCTATATCTATATGAATGCTTTTGAAGAAATGCTGTTGGAGATGATTAAAAAAAAGAATTGAGGAAAAGAATAGAAAAAATAGAAAAATAATGAAATAAAGGGAAAACGGCCCGAGGTGGTCAGGAAGATAATGGAACGAAGAGGAAACTGTCGAAGGTGGCCTAACTCTAGCTTTGCATTTCTTTTTTTTAGCTCTGAGCTAGGTACGTGACTGGAGAAACAAATCTAATATTTCCAACCTGAACTCTTTAATAACCCAGACTGTACTAGAAGAGTAATCATAACTCTGCTCTAGCTGGATCGGAGTCAGATTAACTAGTTAATCAACTCGACTATGTTAACTTTACTAATCCAGTTTATTTTACCTTGTTTGGTTGAGCTAGTGGGTTAATAGAGCCACGAGTTATCCCTCCTTTTTGCTGGCTTAGCAGCTTAGCTAGTCCTAAAGTGAAATAACATTGATCAAAACAACTTAATCCCACTTTAACTCGGACCCTTAATCCACCCATTAAACACAACCCAAACTGGGTGATTAGTTATCTCTACACCACTAGCTTAGCAAAACACTCCAAATTAATTGGATTAATCGTCAAACATAACCGGGAACCAAACACAACCCACAAACTAGGTAGAATTAGTTCTCTCTACACCACTAGCTTAGTCAAACACACCGGATTAAATGGATTAATCAACGAATGCAGGCTGGATTAAGTATATTAATTGGCAAATATAAATTTTAGAATAAGCTAGCCTAAATTACTATAGCTAGGCTAAACTAGTTAATCTAACCTCACACCAAAACGAAGAATCGTCAAAACCTCGGAGAAGAGCAACGTAATTCACGTATAAAAAACAGCTTCAAAAGCTTGGAGAAGCCAAAGTAGCTCAATTTACAGTTTTTTACTGCTCAGAGAGCGGCTAAAATTAAGTCGCACAAAACCGGCCAACATCACGCTCACAAAGCCGCTGCCAGTGGAGTTAGATGTTAATCATAGCAAAACAAGTTTCAGAAACTAGCCAACCAACCATTTTCTTTGCCCTTGTCACTTAGCAGCCTCAGATACTAGTGTCTACTAGCAATCTTTTGTTATGCACAACAACTCTTGACCTAGCCTTCCTGTATAATTAATTAATTATAGAGTATACACGAGCTTGTAATCCATGACCTTGCAATCTCAACATTCATCACACTGCCCATCATTGCACCAGGGGGTCAGGACCCACAGCACCAAACCTTGCAGCCGCGCCATTGGGTGGCCGTGCTACCACAACATTGTCATCAGCGAATAGCACCTTGATGAACGAAGGTGTCTTCAGTGGCCGTCGCCCAGTCATCCGTGGGTAAACATCTTCCAGAAAATAATACACATGGCCAGCAATCATACCCTGAAACAAATGGCAGGTGCTGGTTAGAGATCAATTCAGTTAGCCTAATTATGCTAGAGCAGGAATAATTCTTTTAGCTTGTAAAATCCTGAACCATGCTTACAACAATCGAGTAAGCAGTATCACCCAGTTATTATTGGTTGAAACCCACATCAGGTTTTGGATGGCCATCGGTTGAACAAGGAGCTGAGGGTAGGTAGGTAGGCAAAGTTTGGATGCATCTAATGGACTAACCCATGGGACAGATTGGAAATTGGGCGGTTCCACATTTCACTCTTTAACACATCTCAGCAAGCAGTGATGAATGAACAGGACCAAATGGCAGAATAAACAAGAGTTTCTAATGAGTTAGACCAACTCGAGCCTAAGCTTTACGAAAGTTTGGTCAATATGCAGATTATAGCTCACTAGCAAGAAATATTTACTGGCAACAGAAGATACTCAGAAAATGCAGATGACCCAGATCAGGGCATCCATCAACAATTCAACATACGTTTTGGCAATGCTTCTTGCACATTTCATGTGTAGGAAATGCCAAAGGAAAGCCAGGTATTCGAGGTAACCAATAACACATCAGACTAAAACAATATTCTCAGAAACATCATGCAACAAATTCGTGGCTCACAAAAACAGGACACAGGCAAAATATTCCTACAAATCCATGCTGGCAAAATTAAGCGTTCCATCAGATAGCAATTCCATATCAAGTATGACTAGTCACTAGCAGCAATATTAAAGTGCAGGGGCACTCAAATTTTCATCACTGCAGTCATGAGTCATCATTCCAAAATTCATCTGAATATGAAGAAACATACCAAAAGATCGACCCATGTGCTGCTTCCAACCAGAATAGAAAACCCCAGAAGGACCTGCAATTGAACAGAAAGCGATTTACACAGCTGTATTCTTATCTCTGGTATAAAATTGCGAGATTTTTTTCATGATTTTATTAATTTGGCCTGACAGGATACAAGGTGACCAAGCAAGACTAGGCAAGATCACTGAGAAACACAATCAGAGCTGCATAGTGTGGCAGTTTCTCTACTTTGCAGTGTTTCCTGACAATAGAATATACCATCCTGTACTACGCAACTATGCAAGACATGGCCAAACATCTCCCTAGTGTTACGGTTAAGAACACGACACATAATGTATTACATACCAATTGTGAGGTTCAGTGAGGGCCAGATTTTGCCAGCTTGGTACAGGAGCCTACCAATTTGACCCAATCATTGTAAAATTTCTCTATCTGAAGCTATTTGCATTACAAACTTCTTTCATGAATTCATGTCAAAACATAAATCGTTATTCTAAATTTCCTCTGCAAATGCATCACACACATTTTACCATATACAAGTATTCATGCATCGGTGAATATCCTACATACTCCATCCAGGATCCATTCCATGTCAACTAAATGAATAAGTAGTTACACCTTGACTCATCTAGAACAAAGGACTTCCACAGAAAAGAAAGGACTACAGCCTACAGGTCTTCTCCCAAGAAATTCCTGTGGACTCTCAATGAAATAGGCACACCTTTTTATTGTGCTAGTATCTAGAGTTACTTATACTGTGAAGCAGTGTGTATTTCATCATGAACGAAAGAAAAAATATTTGAAGCCAATTTTGCATAAATCCCAGAATAGTCCAGTACACATGCACATTCCACTAAGCATTGGCTGAATTTGCCATATATAAGAATATATGTAGCGTTCTATTAGTCTATTACATATCTCATATTTTGTGAATCAGCATCAGTGCATGAAAAAAGTTAATTCCATGGGAGTAATGCCACCAAAGAAGTCATTTAAGATGAGCATCATGTGAACAGAGGTAATGATGCAGTATTCAGAATAGGAAACAGAGGAATACTTACCCAAGGTAAGTAGGCCGCAGTAAAGGTGAACAAGCCCAAGAAGCTCATGTGAATGAAAGGATTGTGCTTGCTCCAGACATAAACCTGCCATGCCATATCAAATGTATTATTGCCTTACTGGTGATCTCACTCAGGCAACCAAGAAAGACTGGTTTCAAATCCTACTATGGAAATGGGAACTTCTATAAAAATAGTAAATGCTTGAACTTAAATCATACCATCATAAACGTCAATGAATTGCTCAGGAACAGAATTCTGGCAAATGTCTCTGAAATGTAGGGTATCATCCCACCAATCAGAACGATGCCAGTTAGGACAGTAGCGCCAAACAAGAGCATGTAGAAAAAGTCTGCAGTTCTTCCTCTGAATGAGTTTTCCTCAAGAAGTTTGCAGTATCGAGCCAGAAAAAACATGTGGAACAGAAAATCCAAATCTGGAAATAATCAAACAAGAATAACAGGATTCAATAATAAGAGTAAAGGGTTTGAACTATGTATACAGCTTAATTACATGATGAGTCATGACAGTAACTAAAGGTATGAAAGTTGATAAGTGCAGCATACATAAAAGTGTAACAAGGAAGGAACATGTAAGCATTTTCAGAGTGTTACATATACATAAATTAGCAACATGGGTATTCAATAGTAAATCAATGTTAGGTTCTTTCCACATTCATCACTGAGTTATGATACTATGGAATCGTCATATGGCTGGAATCCACATTCTACTGTTTTTTCTCGATACATTAACTGCATATGGCAGGAGTACACATTCAGTCACAAATTGTGGTATAGTTAAGGAAAAAGTCTACTTCACCACCTTAAACTATTGCCCTCAGTGCACTTAACCCCCTAACTTGGAAAACCAAGTATTCAATCACCAAACTTGGGAAAACAGGTATTCAACACGCAGAAGTATTTAAACTGGTGCAGTTAACCCCCTATAGGTGGTTTTCCTAAGCGGTATTGCCATGTGGGCTGTCCACATGGGTATTCCATATAGACCACATGTGTTTTTTCCTTTTAAAATGATTGTTTTCAACTAAATCCCACCTGTCATCCCGTTCTTCTCTTTTCCCTTCCCTTTTCACTGTCTACCAGAGACACAGAACAAGCCGTCAATGTGGCCACGACGGCATCAAGTATAGTGAGGTCACCAGCGGTGTGGGTATCCAGGTCGGAGCAGCCCACTGTGAAAGGAGGGCAATGGCGGCTTGCTGAGCTGCTGAGAGAGAGGTCCCAGGAGAAAAGGGGGGAGAGACAAGGAGGAATGAGCTGTCCAGCCAGCCACAGTCATGCGTTCTGCTAGGGCTCGAGGGATTTCTCCCCTCCTATTGTTTTAGCCCAATGATGAAGCTAAGGAGGGAGAGTAAAAAAGCAGCAGAAAGCAATGGCGGCCGACTGGCAGCAACATGAGGGAGCCGTCCAGCGCGGCTACACAGCAGCAGAGGCCTGCCTGGTGATAACGCTCACCAAAGGTAGCAGCACCTAACCACAATGATGGGAGAAGACAATGATGGCGGCCTTTGTTGCAATAGGAGACCAAACTCAATGGAGCTAGTCAACTTTAGAGGTGGCAGGCACAGTTGAGCAGCTAGATCAGAGACGAAAGCGGAGAAGCGCAGCGACACTTCTTCTGGTCATGCTCTGCTCTGTGTTGTCTGGTTGGCTCCATATAAGTGAGTGAATGAGAGATAGATACCAGAAGGAACAAGAAAATCCATGGACACTAATGTGGAAAGAAGAGCATATTTGAAGCCAAATAATCTCAAGTACACCATGCAAATCAAGGATCTTGCAGAATAGGTTAGTCGGAGAGAGATGAGGAAGGATGGACTGTGCTTTGGTGGGAAGAGAGAAGAAGGGAGAAGGCTAGATGGAGGGCTAGGGAGGAAGAAGAGGGAGAGGGGAAGAGAGAGGGGATGCCGTGTGGGTCCTACAGCTAGAAAATCAATTAAGAAAGTAAAATGTCACACGTGTAGACTGTGTGGAAAAATTACCTTCGTCTGTGTGGACATCTCACGTGGCAGCACCACTTAGGAGTTAGGACTACCACAGGGGGTTCTGTGCACTGGTTTGGGTGTAGAATACCTGGTTTTTCAGATTGAGGGGTTAAGTGCACCGAGTGCAATAGTTTCGAGGGGTGAAGTAGACCTTTTCCTATGGTTAATTCAATGAAGATCTATGAGGATCATAAGTAGGTACAAAGAGCTGTCAAACATTAAGTTTGAAATTCATCCTTGTCCTAACTAAAAATTGCACACTGTGTACAGTGTACACTGCTTCACATGTTTTGATAAGGTGTACCACCTAAAGCAGTCCAAACACAATTTTGCTTCACCCAAATCATATGCTCAAGCTGTGATAAAGCCATAAATAATGTTAATGGTTAGGCATTTCTATTTTTGTATGTTTCTTTAGACAATTAAGACCAATGGTATTAAACCAGGTACTATAGAAAAAGTTGGATCTAAGTAAAGCCCCTTCCAACTTTTCAAGAAATGAGAAATCTAACTGATGAAGTGCACGACATCGGGAATTCTAACAGTCATTTTCTATACACCAGCGGACCAGTTAACAGCCTAACACAATAGGACAAGATAAACTAGGCTACAGCCATTTCATTCCGAATTATCAATAGTGCATACATGGACAAGATAAACTAGGTTGCTTCCATTTTCATTCCAAGTTGTCATTAATTCATACATGGACAAGACAAAATAGAACGGGTCTATTTTCAATTTTTCATACTACGCATACATCGACAAGATTAAATAGAACCTGTTGTTATGTATACACGGAAAAGATTGGATTTGGTCTTTATAGACAAGATAAACTAGGTCGCGTCCATTTTCACTCCAAATTGTCATTATGCATACATGGACAGAATAAACCCGACCACATCCGTTTTCATTCCAAACTGTCATTATGCACACACCACACATAGCTCCCCGAAACATAAGGTGACAGCAACCGAGCAGCGCGTAAGCGCACGACCATTCCTCAACGGGTGTCATATGCACAATAATTGCGTTATAAATTTCTAATATCTCCATATGCTGCAGGCTGTAGCTAACGCCTCACCAGAAACTATTTTTTATAATATAAAACAAATGAATCCCCTGGTAGCTTTTTGTGGCAAATGGAGTAACATGAACTCAACGAATCTACACACTATCGTTAACTGTTTGGAAACTAGTAACCTGAGGGCCCTCATTGATTACCGCTTGCACTTGCGGACTTACGACTACAAGCACATACCCATCTTGCGGAAGTAGAGGAAGTTGGTGACGAGGCGCCAGATCTCGTACTGCTGCACCACCAGCTTGGGGTTCAGGTAGAGGTGGTACGGCGAGATGACCTGCGCAGGCGAGGCATTCTGTCCTCAGCACACGAGCCACAAACGCTCCGAGCGGGCACCCGGATCACGCGACTGGAGATCCTGGCAACATAAGGGGGGATCGCATAGGGAAGAGATGTGGGGGGCAGGAGAGGAGGAGACCTCGAGCGTGCAGCCGACGGTGGTGACGACGGCGGCGGTGAGGTAGGAGCGCGTGATGATGGGCATCTGCCGGTACCACTCCTCCACCGCCTGCGCCATCTCCGGCGAGACCCTCCCTCCTCCGCGTAAACCCTAATCGGCCCGAATCGCTGATCAAATCGAAGCGGAGGAGAGAGAGAGAGAGAGAGAGAGAGAGAGGAGAGGATGAGAAGGGGAGAAGAGAGAGGGGGGTGGGTTGCTGCGTGTGCGTTGTCCTGATCTTTTCCAATGGGCAATGGCTGCGTGCTCGCGCCACTGACACGTGGCCCCGTGGAGGAATCTGTGGGCCGGGCCGCTCGTGACGTGGTATCTCCCAATGGGATGGCGACACGTCGGATAACGGTACGGCGGTCGACGGCGGCCTCGCCGCCGCTCGTCGTTTTCGCGTCCATGCTCTTGATGATCGGCGGGGTAGCGATCTGGGCACGTATTCTTGGTTTTTTGTCCCCATAATCCCATTGTTAATAATAAAATATTTTGTAAACCATTGACGTGCTCCCTCTGATTTTTTTACAGGGTGTATTATTCCAAGCTCATTCCCTGCGTTTCCACGGGTTTCAACAGAGTTCTGATTTCCAACTATAGCCCTCGTTTGCTTAGCACCATTGGCCAGATAAGGAGAGAATTAAATGCATGAAGTCTCTCGAGTTTCAACGGCTGAACAGCTTAATGACTAAAATGACTGAACTTCGAGAGCTTCTCGAAATTCAGATCCATTTCATTTGACTTGCTTTTTAAAAGCGTTAGGACCCACCTTCAAACCAGCGAAAAACGGACTCAAAAAACTCAAAACATATGTCTTAGATAAGTCGTTGTTTATTGTTCGAAAGAAGCTGGACCTAAGGCCATGTTCTTTCGAAATTGATCCGAAGCAATTGAAGCAATTGAAATGGTGAACTTCGAGAGCTTCTCGAGATAATCTCGAGATTCGAATCCATTTCATTTGACTTGTTTTTTAAAGCGTTAGAACACACCTTCAAAACAGCAAAAAAACGGACTCAAAAAACACAAAACATATGTCTTTTTAAAACGTAGATAAATCGTTAAGCCGTTAAGCTGAAAAGAACCGGGCCTAAATCTCTCCACCTTCTTCGGCTGAAATGCTCACAACATCTCTTCTCTTCATCTTCTTCACCGTTTCTTTGAGCAGGTCAAATTCTATAAAATTGGAGTTCTAGCACTAACCATCGCAAAGGTAAAGAAAAGTTGCTCTGCATCTTCACAGACATGTCCATTTCACCGAACTTGCTGCTAAGCAACAGCCATGCATGGTAAAAAAATGGCTCCATGCACACGGGAGAGAAGATTTAACATGCATGCTACTGTTGGGAAGCCGTCACTTGACCAGATCGATGCTTCACCTCCCTGCGAATAAGGCACATAGAATTGAGGTGCATGCTTCCATTGATTTTTCATGAGGATAGTCCGGTCATTTCACCTGGTTGATTTCTGAACTTTCAATGCACCTTAATCTTCGCGCTGAGCTGAAATACGCCCTATATTTTAAAACAGAGGGAGGACATGATTTCAAAAATAGAAATATGAACTTTTTACTACATCTACAGCTCATAATAGTAACAACATACGCTATCACCGCTGAACCCCACCTATCATATACTCTTCTTCCTCCTCCCAATACTTCCCTTCCCTCACATCTGCTGATAGGCCTCTACCAAGCGCCCAGACCAGGACTTCATAAAAGGTCATTGCACAGCCTCTCCTCATTCGCGGCCAAGCCTTCGGTAAGGTCGTCACACCGTATCACCCTTGGACAAGTTGTCGTGTCGTCCCCGGCTAGGACGCCACGCCCACCTGCCTCCTTGTCGAGACCTCGCGCGGCCCATGCCAAGGCAAGGGCAATAGCGGCAGCTCCCTAGCCGGAGAGGGAGGAGGAGGGTGTCAATGATCAAACCATATAGTATATTTTTAGTATAATGGGGATAGCACTTTGAACAATAATGCCACCATCCCAAATGGAGGGTAGCCTTATATTTATAGTCTGAACATGCTATTGAAAAAAAATTACATGGATGATTACAAGGATGTCCTTGCTTTTGCCGTAGGAACCAAGGTGTTACGTCATGGAGCATTGCCCCTCGCTATTCCTTTGAGCGTACTTGAAGCAGAATCTATTCTTCCCGGAGTCTAGAACTTGATAGTAGTCTTCGCTTTTATATGGGTTAGGCTTCTTCACCCCTTATGCTCCAATTTGGAACCTCGCTCGACCTACATTTGTGGGCACTACTTAAAAAGGGAAATCAGTTAGATGCCGAGGCTTGAAGACCGCTATACACCCTTCGATTCACACACTTGAATGGACCTCACATGGACGAGCTATTTCATCCTTCTATAGCCTAGGACGAAGCCTACTGGCCTAACTGTTGCCCTCGCAACATCTTGCTCTCTACCCTCGGAGGTTACAATAGATAGTTTCTTGAAATCAATCTGTGTTGAGCTGGGTCTAGACTACAAGCTCGTTCGGTCCCCAAGGGGGAGACGAAGCCAACTCCGACCAAGAACGAAGCCCTTTTTCAGTTTGCTTTTTCGACATTGGACTTCACATCACCACTTTGATACTTCGCCTTTACGACATTGAACTCTGCCGATGTTGTGAGACCATGCGGAGCTCACCCTTGTGTGATGAACATTGTTGGGATTATGCCCAACGACAATCATAGGATACATATGATGTAGTCTCATGGATGAAACGAACCACATATGATGTGAATATTCTAGACCACATATGACATGGGCCTTGGATCTTATTGGGCCTTTAGTGTAGAGACCCACCGTGAAGCGCTATATAAAGGAGGATGAGACGCTTCCCTCTATACTGAAACCTCTAGCTCGTCGGTACGCCGGTGCTAGCACACCACATGTTGGCGGATTCCAATCCGTGTAGATACTGTGATGCGAACCTAAGAAAATGACACGATCAACTCATTAATAGATTTTGGACATTATTTTGTTTCATCGATTTTCGTTGATACAGAAAGAATTTCGGGGTGAGACTAGATCCATTGGAATACTTGTATCGTCAGGAATCAGTTGGGTCCGGTGTGTGAGCCCAAGAGGGGCTTGTATCGGGTATATACGAAGAATATTCCGAGGAATATGTGTGGCATATTCTTGTGTCGGAGGGTTATGTGTGTGGACAAATCTCTGCCACTTAGATGATATTTAAGGGTGGAGGGTAGTTGACCTGCAAGCCATGCCACTTGAGGCCACTTGTGCTAGTTGGGGCTGAATTTTTGGTATGTTTGTGGTGCACTTATGATCGTTTTTCCCACCTTGGTGTGGTTTTGTAAATCCCAAATCTTTGCGGCAGAATTCACCAAATGTTCATCCAAATTCCTGTCTAGTTGTGCCTTTTCGATTTTGTTGCTTTGAAGTTCTTATTTAGAACTTGTTTGTTTGCCCCCTCTTTTTATATACGATGCTGATCTATGATGTGTTGAGGTTGCATATATGAATTGGGATTCCTTTGCAACCATATAAAAGGCTAGAGATCAAGTTCTTGGCTATGTTGCAAATTTGTCTATAATTTTTTTTTCACGCAGCAGCCACTGTTTAATTTTTAAAACATTTTATAAAACTCATTTATGGGTTCTTCCACCTAGAGAATGTGCACAACTCAAATGACCACCTATGGTAAAAATATGGAGTTCATTGGTTGCAATGTTTGGGAGCTATGAGCTAAATACCCAACCCTTAAAATCTTTACGCGATGTTCGTGCATACCTAATTGCAAGAATTTTTGTGATTTTTTTGTGAGACTTTTAGATCTTAAATTTTGAGGGTTTCTGCAGGACTTATCGATATTCTGGAGAAAAATTCTCATGTTTTTTGGAGTATAGGAAAGACAACAACCACTAGTTTGAGCAAAGACAATTTCTTAAAAATTCTAATTTTGTTTTTCTGAAAATGGCTTTGATCGTTTGGCTTGTTCTCTTTTGCCAAAGTCCCTTCTATGTTGATTCTTTTTTTTTTAACATTTAAACAACCAATATTGTGACTCAAAATTCACAAAAAATACAATGGATTAAATCCATAGGGGTTTATATAGTTGTTTGTTGTTCATGTTTTGAGTAGGGTGGTGGATTCAAGGAGCACCGATCCGAATAAATTCTTCAAAGCTCCTATTCACCCCACTCGCCATAACTTGGTTCCACAAGTGTGCTACCAATGCCCCTGTACGAATTAGCATCTTTGAGTGGTCGCTGTGCTCTCACGGAGTTGAGCCCTCTACTCAAGTTTTTGCCCACATTCATAGGCTCAGTGCCAGCCGAAGAAGAAGAGGGACAAAGCAAGCTACTATGGCTATATGAGTTTTCAAAGCTTAAAGCTAATATGATTGTACCCCTCCAGTCCCATAATACTTGTCGTTTTACCTTTGTCCTCTATTTAGATTATGTACATAAAAACCGTACATATAAATTCGTCTTCAAAAATACTTTCACAATATCATATTTTTGTATATTTTGTAAATATATTTTATTAGTAATTGATGTTCAAAGTTGCATTTTAAAAACCGTATCAATGTCCAAAACGATAAGTATTATGGAACCGGAGGAGCATAAGTTTTCAACCTTGTAAAGTTCCTATCCGAATCACCCAGAATCGGTGGAAAAGCAAGGAGAACCGGAGGTGGATTTTTTTTCCATACATGCCATTATAAAGTTCAATTTCTTCGGTTTTGTCATTACAAAACGCATATTGTTTTTAATGCCATTATTTTTATAACTATCCATCATAGATGCCATTGCGAGGATTTTTGGGGGATTTACGACGTATACAAAACTAAAATACGACCAAATACGCTTATAACGTGTGGGCCTCGAGTGTCATCCTCTTATCTTCTTCTTCTTCTTCTTCCTCCTCCTTCCTCCACCTTCTTCT
Source organism: Raddia guianensis (assembly GCA_036346415.1). Lineage (NCBI taxonomy): Eukaryota > Viridiplantae > Streptophyta > Magnoliopsida > Poales > Poaceae > Raddia > Raddia guianensis. The sequence goes on from CM070536.1 coordinate 59,320,101, forward strand.
TCCTCCCGCCATGCAGCTCCTCGCCGGTTGCCGCCCCTCCACCTCACCGATGCTCTAGGCCGAGCCGTCGTCCGCCATTGCGAGCTCGTCGTCGGCCGCCGTCGCTGCGATGAGATCGTCGCCCATTCTTGTCAAGACGGAACTCGCACCGCCGCCGCCATGCGCGTGAGCTCCGCCGTTGCCGCTGGCGCCGGGCATGCTGAGGATGCACGTGAGGGAAGGAGGAGAGGAGGAAGAAAGGGGCAGAGGATGACATGCGGGCCACACATGTCATATGCGTATTTCCACCGTATTTGAATCTCGTATATGTTGGAAAAGTTTAAAAATTCTAAAGAATGGCACGAGTGAAGTATTGTTCCAAAAAGAATGCACGTAAAATAATATGCGTTTTGTAATAACAAAACCAAAAAAATGATGACTTGTAATGGCATATATGAAAAAAAATTCCAATTATTATATATGAGTCGGTGATCCTCTATGCATTCGTGTGTTTCTCGAAGCGTCCGCGCGGTGCCGAAATTTTTTGAACTCGCGAGCAAGTCTCCTCATCTCCTCTCGGCTCTCGCATTGCCGACCGCACCACCGCACCTCCCATTTCCAGCTTGCGGCGGCCGCCCGGAAGAGCCGGAGGAGACATGGCCGGGAAGAAGCACGCCGTCATAAACCCCCGTGCCTCTCCCTCCGCGCACAGCAACGGCAGCGCCACCGCCTCCAACTCCAAGCGCCTGCCTAAGGTGCCCTCTGCCTCACCCTCCGGTGCTCCCAAACCCCGCAAAAGCCCCAAGCCGGCGCCGGCGACCACGAAGGGCAAGCGCCGCAAGACGGATCCGCAGGTGGGAGACAAGCGCAAGAAGCCGCAGGCGTCGGGCCAGGCGGCGACGCCCACCAAGAAGGCGAAGCGCGTCCGCGACGACCCGGGACCCAAACCCCAGAAGCACAAGGTAGCCAAACGCGAGAAGAAGGAAGCGTCCGGCGGGGCGGAAAAGCCCGCGCCGCCGGTCTCCACGCCCTCAAAGAAGCAGGCGGCGTCCGGCGGATCGGAGAAGCCCGCGGCCACGCCCACGAAAAAGCATCAGGCGTCCGGCGGAGCGGGGAAGACCACTCCCGGTAAGAGGAAGCGCGGCGGCGCGGAGACCCAAAAGGAGGCGAAAAGCGCCAGTAGAGCGTCCGGCCAAGCGGCGAAGCGGAAGGACAAGGCGGTGGCGGGTGCCGGCCAGGGCTCGTGCAGCTTCCCGATGAGGCGGGTGCAGCTTCTAATGCGGGCCGAGGACGCCGGCATCCGCCCTTCCAGTGAGGCTGTCTTCCTCATCAACAAGGCCTCGGTATAATCCCCTCACAACATTTCTTCACTTCTGCTCTTATGAGATGATTCCTGTTAGCAAATAGATGAAATTGGAGAATTGACGCTTCGTGTTATTCTATCACGATTTAGGATGGAATTTAGCTCAGCTACTGAGATTTCTCTTGGGATGCCATCATCATCATCATCCACAAGGCCTTCAATGGTTGTCTGAGATCCGCAAGGCTTGCTTTTGGGTTCAGCTAACCAAATTTCTGCAAAGAAGTATTGGCTACTTCTTCTGCTATCAAACTGATCTTAGGGGATCTGTGAGGGGAATTTTTAAGTTGTGTTGGCAGTAAATTCTTCAGCCTAGTATTTCATGTCTTAAGTGGTTTGCTCCATTTGAGGAGCAATGGAATTATCCAGAGTCTAGAGAGAATACTGTTAGGTTGTGCTTTGTTCAGGATTCTAAAGGGCGGGTTAGAGGCTCATTTCTTTTTTTTTAAAAAAAATCTCTATGGGAAACTTTAGTTTAAAAATATATCATGTAAACTTTGTTTACCCATAGAAGAAAACAAGACTGTTCATAATTTACAAAATAATTTGCAAGTTGCCTCATAAGACACCTAGTTCCTCGCAGATGTATGTTGACAATAATTATTAGCTTGACTAGCTTATCTGATGATGAGAATTTAGATGACATCATTTGATGCAAATTTTTATTTGTGGTATTTTGATAAACTAAACTGAGCTATCCCATGAAGTGATGCCCCGGTCAGGAAAGTTCATGGGATGGAGTTTTGGTGGTTTGTCTTTATGCAGGTAGGTAGGGAGTCAATGAGGCATAAATGTGACAAGAAAATTGGCTCAAAGGAAATAAGAGAGGGTCTTCGAACATCTGAAAAAGAAATTGCTTTCTTTGCTATTTTGTAATACTTAAAATTTCTTGTGGGGAAAATTCGTTTATTAGCTGTGTTCCAAGTCCCAACCTGCAATCCTTTATCAATGCCATTCATTTGGGAATGCCTATTAGTACATCATGCTTAAACGATTGCACTGTCTTCTGAAAATCTGAACTTTATAGTGTCCTTACTTGGGTTACTTATACCTGTAATTTCAGGAGCTGTTCTTGGAGATATTTGCAGAGGATGCTTATCACAATACCCTGAAGGAACATAAGAAATCAATCATTTATGAAAACCTTTGTAAGTACGTCTATCCTTCCTTGTCATTTTTAATTTCTTTATTGGCTATGCTGTGAAGTCCATTTGTGTTGGAATGCAAAAATCGAGCATATATTTATATATGAGTGGAACAGAAATGCAAAGGCATAATAATACACACACTCAGATCGGGAAAAAGACATGTTTGCATGTTCTACAAGGTTGCATCAATAACAAAAGTTCTGAAAAATGACTTTTTTAAAGAAACAGAAATAAGAAAAAATGTCTTTGCTCCTCACCCCTAACCATTGAAGGCTTCCAATATCTTGCTATGTGAAATTGTGAATCTCGCCCATATTTGTTGTATTCGGTACCAGTGAATTTTAAAAAGATATTACAATATCTATATTACCTTGCTCTTTTTTTTAATCTTCTTTGCCATAGTATAAAATTTTCAATGTCTGCTCTGGTTCTTAACGGCTTTCATTGATTTACTGTGTTCAGTTAGTATATTGTATTATTGTATCCCAAATTGCGGTGTAGAGGTCCTTGATTAAATTCTTGTTTACCACTTATCAGTAACCTAAATTTATCATGACTGCATTAGCATTACATTAAAATTGGACTGTTGTTGGATTTATTTCTAATGAACTCAATCCCCCAAGATCAGCTGTTGTGGAAAAACATAATCTCATAAAACATGCTTTTTGCATCTCACGGGATCTGTGAGTTGCTAATGGTTATTTGAGATAGGAAAAAGTGTCGATTTGGTCCCTCAACTATACCCGTCGGACCACTTTGGTCCTTGAACAGTAATATCAGACTTGTCAGGTCCTTGAACTTTTAAAACCAGACTTAGCTAATCCTTTGACCGGTCAAAATGATGGTTTTAGGCGGAGTGACAGCTTACGTGGCGTATCTAGCATACTTTTGTTGATGTAGCAGCCATGTGGTAACGATGTGGCAGTCCTATATGGCGTCCACGTAGAAGAAATCTGCTATATCAGCGTAAGTGAAAACCTCAAAACCACCGTTTTGACCGGTCAAAGGACTAGCCAAGTCCGGTTTTGAGAGTTGAAGGATCTAACAAGTCCGGTTTTGTGTTCAGGGACCAAAGTGGTCCGATGGGTATAGTTGGGGGACCAAATCGGCACTTTTTTCCTTTGAGATAAATGTGTATATCTGGGTTCTTTGTTCTGTTTTTCCCAATTGCAGTGACTTTGGGTCATAAGTTGCCTTCTTTGCTGTGTGTTTTGTTCTTACTGTATCTCACATCATCTTCTGTCATTTGTTTTTCAGCAACCGCAGTGTGCAACCAGAAAAAATACAAGTTTCTATCAGGTCAAAGTTTTATCCCTATCGCCTCGTTGTTTAAATATTAGAAATATTTGTTTATTGGCAAACACTGGTCACACTTTGGACGTAGTTGTATAGCAAGATAACTACTGACGATACATTTCTGTATATTCGTCCCCAGATTTTGTTCCACAGAAAGTTGCAGCCGGCGATGCTTTGAAGGCAAGCCTGAAGGAATCGTAATTGGCTACTAGTAGTACTTACGATATGAGGCATGCTAGGTTTTTCTTTCGCCTTTTTATGAAGGAGATATGCAGTATGCACGGCTGAAATTGCACTTGCATATAGGTTGGCACGACAGATGACCGAGTTTAGGTTTGGAGATTTTTCAGCCATTATCTCCTGGGATCTGTACTATGTTCTGTAATTGGCCGTATGTCTCTAGTACAACGAATTCACCGGTGCGTATTGTTGCAACTTGCAAGTGAGTGAAGGCGACTAGCGAGACGCTTATCTCTAAAGAGAAAAAAAGGGTGTTTCACCGGATCTTTTGTTTTGAATTATTATGTCAAACTCGTGGATTTTGCAAGGTATGTTGGCTCTAGCATTGAGAAAAAAAGGGGATTACAAGGGGTTTGGAAGAGCGAGAAGTTATACTGACGAGGAAATAGATCTTGAATTTTTGGTGAGATGGGTAGATTCGGTGTCACGAGTCACGACGACCTTGATGGCTTGGCTATCAACCATATAGGTATTGGAACTCGACGATCGTTAGACCATCATGTGAAGCATTATCAATTGTGCCACAAACATGATCGATCTGATCTTTGGAGCTACTAAAGAACAATAAAAAAACAATGGTAAAATCAATCTAAAATTGTATATATGAACAAGCACATGAGTTGCGGTTTTGAACTCGATTTGATTGGTCTAGTTGACACAAGTGAATTCATGGCTGTTTTAAGTTCAACACACGTGAAAAACTAGATTAAATAAAACACATGAAAGAACAAGGGTGGCGGTCATAAGTAGATGATGTATGATGGCTAGAGGGAGCGTGCTAGCTAGGGTGGGGCACATCCCCACGCAATCCTAGGTGTGCATGGGTTTTGGGCTCAAAATTGAGGTGGCGTAGCACATGATAGATTTGATCCGCTTGATTGTTTCATTGATTCCCATTGATTTCGGATGAATTTGGAGGTGAGGTTAGATAATTGGAAAGCTTACCTTGAAAGATTTCGTAGAGTGCTTAGTTGTCTTATTTGGACGTTGTATGTGGTTTGGGCGTCCATCTGAGTGCAGGTTAGTCACAAATGGCCAAGCTAGGCTTCCGGAGAAGTTGGGCTTGCTCTTGGGCTTACTTGGCCATGGGAGACGGTTTTGGACCTTGATAGTGGCATGCTCAAGCCTTCCCCATTGATGCCTATCGATGCCTTGAACGGTGTGGCCAAAGGATTCAAGTTCACCGGTTGTTCTTCTCATCCTTTTAGCAACATGGTCGACATAGTGGACGTGATCAACGTATTGACCGTAGTCTTGGTTGACGTAATGGACGTGATCACCATAGCGGCTGCCATGGAAGTAAAGACATGTTCGTATCCTTGATCATGGTGTCCTCATCGAATACTCCGAAGGCATCAGATGATGCCCGAATCGGTCGCCTTTCACCGGCGAGCCGTTGGCCCAGCATACAACATGCACTAGACCCACTCTCATTTGTCCAAACCAAGCAGCGTCTATTTCATAGTGTCTAAATTACATAAAACAAATTTTATAATACGTCTAAAATTTTGAGCAACCCATTTTTTATTTTTATTTTTTATAATTCACCAATTTTTGTATTTTATATTTTTTAGTTTTAAATTTTTTGTTCTAATATGTTTTAAATATTGATCCACTCTCAGCCCCCCAAACAAGCGACAACTAAGGCCTTGTTTTTAGTTTAAATTAACTAATTAAATAAAAATTTGTTATTTTTTACGAGATAAACTATGTAGTAATTTGTAGTATTTTTTTTGGGTTTTAAACAGTCCTTGTTAGAGTTACTATTTTTTTAAAAAATTTTGACTCTCGAAGACCTCTCCCGAGGAGTGACGACTTTTTTAATTAAAACTTTCAGCAACTTTAAGCAGAAACAAGGCCTAACCAGCTAGCATTAGTCGATTTTCAGTTGATTTCAAACTTGTTAGTTTTATATATACTTCATACAATGTCCAAATTACATAAAACAAAATTTATAATTCATCTAAAATTCTAAGCAATCCAATTTTTAATTTTTCTTTAGGTATTTTTATAATTTATTACTAGTTTTTTGTATTTTATAATTCATTGTTTGGTTTTTAATGTTTTTTTGTTCTAATATGTTTTAAATAATTAGATTCAAAATGTTTTGTATTTCTAAAATTTATTATTTTCTAAGTTTTATGATTTTTTAAGTATTAGAACATTTAAAACATTCAATTGGCAACAAACCAAACATACCACCTATCTTGTCATAATTTGACAACCTTCAATTGAATTTGATTCAAACAGCAAAAAAAAATATGAATAAATTGTCATAGCGTATTTGAATGGTCATGATTGATAACGCCATTGAGAGTCATAAACCAAACATACCATGTCTAAACTAATAGGACAGTTGTGGTACTATAAGTCTTAAGGTATCCTTTTGGAGCTGAGAAGCAAAGTACGAGTAGTATTAGAGCAAATGAATATAATACAAAAACAAGTGTTGGTTTTATACCATGATGATAAATCTGGCAGAGCATCATCAACAACATCTCTAAATTTTGATCTCTATATCGTATCTTCGAACACTATTCACTACAGGAGGCGGCAACAGTTTCGACGGCCCAAGCCGTCGATAAAAATACAAGAACCGTCGAGTTCCCTCTGTGTCGATAGCCAGCCGTCGAGAAAAGGCCGTCGAGTTAAGGTCGTCGAGAGAGGAGACTAGTATCGACGGCCAGGCCGTCGAGACAACTAGTACCGACGGCAAGAGCAAAGCCCGTCGAGACAGGCAACGGGGACGCCGTCAGCGACACGGTTGGCACTGTCTCGACCGCCGCTAAAAGGCCGTCGATAACGTTAAGCGTGGGACCTGATTCGTTGTCTAGTGGGTGACGTGGACCAAAATGGTTCTCGACGTGACAATAGATAGGCGGTCACATGAGGACCGATCGCTGCGAAGATCGACGGCCGGTCTGAAGCCGTCGATACATATAAAAACAGGAAAAAAAATTCTTTATTTTGTAAAAAAAACAGATTCTCGCGATCGCCACGGTGCCCCAAAGAAGAGCCGACAAAGACAGACTGCATACCCAAAATACCCCACAATGCATATATATATCCCTCATCGCATATTTACGACCACAATTCATTCCAACCAAACATCGAAACCACAAAAAACACAAAATAAACATTTGCACACATCCACAAGCACATATATCGCATATCGAAGTCCACAAGCTATCATATAACAAATATAAGACAAAATTTGCAACTGAAAGTATCAAAGTCTAAAGTAAAGATAGCTAGCTACTGATCAGGACGAGGATCGGTCTCCGGTGGGTTCTCTGGGCGATTAGGCGGTGGGTGAGCAGCATGGGCGCTCAGAAGAGGTCGGTGACCAGGTTGGGATTTTCTGGCTCACCGATGTGTCTCCTCCTCCCGCCACGGATCTCAAAGATGAGCCGCTGAACCGAACCCTACATGTGTATAAAACAGTTGGTTATTAGTTCGTTACGTTTAAACGATTCGAAATATGAGTTAATGACTTACCGCCTCCGTAACCTACGGCAAGCCACCATGTGGGCGAGCTGGGCTCCCGTATTCCCCTGGTGGAGTAGTCTGGCTGCCGTAAGGGGTGTAGGGAGCCGGTGTCCATCCACCGCGAAACGGTGGCGGACCCCCGTAGAAGGTCGGACCGGCAGCAGTACCACTGGGACCAGCCTAAAATTTTATGAACATCTAACTTGTGAATGAATTTGTAATAAACGACATGTAGATAGATATTAAAGGTTTTACAACAATACCCCGCCCAGTCGAGAGAGAGACTCCAGATAGGCGAACCTCTGCTCGAACTCATATCGTTGCCTCGCCATCTCCGCCTCCTGCCTCTGTCTAGCTTCTTCTTGGGTCCTCAGGCTCTCCCTCAGTGCCTGCATCATCTGTCTGCTCTCCTCCTTCTCCCGCTCCCTCTCCTCTCTCTCCCGCTGCCTCTCCCTCTCAATCCGGGCCTCGAAGGCGCGTCGGCTCTCCGTTTGAGAGTGGGAAGCCCTCACCTGAGGCATGTAATCCTCCGACCTATAACAAATCAATATTAGTTGTTACAAAATATGATCTAAAGCGCCACAAATATAAATTAGACAGTATCATACCTCGGGTGATCCCTCCAATCGCTAGCCTCCCATGAGCCTTCCCTACCATAGCCTCATGTATCACCGAGAGGTCTAGAGGCTCCTCTTACAGGTCCTTCTCTTGGCCATGCTTATCGTGAAAGCCTCTCTATAGCGTGCTGCATTGAAATGAGATAACCGAGTTATAATGTGCGATTCTAATTGATAAATTATTACGCCTCTCGCTTCTTGTGACTCTGAGGTCCACAGGCCGAAGGAGCCATCCTTTTACGGGAGGTGTGGCCCCTCCGAATACCGGCGACCAAGACGGAAGTTAGCGATCGTGGCATACGCATCGTACAAGTGGAGTGTCGATATATTTCTTATTAGAAGAAAACAAAATCAAAGCAGTGAAGAAATAGCATTACCATCCTTTTCCTTAGTTGAGCTTAACGACGACTTTCGATCGTCGTTTTACTAAATCATCGCCTTTCGGTTCTTTTGGCCTTCAAGGACTTTTCCTTGAGCGCCTCATCGCCCGATCTCGCTGACAGGGCCTCCCACGATCTGGGCGTTCGACACCCGATCCGATCGAACTGCGCGTACTCTTGAGCCTCGAGATACAACTTATGCGCGTCGGCTGGGTGATCCTCTCTCCTTCACAATCGACAAGACAAGACAAGACAAAGTAAATTATTCAGATTGTAACCATATCGCCATAAAGGGCCAAAGAAATAAGTGAATACCGTGGAAATCCGAACGGCGGTGACCGTGCACTCGACATCGATCCGCTTTTATACGCTTGGCGTTCCTATCCATCGCGAAATTGATGTCCTCCTCCTCCAAGCCTGGACGCGGACGGTACCTAAGCTGAAAAGAAATAAATCCGAATGAACAATAGTTGCCAATCATCTGTGATATTAAAAATAAAAAATGTGCGACTCACCCAAAACTCCCGCCTTATCTCCTCGGCAGCGATTCTATCCCCGTGTGGTGCCACATTGTAATCATCCCAAGAGTAAGCGGGATGTTGTGCCCCCTCCTCTCCGACCATGCCAGGATAGTACTGGCGCACGAGGATGCCAAGAGCATTAGCTGGCTAGGTATCAGCTTTGTTGGGATGGACACATGACAAGTTGCTACAGAGAATGAAAGCAATTTAGTAGATTTAATTCACAACAAATTAGATAATTATGATATTACCTGTCGCCATCCGGCTCGATCACGATGCGCCCGTGAGGATATCTCGCCGCCTTGGGCAACTTGTTATGCCCCCTCTTCGCCTCAGGAGCCCCCTCCGGCTAGAACCCCAGTACCCCGGACTCACGTGTCGGTGCAGGTCATCTGATGCAGCGTGCCCTCGTGGCCAGACTCAGGAGGCATAGTGAACACTGGCCAACAGGAATACGACGCAGCGATCATATTGAAAGGAGTGAACCCATCGGTGGCAACTGCCAGACGCACATTTCTCGGATCAGCTGTGAAGTCTGGATGTTTCTGATCGAAGTACTTCCACGCGTCCCCGTCTGACGGATGTATCATCAAGTCACCCTTCGGCCTTTTACCCTCCTTATGCCATCTCATCTATTGCGCCGTCTCTTCGGTCATGAAACACCGTTCCAAACGTTTTCGTCGGAAGTAATGTGAAGCACTTTCCTCGCCACACTAGTCGACTCTTGTTTCCTTGGCGTCCTCTACCTCGACATATCTTGACTCTCCACATTTATCACAAAACCTTTACCCATATCATTTTGTAGTACATCATACAATGGTTCGCAATAGTGTATCTTCTCATATGGCATTCCGAGACCACCTATCAGTTTTATCGGTGTAATAAATACCGGGGTATGAAGAGTACTAGGAAGCCAAGAGGCCCCACGCGTCGCGGGCGATCGAGCCCAATGGCGCGTGGCGAGCCCCTCAGAGGCCGAGAGGGCCCGCGCGTCGGGCGATCAGCCCCAACACATGTGAGTGAGCCCCTCAGAGGCCGAGAGGCCCCAGCAGTCAGTCGGCGATCAGGAGCCCACATGTGGCGAGCCCTCAGAGGCCGAGAGGGGCCCAGCGTCGGGCGATCAGCCCCAGCCACATGGGCGAGCCCCTCAGAGGCCGAGAGGGCCCCAGCGTCGACGGGCGATCAGGCCCCAGCGCCAGGCGAGTGCGTGGGCGAGGCCCCTCTGAAGACCAGGCGAGGGTCCCACGCGTCAGGTGGGGCCCGCGTGGCAGGGAACGTCGCAGAAGGAGTCTTCAGGATGAAGGCTCCCCCTGCTGCGAAGGACGAAGCGCATTTAATGCGACATCACGCGCGGATAGACAGCGGAAGAGATGATTACCGCTACAGTGACCCCTGCAGGTCTGAGCGGCTGTCACTGTGGCGCAGAAGAATTGACCGGCAGAGAGAAGGTTTACTTGAGACGATCGCCCGCGTCAGGAGGAGCAGGATGGGCCCCGCCCGCAGTCTCACCGGCGTGTTCGTGCGGGTCAGAGGTCGCTATGGCAGCGCGAGGCGGCGCCATTGGCGCAGTGACGAGCACGTTTCGTCTCTCCGTCATTATCTCACTGCCTTGTCCGAATCAGAGAAATATCAGATTGCCTACCCTTCCCCCAGCTCTCTCCGTCGGTTTGAGGCTTGTATAAGAGGAGAGGAGAGAGAGGGAAGAGGGCACGTTGTACTAGCGTGCGAGCATTCGAAGCATCCTGTAAACACATTCCCATTTTCAACCACAATCAGAAAAGAGCTAAGGCTCAGCAGGAGTAGGACTATTACCCGCGAGGGGGTCCGAACCTGGGTAAATCTGCGAGTCGCTCCTCGTTGTGCCCGACGCTCAAATCGAACCGAGCTTGATCGAGTTGGCTAGCAGACTAAAAATCTGACCAGGGGTGTGATCCGCAGTGGTTGAGTGGAGAACACGCCGTCAGGGCGCGCCAGGTAGGGGTGCGCTAGCATCGGTTTAAGCTCTTGACCCTTCTTGAGGCGGCGATGAGCAAGCGATCCGCGATGGAGCAGAAGCGGCGCAGAGTCGCGCCACGGAGTCGGCCGCGGCGATGGCGATGGATCACCCGGGGGGTAGCCGCCCGCCTAGGGTCGGAACCCTAGCGGAAAGCAGCCACCTCGGCCAAGCTAGGCGGCGTCTGGCCTTGGAGGAGTGCACTCCCGCACATAACCTCCATGCGGCGGGGCCTTCTGGAGAACCCACGGTTCCGGTGACTCGGACTCCGGCGGCACCGTGGTTGGCCAACTGGCCCTACGTCGATCCGCTTGTGGCAGTGGTGCAAGTTTCGGGGAGTGGGAACCGGTGTTTCCGCTTCCTCCGTTCTTTGTTGCCCTCGCACTCCTCTCGCAGATCTCTGGTGAGGCGGGGCCAAGACGACAAAGCGAGCGACTTTCACGGGGCTCGGCCAGGCAAAGCGTCAGTGGTGGCCGTGATCTCGGTCCCACACGGAGGACCGCCACTTCTGCATGGAGAAGACTCGCGACAAGCTCACGGGAAGACGCGACCGAAGGCCTTGATCACATTGTGGCCGCTGCACGCTGGGAGGACCGACAAGAGGGCTCCGTAGAGCTGCCCGGCCAATGAGGTGGCGCTTCTTGGCGCCGCCTAGGCGACGGGCGGCGAGGCGAGGACCGCGCCCCGGGCGAGGAGGCTCCGACGTCGCGCCGCGCTTTTTCTAAGGAGCTGCGCGCGTCCGATGGCCGGAGCAGTTTCGTCCGGCCCCCATCGAAAAGTATGACGGCTCCACCAACCCCGATGAGTTTTTGCAGATACTACAGCGGTGATGTAGCCGACGGAGGGTCGAGGAAGATTCGCGAACTACTTCCCGCGGTCCTCACCGTGAGCCCGCTCGTCGCTCATGAACTGCCCCGGTCCGTGGGGTCATGGAAGGAGCTCTCGAGCTCTTCATCACCAACTTCCAAGGCACCTTCGAGCGGCCGGAGTAGAAGGCGACCTTCACAACGTGGAAGCGAAGAAGGAGAGTCGCCGCGACTATATTCGGCGCTCGGTCGGTCCGCAACACCATCCCCGACATCTCCATCGACGCCGTGGTCACGGCATTCAGAGAGGCGCCGAGACCCCAAGGTCAAGGAGAAGATGGCCACCCGCAAGATCAAAACGACCGAGGAGCTCTTCACCATGGCGCTAAGCGCGCCCTTCAAAGTGAGAGCCAGATTCCGCCCGGGCTGTGGCGGGGACAGTGCGGTGGCGAGGCCGGACCTCGAGGAACCCCGCGGCAAGGACAAGAAGAAGCGCAAAGCGCCGAGACCGACAGGTCATGGCCGCCGAATGCGACGACGACGACGACATGCCGGCCAGCGCAATGGCGCAATGGCGAGAAAAGTGGAGGAGGTCGCGGCGCCGCAGTACGGTCCCCGTAGGGCGGCCGTGGCGGCGCCATGGTGATCGCCGTGGTCGCGACGGCCCCAGCGCCGCGACGAGGGCGATACCGTTGCCTCGTGAGTGGGGACGGAAGGCCTTACTATCCCATTCACCGCAACAACTCCCACGACTTGGCGATTGCCATGTCGTCGAAGAAGATGGTGGACAAGCGAGTCCACGAGCGGCGGCAGCAGCGTCCGGCGATGGCAAAGGCAAGAGGCGGCCGCTTGGTTTTTCAGCAGCGGCGCCGGTTGCCGTCATCCACAGCGTTCGCCACCTATCCGCCCCACGCTAGCTTTAAGCGTGCAATGAGGAAGTGTGCGCCCGTGCGACTTTGGGTCGACAAAGGCACGGTGGCGTGGTCGAACAACCGATCGCGTTCGGTCGAGCCTATCACCCGACCGATCTGCGACGCTGGACATCTCCCGATCGTGGTTGCGCCCACGGTCCGGAATGTAAAGCTAGGGCGGTCTTTGGTAGGCGGAGGAGTTCCTCAACCTCCTGTCGCCCGGTCGCCAAGGCGCTCGAGATCCAGCGGGAGCTTCGCCCAACACTCCGTTCTTGACATCGCTACCGGGCCGAGTCCGTCGCCCGGGCGTCGATCTTCCGTGACGTTTGGAGGCTCGACAACTTCGCGACCGAGATGCTCGAGTTCGAGGTGGCGGACTTCGACCTCCCCTACAACGCCATACTAGGTCGGCCGGCGCGAGACCAAGTTCATGGCGGTTTGCCACTATGCGTACATGGTGGTGAAGATCCTCTGGTCGGTGGCCCCATCGTCTTGAAAGTGGACCGCCGGGGCGCTCTGCTGCGACAAGGACGCTCTTGCTTTATGGGACGATCGGTGCCCGTAAAGCCGAGGCCGACTTTGGGAGCTCCTCCGTGAAGACCGTGCCTCCCGGTTCATCCATGGAGGTTAAGGCGGTCTCCTGAGCGAAGTCGGACCCGCAAGACCGTTCGGGTGGCGCCTCTCTCGGCGCCAAATAGGAAGGCGCCTCGTCTCCTTCCTCTAGTCTAACGCAGACGTGTTTGCTTGGCAACCGTCCGACATGGTGGGTCCCTGGGGAGGTGATTGAGCACAAATTGTAGCGTTTCTGGCGCACGACCGGTCATGCGAAGGTCCGAAGCGATCGGTGGAGCACCGGGAGTTATCCGGCGGGAGGTGGACAAGTTCTTAGAGGCGGGGTCGACGCAGTGTCGCCCATCCTGTGGCTCGCGAACCCGTCCTCGTCAAGAAATCAACAGGCGTTGGAGGATGTGCGTGGACTTCACCGACCTCAACAAAGGCGTGCGAAGGATCCGTGCCGCTGCCCGCATCGATCTCATCGTCGACTCAACAATGAGTGCGGCGGTTGTGCTACGGATCGCACTCGGGTACCACCAGATTAGCATGGTCAAGAAGATGAAGACAAAACCGCTTTCGTGGACGCCTATGGGCGCTTCATCGCTCCCCACAAGGATGGCGTTGGATCAAGAATGCAGCCCAACCTATCGAGGGCCGTGCATATCGCTCACCGCCCCAAATAGGCGAAACACGGAGGTGTATGTCGATGATCTGGTGGTGAAGTCCAAGAAGGCGGAGGAGTTGATCGGCGACCGAAGAAACCTTCACCAACCCGAGAAATCTTGCATCAAGCAATCCAGAGAAATGCGTGTTCGCCGTTCCGTCGGGCAAATTCTTTGGGATTCCTCGTCTCTAGAGGGGATAGAGGCGAACCACGACAAAATCGCAGTGATCGAGAACATGAAGCCCCGACGCGACTTGACGGATCACGATTGCTTGGTGGGTCGCTTGACCTCCCTGGGCGCTTTATAGCTCGCCTTTGGGATAAGAGTCTCCACCACTCAAGCTCTTGAAGAAGACCAACCATTCAGTCGAGTGGGCGGCGGAGGCGCGGTGGCGTTCGACGGGTGAAGAAGTACCTCACCTCCCCGCCCGTCTTGGTGGCCCTGCACCGGGCGAGCCCGTGATCCTCTGTGCGGCAAACCCCAAAGCGGTTAGCACGGTCTTTGGTGGCGGAAAGAGAAGGAGTTCAACGCCTGCTTTTACGTCGGCAAGGTCCTCCACGACCTTGAAACAAGGTATTCCGGACCAGAAGATGCTCTCGCCGTCTTGTGGCCGAAGCTACGCCACTACTTCCGGCGAGAAGTCACGGTGTTGACCAAGTATCCCTTGCGGAGATCCTCTTCAACCACGAGGCGACGGGTCGACGCCAAGTGGGCCATGGAGTGGCGAATTCGATCTTAAGTTAAGCTCCCGAGCGGCCATCAAAGGCAAGCTCTGGCGGAGTTCGTCGTGAATGGACTCCGGCGGACACAAAGTCGAAGACACCCAGCAGACCTCGCCGTGGACTCTCTTCTTGACGGCTCATTCAATTTGGAGGGGCTAGGTGGCGTCGTCCCCGTGTCTCCCATCGGCGATGTCGCCCAAGACCACCAGTCTTTGGACTTCGCGCCACCAACAACGTCATGAGTCTGAAGGATTGCTCATGGGGCTCGAGGTGGCCTCGACCCTTGGCATCCGGCTACAAGTAAAAGCGACTCTCTCACGGTCATCAACCAGACGAAGAAGGATTTCTCTGCTCGGATCCCGTCATGGCGGCCTATTTGGCGGAGTCGCGCGGTTGGGCTGCACTTTGAGGTTTGGGTTTCGTGCACGCCCTCGCCGCGACAACTATATGGCGGATGAACTGCCCTGTGTTGCCTCGTCGAGGGCACTGTTCCGCCGGGTCTTTGAAGAAAGACTTACGCTGCCGTCCGCCGCAGCCTCAATCTCGGCGGGACGACGCTTTCGACGCAACTCCACTACGGAGGAGACGTCACCAATCTCGCCGCAGCTCCCCCGAGGGAGGAGGCGGAGGAACCGCCGAGGCGGTTGAGGCGGAAATGCCGAGGCGAGCAGAGTACGCCGGCGACAATGTGCGTAACGTCGTCACGCTCATCCGGAAGGTCGATGGATGGATCCGATCCTAGCCTACTGCGGGATGGAGTGATCCCAAGCGACGCTGCGTTACCGAGAAGATAGCGCGCAGGCCAAGCGCTACATACAGTAGGTGGGGACTCAGATCGTCGGTATAAGCGGAGTTCTCTTGAAGCGTCACTCGGAAGCGGGAGTGCAATTCTCTTTGAGATCCATGGAGGCATGTCGCGGAGCCATTCGAGAGCCGAGGCGTTGGTTGGGAAAGCTTTCGCCACGGCTTTATTGGCCTCTCGCCTCCGAGGATGCCTTCGAGCCGTGAGGAGATGCGAAGCGTGCCAATTTCATGCTAAGCGGATCCACCGACCGCACAAAGCGCCGCAAACGATTCCGCTCTCTCCGCCGTTCGCGATGCGGGGAAATTTGACATCTGAGCCCGTTCTCGCGGCAACCGGAGGTTACACGCATCTGTTCGTCGCCATCGACAAGTTCACTAAGTGGGTTGAAGCCTCGCCAGTTCCGGCGATCACATCCGCAGCGGCTATCAAGTTTATGAAGAGCATCTTCGTCCGGTTCGGTGTCGCCAACAGAATCATCACTACAACGGCGCTCAGTTCAAAAGCGCTGGTTTCCAAGACTGGTGCGATGAATTGGGTACCAAGCTGTGCTTCGCCTCCGTAGCGCATCCGAAGAGCAATGGGCAAGTGGAGCGGGCAAACGCGGAAGTACTGAAAGGGCTCAAGACAAGGGCGTTCGATCGCCTGGAGAAGCGTGGCAAGCGCTGGGCGGAAGAAGTCCCCACTGTGTTGTGGGCGCTGCGGACAACTCCTAACAGAGCCACCGGCGACACCTCCTTCTTCCTGGTGTATGGCTCTGAGATGGTGCTCCCATCAGAGCTCGCCTTCGGCTCCCCAAGGGTGCCGGGGTTCAGCGAAGACAAAGACCCTGACCGGCGTCAGGATGAAGTAAATGTCTTGGAGGAGATCAAGGACAGGCGGCGATCAGTGCCGGATATCAACAATTGTGTACGGTACCAAGCAAGGCGGGTGTGTGTGAGAACACTGGCAGTGGGCGACCTCGTTCTGCGCAAAATCCAAGCGCAGGCGGGGCGCAACAATCTGTCTCCCCTGTGGGAGGGCCCCTTGTGAGGATCCTAGGCCGAGAGGGGGGGTGAATCGGCTCTTTTCAAATTTTATTTCACTCAATTCGCTTGCTTAATTAGTCAAATTAGGAACCCAAGCTATCGATGGATTTAGAGTCTAGTTGCGGAAGCGATCACAATGAGACACAAGCGACTACTAGGAGGCTCGATGGCACTCACATGCAAACGATCAAGTTAATGTGCGGAAGTAAATGAATGAGACAAGAAGGGCAAACCGAAGTTGTTTCAAGTTCGGTGCTCAACATATGAACACCCACGTCTCGCTGGAGGAAACTTCTCACAGAGAAGTCGGAACCCTTCGTTCCTAGCCCTCAATCCACTCGTGGTAGCTCTTCACCAACACATGGTAGGCGTAGCTCCAAACCTTCACACAGGCGAAGTTCTCTCACACGCGAGAGGTCTCACACCCCACCCACCGACACACGGCACCGACCACCGACACACGGTGGATTTCACCTCAACACATGAGGTACCCCCAACACATGGAGGATTTGGCTCCGACACACGGACACCTTGGCACCACCGACACACGGAGGTGGCCACACCACAGCGGACTTGTGACTCAACGGATGGAGAGGATGCACCCACACAAGGTGGTGACCACCAACGGATGGTGGGTTTGTGGCACGGTTGATGTAGTCGTTCGGTTGATGAAGCTCGTGGCGTGGCGGCGATCTCTCCCGTGGCGAAGTCCCAAGAGCACAAGATCGGAGACCGTCTTCACCACTACCCTTCTCTCCCACCATGGAAACTAGGACAAGAACACCATGGGACAAGGGGCAAACCTTGGGGATGGATGAGAGGAGGTAGGGGCACCTCTTCTTCCTCTTCCTCTCTTCTTCTCCTCTCAATCTCTCAAGCACATGGAACCCTAGGTGGAGATGGGAACCATGGGAGGAGCTCTCTTGGTGGCTAGGGCAATGGATGGTCGCTAGATTAGGCTCTCTCGGGTTTCTCCCGTGCTCCAAGCCCCTATTTATAGGCACAAGGCAAAACCCTAACAATGGACGGCTCAGATTCATTTTTCCCGAAGTTTGAATCAATCCATCGGACGCCGTCCAGGAGAATTATCGGACTCCGTCCACCAGATTTTGTCCCAAATTCAGACTTGTCGGACGCCGTCCGACGGCTTATCGGACTCCGTCCGACCGTGGTTTTAGGCCAAAATTGTGCTCTGTCGGACGCCGTCCGACGGCTTATCGGACTCCGTCCGACAAGATTTTTGAGGCCAAGCGGTTCGCTTTGACGCCGCTCGACGGCTTATCGGACTCCGTCCGACAAGATTTTTCGGGCAAAATTGTGCTCTGTCGGACGCCGTCGACAAGAAAAAATGTGCTCTGTCGGACGCCGTCCGACGGCTTATCGGACTCCGTCCGACAAGCTCAAAGACGCCTCCGCCAAATACTAAAAATTCATAACTTTTGCTCCGAACTCCGTTTTTATGATCTTGGGCATTAGGAAAGCTAAGAGAAAGGGCTATCCAACTAACTAAGTTTCACCACCTATTTCTAAATGGATAAACCATAAATTCTATAGAAACCACTCTCCGGCACCCTCGGACACCTCTCTCTCTCTTGTCTTCGTCTAGGGCTTCGGTTTTTGGATTTTGTCGCTTTGTGGACTCTAAGGAACACTTGGATGACTTAGGCGGAACCCGGTGACTTAGGCGCTAAGAAACCCTTGGGCGGTGGAAAGTGGCTTCCGGAGACTTCGCACTTTCAAGACTTAAGCGCTAAGAGACTCGAATCTTGGGCAGCTATCCCACTCGGGAACTCTCGAACCACGAACACTGCATCTCTAGAACCCGCTTCGAACTCACTCGGATGAACTGGAACTTGTGCTCGATGGGACCTACAACCGAGAGATGAGCTTGCAGACATCAATGGGCGGATGGGCGTAAGCGATTTCTGCACACAAGGAAATTAGAAGAACTAGCAAATAACATCCTTAGCCTTGATGCGATCCGCCGAGGCCCGGGCTTGGCATCAATTACCAAAACATTAAGCCCATGGAAGGCTTGATCTTACACCCTTCAAGGTGGTCTCAGCCTCCGAGCTCGGTCGGGCAAAGCTGCCGAGGATGGTCGCGAATTGGCGAACACTTGGAACGCCGAGTACCGAGGAAGTTCTACCCGAGGTAGGCGTTCCGAAGTTTTTTGGCCTTCCTTTGGAGCCGAGCTACGAGGTCTCTTCCTTCACCGCCTTCGCCTCGGGGCAGCATTGTACAAAGCCATCTTCAATAAGAGATAAGTTCATCTCCTTGTGGGCATCTGTTTTTTTTCGCCTCAAGTCCGTTAGAAAGCATTACATTGAAAGTCGGTAGCTTAAAAAGTATTTAAGGCGAGATGGCCCTTAGTTGTAAGGACTAACGCCACGACTTGCGGTTACATGTAGGCGGACGTATAGCGGGTTCTAACTCGGTGTGTCGGCTCGGTCTCAGGCAATGCGCCAACAATGACACCAAATGACTAGACCACTTCCGGAAGCTAAGTGCTTGCCACGCGACGCCTAGGGTCGGTTCGCAAAAGAGGCCATAAGGGTTGAAGTAACCAGATGCTCGAGGTAAAGCGCCACTTTCAATGTAATGTTCTATCTAAAACTTTTTAGCGATCGGTGGCTTAGCCTTAAAAAGGTCTGTTAGAAAACATTCACCGAAAGTCGGTAGCGAAAGTACTTATGGTCGATGGCCCCTTAGTTGCAAAGGCAAACGCTATAACTTTGTTGGTGCGAGGCAAAGCTGACGGAAGCGGAGTTCTAGCTTCGGTGTGTCGGCTCGGTCAGGCAATGCGCCAACAATGCACCGCGACTAGACCACTTAGGAAGCTAAGCGCTCGCCACGTAATGTTTAAGTCGGGTTGCGAGAGGCCATAAGGGTTGAAGTAACCAGATGCCTAAGGAAACAGCGCTCACTTGCGGCAGAACGTTCAGTCTAAAGCCTTTGGCGGTCGGGTGCCCCAGTTCAATTTCGCAAGTTAGAATTGTGCGAAGTTCAAGCGAGACTCACAGCAAAAGAGCAAAAGTTTGTTTGCATTGATAGGCAACGTTTACAAGGCAAAATAGACAGGAGTTTCGCCATCCTCCTCGCCTTCCTCTTCACCGAGCGGCGTCGCCCATCATGGATACGCTGCCGAGGCGGTATCAACCCGCTACCGCCGATCCGGTCCAGGTGGGCGCAAGGCTATCCGGTGGCAGCGTCGAGATCAAACGCGGCGTCTCGAGCAAGACAGTTGCCCAAGATGAACCGCGCCGCTCCGAGAGCGCCTTGGCGACCGTCTTCGATCGCCCGCATCCGCATCGCCACCGGAAGATCGCGCAGGGCTTCGGCGGCTCGTCCCACGGTGCAGCCGTCCAGATCGCGCGTCTCCTCTCCAATGGGAATACAAGGTAACGCCCAGAGGATGCAGGGCGTCCCCAAACCGTGGTAGGCGGTGCGCAGCATGTCGGCGAGGACTCGGAGGCGCTTCAAGTGTTCCAAAGTGAGGTCTTCGATTTGCTTAGCGGCCGAGGCGGCGGCTTTTAGCCGCCGCGACCTCGCGAGTCATCGCCTCTTCGCCGCGGTTTCTCGCCGCGGCCCGCCAGCTCGCCGGGCGGATCGCTCCGCCAAAGCGAGGGCTTCTCCCACGTTGCCCTGTCTGCCGGAGAGGGTGCGGCGCCAAGGAGCGCCCACGCCGGCGGTCACGCCGAGATGGCGCGGCGGCGGTTTAACGAGGTGGCTGTGAGGGTTCTCCTGGCGGTCGGGCGAACTCTTCGCCGCTGAAGTGGCCTCGCCAAAGGAGGCCGGGTCAAGGGGTGGCAAGTCGCTGAGCGGAGCTCGATGCCCTAGCGCCCGCCTGCTTCAAGATGGACAAACAGGTTCGTGTATGCAAAAACATGTAGCATGCTAACCCTAATGCAAAATGTGCGTAAGCGCAGGGAAAGCCAACCTGAAGTGGCGCGCCCGAAGCGAAGCTGAAGGGGAGCGCCAAGCCGCTGATTGCGAAGCGTAGTGGCGCTGATCGCCGTCACCGCCGAGGCGGCGCCGGCTTGAGTGGTGCCGGCAGAAGCACCGCGCCGCAGCGGTGAGGCGTAGCGTCGGCAAGCGCCGGCGAGGAAGCGCCGGCATGGAACGAAGCGGAAGAAACCGGCAGCGGCGCCAGATTCGGAAAAATATGCGCGCTCGCCGGGCGAGCGGCGCGGTAGCAACAAGGCGCCCATTGGAGGGGGCCGGCAGTGGCGGCGAAGCTCAGATTGAGGGCGAGCCCTCTTTGGGCTCGCTCTCCCTCCTCTTCGTCGCCGCCCATGGCGAGATGAGGCGGCGCTTCCCAAGCGCTGTCGAGTCGGCCGCCACGGCGAGAGGTAGCGGCGCTACTGAAGCTTGGGCGGTCGTCGAGGCGGATCGCGGATCTCGTAGTGGCCCCGTGCCACTTGGACCGCAGGACTAGAGACCTCCATGGGGGCAAGGCGCGCAAGTGTTGGTTGCGCCCCGTGGATCCCGCCGCGAGGGGAGGATGCTGCGGCGCCGAGTGTCGCTGGTTGGCGGGGCCGATAGTCCCGCCACCCGATTCTGAGCACGCCGTCAAGACGCTTCGCGGCCGGGCGAGCAAGAAAGGAAGTTGTAAGGTTGGTGGCTAAAAGATTCCAAGAAAGACAGAGACCCAAAGACTAAAGGAGCACTCACGCCGGGGCGACACGGACTCCGTCGTTGTCGCCATAGTACATCCAGCGGGCGAGTCCTCATGCGGAGGGCAGGTGGTCGGCGCTTGCAAAAAATCCGCCGCGACGTGGGTTCCGGTGAGCCCGCTGGCGGCGGAAGATCGGCGTCGCGCGCCAAGATCAACTCCAGCTCGGCTGAATCGCCGGGCGTAGCCCCCAGTTAGCGGTGGGCTCCGCAGACCCTCGGGAGTGAAAGATCGTCGCGGCCACCGGAGTCCTCCACGTCTGACCATTGTCGGTGCGATCCTTCCAGCTGGACTTGGACGCGAGCAGGATGAAGGCGGCGGCCAGGAGCGTGAAGTAGCAGACCCGATGGTCCCGCCGGGTAGCGGCCTCGCGTGCAAAGACGAAGAAGAGGCGCCAGAGTGGGAGGCTTGGCATCGTCCCCACGAACATCTCGTAGATGTGGGCGAAGATGGCCGCGCAATGATGGAGTTGGGGGAAGGTGCACGCTGGATCTCGTAGAAGGCGAGCAACCCCAAGAAAAATTCAGAATACGGCGGGATGAGCCCGCCAGCGCCGCCAGACGAAGGTGATAATCTCCCGTCGCGAGGGCTTGGCGCCATAGTGCGAGGCGAAGGCAAAGGCGGCGGTCGGCGGCACGAACACTTGAAGCCGCCTCGGCTGCGTCTTCGTCGGCGGAGGTGGGAAAACAGCCCGAGCGGGCGCGCTTCCACGGCGATCCTTGCTGCGTTTGGGCGCCATCGGAAAGCGGTGGAGAAGTTGACAAAGAGAAACAAGGCTCTGTGGTAGCAGCGAAGAAGGCAATTGGCAGTTTGTGAAGACTTAGAGTGCGGAAGGATTGGCGCGTATTGAGAGAAGTATTTATAGGCGTGGAAGCGAGAACGCAGCGGTTGATTCCGCTTTCACGCTGCTGCGCGCGTATCATTGCCCAGCGTTTTGGTTTCCAAAAGCGGCGTAGTTCCCAAGGAAGATCGTGTGCGAGATAGAGAATCGGCGTCTGACGCCCGCGGTGGTGGGCCCCACGATTCGTCTCCGCCGCACAAGAAAGCGGAAAAATATCTGCTGCTGACGGTTTTGCGTATCATGGTGGATCCGGGGCTACTATCGATTGTAATAAATACCGGGGTATGAAGAGTACTAGGGAAGCTAAGAGGGCCCCACATCGCAGAGGTCGATCAGCCCAATGCAGGCGAGCCCCTCAGAGGCCGAGAAGGCCCCAGCGTCGGCGATCGTCGAGGCCCATGTGTGGCGAGCCCCTCGGGAGGCCGAGAGGCCCAGCGTCGACGGGCGTCGAGCCCAGCGATGCGGCGAGCCCCTCAGAGGCCAAGAGGGCCCCACGCCGCCAAAGTGCGTGGTGAGCCCCTCGAAGACCAGGCGAGGTCCCACGCGTCAGTGGGGCTCAAGGTGGCGAGGAACGCCGCAGAATGAGTCTTGACGAAGGCTCCCCCGCTGCTGCGAAGAAAGCGTGATTACGCGACATCGCGCGGATAGACAACGGAAGAGATGATTACCGCTTCTGATGACCTCGCAGGTCTCGAAAGCGGCCGCCATGTGGGCGCAGAAGAATTGACCGGCAGAGAGAAGGTTTGCTTGAGACGATCGCCCGCGTCAGGAGGAGCAGGATGGGCCCCGCCCGCAGTCTCACCGGCGTGTTCGTGCGGGTCAGAGGTCGCTTGCGAAGCACGCGAGGGCGGCACCGGGCACAAGCGATAGCACGCTAAATCTCTCTGTCAGTATCTCACCTGTCTTGTCCGAATACTGTGGAGTACTGTACTGCCTACCCTTCCCCCGGCTCTCTGCGTCGGTTTGAGGCTTGTATAAGAGGAGAGGAGAGAGAGGGAAGAGGGTACGTTGCCCTAGCGTGCGAGCATTCGAAGCATCCTGTAAACACATTCCCATTTTCAACCACAATCAGAAAAGAGCTAAGGCTCAGCAGGAGTAGGACTATTACCCGCGAGGGGTCCGAACTCGGGTAAATCATGAGTTGCTCCTCGTTGTGCCCGACGCCAAATCGAACCGAGCTTGATCGAGTTGGCTAGCAGACTAAAATCGACCGGGGTGTGATCGCGGTGGTTGAGCGGAGAACACGCCGTCAAGTTTCTTACACTGCATTCATTTGGAAGGCATCTTGTGGCCTTCCGTATGACATCGACCCTAGCGATATGAGCTCGTCAAAAGCAGTTAATAGAGAAATTGTATTTGCACTTAATTGCTAACATACGAGACACAACAGACAAGAGAGCCACCGTTGTGCTATCATGCAGAGGTTGCTTTGCAGACTCGAGAAGCTCCATGAAGTTAGACAACGTTGTGGGTGGCTCAGTGTCCAAAAAATTATGACCGAAGTCATCCATCATATCATTCACTCCATCAATCTCATCGAAACCTTCGTCTATTGGTGGTGGCGGTAGTGGTGGCTCCGCCAACCGACTCTCCCCATGATAGACCCATCGACGGTACTTGACCTTGTAGCCATGCGTATACAGGTCTATCTCCATCTGGGCGCGGGTTCTTTTCTTACAGTTCCCGCAATCAACACACGGACAAATTACCCGCGTGTTATCGTTTGGAACATCCTAAAAAGCACGATTCAGGAATATCTCAGTCTTGTCGTACCATTCGTCCGAGTGGTGTCCGTTCCGTTGCCATCCCTCATACACCAGCTCCTGTCTTCTTCCATCTGAGTTGGCAGCCATCGTCGCACGAGAGGGTTTGATATTAGGCTTTGGAAGGCTTCTAAACCCACCTACGAACGACCGATCTAGCGGACGTTTGTCAGTAGTATCGAAGGGTTCGAGGCGAGATTTGGCAAACATAACTCTAAGGGTTCTCCTAGTGCAACGATGGCCGAGTCGATAAAACTCCGAAGCACTTATTTTATGCACGGAGAACCTCTTAGAGTTATGCCGTCGAAAAACTCATCTCAAACCCTCCGGTACCACAACGCGACGCCCGCCGAACGGTCGTTCGTAGGTCATCTTACCGACGCCCATAAGGGGCTCCACCGACAATTCGGAAACACGGTCACATCTCGTATTAGAGCAGAATCTAATCACCGCTCAGTGTTCCATACGGATGTGCCGTTTCGAACAGGTGACGATCTACCGGGTGACATGCCCTAAACAAATACACGGACGCTAGCTAATCACACGGCAAGCAGTTTAATATATTTTTAAAATACATTTCATATTATTGTCCTAAATTTTAATTATATTCTATACTATTTTCTAAATTTTTAAATATATTTGAACTATTTTTAAAAGATTTACTAATTTAAATAATTTAATTATTGTTAATCATTATTATATTATAATTAGTCTCGACTAACGTTATTAGTCCGTCGACACTACACTACCAACATTTGAAAAAAAAACCCGGAAAGTACCGATGTTGTCGCAGAAGACGGCACGGGTGGACGGCGGGACGGGCGCGCGCAAGGAGAGCCGGTCAAGATAGGGCAATGAGGCGGCGGCAGAGCGGGTCGCGGTGGAGGGTGCACGCGGCCGGACAGTCCCGTGGTGGAGCAGCCGACGGAGAGGGCCGGGGCGACCCGAGGCGGCTCGAGGCGGGCGGTCCGACGCGGCGGCGGGGAGCGGGGTCGCCGAGGCGGCACGGTACGGCGTCCGAGGCGCGCGGTACGACGGCGGGAGGCGGCGGCAGCGCCGGGTCCATGGCGTGGAGGCGGCTTCGCGGCAGGGAGGCGGGCGGGCGGTTGAGGCGGAGGCAGCGCTGCGCGGTGGCGCGTGAGGCGGCTGCGGCGGGCGAGGGACCGTGGAGACGGCGCTGGCGACGCGGCATGGAGGAGGCTCGACTGGCGGCGGAGCGCGGACGGGCGCGGGCGGCGGAGGCGGCGCGACGCGAGGCGGCGATGAGGCGGAGCTGCGCTTCGGCGTGGAGCAGTGGAGGGTTGGGGTAGCGATTTCGCCAAGTCCCCGAGCCCGCGTGCCCTCTATACCTAGGACAGTATCGACGGTTGTACACCGGGCCGTCGATACAGCGTTCGTAACGGCTTGAGTAGTAACGACGGCCATATATAGCCGTCGACACAGAGTTGGTAGCCACAGCTCAGTATCGACGGCCTAGAGGCAAGCAGTCGACATAGTCGTCGGGGAAGACTGTATCGACGGCTAGATGTCAAACCGTCGAAACTAAGTATCCCGAGTGTATCCTTTGACTACCGTCGAGTTAGGACCATAGTATCGACGACAATAGAGTAAGCCGTCGACACTATTGCCTGTCTCGTGGGCAACCCCCCCTAAAGAGCATCAATGGTCAAACCACTCCGTTTAAATTTTATAAATTTTTAAAAACTAATTTCAAATGTTCAGACAATTCCATGTTACATTTTATTGGGAATTACAACCCTGAAAAAAATTTCAGAAATTTTAGACCATCCTTTGAGGTCACCCCATTGAAAGTTGAAGCTTTTCGGAGAAGTTTACTGAGAGTTTTGTATTTCATATGAACAAAGCAACGTTAACCATGCCATTTCAATTTAAATTATTTTCATTTGTAATTTTAATTTTAAGTCTTTCCCACTACTCAGTAATCGATACCTGCACGCCCACATCTAGCAATTTTTCAATTTTTTGGCTAATAAAATAGAATTTCCAAAATTTTAACATTAATTAGTATTTTAATTAACAAGCAATATATGTTCAAAATTCCTCAATTCAAACATGACAAAAATAGCTACCAAAAATATAACAAAATGCAACATTCCAAATTTTCATTTCAAATTAATAGCAATTACGAACAAATATTGAAATAAAATTCAAATAAAAGGAAAAGAAAATATTCATAGTGTCGACGGTATTAAATGTACCGTCGACACGCTTGTAATCAGTCGACGGTCCGACATCTAGCGATCGAGAAACATAGACGGCGCCACACCCAACCGCCCCTCAAATTACCCTACCGAACAAACTCGACGGTTTTAATATGGTCGTCGACATTGAACCGTTAGCTTTTTTTATCGATCGCCTATGTCCGTCGTCGATAGTAGGTCAATGGTATCGACGGTGTCGTCGTCGTCGATATAATATTTGGCAGTCGACTCTATTTACGTTTCCTGTAGTGATTTATTTTTTATATAGAAACCTAATGATATAGAGATTCGAGAGCCCCCAAATATATATAGGCTGTTTGGTTGCCTTCTCAGGTGAGCCTGGCTCGTATCAGCTCGGCCAGGCTGGCGGGATGCAGGCTATGTAGATGCAGGACATGGTGTTTAGTTGTTTGCACAACCTGAGACAGGCTGAGAGGAGAAAATGATTGGTTGACTGCATTAGAGTGCATGTGATCTCCAAGATCAAGAGAGATGTTGTTTGGTTGTCTTGTCTAATATTTTGCGTCGGCTGCCAATAGACCATATATTTTTTTGAAACTATAGGTGTATGGCACAAAAAACTGCTGCCATGTTGCTTGCTGTAAATTATTCAATAATCGATATTCAATACAATGCTAGAATTTGCTGATATTCAATACAATGCTAGAATTTGCTGACGTTTCATTGCTGAATCCTATCCTAATTCAATGCAAGACCTCATGAAAGCCGTTCTATGCAATTGTTCATTATGGTACAGGTTTGCTAGTGGTGGATTTTGATAGTCTAGCCAATCTAAGCTTATTAGCCCAAAAAGCTTGCATGACAGTAACAAGTGCAACTGCTTGAATAATAAGCTTATGTCGTCAGCTTGCCATATCCATCTAACAAATAATATGGGACTGTGTTAATGCCTAGTAATATTTAAATTAGCCAACAACAACATGGATTTCTGAATACATGGTACACCAATTAGTGAAGATATTGTTCCACTAGTCCAAAAGTAAAAAAGTAATTACTGTAAAAATTAAGCAACTGGTAATAGGATAAGATAATTACATGATTAAAAAAATAGTTTGGTGCATACTGAACTGCTTACTAGTAGCTAATAAACAGTTTACCAATCTATGTAGGCACCACATGTAGCGGACATTGCAAAAAAGAGAATGGACAAAGAGCTTGCAGATTGAGGGCAAATTGAGAATTTGTGTATTAGGGACAAAATAATGCCTTGTGTAAATTAAGCACTTTTATTAAAAAACAATAACAATAACAAAGTATTTGGTTTCCTAGTTTCCTTTTTATCCTTAAAGGAAACATAAGAGAGGTGATGTATCGCGAAAACAGTAAGGAGATCGTAGATGCACACCAAACTCTCAAATAAATCGCCATGCCAAAAACACCATCAGCCACAGTCCCACAATAATGCCAAAATAGAGCACATGCACATCGACCAGCACATGAACTTCTAATCCTACAACACCATGGACTTCTGATCCAACAAGTAATATATGTATCTACATCGGCCAGCACATGTCAAGAAGAAAAAAGAAGAAGAAGATCAGTAGTAGCCTTTGGCCCCTCCTAACTAGCACTCCCTATTAACTCTATTTTTACATCCTATCAACTCTAATATTTATTCATACAAACACAAGATCAGTAAGACAGGGGTGTGTGGTAATGTCAAATTTTATTCATACAAACACAAGAACAGCTCACACACAACATCATACCCAAGCATTAGTACAAGCTGCTATATCTTACCTTATCGGCGGTGGCAGACAGCAAGAGGCGGCGGCGGCGACTGCACCTACGGACCAGCCAACGGCGGCACAGTCCGAGCATCGGCAGCGGACACCGGGATGGTTCGGGGAGGAGTGGTTCGAGAGGCGTCGCCCTAGGAGCCAAGCAGGAAGGGGCGGCTGTAGGAGGACAAATGGCGGCTTGCAACCTGTCGGTGTAATAAATACCGGGGTATGAAGAGTACTGGAGAAGCCAAGAGGGCCCCACGCGCCGCGGGCGCCCGTGCCCAGTGGCGTGGGCGAGCCTCTCAGAGGCCAAGAGGCCCCACGCGCCAGCGGGCGCTCAGGCCCCAGCGTGGCGAGCCCCTCAGAGGTCAAGAGGGCCCCACGTCGAGCGGGCGATCAGCCCCAATGGCGCTGGCGAGCTCAGCGTAGGGCCCCACGCGCCAAAGCGGGTGCGTTAGCGAGCACCCTCTGAAGATTAGGCGAGGGCCCCACGCCGCCAGCGGGCGCGCGGCGAGCCCTCTAAAGACCAAAGCGGGGTCCCACGCGTCAAAGGGGCCCGCGGTGGAACGCTGCGTATGAGTCTTCAGACAAAGGCTCCCTCGCTGCGAAGGACGAGCGATGACGCGACATCACGCGCGGATAGACAACAAGAAATGATTACCGCTTCAGGGCCCTGCGCAGTTCGAAAGCGGCCGCCATCGCGGGCGCAGAAGAATTGACCGCAGAGAGGGTTTGCTTGAGATGGCGCCCGCGTCAAAGGAGCGGGCCGGGCCCCGCCCAGCCTCACCGGGCGGTTCAGGCGGGTCGAGGCCACTTGCGGCACGCGAGGGCGGCGCCATGCGGTGCGGGCAGCGCACGTTGCGTCTCTCCGCCGTGTCTCACCTGTCTTGTCCGACATCAGAGTATCAGACGCTTACCCTTTCCCGCTCTCTCCGTCGGTTCAAGCTTGTATAAAGGGGAGGGACGAGCAAAAGAGAGGTTCCAACACACGCATTCACAAGCACCTCAGAAACACATTCCCATTCAACCACAATCGAAAAGAGCTAAGGCTCGGCAGAGTAGGACTATTACCCGCGAGGGGTCCGAACCAGGTAAATCTGAAGTCGCCTCGTTGTGCCCGACGCCAAATCGAACCGAGCTTGATCGAGTTGGCTAGCGACAAAAATCAGACACGGGTGTGATCCGCATGGTTGAGCGGAGAACACGCCGCCGCTGGGCGCTGTAGGGGAGCGCTTAGCATCGGTTCGAGCTCTTGACCCTTCTTCAGCGGCGATGGCGAGCAAAGAGTCCACGATGGAGCAGAAGCGGCGCTAGAGCCGCTGCCACGCGAGTCGGCCGCGGCGATGGCGGTGGATCACCCGGTAGCCGCCGCTTAGGGTCGGAACCCTAGCGGAAAGCACCGCCCGGCCAAGTTAGGCGGCGCGCCTTGGAGGAGTGCACTCAAAGACAGAACCTCCATGCGCTGTGGCCTTGCCGAGAACCCACCGTTCCGGTGACTCTCGGACTCCGGCGACGCCGTGGTTGGCCGCCTTGGCTCACTACGTCGATGCCACCGCGGCGGTGGTGCAAGTTTCGGGGGGCGTGGGAACCGGTGTTTCCGCTTCCTCCCGTTCTTTGTTGCCCGTGCACTCCTCTCGTAGATCTCTGGGGGGCGGGGCCAAGACGACAAGAGTTAGGCGACTTTCACGGGGCTCGGCCGCGCAGCGCGCAGTGGCCGTGATCTCGGTCCCACCTGGAGGACCGCCACTTGTCTGATGGAGAAGACTGCGTGACAAGCTCCGCAGGGCCACGACCGAACGCAGCGCGAGGCTGCTGCCGCCGCGACGCTGAGGACCAGCAAGAGGGCTCCGCAGAGTGCCCGCCGGTGAGGGTGGCGCTTCTTGGCGCCGCCTAGGCGACGGGCGGCGGGCGAGGACCGTGTCAGAGCGGGAGGCTTCGACGCGGGTGCCGCGCCTTTTCTAAGGAGTCTGCGCCGCGCCCAAAGGGCCGGAACGGTTTCGTCCGCCCCCATCGAAAAGTATGACGGCTCCACCAACCCCGGCGAGTTTTTGCAGATCTACACGACGGTGATGCAGCCGACGATGAGGGTCGGGAAGGTTACCGCGAACTACTTTCCCGCAGATCCTTACGGGCGAGCCCGCCGTGGCTCATGAACCCGCCCCGAGTCCGTGGGGTCATGGAAGGAGTTTTGAGTTTTCGTCACCAACTTCCGTGGCACCTTCGAGCAGCCCGGAGTTGAGGACGACCTCCACAACGTGGAGCAGAAGAAAGGAGAGTCGCTGCGTGACTATATTCGGTGCTTCAGTCAGGTCCGCAACACCATCCCTGACATCTCCATGGACGCCGTGGTCACGGCATTCAGGAGAGGCGCCCGAGATCCCAAGGTCAAGGAGAAGATGGCCACCCGCAAGATCAAAACGACCGAGGAGCTCTTCACCCGGCGCGACAAGCGCGCCTTCAAAGTGAGGTCGCAGATCCTCCGGCCGCATGGCGGGACATTGCGGGTGGCGGTAGGTCGGACCTCGAGGAACCCCGGCGCGCAAGGACAAGAAAAGCGCAAAGCGGCCAAGACCGGACAGTCATGGCCGCTGAAGCGCGACAACGACGACGACGATAATAACGATTTATCATGCCAGCCCGCGCAATGGGCGCGCGGCGAAAAAAGAGGAGGGGGTCGCGGCGCGGCGGGTACGGTCCCGTAGGGCGGAAGCGGGCGGCGCTATGGCGATCGCGCGGCGCGACAACCCCTCGCGCCGTGACGAAAGGGCGAGACCGTCGCCCGCGGAGTGGGACGGAAGGCCTCATCGTCCCATTCACCGCAACAACTCCCACGACTTGGCGATTGCCATGTCGTTAGCAAGATGGTGGACAAGCGAGTCCACGAAAGCAGCAGCAGCAAAGCGTCCGGCAAAGGGCAAGGGCAAGGAGGCGGTTTCGCTTGGTTTTCAGCAGCGGAGCGCCGGTTGCCGTCATCCACGGGCGTTCACCACCTATCCGCCCCACGCTAGCTTTAAGCGCGCGATGAGGAAGTGTCGCCGCCGCGTGCGGCGCTGGGTCCGCAAGGTACCGGTGTGGTCGAGCGATCGATCACATTGATCAAAGCCGATTATTCCACCAAGATCACTGCGGGACATCTCCCGATCGTGGTTGCGCCCACGGTCCGGAATGTTAAGCTCGGCGGTGCTTTGGTAGACGGGGAGCTCTTCAACCTCCTATCCGCCGGGTTGTCAAGGCGCCCAGATCCAAGAATAGAGCTTCGCCCAACACTCCGTGCTTGACATCGCGCCGGGCGGAGTCCGCTCAGCCCAGGGGCCCGTCTGCCTCCGTAACGTTTGAGGCTCGGACAACTTCCGCACCGAGATGCTCGAGTTCGAGGTGGCGGACTTCGATCTCCGCATAACGCCATACTAGGTTGGCCGGCGTGACCAAGTTCTTGGCGGTTTGCCACTATGCGCATATGGTGGAAAAGATCCCGGCCCGCCGCCCCATCGTCGGCGATGGATCGCCTGAGGCGCCCGCTGCGACAAGGATGCTCTCGCTATGGCGGGGCAATCGGCGCCGTAGGTCAAGCCGACTCTGGAGCTCTCGCGAAGATCCGTGCCTCACGGCTCGTCCGCGGAGGTTAAGGTGATCTCCCGAGCGAAGTCGGACCGGCAAGACCGCTCGGTGGGCGCCTCTCGCGCTTAAATAGGAAGGCGCGCTGTCTCCTTCCTCCAGTCTAACGCAGACGTGTTTGCTTGGCAACCGTCCGACATGATCGGGTCCCTGAGGTGATTGAGCACAAATTGGCAACGTTACGCGCGCGACCGGTCATGCGAAGGTCCGGCGATCGGTGGAGCGCCAGAAGTTATCCGCCAGAGGTGGACAAGCTTTAAGGGCGGGTCGCCGCAAAGACGCTTCATCCTGTGGCTCGCGAACCCGCCCTCGCTAAGAAATCAGCAGGCGTTGGAGGATGTGCGTGGACTTCACCGACCTCAACAAGGCGTGTCGAAGCGATCCAGACTGCCGCCCGCATTGATCTTATCGCCGACTCAACGGCGGGTGCGAAAGCAGCTTTGCTTTTCGGATGCGTACTCGGTACCACCAGATTAGCATGGCCAAAGAAGATGAAGACAAGATCGCTGCGTGACGCCTATGGGCGTCTCATCGTTATTACAAGGATGGCATTCGGACTGAAGAATACAGGCCCAACCTATCAGAGGGCCATGCATATCGCACACCGCGCCCAAATAGGGCGAAGCCTGGAGGTGTATGTCGATGACCTGGTGGTGAAGTCCAAGAAGGCGGAGGAGTTGATCGGCGACCTAGAAGAAACCTTCACCAACCTGAGAAAGTACTGCATCAAGCTTAATCCCGAGAAATGCGTGTTCGCCGTTCCGTCAGGCAAACTGCTGGGATTCCTTGTCTCCCAGAGGGGGATCGAGGCGAACCCTGACAAGATCACGGCGATCGAGAACATGAAGCCCCCGACGCGACTTCGGCAGATGCAGTGCTTGGTGGGGTGCTTGACCTCCCTAGGCCGCTTTATAGCTCGCCTGGGGGATAAAAGTCCCCCACTACTCAAGCTCCTGAAGAAGACCAAACACTTCGAGTGGGCCACAGAGACGCAGGAGGCGTTCGACGGGCTGAAGAAGTACCTCACCTCCCCGCCGGCTGGTCGCCTGCACCAGGCGCGAGCCATCATCCTTTATGTCGCGCTAACACCCAGATGGTCGAGCGACGGTGGCGTAAAGGAAGGAGCTCAACGCCCCATATACTACATCGACAAGGTCCTCCACGACGCCAAACAAGGTATTCACAAGACCGAAGATGCTCTACGCCGGCCGTGGCGTCCCGGAAGCTACGCCACTACTTCCAGGCGAGAAGTCACGTGTTGACCAAGTACCTTTATGGAGATCTCTTCAACCGCGAGGCGACAGTCGTTGACGCTAAATGGGCCATGGAGTGGCAGAATTCGATCTCAAGTTTGCTCTCGAACGCCATCAAGGGGCGAGCTCGCGGAGTTCGTCGTGAGTGGACTCGGCGACACGAAGCCGAAGACACCCGGCACCCTCGCCGTGGACTCTCTTCGACGGCTCATTCCTTTGGAGGGGTCAGTGGCGTCGTCCTGGTGTCTCCCACCGGCGATGTCGTCCGGTACCTGGTGGTGCTGGACTTCCGCGCCACCAACAACGTCGCGGAATACGAAGGATTGCTCGCCGGGCTTAGGGTGGCTTCGACCCTTGGCATCCGGCGGCTACAAGTAAAAGGCGACTCTTTCCTAGTCATCAAGCAGGCGAGGAAGGATTTCACCTGCTCGGATCCCGTCATGGTCGTTTACTGGCGGAGGTGCGCCGTTGGAGCGGCACTTTGAGGGTTTGGCTTGCACGCCCCTCGCCGCGACAACTATATGGCGGATGAATCGCCCTGCATTGCCTCGTCAAGGGAACTGCTCGGTTGGGGTCTTTGAAGAAAGACTTACGCGCCGTCCGTCGCAGCCCCCAATCTGGCGGGGACGATGTTTTCCGACGCAGCCCCACTTCGAGGAGACGCCACCGATCTCGCCGCAGCCCCGGCTGGAGGGAGGAGGCGAAGAACCGCCGAGGCGGTTGAGGCGAAATGCCAAAGCGGAGTACGTCGGCGATAATGTATGTAACGCCGCCACACTCGTCCGGAAGGTCGCGGATGGATCCGATCTCAGCCTACCGCGGGATGGAGTGATCCCACGATGACACGTCGGCGGAGAAGATAGCGCGCAGGACAAGCGCTACGCCGCGCAGTGGGGACCAGACGCTGGCGCAAACGGAGTTCTACCGGCGCGTCACTCGGGAAGCGGGAGTGCAATTTCTCCGAGATCCATGGAGGCGTGCGCGGAGCCATTCAGAGCCGGGCGTTATCGGGAAAGCTTTCGCCATGGTTTTATTAGCCCATCGCCTCCGTGATGCCTTCGAAGTGGTGAGGAGATGCGGCGTGCGGTTCCATGCTAAGCAGATCCACCGACCGCCCAGTTTCTCCGGCCGTTCGCGTCCGGGGCCGGACATCCTAGGCCCGTTCCGCGGCAACCGGAGGTTACACGATCCATTCATCGCCATCGACAAGTTCACTAAGTGGGTTGAAAGCTCGCCACCCCGGCGATCACATCCGCAGCTGCTATTAAGTTTGTGAAGAGCATCTTCGTCCGGTTCGGTGTCGCCAGCAGAATCATCATCGACAACGGCGCCGCCAAAAGCGCCGATTTCCAAGATCGTGCGAAGCTGGGTACTAAGGCGTGCTTTACCTCCGCGGCGCATACGAAGAGCAATGGGTAAGTGGAGCGATTTAACGCGAAGTACTCAAAGGACTCAAGACAAGGGCGTTCGATCGCCTGGAGAAACGCGGCAAGCGCTGGGTTGGAGAAGTTCCCACTGTGTTGTGGGCGCTGCGGACAACTTCCAACAGAGCCACCGGCGAGACCCCCTTCTTCCTGGTGTATGGCTCTGAGGCGGTGCTCCCATCAGAGCTCGCCTTCGGCTCCCCAAGGGTGGCGGCGTTCAGCGAAGACAAAGACCCTGACCGGCGTCAGGATGAAGTAAATCTCCTGGAGGAGATCCGAGACAGGGCGGCGATCCGGGCCGCCAGATATCAAAAGGCACTGCGCCGATACCAAGCAAGACGGGTGTGTGTGAGAACACTGGCAGTGGGCGACTTCGTTCTGCGCAAAATCCAAGCGCAGCGGGCGCAATAAACTCTCCCCCGTGGAGGGCCCCTTCAAGGTGGTCTCGATCTCCGCCTGAGCTCGGTCGGGCTTGCTTTTCGAGGATGGTCGCGAATTGGCTAACACTTGAACGCCGAGTACCGAGAAAGTTCTACCAGAGGTAGCAGCCCAAAAGCTTTTTTGCCTTCCTTTGGAGCCGAGCGGCGAGGTCTTCTTCCTTCACCGCTCGCCTCGGGGTTGCATTGTACAAAACCATCTTCAATAAGAGATAAGTTTTGTTTCCTTTTGGGCATCTGTTTCTTTTTTCGCCTCAAGTCTGTTAGAAAGCATTCTGTTGAAAGCTGGTAGCGAAAAAGTACTTAAGGCAGATGGCCCCTTAGTTGCAAGGACGAACGCCTACGACTTGCGGATGGGCGAGGCGAAGCGGACGGAAGGCGGGTTCTAACCCGGTGTGTCGGCTCGGTCTAGGCAATGCGCCAACAGCGGCACCGGCGACTAGACCACTTCCGGAAGCTAAGCGCTCGCCACGTAATGTTTAAGGTCGGTTCGCAAAGAGGCCATAAGGGTTGAAGTAACCAGATGCCTAAGGAAAAAGCGCTCACTTTCATGTAATATTACATCTAAAACTTCTTAGCGATCAATGGCTTAGCCTTAAAAAGGTCTCATAGAAAGCATTCACGAAAAGTCGGTAGCGAAAGTACTTATGGCGAGATGGCCCTTAGTTGCAAAGGCAAACGCTATAACTTCTGTTGGTGCGAGGCAAAGCGACGGAAGGCGGGTTCTAGCCCGGTGTGTCGGCTCGGTCTAAACAATCAACAATGCACCGGCGACTAGACCACTTCCGAAGCTAAACGCCGCCACGTAATGTTTAAGGTCGGTTCGCAAAAGAGGCCATAAGGGTTGAAGTAACCAGATGCCTAAGGAAAAAGCGCCACTTTCAATGTAATATTCTGCCTAAAACTTCTTGGCGATCGGCTTAGCCTTAAAAGGTCTTAGAAAGCATTCCACCGAAAAGTCGGTAGCGAAAGTACTTATGGCGATGGCCCTTAGTTGCAAAGGCAACGCTTATAACTTCTGTTGGTGCGAGGCAAAGCGACGGAAGCGGGTTCTAGCCGGTGTGTCGGCTCGGTTCAGGCAATGCGCCAACAATGCACCGCGACTAGACCACTTCCGGAAGCTAAGCGCCACGTAATGTTTAAGGTCGGTTCGCAAAGAGGCCATAAGGGTTGAAGTAACCAGATGCCTAAGGAAAAAGCGCTCACTTTCAACAGAATATTCTGTCTAAAACTTCTTGGCGATCAGCGGCTTAGCCTTAAAAAGGTCTGTTAGAAAGCATTCCGCCGAAAGCTGGTAGCGAAAGTACTTATGGCAGATGGCCCCTTAGTTGCAAAGGCAAACGCTTATAACTTACGCTGGTGCGAGGCAAAGCGGACGGAAGGCGGGTTCTAGCCCGGTGTGTCGGCTCGGTTCAGGCAATGCGCCAACAATGCACACCGCGACTAGACCACTTCAAAGCTAAGCGCCGCCACGTAATGTTTAAGTCGGGTTGCGAGAGGCCATAAGGGTCGAGTAACCAGATGTCTAAGGAAACAACTCACTTGCATGCGAACGTTCGATCTAAAGCCTTTGGCGGTCAGTGCCCTATTCAATTTCGCAGTTAGAGTTGTGCGAAGTTCAAGCGAGACTCACAGCAAAAGAGCAAAAGTTTGTTTGCATTGATAGGCAATGTTTCCAAGGCAAAAATAGACAGGGGAGTTTCGCTACTCCTCCTCGTCTTAAATCTTCCCGGAGCGGCGCCACCATCATGGATACGCGGCGTGGCGGTGTCAACCCGCTACCGCTCGATCCGGTCCAGCTGGCGCGAAGGCTATCCGGTGGCGGCGTCGAGATCAAACGCGGCGTCTCGAGCAAGACAGTTGACCAAGATGAACCGCGCCGCTCCAAGAGCGCCTTGGCGACCGTCTTCGATCGCCCGCGTCCGCAACGCCACCGGAAGATCGCGCAGGCTTCGGCGGCTCGCCCCACGGTGCAGCGTCGCGCAGCGGCCTCTCCTCAATGAGAATACAAGGTAATGCCAGAGGATGCGGGCGCCCGAAACCGTGGTAAGCGGCGCAGATGTCGGCGAGATTCGATTCGAGGCGAAGTGTTCAGCGGAGGTCTTCGATTTGCTTGGCGGCCGAGGCAATGGCGGCTTAGGCCGCCGCACCTCGCGAAATCATCGCTTCTTCGTGGCGGTTTCTTGGCCAAGGCCCGCCGCCGCTTCGCCGGCTGGATCGCTCTCGCTAAGGCAGTGGCTTCTCCCGCCGCCAGCGCGGGAGAGGTGCGAGCGCCTCGGAGCGCCTACGCCGCGGTCACGGCCGAGATGGCGGCGGCGCCAACGGACGCTGTGGCTGAGGGTTCTCCGGCCGCTGGCGCCGGCGAACTCTCCGCCGCCATGAGCGCCTGTCGGAGGAGCGGCGGGCGGTGAAAGCAAGTCATGGAGCGGAGCTCGATGCCCAGCGTCCGCCTGCTCCAAGAAGGACAACAGGTTGGTATGCAAAAACGTGTAGCATACTAATCCTAATGCGAAATGTGCGTAAGTGCAGAGAAAGCTACCGTGGCGTCCCCCAAAGGTAAAGGAGGAGGGGGCAGCGTCAAGTCGCTTGACGGCGACAACACGGCCGCCACCACCGCCGAAGCGGGCGTCTTAAGATGGAGTGGTGCGCCAAGCCGAGCCGGGCGATGGCGGAGGCGGCGATCGGCGACGGCCGCACAGAGATGCCGGCGTCGAAGAGACCGGCGCAGCGGCACCGATTCTGGAAGGATCGCCGCGCTCCCGCCTGGAGGCGGAGCGGCGGCGTCAGCAGCAAGGCCCCCACTAGACGGGGCCGGCGGTGGCGAAGCTTCAGATCGGAGGCGAGCCTCTTTGGGCTCGTCTCTCCTCTTCTTCGTCGCCGCCCACGGCGAGATAAGGCGGCGCTTCCGGAAGCGCGGTCGAGTCGGCGCCACGGCAGAGGTAGCGGCGTCGGAAGCTTGGGCGGTCGCCAAGGCGGATCGCGGATCAGTAGTGGCCTCGTGCCACTTGGACCGCAGGACCGAGACCTCCGTAGAAGCGGCAGACGCGCAAGTGTTGGTTGCGCCCCGTGGATCCCGGCCGCAGAGGGGAGGATGCTGCAGCGAAATGGTGTCGCCTGGTTGGCGGGCGAGAGTCCCGCCACCAGCCCCGAGCACGCCGTCCGTGCGTTCCTCGCGGGCCGGGCGAGCAAGAAAGGAAGTCGTAAGGTTGGCAAGCAAAAGATTCCAAGAAAGACAGAGACCCAAAGACTAAAGGCGCACTCGCCCGCCGGGCGACGCGGACTCCATCGTTGTCGCCATAGTACATCCAGCGGGCGAAGTCCTCGCGCGGAGCGGGCGAGTTGGCGCCGCAAAAAATCCGCTGCGACGTGGGTTCCGGTGAGCCCGCGGCGGCGAAGATCGGCGATGCGTGCCAGCATCAACTCCAGCTCCGCTGAATCGTCAGGCGTAGTTCCCCAGTTGACGGTGGGCTCCGCGAGACCCTCGGAGGAGAAAGATCGCCGCAGCTACCGGAGTCCTCCACGTCTGACCATTGTCGAAGCGATCCTTCCAGTTGGACTTGGACGCGACGGGGATGAAGGCGGCGGCCGCGAGCGTGAAGTAGCAGCTCCGATGGCCCGCTTCGGCGCTGCCTCGCGGCAAAGACGTAAGAGCCGGCGCCAGAGTGGGAGGCTTGGCATCGCCCCCATGAACATCTCGCAGAGGTGGACGAAGATGGCAGCGCAATGATGGAGTTGGGGAAGGTGCACCTTTGGATCTCGTAGAAGGCGAGCACCCCAAGAAAAATTCGAGTACGGCGGGATGAGCCCCGCCAACGCCGCCGCACGAAGGTGATAATCTCCCGTCGCGAGGTTTCGGCGCCATGGTGCTGTGGCGGAACAAGGCGGCGGTTGGCGGCACGAACACTTGAAGCCGCCTCGCTGCGTCTTCGTCGGCGGCGGAGGCGGGAAACTCGCCCAGCGACGGCAGCGCTTTCACGGCGATCCTTGCTGCGTTTGGGCGCCGTTGGAAAGCGATGGAGAAGTTGGCGAAGAGAAAGAAGGCTCGTGGTGGCGCGAAAGAGGCAATTGGCGGGTTGTGAAGACTTAGCGTCGCGGAAGGATTAGCCGCAATACCGAGAGAAGTATTTATAGCGTGGGGCGCGAGCACGACGGTTTGATTCCGCCACGCAGCGCTGCGGCGCCATCATTGCCCCGCGTTTTGGTTTCCGCGAAAAGCGGCGTAGTTCCCAAGGAAAATCGTACGATAGGAGAATCAGCGACGGCCGCGCAGGGCGGGCCCCACGATTCGTCTCCGCCGCACAAGCGAAAAAAGTGTCCGCGCGACGGTTCGCAGATCATGGTGGACCCGGGGCTCTTCACGTGTAATAAATTAGGGGTATGAAGAGTACCGGAGAAGCTCAGCGAGGGCCGCGCGCCAGCGCGCGTCGTGGCGAGCCCCATCGATGATTAGGCGAGGCCCCACGCGCCAGTAGCGCGCGGGCGAGCCCCTCTAAAGACCAGCGGGGTCCCACGCGTCCGTGGGGCCCAGCGGCAGGAACGTTGCGAATGAGTCTTCAGACGAAGGCTCTCTGCCGCGAAGGACGAGCGATTTAATGCGACATCACGCGGATAGACGGTGAAGAAATGATTATCTGATGGCCCCCGCAGTCCGAAAGGGCCGCCACCATGGGTGAAGAATTGGCAGAGAGAGGGTTTGCTTGAGATGGCCGCCGCGCGTCGGAAGGCGGTGGGCCCGCCCGCCAGCCTCACCGGCGTGTTCTGGCTTGGTCGAGGCCACTTGCATGGCACGCGAAATGGCCGCAACAGTGTGAAAGCGGCAACACGTTTAATCTCTCCGTCGTGGTCTCACCCGTCTTGTCCGAATCTTGTAGAGTATCAGATCGCTTACCTCCCGCCTCTCTCCGTCGGTTCGAAGCTTGTATAAAAGGGGAGGGGGACGAGCAAAAGAGAGGTTTCAAACACACACAGTTCACAAGCACCCTGTAAACACATTCCCATTCAACCACAATCAGAAAAGAGCTAAGCATCAGCAGGAGTAGGACTATTACCCGCGAGGGTCCGGGTTAGGTAAATCATGAAGTCGCTCCTCGTTGTGCCCGACGCTCAAATCGAACCGAGCTTGATCGAGTTGGCTAGCAGACTAAAATCTGACCAGGGGTGTGATCCGCAGTGGTTGAGCGGAGAACACGCCGTCACAACCTAAATAGGGGAAGATGGCGCGCGGGAATCAAGCGAATTGGAGGCGGGCGCGTGGGAAGGAGGCGAATCGTAGGCGCGCGGGGAGGAGGAGGCCAAGCGCGGGAAGGATGCGAGGCGAACGAGCGGGAGCGGAGGGAGGCGGGCTCACACGGGAAGGAGGCGACATGGCCGTTCGTGGGAAGGACATGAGCTTGCCGGCGGAAGTTGCGGAGCAGATGAGGCGGACAAGAGCACCCAGGATGCATCTCCAGAGGCTGGCTCTCCGGAAACGACCGATTTGGTCGTATTTGCGGAGCCTGGCCCGGAGGGGTCGGTTGCATCCGATTAACCCGGCCCAGATACGAGATTAGGCAACCAAACACTATATTTTTGCATCTATAGAAATAAAACTCTAGGAACCAAACAGTCTAACAGAGAACTGCTCGAGCCTCTACTGGTCTGCAATAACGAAAGAGACCTGCTGGTAAGCTTTGGCTGGATCCAGCTTATGATGGACTCAAATGATATGGCCTTTACAGCTGCCGGCGCACATGCAATGCATTTGCGCTCCTTATGCTTTGGTTGCAGGTTTGCAGTGCAGTCTGCGAGGCGGCTAGGACACTGCGCCCAAGTCTCCTGTGTGAAGTGCGTCAACGCCTCGATTCCTTGCAAATATCAAAAGCAGCCTACAATTTTGGTACGCCGTACACGTGATATGGAAGCACACGTGTCCAACCTTGGCAACCATGAATATGGCGGTGTTGGCTGAAAAATCGTACCAGGGGAAAAAGAAATAAAAAAATGCGCTCAAAACTTGAACAACTTTCTTGGTGCCAAAACCATGGATGAATATACAAATTTGACGTGGGACGCTGATCCATCTTCGTGGAGGCGACGAACAGGAGCAGCAGACGGGTGGGTAGCGTTCGTTGTGCAGTCAGCAACCGAGCTACCTGCGCCAGTTTGGTAAGCTGCACAATCACACCCTCCACTCCTCTCTTGACATAAGAGTATTCGAAATGGCCGAATGGATAAGCTATCCGAGCTGAAGTTAGCTACTCCCTTCGTCCTAAAATATACTCCCTCCGTCCCACAAAGAGTGCATTTCTAGGATTTTTAAGACAGATTAGTAGTCATGAGAAATGACCAAGCTGCCCCTAATTAAAATTATTAACAACCACATGCATGCACCTTGGAAAGATAAAATACCAGGCAATTAAATATGTATTCACCTTGAAAAGAAAAAAACCAAGCAATTTAATGTGTATGCACCTTGGAAAGGGAAAAAACAAGTAATTAATCAACTAAATGAACCCATCTAGATGGTCCAAAGGCTACAAATGCACTCTTTTTGGGATAAATTTTGAACGCTAGAAATGCACTCTTTGTGGGACTGAGGAAGTAGGGCGTATAAAATTTTTTATTAAGACCAAGAAATGATGTTTAAGAGAGTAAATCATCTTTAATTATCTCGTTACTCGAAGCATGCATCTCCTTCTCATGCACTTAATTAATAGCTTTAGTATCTAAAGCTAGCAAAAGCATGCACTTTATAGCGTGAATAGCTTAACTATGAGTTCATTGCTCGTCGAACGAATAAGGTTAAACCATGCTGAACATGCTTGAGTAGACCTATTTCGTTAAAAAACCTTAAATAAACCCCACACCGTTATCGATTATCAATGTTTGGAACATAAAAAAAGAAAAGAAAAGAAAAGCCTTTTGCTTGGCGAAGGAATCGCTCCGGGTTGGCGATCCAAGAACGAACCGACAGGAGTAGAAAACAGATGCATTTACGCGCAAAGGGTAAAATATAACGAGACGCGGCCCTAGATCTCGGGCAGGCTCAACAACCATGAAGAGCTCGGGGCTCTAGAGAGGGAGGTGCTCGTGCTGCTGCTATTCTGGATCTGGGGTAGATTAATTGTTCTTCATCGTCTCGTAGCAACGCAATTTGAATCGGACCAAATTTAATATAGGATCGAGTAACATTACAATGGTATGGCTGACTGATCGTGTGTATATATCTCTAGGAAATGAAATGAAATGAAATGAATGTATACAGAAGGGAATGAAGAACAAAACTATATGGCCGGCCATCGCCATATCAAGATGGTGATTATTCCTCTCCACGCCTCCAAAGAATCGGTGAACAATTTGAAGTTTTGAACATGATGGATGGCCATGGACTTGAACCCCATGGATCCTTCCCCTGGCGATCTGAATGAGGCCGGCGATGGCGCATCAGACGAGCTCGAGGCGCGCGGAGTAGTCGGCGTACCTGGAGCGCCGGATGTTGGACTGCCGCTTCCTCCACACCACGGCGGCCACCCCCACCACCGCCGCCGCCGTGAAGGCGCCGACCACCACGCCGGCCTTCTTCCCGCTGTTCAACGCGCCCCCGTGCCTCTCCGGCTCCTCCGCCTGCTCGCCGCCGGCGCCGGCCTTTATCTCCTCCGCGGCAGGGGCAGGCGCCGGGGACTGGCGCTCCTTCCCCTTCCCCTTCTCCTTCTCCTTGTTGTAGTATTCGTCGTCGTCGTCGTCGCCGTCGTCGGCAGCAGAAGCAGGGGCCGGCGCGGGAGCGGCGGGATGCAGGTGCGCCGGCGCGGGCGAGTCGGCGGGAGGGGAGGGCGCGGTGTCGGCGGCGTCGGCGGAGGGTGGCTGGGACGGAGCGGCGG
The DNA here is from genome assembly GCA_036346415.1 of Raddia guianensis. Lineage (NCBI taxonomy): Eukaryota > Viridiplantae > Streptophyta > Magnoliopsida > Poales > Poaceae > Raddia > Raddia guianensis. The sequence goes on from CM070536.1 coordinate 59,362,444, forward strand.
GGGAGTGCGGGTGGAGGCGAGGGGAGGCGGTGGGGGCGGAGGAGGGCGGCATGGAGATGGGCTTCTGCGCCTGCGCGGAGGAGAGGAGGAGGAGGGGGAGGAGGAGGAGGGCAGAGCGTGGCAATGCCATTGCTAACGACGGAGAGAGGAAGCAGATCTGCGGCGAGGAGGGGGTGCTCTGCTCTACTGCTCTACTGCCGACGCCGACGCCGACGCGGGGATATATGTATTAGTTAGGCTTCGCCCAGTCGCCCTTGGCTTGGCCGCGTGGGGTTGGGGAGATATATATGCTCTCCATGATTGCTCATGTACCCATGATACGATCTGATATCATTTCCAAACCGGCTCGCATGAAAAAAAAAGGCAAAATTGGTCTCATACTATCGAAAGATCCCAGGTTTGGGTTTTTACCATCAAAAGAATACAGTTCACTTTAATACCATCCAAAGCTTCTAAAACTTCTTTTTTTACCTCTCCGTCGGCCTCCCCTCCATCTCCCGTTACTGTTCACGTTAATGGTTGCCTAATCACGCTGGAACTCCACCTCGCAGCTCCGCTTGCATGCTTGCATGAATGGATGGCTCCGCAGCTTTGCAGCCTTCACGTAACGCTGGAACTCCACCTGGGAGTGGCTTGCCGAGGAGGTGAGGCCAGGAGGGGAGCCGCGCAGGGGAGCGGCCAGGAGGGGAGGCGCCTGCGCATGGGGAGGCCAGGAGGGGACAGCGCCCGGGAGATCTCGCCTGGGGGGAAGAGATCGCGCGCGCCTGGGGGGAGATCGCGCGGGAGAGATACCGATGGAGGCAACTGAACAGTCGCGCCAGTGATATAACGGAGGCAGTAACGGGAGATGGAGGGGAGGCTGATGGAGTGGTAAAAAAAGAAGTTTTAGAAGCTTTGGATGGTATTAAAGTGAAATGTATTCTTTTGATGGTAAAAATCCAAACCTGGGATCTTTCAATAGTATGAGACCAATTTTGCAAAAAAAAAGGAGAACTATATACGGGCAATACAGTACTTTGGAGCGCCTCTACTCACCCCTAAAACACTATTTGGAAGTGGGATAGGAGATCTATCGAGGATGCTCTAAGTTATAAGATACTAATGCAGCGAATAAATATAAGGAAAAAATGTAGATAATGAATATATACTGAAAAGAAAGTGTGAATAGTGGTTCACCTGTCCAAGTTAGGACGCTAGTGGTAATGGTTTAACCAAAATTTTTGTTCATGATTAATGACAAGACCCGAAGATGGGAGGCACTCTAACATCAACTGCAATTTTCTTTTGATTTGAGTGTAATATATTTTATGCATCTATTTTTACGAGACGATAAATTAAATGTCCCATCATATGAGGGGTTTAGCCCCATATGCCATGTATAGTCGACCTGTCTTCATCAAATACACTTCTTTGGTATGGCAAATAGTCATTTATGCTCTAGATTTCCTTTGACTTGCAAGAAGTAGGGGATAGGAGGAGGAAGATGAGTGGAGGGGCAAAAGGGGTATTTGCGGTCTAAAGTTGCTAAAATATCTTTTTGAAATGACATTTAACTGATCATTTCATAGAGAGAGAGCATAAAATTTACTACACCCAAAAGAGTAAAGAATGTTAAGAGGCCCACCAAACTTTTAGTTTTCAATTAACTGGCTTTTCTACAAAATAAAATGATCAAAAGAAAACATTGTTGACTAGATTTTAAAAATGAGTCGCGCCACATGTAGGAATTCTGGCGCGGCTCGGTGACCAGTTCAGACATGACCCAAACCGAGCACTGTAGCACTTGCACCCGGCGGACAAATACACATTCCCCAATCAATGGCATCCCTTGAGCGGCATAGTGACAGTCCCTTTATCTCATCGCGCTCTAGATCCATGAACGCCCTGGCAAGTCCACGACGGCAGCCTGCCTCGCCGCCGCTCGATCTGGCATCTCCACACCAAGGGCGTCGCCGTCGAGCGAGCGAAAGTTGTTCGGGAAGCTCGTCGACCGTTCGTAGAGGCTACGGCGCAGGTCGTCGCAAAAACCCTCCCGCCGTCTAATCAACTCCCCCATGGCGGCATAGATACCATCCTTTCTACACCTCTCCGCCAAGGAAGGTACTTGCATCTGTGGACACCCTCCATTGGAACCCTTCTTCCCCTGCTCGCCCTCCCCTCGCCTCATTGGCCCGTAATTTTTTCGCCGTCCTCAATCTTCACCGTTTGTTATATTTGACCAACTGAAACGTGCGATTATACAGGATGAACCATGATGCACTAGCTTTGAAAACACACCATAGTACTACCAGACAACAGATGCATGGAAGAGACCAACATGGCAACATTGCCTAAGGACCGACGAAAACATTAATGAAACATCATTTTAGTACTGATAAACATCAATGAAGTAATGTTTGCGCAAATAAGTGTTCACAACAGCAAAAAAAAAAAAAAAAGAGCAAAGCAAACAAAAAAATCTATTATTTTTTTTCAAACAGAATCAAACATCTATTTATTTTTAGGATTTTAAAACAAAATCAAATATCTATTAATTTGCTCAAACAAAAGAAACTGCATCTTCAGTAATTTGAATTTACACATTACCAAAGAGATCGCACATAAGCCAAAGTTAATTTATTTGATCTTCTCTAGTACGTACTTGACGTCAAAGATATTTCATTTTATTTTAAAAATATCTTCTATATAACTGTATATATACCACAATTTGAAAAGCAAGACAAAAGAGAGTAATACTTGGAGAATAAAGCAACACTATTATCAGAGAAGTAGATGTTATGTGGACAAATAGCTTATAGTTAGTGGGGCATGCAATTAGGAATGGTGCACCCAGAGCTTGGTTTGGGTAGTTACATTAATTTTCCATTACTAATTACTAGATTAGTGGGCTAAGTACGTATGTGTTATAAGGGCTTCTCCATTTAGTTGAGGGGGAGGAATTCTTGGGGACGGGATCCTGTCTAGGCGAGACCTAGAAGGGATCGGTCCCCATGCCACATGGCACCCGCTACCAAGACTCAGCCTTCCCTTCCCGCGCCTGTTGTCAGAGAAGGAAGAAGGGAGGAGGAAGGAGGAAGAAGACGGCCTACCTCGCCGCTGTCGACCTCGCCGCTTGGTTAGGGTTTAGGGTGGGGTTCGGGTTTAGATTTGGGCTAGGCCGCGGTGGGTGGGGTTTGTCGGGATGGCGACGGAGGCAGCGGTGGTGCCGTCGGAGCTGGGGGAGGGGGCGAAGGCGGTCGGCCAGCGGTGGAGGGGGACCGCACATCACCTCCTTAGGTTAGGGTGGGCAGTGGCGGGAGGTTGGGGTAGTGGGGCGACCGACGGCGAGGCGCCGCAGACCGGGACGGAGGAAGGAGGCAGCGGGGAAGGGGCGGCGGAGAAGGGCAGAGAAAGAAGGCGATCCCGTCGGGGTGGGCTCCCGACGGGATCATGTTGTGTAGTCGTTGAGTGGGGGCAGGCCTCTGCCAGCCTGGCCTGCCCCCTCTGTATCCGCCTCTGCTCAAAGAGAGAGGAAATGGTGAAGAACAGAGGGAGAAGGTGAATGGTGCAGCAGAGCTCTATCGGTGTTAATGGGTCATCACCAGCTTTGTTTTAGAGATTATACTCGTCCTGGCCAAGCTAAGATAAAGGGGGGCAACTCCAACTGGTGACCGAAGCAGGATTACCACCATCTAAACTAATCTTAGCATAACCAATTCCCAACAATGAAATAACAGTGCAAGCGTATTGATCCATTAATCTTAAGCATGATTATTGGTTCTTCTAACTCATAAATCATTTGGTACTTTGGTAGCGTGCAAGCAACGCACCATTATCTCTACCAGCACATCATGTAGATCAAGACAAAATGGTGGTACTGCTACTACAACACACTGCTGTCCTGCTAACATGATTGCATAACTGCGTCCATGCAATATGGTTCATCACAGCTCAACGCTCTGCGCTAAAACAAACCAGCAGCAAAATCCCGAGAGCTCATGTCATTACCGGGCCTGGCGAAGTGGCCGTGAGCGCGAAGCTACAGTCTGCTTCTTGGGCGTATGCTTCCGGTCTTTGGTGGAAGGCTCCTTTGGCTGCTCCGGCAATGCTTCAGTGGCTGTCTCCGGACTGTCAGTGAATGGGGAGTACAGGAACTGCTTCACCTTGCCGTCATGCACACAGGACAACTTCACGACCCTTCGTCCCGTCATCCATTTCAGCAGGATCTTCATGTGAGTCTTGCTGTTCAGGCCGTTAATACCAGCATCCTGTGTAAAGTATGTCACGTCAGTGAAAGCTCCTGAGAAGTAATAGATACTCCCTCCATCCCAAAATATAAGGCTTGCAAGATTTCAAAATAGTCAACATTTGTAACTTTTGACCGATAATTAAGCTAAAAACATATATGTTTCGTGTCATGTATGTCATATAGTTGGATTAGTATTTAAAAGTATTTTCATATGATGTTAATTTTGTAGTTATTGATGATATATTATGAAAAAAATAATGATCAAAGTTCTACATTGGAGACAGTGTAAAAACTTATAGGCCGTATATTTTGGGACGGGGGTAGTAGTAAGGTGTTGCTTTATGTATATACTGACCTAAATTCACACAAGGGTAAATCTAAATCCAGAGCACAAAACTGCCACCCGGAGAAAATGTTCCCAAGTGCCATGGACAATGAAATCAGCAACTCAAGAGTCAAAATGCTGCACATGTCAGGTACTAGGCGATATTCAGCCCAACTGCATGTGCTGCACATAGAGGAGTTAAGGGGTTAAAAGGGCTGTGTTTTGAATGGCTAGGCTTTGCAGCGGTGAGATTGGATTTGGAGAGCTAACGGGTTGCGTTGGGTTCTATGCAGAAGTGGGTTAGTAAAACGGAGTACAACAGCCCACCCCACCGAGAACTATCACCCAAGTCTTTGCTCCAAGTGTGTTCCTCTTCCCGTATAACCGTAGCCAGTACCAGAGTTCCCCATTCGATTAAAGGGGTGGTAGAATCCAAACAAAACACAGGGGGAGGCCGTGGAGCAGCATCTGCTCCGGACCCTAAGCACTGAAGTCCTTGTTGTTGAAGAGCGCCACGACCACATTGAGTCCAACCAAGTGCTGCTGCTGCTCCTCTGGTTGTAGATCAGCACTTGACCCCAGACATCAGGAGCCATTGGTAGCAGAAAATCTCAGCACCACCATGAAAAAGAAATGGAGCAAAGATCATGTGGGAATGAGATGAAGTTTTGTCCTACGTTGGTGCAAATCAGGTAGCTCAGAGCTAGCACTGTCCAGATTATTCAAAGGATGCCCATTCACCTGCTCAAGTAAAACCTAGCCTAGACTAAACATCACAGTTTATTGCTCTTTTAGGTGATCGATGAAACAGGCAAACAGCATCATTGAGATGATTGTAGCACATCTACACTGCACATCTACACTGCTCAAATGGATAGCTGATGATTCAAAGCTAATTAAGATTGCTTCAGTGCTACTTCATACCTTCCAGTAGGTAAGCGCAAGATGGGCAGAAGAAATGCAATGACGAAATGGGTTGAAATCGATATTGGGCTTGATTGTGTGAAAATATGAGGTGGTCTGGGTTGTGTGGAAATTTGAGGCGGGTTGGATTGTAGTGGACTGGGTTAAGGAAAATTTTTGTGGGCTGGGTTGGTTTCGAAATTGGGCACATGACTGTGGGTTAGGGTTGGGTTTTTCTCCATTTACCAGGCCTATGCTGCACGATATCAAGAAGAACAAAGGAGTATTTAACAAGCATATGAAGATGCTTAGATTCAGAGGGTAAAAAAGCCGTGCATCATCAAAGTCCAATAATGAATGGTTTGGTTTGTCTCACAATGATCAAAATAACATAAGCAAAATACTATTTGCAAGAATTTCTTGTTAGTACGCAAATACTGTTTTGCAATTGTTGAGGTAAAATACATGACTTACTACGCAAATACAGTATGCCATTCAACTGAAAGATTACTTAATACAGGCCAGTGACAAGCAGTAAGGTAACATATTGCACATCAACTTTAGCTTCAACCCAGAGGGAAAGAGCTAAAAAAATGTGGAATAAAACATGAAAAAATACATAACACTGACAGGGTTCCACAGCACAGATTATGACCAAACCCTGATTCACAGCAGGCTGGAATGGAGCGCAATGTCATCCATAAGTGAATGGCTCAGTGCCAATAACATCCTATGCTAGTGATCTCCCCCCTTGCCCCCAGAAATGCAAGAGGAAATGGTATTAGAAGGGGAAAAAACATTCATTTCACTGACGATCAGTGGATCAAAGAAAGCAGTAGAAGAAGGTATCGGCCTTTTCAATTTAACTTCAGGGCGTCTAATATCAATCAAGCTGCTCTAACCACTCTACTGGACTAGTGTTTTGGGAAGAACAAGCTGCCTTGTTTTGCTGTCGAATGTGCGCGTAGCTAGAGTCACTGTGATATGATGAGTAGCATCGGCATGTTACCTTAGCTTGGTTCCATGTGTTGCCGACGGTGAGTGGCCCGTGGTCGGTGAGGATCTGGAGCAGGCGACCGGAGATGGCGACGGCCTCCTCTTTGGGCACCTTGGGGTTGATCCGCCGCACGTCCACCACCCGCTTCCGCGAGAAGTGCCTCCGCACCACCTCCCACGCCACACCTCCCACCCCACCGCCGCCCCGGAGGAACTGCATATCGCCGCCGCCGCCGCCGCCGCCCGCCTTGCTCGCCGGTTCAGTTTCAGAGCCCTCCTCCTCCTTCCATTGCGACTCGCGAAGAAAGAGAAGGGCCCAAATGTGCCGCAGGAAAAAGCCCAAGATGATTTTGACACGGCCCACGGCCCACGGCCTGGGTTTCCTTCCACCTTCTCCGTCTCTGCCGCTCCCGTCCATCCAACCGACCGAGCCGCCCATCTCATCTCTCTCGGCGGCGATGGCGACGGCGGCCGCCGGAGCAGCGGCTGGCGAACGGTGAGCCCGCCGCAGACCAAGTCATAGCCTCCTTCGAGGTAGGCAATTTGCAACTCCACTCATCTTCCTTTTTCGTGCGTCTCCTGGCCTGACTGCCGAAGTGCCGAGCCTACCCAGATGGGCGCGAGCTCGGCGGGCGGCCATGAGAGGCCGAGGCCACTTGGAAACGCGATAGAATGGTCTCAATTTCGGGCGATTTGGTTTCGGTCTCGGTGGATGCGGATGAGATGATTCAAAACTTTTGCCGATTGCTATGTTGGCAGACAGGTAGTGCAGATGCTGCTCGAGCTTGGCCAGTAGCCGCCGGCCGCTTATGTCAGCTCCCCTCCGCTTGTGCGAGGGAACCACCACGTCGCCGCGCTGGTCACGGTGCTCGAAGCTTTCTGCTGCTGCATCCTGCGCTTCATGGGCGGTGACCGTCGCCTGCCGCCATGACAAGACAAGGGCCTCTCGCTTGCTCTGCACATCTCCTTCCTTCCGCAGAAACACTAGCAGGTAGTTTCACTATTATCACAGCACAACCATTCAATCACAATTCGCACTGCTGGGGCTAGTAGGCAGCGTTTAGTGATATTAGTCAATATATTTGCCATAAAGAACACTTCGTCTGGCGATTCTGGAGAACATGATCACAAATTGTTAACATTTTCTTGTAGTTAGATGCAAGACCCTCACTTGCTAAATCGTTGATGGAAAAGCTATTGAAATTTGAATACACTACACAAACTTAACAGTAGGAAATCTTGCCAAAGAAAGCTGCAGATATTGAAATTTGATCCATGCATAATGCTATACTAGCAAATGTGCCCGTGCGTTGCAACGGGAGAAATAAAAATCCTCGAATGCCCCTATTTCTTAATTTACAAAAAATTTAGAAGCAAAAGGAACATTCTTTAGCAAGCTAGAAAATCGATCAGCCTTTTGAAACTATAAACCTAAATCTAATTCAAACATCCATAAAATCCCATCTACTTGCAATGTTGTCAAATAGTTAACAGCCAGTGACATAAGTACAGTAGCGCAGATGCTGCACAATTGTGGACTAACATGATGAAAAGAATATGATTTTTGTACACATACATAGGTATTGCGATGATATTTACATCAACATCGATGTATGATATTTACAAGCATGGGTTTCCTTTAAGGATGCTATACAGGAGCATAGATGTTAGTTACCTTCAAAAAGTCAGAATGCTTCATCAGTTTCTGTTGTTCTTGTAATGGGTATTGACCATCTTCCTAGGTGCATGGCCGGATGGCCTACGGCTACAAGAACTCCATCAGATGTAGCATCATCTGGCAATTCATTTAGCAAGGCTTGCCATGCATCCTTCGATTGATCCCATAAGCCCTCTAGTGTTTTATACTCCATACTGCCTAACCAACCAGACTGGACTATTTCTCCAAAACTCTACAAAAAAAAAAGGAAGAAACGAATTGTTATTTTCACCCACAAAGAACGAATTGTTATTTTCACCCACAAAATTAAGCGTACCAGCCAGTGAGCACATAAGCCAGACTCAGCAACAAAGATCTGGTTGGCATTCATAGTACGACTGAACATTGACATACAAAAGGACCTTATAATCATCTATTTGCTACTATAGCTAGTATGATGCTTACGACAAACTATAGAAATCAGAAGGGCCAAACCTTTTGCTTCGTTTGAAAGGAATCATCAATTTCAAGTTCTAACAATTTCTTCATTTCCACATAGCGAGGCACGCAGTCAGCACCTAAGCAATCTGCAGCCTCTTGGACCTGCAAATAATTATATGAGATCAGATAAGTAGAAATAAAAGATGACACAATTAACTGAACAAAACGATCAATTCAGATTTAGTCACCTCACATATAGTAGTTGCAGTATCAACAGCTGCAACTTGAGGGCTACAGAGAATACTGTTCACCTTCAGATCTAGAAGCAGTTCTGCAGTCTTCTGGGACTGAAAGTAATTATCCAAACTCCAAATGTAAATTCCGCTGTTTTATTGGAAAAAAATTGGTTTTGTACGAAAAACAAGTTGAATTACCTGTATAATCCCAAGCATGTTAAGTGGTGCATACCCCATTCCGGTTAAACTAATCTGGAATTCAAAGCAACAGAAATTATGTACATAGCTCACAAACCAAAATGTTGTACTAAGTAGTTCTATATATATATATTTTCCTAAATTGCTAGCAAAATCAAGTTCCGTAATTTTCATGACATATGTTACATTCGATTGAATTGAATTGGTCCACTCAATTTTACAAAGATGATTTCAGGAATTATAAAGCCAGATCCCAATAAAACAGTCTTTATTCTGATCGACAGAACAAGGGCAAAGTTTGCCATACTCACATTCACACGAAAGGAAAATCTATACCTCAGGACTGTTCTGTGTAGCTCCTTGACAGGCCAGAATGATCCTCTTGCTTGTCTTCCTTCCACCAGAACTTCCGGCAGCAACAGGTGAATTCGGGGTCTGTACCAAATACAAACATACGGAAAAGATTAAATACAATGCTTTATTTATTTCATCACTTTGTTTTAGTACTGTCAAGAAAATTCTTTGATCTAGAAGTTCATGTGAAGTACTTATTTATAATATTGACCAAGTGTCATTCTGTAAGTGGCATGCAGCAGGTTCGTTAACATACACTCTCTCCAATCACAAATACACGTCGCTTTGGACATTGGCACGATTTCCAGAGTCCACATTTTACCACTGATTACTAACACAGTTCAGTTATAAAACCCATTAAAATTACAATACTATAAAAGTACTCTTCAAGACAAATTAAACATATGATTTTCATGTAATCAATCTAAATGGACCAAAAGATATTTGTAGCTAGAGATCCAAACTTTAACTTGCACATACTTCAAACAACATGTATTTGTGACCGTTCTGCTGTCAATTGAAATTCAAGTTCTCCAAACTGGCAACATAAGGGCATAAGAATTATCTACCATGTTCAAAGTTCACCAAAGGGTGATCAAAGTGCAGAAGGGCGCTGACCTTTAGCTTCCTTTTTTCTTTCATAGCCTGAACTTCAGATTGAATTACTGGCCGTTTCGACAGCAGCTTACCATTCTTGGTCATTGCTTCAGCAATCTATGAAAATAAAGGAAAGGGATGCTACATTTGCACATAACTGGGTAGTTCAATATTTTGAGAATCAATATCAACTAAATGCAAGGTATTTTAGGCTTTTAGCAATGAACATAACAAGAACCCGTATTAAAGCATCATGGCACAATGAATTTGACGGTTTATTTCTGCATCCGCAGGTAGGATTCTTGTCAGTAGTGCATCCATATTCAGATGCTTTTGTCCTGTTGGAACTGGTTTTATCCAAATGTTTTACACGGAACCAGTTTACGACACATCAAACAGTTAGCTAGAGGTAAGCAAATCTATGAAAACTATACATTGAGTGTCTAACCCTCTTGAGTTCTCCCTTGCCATACTGTCCCATAGACTGAAACCTCCTTCCAGCTGACATCAACCGCTTGCCAAATGCTACGCTATGTAAAGCAAACAGAAAGGAACACAACCTTCAACCAAAAAAAATTTTGCATGAAAAAAACTGCTGGCAACATAAAGATGCAACTCGTGCCTGGTTTGGCGCTACCCGTCAGGTAGGGTTCCATTGACGGCAGCTGCTTGGCAAGGCTATTTGATGTCGATGTGTCAGCCATCTCCCATGCCTTTGCAAGATTCAGTAGAAGATCACCCACTTCCTGGCCACACTATCTCTCGGCAAAGAAAATACATGAATGATGCCAGTGCAATGGTGCATTAGAAACCAGTCTTTATTCTATATAATCACTGGAATATTTTACCTACCTCATGAAGAACAGGCCCATTGGAGAGATCAAATGCCGCATCGTTGAGCTTCAAGAAACAACCGAACAAAACTTGTTGGATGAAATTAAGGAAACTAAAATTTCTAGCTACAGTTCAAACATTCTGCTATTGCCTCACTACTGTCCAAAATCGTATCTCAAGGAAGCATGGGCGCGTGTTAGAATTAGAACTGGGCGGTTGAATATTGTATGCATCTTACCCTACTTTTTTCGTTTCTCAATTCAGCAAATTTGTAGTTGTAGAACCTTCTGTTCTGCTGAAAAAAACCGCACTACTAGACTCTTAGTTATGTCTAACCTGACTATTCCAGGGTTACCTGTTCACTGAAGGTTGATGTGTCAAATATCAACTCCAAAGAGCACAGTTGCACCTAATGCAGAGAAGCATATTTCAGGAATTTTGTTCATGCTGAATCCTAAATGCATGTTGGTTCAGTCCATGCATTATAACCGTATACATGTTTTGGATTCACTCTTAAGTGTTTTTATTTATTTATTTGGTGACATCAGATATTGAAAATTGACGCCTCCATTCCAGTAGCAAATCATCTATTGAATTTGTTCTCTTTATGTGATCTGCATGTTTCGTTGCTTTCCTTCTTCCAGATACCAATTCGTATTATTAGACATCAACTCTTCTTTTCCCAACAATGTGCAAGTACTTTTGCACATTTTGATAGGAATTATTTCGTTCTTTATGTAGGAAAATGCAATGGGCTATCAGAACTATGATGGACGACAGTACTGACCAATCAGGCAATAGCACTCGGCTGTTTACTGCAATTCAATCTTTTTGGAGCAAGTTTTCTGGCAAGCTGAGAAAATTAAGGAAAGGATTGCCAGTGAAGGTCCTGTTCTTTCTGATCGGATTTTATTGTGCTATAGCATTCGCCACCGTCATTGGGCAAACAGGTGACTGGGACATATTGTCTGCTGGTCTTGCTGTTGCCATTGTTGAGGGCATTGGTGCTCTGATGTACAGGGCTTCGTTTGCATTTCTTGGTAGGATCAAGAATATGATTACCATATTCAATTACTGGAAAGCTGGGCTCACACTTGGATTGTTCTTGGATTCATTCAAATATGAAGTGGATGAATTTCTGGACTCATGTAACCCGTTCAACTTTGAGATCAATATATTTACTGGGCTTTGGTAAATCTTTGCTCTAGGTTTTAATACTTGGTTTCTGCATGCCAATGACATTTTTTTATTTTTCCACATCAATTTTTTTACTTTCCCCTTTCACTACTTTATGGTTTCAACTATTTTGTTTCGAGATATGAACATTACACTCTCTGAGAAGCAAACACATGATTTTGTATTTAACAAAAGTTAATCGGTTCCCAAAGGAACCAGGCTGCAGCAAGCAAAATATCAATAGATTTGATTAGCTTGATTGTATCATATCTTACTAACAAACTGTACTATGCACAATTGTGTGCACCATGGAACATCATTCGTGACTGTGCCATACTGGACTGTACAAACATTTGAATCTGAATTGGTGTTAATACAATACTATGCTCGGAGCCAAAAAAGTGGAAATTCACGACCACTCAGCAGCAGAGTTTATGCTATGCCAAAACTTGGTTCAGATGATCATTCAGGATCCATCAACTGGACATTACAGTCCTTTATCCCACACTATCTTCTTCACCTTCTCCACTACAAGATGATCATTCAGGGTCCATCAACTGGACATCAGTCCTTTATCCTTCACCATCTTCTCCATCTTCTCCACCTCCTCCAACCTTCCCATCTTTTGATAGATCTCCATCAATGTAATGAAATTATCCATATTGTCTGGCTCTAGGTCGAACAACCTCTTCGCAACGATCTCCCCCACCCTGATGTTGACATGCTCTGAACAAGCGTGCAGTAGAGCCCTCAAGATCAATGGTTCACTGTCGAGTGGCGTCCTCTTTGACACGAACTCGTAGGCCTCATTGATCATCCCTGCCTTACCAAGCATGTTCACCATGAAAGAATAGTGCTCTATACTTGGCTGAATTCTGTACACATTCTCCATCTCGGAAAACAACCTCATGCCACCTTCCACCAACCCTAAATCATCACATGCGGCGAGCACAGTCGCAAAGGTAAGCTCATCTGGTTGCACTCCGGACTCCATCATTTGACGGAGCACCATGAGAACCGCATAATCCTTGCGGTATGCGGAGATTATACCGTTCCAAGATGCAAGATCCCTAGTCGTCATTGACTCGAACACCAACTGGGCATGATCGACCTCATTCTTCTCCGAGTACATCCTGATCAGAGCATTTGCTACTGGCAGCTCCGTCTCGAGCCCGTGACGAATCACCCAGGCATGAATCTCTAATCCTTGTTTACCATTGTCACAATGAAATGGCAACAACGACAGCATTGTCGACAGCGCAGTTGAGTTGAGCTTGTGCCCTTCTGCAAACATTCTTCTCAAGATCTCCGTAGCTTGTGGCCAGGGCCCATTGCGCAGGCAGCCATCAAGCATGATGTTCCAGGAGACGTCGTCCCTCTCCGGCATTGCATCGAACATCTGGAGAGCACTCTGAATGTGGCCGCAGTTGGCATACATGTCGACGAGCTCGTCGCACACTGACATGTTCAAGGCGAGACCGGCGCGCACGATGTCACGGTGAACGGCCTGACCGAGCACCACGGAGGTGACGCCGGCGCAGGCCTGGAGCGCATAGATGAAGGTGAGGTGGTCGCGCGGGACGCCTTCCTCGTCCATCTGGAGGTAGAGCGCGAGGGCGTCCTGGTGGCGGGCGTGGTGAGCGTACCCCGCGATGAGGCAGTTCCACGGGAAGGCGTCCTCCTCCCGGACGCGCGGGGAGAGCAGGTGGTCGAATATGTGGTGGGCGTAGGAGAGGAGGCCGAGGGAGGCGTGGAGGTGGAGCAGGCGAAGGGCGAGGGTCGGGTGGCGGCGGAGGAGGGAGACGGGGAGGAGGCGGCGGAGGCGGGCGAGGCGGCGGCGCGGTGAGGGGTAGCGCGGGAGCACGGAGAGGAGGGAGGCGAGGAGGGAGGGGGAGAGGAGGCGCGGGCGGGACTCGAGGTCGGAGAGGACGCGGTCGAGGGTCGCGGGAGGCGGTGGCGCGGTGGGGATGGAGAGAGCGGTGCGGAGGTGGCCGGAAGGGGCTCGGCCGCAGGACGAGGAAGAGGGAGTGGTGGGAGTGTGGTGGCGCCGCCGCGGTAGCGCGCCGCCGGTGGCGTGGGCGGGGCTAGCCGCCGCGCTGAGTGCCATCCGTTGCTTGCTGGTCTTGCCAATGCGTCAATGCATTATCCAAATCTCAGGTCGGGTGCCTGGTCCGGTCCGGTCGGTGTTGTGCTCCTGGTGCAGCACGGGCCGACTTGTAATTGGAAAACCCTAACCCCCACTCTGCCGTCGCGAGGGGGGCAATGGCGTCCGTGGCGGCGGCGGCGGCGGGGAAGCGGGCTGCTTCCGGCGGCCGGGAGGGCGACCAGCTGGTGATCACGCCGCTCGGCGCCGGCAACGAGGTCGGCCGCTCCTGCGTCTACATGTCATTCAAGGGCCGCACCGTCCTCGTACGCCCCGCCCCGCTCCCCCTCCCCCTCCCTCTCCATTCTTCCTCAAACCCTCGCGGAACCTTAGCTCTTGCTTCCATTCCATGCTTTTGCTGTTGATTGCTGCGCGGATAGTTCGATTGCGGCATCCACCCGGCCTACTCCGGCATGGCGGCGCTGCCCTACTTCGACGAGATCGACCCCTCCACCATCGACGTCCTCCTCGTCACCCAGTAATCTCCCCTTCCCTCTCTGAACCCCTTCCTCTCCGCGTGTCTCGTGCTGAATTTCTCCGCTTGAAACTGCAGCTTCCACTTGGACCACGCCGCCTCGCTGCCCTACTTCTTGGAGAAGGTAATGCCTCCCCTCTTCGCTTCAATCGACCGCCCGGTGCGATGGTTTGTCGTCCTATGTGATATCTGAATCTGCCCTGCTCTGCTTTGCAGACGACGTTTAAGGGCAGGGTATTCATGACCCATGCGACAAAGGCCATTTACAGGCTGCTGCTCTCAGATTATGTCAAAGTGAGCAAAGTTTCAGTCGAGGATATGTTGTATGACGAGCACGACATTCTCCGTTCCATGGACAAAATTGAGGTATCTCACTGGAATATTTATTTTTGGTTGATTGTACAACCTTTAAAGTGCAATTCTGAATATTTTAAATGGTATTAGACTACTGTTTAAGTGGATATAATCAACTATGCACCCTATATAATATCTGGTCAGTTGCTTTCAAAACACCAGCGATCTTCTTCTTTACAGCAGATGCACACTGTGATAAATAAAACATTGTATGTTTGACTGGAATGAGCATTTTGTTTACAATAAGCTGACTTGCAGGTCATAGATTTCCACCAAACATTGGAAGTTAATGGGATACGCTTTTGGTGCTATACCGCTGGCCATGTACTTGGTGCTGCCATGTTCATGGTGGATATTGCTGGTGTTCGCATTCTTTACACTGGTGACTACTCCCGTGAGGAAGATCGCCACCTGCGAGCTGCTGAACTCCCCCAGTTTTCCCCTGATATTTGCATTATCGAGTCAACTTATGGTGTGCAGCAACACCAGCCACGCCACGTACGAGAGAAGCGCTTCACTGATGCCATTCACTCAACCGTTTCACAAGGGGGGCGTGTTCTTATCCCAGCATTTGCTCTTGGCAGAGCTCAAGAACTGCTACTTATCCTCGATGAGTATTGGTCCAACCACCCAGAGCTCCACAAGATTCCAATCTACTATGCCTCCCCTCTTGCCAAGAAGTGTATGGCTGTCTACCAGACATACATAAACTCCATGAATGAAAGGATCAGGAACCAATTTGCACAATCCAACCCATTCCATTTCAAACATATTGAGCCTTTGAATAGCATAGAAAACTTTCATGATGTTGGTCCATCAGTGGTGATGGCAAGTCCAGGTGGACTCCAGAGTGGTCTCTCAAGGCAGCTCTTTGACAAGTGGTGTACAGATAAGAAGAATGCCTGTGTTATTCCAGGATATGTCGTGGAAGGCACCCTCGCAAAAACCATAATCAATGAGCCAAGAGAAGTGACACTAGCAAATGGACTCACTGCACCTCTTCATATGCAGGTTTCCTACATCTCCTTTTCAGCCCATGCTGATTTCCCTCAAACAAGCACCTTCTTGGATGAGCTCCGGCCCCTCAACATTGTTCTTGTGCATGGAGAAGCAAATGAGATGTCAAGGCTTAAGCAGAAACTCATTTCTCAATTTGATGGTACAAACATAAAAGTCGTTAATCCCAAGAATTGCCAATCGGTGGAGATGAATTTCAGTTCTGAGAAAATGGCCAAGACAATTGGAAGATTGGCAGAAAAGGTACCAGAAGTTGGCGAATCAGTTAGTGGTTTACTTGTAAAGAAGGGATTCACGTATCAGATTATGGCTCCAGAGGATCTCCGTGTATACACGCAATTATCTACAGCTAACATTACCCAACGGATTGCTGTCCCTTATTCTGGTTCTTTTGAAGTCATCAGGTACAGATTAAAGCAGATATATGAGAGTGTGGAGTCACCGACTGAAGAACCTGATGTTCCAACATTGATCGTACATGAGAGAGTCACCATTTGCCTGGAATCAGAAAGCTATGTTACACTGCAGTGGTCGTCGGATCCCATAAGTGATATGGTGTCTGATTCTGTGGTGGCTGTGATTTTGAACATAGGCCGTGAAGGTCCAAAGGTTGTCCCAGATGAAGCAGTGAATACGCAGGAAACAGAAAGGATGGCTCAAAAGGTAGTATATTCTCTTATGGTGTCTATTTTCGGTGATGTTAAAGTGGCAGAGGAGGGGAAACTTGTTATATCTGTTGATGGAGATGTGGCACACTTGGATGGGAGGAGCGGTGATGTTGAATGTGAAAATGCTACATTGAAAGAAAGGATTAAAACCGCATTCCGCCGCATACAGTGTGCCGTAAGACCAGTCCCACTTCCAGCCTCTTAAGCAGAAGGTTGAGGATTATGCTTGCATGTTTCAGATTTCCTAGGTAAGCATTGTAGCATAAGCTGTCGGTAACCAGTGAGCACTACGCATCATTTTGCGTAAAATGTTTAATATTGCATGTTGTTTAAGATGGTTACTGCTTCAGTGTACCTGTTTGTTGCCTCGGTCGTAACATTGTAGTCATTTCTTGCAGTTATGACAATGCACTTGCCCCTTTTGTTTTTCCTTTCAGCGCATTTGGTGATTTCCTATTCTTTAGAACTTACACCTGATTACCTGAATGATTGTTTGGCCATCTATCTCTACGAATTAACAAACCGGTTGAAGTTGGAGCATTCTTCTTGGGTTGAGAAGAGCTTCCTTCAAATCAATCATGAGGATATGATGCATTAATCTTACAGGACAGTGGTTTGGAAAATTGAGCGTGGACGGAAAAGTATTCCAGCTTAGGTCTGTGTAGCACGAGTTTTTGCCTACTTACACATCCGCGACAGCCTCCTCCACCTCCTTGCACCATCGTTGTTGTGCTGCCACGGTGCTCCTCGGCTGGCCTCCTCATGCTACGACACCAGGTGGCGGTGTGGGAAGATGAGGGGAACGCGAGAGGAACTAAGAGCACCTCCAATGATGTAGATAGCTGTTAGCTATAAATAAGTGATATGCTATCTATAGATAGCATATAGACAGTCTCTCTAATGCACAAGATTTAACATTGTCTATAAAATTGAAGTTGGGTCCATATGCAATAGATAGTGTAAGATCAAGCCTCCTATGGGCTGAATGATTTTGGTAATTGATGGCAACTAGGCCGTACAGCTGGAACGCCAAGGATAAGGACCTTTTGTTTTTATAGTTCTTCTGATTTTCTTATGTGTGTGTCTGTGGCTCGACTACATCTCTCTGGTTGCAGGGTCCCACTGAGCACAGGTTCAGAAACATCAGCCGTGGGTTTTTAGAGCGAGTACACTTGTCCTAGGGTCGAGAAGGTTCGGGGTCCAGCTGTCCAGGGTTTTCGTAGCAGCTAAGTCTCCAAAATATCTGAGAGCGCGAAACTCCCCGCCCAAATGGTCATGAACGCTTTGTTTTGTGGTTTGAACATGGAGGTCTTCGATAGAGTTAGCAATCTCACTAGTGCACACGAGATATGGGTTACGCTCATTGAGATTCACGAGGGCACCTCGGCTGTTAAGGAGGGTAGACTAGTGTTTGTCAAGGAGCGTTATGATCAATTCAGAATGCTTTCAAATGAAAATGTCAATGTTATGTTTACTCGGCTTAACCCCATCCTTAACGAGCTTAAGGGGCTCGGTCACACTGTTGCAAATGATGAAGTGTGCAGGAAAATGCTTCGGATCCTCTCCAAGAAGGACTACCGGGACATCATCACGTATCTCACCAACAGTGGTGATGTGGAGAAGCTGGCACCCACAGCTTTGCTTAGCAAGATCACCGCATGAGATGATGCTCCTCAATGATCCTGAGGATTCCTCTGCTCCAGCAAAGAATCAAGTGATCGCCCTCAAGGCCTGTGGATCTAGGCAGAGTGCTCCCAAGTCAAGTCAAGCTGAGAATGAGGGTGAGATGACATGGAATGAGCTCGAGGAGGGATTCCAACACTTCGGCCTGTTCATGAAGCAAGCTGGGCAGTTCATGAGCAAAAATGGTTATGGAAGCAAGAAGAGGATGAGCAGAAACACCCATGCATCATACCGATGCTATGAGTGTCAGGAGAAGGGACACATCGCTTCAATGTGTCCTCAGAAGGGCAATACCAAGTATAAGGACAAAGCAAAGGAGAGGGGTGATGGCGAGAAGCCGAGGCATAATGACAACAAGAAGAAGAATCCCCAGAAGTCAGGGTTCAAGGGTCGCTCTTCACAAGGTAAGATGCTAGCCTTTGTGGGTGAATGGGTGACTGATGAAACTTCTAGCGACATGTCGACCACGGAGATGAGGAGAGTCGGTGATCAAGAGTTGGCCATCATGGCGATAGCTGAGTCCGTACCACCACCTCCAGTCTTCACACCAAGATGCCTCACGGTGGTTGCTGAGCCTCGAGAGTGGTATTCTGATGACGATGGGTATTCTTCCACCACTTCCTCTACATCGGCAAAGGCTTCACCAACTCCTGCTGGCACTTCCAAGTGCCTGATGGCTCGACCTAGTGGCGAGGTAAGCGACTCTGGTTCAGACTCAGATGTGGATGTTGAAGGCATGCGTGATTGTCTTAGGGAAGCTTGTGAGCGCTATAAGAATGAGACACTTAAAAATCTAGAGCTCGGTAAAAACTTGATTGCATTACAAACTAAGTGCAAAAATCTTGCCACTAGATGTGATAGCTTAGAATCTGAGCATGACACTTTGCTAGGCTCTAACAAAAATCTGTCATCTAAGTGTAATGTGCTAGAGGAAGAGCGCGATGCTTTAAATGAATCCTTAGATGATCTCATGATTACTTATCATGTACTTAGAGAGAATCACGAGACATTTCTGGCTATGAATGATGAGTTGGTTGCTTTGCCTCTTGCTCAACTAGTTGATACTACACCTGTTGATACTGTGAATGTTGTTTGTGCTATGCCTGTTACTTCTGTTGCTATTGCACCTGTTGTTGACTTGACTCTTGCCTGTCCTGATGTTATCCATGATTGCACTGTGTTGGCTTCCACTTCTAGCGGTTCCTCTAGCAACATACTAGTGTGTACACCTGATAATTGTAAATTTACACTAGCAGCTAGGGAGCTTGCTATTGAAAATGCCGAGTTGAAGTCTAAACTTGAGAAATTTGATAAGGGGCTTGGGAAGTGCTATGAGGGTAGCGTGGCCTTGGACAAGATGCTCAAAGAACAGAGAAAACCCTCCCAAAAGGGTGGCTTGGGTTTTATCCCAGAGAAGCCAAAAGGGAGGAAGAAATCAAGCGTTCCTAGAGCATCTACCATGAGGCAAAGTTACTATCATGCCTATCCCAAGAAGAGGCATGATAACAACTTGCACACTAGCAACAATATTTCTAGTATGCACAATTGGCACAACACATGGCAAGGACATGATAGGCACTATAACTCTCCCACATGGCAATCTCAAATGCACTACAATATTTGGCATGCTCTTAAGTACAACACTTGGCATTCACCTAGGTAAAATTTCTGGAATGGCATTCCTAGGCACAACAATGGTAGGACAAACCTTCCTAGGAATCAAAACCGCAACACTCCCAATCACACACAGCCAAGATTCCCAAGAGCACATGCTGAACTGTATGATCACTACCTGCTAAAGAAAAATTCTCAAGGTAGAGTGACAGCTAGATTTGTTGGACTCAAGTCTGAGAATGAGCACAAGGCTCATGTTTGGGTGCCTAAGTCATTGATTGATCGATTTGCTCCTGTTGCTTCTGGTTTGAAGACTAACCCTCGGGGACCTTCTGTGTGGGTCCCTGAGTCACATAAGTGATCTTCTCTTATGACAGGTGAACTACCGGAGTGGAGGGTGCCATTGGATCATCGACAGTGGATGTACCCAACACATGACCGGCAACCCCCGGTTGTTCACCTCAATAGGGGAGGAAGGCAAGATTCCCCCAAGGTCACTTTTGGAGATGGAAGTAAGAGCAAAGTACTTGGAGTTGGAAAGGTAGCAATCTCTTCAGACCTCTCAATTGACATGAAAACTTTGAGCTATAATCTTCTCTCTGTTGCCCAAATATGTGATTTGGGGTTCCATTGTAATTTCTCACTTGAGGGCTTGTTGGTTTTGGACAAAAATAAAAAACTTGTGTTCAAAGGATTTCGTTTTGAAAACTTGTTTCTTGTTAACTTTCATGAGCCTGCTGCATCCGTCTCGACTTGCCTTGTCGCCAAAGTCTCTCTTGATTGGTTTTGGCATAGACGTCTTGGGTATGTTGGCATGGGGAATTTGAAGAAACTTTTCAAAAACGAGTTCGTTCTTGGGGTGCAAGATGTGACATTCGAGAAAGACAAGCTTTGCAGTGCCTGTTAGGCCGGCAAGCAAGTGGCAAGCTCACATCCTGCCAAGAGTGTCATGTCTACATCTCGACCTCTCGAGCTCTTACACATGGATCTTTTTGGGCCAACAACCTATGTGAGTATCGGGGAAAATCTCTATTGGTTGGTCATTGTTGATGACTTCTCCCGATACATTTGGGTTTTATTTCTACCTGACAAAACTCCAACTGGAGATGTTTTCAAAAAGTTTGTAAAGAAAGCCCAAAATGCTTTTGATTGCACCCTCAAGAAGGTAAGAAGTGACAATGGAACGGAGTTCACTAACACTTCTGTTGAGTTGTTCTGTGATGAGTTAGGCATTGATCACCAGTTCTCAACCACCTACACTCCTCAGCAAAACGGGGTGGTTGAGAGAAAGAACAGGACGCTCATTGAGATGGCAAGGACCATGTTGGACGAGTACAAGACCTCTGATCTGTTCTAGGCAGAAGCCATCAACACTGCTTGTCACTGCATCAACCGTCTATACCTCCACAAGCTCCTGAAGAAGACGTCTTATGAGTTGCTTGTGGGAAGACGGCCAAATGTCTCCTACTTCAGAGTTTTTTGCTGCAAGGTCTACATAGAGAAGAAGCGGGAGCACTTAGGCAAGTTCCAGAGCAGATGCGACACTGGGATCTTTCTGGGCTACTCAGCCAGGGGATCATCTTTCAGAGTGTACAATGCGTCCAGTGGTTTGATTGAGGAGAGCTGCGATGTTAAGTTTGACGAATCTAATGGGAGCCAAGGGGAGCATGAGAACCTGGATGATGTTGACGGTGAGCAGTTGGCTAGAGCGGTGGAGGAGATGCCAGCTGGTGATGTGAGGCCAGTGGAGGTTCAGAGGGAGATTGAGACTGTTCTACCACCTCTCACACTGAACGATTGCGAGTCGGGGAGCCTCACCTCAAAGTGATTGCTCAAGTCTTGATCAGCTCGAGGCGAGGCGACTGTGAGCGATGCGAATCGATGAGCCACCACCTCAGTTGATAAGGTCCCATCACACCATTGCTCGTGATCATCCAGTTGATCAAGTGATCGGTGACCCGACTCGAGGAGTACAGACCAGATCTAGGACGGCAAGCTTATGTGAGCACACGGCGTTTGTGTCTGAGCTTGAGCCAAAAAAAGTGGAGGAGGCACTGAGTGATCTAGACTGGATAAATGCAATGCACGAGGAGCTGAACAACTTTAAGAGGAACAAAGTCTGGACCTTGGTGAAAAGGCCAAGCGACTGCAACGTGATTGGCACCAAGTGGGTATTCAAGAACAAGCAAGATGATTTTGGTTTGGTGGTGCGCAACAAGGCTAGGCTAGTCGCTCAGGGCTTCACACAGATCGAGGGAGTTGACTGTGGTGATACCTATGCTCCCGTGGCTCGTCTGGATGCTATCAGACTACTTGTGGCATTCTCTACATGCCACAACATCATCCTCAGGCAGATGGATGTGAAGAGTGCTTTTCTCAACGGGTACATCGGAGAGCTAGTATATGTGGAGCAGCCTCTGGGGTTTGAAGATTCTCAGCACCCTGATCATGTGTACAAACTATCAAAGGCTTTGTATGGTTTCAAGCAAGCTCTCAGGGCATGGTATGAAAGGCTAAGAGATTTCCTCATCTCCAAGGGATTCATGGTTGGAAGGGTCGACACGACTCTATTCACTAAGGTGGTAGATGGAGATCTGTTCATGTGCCAGGTCTATGTGGATGACATCATCTTCGGTAGCACAAAGGAGTCCTTGGTCAAAGAGTTCAGCGACATGATGAGTAAGGAGTTTGAGATGTCGATGATGGGTGAATTGAACTTCTTCTTGGGATTTCAAATCAAGCAACTCAAGACCGGGACATTCATATGCCAAGAGAAGTATATCCACGACCTCCTCAAACGCTTCAACATGAGTGACTGCAAGCCAATCCGGACAACAATGGGGACAAACTACCACCTCGACCTCAACGAAGAAGGTAAACATGTTGACCAAAAGCTTTACCGTTCAATGATTGGTGCTTTGCTCTATTTGACTGCATCTAGGCCGGACATCATGTTTAGCGTGTGCATGTGCGCTAGATTTCAAGCCTCCCCTAGATAAATGCATATGACTGCTGTGAAACGAATCCTTCGATACCTAAAACACACACCTAGCATAGGACTTTGATTTCCGAAGGGTGCGTGGTTTGAGCTCCTAGGCTATTCTGACTCAGATTATGCCGGGTGCAAGATCGATCGCAAAAGCACATCCGGGGCTTGTCACTTTTTGGGTAGGTGTCTTGTGTCATGGGCGTCAAGGAAACAGAACTCCGTGGCGCTATCTACTGCTGAGGCTGAGTATATTGCGGCAGGGAGTTGCTGTGCACAACTTCTTTACTTGACACAATCACTGTTTGACTTTAGGCTTAAACTTGACCATGTGCCTCTCCTATGCGACAACGAGAGCGCGGTGAAGATAGCATGTAACCCGGTCCAACACTCACAGACCAAGCACATTGATGTCCGTCACCATTTCCTTCGGGATCATGTGATGAAGGGCGACATTGTGCTTGAGCACGTGCGGACAGAGGACCAGCTTGCCGACATATTCACTAAGCCACTCGATGAGGCACGATTCTGCAAATTGAGAAATGAGTTGAATATTTTAGATAAGTCAAACATTGCCTGAGTTGGTTGTATGACTATATCATTGATTGAAAATCTTTGGAAGCTAGTTTGAACATTTAGGTGCTTTGCCTGTTAAACTTGATGTTATTCATTGCCTATATGTTCATCACATGAATTTGATAGCTATAGCATGTGTTTACCTTGTCACTAGCTCAACTTGTGCTTAACTCAATATATCATGCAATTGAAAGCCATGAGTATGTATTAGGAGGGCTATAGCTTCTAGTCTCATTTGATTGCTCTAAACTCTTTGGTTGACCATGTGCTTCTAAGTCTAGATTGTGTTTTTCCATTTTGCACATGTCTTTACTTTGCTAACTTGAGCATATTTTGAGAAAATGTTGAGCCAAATTTGCAAAGTGTGCTAAAATGTGAATAAAGCCACAATTGGTCATACATGTCTCACCAATGCCTCCTCGATGAGATAGCTTGCCATGGCACTGGGCATGAACTTAGGGGGAGCTTTGGATGACCGAGACGTTCATCTTCAGTGTCATGCTGGGTGGCGTCGCTTGTGTTTTGAGACATGGCAAATTTGAGAAAATGCAAAGTGCAAAATGTGAAATACTTCAAAATGAGCTCAACCATAATGTTTTAGTCTCAAATAGGCTCGGTGATAGCATGTGTAGTTTGGAGTGCATCTTCTAGTGCCTTGGTGCATCATGTGTTCCCTTTGAATTTTGGAGCAACTATTGATACTTTTAGCTATAGTTCATCTTATATTTGCTCTAGGTCATAATAACTTGAATTACACATCTATCAATTATGCTCTAGTTGATCTTGTGTCTTGAGATGGCTCGATTTTGAGTATGGTGGATTTGTGGGCATGTTTGCACTAGTATAGCTTCCAAAGCGCTTAAATTATCCTATGATTTGCTACTTTGTGGTCATTGATACCAAAGGGGGAGAAATAATTGCAAATCTATGTTTTGAAATCATTGTCATGTTTTAGATGCGAAGGGGGGAGAAGTGATGACTTTGGGTCACAAGTGGTAGTTACAAGTGGTAGGCTTAGGAGATGCTTTGCTCCTAGGATGGAGATGCTTTGCTCCATGAGATGTGATGGTACTCTCAAGTGGTATGCATTGATTTATGGGGAGCTAATGTCTATACGATCATTGCATTCTATTCTTTGAGCTAACCCATTGCACCAGAGATTGTAGTGTGCTTGTCATGTTGGATTTGCAGGTGTTGTCATCAAGTGTTGATGGCAACTAGGCCGTATAGCTGGAACGCCAAGGATAAGGACCTTTTGTTTTTATAGTTCTTCTGATTTTCTTGTGTGTGTGTCTTTGGCTCAACGACATCTCTCTGGTTGTAGGGTCCCACTGAGCACAGGTCCAGAAACATCAGCCGTGGGTTTCTAGAGCGAGTACACCTGTCCCAGGGTCGAGAAGGTTTGGAGTCCAGCTGTCCAGGGTTTTCGTAGCAGCTAAGTCTCCAAAATATCTGAGAGCGCGAAACTCCTCGCCCAAATGGTCTAAAGTTTTCGCTTGACCCTACCCAGATTGTCACCGTATCCACAAATCAACAAAAATGTCCCAAGACCTGAGGCGTGGTGACGAGAGGGGGCGAGAGGGGCTAAGTCCGAAGGGGTGTGCAAATTAACCCTCTGTCGGACGGCGTCGATAACTATTTGACGGCGTCCGATGAGAAATGAGCCCGAGAGACTAAGACCGAAAACACCGCCTGCCGGACGGCGTCCGACCCTCTTCGGACGGGGTCCGACAGTGTCGATTCCCAAGGAGTGAGCACGAAATTTGGCTAAGTCCCAATCAACTTCGTCTCTGCCGGACGGCGTCCGGAGACCATCGGACGGCGTCCGACCAGTCGAGACTTAGCCAAAATGGCAAGTCCTCACTGAGTTCATTGTCGGACGGAGTCCGATCCGCACCGGACGGCGTCCGATGCAGCTAAACCATGCGAGCAAACACGTGGCGAGCATTTTTTTCTTGTGGCCAAAGACTTCACCGGATGCGTCCGATAAGCCATCGGACGGCGTCCGACGAAGTACAAAAATTGGCCTTAAACCCTATCGGACGGTGTCCGATAATCACCGGACGGCGTCCGACGGATCGAGCTGAATCTCGCGAGATTAAATCTGAGCCGTCCATCTCTAGGGTTTCGCCTTATGCCTATAAATAGGGGCTTGGAGCACGGGAGAAAATTGAGAGAGCCTCATTAGCAGCCACCCCTTACCCTTTCCACCCAAGAGAGCTCCTCCCATGGCACCCACCTCCATCTAGAGTTCCATGTGCTTGAGAGTTTGAGAGGGAGAAGAAGAGAGGAAGAGGAAGAAGAAGGTGCCCCCTACCTCCTCTCATCCATCCCCAAGGTTTGCCCCTTCTCCATGGTGTTCTTGCCCTAGTTTCCATGGTGGGAGAGAAGGGGTAGTGGTGAGAGACGGTCTCCGATCTTGTGTTCTTGGGACTTCGATGCCGGAGAGATCGTCACCACACCACGAGCTTCATCAACCGTACGACTACGTCAACCGAAATCCTCCGTGTGTCGGGGGTCACTTCTGTGTGTCGGAGGTGCGTGGCCTTCATCCTTGAATGTTGTGTGGAAAATCCTCTGTGTGTCGGGGGTCGGTGCCGTGTGTCGGTACCGTGAGTTCGAGGAGCTTCCGCGTGTGGAAGAACTCGTCTTGTGTGAAGGTTTGGGGCTCGCCTACCATGTGTTGGTGAAGAGCCACCACGAGTGGATTGAGGGCTAGGGGCGAGAGAGTCCCGACTTCTCTGTGTGAGAAGTTTCCTCAACGGAGACGTAGGTGTTTATGTGTTGAGCACCGAATTTCGGGAAACAACTCGGTTTGCGCTTTCTTGTCTCTCTCATTTACTTCAGCATATTGATTTGATCGTTTGCATGTGAGCGCCATCGAGCCTCCTAGTAGTCATTTGTGTCTCATTGTGATCGCTTCCACAACTAGACGCTAGATCAATCGATAGCTTGTATTCCTAATTTGATTAACTAAGCAAGCGAATTGAGAGAAGTAAAATTTGAAAAGAGCCGATTCACCCCCCTTCTCGGCCTAGAATCCTTACAGATAGCATTAGAATCAGCTATAGACTAGCTGTAAGTTACTCTCTAGCACATCCTCATTCTCTCCTCCATATAAGCAAAAAGCTGAGTTGAAATCATTATACCTAACTGATATGACACCACTAGAGATGCTCTTAAAAAAGAGAGTAGAGGGTGAGACGTGTGGCATTATGGGACAGCGATCCCAAGTGGAGAAGATTGCATGTTGGTCAGCTCATTGGCAACAGTGATACCAACGCGCAAGGGATGGCGCCACAATCAAATTTATGGAGAGAGGATGGGGAGGGGAGATCTGTGTGGGAGAAAGGAAGTAGAGAGTAGGGAGGGGAGGCAACGCTTGTAGAGAGTAGGGAGGGGAGCCAAAGCTTGTGTCAACCATGGTTATAGCCGGTGGATGTTTGGAAGCTGGAACGCAAGGGGAAGGGGATGGATGGGCAAGTAAAATTCGGTAAATTTAAATGGCGTCAAAATTCTGTCGATGATTAGTTTTACCTAGGATGTTTTTCTAGGTACCCAAACTAGCCCTTTGAAATAATCAAAAGGTATTCTATCTGGTATGGACACTTAATGGAGCCAAGCACTAGTGTGTTTGGAAACCTCTAAACCGATATTTTTCGTCTCATTCCTCCTAGTATCCCTGGGGAAAACATTGGGACTTGTGGATTTTTTCTCCCGCTCCTCCCTCATATGGATTGGGATCCTCTGCAGTTATTCCCATCTTGTGGTCACTAACATGTGGGCCTTTGCCCACATGTCACTAATCCAACGTCACTCTGCAGTAACTGCAAAGCCAATGTGGATTTTTTCTCCCGTTCCTTCCTCAGATGGATTGGGATCCTCTGCAGTTATTCCCATCTTGTGGTCACTGACATGTGGGCCCAGGCTCACATGTCACTAATCCAATGTCACTCTGCAGTAACTACAAAGGATCTGCATCCCCCTCGGATACATATCCTCAATGTTAAGTAGGGCTAAGGGCCTTTTTTTGGGCTGATCTGAACAGCTGAACGACTGAAATGGGTAAACTTTGAGAGCTTCTGGAAATAGAATCGAGATCCGGATCCATCTTTTTTACTTATTTTTTGAAGTGTTTCAACATACCTTTGAGACAGTGAAAAAACAAAAAAAAAACTAAAGCTTATGCTCTTTTTGCATGAAGATAAGCTATTAAATTGTTAAGCCGTTAAGCTGTTAATGTCTGATGAACTGGCCTTAAGACAGTGGGACCATGGTGCCAAATCTGTCCGTCCATCTCACATTCAACGCCAGCCCTCGCAAGCGACTTGATCGGTGGACCAGTACGCAGATCTGAGCGTCCATCTACGCATCAACAAGCACATATTATTGATAAAAAAAAGCACAGATTAGAAGGTATGAAGGGCGTACATCTCCTTAGAACAGAAATAGGCACGACATATTGCTTTGTGGGAATTGATCCGGTTATAGGTCACGTAAACCTATTAGATGCACAACAATAACAAACATTGAAACAAAGGGTGACCCAATTTCTTATTGGGAGCGATTACAGCACGGTATCCCGTCCATAACCCTATGTACGGGACAGGATGTCCACAAAAAAGACAAACACGGCTACACTAGGCCTTTCTACGCGCACGGACGTTCCCACCAGATTCCTTCCTTTCCACGTGCGTCCATGCATTTAGCTAGTCTTACACCAGCTAATCAAAGCGTGCGTGCGTGCATGCTGAAATTGATTTTTTTTCTTTTTTCCTGTTTTAAAACACACAAACACCATGCAACACAAAACAAAATAAGTAAAATTAATCTAAAGCTAAGATCTAACTTCCTAATTTTTTTATAATTTTAAAATTACTTTTTTTATCCGAAAGTATCAATATAAGTATCATATAAGAGTTGACGCTGCTCCGTCCCGATCCGAACGAACGGACCAGGAAAATGACAAAAGCGGGCAGTCAGCCCTGTTCTTTTCAGCGTAAAGTTGAGTAAAGTTTTACTGTAGCAATAATTGATTGTCCTCAAAAAGTGTCCTAAAGGTTCTAAAATGTTAATTAAAATAGTTTTACAATCTAGAGAAGAACTTCTAAAAGCCACAAAAAAATATATTTCAAATTACTACAACATATAAGCTATATAAAAAATAACAAAATTTGCTACTGTAAAACTCAACTCAACTTTACGCATTCCACGTTTTGCATCAGGCGGGCTTGGAGCTGTTTTTTCTGTCTAAAGTAGGTATCTTGTTGAGTATCAAAGAGGTACTATGTTTAGTATTAGAGTAGGTCTGAGTATTCGAGTATCGGTGGCATCAGGTTGGTGGTATCGTCGAGTTTCATGGTAGCATTGAGGTATCGAAAAAAGGTATCATATAACACAAACAAAGTACCGGTCTATGTGTCGAGTATCAGTTGTATCAGGTTGGTGATATCATCAAGTTTCATGGTATCATTGAGGTATCGAAAAAAGGTATCATATATCACAAATAAAAGTATCAGGTTTGGGTGTCGAGTATCGGTGGTATTGTCAATTATCGGAGGTACCATCAATTATTGGGGTCAAAAAATCAAGTATCAGATCAGAAGTATCGTCTAGTATCGGTAAAAAAAATCAAGTATCAGATCAGTATTATCATCGAGTATCGGGTCAAAGAATAACGAGTTTAGTGTCGGGTCGTGTGTGTCATGTCAGGGTATCATGGAAAATAGGTATCATTGAGGTATCAGGAAAAAAGGTATCATAAGGGTATCATATATCACAAAACACAAAAAATAACATCGGGTCAGGGGTGTCGAGTACTGTTAGTATCAAATTGGTGGAATCATTAAGTTCCATGGAAAAATTGAGGTATCGAGAAAAAAAGGTATCATAATGGGGTACGATATATCAAAAACAAAGTATCGGGTCTGGATGTTGAGTATCGGTGGTATCAGGTTAGAGGTATCGTCAAGTTTCATGGTATCATTGAGGTGTATCTCAAACAAAAAGTATCGGTACTAGGTGTCGAGTATCAGTGGTATCAGGTTGGTGGTACTGTCGATTATTGGAGGTATCATTGATTATCAGGTCAAAAAATCAAGTATCGGATCAGAAGTATCGAGTAAGAAAAATCAAGTATTGGATCAAAAGTATCATCGAGTATTAGGTCAAGAATATTGGGTTTGGCGTCGGGTCGGGTGTATCATGTCATGGTATCAGATCGAGAGTATCATGTCAAGGTATCGGGGCGAGAGTATCAGGTTCGGTATCATGTTGCGGGATCGCCGGTCAAGAGTATCCGGAGCATTGGAGGTATCGAGTCAAAAATGGTTGAGTATCATAGGGCATGAAGTTTAGTATCATGGGGGTTTCATTCTGTATTGCATTGTCAGGGTCATAGTATCAAAGTATCAAGCTAGTGATATCATTGAGTATTATAGTATCATCTCATAGGGTATCGGGTCGAGAGTATCATGTCGAGGTATCGGGTTTGGCATCGATCGAGGTATCATGTCGGGGTATCGGAACCAGAATATCGGATTTGGCATCGGGTCAGGATATCATGTCAGGTAATAAGTTGAGAGTATCGGGTCATGGGTATCGGATTTGGCATCAGGGTCGGGATATCATGTCATGGTACTAGGTTGAGAGTATCAGATCATGGGTATCGGGTTTGTCATCGGTTGAGGTATCATGTAGGAGGTATCGAAAAAAAAAAGCATCATATATCATAAAAAAAGTATCGGGTCTCGGTGTTGAGTATCTGGGGTATCAGGTTGGTGGTATCGTCGAGTTTTATAGTATTATTGAGGTATCACAAAAAAGGTATCACATATCACAAACAAAGTATCGGGTCTAGGTGTTGAGTATTGTCGACGGTTGGGATAACGACCCAAGTCAACTAAGGTTCTTCAAGAGGGAGATAGGAGACATGCCGAACAGAACGAACAACAACGAACAGGGAGACAGGGGTTTTATCCTGGTTCAGGCCTCTCGGGAGAGATAATAGCCCTACGTCCAGCCTTTCTTATATATCAGAGATGAATACAAGAGGTGGCTCGGCGAGACGAACAAGTCTCGGCGAGATTATGGGTGTACAAGGAAGCAATATGCGACAATGCTAAGACTCTTGGCCCTAACAGATGATGGGTTGACCAGATGCTGTAAACTGTAAACTCGTCCCCTCTACACGCCGTAGGGGCCTTGTTTATATAGTGCCGAGCAAACCGACCTACCGAGGAAATATCGGACCGGGCTAACTACGAGATCGTAACGAACTCGACATGCCAAATATATCCCGAGGTAGATAAGGCATACTCCTAGTCTTGGGGATCACGACTCCTAATCCAATCCGGGAAACCACGTCCGGGTCTTCACGTAGCCGTGCAGAACTCTTGTTTGAGTCGGACTCAAACACGATTCCTTGGCCGTTACGCACCATGCCAGCCAGGAAGCTGTTCGGTAGGATGCATACGGGCCAGATAGAACCTTCGAGGCGGGCCTGGTAGATATTCGATTGAAATTGTCAGGGAGTGGGCCATGGCAATGGGCCGTAATTTTATCCCCGACAGCTAGCCCCGAGACTCAAGTGGAAGGACTCACTAGAGTGGGGTCTTCCTCTTGAGACTCTAAATCCTGAAGAGGTATTTTTCCTGCTACAAAGGCGTGCAACAAAGAATCGAACAAAGTTATGGTTCAACCGAACAATACTTGTTCGGGACCGAACAAACCCGCCCGGCGCTGAGCAACTCCATTGCGTCGAACAGGAAGCCACATCCGTCCGAGCAGAGCACTCAGCCTTCGATGCAGAAATCGAAAATCCAGTCCCCAAGCGCAGAGCTCGTGGCGGGGACCAGACGCGCACTCCAGGCGAAAAGCTGCCCGGTGTGAGGTGAATCATCTCCTTGAGGCTGAACGTCACCAAGGAGGGATTGGATTCTTGGTAGTGAAGAGCGGACCACCGCATCCGGTAAGATCAGATCTTTCGGGAGAATGAACATAGCAAGTTGCGAGATGGACTCGTGCTGCTGCATCCAGGCATTCAGATTCCTAGGAAAAGATAGGGGATCCACCTCTCGGGCTAGAGCTTGTCCTAGAAAATAGAGATTGCGCTCTTGAGCGAATGTCGCGCTCAGGAGCGAAGGTGATGTGCCTCCAGACGTAGATCGTGTGTTAGGAGCAGACAATGCATATGAATGGGAAAGGTGACCCAGTCCCAGAGCACGGAGCTCGTCGAAGGAACCAGGTAAAGAGATCCAATCCCAGAGCACGGAGCTCGTTAAAGGGACCAGAAAGTGCGATTAGGTGAAGACGTACCCGGTCAAAGGCCATCCAGTCCCCGAGCACGGAGCTCGTCGCGGGAACCAGACGTGCGCCCCGGGCGAAGAGCTGCCGGCGAGTGATCCGGCCCGTGCGGAGCTCGTCCACGGGACCAAATGCGCGCTCCGGACGAAGAACTGTCCGGTGCGAGGTGAATCACAACCCGATACAGTCAGAGCCGCAAGAGAACGTGCGAAATCAACGCTTTACCCATGACGTATTCCTTGTGACAGTTTAAGCGTTGTCTTGGCAAGTGCAGAACCGACGCTTGGAGTGCCCGTTGCGATGAGAATCGGCTTACGGTGGGCATAACTCCATTGGTGGCGCACTACCTTGACTTAGCCGAACTGTGAAGGTCAGTGCCGAGCAAAGGTAAGAAATCATACGCGGGTGAAGTGAATCAGTCCTCGGGCATGCGCGGAGCAAACCCGGGAAGAGAGGGATGCAGACATCGGTTTTGGTGGGAAGCCTGAAACCTCGCCACGACCATCACCGGAGTCTGACGTTCCCCGTTCCTGTAATTCCTGCAAAAGACAAACAAGAAACAAGCCAGTAAGGGGAAAAAGAGAGCAAGGACAGGCTCTTAGAAGAGCAAAGTGAGTTTTGGAAAACACGCTAAATACGACCTACCTGCACAAGACATAATTTTTTCCGGATATGTCCCCCGATAGCGTTAGTGTCACCTCGGCGAATGCGGAACCGACGCTAGGAGTGCCCGTTGCGATGAGAATCGGCTTACGGTGGGCAGGACTCCGTTGGTGGTGCATTGCTCCGGATTACCGTGCAAGGACTTATCCGGGCATGGACCCGTGCAGCGTTGGTGTCGCCTCGGCGGGTGCGGAACCAGCGCTAGGAGTGCCCGTTGCGATGAGAATCGGCTTACGGTGGGCATGCCCGTTCGCGATGAGAATCGACTACGGTGGGCGTAACTCTCGGTGGTGCACCGTTTCGTTAACGAAACCGTCTGGTCGTCGCCAGATAAAAAGACATGCTCGCACGCGTGGAGCGCTACGGGAGCGAAAGACCAACGAGGTTTTGGAAAACCAACGCTAAGGAAAAGAACTGAAAACTGAAAACGCATCGGGGTTGCGAAATTCAGCTCGAGTCCCAATCGATCAAGAGAGGCGATCCTCGAGGAGCTGGCCGAGCGACTCACGACCGCCGAAAGCGCTTAAATCGAGCGAGAGTTCGACGAAGCGGTTTTCCCGCAAAAAAGCAGACAAAAGACAAGGACGAACAGAAACCAAGAGCAAGGCGACAGCGCTAGAAAGTTTTAAGAAAACCGATAGAACGCTTGGTCTAACTCCCTGCCCTCGTTGTGCAGCTGCTCGAGGACCTGATTTTGCGAACTTCGAGCAGTGCACAAGAGAAAGAGCGGCGCCCTAGCCCCGATGCAGACGATGCATGAAGACCTGAACTTGCGACTTCAAGCACGTGCGTGGAGAGATAGAGGGACACCCGTGTCCTGATCAACTCGTTCCAGGAACTGCTCGTTAACGTAAGTTTGGCAATTCCGAAGGTAACCGAACAAGGAAAGTGCCTCTGCCGCGGAGGGCTTACGAGGCGAGGCTTTACCAAGTGGTCGTGCGTGGCGGTAAGTGCCTCTGCCGGAGGGCTTACGAGAGCAGGTTTAGCCGCGAGGCTGGATGCCGTGTTACGCAACTCTGAGTTTAGGAACTTGTTGAAACAAGATACGGGCAGGGAAAACCCTTAAGATTGCGGAGTCAAGAGTTCGCAAGACCGGGCAGCCATCAAGTGTTACCAGAGAGAAAGAGTAGTCTGAGAAGACGAGTGGTGAGAAGGGCCGCAGGGGGCCGCGAACATTCACCGTTCAATGGGTTGAACTTTACATGGCAGCCCGAGAGACTTGGACGAACTAAGGCGCGAAATTTGAGAAAAAGCGCGAAGCTAGGAAACGAAAGACCTACACGAGGAACTTACGAAGCTGGTCGATGTTCCAAGTGCTGGTCCGCTCTCTCCCGTCTCCCATTGCCAGGCGAAGAGCCCCGGGATCAGGAAGGAGTTTTGATCTAGTCCTCGAGCACGGAGCTCGTCGAGGGGACCAGACGCGCGCCCCGGGCGAAGAGCTGCCCGGCGCGAAGAGATCCAGCCCCCGAGCACGGAGCACGTCGCGGGGACCAGACGCGCGCTCCGGGCGAAAAGCTGCCCGGTGCGAACAGATATCCAGTCCCCGAGCACGGAGCTCGTCGCGGGGCTCGTCGCGCCCGGCGCGAAGTTGATCCAGTCCTCGAGCGGGGAGCTCGTCGCGGGGACCAGATCTGGAAGGCGATCGAGATCGAAGGGATCGATCCGATCCGCGAGGAAGAGACATCCCGCCGCCGAGTCGTAGTCCTCAGGGAGAATCTCCTGGTCGCTGATAAAGTTCGACATGCTCGATCAGCGTGTCCCCACGGACGGCGCCAACTGTCGACGGTTGGGATAACGACCCAAGTCAACTAAGGTTCTTCAAGAGGGAGATAGGAGACACGCCGAACAGAACAAACAACAACGAGCAGGAGGCGGAGATTTATCTGGTTCGGGCCTCAGCCTCTCGAGAGATAATAGCCCCACGCCGGCCTTTCTTATATATCAGAGATGAATACAAGAGGTGGCTCGGCGAGACGAACAAGTCTCGGCGAGATTATAGGTGTACAAGGAAGCAATATGCGACAATGCTAAGACTCTTGGCCCTAACAGATGATGGGTTGACCAGATGTTGTAAACTGTAAACTCGTCCCGTCTACACGCCGTAGGGGCCTTGTTTATATAGTGCAGAGCAAACCGACCTACCGAGGGAATATCGGGCCGGGCTAACTACGAGATCGTAACGAACTCGACATTCCAAATATATCCCGAGGTAGATAAGGCATACTCCTAGTCTTGGGGATCACGACTCCTAATCCAATCCGGGAAACCACGTCCGGGTCTTCACGTAGCCGTGCAGAACTCTTGTTCGAGTCGGACTCAAACACGATTCCTTGGCCGTTACGCACCATGCCAGCCAAGAAGCTGTTCGGCAGAATGCATACGTGCCGGATAGAACCTTCCAGGGAACTGGGCCCTGATAGACTGTCCGATTGGGCCGTCAGGGAGTGGGCCATAGCAATGGACCGTAATTTTATCCCCGACAAGTATCGGTGAGCAAAACAAAAAAATCTTGAATTTAAATAAATTATAATTTTTGTGTCAAAAGTATTCACATGAAATAAAAAATGCCAATATAAAAACAACGTTAAAAAATAACCATATGATACTAACTCCTGACTAGTACGGGTGTGCATGCAAGAAAAAAATGTGTGCATCGGATACGTGCACATAGGCAAACGGATCACATATAATGGAGTATTTCCTTAATTTATACATGCATGCATGCATGCAAACAGATAAAAAAATCAATCATTTGCATTGAAGATGCATGACGTGTGTGAAAAAAAGAACAGGCGGCAGAGGTAACGCAAAACAGCCGCACGACAGGGTTTCCACGGACCCTGAGATCGGACGGCCGCAACTTATCCCGTCGCAAATCTGCCAGGACGAGATACCGTGCGGAAGAATTTCCCATATGGATGTGAGTCTTTTTCTCAGAGAAACGCTAAATTACATATAGACGAGCCGTATGATGTATTATAATCCCTCCGGTTATAAAAACAAGTCGCTTTTGACCTCTGTACATGCTTTTGACCATTCATCTTATTAAAAAAAACTACGTAATTTATTATTAATTTTTTTGTGATTTGTTTTATCATTAAAAATACTTTAAGCATGATTTATATTTACACATGTTTGTATTAAATTTTTGAATAAGATGAATGGTTAAAACGTGTCCAAAAATCAACGGCGACTTGTTTTTATGACTAGAGGTAGTAATATAACTAGGATGGTAGGCGCGCCCAAGCGTGCCGTAGATAATGAGGCTGAAATCAATTTCTGTGGAAAATTGTTTCATTTCTATGTATGTGAATAGTTCAGAAATATTGCAATAAACAGTTCAACGTTTACATGTTTATGCAAACAATAGATACATTGTTTCATGCTCAAGCCACCAAAGGTAAATCGAGAGTATAACAAAAAAAAAAAAGTAAACAAAAATGTAAACACAATAACCTCGTCGAAGCACAACCAGAAGAGCAAAGTATGTAATCTTGGAGAATCTTCCTAAAGGTGTTCAACCACTTTATAATATGCATGTACATTTATACTTATTACACATCACAATAAACTCTACATAGCAGCCTTGATGTATTTTTTTTGTAGAACCTTCCTGATGGTGTTCAACCATTATGCATGTACATCTATACTAACACAATAAAGTTTAAAAAAACCTGAGGCGGCAAGTCACTACATAGCAGTTTTCTTGTATTTTTTCAAAAAATAGAGGAAACGAAGAAGTCTTTTTACTCTTTTGAGAATCAACAAGGCAGTTGGCGACCGGTGGCTAATCGGGGGTCACCGTCGGCAATGAATTTATTGCAAGGCAATGCACTAGAACCAAACTAGATGGTAACACAAGACAAGGATTTATACAGATTCAGGCCCTCAACTCGGAGGTCATGCCTTAGTCCTGTGTTCTGGGATTATGTTTTTGCGTGAATTTGCAGAAGACAAGGATGCAGATGTAGATGATGATGTAGATCTCGGCGATTCTATGTCCCCTACCCCTTCCTTTATACAGTGCAGGGGGATAGGATTACATGGTTCTATCTAGTACATGATACTAGATTCAGTTATACCAGCACATGATATGCACCGATATTTATAATCATGAATCTCCTAATTACATGGAGCTAGACTCTATCCTCGTGAACATCCTTGGCGATCAAGTTATGCGTAACCCGAGTGGTCTTTATCCCAATCCAGCCAGCTTGAGTCGCCCCCCATTTGCCTCCTCATGGTCATTCTAGAGGATACCCGGGGCCATGTAGTCCACAGTAGCTCCCGAGTGTTTTACGATCGAGTCAGATGTCTGGCCGACTGGTTTGGTGAATGACTCTTGTTAATATGAAAAGTGATTGTAAAGAACTCAAAAAATCTCAAATTTTTATGTTGAAAGCAATGCCTTATTCGGCAATACCGAAACTTCAGCTTTCGGCCTATTAGGCATGTTACTTCAACCGACGAATTCGGCTACTTGGCACCCATTTTCACATTGTGAAAATAGCAATCAGCTCATGATGGAGCATGACTTAAGCCATACAATCACAGCTTCCGTCTTGCAGCACGTTATGAGTTAAGCGTTCAAATAATGTAAGGCATCAAACGTCTGGCCCTGCCTTGCAAAAACCAGTACTCGGCCCAACATGGAGCACGTCTTTCAGTCGAGTGGTACCTGTCCCAACCAGAGAAGGGATCAACTAGCGACCTTATTAAGGGCGTACCGATTGGATACAGTTTGGCCGAGAGGTATTTTATCCGGATAGCGGTATAGAACTGTCGACCTTTTAAAAAGGCATACCTTCGAAACAGTACCCAAATTTCACCAACTCCCAACCTTGAACATGCAAAGTCGACTAGTGACCCAACATGAGGTATGCTGTGAAATATTTTTCAATGTGGCGCATCCGGTCATATGCCCTCGAGGGCGTACCGAGGCCGAATTAGGCTCAATGTTAACATATCAACACTGTTGGTGGTGTTTTTGTTAAGAAAGTCTGTTAAGGGGATCGCCCTTTACTTATTTGGCCCAAGCCCATTTTTTGGGAAGGCGAAGAGTTTTCGCGCGCTTCTTACCCAGCCTAAGCGTCACGCGCTTCCGCCGGGAAACGCAACCGCACCCACCCCGTCCCATCACCATGATGGTTTTACTGTGTTCAGTATGAGTTACGAGGCGTGTCTCTTGAATTTCTTCATGTATAAAAAAGGCCTAGATGCAGCGCATTACTCCACATCTAGTCTTCAAGCGTTTTCCTCTCCTTCGGCAAGACTCCAGATCTCTTCTCCTTTTTCTCCCATTGCAATGGAAGGTTAGGGAGAGCAAATGGACTTGTGGGAAGCCGGTGTCGCCGAACAACTCTGAAAGAGGATCCTATGGCCTAGAGGGGGGTGAATAGGCAATTTTAAACTTTTTCGGTTATTTGTTGATTAAGCATCATGTTAAGAATGACCCAATCCTAGTTTCGATGATCAAGCGAGCGAAAGTGATAAAGCAAGTAACTACAAAACTAAGACATGGCAATCAATTGGGTACAAGCAATGCAAGGAAAGTAAGTGCGGAAATTAAATGAGAGAGAGTGACACGATATTTGTTTCACCGAAGTTCGGAGCCGCAACTCCTACTCTCCGTTGAGGCTACCCCTTGCACACAAGGACCGGCTCGCTCTCGAGCCTAACGCCTCACTTACTCCCCGGTAGTCGTTCCGCCACTTCGGCGAGGTGGACTCCGTCACCCGTACACCGAATCAAGAGTAGCCACACGCCAAGGCCTACTCCCAAGCCCACGGCTCTACGAAGGATGCCATCTTCAAAAGTAACAAGTCCGAAACGCCCCGATCATGCCGGATCGAAGGACTTCAATGAAGCTCGGTATTGGGGATGAGTGATTTGTGGCTTTGATTGGTTTGTGGGTGGAGGAATGGCTCTAGAACACCTAATTAATGAGCAATAAGTGTGGTAGGTGAAGTGGAGCAACAAACCTCAAAGAAGCCAGCCACTAGACAAGTATTTATAGCCCCTAGAGCAAACTAGCCGTTGCCCCCCGGAAGAGGACAAAAGAACTAGCTGTTGGCCTTTACCGGACGCAGTCCGACAGGCACCGGACGTCGTCCGACAGCGGCAAATGCTCACTGAAAAACGACTTATCGGACGCCGTCTGGTCACTAGCGGACGCCGTCCGACAGAGAACAAAGATCCTGTTTTTAGGTCATCGGTCGCCGTCCAGTGACAACCGGACGCCGTCCGACAGAGTGCACTGTGCACGGGATTTGCTGATCGGACGCTGTCCGGCTGCTCTCAGACGCCGTCCGACAGAGAGTAAATTTGTGCTAGAAGATGTGGAAGTATTTAGGTGGGTTTTCTTTCTCTCTAGAAATCTCACAAGAATATTTTTAGGTATTTTTGGAAGGGGTGGACTAAGGAAACCGATTTTTCGAGAAGTCGCAAAGATCTGGCATAGTCCGAGAGATTCAAACCTCTTTTGAAATCAGACAAAAAAACAGAAATGAAAAACCTAACTACTCCTAATCTATACGTGACCTCATCTCTCGCCCGGTCACGCACTTAGAATCTGGGAGCAGCTCACAAATTTGTCGAGGCTTCAAATTAGGGTTTTACGAGAAGCCGAGTCTTCGCTAGGGTTCCGAGAAGTCCAAAAACGTCCTAGCACTTAATATTAAATATTTTTGAAATCAATGCCACTAATAAAAATTAGGGCTCAACAATGCTCACAATCTCCCCCTTTGTGGCACTTGATGGCAACCCAAGAGAGAATTAATATTTTGAGCTGCAAAAGGGGTTGGCGCAAAGACAAGTATGCGAG
Organism: Raddia guianensis; assembly: GCA_036346415.1. NCBI lineage: Eukaryota > Viridiplantae > Streptophyta > Magnoliopsida > Poales > Poaceae > Raddia > Raddia guianensis. The sequence goes on from CM070536.1 coordinate 59,401,695, forward strand.
CAATTGAAAACTAAGAGAAACCACAACTCGACCACAAAGGTGTGCATACAGACGAAGCTCCCCCTAAATTCATGCACATAATAAAAACACAAACCAACAAGATTCAAATTTCATAAAGCAAGGTAACAGTAGCTACAAACCACAGCAAAAGTGTATCAAGACAAATTAATAGATTACAAGAAGGCAGATGACCTCGATCACTACTAACGAAAAGAGACTAAACCCCTTGCTAATCTCTCTGACTTCTCCACCTTTGTCACCAAGTGACACAAAAGGGAAAAGCTCCTAATCTTGCTGGTCTTGATCCATGTCGTCGCCTCCATCATCTCTGTGGCCATGAGAAGAGGAACCCTGACCTCTGCGACGCTTATACGTAGAAAGATGTGCTGCAGAGGGTACGGACTGAGGTGAAGATTGATCATCAAAGAGCTGGGTCGGTTGAGGATTTGGCAAAGAGAAGTTGAGATGGCGATAGATCATCCACCGAGAAAAGAAATCTTACGGGGGAGGTCTTTGGTGAGGAGCAAAAGCTGGAGCACCTGGAGGAGGAAAGGGCTGAGGTGGTGGCACATAAGCAGGAGCAGGCCCTGGAGGAGGATACACTCAAGGGTGAACCGGTGGTGGGTAGGCAGGTGGGCGAGGAAACACATGATTCTGCTGGTAGGCCTGATAGCTGTCATGAGCGTGAGAATACCACGAGTATGGATTGGCCCCTTCTGATACTGGCATAAACATAGCACCCATATACTGTAGAGCAGACTTAAACTCTGCAAACTCATCACTCAAATCGTCTCACGCCTGCCCGATTCGTTCATTTCATTGCAGTGGTCGCAAGCTCTTCTTTGATTTCAGTGCGTAGACCTCTCATCTCACCCAATAGCATGTCATACCAAGGAGGAGGGGCAGCTGCAGAGGATCCCTCACCAGTCACTGGCACAAAGGACTGCATTGGAGCAGCAGGAGCAAAAGCAGGAGCCGGAGCTAGAGGAGGAGCATCATCACCTAGACGATCCAACTTGGGTTTGCTGCCAAGAGTGTTCAGGAAGATTTTCATTGGATGCTTCTTTATTTTGTTGTCCCAACCCCTTACTTCATCCTCGGATACGCGCTGAGTCCTGGAGAGCAACAATCCAATATAGGGAGTTAGTGGAAGTGGTCTATTAACCTCTCTATAAATGGCATCATCAAATTCTCCCAGAATAGTAGCTCCAATGTTTATAGTCCTGCCTGTCAGAAGATATAATATAAACCAACTGCAAATTGGGAGGATCCTGTCGCGGTTGCCACTTCGAACAAACAGAGTGCTTCGAAGAATAAGATTTATTAGTGCAGGCTCCTGTCGCAATTGATTTGCCTTTTCCACATTTATCTCTTCCTCCTCAAGGTCAAGGTACATAAACTTGATTTCTTCAAATGGTGGATACTTGGCCCTCTAGAAAGCATCTTCATAAGCCATCTCATTCAAGTCAGCGCCAGAATCCGGAGTGCCCAAAGCATGATTCATATTTGCCACTGTGATCCCCTGAACATGTCCATCGACTGAGTGATAATAATTAAACTCTGTCTCATCCTCAGCAACTAGCAGAGTAGCAAAAAATTCACAGTGCCTTTCTTTGCATCAAGTCAACTTCTTATTTGAGATCAATTCTGCCAAGCCTGGAGTAGAGCTGAAAATGGTGTGAACCTCAGGTCCTGTAGCTGTGGTGATTTCACTCCAATCAACACAATGAGGGTCTCTAGGACCAGTCTTGTGCGCAGAGAAACACATGTAGAGCTGTTTCTGGAATTTAGTGAAGAGCCCAAAATCTCGAGTGTCTTCTCTCCGCTCAGGGAACCACTTAGCATAAGAGACTGCTCTCTTCTTCCTTAAAGTTTCCATAGACAATTTGAGAACCATATTGTCCACGGGTTCATCTTCGCGACTCATCGTCGCAGTTGGCGTCTTCATCCATGGGTCCTCATCAAAAGTATCATCATCAATATCCTCGGCGGTCGCAAAAGAAGCCCCCGCAACCCGTTTCCAATTGTATCCCTTATCGTGCGGCTGCTGTAGATGTTCTCTAGTAATTTTTTTTGTGCGAGGAGGAGCGGCACTGCTAGCAGTTTCATCAATTTCATCACGAACACCCCGACTGCCACTGTCACCACGACCACTCAATGTTCTGCCAAGAGCCTTGCCAAGTTTCTTCAACGAACGAGACATTTCGAATCAATTCCACTGAACAAGTGTCAACCGACCAAGTGCCAACCACACCAAGAGCCAACCCTAGACACAAGTGCGGGAAAAATTCTATTCAAAACGTAGAACTCGGTAATCAAAGGAGTTTGCGGAAACGAGAGGCGGGAAACTGTTACCGAGCCCTAGAAGGGAGGAGGAAGCCGTCGTGCGCGAGAGGATCGTCCCCTAGGCCTTTTCCGGTAGGGGAAAAGAGGGGAGCTTGACGGAGACGAGGCGTATGAATCGGGCCGTCCCCTTTCAATGCCCGCGGAGGGAATCGAAGAGGAGGACGAGGGGACGCCGGTGGTGGTGGTGGACGTCGCCGGAGTTCGCCGGAGAGCCCTCCCCGGTGAGGAGGAGAGGAAGTGGCGGCGCCGGTTAGGAGTGGAGAGAGAAGTGAAATGAGGAAAGAGGGAGGCAGAGGGGTAAGTTATAGAGCTGCCTGCACGATTTGGCCCCATCGGACGGCGTCCGATAGTAACACTGCAGCGCGGAAAAAGCCTCATCGGACGGGGTCTGGGAAAATCCAGACGGCGTTCGACAGAAGGATTGCAGCGCGGATAAGACCTTGTCGGACGGCGTCTGAAGGTATCCGGACGGCGTCCGACAGGAAGTATGCAACGCGCGCAAAACCCCATCGGACGGCGTCCGAGAGTTTCCGGACGGCGTCCGATGAAGGCTGAAAGCGCCACAGCATCCACTTCTGACCAGTGGGCCCATCAATGCGAGAATTTTTTATAAAAATAGTGTTTTGAAGAGATTTTCTCCTTTATTGCTCAAAAGCCAATCAAACATTCAAATATGAGCAATTTTGGAGAGAATTTTTGAGATTTAATTTTGAAAGGATGAGAATTAAGAGACAAAGGAAACCAAGTCAAATTTAAAAACGCAATTTTGACCTTTTAGATCAAGAAAATGTGTGAACCCAAATTTTGCCTTGATTTGTCATATTGGCATGAAAATCTCGCATAGGGGTTCACTTTAGAGTTTAAGCACATGTTTTTGAATTTTGGATCCTTTTCAAATATTTTCAATTATTTTGATGCCATGTGATTTTTTTTGTTTCTAAGAGAATAAATATGCATATGGAGCAAATTTTTCAAAAGGGATAAGAGTTTCCAAATTGAAAAGTTTGAAGTGGTAAGAGGATAAAAGATAGTCTATTAGATTTCAAATTTTTTTTGGCTTAAATATTGGACAAGGATGTGCTAACCCAAAATCAAATTCATCTTTTCACCACTAGAAGGAGTTTTGAAATCATGAGTAGAATTTAAACTCCCCCTAAATGTGACAAGGGTCAAAAGCAAATGGAAAAATTCAAATAAGACCCAAAAAGCCACAAAATCCAATTAACAAGCTCCCAAACTTCATTTCGGGTGAAGTTATTTAATTCTTCATGCATGACGTTCACCCAATCCGCATCCGCCAATGCCTCATCAATGGTTCTAGGCTATACAATAGACACAAAAGCGTGATGGTCACAATAATTAGCGGTATGAGAACGAGTTCTTACGCCTTGATTGAGATTGCCAATGACTTGATCTAGGGGATGATCCTTGGAGAGAGAGAGCGGTGTTGTTGGACGGGTACTTGTAAATCAATAGCTCCCCCTTGAGCTTGATCAACTTCAAAATTTGTATCTCCGTCCACCGCTTGGTCTTGAGTTGTTGGAGAGGTGTCTTGAGCTTGATTATCAATGGAGGTGGTGGGGAAGACGTCTTCATTTTTTGATACCTCCGGTGAGGGTCGAATTTCCCCCAACTCCATGACTTCATGTGGTAGCTCATCACCTACATTTTTTGTCAAATCTTGCTCACTTTGCGAGCCATTAGTTTCATCAAACTAAACATCATAAGTTTACTCAACTAGCCCGGTAGAATTATTAAAAACTCAAAAAGTTTTGGAGCGAGAAGAGTAGCTTAACATGATACCAACATCACACCTCTTTTGGAATTTACCCAAATGAATCATTTTCTTATAAATGTAAACTTTGCAACCAAAAACTCAAAAGTAAGAGATGTTGGGCCTTCGTCCTACTAGTAGTTCATATGAGGTCTTGTGAAGGAGTCGGTGTAGGTAGAGGCGGTTGATGGCGTGGCACGCCGTGTTGATAGCTTCCGCCCAAAAAGCATTCGGCGTGCCATATTCGTTGAGGATCGTCCTTGCCATCTCTATCAATGTACAGTTCTTCCTTTTCACCACTCCATTTTATTGGGGAGTGTAGGCCGCCGAGAATTCGTGCTTGACTCCTAACTCATCACAAAATTCCTCAACATTTGTGTTAGTAAACTCGGTGCCATTATCACTCCTCACCTTTTTGATAAAAGAGTCAAATTCCTTTTGAGCCTTCAAGGCAAATCTTTTAAACACATCACCGGCAAGTGATTTATTTGTAAGGAAAAATACCCAAGTGAAGCGGCAGAAGTCATCGACAATCACATGACAATAAGAATTACCGCCTATGCTCGCATAGGTGGTTGGGCCAAATAAATCCATATGCAAAAGCTCAAGTGGTCGGGATGTAGACATAAAAGTCTTAGTCGGATAAGAATTAGCCACTTGCTTGCCTGCTTGGCATGAGCTATATAAACGATTTTTCTCAAATTTGACATCCTTCATTCCAACAACCAAATTGTCTTTAAAAACCTTTTTCAAAGTGCCCATTCCAACATGTCCAAGACGTCTATGCCACAACCAACCAAGAGTGGTTTGAGCAATAAGATAAGTCTTGATTTGAGAAGATTTACGGTTTGAAAAATCGACCAAATATAAATTTTGAAACCGGATGCCTTCAAATGCAACACTTTGATCTTTGATGGAAACAACACGAATTCCGTCAATAGAAAAGGAGCAATCAAAACCCAAATCGCACACTTGAGCAACGGAGAGGAGATTAAAGTTGCAAGCTTCCATCAGGAGAACATTAGATATGGATAGGTCATTGGATATTGCAATTTTACCTATACCCATTACCTTTCGCTTGGAGTTATCCCCAAATGTGATTTGTGTTCGGGGTCCTTCTCCTCTGCTAGTGAGGTGAACATATTTGAGCTACCGGTCATGTGTTGGGTGCAACCACTATCAAATATCCAATACCGGCCACCGCTCTTGTAGTTCACCTACACACACAAATTCAAGCTTGGGTTTTAGGTACCCAAGACTTCTTCTTGGGTCCTTTTGAATTAGTCATCAAACATTTGGGTATCCAAATAGTTTTCACATTTTATTTTTCATTGGGTGCACCAACATATTTAGCATAAATAGAGCCATTTTTCCACATAAGCATGTAACTAGCATTAAGCACTTGAGTTTGAGACATGAATTGAGAAGATTTTGCAAGAGGACAAGCAATGGATTTATGTTTTTCATTCTTGCAAATATGGCAACGGGTCCCTCCCTTAACAAAGGTTACCTTGGGTTTACCCCAACCTCCCTTGGGCAAATCCCCGGGATGAAATCCCAAACCTTGCTTGCCTAAAGTGTACCTTTGCTCCCTAAGCACATTGTTAAGAGACTTGTTTCCCACAAGCAATTTAGCCAAGCTAGAGTCTATTTGCTCAATTCTATCCTTTAAAAGCATATTTTCCTCAACTAGCTCATTAGCACATTGAGCAACACCACAAGTACCAATAGAACAAGCATTCTCATTTAAAAAAGTAGCACTAATGGATGAAGATGAGCTAGCATTAGGTGTGATAGTGGGTGACAAGGTGAAAGATGTGTCATGAGACAAGCTAAGTGAACCATTTATAGTGTCAATCAAATCACAAATCACACCAACATTGCATTTTTCAATTGAGCAATTAAGAGGAATTTCATCATTAATATTAGAGCTAGCTTGTTTGTTTTCTAGAATTTCAACATGTAAATTGAGAGCTTCATAATCATCTTCTAGAGTCTCATGTTTTTCAAGTAAAATCTCAAATTCATTAGCAAGCTCTTTATGCACTTTCATTAACTTTTTCCTCTTAGATTTTTTCTTCTCTAGAGCATTTTTTAAATCATCAATCAAAACTTTAAGCTCACTTCGAGAGAGGTGCTCATTTGTTACCTTCTCCTCTAGTGCCATGAGGCACATGGGAAGTGTAGGGTTGTTGATGACGACTTCAGACACCTTGGTGTTTTCATTGTCGGAGGAGTCCGCCCATGAGCCTTCATCATCGGTGATCCACTCTCCGATCACATCTTCTTGTACGTTGGCCGTGAGACAAAACTTTTGCTTGGGAAGGACCGGAGGAGCATTTTCCTTGATTGCTAGTCCGGCTAGCCCGTGAGCTCTTGTGTCTTCTTCTTCGGAGGAGGATTGGGAGGATGAGGAACTCGAGCTATCTTCCTTTTTACACTTTTGACCGGTAAGAGCCTTTTTCTTGTCCTTGGACTTGTGATCGCTCTTGCGGTAGTGACGATACTTCTTCTTGTAGTCATCCTCATCTTCTTCTTGATTCCTTATCTTGTGCTTACTCTTTTTGTTTCTTGGGCAATCCGCCGCCAAGTGACCCTTCTCTCCGCATTCATAGCAACGCATTTCGAAGATGGGTTTTCGTCTTGAAGAGAATGATCCACGGCGAAAGCTCATTCTCTTGATCAATTTTCTTGATCGCTTGACAAGTAGGGCCAATTCTTCAATCTCCGGAATTGCATCATCGGAGTCATCATCATCTTCTTCAATTTCAATCTTTTTCTTTCCACCTTTGGCTTTGGCGGGGAGAGCAATTAACTTCTTGTTGAGCGGGGTCTCTTCATTTTCAATAAGCCGCATCTCACAAGAGTTGAGTTGTCCGAGAAGCATGGTTGGAGTCATTTTCTTGAGCTTTGACTTGGATGCTCGAATTAAGGTCACAAGTGGATTGAAGCTAAATGGCACAACATCAAGCATCTTCCGACAAATGTCAATATCCTCCAAGTCCTTCTTCTCCGAGCATCCGGTAATTTCATTGACGATGGGGTTCAACCTAAGAAACATATCATTGACACTTTCATTAGGAAGCATTTTGAATTGATCAAATCTTTTTCTAGCCCGAGATAGCTTCTCCTCAAGCATCTCGGCACTACCAACATGAATTTCCTTCAAATGTTTCCAAATATCATAAGTTTTAGTGAGATTGCCAATGCTATTGAACACTTCGGAAGAGACACTAGAGAGTAAAGCATTTCTAGCAATGGCATTAAAGCGTTTGTACTTAGCTTGAACTTCACTAAGAGCCATTGTTCCTTCCGGAGGATCCGGATAACCGGTCTCACAAGCAACCCACACATCATAGCTAAGCGCCTCTAAGTAGCATTGCATTCTAATTTTGCAATAGTTGTAGTTTGTTCCATCAAAGATAGAAAGTTTTCCAATTTCTATCTTAGGCCCCTCTTGAGCCATCTCCTAGCGGTGAAGCTAATACCGGAGAACCTAGATGCTCTGATACCACTTGAAAGAGGATCCTATGGCCTAGAGGGGGGTGAATAGGAAATTTTAAACTTTTTCGGTTATTTGTTGATTAAGCATCATGTTAAGAATGATCCAATCCTAGTTTCGATGATCAAGCGAGCGGAACTGATAAAGCAAGTAACTACAAAACTAAGACATGGCAATCAACTGGGTACAAACAATGCAAGGGAAGTAAGTGCGGAAATTAAATGAGAGAGAGAGTGACACGATATTTGTTTCACCGAAGTTCGGAGCCGCAACTCCTACCAACTCCTACTCTCCGTTGAGGCTACCCCTTGTGCACAAGGACCGGCTAGCTCTCGAGTCTAACGCCTCACTTACTCCCCGGTAGTCGTTCCGCCACTTCGGCGAGGTGGACTCCGTCACCCGTACACCGAATCAAGAGTAGCCACACGCCAAGGCCTACTCCCAAGCCCACGCCTCTACGAAGGATGCCGTCTTCAAAAGTAACAAGCCCGAAACGCCCCGATCATGCCGGATCGAAGGACTTCAATGAAGCTCGGAATTGGGGATGAGTGATTTGTGGCTTTGATTGGTTTGTGGGTGGAGGAATGGCTCTAGAACACCTAATTAATGAGCAATAAGTGTGGTAGGTGAAGTGGAGCAACAAACCTCAAAGAAGCCAGCCACTAGACAAGTATTTATAGCCCCTAGAGCAAACTAGCCGTTGCCCCCCGGAAGGGGACAAAAGAACTAGCCGTTGGCCTTTACCGGACGCCGTCCGACAGTGGCAAATGCTCACTGAAAAACGACTTATCGGACGCCGTCTGGTCACCAGCGGACACCGTCCGACAGAGAACAAAGATCCTGTTTTTAGGTCATCGGACGCCGTCCGACAGAGTGCAGTGTGCATGGGATTTGCTGATCGGACGCTGTCCGGCTGGTCCCAGACGCTGTCCGACAGAGAGTAAATTTGTGCTAGAAGATGTGGAAGTATTTAGATGGGTTTTTCTTTCTTTCTATAAATCTCACAAGAATATTTTTAGGTATTTTTGGAAGAGGTGGACTAAGGAAACCGATTTTTCGAGAAGTCGCAAAGATCCGGCATAGTCCGAGAGATTTAAACCCCTTTTGAAATCCGACAAAAAACAGAAATTAAAAACCTAACTACTTCTAATCTATACGTGACCTCATCTCTCGACTGGTCACGCACTTAGAATCTTGGAGCAGCTCACAAATTTGTCGAGACTTAAAATTAGGGTTTTACGAGAAACCGAGTCTTCGCTAGGGTTCCGAGAAGTCCAAAAACGCCCTAGCACTTCATATTAAATATTTTTGACATCAATGCCACTAATAAAAATTAGGGCTTCACAATGCTCACAAACTCGCACGTGCTGCAGCCGAGAGAGCCGCCATCATTGCTGAATGGGGCGGAGGGAGCATGCGGAATGCTCCGCCCAAGAAGCCATCAGGGTCCTTATTCAAGGCCACCCGTGAACTCTTCCTAGCTCGTACCCCCTTGAAGGATGCATTGGTCGCCTCCATTCTTGATGTGAAGTGGCCGTCAGAATAGTCTTTACCCTTTTTCTTTTGATTTCCTACGAGCCAGCGTCGAGCCATAGCTCACTATGCTGCGTCGCAAAATTTCTCTGTAATCTGGCCTCAGAGCCATATTGGAAATCTTTTGGGTAAATTGTTTCAGTCTCCGCTCCAATGTTCTTTTGCAATCGTCAAGCATAGAATTTCTAGCTAATATCGTCTTCATCCAAATAGTTAAAACCACACATTTCCCATACCAGTATCCGACACCTCAACGAACGAACCTCTCGAGGAACATAACTAGGCAATCCCAAGTGGTTAACCGAGCATCCTCTAGAAAGGCCGCATTTCAATGTCAAATAAAGCCCATCCCAAAATACGTAACGTGGCCCTTTATATTTGTGGAACAGGGAACGAGTCGCTCCACCCCGCCCATTTCTCGCGCCAGCAGTTTTGTCCGCTCCAGCGAACGCCGCCGCTAGGGTTTTTGTTCTTCGCGCTCTCCGCCATCGCCAATCTCGATCCAGCAATGGCTCCTCCATCTCCCGTCGCTCCGAAAGTGACCAAGAGCGCCAAGAAGTGGATAAAGTCCATCATAACGAACCGACGACTGCAGAGACTTGTGTCCGCTGGCATTCTCCCTTCGGAGGAACTTATCTCATGGCGTGCTGCTGCCGGTGAGTCGTTCCCCACCCCTCGCTCTGATGAGATGGTGGTATTCGAGTCCTTCTTCTTTTGCGGCTTCAGCCTTCCTTACTCTTCCTTCTTCAGGGGGCTGTTGCATTTCTATGAGATCGAATTGACTCACCTCAACCCCAAATCTATCTTTCAAATAGCTGTCTTTATCCACATTTGTGAGGCATATCTCAGGATCGCGCCCCATTTCGATCTTTTCAGATCCCTTTTCCTTCTCAAGCCCTTCGCCAGCAAAACTTCCCCTACGGCCGTGGGCGACGCTGGCTTCCAACTGCGGGAAGGAGCCAAGAAATTCTATTTCGATCTTTCCATGAGAACTTCAAATAAGGGCTGGTATTTTAAGTGGTTCTATTGCGCCAACCTTCCTCAGTCCTTCTGTCATTCATAGGAAAATGCCCCACAGTCCGCACTTCCTGGTCCTCCCCCTCGCCGAGAGCGAAGACAACTAGGTTAGTGGACTGCTCCCCGTCCTTGGGGATCTAAAGGTGAAGGGACTCACCAGCATAGGCGTGGTTATAAACTACAGCTTCCGCCGTATCCAGTCCATCAAAGAAAGAGTGCACCTCGGATTTGAATATTCGGGGTCCAAAGATATCACCCGGGAGAGCGAAGACCAGATCTCCCGAAAATCTCTGATCAACCGAGTGGCTAATCTCTTTGCCCCTGTACTCTCACAGACAATGAGGATTGCCCGAGCCCATATCGCTTGTCTAACCCTCCTCCAGCAGTAAGCAAAGAATTCTCTTCAACTTTGATCGTTACTAAGAAATCCCATCACAACTGACCAAGCCTGACTCCTTTGTAGGAACGCGCTGCATACTTCACCCATCCAGTCTCCGAAGCCCCCAGCCACAAGGAGACACCGTTCAAACGTCTTGCAGAGGACTCGGCTAATACTCCTCCAGCCAAGAAAGGCAAGGGAAATGTCTTCAAAGACTCGGATGAAGATGAAGACGAAGATGATGTCCCACTCCTACGCCGACGTCATCAAGACTCAAGGCCTAGCCCTGCTCCCGCTGAGCGAGCACCAAGCCCTCCATCTCCCCCAATTATCAGCCCAGGGGTTGCATCAGGGCCAAGTGGGCCCTCCGGTTCCACCCCGAGTGGTCAAACCACCCGGAGAGGCATGGGGTCAAATTCACCACGTCACAAAGGTTTCTCCTCGCGACTTCTTTCTTCAAATACTTATAGGGAAATCGTCTTTTTGACTCCTGTTACTCGCAGGAAGCTCGTCTTAGGCAGCTCCTGGGGCAGACCCAGCGCCAAGACTCCGGCCCTTGCTCCTTCTGCTCCTCCGCCATCTGGTCCCGAAGCGGAGCCCACTCCAATCAAGACGCCAGCCCAGCATGCAGCACCTCAACCTTCTGCTCCGGCACCTCAAGGCGCCCATCAAACTTCGAAGGCTAAGGGAAAATCTAAGCCCCGGCTACAGAGAGCTCAGATCCGGAAATCGAGGAGATTCCTCGCCCTGCCGCCACCGCCGACACTCCTCCGCTCTGTGTAAAATGGAGAAAAGAGATGGAAGGCTATGAAGTTGATGACGGATAAGAGACCGATGAGTGGGATACACTGCAGAACGTGGCGAAGTTCAGTGTCAATATGCTCGAGGTAAACTTTCTTCTTGTCTCGAATCTTTATCTCAATCATAAACGTGTCCAATTCTTCCTCCAGTCTCTGCACGACGCATGAGCAAGAGGGTAATGCAAAAAACTCAGTGCCTCTGGAAGGCCATCAGCCAGCTGAAGTCCCGGGATGAGTTTGACAATGCGCTATACGCGCAGAAGTCACAATTCCATGGCGAAATCGAGGAGCTCCGTAAGGAGGTTACCGAACTATGGCTCCGCCACGTAGAAGAAGCCAACACCATCCGCGGTAAGGAACCACCCAAGTGATGTCAAACTTGATACTATTATTGAATACCTCTTATGGTCAATCCCTTCTGTATGAAGCTTTGAAGGAAAATCAACAAGTGATGGAGGCGAGGCAGAAGGCCATGGAGGGAGAAGTTTTCCTGGCCATCACCCAAGCCAAGAAGTCGGCTCAGGAGCTGAAGGGTAAACTCTCAAACTCTAGCTCTCCCTGGCGCAGTCCCACCGAGGCCCTGATCACTTTATACTGACCGACTGATTTCGTAGCCTATCAATTGAAAACCAAGGCCCAGTTCCAAATCTTCGATGAGAAGGTGAAGTCCGCCGTTGAACTACGCAACCAAACTCTGAGAGCGGTTGCTCCAGTGCTTCAATATCTCCACCCCGAGGAAGAGTTGCCATTCGACGCCGATGTTGTCATGGCACGACTCGAAGATGCTCCTGCACAGCTTTGGGCCTTTGCAAAACAAACGACGACGACTTGTATGGGCCTTGCGCTGGCTATCATGAAGTTCCACTACCTTGATGTAGACTTTGACGCCGTGCGAGAAGGCTTCGGCTGTTCCGAAGAAGAAACCTCCACCCTTATGGAAGAAGCCAGAGAGACTTCTGTCACCTTAGTAGACAACTTGAATTTGTAGATGCTTTGAACTCCATGAGGATAACTTTGTACTAATGTCATTTATCTAAATACTCGGTTTATCCAACTTTTCGTGTAACGCTTTTTTCGAACTGATCTAGCCCCCGAGTGCTAGGAATCAAACGCTTGACTGTCTCCCCATGCACTTGCCGAGTGGCTAAACAACGTCTATTGCAAATATTAGCGCCACTACTCAAGAATTTCACGATACCCAAATTCGACAGTTGTATGTAATAAGAAAACAACTTTATTGATAAGATAGGATGCGGTGAATCCGCACACTATTTAGTATAACCCCTGTCGGTGTCTGGGAAACGCACCTACTGAGGGCAGTGGGTCCACGGACCGGCAGACGAATTTATAGTTGGAGTGAGGCCCAACTACAACCCTTCCTAGCAGCCCAGGGCGGCGGCCGAGCTTGCAGGGGCTCTGGCTGCGCGGTCTTCCGGGACTGTGCCTGGTGCGATCTGGGATCCGGGTACAGATCCGTCGTACGGTGAGATTGAGAGGGGGTGAGACAAGAGGTGAAGGAAATACAAACTGTGGGAGACAAGTGATTTTACCCTTGTTCGAGCCTCCATTGCCGGTAATAGCTCTACTCCAGCACTCGTTGATGATTTGGTGGAAACAGTACAGGGGCGCCGAAACCGGGCTAGGAGGCGCCGATCCTGAGCTTACAGGGAAGTTTCGGACACTAAAGTAACTGGAATATACTCTGCTACGACTACTGCTAAGGAAGCTTCGGATGCTTGTGTTGCTTGCTCTCTTCGGCTTAGACTTCTCTCTTTTGTTATGCTGGGCAGGCTTCTCCTTTTATAGGCGTGGCGGGTTGTTCAGATCTGATACCGCGGGCCCCACTCCTATTCATGCTTTGTCCATCTTTAGTGGCGGCGCCCTTGGCTCGTTCCGGGCTCCGTCCTATCGGTGGCTGGCAAAGAGAAGCTTGTCTGGTCAGTACTGGACACGTGTTCATCTCGGTATGCCGATATGGGGGAGCAGCCTACACAGGGAGAAAGCACTTTCCCTTTATCCCTATATGGCATTGAATGGTCGGAGAAAGCCCAGCGCCACCCGTTGAGGGCATCGCGTAGCGTGGCAGCTGTTGCCATCTGCCCAAGGGACGATGATGTGGCGAACAGCCCGTGCGGCTCTCCCCGGGCTACGGATACCCCGGGGAGGTACAGTCCTCTCGGTCAAGGCCGAGAAAAGCGTGGTGGGGCATGACAGCTGTCGCCACCTGTCCAGAGGACAGGCGGACTATCCGCGGAGACCTCTCCCGGGCTAAGGATAGTCCGGGAGGTGCGCAACACTCCTGGTTAGGACCAAGGGAGGCATGGTTGTCTTGGTCAAGCCCGGGGATGGCCCCGGCGTGCTAGACGTCTCTTTTGGTACGACCGAGAATGGCCTTCTGGGCTCTTTCTACGCGCGGCGGGCCGGTACGGATCCGGCCCAAGGCCCATCTCGAGGTGGGCCGATTACGAATCATGCACTCGACCATGCCGCGATCGTCTGGTAGCTCGTCCTGAAGAAGATAATGCAAATATGGCTACGTCCACCCGGGATTGATTGATAATACCTTTGTTTCTGCTTGTTCCTCCTGCTGTTCATCCAGTGTAGGTGGTAGCTTGATAGAGGCTTGCGCAATTCCTTGACAAAAACACTAGTCGGTACTTGCGCCCGACTAGATCCCATCCGCGCTAGCTCATCTACTGCTTCATTGTCTCGTCGGAGCACGTGTGTTAGCTCGAAACCGTCGAACTTGTCTTCCCACTTTCTGACTTACTGACAGTAAGCTGCCACGTTGTCGCCGATACAAGATCACTCCTTCTGCACTTGGTTGACCACGAGTTGAGAGTCTCCACGTACCATTAACTACCTATGCCGAGCGATATGGCAACGCGAAACCCGTGGATGAGTGCCTCGTACTCAGCAGCGTTGTTGTTGACTTGAAACATAATTTGAAGTACGTATCGTAACTTCTTGCCACATATATAAAAAACAAAGTGAAATTGTACATATCAGGATGTCACTTAAAACCTGAAATTTTTGTTCTGCCAAACTGCTCACTTTAAGGCATGAGATCCTTGCCACGAGTAAACAGTAAACAACATTGCAAACCATGTGGTAACAGCAAACTTGACCAAAAGGCTATGGAACACTGGAGCGTGGAGAGCTATAACATGTAGCATATTTCAGCATACATTAAGCATCGGGAAACCATGAAATTCGATACTAACATAGCATCATTTCTCTTCTATCTTATCTGAAAACATCTTCATCTTTTGTTAATCTGGCTGGGCTAAAAAAAGGAGCATAGAAGCACTGTGCAATTCATTTACTTGCCTCGATCTAATCCTTCTGGAGATAGTTGGGTATGATCGATTATCTAGCTGCTAGGTGGGGAAGCGCACAATATTGTGGAACAAACAGCAGGAATCATTGTGTAACATCCCAAATTTTAAAAGTAATTTGGCACGTTAATAATTTTCTTAAAACGCATGAGTTAAAAATATTAAAAGGTTTAATCTGGAGAGCATTATGGCATCGTCATCGCATGCATAGTTTTGGAGAAGAAAAGAGGTTGTGCTATTTGAATATTAAGGTGCAAATTATTTTACCAAGTATTTTGCTGAATTTAAAGATAGCAATTCATTTATAAAAGAAAAGAGAAAAACAAGAATTTGGAAAAAATAAAAGCAAAATTCTCCCTTGGCCCATCTTCTTCCCTTCCTTTCCCTCCTTTCACTTTCCCCTCTCCCTTTCCTGTTTTCCCCTCCTCCTTCCGAATGGGCCATCGGCGCCACCGCAGCCCATTTCGTTCCGGCCTAGGTTGTTTCGCAGCCCAGCTCGCCCCAGCGAGAGTGCGTGTGCGCCACCGCTAACTAGTGGGTCCCGGCCGTCAGACGCCCGCCGCGTGTGCTGCTGCCCCCTCTGTTCCACTGGCGTGTGGGCTCGGGCGGTCAGTCGCTGCCATCGTCTTCTACCTCCCTCCTATCCACCGCTCACCCCCTCTGCCTCTCTCTCTCTCTCTCTCTCTCTCTCTCTCTCTCTCCCCCGCGAGCTCGTCTTTCCCCACACGCGATCGTTTTTCCCTTTTTCCTCCTCCACCGTACCCGCCCATCTCACTGCCTCTTCCTGTCTTGTCGCCGGCCAAATCCGACGCGACGCCGTCGTGTTCCACATCCTCCGCCACACCATCGGCCCGGGGTTCGCGCCGGCGTGGTCGACCAACCCCGCACGCTGCATTGAAGTCCCCTGCTCGCCGCGTGCCTATAAATGAGGGCACTGCTCCTCCATTTCCTTCGCCTCGCTGCTGTCCTTTGCTGTTGACCTAGCCCGGTGAGCCGGCGCGCTGCCCAGTGTTGCCAGCACTCCCTTCTCCCCTCTTTCCTCGCCCTCAGCTCATCCTTTCCCCTCACCTGCGGCATGCTTCGCAGGTCGCCACACTGGAGCTCGCACCCGGGAGTGGAGCTGTTCGGTCCGCGCGCGTCGCCGGAGCCTGCGCCCGCGCCGCCGCCGTGGTCTGGTCACCTTGCCGACCCTCTCGTTCCGGCGAGCGCCCATGTAGCCTTCCCTACCTACTTCTTTTCTCCTGGCCAAAGGAATCGGGCTCCGGTCGAGCACCTCGTCGGCCCCTCGGTAGCCGCCGCCGCCGGAGCCGAAAACTCCCCTGCTGTTGCCTCTCGCGCGTCACTGACGGCTGGCCCCTTGAGTCCCACCGGTCAGTGGCGCCGGCCGTTTTTCAGGCACTCGCGTAGCGCCTCATCTTGGGCCGCCTGCCGTGATGGGCCGGCCCACCCGCTGAGGAATTTCGTTTTAAATGTATTCCTATTAAATTATCAGCATTTGGGAGAAAGCATTTTATAAAATAGCAAATGCACTTTATAAATTTTGTAAAAACTCCTAAAAATGCCTTAAATGTTTCTGGACCTTAAAAAAAATATAAATTAGCAGGCTCTTCGACGCTTTCCTCGCCTTCCCGGGATCCGACCAAGGCAAGTCCCCATTCAATTATATTGTGGAGTCATTTTCGTTTATTTTAAAAATATTTATTAGACTTGAAAATGTGCATGCTAATTTAAAATGGAAAAGGACGTATTTAGTAGGCCTAGTTATCATGACCGAATAGTTAAAGGTAAGAAATCAAGTTAGGAATAAAACCTAAGGCTAAAGTAACATTGCTTATACATAAATATACCATTGTGGTAGGTTAAATGCTTAAAATTCTTTTACGCGAAATAATATCATCATTTGTGTGAAATGAGATTGTGCTGAGAAAGGTTTGGAGAAAAGTGGTTTAAAGGTAGTGCATCGAGGGCGATGCTTAGTAGAAATGTTTTTCCTCTTTCCCCAAAAATCTTTCGACTAGGGAGAGACTTTTGTCCGTTGGTGCGGTACGGCTAGAAAGCAGGGCTAAAGTATCATCTCTTTTCTAGTTTAAGGACCGTTCATCTTATGATCCTACGAACCAAGCCATAACAGTACGACCTCGAGCCTCGATATGGGACGGTCCTGGTCGTTAGTCTTTGAACCTGGCGAAGACTTCTCGGCAGGTCACTGTTAGAGTTTGAGCCTAGCGGTCATGCGGCAAAACACTTCTAGGTGTGTAGCCTCTCGAGGGTAAAGCGTACCCACTCTGCAGAGTTAAAACTATCATGATAGTCGTGCTCGCGGTCATGAGCGTGTGAAGGGACTGTTCATATGGTAGATTTCTTTTCAAAATCATTTTGGGAAAAGTGTTTTAAGAGAAGGTTTGAGTTGAGTAAGGTTGCTGAGAATGTTTTTGTTTGAGTTCGGTGCCACCGGCTCTCATCCTGGATTGGAGGTCAGCCTATCAGGGATTGTTTGCGTGGATGGACCTAGCCATTTTGAGAAAAGAAATGCGAAAGTGGTTTTATCTTGCTATGGCATTGAGGCCAAGTGGCGAGAGCATTTGAGAAAAGCACAAAGAAAATATTATGATTTAAAGTTCTTAAATGCTTGCCAAAACTAGGCCAACAAACTGCTTTTCCGCAAAAATATCGTAAGCTCCCCTTTTGAACTAAGCCTCATCTGCATCAATCCCAACTTGCGGAGTACAATCGTACTCATCCTTGTTTTCTCCCCTCTCTTTTCAACAGTTGGACCGTTCGACTTCGGCCCGTCGTCCGAGGATGAGGACCCTGACTACAATGAGAAGGGGTTCTTCGATGATGGCTATGAAGAGTAGGGTTGCGTGTTCCTACAGCATTCGTGTCTGTGGAATAAATAAAGTAGATGTTGCATTAGACCCTGCTTTGTTGTGTACTATGTATTGCGGCCTGCGAGCCGTTGGTTGTGTAATGTACTGGACTAGGTTTCCCTTTATGTAATAATCAGAACGATGGTAATGTATCATTTCAATTTAACTGTGTGTACTATTCATGATCCTTGGGACTAGTACATCTTTACGCAGGTGGAATCCGATCTCGTAAATTGGGTGTCAACAGAATTGGTATTAGAGCCAGGTTGGCCCTAGGGTGTAACCCTAGAATTAGAGACCTTACAATTTCTAAAAATGCATAGTTATTACTCTTGCAAGTCTTTATTCTTGCACGACGGGAGGTACCGCTCCAGCGGGCGGGGGAGTCGGGTTGGCGACGACAACATAGGAGACCGGCGGCATTCTGAACCGGCACCAGGGAAGAGGAGGGCCAATGGTGCTCCGGAGAGAGGACCATGGTGGCGGCAGTCAGAGGAGAGGATGGCGGCGACGGAAAGGGGAGATGACGACCTAGGGACAAAAAAGTGGCGACGGGGTGGGCAATCGGGGCCTTGGGGGAGGTGGTCGGGTAGGGCGTGGTGAAGAAACCGAAAGAGAGAGGGAGTGCGGGTGAGGGTGGGCCAAGGAAGGGGGCGGCTAGGGTTGTGGGATGTCCGAGAGGTGGACTGCGGGTTTATTCATGAAACTACAGGGGTGTTTGTGCAAAAACGATAGCCCAAAGCGCTAATTGACCGTAGAAAACTGATCGGATGGCCTGAAAAAAGGAGAGCAGATGGGATTCAAACCCAGGCCTCCCACGCGAAAGCCAGTGCCCGAAACCAACCGAGTGGTCATACCACCTTGTTTTCTCTTTTCCTGAAAAACTCCTTTTATATATAAAGTCAGAATGGTCGGTCGGATGTAACACTCGCTCGCGATCAAACGGTCGTGATTTAATGGGAGGCGTGGATATGATAGGCCTATACCTACCTGTCTACGACCAAACCGACGCGGACACACCGCTCGTCCACACGTCATCGAAGACACGTGTCACATTGCATTCACCTGCTAGCGCATTGTATACAGGGCCGGCTCTGGGCCTAGGCGGGAGGGGCGACCGCCTAGGGCCCATGCCGGAGGGGCCCACTACCTAGGTATGCAGGCGCAACCCATGGGCCATGTCAAGGTGCCACGCTACGCTAGGAAATCTGGCGATCGATTGGCTCGCACCGCGATTAGCAAAGGGCGAAGGCGAAACCGTCGATGGACTCGCGAACTAGCGCGGCGTCCCGCGTTGTCTAGAGATTGGAGTTTGGTCTGGGACTCTAGGCCTGGCGATCGATCTCAGGCGAGCACGAGACGACGTGCCGACGCCGCCGGCCGCTGCAGAGGCGCGATCGCGCTTGTCACCAATGCGACGTCGATGCCCACGGCCGGACGGCCGACTCCGGCACTCCACCACTCGTCGTTAGTCGTCCCGTGATCCTAGGAAAGGTCCATCCATTTTCTTTGATCTATCATCCATGAACCCGTTTATCACTAATTGAGTAATTGATCAATCCACCATTATACATTAGTCAATTCATCCATTGCTATTTGCTATTTGCTTATTTCATTAAATTGTTTGAGGTCAACTATGCTACGGGAAAGATTGAATGGCTTGGCTATGTGCTGCATTGAGAAGGATGTCTTGGTCTCTTGGATAACATTGATCTCGATATTGTGCTTAATGATTTTGCATCAAGAAATGCACGAATGAGTTTTTTATGAAGCACTGAAGCATTATTATCGGTGAAGTCATTGAAGTTTGGTTCTTATTTGAGGTAATCATACTAGTTTCATTTTGTTTGCTCTTTTAGTTTGTAGTATCGACATTGTTTTTTAAGAATTAAGTACATGTTAGTATGTTATTAGTAAAACAATTTGCTTTATCAATTATCAAGTTACAAATGAAAATAATATTTCGCTTAACTGCCTAAAGCCAAAGGGCCCATAGTCTCCCGTTCGCCCAAGGGCCCCCGAAACCCTAGAGCCGGCCCTGATTGTATATATATGTGAATGATGAGGTGAGTATGGGGAAAACTGTTTGAACTATATAAAACTTTTCAAAACTATATATGTAACTTTTTAAAACCATATGAAACTATCTGAAACTACACAAAACAACTCGATAAAACTATATGAAAACACACGAAAACTATCTGAAACCATCGGGTTAGTAGTTCCTTGTTTTTGCTTCTTAAAATTCCAATATTTTTACATTTTGCATGTGTTAATCACGTCAACATTCCTCGAGTAACCGTTTTCATGTGACGGCCAAGATCTCTCTCTTTTATAAAAGCCAAAATTGGTTATATACCATCAAATACACTTCAAAGTTTCACTGTTATTGTTGCTGTCACTCCGTCTCCATCCCTGTTTCCATCATCCTCTCCAGTTCAGTCTCTCTCCTCCCTCCCTTCCGTTGCTCGGTTTTCTCTGGCGAGAATTACCCGTGCCAGCACATCCTTGGCTACTTGACATCACCGTCTCCATCTACCTCTCTCTCTCTCTCTCTCTCTCTCTCTCTCTCTCTCTCTCTCACTCACTCACTCACTCTTCAACATCGGGGTTGAGGGTGTCGATGATCTCCATGGAGTATTCGAGGATGTTGACATGGGCGGGGATGGAGGACGCAGCACTTCCCGGAGACCAACCTTCCCGGTGGAGGGATAGCAAGCGGCGGCCGGCGATGATGACGAGCTATACACTTCTTGGTACTCTCGTTCTGCTCTACAATATGGATGTAATAATAGTATTGACGTTAAAAAATGCAATTCAAGAATAAACATCCTTTATCATATAATCCATGGAACTTTGTCGACAAGCCCATGAGACTGTAGATAACAAACCAACTTTGTGACAGATTGAATGTTAGCAGAAGTGGAAAGAGAAGCCATAAGCTCATTCATTATATTCTGAAAAGTGGAGCCGCGGTGGCTCCTAATATATTTTATATGCTCAAGGGCCATTTCTGCTTCCCCAACATCTGTTAAACTCTTCAACAAAATGACGTGTGAATTTGAGCTCTCTATACTGGACGGAACACAAGATATAACACCCAGTGCTTCTTTCAGTCTACCTGAAAATATTTCATGGAGGACTATTTATAAGGAGATAATAGAACAACTAAAACAGCATTCAAAACTAATTATGAGGAGAGGAACCTTTTACTAAGGTCCAGAGGTGTACCTTGTGTACAGAGTGCAAGGATAAACACAGATAGCACAGAACTAGCCAAGTTAGCATCCTGCATGACAGATTTGTTAAAGATCTCCCTGGCCTGTTCATATTTCTTTTCGTGGCACAACATAGTGATCACTGATGTGTATGTTGCACTATCTGGGGCCACTCCTTTCATGAGCATGTGGTCAAAAAGCTGTTTGACCTCTTCCCTTTCACCAATTTCTGCAAATTTTGTTATGAGTGTCTTGTAAGTCTGCAAATTTGGACTACAGCCACTGCTGAACATCTCATCCCACAATTTTTTTGCTGGCCTAAGAAGGTCATTTCTACATAGTGCTTCCATAAGAGAATTGTACGATGAAATGTCAGGCCCTAGTCTCCTCCTTTTCACCTCCTTTAGCACATTATATGCCTCTCTCACCTTACCTGCCTTTCCCAAGAATGACACGACCAAATGGTAGTCCTTCGCATTTGTGCAGTATCCCTTATCCAAAAGCACCCTAAAAATTTCCCACATCTCGTCACCCTTCCCATTCTTGCAAAGGCTCTCGCAAAGGTGCACAAGCATCTCAGTCCTAGGCAGTCTGTCCTTCCCTATCATGAACTTGCAGAAGGTAACGGCAATATCAGCATCAATCTCAGACACTGAACTGATCAACACACTCAGCATATTGTCATCAATCGGGAAATCGCCTGATATGATTGCCTCTGCTAACTCCTTTGCCTCAGCAATCTGCCTGTTGGACACCAATGCAAGCATAAACTCGCCATACTCGTCCTTCCTCGGCGCGACCTCGAGCTTCCTTTTTTGCTTCAATATCCTCCCTTCTTCCTCTGCCCTCCCTGCTTTCCTGAACCCCTCGGACACAATCCTATATGCTACAAAATCCGGCTTCCACCCTCGTAACCTCATATCATCCAAAGCGCGCCAAGCATCCTCAATCCTCCCCTCTCGGCTCAAACCATCGACAACCATGGCTACAACGACTGACTTGTTGATCCAGCCTTCTCTTCGGTGCACCGCCTCCACTAACCGCAGAACGTCGTCCAGCCCGTCCCTCCTGCCGACATTCTTGACGAACACACCGAACCCGACAGTGTCCAGCTCAACGGCTCTAGCTAGCATTCGGTCGAACACCTTGCGCGCGGGAGCAAGCGACCCGGACGACGCAAGGGAGGCGAGAAGGGAGTTGCAGAGCGGCGCGGGGAGCGCAGCGGAGTCCGGGAGGAGGGCGAAGTGCGCGAGGGCGTCGGGGAGGCGGCCGTGGCGGAGGAGCGCGGAGACGGCGAGGGCGCGGGTGGGCGGGAGGAGAGGGATCCTGGCGGCGCGGGCGCGGGAGAGCGCGGCGAGGAGGGAGGGGAGGGTGTCAGGGTGGTGGGCGCGGGAGGGCACGGCGATCGAGGCCAGGTGCGCGTGCAAGGCCTGCGCCTGCGCCTGCGCGGAGGCGGAGGCGGCGGGGGGAGAGGGCGGTGGGTGGGGGCGGCCGGACATGGCGCGCGAGGCGCAGGCGAGGGAGCGGGCGGCGGATGACGGTGGGGCCATGGTGTCAGTGGAGTGGAGAGCACGCCGGCGACGACGTGTGGATGGAACGCCGACATGCGACTCTGCTTTCGTCAAGTCAACGCTAACTGAGAAGGGTCTTCATTTGTCAAGGTCTTGCTCTTATAAGAGCATCTCCAATGGGACATGTCAGCTAGGTATTGCAGTATCCACATCAGCAAAAGTCCTACGTGGAGGAAAGAGGGAGCAGAGAGCGAGCACGTCGCTAGCGATGGCAGTAGCGTCGGGCGATAGCTATAATCGAGGGCGCTATCGTCCGCTTGCAGCTAGCCTATCGACCGGGCCGACTCCAATCGTGTTTTCTCCGTTCTAGCGGATCCGGCATGCAGTTTTAGAGGCCTCTGCCGCAGCATCAACCATATACTCGAGAACTGCTTGCGTAGTTGGATTTGCTGTTGAAAAGCCCACCCATGGCCACACAATTAATACTCACAGCTGATATGCATCTTTCCATACACATGCAAATATTAAAAGTTGTTATAGATACCTTATAGATATACCATTGGAAGAGCTAGCTATAGCCATTAGTTATACGTGACATGGACTTTACTTGTAGCTAGCAGCTGGCTACACCATTGGAGATGCTCTAAGAGGAGAAATGCAGTGCAGCTGGAAAAGAATTAATATAGGACATGACTAAGTCAATTTCAATTTCTAGGTAAAATAAGAAATTGGGTCACCCTTTGTTTCAATGTTTGTTACTGCTGTGCATCTAATAGGTTTACCTGACATATAACCGGATCAATTCCCACAAAGTAATATGTCGTGCCTATTTCTGTTCTGATGAGATGTACGCCCTTCGTACCTTCTAATATGTGCTTTTTTTTTATCAATAATATGTGCTTGTTGATGCGTAGGTGGACGCTCAGATCTGCGTACTGATCCATCGATCAAGTCGCTTGCGAGGGCTGGCGTTGAATGTGAGATGGACGGACATATTTGGCACTATGGTCCCACTGTCTTAGGGCCAGTTCATCAGGCCTTAACAGCTTAACGGCTTAACAATTTAATAGCTTATCTTCATGCAAAAAGAGCATACGCTTTAGTTTTTTGGTTTGTTTTTTCACTGTCTCGAAGGTATGTCCTAACACTTTAAAAAAACAAGTAAAAAAAGATGGATTCGGATCTCGAGTCTATTTCCAAAAGCTCTCAGAATTTACCCATTTCAGCCGTTCAGCTGTTCAGATCAGCCCAAAAAACAGGCCCTTAGCCCCACTTAACATTGAGGATATGTATACGAGGGGGATGCGGATCCTTTTGCAGTTACTGCAGAGAGACATTGATGACCACAAGATGGGAATAACTGCAGAGGACCCCAATCCATCTGAGGGAGGAGCGTGAGGAAAAATCCACAAGTCCCAATGTTTTCCCTAGGGATACTAGAAGGAATGAGACGAAAAAATATCGGTTTAGAGGTTTCCAAACACACTAGTGCTTGGCTCCATTAAGTGTCCATACCAGATACAATACCTTTTGATTATTTCAATGGGCTAGTTTGGGTA
The DNA here is from genome assembly GCA_036346415.1 of Raddia guianensis. Lineage (NCBI taxonomy): Eukaryota > Viridiplantae > Streptophyta > Magnoliopsida > Poales > Poaceae > Raddia > Raddia guianensis. The sequence continues at coordinate 59,425,542 of CM070536.1, forward strand.
CCTAGACAAACATCCTAGGTAAAAGTAATCCTCGAGAGAATTTTAACGCCATTTAAATTTACTGAGTTTTACTTGCCCATCCTTCCCCTTCCCCTTGTCTTTCAGCTTCCAAGCATCCATCGGCTACAACCATGGTTGACACAGGCTTGCCTCCCCTCCCTACTCTCTACTTCCTATCTCCCACACAGATCTCCCCTCCCCATCCTGTCTCCATAAATTTGATTATGGCGCCATCCCTTACGCGTTGGTATCACTATTGCCGATGAGCTGACCAACATGCAATCTTCTACACCTTGGGATCGCTGTCCCATAATGCCACACGTCTCGCCCTCAACTCTCTTTTTTTAGAGCATCTCCAAAAAAAAAGAGACTAGTTAGGTATAATGATTTCAACTTAGCTTTTTGCTTATGTGGAGAAGAGAACGAGGGTGTGCTAGCGACTAACATACAACTAGTCTATAGCTGATTCCAATATACTTACTATCTATTTGCATGTGAATCCATCTTCAATCTTATAGACAATGTTATAGCTAGTGCATTGGAGAGGCTGTCTATATGCTATGTATAGATAACATATCACTTGTTTATAGATAACAGCTATCTACATCATTGGAGATGCTCTAAGTTCCTCTCGCGTTCCCCTTCTCTTCCCACACCGCCACATAGTGTCGTAGCATGAGGAGGCCAGCCGAGGAGCACCGTGGCAGCACAAAAACGATGGTGAAAAGAGGTGGAGGAGGAGGCTGTCGCGGATGTGTAAGTAGGCAAAAACCCGTGCTTCACAGACCTAAGCTGGAATACTTTTCCGTCCACGCTCAATTTTCCAGACCACTGTTCTGTAAGATTAATGCAGCATATCCTCGTGATTGATTTGAAGGAAGCTCTCCTCAACCCAAGAAGAATGCTCCAACATCAACCGGTTTGTTAATTCGTAGAGATGGATGGCCAAACAATCATTCAGGTAATCAGGTGTAAGTTCTAAAGAATAGGAAATCACCAAATGCGCTGAAAGGAAAAACAAAAGGGGCAAGTACATTGGCATAACTGCGAGAAATGGCTACAATGTTACGACCGAGGCAACAAACAGGTACAGTGAAGCAGTAACCATCTTAAACAACATGCAATATTAAACATTTTACGCAAAATGATTAATGATGCGTAGTGCTCACTGGTTACCGACAGCTTATGCTACAATGCTTACCTAGGAAATCTGAAACATGCAAGCATAATCCTCAACCTTCTGCTTAAGAGGCTGGAAGTGGGACTGGTCTTACGGCACACTGTATGCGGCGGAATGCGGTTTTAATCCTTTCTTTCAACGTAGCATTTTCACATTCAACATCACCGCTCCTCCCATCCAAGTGTGCCACATCTCCATCAACAGATATAACAAGTTTCCCCTCCTCTGCCACTTTAACATCACCGAAAATAGACACCATAAGAGAATATACTACCTTTTGAGCCATCCTTTCTGTTTCCTGCGCATTCACTGCTTCATCTGGGACAACCTTTGGACCTTCACGGCCTATGTTCAAAATCACAGCCACCACAGAATCAGACACCATATCACTTATGGGATCCGACGACCACTGCAGTGTAACATAGCTTTCTGATTCCAGGCAAATGGTGACTCTCTCATGTACGATCAATGTTGGAACATCAGGTTCTTCGGTCGGTGACTCCACACTCTCATACATCTGCTTTAATCTGTACCTGATGACTTCAAAAGAACCAGAATAAGGGACAGCAATCCGTTGGGTAATGTTAGCTGTAGATAATTGCGTGTATACACGGAGATCCTCTGGAGCCATAATCTGATACGTGAATCCCTTCTTTACAAGTAAACCACTAACTGATTCGCCAACTTCTGGTACCTTTTCTGCCAATCTTCCAATAGTCTTGGCCATTTTCTCAGAACTGAAATTCATCTCCACCGATTGGCAATTCTTGGGATTAACAACTTTTATGTTTGTACCATCAAATTGAGAAATGAGTTTCTGCTTAAGCCTTGACATCTCATTTGCTTCTCCATGCACAAGAACAATGTTGAGGGGCCGGAGCTCATCCAAGAAGGTGCTTGTTTGAGGGAAATCAGCATGGGCTGAAAAGGAGATGTAGGAAACCTGCATATGAAGAGGTGCAGTGAGCCCATTTGCTAGTGTCACTTCTCTTGGCTCGTTGATTATGGTTTTTGCAAGGGTGCCTTCCACGACATATCCTGGAATAACACAGGCATTCTTCTTATCTGTACACCACTTGTCAAAGAGCTGCCTTGAGAGGCCGCTCTGGAGTCCACTTGGACTTGCCATCACCACTGATGGACCAACATCATGAAAGTTTTCTATGCTATTCAAAGGCTCAATATGTTTGAAATGGAAGGGGTTGGATTGTGCAAATTGGTTCCTGATCCTTTCATTCATGGAGTTTATGTATGTCTGGTAGACAGCCATACACTTCTTGGCAAGAGGGGAGGCATAGTAGATTGGAATCTTGTGGAGCTCTGGGTGGTTGGACCAATACTCATCGAGGATAAGTAGCAGTTCTTGAGCTCTGCCAAGAGCAAACGCTGGGATAAGAACACGCCCCCCTTGTGAAACAGTTGAGTGAATGGAATCAGTGAAGCGCTTCTCTCGTACGTGGCGTGGCTGGTGTTGCTGCACACCATAAGTTGACTCGATAATACAAATATCAGGGGAAAACTGGGGGAGTTCAGCAGCTCGCAGGTGGCGATCTTCCTCACGGGAGTAGTCACCAGTGTAAAGAATGCGAACACCAGCAATATCCACCATGAACATGGCAGCACCAAGTACATGGCCAGCGGTATAGCACCAAAAGCGTATCCCATTAACTTCCAATGTTTGGTGGAAATCTATGACCTGCAAGTCAGCTTATTGTAAACAAAATGCTCATTCCAGTCAAACATACAATGTTTTATTTATCACAGTGCATCTGCTGTAAAGAAGAAGATCGCTGGTGTTTTGAAAGCAACTGACCAGATATTATATAGGGTGCATAGTTGATTATATCCACTTAAACAGTAGTCTAATACCATTTAAAATATTGAGAATTGCACTTTAAAGGTTGCACAATCAACCAAAAATAAATATTCCAGTGAGATACCTCAATTTTGTCCATGGAACGGATAATGTCGTGCTCGTCATACAACATATCCTCGACTGAAACTTTGCTCACTTTGACATAATCTGAGAGCAGCAGCCTGTAAATGGCCTTTGTTGCATGGGTCATGAATACCCTGCCCTTAAACGTCGTCTGCAAAGCAGAGCAGGGCAGATTCAGATATCACATAGGACGACAACCATCGCACCGGGCGGTCGATTGAAGCGAAGAGGGGAGGCATTACCTTCTCCAAGAAGTAGGGCAGCGAGGCGGCGTGGTCCAAGTGGAAGCTGCAGTTTCAAGCGGAGAAATTCAGCACGAGACACGCGGAGAGGAAGGGGTTCAGAGAGGGAAGGGGAGATTACTGGGTGACGAGGAGGACGTCGATGGTGGAGGGGTCGATCTCGTCGAAGTAGGGCAGCGCCGCCATGCCGGAGTAGGCCGGGTGGATGCCGCAATCGAACTATCCGCGCAACAATCAACAGCAAAAGCATGGAATGGAAGCAAGAGCTAAGGTTCCGCGAGGGTTTGAGGAAGAATGGAGAGGGAGGGGGAGGGGGAGCGGGGAGGGGCGGGGGGCGTACGAGGACGGTGCGGCCCTTGAATGACATGTAGACGCAGGAGCGGCCGACCTCGTTGCCGGCGCCGAGTGGCGTGATCACCAGCTGGTCGCCCTCCCGGCCGCCGGAAGCAGCCCGCTTCCCCGCCGCCGCCGCCGCCGCCACGGACGCCATTGCCCCCCTCGCGACGGCAGAGTGGGGGTTAGGGTTTTCCAATTTGGGTTTACAAGACGGCCCGTGCTGCACCAGGAGCACAAGACCGACCGGACCGGACCGGACCAGGCGACCCGACCTGAGATTTGTGCCACATTACTGCCAATTTGATGCGCGTATTCCGAAAGTTAGTAGGACTGCCCAACGTTTTTTTTTTGAATTTAAAGTGAACCTAACATTATTTAGCGCTATTTATAATTTTTCTCTTTATTTTATTATATTAATACTAATCATCGTCCTAAGTTAGGGTAGTATTGGCACTGCTCTTAATGATTTTTAAAAAAGGTTAAGGGTCAGTTCTTCGGGGCTTAACAGTTTAACGATTTAACAGTTTAATGACTTATCTTCATGCAAAAAAGCATACGCTTCAGTATTTTGGTCTTTTTTTCACCATCTTGAAGGTATGTCCTAACACTTTAAATAGCAAGTCAAACAAGATGTATCCGAATCTCAAGTCTACCTTAAGAAGCTCTGAAAGTTTAGCCATTTCAACCGTTTAGATCATCCCAAAAGAACAGGCCCTAAACCTACTACATTACCCGAAGACAAGAGAAGAGAATACACCTATAACCTATTTGTCCAGTCACAACCATGATAAGAAACAAACATAGTGTTTGTTTTGATCAGAAAGAGACCACATCATACAACAAAAATAAAACCAATGGTAACAAATGATCACATCAACTAATGGCCATTCTTTCACTTCACGTGTTCATTCTTGACACGCACAAAATGATCTGATATAACATTGCTAGGAAATAGCCAATCTTACCGGAGGCATGTTCTTCACTTTCATCTTAGTGAGTATCTCCATCATCGCTATTGTGCCCATAATAAACATCTCTTTCTTATCCACTGGATGGAGGTGTGCCAATAATAAATTAAAAGAATAGGACAAATAAAGGAATTCACAAAGCGAATAAGTCGGTTTTCTTTCAAAACAACATTTGTTCTCGGATAACCCTAGACAATAAAACAGCAACCATACAAACACCTACCAATAGCCCGTGAGAAGGACTTCATCTCACGAACCAACCAAATACTTCCCCTATTTTTTCGGTCTACCCTTGACATTGAGGCAAACAATGACAATGCTCCAAATTGCCTTGCTTATCTAGCAAATTAAAAAACAATCAGTAGTTACCGCATCTTCGCAAAAACAACAAGTAGGACCCTTTCTTTTTCTTAGGTTGTCTTTTGTCAAGACAACTTTAAATTGTATCAGCCACAAAGATCTTGAACTCCAATGGAATTTTACATGGGGAAGAGGGAGGAAATAAGTAGCCTCATGCAGCAACTAGCCGTTAGACTCAGACAGATATTGGATAGTCCGATACGAAAATTAGAGAAACTTGGAGTAACGGCTATTTTTGAGGTTCTGGAATGATTCTAGAGAGGTACAAAGCAGATACAACACCAAAATGTCAAATTCATATCGTATAGTTTGATATTTTTGAGACTAGAGATAGAAAGGTGTCAATAAGACCTAACGTCGGATAGTCCGATCCACGTCGGAACATTTTGGGGTAGTCCAATATTTTCGGAGCTGGAGACAAAGAGTGGTCAATCGGATCAAGCATCGGATACTCTGATATATCGGATAGTCCGATACACATCACATATCCATTGATGGAAACGGACGTAACTTTTGACTCCGAACTCCAATTTCGGTGATCTTGGGCTCTACGGAAAGCTAAGAACAAGGGCTACACAACCCATAAGGTCTCACTACCAAATCCAAAAGTACGGAAGCAGAAACCACAAAGGAAGCCGCTAAATACCTAAAACTCTCACTTCCCGACACCACCAACACTCCTCTCCCTCGATCTCTCTCACAGATTGATCACTTGAGCACCTGAGACATATCTAAGACATTCAACATTGCATCCCTCTTAATAGTACAGCAATCCTTAGACTCAACTTATAAATAAAACCATACATGCTTTAGGAGAAACCACTTGCCATCTTCTTTCTTTATTTTGAGGTTGAACGATGCTGTTTGTCTTGAGAATCCTTGATGTATTGTGCATGATGACTTTTTCATCTTGTCAACCTTGAATTGATTCACCTCATTAGACTCTGAAGGAACCTAAGGCCGAGAGGGGGGGTGAATCGGACTATTTCAATTTTTACTTTTGTTGCACTTAGTCACTTAAACAAGTTAAGGCACCCAGCTAGCGCGTGGATTCCTACACAAGTCTAGTTGGCGGAAGCAATCTATGCACAAGTGTAGGAGGCACGAAGGCACTCACAGGCAGTGGATATCAAGATGCGGTTAAGTAAATAAGACAGAGAGGCGCAAACCAAGTTGTTTACCGAAGTTCGGTGCTCAACACATGAACACATACGTCTCCGTTGAGAAAACTTCTCACACAGAGAAGTCGGGACTCTCTCGTCCCTAGCACTCAATCCACTCGATGGTAGCTCTTCATCAACACATGATAGGCGAGCTCCAAACCTTCACACGAATCGGCACCCTTCACACGCGAAGGACCCGAAACACCGACTTCACAAGCGAAGCCGACCTCGAGCACACCGAGGATTTAGCACATCTCCGACGCACGAAGAAGAGCACCTTGAGAAGCAAGGTGGTCGCCGACACGACAACGGGCTTTGCACACCCCGACGAACGGAGAGGAAGCACCGTGGGAAGCACGGTGACCTTCACGAAGAAGGGTTTGCTTGTGGTACGGTTGATGGAGCTTGGCGATGATGACGTATCCCGGTAGCAAGAATCCCAAGAGCACAAAACCAGAGACACCACAACTCACACACCCTCATCCCACCATGGAGGATGGCAAGACAACCATGGGAGAGGGCACAAACCTTGGGGATGATAAGGAGGAGACTAGGGATGCTCTCTTCTTCTTCCTCACTCCTTCTCCCTCACTCTCTCTCACTCAATCTCTCAAGCACATGGAACCCTAGAGCAAGGATCTATGGGGAGAGCTCTCACACTTGAGGAATGGTGGCTAGGGTTGCAAATGAGTCTCTCACCCCTCTCTCCCGACCAGGAATCCCCTTATATACTCCCCACTTCGAAACCCTAACAAAATAGATCTCAGATCTAAACTCAAACCCTAGGCCGGACAACCCCCGGACAGTCCGGACGAAGGCAAGGGTTTTCTGACAATTGAATTTGCAACCTGGGGAAAAATAACACTTGGGCCGGACAGTCCGGCCTACAAGGCCGGACAGTCCGGCCTAAGGCATCATTTTGACTGCGTCCCAGGTTTCCAGGCTGCTGAGAGCTTCCCGAATTTTTATGATTTTTTCTGTTGCTCAAATGAAAAAGTTGTCAACACGAAAAAGATGCGCCTTGAAATTCTCTACAACTTTCATGTTTTGATTTTTTTTAATCCGAGTACGAAAAGACTCCCAAAAATACGAAATACCACAGATCAGTCACGGAGGCCGAACCGGACACTTGGGCTGGACTGTCCGGGCCCAATTGCCCCAGCTCGGCCTGCAGCCCACAAGACCCTCTGGTACTGTAGCATTGCCCGGACAAAGGTATTTTTTAGGATTTAGAAATATTTGGCGCCAAAACTTAAGCTCAAACAAAGGGAAGGTTCAGAGGCTTAGGGTGAAGTTTCGCGCCCACAAAGAGTTTCGGTTTTTGGATGGCTTAGTGACTACGAAACCTCGGACATGTGGCTACCTCTTGGAATCCTCTGGACCTATCCCCAACTCTCTCGAAGACGAATAAGGATAAGAGACCGGATATGTGCTCTGTGGGACCCTGCAGCTAGAGATTCGACAATCGGCAGGCATGATGACGTAGACTACACACACGCAAGAAATCAAAAGAACTATGAAACAAATATCCTTAATTTTGACGTGATTCATCTCTACAACTCAGTTGCCATCAATTACCAAAACCAAATAAGCCCCTCGGGAGCTTGCTCTTACAGACTCTCATCCCATTTGACTTTCACTCGATCATCCTCGTCGACAATCTTCCCGCTAAATCGAACTTGACTTAGTCCTCAACTCTCGGTAACATCATCGCCTTGTTGACTTCGACTTAACCGTCATCATTCAATGTCCCTTGGTCATCATACAAACTCATAGGTCCAAGTGTTTCACGTAAAGAAGCACAACACAATTATAAACATTTGGCATAAGAAATGTCTCTACTAAGTGCATCATGATAATATGTGTTTGATCTATATGCACTAGAGAGATGATTTAATAATTGCAACTTCACTTAATGATGCACATGGGAATATATTCATGACTTACACATGTGCAAATATGAATTTGAAGCAAGAGAGAAGTTGCGAACCAATGTAGAATAAATTCCCTAAATTATGTGAATTTGTGTATATTCATGAAAAGCTTACGTGTATAAGGCCATTTTAGCACGGTGAAGCTTATCTAGTGCACCAACTAAAATGATCACTAATACAGAGCATATAATATAAAAGATCTTATAGAGTAAGCAACATATTTATAATATATTTATGCTCAAATAAATAGGACAAGATATGACGAGTATAAATCTAATCAATCAATAACATGTGCTTACACAAAATAGTTGCATACCTAAATTAGCAATCCATCTTATTTGCATAAATAAAACTATAGAAGATAAACAATCAAGTGTGTTAGTATCATTGAAATGGTTAGCATAAGACGTACCTTTTAGAATGAATATCTTGTTCACTTGACATATATGATTTTCGCATGGCAATAAGCATATTTGAGGTGTGACATTAAACAAGCATTAAACCAAGCATTGTCATTAAATGTGTTTGTCATTAATCACCAAAATCACACAAGGTCACTTACACTTACAAAGACACATGCGTGTATGAGTCAAAATTTCGGTAGCATAACCCCGTTGTTCCCCAGTGCAAAGATTAGTACGACGTACCGCCGATGTTATGCACTAGGAGAACAACTGGGCTATGTGATCGAAATCCCGACTCATACACGCACATGTCATGAAGACCATACACAAGAAGCACACATCCGTGAGCTATCCAAAACATAGATAGCCCGAGAGAGCCACAACTTTCATAATGAAACCTAACGAATCACCGTCATAGTTCCTTACAAATAATGGAGCCCTCCCGAACGGGTATGTTAGACATTGGCTTGGATGACACGTGTACGCAATGTGAAAAAACATGAGTAATTACCATTTTTCATTAATTAGCATTTTAATTAGCTATCGTCGGGTGTTGATGGTTCATATCTAGGGTCGTTGGTCGGCGCAGTTCGTGGAGCAGGGGATGACGTCTAGAAGAAGCGTCCGCAAGCCCGTAGAAAATAACCAAGATGAAAAGAAACAAAAGCCCACCTTTAGATATTTATATTTAATTAATTAGAATTTTTCATTAATCAACATTTTAATTAATTTGCATTTTTATTAGCTTCTTTAGTTAATTAGCATTTTAAATTAGCTGTCGTTGGGTGTTGATTTGCCGACGACATAAGTTACATGCAAAAAAAAATATACATTTGCATGGTCCATACCTAGGGTCGTTGGTCGACGCAGTTCGTGGAAGAGGAGCGGACCACGTTCGGAAGAAGTGTCCACAAGGTTGCTGCTGTAGAGACCAGGGCAGGGACAAGCCTTCAGCTGAGTTTGAATAGTGGCAGCGAGCCGGGCCGAGGCGTGGAGGAGAGGGTGTGGCGGCATGGGCAGTGGGTGGTGATGGTGGTGGAGGCACAAGTAGGGGCGGCGGCGCACAGTGGTCGACGGCCGGGGGTAGCAGGGGCGGCGCGCAGGGACGGGGGCACTGGTAGCACCACAGAGGGGCGGCGGCGGCGAGGGCGCGCAATAGCAGGGGCACTGGTGGTGGCGGCACAAATGGGCGTGGGCGGTGGGGTGCACAGGGGCGGGAGGCCGGCGACGGCGGGATTGTAGGGCTTTTTTTTTAGAGTGAGCCAACAATATGCCCTAATTTCTTAAGTTCTGGATGCACAAGATTTGTGTCGTCGGTGACATAAGCTGACTACACAACGAAGTTATGTCAAAGTTGTGTAGTCGGCATATGAAAGCGGAGGACAATATTCTCAATTGTGTAGTCGGCCGTTACCAAACCGACTACAAAAATTGTTTGTGTAGTCGGCTGAGCAAAGGCCGAGGATGATATTTTATTTTGTGTAGTCGGCCTTCAGAAACTGACTACAAAATAAATTTGTGTAGTCAGCCTCTTAAATGCCGAGGACAAAAAGCCCATTTGTGTAGTTGGCATGATGTACTTCCGACAACACAAGTACTCCCCCACCGTTCTGACCTACATCAATCAATGTATTACATCACCTCTTTGCACGTTAACTTCATAAATGATGTTTACTCATATATACCAAACTTAAATTTTCAATGCGCATACACATAGAGGTTATTTAACACTTGTACATAGCATGTCTAGCTACATCGCTAAGTGGTACAGCCGATTACCGAGACCCCTCCTCGAGCTATTTGGCATGTTAACTTCGTGACAACCGTGCAATTACACTAACTTGAAAATTATAGCAACCATAGATTAATTCGTTAATTTCTGGATTTTTTTACTTCTATAAAATTATTTGTACATGTTTTCCAAATAAAAAGAAAAAGAAAATACTTGTGTAGTCGGCCGTACGTGCAGTAACAGACTACACAAGTAACTTGTGTAGGCAGCTCATAGAGGGGCCGACAACACAACCCTCCCAAACAAATTTATACCGGCACATATTGATGCTATATTTAAGCTGATAAAATACGAAAAAAGGTACAAAACTATTTTAAAACACTTTCATGGCGATGGATAAAAGGCCTTGAAAATACAATGTCCTTGGCTAGCAGGATGACAAGTACACAAACTGCACTGGGCCCAGCTGCTAGCAATGACGGTTGTTCTGAAGGGTGGGCCCCGATGAGGCATCTGTCGTCAGTCAACACCTAGTTGACTACACGACGCCAAAATCCTTCCGACTTGTGCAGTTCACCTTATTTGAACCGTTAACGTACCGTCTGCGAGGCCAACTTGTGTCGGCTTTCTTTGGCCGACTAGAAAATTCCTCTTTGTGTCCTCGGCACTAGTTGACCGACTACACAAGCCATACTTGCCTGCGGACGAACATAATGCATGCATTTATGTCGTCGGTCGAGAAAATGACCGACTACAAAAAGTCATGTAATGTCGTCGGTTCCTTTGACGGCGACACAAATTAAAATGGCCGAACAAAACAAAGTTTGTTTCTTGGAGCTGTGGAAGAAGAAAGTAAGATCGTTGGCGTAACAGCCGAGTCGTGGGTCCAGTGTTGGGCTCGGCTGCGAATTAACGAGCTGTTGTGATGGAGGGCAGAAGAGGTGTTGCGGGTGAGGAGCACGCCATGCTTTTACAGAGGAGGCTGGATCTCCCGGCTCCCGGGCATCCACACTACGTGGGATGCCAGAAAGCAGTACTGCCTAGGTAAGGTTGAGGTAGAGGTTGGTTCAGAGTTCAGACTTGAGTGGTGGAAGAATGGCTTTGGGCTTTGGGCTTTGGGCTTTGGCGCGGCGGGAGCGGGAGCGGGCGGCCGGCGCGGTGGAAGACAGGGAGGCCGCCTGCCCAGTGCCCACGAAGGCACGAACCGGCCAAAGCAACATGCATGCACGTAAATCTAGCCTGGACCTGGACCTGGACCTGGACCTGGAGCCGCATCCGCATGCATGCCGTGGCCGCGAGTACATATAACATATACTACTCTACTATAAACAAGAGGGCGGAGGGTGGAGTGGAGCACGCGCGAGGCGGCGAGGTGACTCATGCCGATGCAAAGCGAACCCAGGAAAGGAAAGCACAGCCGTGCAGCCGTGCAGCCGGTGCAGGGCATCTGGGCATGCCCAGATCGATTCATTCGATCGCCGCGCCGCGCCGCGCAGCTCCCTCCATCGCTTTGCGTTGTCCTACGCGCAGGCAGGATCAGATCAGCCATGGTAGCAGGATGGAATTGGGTGGTGGAGTCGTCGAGGATCCCTATGATATGATGTCCACTCCGATCCGCGCCACTGCCATCATCGCATTCGCACCTGTGCCGGAGACCACAGATTCCCCGCCATTATTCTGTCGGAACTCGGACCTCCATCCATCCATCCATCCCTGTCGAGGGGCCCACCTTCCATTGTCTCGCGTCGTCGGGTCTCGCGCCGCCCAATCTTCTGCTACTGCCTGCTCCTCCTCCGTGTATCCCTACGCCGCCGGACACGACAGATCTGCCACCCTTCCTCCCATTCCATCCCTACTAGGGACATGCACAATGCAATCTCTATTTTTTTCTCTCTCTCTTATCCCTGTTCATTAACTTTTATATTATTATCCTATCCTTTCCTACATTTTTGTTTCTTACTCCCTCCATCCTGAAATAGTTGTCCTTTTAGACATGTACTAAGTCAATGTTTTCAAATTTTATCTATAAAATATTTCTAAACCATTTAGATTTGAAGCATAAAATTCATATAGATGAATTCGCTTCGAATAGAACTTTCATAAAAGTATAATTTTAATGCATGTTAAAATTAAATTACAATAATTTTTAGTGGTCAAAGTTGTATTTTGGAGACCGTGTCAATGTCCAAAACGACAACTATTTCATAACGGAGGGAGTATATTTTATTATCTACCTACTGCTACATTAAAAGATGAGGGTGTTTTGAAGGTTGCATTGGACATGTCCTAAACCAGGACTTTGATTATCCATCTTATCGGTGTTCACGATAAAAGCTTTATCGACCAAACCCCCTAAACCCTAGAACAAACATAATACTCCCTCCGATTCCATAATACTTACCATTTTGGATATTCACACGGTTTTTAATCGCCCTCAGATAACCGATTGCAAGAAAGCAAGGAAACATATCCAAATGAGAATAAAGGATAACCAAAATATCAATTTAGATCAGGTCTAAACCAACAGATTTAAAAGGCAAATATACTATCAAGCCGATGACATCAATAAAGTGATACAGTAAAGGTAAACAATCTAATACTTACCCAATACAATCAACAAAAATAATACAAAGTATTACATCATTTGGCTTATAAAAAAATAACAAATGTTCATTTAATTTAATTTAAACTCGAACAAACAAGCCATAAAGAGATAACAATTAGTAAGAGGATTGAGTTAAATAGGGACAGCACTTATCCCGGGAGTACTTGGACGCTGATTGAAAGATAGTGCGCAACAAGTCGATCGAATTCTACAATATGTCAAGGTTAATCTAAACTAGCCCTAATGCGATGAATATGGAGTGATGTTTGCTACACGGCCGAAGGCCATCTATTTAATTATACAAAAGGTAACACGTATTCTCCTTATAGTATTCGACCTACTCGCATACTCTTTCTATGTATCCGACCCAAATCTCCCCTCTTTTCCTTATCCAAGTCAACCTACTTATCTTTTCATTTTAGGGTAAAATTTTTCCATGCCATCACATTGTTATTTAGAGTCTTGTGTGCCGTCGCTTAGTCGTTCCTCTCTTCTACGCCATCACAATTGTTAATTTATTGTCCTATGTTCCATCGGCAAAAACTTTTTTTTTGTTTGAGCTATGCAAAAATACCAAAACAATTCTTAAAAAACACAATACTAGCATATACTCAATACTTTCATCTGCATTTTTAAATTCTTTTAATAGAATTTTAAAGTTAAATTTACAAATAGAGCATAGCAAACATTAAAAGATTTATCTTTAAAATACTAAAAAAATATATTTAGATTGTTGTATACTTGATAACTCTCTATTTTTTTGGAGAATTTTTGAAATGATGACATAGCCTAAACAAAAAAGAGAAGTATAAATTAGCCTTTGCAAATGACATAGAAGAGAGAAATAACTAAGTGATGTCATGTAAGATGTTTAGCGGCTTGCAATGACACGTAAGAATAAGCCCTTCTTTTTTATCTCTCTAATCGGCTCTACCGGTCTTCGTATCTTTCCATAGCCGATTTTAGACTCTTTGAAGTTGATTCTAGAATTTTCTAGAAACATCGACCACAATCAACTTTTGGTGTTATCACATGCATTGTTCAGTTTGGCCCGCTCAGGTATTTGGTCCCCCTCAGGTATGTAGAGTGGTGCAAATAGTCCCCCGCGAGCGGTATTGAGGCTGGTTTCGTGGAGTAGTATTTCCATGTGGATAGAAGATGTGGTATTTTTTAAGCATTATTTCATATGTGGGTCCCATGTGTAAGTCTCTCTCCCTCTTCTTCCTATCTCTCTCTTGTCTCCCCCTACTGATCTGGAGTACCACCAGCAAGCTGGAGTACCCATCCAAGCAGCCCTCTTCCTCCACTCTGACCTTTAACCTCTTCCATCCCCACTGTCCTCCTACCATCTGGCCTCCTCCATCCCTGCCCCCCTCCTCCCCTCCGGCCGGCCACCACCTCATCGTCCTCCTCTTCTTCGCCTATGGGCGCCACTTCCAACTGTCCACCAACTTGCTGGAGCACCGCGGCACCGGCATCCTCCTCCTCTAGCCGATCGCCACCTCACCAAAGCACAGTCGCCCTCTCCCTCCCCTGTGACTTCCTTCAGCTAGCCGCCACCTCGCCGGAGCACCGCCGCTTTAGGATCCTGACGCCTTTCCAGAGGACCGCCATCTCATTGGTGCCAAACGTGTCAATGATCCGGTGATCAGCACATGGGTAAGGTGGCAGTTGTGGTCCTACGGCTTGTTTGGTGGAGAAGAAGACCACAGGCAGGAGAGATTGGTAAGGGAGGAGAGTATGACATGGGGGTCCCACGTTTAAAAAGCAATATTTGTAAAATAAAATGCCACATACACATATGTGTGGCAATATTCTTCAAGTGTGTGTGCCACAGTGGTAGAACCACCCTCCAGAACCGTCTCCAATGGGTTATATAAACAATTTGCATACTTGGGAGATCGAATATCTGGTTTCTTAGGTCAAGGGTTAAGTGCACCAAACATCATACTTGATAGGTGAAATATATTTTTCCTTTAAATAAATTTTGTCGGTTTTTTTTTTCAATTTTGTTTTTGAATGATTTTTTATCAAAAAATTGGTCAATAATAGTGATGAAAACCAACAATCGGTCATATCAGTGCTATTAGCTAGCCCCTCGGCAGCAAAGTTCTAAAACCAATTATCAAATATCCACTAGTATCCATTAGTACATGAAACGTCATCACAAATGTCTCGGAACTCTCATCACAGACGGTTTATGACCTGACTATAACTAAGTGATAGTGATATCTCGAATTATTACTAGTGGACGGGTGACTGAAATAACCAACAATGATAGCAATTTTCACATGCATCTACCACATGAGCTATATGTTATGCTGAACATCATAGTTGGCATGTGTTCCAAACCAACTGTGGTATTTTTTAGTCATCTCGTAACATGAGCTGAGACGGTGATATTTTTGTTTCACAGTAGGGTCGATAGGCAAACTGTCTATGGTGATATTACAACCTTAAAATCTTTTTTATTTTTGAGGCCAGCGTAAGGTTTTCCTAGCAATGCCCCTAGAAAGCGAGCAGAAATCAAATCCAGAACTCCCTATCCAGATATCACGTACACATCGAAATTCACACCCCCATATCCATACATATCCATTGGTTAAAATACATACGCACACACTGACGAGGCATCAAATTTGCTTACCTTTGAAACCCGTTATGTGAAACTGCACTAATCCCTAAACTAGTATACTAGTGACTCATATTACATAGCTGGATCATCACATACAATGTCAAACAAAATTTATTAATTACAAGTTGGAAATATTAACCATGTTCAGGTAGTTAATTACAACAAGTCTTAGAGACGATTATATTACAACAAAAGGGTGTTTGCTGGCGGAAGCATTATTTTTTATTACATATGAGGATCCTAAACTATGTAAGTGACCCCACACTGCAGGAGAACCTAAATCTGGCCGGGATCATCGAACGCTGGATCACCTTCCTCATGACAAGCGTAGTCACCGTCTTCTAGATCTCCATATTCTAAAAGAATGAGTGGGTGCGAGGGTAAGTGCGCGATCAAACCGCACTTGCAAGTAACACCATCCTTAATGCATAATAGTGATAAAGACCATATACTGGAGTTGAGGTTATTTTCTTTGCGGAAGGCCAATTTTAGAAATAATCCACATACATAAATACCTATACCTAGCCATTTTGAAAAGGACATCTCCATAAAAATGTCGAGGAGAGATTGTCATAAAGTTTATAAAATCCACTATTCAAGCCACACAGGCACCCTCTACGAACCATTCCCGTATCCCATCTTCTTTCACCACATCATCATTTTCGGGTCGGCAATCCTGATGCGAACCACTATCTCACCGAGTTCCAGCGAACTGGAGACCCAACCCACCCCGAAGATTGCCGTTCAACGGATGACATTGGTCCCTATAGTCCACCTCGGTAGATAGGGTCAGATCACTACATGCTTTTATTTATGTCTTCTTTAATATAGGGCGCCCATACAGCACGGTGCTTCGTACAGGAGAATTTGGACGGATGAGCTAAAAGACAAAATATGTGACGTCATCATGAACCAACCTAAACCTATTTGAACCAATCTGAACCAACCTGAACCAAACTGAACCTACATGAACCAACTTGAACCAATCTAAACCAACCTGAACCAAACTGAATCTACATGAACCAACCTGAACCAAGTTGAAACAACCTGAACCAATCTGAATTTCCCATGAAGTCATGCGCTTTTTACCGTAAAAATCCTAAATCAACATGAATTTTATATGAAACTATCTGAACCAACCTGAATTTCCCCTGAACCTAGCTACTTCCTAACCTGAAGCATCCAGAACCAATAAGAATTTCCTATGAAACTAGTGAAACATCTTTGAACCAACTTGAATTTCTTATTAAACTAGCAGAAACAATCTGAACCAAACTGAATTTTCCATGAAGCTATCTGCATTTTTTATCAAAAAAATCCTAAACCATCATGAATTTTCTATGAAAACTATCTGAACCAACCTGAATTTCACAGGAACCTAGTTGCTTTTTTACATAAACCGACATGAACCTAATTTCCTATGAAACTATCAACCTTTTAAAGAAAAATTCTGAACCAACATGAATTTTCTATGAAACTATCTGAACCAACCTGAACCAAGTTGAATTTTCCATAAAGCTATCTGCATGAACCTACCTGAAACTGCCTGAATCAACCTGAACCTGCCTGAACCACCTGAACCTGTATGAACCAACCTGAACCTACATGTTTTTCTTTAAACTAACGGAAACAACCTAAACCAAGCTGAATTTTCCATGAAGCTATCTTCTTTTTTTACTAGAAAAATCCTAAACCAATATGAATTTCATATGAAACTAGTTGAAACACTGAACCAATCTGAATTTTCTATGAAATCTAGCTGAAACAACTTGAACCAAGTTGAATTTCCCATGAAGCTATCTGCTTTTTTTAGGGAAGCCCATACAGCACGGTCATCCGTATAAACACAAACCAACGGATGACCTGAAACTATCCGAAACAAGTTGAACCAATATGAATTTTAGCTGAAAACAATATAGCCTGAAACTATCTAAAACAACCTGAACCAAGATGAATTTTAACAGAAAACAATATAACATGAACCTATATGAAATAATTTGAACCTACATGAAACTACCCTACATGAAAAACCTAAACCTATATGAAATTACATGAATTTTTTGAAACTACATGTTTTTCTAAAACTACATGAATTTTTCTTGAAACTACATGATTTTTTTTTGAAACTACATAATTTTTTTTCCGAAACTACATGAATTTTTCTAAAACTAAATGAATATTTTATGCAACTACATGAAACTTTTCTGAAACTACATAATTTTTAAAAAAAATTACATGAAACTACATGAATATAGCCTGAAACTATCTGAAACAACCTGAACCAAGATGAATTTTAGCAGAAACCAATATAACATGAACCTATATGAAACAATGTGAACCTACATGAAACAACCCAACATGAAACAATCTGAACTTACATGAAACTACATGAAATTTTTGAAACTACATGTTTTTTGAAGCTACATAAATTTTTTCTGAAACTACATGATTTTTTTTCCTGAAACTACATGAATATTTTATGAAACTACATGAAACTTTTCTGAAACTACATGATTTTTTGTCAAAACCACATGAAACTATATGAATTTTTTTAAAACTATATGAAACTTTTCTGAAACTACATGATTTTTTTCAAAACTATATCAAACTACATGAAATTTTCTTGAAACTACATGAAGTTTTATGAAACTACATGATTTTTTCTGAAACTATATAAAACTTTTCTCAAACTATATGATTTTTTTCTCAAACTACATGAATTTTTCTAAAACTACATGATTTTTTTTTGAAACTACATTAAACTTTTTTCGAAAATAAATGATTTTTTTCTGAAACTACGTAAATTTTTCTGTAGTTTCCCTCCCAAATTGAACTGTCGTTATTTGTCCATGTCATCAGCACATCACCATTTCAAACAAATCAAGACAAAGACAAATGCAAGAACTAGCAGCAAATGTCATCGAAATAGCATCGTTTCATCACAAAAGCATGAATCCAAGAACTTGAAGCAAGTAGATTTTATTCATATAAGACATAAAACTTACAAATCCCAAAACAACTAAGCAAGCTGGTTGAAACATTCTGTCGAGCACCTTTCAGGCGTTACTCTAGTCGCATCTCACCCGTGCCAATGCTAAGTGGAATGATGACCTCAAGCTGCATGAAAGGGAGATTTCTGCACCACAAAGGAAAATGAATCCAAAGAACACACCGGGGAGCGAGCCATCAGACACATTTGCTTCAAATCTTGGTGCCAACAAAAAATTTTGGCTAATGCATTTGAGAGAGATGCAGGAGCAAGTGTGAAGCACGCACATGGATTCGACCCTGAGATCAGGGAAGGAGCAGGAGATGCTCTCCCATCCGCAGGGGTTGGGGTCGGTCGGCCTCAGCTGGTCAGCCTCTGCGTAGTGGCGTTGAACGCCAACTTCATCTCAATCAGGGCCTCGCTTGCAAGTGCAAGCACTACAGGAGGCGGCAACAGTCTCGACGGCCCAAGCCGTCGATAAATAACCCACAACCGTCGGCTTAACATAGTGTCGACGGCTAGCCGTCGAGACACGGCCGTCGAGAGAGGCAGCTAGTGTCGACGGCCGGGCCGTCGACACTAATAGTTTCGACGGCAAAGCGGTAGCCCGTTGAGACACGAACCCAAGACGGCGTCACCGGTGCGGTTTGCTCGGTTTCGACGGCCATTAAGCGGCCGTCGAAACTACATGTGGTGGGACCCACAGAGGCGACGGGCAGGTGACGTGGACCGTGGCGACAGTATCGATGGCCAGAGGTAGCCGTCGAAATTACTGGCAGCAGTATCGACGGTTACACAGGCAGTCGACACAAGACCAACCGCACTCAGACGACGGCCCAGATATGCCGCCCGCATGACTAAAAGCTGAAAAAAAAAATTTTGTATTTTGTAAAAAAAACACAGATTCTGCGGTGCCGCACGCCCAAAGAAGAATGACAAAGAAGACTGCAAAACCCAAAATACCCCACAATGCATATATATACCCCTCACGCATATTTGCGACCACAATTCAACCAAACACACATCCAAACCACAAAATACGAAAATAAACATTACCACATATCCACAAACACATATATAGCACATCAAGTCCACAAACCGTCATATAACAAATATAAGACGAATTTTGCAACCAAAAGTTTCAAAGTCAAAAGTAAAGCTAGCTAGCTCTTGATCAAAGCCGAGGATCGTTCTCCGGGGTTCTTCGGGCGATTAGGCGGTGGGTGAGCAATGCGGGCGCCAGAAGAGGTCGGTGACCCAGTTGGGATTTTCTGGGTCACCGATGTGTCTCCTCTCCGCCACAGATCTCACCATGAGCATTGAACCGAACCTCGCATGTGTACAAAAGCAGTTAGTTATTAGTTTGTCACGTTTAAACGGTTCAAACATGAGTGAACGACTTACGTGATCCGTAATATATGGCAAGCCACCATGTGGGCGTAGTGGGCCCAAGTATTCTTTGGCGGAGCAAGTGTGGCTGCGTGAGGGGTGGGGGGCAGTGCCCATCCACTGCAAACGGTGGCGGACCTCGTAGAAGGTCGGACCGCCAGCAGTACCACTGGGCCACCTACAATTTTATGGACATTTAACTTGTCATTAGAATTGTAATACACGACATGTGGATGGATATTAAAGGTTTAAGGACATTACCCCGCCCAATCGAGAGAGCGACTCCAGATAGGCGAACCTCTGCTCGAACTCATATCGTTGCCTCGCCATCTCCGCCTCCCGCCTGTCTGCTTCTTCTTGAGTCCTCAGGCTCTCCCTCATCGCTTGCATCATCTGTCTGCTCTCCTCCTTCTCCCGCTCCCTCTCCTCCCTCTCCCGCTGCCTCTCCCTCTCAATGCGGGCCTCGAAGTCGCGTCGGCTCTCCGTTTGAGAGTGGGCAGCCCTCACCTGAGGCATGTAATCCTCCGATCTGTAAAAAAGCGATGTTAGTGGTTACAAAATATCACCTGAACTGACACATATAGAAATTTGACGGTATGATACCTCAGGTGGTCTCCTCCGATCGCTAGCCTTCCATGAGCCTTCCGCCCATAGCCTCATGTATGACCCGAGGGTCAAGGGGCTCTCTTCAGGTCCATCTCTTGGCCATGCTTATCAAAGCCTGCTCAGGCGTGCTGAATTGAAGTGGAGATAGTCGAGTTAGAATATATGATTGTGTACGAACTAATTCATATATTATTGCGTACCTCTCGCTGCGCAGCTACAGGGTCTATAGGACCGAAAGAGCCATCCTTTTTCTGTGACGTGTGGCCCCTCCGGAACACCGACAGCCAAGACGGAACCTGGCCAGTCGTGAGGCCCTGCATCGTACAAGTCGAGTGTTGATATCTTCCTTATAACAAGAAACGTAAAAAGATGGAAATAGTTAAGAAATAGCATTACCATCCTTTTCCTCAGCTGAGCGAACGACGACTTGCCGGTCGTCGTTTTGCTCGTCATTGCTGCTCGGTTCTTCTTGGCCTTCAAAGACTTTACCTTAAACGCCTCGCTGGCCCAGTGCTGCGACAGGGCCTCCCAGGCATCCGGGGCGTTCGACACCCAGTCCGGTCGAACTTGCGCGTACTCTTGAGCCTCGAGGTACAGTTTGCGCGCGTCGGCCTGGGTGATCTTCTCGCCATTCACAATCCTGAGAATACAAGACAAAAGTAAATTATTCGTTTTGAAACCATATGCGGTAAAAAGATAGAAGAAATAAGTGAATACCTGTGAAAATCCTGAACGGCAGTGACCCGTGCACTCGACATCAGATCCTGCACCTTCTGCTTCGCGTTCCTATCCATGACAGAATTGATGTCGTCCTCCTCCAAACCCGACGACGGGCGATACCTAAGCTGAAAAGAAATAAATCCGAATGAACAATAGTTGTCAATCATATGTGATATGTAAAAACAAAATTGTTGTAACTCACCCAGAACTCCCGCCTTATCTCCTCGGCGGCGGTGCTGTCCCCGTGAGGTGCCACATTGTAGTCATCCCAAGAGTAAGCGGGATGTTGTGCTCCCTCGCTCTCCCACCATGCCAGATAAGTATCGCGCACGAGGATGCCAAGTCGTTAATGGCCGGGTATCCGCTTTGTTGGGGTGGACACAGGATAAGTTGCTACAGAGAATAAAAGTAAGTTAGTAGATTTAATTGACAACAAATTAAATAATTAGGATATTACCTATCGCCATCCGACTCGATCACGATCCGCCCATGAGGATATCTCGCCACCTTGGGCAACTTGTTATGCCCCTCTATCGCCTCGAGCCCCCTCCGCCTCTAGAGCCCCAGTGCCTCGGACTCTGTGTCGGTGCTAAGTCATCCGGTGCGGGCGTGCCTCATGGCTGCACTCAGAGTGGCCCCTGAACCTCCTGGTCAAGGTCGTCGTCCTCGTCCTGCGAGGCGCTCCTCCTGAACTGTCGGCGTGGCATCCTGCATTTTAAAGTAATGTCAGTGCACAGATTAGTAAAATTAGAACAACAAAATTTAACATAATTTAACCATTATAAATACCATCAACTTAGAAGTATGTATCGTCTACATCGAGAGGATCATCGAAAGGCGATAATCATCACATTGCCATTCGTGCGTTGCTCTTGTACTGGTTGGTGATAATCATCGGACGTCGGGGTAGCCAATCTTCCAGGCCTCCGAATTTTGTACACAACCCACCATGACCTAAGGTCTTCCTCGCCGCGTTTAGTACTACCTTTCATTGCTTTGTGACATGGATAAGGCAGATAGTACACTTGCTCAGCCTGGTTGGGCAGAATGAACGGATCATACCCTTTTAATCTTGACGTGTGTTTAACCTCCACCAAACCTAGTTCTCGCCGACGCCTAACCCTTTGATAGGATCGAACCAAATGCAGTGAAGAGAACAACCGATAGTTCCTTACTTCCCTCGAATACTAGTTCAATGATCTCCTCTAGTATACCGTAGTACTCCGTGCCATCTTCCCCGTAGCACAATACACAACTGTTGATTGATTTTAAATTAGGTTTCGACCTTTCGTGAATTGCCGATCTGAAACGAAACCCGTTGACATCATAAGTTCCGTGCACTTTTACGGTAGTTCTAGGTCCACGCGACAAAATACGGAGATCGTTATGTACGCTCGCATGCGTCAGTAATCGCTTAATAGAAAAAAGAAATTTAACAAACTATGTCGACAAAATCTTCAAATGTTAACAGAGTTACGAAATCATATATACTTACATGTTTCCAGAACCAAACTAGGAAGTTAGGACGTCCAGGTCCCGCACCATCCTTCATCAATTTTCTCAAGCTTACACACAAGCACAACAATCTCCTCTTCGAGCTTAACCATCTCGGACCGCTTTATCTCTTTAGCACATAGTTTTCTATAGAAAAAACTCAATTCCGCAAAAGCTCTCCATACGTCTTCAGGAACGTAACCACGAAACACGACAGGAATGAGATCACGGACAAATATATGAAAGTCATGGCTTTTCATGCCGTGTATCTTTCCTTGCGCAACGTTCACACCACGACCAATATTTGATGCGTATCCATCGGGGAACTTCAACTGTCCTTCGATCCACTCGAGAACTTCTTTCCTTTGGGTGACTGTTAGGCAGTACAAAGCCTTGGGCTTCTTTAACCTTCCTTCTATTAGGTTCATTGATGGTCGACTGCATATTTCAGCGCAATCAAGACGTGCTTTCACATTATCCTTACTTTTGTCAGGAATATCGAGACTGGTTCCAAAGATTGCCTGCCCCACATTCATCTCTTGGTGCATGACATCGAAGTTGTGGGGCAATAACAAATCCTCCGCATAAGGAAGCGAGTATAAGTCTGACTTAGCGCCCAATGGTGAGAGACACCGTAACCCTCATAGATTCCATTTCTCCTTCCACCAACTTTGATTGCAAATCTTTGATGGCGACTCTGATCGATCATGGACGTTTTGTCCTTTAACAACGGTGTTTCTTCAAACGCATTCTTATTTTCTAAAGGGATGATCCGCTTCGTAAAAGCACGATGGCAATCAAACCAACACGCCTTACCTCCGTGTGTTAAGCGAAAAGCGTTCAGATCATCCATGCATGCGGGACATGCGAAGCTTGCGTCGTGCTCCATCCCGAGAACATTCCGTGACGCGGAAAATCATGGATAGACCACATAAAAGCAGCCCTCATACGAAAGTTGGTATTCGTCTTCCTATAAATGCGTGATTGCTCCATTCTCCCATAGCTTTTGCGCTCTTCAACCAGAGGTCTCGAGAAAAAATCCAGATTCTTTCCGGATTCTTTGGACCGAGCACGATGAGATAGAAACATGAACTCCTCTTTCATTAAATGTGACGGCGGAAGATTCAGAGGCATAGTGAACATCGCCAACAGGAATATGACGCGGCGATCATATTGAAAGGGTGAACCCATCGGTGGCAATTGCCGACGACATTTCTTGGATCGGTTGCAAAGTCCGGATGTTTCGATCGAAGTTCTTCCACGCGTCCCCATCCGACGGATGTATCATCAAGTCGCCTTTGGCCTTTTGCCCTCCTTATGCCACCTCATCATTGTCTTGTCTCTTCGGTCATGAAACACCGTTCTAAACGTTTCGTCGATGGGAAGTAACGAGCACTTTCCTCGCCACACTAGTCGACTCTTGTTTCCTTCAAAGATCCTCTATCTCGACATATCTTGACTCCCACATTTATCACAAGATTTATCGCATCATTTTTGTAGTATAGCATACAATGGTTCGCAATAGTGTATCTTCTCATATGGCATTCCGAGACCACCTATCAGTTTCTTACACTCGTACCAACTGGAAGGCATGTTGTGGCCTTGCGGAAGGACATCGACCACAACGATATCGATTCGTCAAAACAGCTTGATAGAGAAATTGTATTTCGACTTAATTGCTAACATACGAGCCTAGCAGACAAAAGGGCCACCGTTGTGCTATCGTGCAGAGGTTGTGTTGCAGCTTCGAGAAGCTCCATGAAGTTAGACAACATTGTTGGTGGCTTAGCGTCCGAGAAATTATGACCGAAGTCATCCATCATATCATTCACCCGATCAATCTCCTTGAAACCTTTCGGTTGGTGGCGGCGGCGGTGGTCGATCCGTCCATCGACTCTCCCCATGATAGACCCATCGACGGTATCGCCTTTGTAGCCATGTGTATACTGTGTCTATCTCTATCTCGAGCCGGGTTCTTTTCTTACGCTTTCGCAATCAACACATGGACAAGTTACCCGGGTCTTTTCGTTTACAGCATCTTGAAAAGCACGATTTAGGAATATCTCGGTCTTGTCGTACCATTCGTCCGAGTGGTGTCCATTCCGTTGCCATCCTTCGTACATCCAACTCCTATCTTCTTCCATCTGAATTGCCACCATAAATGCGAGGTGAGGGTTTTATATTAGGCTTAGGAAGGCTTTAAACCCACCTCTGAGCGATCGTTCGAAACACGTCGCAGAAGACGGACATCGAGGCGAGATTTCGACAAAGATAATTTCACGGGTTCTCCTAGTGCAACGATGGCCTGAGTCGATAAAAACTCCGAAGCACTTATGTTATGCAGGAGAACCTCTTAGGGTCATACCGTCGAAAACTTCATCTCGATGTCCGGTACCACAACGCGACGTATGCTCGAGCGGTTGTTCGTAGGTCATCCATTTGGGGCGCCCATAAGGGCTCCACTGGACAATTCAACGCGTGTCACATCTCGTATTAGAACACAACGAATCACCGTCAAGTGTTCCATACGAGATGTGCTGCTTCGAACAGGTGACGTCGGCTAGGTGACATCCATTAAACTTATACATAAGCGATAATTAATCACACGGCAAATAGATTAACATATTTTTTATATACATTTTCTATTATTTTTATAAATTTATAAATATATTTCATACTATTTTTCTAAATTGTTAAATAAATTTCATACAATTTTCCTAAACATTTAAATATATTTCATACCATTTTGCTAAATTTTAAAGTTGATTTTTAAATTTTTCTAAATTTCAAAATATATTTTAAACTATTTTTAAAAATTTTACTATTTTACATAATTTAATTAATGTTAATCATGTTTATATTATAATTAGTCTCGAGTAGGCATTATTGGTCGTCGACACTACACTACCAACATTTAAAAAAAGCGGGAAAGTTCAGTACCTCGATGGCGTTCTGGCGAGGCGAGGTTAGGCAGGAAGGCGACGCCGGGGTGGCGGTGGAGACGGGCGGGCCGGCAATTGGGAGGCGGCGGGTGGGGATGGCACGGGCGGCGATGGCGAGGCGGCGAAGGGTGGCGGCGACGAGGGCGAGGTGGGGTGGCAGGGAGGCGGCGGCGGCGGCGGAGGCGGCAGGCGAGGCGAGGCGAGGCGGCGAAGGCGGAAGCGACGAGGCGGCGGCGGCGGCTTGGGAAGGCGGAGAGGCGGCGGCGGCGCTGGCGTGGGCTGGGCGGCGTCAGCGTCGGGAGGCGCGGAGGGCGGCGGCGCTGGCCGGGAGGCGCGGAGGGGCGGCGGTTGGGGCAATGGGCTGGGGCAAAGCGCAGGCAGGTATGGCGGCGGCGGCAAGAACGGGAGGCAAAATGCCAAGTCCCGAGCCCTAAGCGGCGTCTAAAAGAGCCACAAGATCGACGGCCAACATGAGCGGTCGAAACTACGGACGAATCGTTTCATTGTGTCGACGGCCATTTTATGGCGGTCGGTACTACCCATAATAGTGTCGACGGCTTTGATTGTGCCCGTCAGCATTGTCGTCGAGGTTCCTTGTACCGAATTTGTTAGAATGCCGTCGACACTCTCTCGTCCCGAGGGCCTGTTTGACGACCGTCGATTTACTCGCCTAATATCGACGGTTACATTATAAACCGTCGAGAGCCTTCGTCTCGAGGGTACCTCCCCAAAGGGCTTAATCGGTCAAACGAGTCAAATTCAATTTTTAAAATTTAAATAAAACATTTGAAATGATGGGACTCTGAATACTATTTCTTACAAACAAATACACGTATAGAAAAAAACAAATTTTTAAACCTTATCGTGAGGTCACTCCTTTGTAAATCGAAGATTTCAGAGAATTTGAACTATATGTTTACTATTCAATGCGTTTTCATGATTATCAAGCGTGCGCTTTAATTTAACAATATTTCATTAATCGGGTTACAATTATGTATGCTAAAGTACACTAAATGATAACCTAATCGGATTAAAATTTAAACTTTTAGCTTTTCAAGTTTAAATATTGAAATTTAAACATTATTTTAAATAAATTCAAAAGGCTCCGTCGTATTATTCAAAGGCTATGTCAGTATGTTACACAAAATGGCACGACAAACAATAACATCAACATGACATTCATAGTATTTTGTTATATATATACAAAAATAAATTTGAAAAGAAAAATAAATCACAACAAAATTAAAAATATAAAAAAGGAAAATGTTTTTCTATATCGACTGGTGGTATATGTACCGTCGATACTAACACCACGGATACCTATTGTATCGACGGTTTATTGTTGCCCGTCGTCGTAACCGGCATGATCGATTCTCGAAGCGTTTCTGTAGTTTCGACGGCATTACAAGTACCGTCGACACGATTTGAAAGCAGATCGACGGCCTACCTTCTAGCGATGAGAAACTCAGACGGCGTCAACCCACCGCGTCCCCGTTAGCCTCCCGATCAAACTCGGCGGCTTTTAATGCGGCCGTCGATATTTATCGTTATATCGACGGCTCATCTCGGCCGTCGATACTAGGTTGATAGTATCGACGGTCGACGTTTGGCCGTCGATGTAATATTAGGCAGTCGACTCTATTTACGTTTCCTGTAGTGAAGGAGTGAGCGGGAGTGACGGGAGGCGCTGCCAGGCAGCCGCCGACGGGAGCACACGGCAACGCAGGGCGGCGCCCTTCCTCTGCTGCACTCAAGTGAAAAGCTCCAGGAAGGAGGGAGAGAGAGAGGGAGGGAGAGAGAGAGAGGAGAGGGAGGAGGAGGATGAGGACCAGGGAGTCCACAAATTGAGAGCGGACGATCCCTCGCATGGCCACGGCGGCGCACCTCCTCGTCGTGAAGGACTACGTGACGCTCCTCGACGTGGTCGTGAAGAGGATGGGCTACACGACGACGACGCTCATGGAGGTACTCGACTGGAGCAGCGACAAGTACCACCAGCTGCTCCTCGCCGAGTGCTGGAGGCGGATCGACGACATCCTCGCCAACGACTCGTCTGGCAGATGGTGATCGGGAAGGAGAGCGATCTGGCGCTGGACGTGGCGGCCGCTGCCCTGGAGGAGCACGCCGCCGCCGGAGCTGCCCTACGTGGCGCCCTTCTCCTCGTCCGTCTCCGACGTGTGCCGCGTGGTGAGGGCCTTCGTGGAGGACTCCGTCGGCCACCTCTCCGGCAGCGGCGACGGCGGCGGGCAGAGCCAGAGGAGCCTGTTCGAGCAGGTGAAAGGGTACCTGGATCGGCTGCTGATCGAGGCGGTCAACGACAGCCTCCTGAACATGGTGTACGCCCGGTCGCTCTCCATCTCGCAGCTGATGAAGTCTTGGGGCGAGCGGACGGCGGTCACAAAGCTCGTCCGTTGCAAGCCAGAGAACGGACATCCTGTCGACGGTTGAGATAACGATCTCAAGTCGCTAAGGTTCTTGAAGATTGAGATAGGAGACACGCCGAACAACCACGAACAACAACGAGCAGGAGGCGGGGTTTTTATCTGGTTCAGCCTCTCGAGAGATAATAGCCCTACGTCCAGCCTTTCTTATATATCAGAGATGAATACAAGAGGTGGCTCGGCAAGACGAACAAGTCTCGGCGAGATTGTGGGTGTACAGGAAGCAATATGCAAGGGCCTCGTGCTCAGATGCCTATGAGACGTCAGATGCAGTCCCCTCTTACACGCCGTAGGGGCCTTGTTTATATAGTGCAGAGCAAACCGACCTACCGAGGGAATATCGGGCTGGGCTGACCACGAGTACGTAACGAACTCGATACATGCCAAATATATCCCGAGGTAGATAAGGCATACTCCTAGTCTTGGGGATCACGACTCCTAATCCAATCCGGAAAACCAACGTCCGGGTCTTCACGTAGCCGTGCAGGACTCTTGTTCGAGACGAACTCAAACACGATTCCTTGGCCACTACGCACCACGCCAGGCAGGAAGCTGTTCGGCAGGATGCATATGGGCCAGATAGAACCTCCTAGGGAGCTGGGCCCTGGTAGGCTATTCGATTGGGCCGTCAGGGAGTGGGCCATGACAATGGTCCGTATTTTAATCCCCGACAGCTAGCCCCCGAGACTCAAGTGGAAGGACTCACTAGAGTGGGGTCTTCCTCTTGAGACTCCAAGTCACGAAGAGGGAAACTTTGTTGCTACAAAGACGTGTAACAATCGACCGAACAGGTTAGAGTTCATCCGAACAGAACTTGTTCGGGACCGAGCAAACCCGACCGGCGCCGAGCAACTCTGTTGCGTCGAACAGGGAACGACATCTGTCCGAGCAGAGTACCCAGCCCTCGATACAGAAATCGGAAGAAGTGAGGTGATTCATCTCCTTGAGGCTGAACGTCATCAAGGAGGGATTGAATTCTTAGTAGTGAAGAGCATACCACCGCATCCGGTAAGATCAGATCTTCTGGGAGAATGAACATAGCAAGTCGCGAGACGGACTCGTGATGCTGCATTCAGGCATTCAGATGCCTAGGAAAAAATAGGGGAACCACCTCTCGGGTTAGAGCTTGCCCGAGGAAATAGAGATTGCGCTCTTGAGCGAATGTCGCGTTCAGGAGCGAAGGTGATATGCCCCCAGACGTAGATCGTGTGCCAGGAGCAGACAATGCATACGAGGGGGAAGGTGACCCAATCCCCGAGCGTAGAGCTCGCCAACGGAACCAAGTAAGGAGATCTAGTCCCGAGCACGAGCTCGTTAAAGGAACCGAAAGTGCGACAGCGAAGACGCGTGCCGGTAGGAGCCAGCGCCCGGGCGAAGAGTCGCCGTGCGAGGTGATCCGCCCGAAGCACGGAGCTCGTCGCGGGGACGGATCAAGGCGCTCGGCGAAGAACCGCGGCGCGAGGTGAATCACAACCCGATCTGATCGAGCCGCAAGAGAACGTGTGAAATCAATGCTTTACCCATGACGTATTCCTTGCGACAGTGATAGCGTTGTCTTGGCAAGTGCAGAACCGACGCTTGGAGTGCCCGCTGCGATGAGAATCGGTTTACGATGGGCTTGCCCGTTGCGATGAGAATCGGCTTACGGTGGGCAGGACTTCGTTGGTGGCGCACTACCTTGACTTATCCGAACTGTGAAGGTCAGTACCAGGCAAAGGCAAGAAATCATACGCGGGTGAAGTGAATCAGTCTCTGGGCATGCGCGGAGCAAACCCGGGAAGAGAGGGATGCAGACATCGGCTTTGGTGGGGAAGCCTGGAACCTCGCCACGACCATCACCGAGTCTGATGTTCCCGTTCTGTATTCCCTCTGAAGACAAACAAGAAGCGAGCGACAAGGGAAAAAGAGAGCAAACGGGCTCTAAGAAGAGCAAAGCTAGTTTTAGAAAACACGCAAAAGACGACCTACCCGCACAAGACATAATTTATTCCGGGTACGTCCCATGATAGCGTTAGTGTCACCGCGGCGAATGCAGAACCGACGCCAGGAGTGCCCGTTGCGATGAGCATCGGCTTACGGTGGGCAGGACTCCGTTGGTGGTGCATTGCTCTGGATTACCGTGCTGGGAAGGGCGTAGCATGGATAAAAAAGGCGTGTGCGGGCAAGTGCAGCCCAGCGTGGCTAAGACCGCTAACCGTGGAAGACGATCGGGACCTTAGCCGCAGCAAAAGCGAGGCGAAATCTTATCCGGGCATGGACTGCGGCATGCGGCGTTGCTTTGTCGCCTTGGCGAGTCTTGAACGCCAGAGTGCCGTTGCGATGAGAATCGACTACGGTGGGCATGCCGTATGCGATGAGAATCGACTTACGTGGGCGAACTCCATCGGTGGTGCACCGCCGTTAACCGGAGCCGCATGAGTTGTCGCCGGATAAAAGACATGCTCGACGCGGGAGCGCCACGGGAGCGAAGACCAACGAGGTTTTGGAAAACCAACGCTAAGGAAAGGAACGAAAAACTGAAACGCGTCTGGGGTTGCGAAATTCAGCTCAAGTCCCAACCGACAGAGGAGAGGTAGTCCTTCGAGGAGTGGCCGAGCGACTCAAGACCGCCGCGGCGCTTGAATCGAGCGAGAATCGACGAGCAGCTTTTCCCGCAAAAAGAGCAGCAAAAGACAAGGACGAACAGAAACCAAGAGCAAGGCGAACAGCGCTAGAAAGTTTTAAGAAAAACGGTAGAACGTTTGGCTAACTCCGGCCCCGTTGTGCGGTGCTCGAGAACTCGAGTTTGCGAACTCGAGCAGTGCACAAGAGAAAGAGCGACGCCCTAGCCCCGATGCGGACGATGCATGAAGACTGAGCTTTGCGACTTCAAGCACGTGCGTAGAGAGTTAAGCGACACCGTATCTGATCGACTCGTTCGAGGCGCTCGTTAACGTAAGTTAAGCGATTCCAAAGGTAACCGAACAAGGAAAGTGCCTCTCGCGGAGGGTCGACGAGAGCGAGCTTTGCCAAGTGGTTGCCGTGGCGGTAAGTGCCTCTGCCGCGGAGGGCTTACGAGGGCGAGCTTAGCCGCGAGGTGGATGCCGTGTTACGCAACTCGAGTTTTGGAACTTGTTGAAACCAGATCTGGCGGGAAAACCCTTAAGATTGCGGAGCCAAGAGTTGCAAGCAAGACCGGCGACCATCAAGTGTTACCAGAGAGAAAGAGTAGTCCGAGAAGACAAGTGGTGAGGAGGACCGCAGGGCGCGAGCATTCACCGCTCAATGGGGTGAACTTTACATGGCACCGAGAGACTTATGCGAACTAAGGCGCAAAATTTGAGAAAAAGCGGTTAGGAAGCGAAAGACCTACGAGGAACTTACGAAGCCGGTCGATGTTCCAAGTCTTTGGTCGACTCTCTCCGTCATCCTTTGCCGGCGAATAGCCCGGGATCAAAAGGAGTTTTGATCCGATCCCGAGCACGGAGCTCATCGCGGGGACCAGACGCGCGCCCCGGGCGAAGAGCTGCCCGGTGTGAGAAGATCCAGCCCCCGAGCACGGAGCTCGTCGCGGGGACCAGACGCGCGCTCCGGACGAAGAGCTACCCGGCGCGAGGAGATCCAGTCCCCGAGCACGGAGCTGGGAACCAGATCTGGAAGGCGATCAAGATCGAAGGGATCGATCTGATCTGGCAGGGGAAGAGACATCCTGCCCTTCTGAGCCGTAGTCCTCAGAGAGAATCTCCTGGTCGCTGATAGAGTTCGACATGTTCGATCTGCGAGGTCCCCACGGACGGCGCCAGCTGTCGACGGTTGAGATAACGATCTCAAGTCGCTAAGGTTCTTGAAGATTGAGATAGAGAACCGCCAAACAACCACGAACAACAACGAGCAGGGGGCGGGGTTTTATCCTGGTTCAGCCTCTCGGGAGAGATAATAGCCCCACGTCCGGCCTTTCTTATATATCGAGATGAATACAAGAGGTGGCTCGGCGAGGCGAACAAGTCTCGGCGAGATTGTGGAGTGTCTGAGAAGCAATATGCAAGGGCCTCGTGCTCGAGATGCCTATGAGGCGTCGGATCGTCCCTCTTACACGCCGTAGGGCCTTGTTTACATAGTGCGAGCAAACCGACCCTCTGAGGGAATATCGGTGGGGTGACCACAGCACGAATCTGAACTCGATACATGCCAAATATATCCCGAGGCAGATAAGGCATACTCCTAGTCTTGGGGATCACAACTCCTAATCCAATCCGGGAAACCAACGTCCGGGTCTTCACGTAGCCGTGCAGGACTCTTGTTCGAGACGGACTCAAACACAATTTCTTGGCCACTACGCACCACGCCAGGCAGGAAGCTGTTCGGCAGGATGCATATGGGCCAGATAGAACCTTCCAGGGAGCTGGGCCCTGGTAGGCTATTCGATTGGGCCGTCAGGGAGTGGGCCATGACAATGGGCCGTATTTTAATCCCAGACACATCCGTTCTCTAACATTTTTGTTAATATATTCAGAGCCTCTTCCATAGTCCAATACCTAATTCATAATTTTCCCAGAGTGCAGAGTGTTCCTGAAAGGAAAGGGTGGAGTTTCCACCCAAAAGAGAGGGAATAACTAATAGTAAACTAATATTATAGAGTCGCGAATAACTTCATGCAATTTTAATGCATCGCAGAAAAATTATTGAAATAAAATTACATAGTTAATGTTTTATTTACTGTAAATAAAATAATCATGCGAGTATTTTATTTATCTTGCAAACCTTTTTATTTATATCAAATTAGTTTTAGGAGTAAAGACGATTTTAGAGGTAACACAATCATTTTTAAAGGTTTAAAATATTTTTTTAAGAATACAATGGCATGATGCACATGGGTTTTGTTTTTTTAAAATAAGGATGTTAGAGTGTTATTATAGATAAAGTGTAAAACTCATTAAACGGAGTTTGTATGAAATATACATGAATCGATGTAAATTATATAAGAAAAAACATGCAACTACTAATAACTACTACTAGTAGTACGTACGTAGTGATTGGTACGTGGACTGAGCAAAAGCATCAGCGTGCGCGCGGCAAACCAGCGACCGCGTGCGAGCGCCGCGCCGCGCGAGGCGCGCCACAGTTTTGTCCTTTTCCCATGCTGTTGGTTCCGGCTCAAAACGGTACAACGCTAGTTGGTTTGGACAGGACCAGAGAAAATTTGGAATTTTTTTTTATGCAAAAATACATCTTTGTTCTGTGTTTAGATAAAGTTAGATCTTGTCGTTATTTGAACTGGCGATCGCTCCCTGAAATAGAGATCGAACAGTCCTTGTTAGCTGTCGTGGCTGCCGATCGTCAGCAGGTTGGGCGACAGGGCCATCCACGTGCATAATCATGGATCCCTTCGTTGCCCTTTGGACAGGGTATTGGGCCCAGTCACCCTTTGAGAGGGCGTCAGGATGCTCCCCTACCGTTAGCTAACGAAAACTACGCCAAATCGTCTACGAAGAGGCAATCGCCCTTTGAGAGTGCGACAGAGATCTAATTTTATCTAATCGCAGCCAAAATATATTTTTTTTATAAAAAATATATTCTTAAATTTTCTAGAACTATAATGTTATAGTCAAAGAAAACAATTGTTGCGGCAAGGCAGATAAATGGTCACAGCATATAAAGAAAAAAATTGTATATTTAAAAAAAAAAATTGCACAAAAATGACCAAAATATTGCAGTAACCAAGCTGTTGCATAAAATCGAACAATCCTGTAGCATGGTAAAACATAATGTTACAGTATTTAAAAGTGAGAAAGATAATTTGGTACTGCAACATTTCAGGGCAACACTTGAACCAAAATGTTGCATCACATTGGGCAATTGTTACATTGTTAAACCACACGTTGTAGCATATTAAACCAAAATGTTGTAGCATGTTAAACTAAATATTGCAGTGTGTTGAACCAAAATATTGTAGCATGTTAAATAAAATATTGTAGTATGTTAAATCAAATGTTGCAACATTAAAAAATAAACACTCAACATTGAAATTAGATGCTGCAATGATTGAATTAGAGCACGGCAACATTCGAGTAAAAATACCGACTATTGAATTAGAGCACTAAATTATTGAAAAGTATCCGGTGCAACGATTAAATTAGAACATAGCAAAAACTCTTAAACTTTCAAATTAGAGCACCGCAACATTAAAAACTATCTGCTGCAATAAATTAAGTTAGAGTATTGCAACATTCATGAAACTTTTGAAGTAGACCACTACAAAACTAAAAAGTAGCTGCTGCAACATTAGGATATTTCCATAGTGAAATATTAGAAAAAAAGAAAAAGGTTTTTTAGAAAAAATTGGAAAGTTGCACAAGAACAAGCAAGGTGCTTCAGTACATATGAAAATGTTTCAGACTAAATTTAAGGATGATCTTTTCCCAAATTCGATCATCTCCTTCCATATCTGGCAATCTTCTTAAAATCCAAGCTATCTTCTTCAAATCCCGTCCATTTTCTCCAAACTCCGTTCATCTCCATCTCTAGATCGGGCATGAGAGAGATCGCAACAAAGAGAAGCAAAGCAACCACAGTACATAGAGATAGCAATAGAGGTGAATGGCTTCATTGAGAAAATGAGAGAGAGATGAGCTCGGCAATGAGATTGTTCTGTGGCCGAGAGTACCTTAGAAAACCTAAGAAAAAGGTTGAAACACCGATCGTTGCTCTCCTCTGCCCGTGGGCCAAAACCGCGACGGCCGAGCCCATCGGATGCGTGGCGACTATTTATGTAGTTTAGTTTTCGATTTTAGTTTTCGATTTTGTATCGTAGTTTTGCTAAAACAGATTACATCTAGCCAAAGGGGCCATGTCATTAAGAAAAGATCACAATTCAACGACCAAGCAGTAGGTTAAACTAAGTTATAGATCTTCGCAACTTTTCAACTTAAATTAATATCAAAAGCCAACTCTGCAATTTTTTGTTATTTTTTACGAGTCAAATAATGCAATATCTTTTAGTTATTTTTAGAGGTTTTAAATGGTTCTTTTCGAAGTTTCTAAATTTTTTATAATTTTTCATCTTTTCCAAGACTTTTCTCAAGAATCACAACTTTTTTAGATTAAATTTTTTAGCTGATTTCAGTTGTAAAGAACAAGGTCTTTCAGAATAAAAGAACAAGGCTTGTTAAAAGAAAAACAACCACCCACACACACATAAACCATTTCTAAAGAAACAAACAAAATGCATCGATAAACTCTCCCCACGTGAACAGGGGCCTCTTTTGGTTCTTTAGGATTCAGCACTAGATGTAGGATTATTATTTCCCAAAGAAATTCTAAATCAAGATAAAAATCTATTGCCCCACTGACTAAGGATTCGAAATATGGAGCCAGATCACATAACCTCCACGCCATGCTAAAATATAAATTTGTTGTTGGTGAGGGAAGAAATTCTCACACTCCAACAAAAATTTGTAGGCATCTCAATCAAATGACGAGAAAATTGCTCGAATGACACTTAATTGGCTGCCACAAAACAAAATGACACTCAATTCGTCTTTGTTTCTAAAATGACACCAAGGCAAACCATTTTGTTCCGAAATGATATTTTGGCATCCTTCCCCCCTTTCCCCTATTTTTCACGCTAGAAATTGGGTGAGCTTCTAGATTTTCCCCATACCAAAGGCTCATGGCCTCCACGCTACGCGGCGGCGACGACAACGGTTGCCAGGAAGGATCAGAGGCATGACAGTGGCACCTTTTAAGTGGAGACGGACTTGAAGACATACACCTTGTCATGGAACGACAGGGTGAGTGCGTTGGACCCAATGAGCGGCACATCCCCGGGTCCGTGGCGGTGACAAGCACCATCGCCCATGCACGGCAGCAGCCTTGTCAGCGTCCATGGGGGAAGCCTCCTCGGCGTCGCCATTCTGCTCAAGCTCATCCTCCTCCTTGCCCTCACCCTCGTCCTCTTCCTCGTGCACCTACTGTGACACACTACTCCATCGCCTACGCCTTCTCCTCGGTGTTGGTGTCGGCCACCGTGGCTCGAATAAGAAGGCGGTGGACACCGGTGGCCGGCGGGAGCACCTGCCGGTGGGTGCCATCGAAGGGAGGTGAGGCGGGTGTTCGATGAGATAGGCGACGGCGATGACGTCATTAGTAGCGTCGACCGGGCCCGAAGGGGAGCTCGGGGGCAAATCCAGAAACTCACCTAATTTCCAGCCTGAAAAAGCGGGGGAAACGAGGAAGGATGCCAAAATATCATTTGAAAATAAATTGCTTGTCTCAGTATCATTTTAGAAAATAGAGACGAATTAAGTATCATTTTGTTTTGTGACATATATCAGTGTCATCTGAGCAATTTTCCCTCAGATGAAATGCTTTGATCATTCAAGTGTATTCGATATATCTAGACATTTCGATTCTGATTTTTTTTATATAGGTTTAGAGTTCTACAAATCATGGAGACCCTTGATTGTAAATACTGCATCTGCACGCGCCGTCAAGTGCAGTAAAGAAGCATGCCATGATGGCCACTTAGGCATAATCAGACTGGTGTCGTAGTAAAAATTAGCGAGGCTAGCTAGCGCACACGCACGAATAATAAGTAGTGTACTGCTAGTAATTAGTACCAGCCAGCCCTTTCGTGCATGCAAATTAAACTAGGAATGATGCAATTGGAGTATGGATCATCCATCATAAGCCATAAACAAGGTCCACCTGTTAATGATAAGACCCACCTGTTAATGACCATCGATCGATGCGGCTTTCTGCTGCAGAAAGAAAATTTTACCATCATCTTTTTCAGATCTTATCAATGCAATGATATGTGGCAAAATAAATCCGCCATCTCTCACTGTATAGCCATATATATGTCATGATTTAACAATTAATAGATCCAAGCAAAGATACAATTGCAATATGCTATGCATTGAATATATATAATGAAAGTTGAAGAGTTGTTGTCGCTTGTTCCAAGTACCTTCTAACCCCCTAAACGAAGTATTACTTTTTAAGACAAGTAAAGTTGAAGATAAGGCTTCGGTGTGTGCCTAGGGTTCAGAAAGATGGTTGATGCCGATCACATACGATGCCGCACTGTAGCATATCCGAGAATTCGTTGTTGTAACAACCTGTTATATTATCACATGTAAGTATGATCAATAGTCTGGGTTGTTGTACATTTATCTGTAAATGAATCCCGAGGTCACCGTGGTGAATACGGCTTCTACTATTTCTGTAATGGTATCAGAGCCATCACAGATCAAGAAAACCACAAATTAAAATGTCATCAAACAACATCTCGACTACCGGCGTCCTGTGTTCCTGCTGGCAGACCGCCACCTGGTGGCAACGACAGTGATGGAAACCCGCCCTTCAGGATATTTGTCAACATCAAACTACCGAGGGACAATTTTCTTTTGGGAAAGCATAAATTATCACATTCCATCATAGCCAAAATTTACTAAACTACATGGATCACTCCAATATCCAACACCTACGTTGCCTGATGCGTCTGATGTGAGGACACTACCAATAATAGTCAACCCTGACCACACGACATGGTATCAACAGGACCAACCGGTGCCCAGCGGCCTGCTATCATTGCTCACCAAAAAAGTCCTCGGTTACATCATCTTCTTGACAACTTCAATGGAGGTAACGCCCTAGAGCGCATGTTTTTAGCCAGGTCGCATACCGTGTAATGCATGTTAGGATGCTGCTTGTGAACTTGCAAAAGAAGGATCTCTCCACCAATGACTACTTCTATAAAGTGAAGGGGTTGGTAGACACCATGGCAGCCATAGGAAGACCTCTTCGTGATGAAGAGACAGTGTTGTACTTGCTCTCTAGTCTCGGATCAGAGTACGAGGCACTGGTTACTTTGATGATGACTCAAACTGAGCAGATTGCTATGCATTTGTATGAATATGTTGCGACTCATGAATAGATAGTTCAACATAATCAACACTCTTTGTCTATCAACCAAGTAAGTGGCTTTGGTCGATGTGGGTGAAGCCGTGGCCGAGGACAACACGGTGCATCCTCTGGCAGCCATGGGGGAGGAAACTTCAACAACTCTATGAGCAACTCTAGGGCATATGGTGGTGCGCCCAAACATATCCCTCATTGCCAAATTTGTGGCCAGAGGGGTCATGATGCATTACAGTGCTACAATCGCTTCAATCATTCCATCGGTACGAGGAACACATGGTGGCGCTGCAAGAGTCACCTCGGGTACATAAAAGACACCCATTGGTATGTTGATTCTGGTGCAACCGACCATATCACATCATATCTGGACCGCCTCACGCTGAAGTACCAGTACTGACCATATCACGTCAGATCAAGTCCATGTGGCAAGTGGTGCAACATTGCACACCTATGTTGGTATTCATCATTGGTTCATATCGTAACCTAGCTCTTAATCAACCTTTTAAAGTAATTCACAAGTTCCCAAAAACCTAGTACCTGTTCATAAACTTATATCTGATGCCTTATTGAGTTTCATCCCAATTCATTCTTTGTTAAGGATCGCAACACGAGGAGAGTTCTTCTGGAAGGCAAATGTAGAGGTAGTTTGCATCCTCTCTCTGGCCTCCATTAACATTGGCAAGTCTTTGGTCGTAGCTGTTCCTGTACCACACACGTCCCCAACCAGGATGTGTGTGGCACGTTGTCTATGTCATCCTTCTTTATCGGTGGTTACCTCCGTTTTGGAAGGTTTTGCTTTGTTGTCGAGTCTAATATATCTTTGTTTAGAGAATCTTAATAGTGCATTGTGATTGATATCATTTTCTCTGTTTAATAAGAAGGAATATTTGTTCTAAGAGTATTATCTAAATGAAACAGTTGAGAATGCAATCCGATCTGGAAAGGTGTTTATTTGAAACACTATTATGATTTTATGATTTTCTTAGCGTATGTTGTCTCATTTTTGCCATCATGAATTCTGAGCTTTTGTAGAAATATGAGATCATGGATGTGTACAATATGATTCTGTATTTAGTGGGCAAGTTTGAGAACCAAACAAGGGTAAAGAATATGATCACTAAGTCATTGTTTATGTGTATGTTAGCACAAGAAAAATGGATCAACCATCATGTAGTCAATTGATTGATTATGTTGGACATTTTGAAAATTTAATTTTTTTAGTTAATTGTTAGCTATTGATGTGATTTAGTTTCTCATTTGAAGCATCGAGCCAAACAATCTTATGAATGGCTTGGAGAAATCATTGAGCATATCGGAAAGCATTGTGAAGGCTTTAATCATGTGATGATGGCTCGAAGACTGGTCCACCTATGAAGTAGGTTAAGCCATAGGTGAACGAGAAATGTCAAGATGAGATCTAAAGTACTAACCCAAGACTTACGAAGTCGAAGATTGGCGCTATCCTGACACTGCATGATAGGAATGTGGAAAGGTAGCAAGGGTGTAAAAGCTATTCCATTTGACAATAAAACAATTTTAACCACACGACCTTATGGATTAATGTCAGAATTAAATATTATTAAGTTTCTAGCAAAGGAAAAATCAATAGTTCTTCTTTTTGGGAGTAGAATGTTATGAATTGTAAATATGGAACAAATGTTGTTCAATTTGCTTCATTGATTTGGCTTGTGAATATACTCCATTAGTGAATGGACGTGTGATTCGAATCCTAAGGATAAAGTTATGTTGTGCCATGGTTTCCCATTATTCTATATTTGTGTACTTTAGAAATAATTGTGTTCATTGAAAAGGTTTTGTCTAGTTATAAAGAATAAACCATATATAATATGGATTGAAAATTATTCCGTAATAGTTTATCAAGTTTGGAATGTGTGGCACATGTAAGACATGTGACATCTGATAATGTCACACTCGACTAAGATCAATATTTCTTGGTGATGGGTACAAAGTGTTTATACATTTGAAAGGGCGAGAGTTGCAAAATGTTTGTTTCTCATAATGGTTTTTTTGGAGAAAAACGTTTCTTCCAGAATAGTTAGTGGGAGCATAGCATGGCTATCATTAAAAAGTGTTTCAATTTTATTAAACTTTCAAATTATGTACAAGTTGTTTCATGTTTTATGACAAAGGTACCAACCTACCATATGTCGAAAGCCTACATCAGTCACCTATATGATAGTGATGACTATTGTTGTCAGACAATGATGAGTTTAAGACTAATGAAGATATGTGATGGGGCTATACTCTAAGGGATGGCTGCTTGGAGCCATGTGATCTAAGATGATTATGCATGATAATTATGTTTTTAATTTAATTGGTCTCCATGATGCTATATAGATTCGTCCAGTTGTTGTTGCATGTTTGATATGCAAGATGGATGTCAAACGGCTTTCCTCTTTGTAGCCCTAAGTGAGAATGTGTTCTTGACATGGACTCGAACTTTTGATGATCCATATAATGTTAGAGAGGTATGCAAGCTTTTGAAACAGGCATCTCGAAGTTTGAATGTTTTGATGTAAAATCAATTTGTTTGGTTAGTTCACCAAGGAAAGTGGGAGCACATTTGCTTTTCTGATAAATTATTGACCAGAAATAATATTATGTGAATCTACCATTTCTTTATTAAGAAATTGTTTGTTTTCAAAGAC
Source organism: Raddia guianensis (assembly GCA_036346415.1). Lineage (NCBI taxonomy): Eukaryota > Viridiplantae > Streptophyta > Magnoliopsida > Poales > Poaceae > Raddia > Raddia guianensis. The sequence continues at coordinate 59,466,190 of CM070536.1, forward strand.
TTGGGGATATATTAAATTTTGGCATAAAGGTCTATCGAGATAGATCTCAAAGGCTAAATAGATTAAGCTTATATGTTGACATAATGTTGAATGGTTCAACCACAATTGTGTTCATGTGTATGTCACATAGCAAAATTTTGTATTTAATAATTCATGAGCTTAATAATCGCCAAATGGAGATATTAAATCAATGGTTTGGACACTTGTTAGAGAATGCCAGGATAGTTGACAGACCTACTACGAGACACTGATGAGATTGTTATATTAAAAGTGTCATCAGATCTTAGTCTTGTGTGGTACATCTATATGGTCCTTCGACATAAGAATGTCATGGAGTCCCAGTATGTGGAGACGTATTGTGCTATGGAGTTCGCATGAACAGCTACTTCGTGCGACTACGCGCAGATTGATTGAATCGGGTTCATTGAATCATCTTCCGCTTCACTGCGTGTTGTAAGGTAATGAGATCTATGATCACTTACTGGCAGGATGTTATGGGTTTCCGCTTTAGAATTTAATATTCTATGCTAGAGTAGCATCCCTGTGTTTCCCTTCATTCACAAGCAAAAATTCTAATGTGATTCTTCTACAATTTTTGACAATTCATGCCAATTCCATTCAATTTGATCAATACCTTATGATCTAGCGATCAACTTTTAGGATTCCGTAGACTGTAGCGTAGGAGTGTTTTCTGCTAACCGAGTGGTAGCCAACATGAAGACAAGTTGATTGTAGATCGCTCCATCAATCAATTGCCCGTAATAGATCGTTCATCACCTTCTCCTTTTGTGTGAATCGTCCATCGAGAGCGAGTGTGATGACAACTTGTTGTATAACCTTACTACTGGGTGTAGTCCGAGGTGATAAAGAACAATCACACAATTGCAGTGAAGAAATGAACACAAGATTTAAAGGGGAATTCCGCTTTATTTGATTTGTTTCATACATGTGATCTCCACCTTTTTTATTGTGTTGTTTAGGGTTTCAACTAAGATCCAATGTAGGATCCGGCTAGGGGTTGGTATGGAAATGACCGAGTTCGATCGAGCCAATCCTGGCTTAGCCCGGGCTCGTGAAACATCACGAGATAGAAGAGTAGCACGGCTCAAGCTCATGAAACATCATGAGCTGGAGGAGAGGGGAGGCTTGGGCTAATGAAAGGTTAGAGAAATCTTGTGAGTGCTCATCAACAATATCTTTAAGCACCCAACCACAAAAAATCACAAAGCAAAAAACAACAATTCATAAAATCACAATTCACAAAACAACAATGATGGATGGATCTACAGAAGCCTCCTATAGTGGTGCCTAGGTGGGGAGGAGGCAAGATGGATGGCACCGACGGAAGAAGAGGGAAGGCGGTGGAGCTCGATGGAGGCGGCGATGGCATGGGTAGTCGTGTCGCTCGATATGGAGGTGGAATGCGGCGACCAGCGGATGTGGCTTGCTGGACGGGGTGGCGGCCAATGGAGGTGAGAAGGATTGGCGACCAACGGATGTGGAGTGGGGCGGCGATCGATGGAGATGCGAAGAAGCCGCAACCAATGTAGGTGAGAAGTACCCGCGACCAACGGTTGTGGAGTGGGGTGGTGGTCGATGGAGGTGTGAAGGAGCCGTGGCCAGAGATTTGTGAGGGGTGCATGGTTACCAGCGGTGGTTCAACAAGATTGCACCCATAGACAGTGGCTAGGGTTTTGGATCAGGAGTTATGGGAGGGAGGCAACAGAGAGTTCGATCAGGAGATTGGGGAATTGGGGATCGGGGTAGGCTGTAACGGGGTCGGCTGTGGACCGACGAGGGTGTGGGCCATGTGGGATTTGGCCTAATTTGGTACGGGGCAAGACTTAGGATGAGATGGCACGACCTTTGATTTGCATGAGCCACGAAATGTCTCGAGCCGGATACAAATCTCAGCCCGGGCTCATTCACATACGAATTGAGCACGAGGCAATACTGTGACCGAGTCAGTTCCAGATAGAGGTGGCCAAACGGGCCGGTCTAACAAGGCCGAACCAGGCCGGCCCGCACTGTTCACCGAATCGAACCGGGACGGTGAACCGAACCGTGCTTGGGCCGAGGCCTCGGCCTGTCGGGCCAGCCCTGTTCGGTTTGTATAGTGACGGCCGGCACTGATGAGGGCATCGCCCACATGGATGTGACTGCCACTCCTTTCCCTACTTCCACTACGGTCATAACAAGTTGGCGACAGTTCACTGCATTCTCTACTTCTTGTACGTCTACTATGATGGCTTCATCAACATGGTACCATCGACCGCCACCTTGGTCGGGTTGATCACACAGTTGGTCTCCGGATATGGCGTCATCGTCTCCTTTACTTCGGCCACCACCCATACTTGAAAGCATAATCAAGAAAGGTGTATCTCCACCTCATCCACTCCTTCAGGTTATAAAGGTCTTGTCACTCCAAAGACGGCCCAAGAGAAAGCCCAGCTCGAGTCCAAGTCCAGTTCGGCCATCTACCCACAGCACAACTTCAAACGGACGCCCAGGTCACATACGATGTCCGCTTTCGACGTTCTACCACTCTACGGAAAGCATAGGAGATAAGCTTTCCAACGGATGCAATCTTACCTCAAAATTCATCCTAAAGAAATGCAAATCAACGAAACAAGGTGTTGCGTCACCCAGTTGGGCCAACCCGGGCCTTGTACACGTGTCGGACCTAGGCCCAGGTGGAGGACGCCCTAGGTAAACCCTAGAACGACTAGGGAACCCCCTTGGCTGCCACTGCCCTTATATATTTCATAGTCGTCACTGTTTAGACTCAGGTTTTGTTGTGTTTTGGTTGACCCGTGTGTGTCCCTCCTCGTGTTCGCGTGTGTCGACTAGACCATCCGTGACGAGAAATAGAACCTCACCTTTGTATCGTGTGCTTCATCTCTATTTGCAATTTCAGATTGCGTTTATCTTGTTTCTTGCTTCTTCTTCGATCCCTTGCAGGAACGACCTTCGTGGTCAGGTCAATCGCGTTATTAGCGTGGTTGATAACCAGCAGGTTTGGTGGTTTAGCGATTGCCGAGTTGTCATCCTTGCGTCGTTGGTAGCTGGATCATCAAGGTCGCCTCTCCGATCAGATCGGAATTATTCCCATGATTCTCACCAGAAGATCGGGCACCCCCCGTGTCCCCATCAGGCACGGTTCAATTTTGGCCCGGCTCGGTTCGTCACCATAGCATATTTATTTAATTAAATATATTCATTTATATATATTTCTAATGATATATAATGTATTTACGCAATTTATAGTGTATTTTGTGAAATATAGTGGTTTTTTCTTACATTATTTAGATATTTTTAATTAAAATGAAACATCCCATAAAAAACCGGGCCGGCCCGGTTCGGTTCAATTACTATGCGAACCGAACCTGTGCCGTGACCCAGGCCCATTGGCCCAGTTTGCATAGTAACCGAACCAACCGGGCCTAAACCTGGCCGGACCATTGGCCAAGTCTAATTCTAAGTTGGTCATTAGCTCCGAGCAAAAATTCTGGCCCCACCTAGGCCCGGCGACCAGCCAAGCGCGCGTCCTCGCCAACCCATCTTGATTATGGTTCCGCCACATCCTTGATTCGCTCGGTTTCTTTTAACTGTGTCATCACCCCGTGCTATACAAGGCATAATACTCTAGCAAATCGTCATTGCATGATTGCATGAGATGTTTGGTTCTTGTATGGGATGACGTAGAATGATTCAAGTATTCAAATAGCATCAAATAATACTTTATATTTTGAGAAAATTTAACCATATGTATGAGTTAAAATAAATTTAATTTACAAACCAAATTTATATTTCACATTCAAATTGGATTTTAAATTCAAACTACATTTAACATTTGAATTTTTCACCAAATTGAAATTAAAATCAAATTTTGAATTCAAATTCAAACTAAATTTAGATTCAGTTCAAATTTTAGATTCAAAACTCAAGTCGTATTTTCAATTCAGGATTGAAGAAGGTTTACAAAAAAAAGATTTGAAATTTAAAATCAACCCAAATTCAAAAGGGTAATTCAAATTTTAGTCTGAAAAATCAAATTTGATTTTAAATTCAATATTCAAGGTGTATTGAAAATTCAAAACATTTTTAAAAATTCAAAAGTTTTTTCAAATTCAAAATCTTAAAATTAAAAACATATTTAAAATTTAAATCAGAGTTGAAATCTAATCTGAATGTAAAATTGAAATCAATTTGAAATTTGGTATACTACAAAATAAAAAAAATATGAATTAATAAGAAGTAACAGTTTGTGAGAAAAAGTTGTACGGTGTCGTTCGACCAAATCGAGCGAACGAAGTCATACAGTATATCGAGAGATTATTCTATTTTTCCTGTATCCCAACGTTCAAAATGATTTGATACGGTTCATCCAACCAAACACATGAATAAATACAAATTTTGTACCATTTCACACACATAAACCATCTCATTCAGGTAAGAGGTAACGAACCACACCCTTAATTAACCATGTCATCACTCCGTGCTATACGAGGATAGTGCTCTAGCAAATCGTCATTGCATGATTCATATTATTCTCTGCCACCGTTTCACTCTTTCAGTAAACAGTATACGTTTGATGTACCGATGTGGCGTCAACGATATTCGATCAGGTTCATTAGTGTAATCCCGATGCATGGGTTGGCGCATCACATTGGCCGGACGCCGGAGCACTAGTCCATAGAGGGAAAGCAGGGTTGGGAAACCCCAAAAGAAGTAAACTTGAAGAGAGCAGGTACTGTATATATCTTGAAGAGAGCAGGTACTGTATATATAGTAGAGTAGTACTGACTAGGCGCCTACGTACGTATACGTATACGTAGGTGGGTGCAGTACGTGCAGGCGTGGTATGGCGAGAGAGGGCTATGGAGAGACAAAAGAAGAGACCGGTCTGCATGCAACGGCACGCAGACACAGCTAGCGGCCGACCAGCACAAGCTAAAGCAGCAGCTGCTGCAGGGCAGCTGCAGATTGCACACATTGCACATTGCAGAGAGGGGGGAGAGAGAGAGAGAGACATTGCAGAGAGAGAGAGAAGAGAGAGAGAGATGGCATGGATGGATGCTACATTAAGGTGGTGGTGTGTAGTGTAGCCTGGGGTGTAGCGCTGGGTGAGGGGGTGAGGAGTACTAGGGTGCATGCTCATGCTGCTGCATTGAAGCAGGCAGGCAGAGCCAGAGAAACGAAAGCAGTGAGGCATCTTTCCTTTCTACCGCTACGGAGACCACTCCTCCTCCTCCTCCTCCTCCTCCTCCTGGATCCTGGTCCATATAAATACGCTGCGATTGCGGCGCTCCTCGCTCGCCGCTGATCAGAGGAGGAGGAGGAGGAGCAGCAGCAGCAGGTGGTACAGGGGGAAGGAGAGGAGGAAGATGCTGGCCTGCATCGCCTGCGTGAAAGAAGGCGGCGGCGGCGGCGGCCGGGAGGACGCCGCGCGCTCGGGCTCGCCCACCGGCGTCGGCGCCGGCGCCGGCGACACCCCGACCTGTAGGGACCCCGTCAAGTCGCTCACCTCCCAGGTTGGTCGCCCTCCCCCTCGCCCCCCCTCAACCTGTCTGTGTTCTTCTTCTCGATCGTGCTCGTGCGCTCTTCTCTCGCTCTGCACCATTCCCATTCCGTCGATGCAAATGGATGCAACTTATTGCTAGTTGAACAGAGCAGGTGATACAGGATATCACAATAGATTTAGAAATACTGTCACCATGAGTAAAAATCGGATTTTTTTTTTCTCTGGCTTTGTTTGGGGGGTGTTGTTATGAACGGCACTTATAAGAAAAATTAAACTAGAGTGGAGCCATGGATATGATGGTGGTGGATGATGATGGCAGTGGCAAGCAGCAGTAGTCATCAGTGGGGGCGTGGGCGTGGCATCGCTTTCCATCCGTCGCCGTCGCATCGGCATGCGTTCTTCTACTGCCGCTTTCCTTCCCTGAACTGAAGAACCCTTCTTCCAAGCTGCTCTCCTCTGGAAGTAGTGGTGCCCCCCATGGCCATGGCCAACCATCGCAGCTCTCTCTCTCTCCCTCTCTCTCTCTCTCTCTCTCCTTCTCTCTCTTCAGTCGTCACGGCTACCGAGGCAGGGGGCAAGGTGGGGGCCAGCGGCCATGGATGTACGGTGGTCCACGTGTCGGCGCCCGGACCGAATCATGGCGGCCTGATGCTGCTCCTTCGCTTCTTTTCTTCCCTGCTCCACTGCATGAGACTGTAGGCGCCAATCCCGAGCAATCCTGCGTTTCACAGTGCACACGCAGCACCACCAAGCCCAACCAGCCAAGACACAGCTTAATCCAGAGCATCAATGGGGTATTACCTCGCCTTTAATCCTCGTCTTCTTTAAGCTGCTCGGATCAGGAAGAGATGAGATGCCTCTGGGCTCTGCTCTGCCAAAAAGAAGCCATCTCTCTCTCTCCTCTTTCGGCAAAGTGATCAAGCACCAGCAGGCAGTGCTACACATTGTTTCTTTTCTTTTCTTTTCTTTTTTCCTTCTTTCTTTTCTCTTTTTGTTAATATATGCTTGTGTGGAGATAGAATACTACAACCTGAACACATGCGTGCTTCCAAGTTTCAAGTTCAAAGAGCATAGGCGCGCCTTTCCCTGTTTCGTCTCGTTGGGATTTTAAATACGTGTTCAGGTTTCTCAGTTCAACCGGCAAGGCTGGAACTAATCCATGATTGCCAACAATACAAGATGTTGCATGCAAATTGATGGCCATAGTGAAAATCATTTCCAATGTTACAGTCTCCAAAACATGCCAAGCTTGTTGTAAGAACAATGTTTTTTAAAGAAGAATACTGCTTATTATCACTGAAAATTCTGATAGGAGTAGATGGCCGCTTTTACTGCTTTCCCCGGGGCTGTAGGGTACAGAAGCAGATGAAGAAACAGACTATACTACATCTTTATGCTAGTTGCTAGCCCAACTATTGTTGAAGCAGACACACTAATGCGAGCTGGTTTAAGAAGTGGATTCCCTGCAGCAACATCTTCAAACTGCTGGACTAGGCAAAGATGGTCAAAATGAGGGGGCAGAGTGTGTAGGCTGTGACTGCCCTTGTGGATATCACCTTTCACTTTGTGTCATTTCCTTTCATCCTCCTCCTTGTGGAGAGACCCTGGAACAAAGCAGAGCACAGATGCACCATGCATGATGTATCTATATCTCCCCACAAAGAGTGGGCATGGACTGCTCCCTTGTTCTTTTGTGATAAAGAAGCTTTGGGCTTGAGCTTCCTAAGGCTATGTGTCCATGTCTTTGTTTTTCTTATTTTCCTCTCTTTTTTACACAGTAATAAAGTATGTAGATGTGTTCAAATGGGATTGATACAAGGATGGGTTCCTAGCTGCTTTCTCAAAAGGAGAGATTGGTGGCGCAATGCAGATTGGAAAGAGATCCCCTGGATGGATGGCAACGTTGCATTGCTGCTTGCAGTCGCATCCAGCAGCAAGGCAAGAATCCAGAGTGTGGGGATCTTTAATTTGGATTTTCCCCTTTGTTTTAGCTTCATTAAAAGGCCAAGCCTGAAAAGATGAGTTGTAGCATGAAAGGGAGGAAATTAAAATAAACTGTAGATGAAACAAATAGGTGACTGAAGTAAACATCATGGTACAGAATAACAGGAGTATGTGGTTAAAGAAGAAATGGCAGAGATTCCATCCTTGTTTCAAGTGGCCCTAAACTGCAGAGCAAAACAACAACATGGCTTCTCCACCCAGGAGCTGATTCTTTGTGTTTCATTTACCTCATGGTAGAACAACAATCTACCACATAGTAGTAGCACCTAGTGTGAAAACGGCCATTCAAGTCTGTGGAAGCAGTAAGCAACATGACAAATGGTGCAGTCTGAAACCAATAAAGAATGCTAATTGATCGGCTTTAGGTCAAATAGTAGATCCTAGAATGTGACATATCTTTGAAAATGTCACTGTCTGACCCCTAAAGGGGCAGCAGCTGAGTTATCTCAGAACTGATGTTTGACTGGAGCCATAAGTAGATTATTACACTATCTCCACTTGTTCTATTAGCACGTCCCAGTTGAATGCTGAGACAGATTTGCCAATGCATAATGGCTGATGCAGATAGGGGCAAGATGATAGGTTAAGCAAGAAACCTGCTTGATCACAAATTTCCTAGACTAGTCTAGTAGTAGTGAAAGACTGTGGCAGGCAGCACTAAAATCAGCCCTGAACTGCGGCCCAAACCAAAGCTAAAATGTAGCTGTTGCATTTTGTGCATGAGTGTATATAGTTTTAGAGGAAATGAAATTCTGCGTGAATACGTAAGTAGTCTTTGAGGCAATGAGGTTCTGCATGGACGTACATACATGCAGGCATGTACTGGTCTGGTCTGATCTTGTTGTTGAGATTGATCAGTGCTGCGCCCGTCGCTGGCCAGCATTAGATCTTGAGAAAAGTTTTGTTATTTATGTTTCGCCATGTAAAAAAATTCAAAAAAATCGATAAAAATCATAAATATTCACTAATGCATGTCTAGTTCCATCCAAATTTTTTGTATTGCTATACAACATTTATAAATCTAGATTTTTCTTTAAAAAACGTTTATATAAATGAATATTGATCATATAGATTTGAATAAAATACATGTGAGGCCTGACACTGATTAGAGAATATTTATAATTTGTAATGTTTTTTTTTTTTTTACATGATGAAACAAAAATAACAAGTTTTTACACAAGATCTAACGCTGGCCGATATCAATGATTTGCAAAAATTCAATTCAAAAAATAGATATTTTCAAATATTAAAAGAAAAAGTATTCGATTTCTATTCATCTTAATATTTGAATTTGATATTATTATTATATGCAATATGCACGCTTTTGTTTATTTGTTTAGAGGATTCTATGCCTAATTATTCAAAAGTTTAATTATTCAAAAAATGAGATTGATTGATACGAGTGGATTTCCTGTTACGATGGATGGAAGAAAGAATGGATAGTCCAATAGCTGCTTGACCTGACCATCGGACGGGGGCGCGTCCGACGCCCGTCAGACCGCCCTCTCTTGATCAGTTGGGTTGTAGCTTGAGGTTGTGGGTAGCTGATGCCTGATGGTAATGCGGCGATGATGGGTGCAGTTGAAGGACATGGTGCTGAAGCTGTCGGGGTCGGGGACGCAGCGGCAGGGGCAGGGGCAGAAGCGCGGCGGGTCGCCGCCGCCGAGGGGCCGGACGACATCGCTGTACCGCAGCGGGTACTACCGGCCGGGGGTGGTGCAGGACGACATGGCGGTGCCGCCGGCGACGTACCTGGGCACGTCGGGCTCGACCCCGGCACGGGCGGAGGGCGGCAGCGAGGCGAGGGAGTGGACGGCGCAGGTGGAGCCGGGCGTGCAGATCACCTTCGTGTCCCTCCCCGGCGGCGGCGGCAACGACCTGAAGCGCATCCGCTTCAGCCGGGAGATGTACGACAAGTGGCAGGCGCAGAAGTGGTGGGGCGACCACAGCGACCGCATCATGGAGCTCTACAACGTCCGCCGCTTCGCCCGCCAGGTGCTCCCCACGCCGCCGCGCTCCGACGACGGCGACCCCCAGAGCCGGAGGGAGTCCTTCTACTCCCAGGCCAGCCCCAGCGCCAGCGCCAGCGCCGCCGCCACGCCGGACAGCGGCATCGCCTGGGGTCTGGGCGCCGCCGCCCGCCCGCCGCCCGCCGCCTCCGACGCCGCGGCGCGCCAGCACAGCTTCCGCCCGCTCTCGCCGCCGCCGCCGTCCTCGTCCAACGGCGCCGGCAAGAGCCCCGCCTCCGACGCCGCCAGGATGACCACGGCCTCCTCCATCAGCAACGCCAGCGAGTTGGAGGCCACCGAGTGGGTCATCCAGGACGAGCCCGGCGTGTACATCACCGTCAGGGAGCTCCCCGACGGCACCAGGGAGCTCCGCCGCGTCCGCTTCAGGTCAGCCCACCCCACCCCACCACCCATGGCGTCCATTGCTTCTTGATCCCCCCTGTACCACTGCATCCATCGCCTGATCACTGAAACTTGGCTTGTTGATCTCGCAGCCGCGAGAGGTTCGCGGAGCTGAACGCCAAGCTGTGGTGGGAGGAGAACAAGGAGAGGATACAGGCACAGTACCTGTAGATTATGCACCAGCAATCCAGCATGCATGGCTTCTTGTTCTTGGTAAATCTATTCTCAGGCTTCTTGGGCTCAACCATCGATCATCTTTGGCAGTTTGGTCTACTCTTTGTTATCTGTGCAATGGGAGGAAGGGGGGTGAAAGGTATAATTGTTTTACATGGGTATATTATATAGAGTCAAATCTGTGTTTCAAGCTGGGAAACAAATGTTTAGGGCACTGGCTGTATGATGTTAAAGCTCCACATCTCACATCCTTTGAGCATGGTTTTAATCTGCATTTTGCAAATGGTTGGTGCCTAATATGATATCTTGTGTCAGTTTCTGCTCTCGCAGTAGTTTTTGTTGACTTTGCACCTACCTGTAGTTGCAGTACGCTAATGAAGGCTTTATACATTTCCGCTTAGCGTAGCGTAGCATTTCACTGTAGCAAAATTTAAGTCTTTAAAAAGAGGTTTTAGGATCTTTAATAGGACTACTAAAAACCTAAGAAAAATCATTACAACTAATTGCACCAAATAGGCTATATAAAAAAGATAAATTTTGCAACAGTGGAACGCTACGCTACACTAAACTGAAAATGTACAAGGCCGCAGTCAGCGCTACAGACAATAGAAATCAATCTAATAGCAATGCCATGTGGCATGTTGGTTCAACGATTACCCATGTATACAGATTAGTTAATATAGACTAACAGGATTAGTGCAGTTCGGTGCATTCTGCTAGCTACATTATTTAGAATCCAATGGAACGATAAGCATACAACACTGTACACAGCTGCTAACCAAATGAACTACGGGCAGTTAAGGTAGCCACTGCAAGCTGATCAACTTCTATGTGCAAAGTAACGTAGGGCCACCGGTAAGTAGTCCAATGTGCAGCATACGACTGGAACCCTCTGTTTCATGCAAACTCCTGCACCCTTGTCCTCATAATTTTTAATAGGGATCCTGGTGAATTTTAGGCTATGATCAGATTCCATGTCAAAACTTATGCCGCGAAAAATCAGAGGTAACTTCTACTCTGGCATTGATTAGTTGAAACTAGCATTGGACTGTAAATTCTACTTGGCTTCTCCTGTGATCAAAATTCAAGCATGGTCGGCCTTATATCACTTCTCGTCATATTTGTTAACGCTTAAAAGAATTCCAATTCTAACCAAGGGGTTCAACCTTGCGCATGGTATTTTACCTCATGAAGGTGTACCAACGAGTTGTGCAGAGTGATGCTGCAGTCACTATATGCGGTACTGTAAATCATGAGAGGAACCAAGATCTCCACTTCCCCAGTACTTCATCGGGCAGAAGAAGCATAGGGAGAGAGAAAATACTCCCTTATGCGGGATGCACCATCCCTTGCCAACATGCCCTCAAGGTCTCCCAGAATTCTTGCTAACCAGATCTCTAGGCTTCGCTGGATTTCCTTGAAGTTGTTCCTAATTGAACTTAGTGCTCTTCTTGTGCTCATTTTGGCTTCGACTGTCAGCTCATCACCAAAGCACCCTTTTGCGGTTTCTGCTTGCAGTGTACTGAGCTTCTGCCTTGTTTCAGTTGCTCGGTGCTGAAGATGGAATGCTTCAAGCAAGTACTCTGTTTGCCGCTGAGCTCTGAACTCTGAGCTCAGCGTTGAATCACAAGGGTCACTTGTTTGCTGCCCACATAGATATAGGTTAGTTTCTTTCCTGAGTGGGACAAAGATGCAAGCAGTGCCAAATAGCAATCATAAGCGAAAAAGAAATAGATTTAAGAAATAAGACTATGGTTGCACTATGATACCACCAAACTGAGACAGGTAAAAGGCACTACAGTGAAGCATGGTTTACACTAATCAAGGAAATCACTGTGTTGCTCTTTTTGGAGTATCAACTAATGTAACAATACCCATATGATTCCAAGCATGTCTTTATCAATGCAACAATACAAAGATGTCACATGAATGTTTACATCATATCAATGTTGGATGGTGTATTACAAATACGATATGCAGTACTGTCATCATAACCAGGTTATAGGCTAGGTATGATAAAGCTAGTCAAGCAGATGTGTTAGATGAGAAGACCTACCATTCGTTTGCACAGATCATCAATTTTTGCAGCAAGAGCTTGGTATCTTTTCACTTGCTTCCTCATCACCAATGGGATCTTGGATAAATCTCCATTTCCAACCTTTTCCAGATTAATTAACTCCTGCTCGAGTAGACGAAGCTTTGCAGGAACTCCTGATGATTCCACATCCACCTTCCAAGGTGATTCTCTCCTGTTAAAGTTTAAACAAAAACGGCTTAGGGAAGGCAAACGATGAGTACCATTTATTCCATTAATAGTTCACAATGCTATGTGCTTCAGTTAAATAATTACCGTGGTACAGCATGCTTTGTGTTGTACGTTGACTCAACTGATTCGTATTTCAGGTCCTACAAGATGCAAATTATGATAAATGAGCAATACACATAAAAATGATCAGAATGGTTCATTATTTAAATTATCAATAACAGGCAACAGCCCATCAGATCTTCATATTCAACATCGCATTTTGTTTCTCCCTTTTTTGGTCAAAGATATTTATATGCACAAAGTCCCACAGTAACACTTGGGGGCAACATTTAGTACATAATATAGGAAACTGCAGAACAAAACACCATAAGGTGCTTGTTGTCTTGTTCACATTTTCCAGCACAGGTTGACCACTATCAGATCATATTAAATTACCTGAGCTTTTAATTATGCAAAAATCATCAAATTTTAAACATCTAAATCTAAGCTCCTCACAAAAATGTAACTAAGGAAAATTTTAAGAAAAAATATTGTTGACACTGACATGATATACTTCATAAACGAGAGGGAGTAATTTGTTTATTTCTAAATGAGACCACCATCAGAGACAACATGTAGGTGGTCAGTTCACCCGCCAAACCCAGCTTGTCATATATAAAAGGAAGAAATAAAGCTCACATCAACTAAACCACCTGAATGAAATAACGTCACATGAGTCCTGGCTAAGTCATCCTTTAATTGACTTGAGTGGTTTTATCCAAGTGAGAACAAAGGTTAATGTTGAATAGTTATCTCCAGTTCTAATATTGTGACATCTTAAACACCGATACACTAGAAAGTCAGCGATCCATGTTGAACATGGATATGGCTCTACGTATCAACGAAATAGGAAATTGCCGAGTGAAAATAAATCATTTGAAATCCTGATACGGCAGGTACATGGTGGGACACGGCCACCTCCAATACAGCCCCCAGTCACGTAATAACAGCACAAGCCCGAAGTACATAGCCAGAAACCGCATGCCCTCATCTCTCTTCTGCCTAGTGCCCTAGCTGCACACTCGCTCGCAGTACACAGCACACCTTCATCTGCTTGCTCGCAGTACACAGCACGCCCTCATCTGCTAGCTCGCAGTACACAGGGCAGACAACCAACCGGCATACCGTATGAAGCAAGCCGCTGCCGCACAAAGCAACAGCCACTGGCACACCGAACGAAGGAAAGCTCCTAACGAGTCTCCTTGGTGTAGCCACTGGCACACCAAGTGGTGTCACAGCGGCAGCATCTAGGTATTCTTTCCTGTATTTTCGATGGCTCAATTCCTTGAACCCCCTTGTTAGTTCATAATTGCTCTCCTAAACTTATATGTGAGTTCCTACTACCTAGATCAATAGCTCATAGATCTGAGTTCTACCCCCTCTATTTTTACCTTCTTGACATGGAATCTGTTGGTCGGGCCGCCCACATGGCGCGCCCGCCGAGCACCCCAGGCCCAACGCACAGCAGCGGGCTTTAGGTCTTTTGGGCCACATCTCCCCCAAAAAGCTAGCTCAAAAGTTAGCTCAATGAGGGGGGTGCACCCTCACCCTTATAAACCATGCTGAGGCCCTCCCCACTTTCAATGTGGGACAATTTCAACAATCTCCCCCTCACACATTGGGCCGAGAATGTCTGGAACCAGACGGGCCACCTAGGCTCTGATACCAATTGTCCTATTGGGCCGAGAATGTCTGGAACCAGACGGGCCACCTAGGCTTTGATACCAATTGTTCTATACTTACGATGTTGTTCTTCAACCGTGGGATGTAATAGACACCGGTCAGTGCTCGGTGCTCACCGTGCTTGTCGGAGAAGAGGATGGTTCCACAACCATGAATGTCGACGACCGACCCGTCGCCGAATCTAACGGTGCCAAACACAGCACGGTCAAGCTCAGCAAAGACATCGTTGTGACCCGTCATGTGATTCGTCGCGCCGGTGTCGAGGTACCACTCATTATGATTTTCTTCTACTTTGGCCCCTAGGAATGCCTGCACCTGCGGCTCCTCTAAATGGATTTGCCCGGGGCAAGACTCGGGTGCACACTGCGGTGCGCACGTTTGGGCCATCAGAAGTGCAGGCCCATCATCGTCCTCCTCACCCTTTGCCAGGTGCGCTTGCTCCTTCTTTGGTTGGCGACAATTTCTGGCCCAATGGCCATAGCGGCCACAATTGTGACACTTGTCACGAGTGGCGTCTCGGGCACCATCCCTTGTGTTGCCCTTGTTGGCACCTCCCTTCCTTTGAGGTGCGTGAGGACGTCGACTGCCGCTGGCCTTGGCCGAACGAGAGGCACTATCCTCTGCTTGGCGCTCTTTCCAACGTGCTAGCCACTGGTCCTCCGTGAGAAGCAGTTTGCCACCTGCCATCTGCGGTTCGACTGGCTCCAGTCGATCCTCAGCAGCTTTTAGTCTACCAGTCACCTCCTCAATCGACAACGTCGAGAGATCGAGTAAAGTCTCAATAGCTAGAGCAATCTGCGCATATTTGGGAGGAACAATGCGCAAAAATTTCTCTACTACCTTTGACTCATCAATCACCTCTCCGAGCGTGCTGAGCGAAGTGACGAGACCAGATAGACAAAGTGCGAAATCGTCGATGGACTCACCATCCGAAACGAGATCACCTCGAACTCCTTTCGTAACTGTTGTGCCTTGGCCTTCCGGACGCGATAACCGCCGACGCGCATTGTCCGTATCGCATCCCAGGCCTCCTTGGCGGTAGGCTTGACGGCGAGTATGGACAGCATGTCCGCGGGCACGGCACGAAGAATAGCTTCCATCGCCATGCGATCTTCTTGAAACTCGACGTCGCCGAGCTCCACCGCCTCCCAGAGTCCTTGGGCTTGCAGCATCACCTTCATCAGCAGGCTCCACTCTTCGTAGTTGGTCCTTGCGAGCGTCGGATAGCTCGCTGGTCCACCGACCTCCCTGACCGCCCAATGAACGACAACGTCACGAACACTGTCATTACGGTGCTGTTGTAGCCTTCCGTGGGCACGCGAAGGTGAGCGACGACGCTCATGCCGTGGCGGCGCCCTGGACAACGCCCGCCGCCGCTGCTTCCGCGATGGTGGCGTCCTAGACGCATCATCATCTTCTGCTGCTGCTCCGCCATGGCACAACACAGCCCTTAGCTTTGCTGCCCTTAGAACCTAGGCTCTGATACCAAATGTTGGTCGGGCCGCCCACATGGCGCGCCCACCGAGCACCCCAGGCCCAACGCACAGCAACAGGTTTTAGGTCTCTTGGGCCACATCTCCCCTCAAAAAGCTAGCTCAATGAGAGGGTGCACCCTCATCCTTATAAACCATGCTGAGGCCCTCCCCACTTTCAATGTGGAACTATTTCAACAATCTCCCCCTCACACATTGGGCCGAGAATGTCTGGAACCAGACGGGCCACCTAGGCTCTGACACCAAATGTTGGAAGTAAAAGGTTGCTGAACTCAGAAGTATGTTTCTAGTATTGAAAAGAGTTACTAGATTTCTAAAGCTTAGTACATATTTATAGGCAAGCTGAACCAACCAGCTACTAGATGACCCACAAACCACTCATTGGATGACCCACAAACCAGCTAGCTATGAGCTGTTCACACTATGCATTCACACACACACAAGGATTATTTTATTCCTAACAAATTCAAAGTCAATCCCTGGCTGCCAAGGAGGGGTGGCCCGTCCATCACATGGACGTGAAATCAGCCTTCCTCAACGGCCCCACCAGGATTCGTTGTTGCAGGTGCAGAGGGGAAGGTGTTGAGGTTACGGAAGGCCCTCTACGGTTTGCGGCAAGCACTGCGCGCCTGGAATACCAAGCTAGATAATACATTGAAGTCGCTTGGCTTTGAACAAAGCAAAAACGAGCACGCCATGTACCGACGGGGAAGAGGTGGCACCCTTCTGTTGATCGGAGTCTATGTGGATGACTTGGTCATCACAGGATCATCCGTCGGTGAAATTGAGCGATTCAAGGAGGAAATGAAGGCGAGATTCAAGATGAGCAACCTTGGTCTACTCTCCTTCTACCTTGGGATCGAGATTCAGCAAGATAATGGTTGCATCTCACTTTGTCAGGCGCACTATGCTAAACACATCTTGGAGATGGGCGGAATGCACGACTGCAAGCCTACCTCCACTCCAATGGAGGAGCGGCTCAAACTTAGCCGCAACAGCACCACACCGGAAGTCGACGCTACAAACTACCGACGGCTAATCGAAAGCCTGCGGTACCTTGTCCACACACGGCCAGACTTGACATTCGAGGTGGGCTATGTGAGCAGATTTGTGGAGCGTCCGACGGAAGAGCATATGGTGGCAGTAAAGCGCATTCTTCGCTACATCGCCGGAACAATTGACTACGGCATTCACTACAAGAGGAGTTTAGGGGGAGCACAGCTGGTTGGCTATAGTGATAGCGACCTCGCCGGCGATATTGACACAAGGAAGAGCACAACAGGGATTGTATTCTTTTATGGCTCAAGTTTGGTAAGCTAGCAATCAGTCAAGCAAAGGGTTGTAGCTCTTTCATCTTGTGAAGCAGAGTATATCGCCGCCTCAGCTACTGTCGCACAAGGAATATGGTTGGCTCGGCTGCTTGGTGACTTCCAAGTGAAGGAAGCTGACATTGTCGAGCTAAAGATAGACAACACGTCTGCCCTAGCTTTAATCCAAAATCCTGTCTTCCATGAAAGAAGCAAACATATTGATGTTCGCTTCCACTACGTCCGAGAAAAGATGGAAGATGGAAGCATCATTGCCAACTTCGTCAGCACTGAAGATCAGCTAGCTGACATCCTAACAAAGGCACTTGGGCGAGTCAGATTCCAAGATCTACGTAAAAGAATTGGGATGAGCAAGATAGCCACAAGATTGACACTCAAGGATTAGGGAGAGATTTGTTAGAAATAAAATAATCCTTGTGTGTGTATGAATGCATAGTGTGAAAAGCTCATAGCTAGCTGGTTTGTGGGCTGTCCAATAGCTGGTTTGTGGGCTGTCCAGTAGCTGGTTGGTTCAGCTTGCCTATAAACATGTACTAAGCTTTAGAAATCTAGTAACTCTTTTCAATACTAGAAACATATTTCTGAGTTCATCAGCCTTTTACTTCCAACAGAATCAAGCGATTCAAATACCATTGTAGAGGATCAACGCTACAATTTAAAGGTTCCATTTGTAAAAGCAAGTAAAAGTTTGAGGTATGGTCCATGTTTCCACCTTACAATCTACTGCATTTCACTTTACTCATTCAAATATAGAAGCCAATATATATCAGTATATAAATAAATATATAATACTATATATAGATGTATCTGGTGTTTTAGGAAAATGGTGAATCCCCATATTGCTGTGTTGGAGAATTGCGTTGATGTATCCATGATGGTGCATCACAGGTCGTAACTAGTACCAGTACAACAAAGCATAAGTATGGGCAGACAGGCCGTGTTGTATAAATTTATATAATTATATATCCTCCCTCCCTCACCCACTCAAGTAATAATTTAAATCAAAATTGTATGTGGCAACACACTTAAATGTGGATAGTCAGTTGAAACTGTAGGAGTTAGTCAGAACTCAGAACTCAGAAGCTTATGCTTTTAGTTCAGGTGGATTTATTTTATCCACTATTACATGCTGTCATAAAAGGAATATGTACTTTGGTAGTGGTTTGAAGTATTCTTTAGTCTTAACTCTTAAACTGTTAAACATGTGCTGACCCTTTTGCATAAAAAACTAACATAAGGCTAAAAGAATATGACAAGAAACGTAAGGCTACAAGAATATGACGTTATAACAACAGAAGCACACGGTAACTAAGGCCAGCCCGTGACAATTTTGGTGCAGCATTCATCTTTCAGGGCCACAGTTCACATGAGCAACAACCTGTGATGATAGGTCTTTGGAATGGACCAGATGAGATTCAGTTAGCTTTTTCGCATGCAGGGTTACCCCACAAAGTACAGTATTGGGATTCCAATTGACCCATGGGTCTATCAAAGTGGTTGTTTGTCCGTTCTATTCTGCAACAGGCATGGCATTGTGCACGGAGGTTCAGGCTATCACCCTTGGAAAATTGTGTATGCAGAGCTATCACAGGATGGTGCATCTAGCTACATCAACCAAAGCAAACCGATGAGGTAATAGTAAGTGGAGACAATATGGAGCGTATGGACAAAATCCCACTGCTGCTAAACTCTATTTAAGGGGCAAAGAACACAGATGGGATTACAGAGTTTAACAAACTGAAGTTCCCTGAAGATTTCCATGACACAGCCCCCAAGTTTATGTTGTGGACTACTTTGTGGTAGAGACTTTTTTCATCAATCAGCTGACGTGTACACACTTTTTTGTGCTTTTTGGCAAAAAAAAAAAAACTTTTAGTAGATAGGGATATAAGTGGGTTGCTTCGCGGGTATCTGCAAACTAGCTTGCTTCACTAAAATACACTAAGCACCGTAGGCTTTGCGTATTTTTAACGAAGTAAGCGGGTTTGCGGGTACCCGAGAAGCAATCCATTTGCATCCCTATTAGTAGGGCTTGGTGGCTTACTAGTACTAGTTTTGTGTGATGAGTATTATTCAGAAGGATCCATGATATGTAACAGTAACAATAATTTTATCAAATGTGTTAAACTTTTGCAGATAACAAACTAAACAAATTTTTGGCAAATGTGTCTAACTCTGCAGGTATATGAAACACAGAGACAGGTAGCATAGCAACACAACAAATAAGGTCAGTGAGGGTAAAGTGTTGGTGCTTCAACTTTTTGTGTCTCACCTGCCACCCTTTTGATCGCTCCACCCAAGGCGGCATTCCCGACGCCGCGGAAGCCGCCGCTGCCGCCGCCGCCGTGTAGAAGTCGTCGCCAAATCCCTCCTCCTGCTGCCGCTGCTGAGCGTAGAGAGCCGCGGCTGCAGCCAGGGCCTCCGTGTTGGTCTCGCCACCGCACGTGTCGGCTGGATCCAACGGCGCGGCCACCGGCTGCTGCTCCGCCTCCCGCCCGTCGGGTTCCTCTACGCTGCCGCGGAGGTCGGCGTCAGCGGGGCGCGTTGCTCCCAGGAGCGCGGAGAGGAGGTCGTCGCGCTCGGCGGCCTCGCGCTCGAGCCGCTCGACGCGGGCCCGCAGCACGGCAGCCTCGGCCTCGGCCTCCGAGAGCCGCGCGCGGAGGACGTGGCCTCGTCTGCGGCGGCCGCGGCTCGCGCGAGCAGCCGGCGCTCGGCCTCCATCCAGGTGGCGCGGTGGCCGGCGAAGATCTCGGCGGCGCGGGCGTTCGCCCGGGCGTCCTCGCGGCGGCGCGCGCGCAGCTGGCGGAGCTGGTCCTCGGCGGCGAGGAGGCGCGCGACGAGGACGCGGCCGCGCAACTGCAGCGAGGCGAGGTGGCGCGCCACGGGGCCGCCGGCAGGGAGGGAGGCGAGGAAGAGCGCGAAGCTGAGGCCGAGGTAGGTGGCGAGGGCCTCGCCGCCAGCAGCGGGCTCCTCCTCCTCGTGCGGCGGCGGCGGCGGCGAGGGCTTGGACGTGGGCGTGGCGGCCGGGTCGGCCGCCATTGGCGAGAAGCCTAGAGAGAGGAGGGAGGAGAGGGGGAAGGGTGGGTGGGTCGTGGGGGGTGTGAATCTACTAGGGCCATGTGCAAGGGTTTTAAATGGGTCGGGAAGGAGAAGGGGGTTGCTCTCACAGAAATGCCCCGCGCGCGATCGAGTCGCTGTCGTGTGGGCCTTTCGTCCCCGATGACCGATGATAAGGATGGTTAGCATCACCTTGTCCGGAAGGTCATGCTGGAAAACAATTGTAAAAAAAGAAAATAATTTATTGTATACTCCCTCTATCTCAAAAAATAAGACGTGCATGTATTTCAAAACGTCAACAATCGTAACTTTTGACCGATATTTAAGCTAAAAACTTATATTTTTCTTGTTATGCATGTAATATGATTGGATTGGTATTTGAAAGTTCTTTTATATGATGTTAATTTTGTATTTTTAATAATATATTTTAAAAGAAATTGATGGTCAAAACTCTGCTTTAAAGACCGCACCAAAAAATTATATGCCTTATTTTTTGGGATGGAGGGAGTATAAGCAAAGTAATTATAAAAGGAAATTAACTATATAAAATTTGAAAAAAGAATCTAGTTTAAAGCCATGTTTTTTGGTGATATGAACTAGACCTACTCATATGTTGGGCGAAGCTGAAAAGCCCGGTCCCAAAAACCGAGCTCGAGCTTGGCTCATTCAGGCGTCGGGCTCGAAGCAGGGCGGGTTATCGTCGGGCTTCCGTGGCAGTCTAATCTGAGCAATGAAATGGTGAACTTGAGAACTACCGAGGTAGTCTCGAGATTCGGATACATTTTTGTTTACCTTGCTTTTTAAAGCGTTAGGATCCACCTTTAAAACAGCGAAAAAAGGACTCAAAAAACTCAAATCATATGTGTTTTCAAAACGTAAATAAGACGTTAAGCTGTTAAGCCGTTAAACTGAAAAGAACTGTGCCTAAACCATGGCCATCCACCTAGCTTGATCCGTGGACTCCAAAACCGTGTTGGAAAGATCAATTGTTAAAACCCAGCACAAATGGCACTTTAACGAAGTCAATGGAGTTTTTAACTAGTCAAAAGTCATTTGACCGAAACATTACATACTTTGTCTTTTTAAAAAAAAGGCATGTTTGAAATGACTTAAGTTTAATGTACTTTAAAATAATTTGACTTTTTTGGTTCAGCTTTTCTATATTACCGTGAAGTCACCTCTAAATGCTATTGTAACAATATAAATGGAACGGATTAACTTTAAGAAGCAAATTTAAGAATGTCTCAAAGTTTAGTTTAACATTTAGCTCACTTCAGCTCATCAACTTCGAACATGTTGTGAAACTTTACATTTTGAACATTGGCATAATATTCAAAAAATAATCTTGACCACTAGTTAACATTGCAAATTATCTATAAAAACCACAAAAATATAATATTATATAAGTGTTTATCAAGGCTAATTGATATGTATGATTGCCGTATGGCCAATCTAAATAATTTAAAAATATTTTTATAGATAAAGTATTAAAATTTTGATTTATGATATTTCTAAAACGTCACGTTTTCATGAACTAGATGAAGTATATTTTTACTTATAGATATTTCACAAAATCCAAACTTATAGTTATCTAAGCGTAAAAATTTTCTAAAACTTACACGCTAGATTATTACATACTTTAAAACAACAAAAGGTTATTTAAAAAAGTTACAGTACAAGGCGTGAGGAAAATTATATAATCCTACAAAACAACTACGAACTCAAATACGTAACTAGTTTGTATTTCATAAAGGGGGCGACTAGGGGACGGGATCCCGTCCCGCCCCTCGTCCCGACGGGATAGCCTCCCCCGCCACCACGTGTCCCCGCCTCCCGCGATTCGCTCATTGCCTCGCGCCCCTCCTGCGGCCTCTTCCTCGCGCCTCCCGCCTCCCGCCTCCTCCTCCTCCCTCACCTGTTCTGCCGCCTTTCTCCTGCCCGCCTCTTGCTCCTTTGCCACCCGCCGGCGCCCTGCCCGCCCTCGCCGCCCAGCCTCCGCCGCCTTCCCCCGCCCACCCTAACCCGAGAGGTGAGGGCATTCCTCCACCGCCGGCCCACCCGCCGCCTCTCCTCGGCTCGTGGCGCCGCCGCCGCCTCCGCCCCGCCCGAGGAGCCCCACCCACCGCCGGTCCGCCGCCTCCCGACCTCCTCTACACCCCCCGCCCAAATATATTCCCTAACCCTAACCAAAAATGGCGGCGGCGGCGGCGAGGTCGGTCGGCGTCGAGGTAGGCTCTCCTTCCTCCTTCCTCCTCCTCCTCCTCCTCCTCAAGATAAAGCAATGGCGCTGAGGTGTGGTGAGCTGGGCGTCTTGCGAGGAAGGAGGCGCGGGGACACGTGTCGCATGGGGAGGTATCCCGTCGGCGACGGGATACCGTTCCTAGGAATTCCTGTTTCATAAAATATTTGTATATAAAATTACCATTGACACGTCGAATCCACCTAGAACCTGTTGATTAGTTCTAGAACCACTAGTGCCTAGTTTTGATATAGATTGGAGGCTCTTTGATGTAAATTTGAGTACCGCAAATATATATATCTCTCTCTCATTGAACGAAAAAATTAGAAGGATATTTTTATATGGTTACACGGGAATTACGACCAAAACCCACTATCTCCGGCCGACATTTGACAATGGAGTAGCAGTAGCTACATCCTATGTCCTCGTTAAACACCATGTTAAACTCGCCTGTCGCCTCGTGGCCAATGATCTCGAGATCATGAGTAAGATTATGCATGGTCGGATCGGATGGACCTGCGAACGACCCATGCTGACGTGGTAATGCAAATGCTCACATATGCACTGCTTCACACGGTCATGAGCATCTTCTTAGGCACGGCTTTCAAGGAATTTTAAGGCATCCGGGGGCTAACAGGCGACCAAATGCGTAAAGGCATGTACAATGATTAAGACACTGTCCATCTTTAAACATTGTCATGTCAACATAGCACTAAAGATAACTTATACTCCCTCCGTTTCGGTATCTAGGGTGTACATCTTTTTTCGCAAAAGGAAAGTTTATATTACACACTGAACTATGATCATTCGTCTACATACCCCCACTAAACTACGAAATCAGGTATTTCGCCCTCTAAAACCACCAACCGGCACAAATATCCCTCTTTTGGCGGTTTAAGGGTAGTTTTGCCAACATGTACGCTGAGGTGGCATAACATAATAAAAATTAAATAAAAACAAGGGTGGGACCCCTCTGTCATCCCCTCCCTCCTTCCTCTCCTGTTCTTCTCTCTCTCTCCATCTCTCTCTCATGCCTCACCATCTCTGTCGCAGCCTCCCCACCGGTGGGCCGCCGCCCTTCTCCTGTGTTGTCGCCGTCCCAGGACCCCACGCCGCTGCTCCTTCACGTCGCAATCAGGACTAGCGTGCCCCTAGTGCTCCTCATCGCGGGGAAGGGAGGCACGGGAGCCCAAGGAAAGGGGGCACGTATGGGGAGGAGCCAGCGACATAGAGGCGTGTGGAGGGCAGCGTAGGGAGGAGGCGTTGGCGGAGAGGCAAGGGGAGGGGTGGCACAGGGAGGAGGTGGATGTGGGGTGGTGCGGGGAATTAGCCGAGATGCAGGGAGGGCGGGGCAGGGAGGAGGTGACGGCAGAGAGGAGTGGTGGAGCGGGAGGAAGCGGAAAGAGTAAGGTAGGAGAGAGAGAGTCAGGGGATCGAGAGGGATAGAAGAGGGAGAGAGTGGATGACAAATGGGTCCCATGTTTTTTGTTTTATTTTTCTAACTAAATTACCACATCACCCGCCACGTGGTAAAAACCACCCTCAAAACCATTGCGGGTTGTTATTTGCACCTTTCCCTAGTTTTAGGGGGCGGGGGGCGGAATAACTGGTTTCGTAGGTCAGGAGGTATGTAGACGAAGGGTCATAGTTCAGAATGAATTATAGACTTTTTTCTTTGCAAAGATCAAGAAGAGTTGGCATGTGCTAATTAATTACCTCTAATTAATCGTGCATTAACTGTGCATGCAATTTATGGATTCACAAAGACCCCTCGTCTGCGTTGCTGCACCTCTGCATGCGCTTGCCCGCGCCTCTGCATGCGTTCGCTTGTGGTTGCGCCTTGCACGCATGCATCATAGGAAAGGAAGCAAGGCAGGGAAATGAAAACACGCCCTACAAATTAGAACAACATCAAAAAAAAAATTATACGTCTTATAAAACGGAACGGAGGGAGTACAGTGGCAGAGATGACATAACGTTTTTAGATAGCTTGCTCCCTCGCCCTCCTTGCCATGCATAGTGAAAGAATATACTTGGCCTAGAGAGGGTGGATAGAAAAATTTAAAGTATTTTGTTAAAATTGGATTTTTATCAAGTTGTTGACCCAAATTAACTAGGAAAACCTATTATAAGCAATAACACATAATAGAACAATACATAAGTAAATTTGCTTAATGTCTATCAAAACCAAAACTCCACAAAATGATAATAATGTTGAATAAATCTTAAAATTAGGGGGTCTAGATGTTGACACATAAAAGTAGTGAAGCATCTAGGCCCCTAACTTTTTATATTTTGTTGATTAATGACAAATCTAATAATGGACTACTATTTGTATTTAGATTTTTCATAATATAAGTCTAGATGATACCTTTGCGACATACATCTCTTTAGGAGATATAGTTGAAAGTGCATCTAGGGCCCCCTATTTGATTTTGACGATTAAGATAAAACGCTTAGTGGACTAACGGCTTGAATGAGCTAATCATCATCACCATACTCTAATGTTTCATAGGAAACTCCCGCAAAAGCGGGGTAAGGGGGTCAGTGTATGCAACCTTACCCTTTAGCAGTGGCAGACCTAGCACTAGGTCTGGTGGGGCTCTAGCCTCACCTACGCTGTCTATGACAGTGGAGCCCCACCTATAGATTTTAGTATAAAATATAAGAGAAGAATGGGCTAAACTTTAGATTTAACCCTTGAGCTAAACTTTAGCTCCTGCTATTAATTTTGGTTGCGTCCGCCCCAGCCCTTTAGCACATGTGCCTTGAAAGAGTTTATGAGCAGGACTAATCGTTATTGCAAACTATGTGAAAGCATCGTGAACCCCTCAAAAGGAGAAAGAAAAGAAGCTCAGTTATTTCTAGACTTGTGATTTTTTCATGTTTTAATTTGAGTATAAGAATAGCCATACTATCAAGAGGGATACGACGAAAAAATGTTTTTTAGATGTCTCAAGTGCACATTGGATAAAGTTTAGCAAAAGAGACACTAATCCCATCACACCCTCAAAACATAGTGTTTTGCACTTTAGGGGTTAGACTATTTGGTGTTAAGTAGCAGAGGGTATCCGGTAGGAGGTATATCAGACTATCTAATTTTTTTCGAGATTCTGAGCACTCTATCAAACTTTTCAAATATCCGTCGGAGTTTTTGTTTCAAAGCGCCAGTACATGTGAGATTGAAGTATCTAAAATTTGGGATTTCACGCGCTCTGCCTTTCATCGGATTTAATTTATATATATCGGAGTGTCCATTGTTTGTATCGGAGTGTCCGATACCTCTCAGGTAAGAGTCTGGTCTTTCAAGTTTTCAAGCTTGCTATGTGTCGGCTGTAGCGTTGGAGGTGTCCTTAGCAGTCAAGGTCGGACGATAGCAGAAGGTGACGAGTATGCTGCGTGCGTGCGACAATGGCCTTGTTTGTTTCAGATTACTGTTGAGTTGTGTTTTACTGTAGCAAATTTGTGACCCACTTCTAAAGACGTTTTAAAAAATTCATAAAATTATGAAAAAATTATTTTGCGAACTTTAAGAAGAACCATTTAAAACGCCACAAAAATAACTACAAAATATTGCAACATCTGGCCTATACAAAAATAACAAATTTTAATTTAATTTAATTTAATTTAATCTTAAACAAACAAGACCAATGACGTGTGGGCCATCATCGCATTCTTTCCCGTGACAAAAAAGCTGCAGCATGTACGCTACGCTAGGCAGGCAGGTCCTGTGGTGTGTATCAAAGGGAAGGAAACGTTGAACGGGAGATGTTTAGCGTCACAGACAGAGACAGAGTCATCCAATCCAAACAGAGTGAGCACAAGCAACGGCCCAGGCTATTGATGACACCTGCCTTGTCCTTTGCAAATTACTCCACTACGCCGTCTTGTGCCTGTGCAACGCAAAGTTGGCAGCTCCACAGGCGGAGGCACAGCCAAAAGCAGTGCAATTACAGTGTATACGACCCCTGATCCAATAGCCCCACCCCCAGTCACAGCGGCTCGGCTCGGTACATGTGGTACAGAGTACAGACGTACGTACGGTAGCCCTGCAGGAGCATGTCCAATGTTATCTCCAAACCACCATCGTTTTAGAAATAAAAATACGAGAGAAAAATATTGAGAGAGATAGGATAATAATAATAAAAAAAATGAATAGAGATGAGGTGGAAAGTATAGAGGTGGCGTTGGACATGCCCTAAGGCTATCTCCAACGGTCTTTCCTAAATTATCCTCTACCCTAAAATAAGAGACAAATTCTTTCCCTATGTACTCCAACAACACTCCCTACTCCGTTTTCTAAAATAAAGAATTTCTCTCCATTCTCTTATGTGTAGGGATTATCTCTCCTCCTCCTATACAATTCTCTGTATAGGGAACGCTGTTGAAGATCGAAGAAATATAGAGATAGAATCTTTTTAAAAGAAGCCAGTATACAAGGCTATATGGGTCGAATTTAGGCCTTGTTTGTTTCAGATTAATGTAGCGCTGCGTTTTACTGTAGCAAATTTGTGATCCCCTCAAAATACGTCTTAACGAGATCAAACAATTATGAAAAAAATATTTTACAAACTTTAAGAAGTACTATTTAAAACCTCACAAGAATGATTACAAAACATTACATCATTTGGCTTATACAAAAATAATAAATTTTCATTTAATTTAATTTAATTTAATTTAATCTAAAACAAACAAGGCCTTAAGGATTACCGTTGGAGAGAGCCTAAAACCCTCTTTCTTTCACGGTTCAGTAAAAAATTGAGAGCATTAAAAAAAATGAAAAAAATTATTAAAAAAATATTTTTGAGATCCTGTATAAAATTATTAGAAAGCTCCGAAAAATTTATTATGAAAATATTACATTGAATAGTTTATATAAAAATAACAAATTGTAGCTCAACCAAATAAAATCTGTTAAATAAAATCTGTTAGCTCAACCTAATAAAATCAGATCAAACCGTAAACCAAACAAAGCGCAGGGGGTGACTCCTTGGCAATCACAGACAGGACAGCACTGTCGACTTGGAGAGATCACAACACCAGCTGCTCAATCATGCAGTAAAAGATGTCTATAGCTTCTAATATTCGTTTATCATCTGTACAATAATCCACGGAGAGTTCCAGTCTTCCAGAACGTGCCCTAGCACAACTTCGTGACAGTTGACAGGTATTCCAATGCTTCCAATTCACATGTGACAAAGCATTTTTTTCCATCAGTAATTCTCCCATAACGAAAAAGTTCCCTCAAAAATCCCAGGGCGTTTTTCTGAAACGTATCGAGTTACACAAAGAATTCCATGCCGCACGGAGAAAAAAAAATTGTCCACTAGTAATATTAAAGGATTCCCTGTGGATAAATTAATGAAATACGCTTACATTGGAGTGCTTGAGATGATTCAACACCAGAAGCAATTAGCGATGGAGTATCAGCACCAGATGCAGTTGGACTGGAGGTGATGGATCAGCTGAAGCTGCAGCCATTTGACACGGAACAAGAGCACAAGAGCTTTGGGTAGTTTGCAAACAGCAAAATAAGTGGTTCATTAAGGACGGAGCACAAGTCAAAATAATGCCACATCCGATGATTATGTAGAATCTTTTACTGAGGTACAGAATAAGTGATAAAAATTATTTTAACATAAATATTTCAAATTTACATTATTTTCTGTGTATTTAGTATTTACTGCAGCTTCACTATGAAGAACTCAACCATTCATTCATTCAACTGCTCCGGACTCAAAGTGCACTAGACAGTAAACTTGTCACATAATCCATAATAGACTATAGAGTATATAGACTAGTTGTATACTCCCTCCGTCCCAAAATATATGGCGTATAAAAATTTTCATCAAGATTAAGAAATGGTGTTTAAGAGAGTAAATCACCTTGAATTATTTCGTTACTCGAAGCATGCATCTCCTTCCCATGCACTTAATTAATAGCTTTAATAGCTAAAGCTAGCAAAAGCATGCGCTTTATAGTGTGAATAGCTTAACTATGAGTTAATTGCTCGTCTTTCTCAAGGAAATAATGAGAAGACGTCTTATATTATGGGATAACTCAAAAAAACTTATGCGTCCTATATATTGGGACGGAGGGAGTAAAACGGATCAACAAAAAAAACGCTAAACAGGAAAAGAATGGATATCTTCTTCAAAAGAGTTCAGACCAAGCAAACATATAAAAAATATGTAACAACTTAATTTAGCATCAGAAGAATGATCTACTAAACATACATGCCAAAGGCTGCCTGCAGGAAGACCTTGGGTGCCATTTCCAGTAAACTAGGATAAACCATTCAGCAATAAAAAGATGTATCACTTTCAATAAGTAAAGAGTAAATTTCACAAAACCCAATGTTTATGGGACTAAGTAATAACCACAGGTTTAAGCAATCAGTGTCACTCCCACCAAGCTGCATCAGAAGAGCTCTTAGACAGTGAACATTACATATACAGAAAGCAGTATTAAATATGACTGAAATACAAGGAAAAAGTGCCGATTTGGTCCCCCAATTATACCCATCAGACCACTTTGGTCCCTGAACATAATATTGAACTTGTTAGGTCCTTGAACTCTCAAAACCAAACTTGGCTAGTTCTTTGACCGATCAAAACGATGGTTTTGAGGTTTTCACTTACGCTGATATGGCAGATTTCTTCTGCGTGGACGCCATTTGAGGCTACCACATCGTTACCACATGGCTGCTACATTAGCAAAAGTATATCAGATCTACCACTCCGTCTAAAACCACCGTTTAAACCGATCAAAGGACTAGACAAGTCCGGTTTGAGAGTTCAAGGATCTGACAAGTCCAATATTGCTGTTCAAGGATCAAAGTGGTCCGATGGGTATAGTTGAGGGACTAAATCGATATTTTTTTCAAAATACAAATAGGGAAAGTAGTCTTCGGTACATAATAACTAACGAAATTGAATAGTGAGATTTTCAAAACAGTTCTAGATATGTTAATTATTCCATGATAAGACTCAAGATTCAAATTATTAAGTTAAAGGAGAAAGGCTCTACAATTGATTTAGGCATATTACAATCCTCCATTGCCACCTGAGGTCCTAACAAACTCGGAAACTCCCATATGGATACTAACCCAACTGAACCCAATTAAGACCCAGTTCTTTTCAGCTTAACGGCTCAACAGCTCAACGACTTATCTACGTTTTGAAAACACATAAGTTTTGAGTTTTTTTAGTATGTTTTTTCACTGTTTTGAAGATGGGTTATAATGCTTTAAAAAGCAAGTCAAACGAAATGTATCTGAAACTCGAGACTATCTCGAGAAACTCTTGAAGTTCAGTCATTTCAACCATTCAACCGTTCAGATCAGCTCGAAAGAACATGGCCTAAGTCAATGTGATGTGTCTTGTATATAAGCCATAAGGTATCTAGCCATAAACAACAAATTTATGATGTCCCGAGCTCTAGGAAATCAGGGATTGGGTGATAATCTCAACATTCTGTGTTTTGCATGCCCCACACTTTTGATCAATCATAACTACATGTCCATTCTCAAAAAAAACTACAACATGCCCAAAGCTCAGAAAATCAAATATCAACTTGTATATAAAAGATTATTACAACAATTAATTTTATGATTGTTACATAATGATTATAACAGAGAAGGTTAGCTCTGGATAATATATAAAAAGGTGACAACTGACAACCGTGTAGCACAAAGGAACTTATAGCATATTAGCATTAAGCAAATCTAAGGTACCAATACCGCCAAACTCTAATGAGTCTCAATTGTTCTAATATATTTGAACATTTCATTAAAATGCTAATGATGAATCTCAGTTGTTCCAAATGTGTGAACATTTCATTAAAATGCTAATCGTTTTACCCCTTAACTTGTTCCTGGAAGTGGAACTACTTTACCAAGCTGGCCTATCAGCTATCAAGGAATGAAACTCGAATAACTTAACTTCCATGCAGGATTGTAACTTATAACCAAAGATCATAAGCCCATACTATATAGAGAACATAAGTACTCTGAAAAATAGCGTTAGCAATAGCAGAACCTGCCGTACCCAAATAAATTCGACACAAAGCAGTAAAGCACCACCTAAAGTTAAAGGGAGTAGACAACCAACTGAACAAAGTTAAGAGGCTTAAGTGGCAGTCTAGAAAATTGTGGACTTCATATCAAACTTGATCTAGAATAGAAGTGTTCATCTGTTTTTCATATAGTTTGCATCTTTAAAATAATATTTTTTTCAGGCAGTTAAATGTCAGAAAGGAGTTGATAATGCGAACAGTAATAGTGGCTTAGCTCAAAGCCTCATACTACAACAGAATTTGGCGACAATTTAAACACATAAAAGATGTCTTATGTGGAAAAGTGATGAACAGAGTTCTCTTCAATCGCTAGAATCTAGAAGCACCATAAAATTTACTTGGATGGCATCATGCAACATTACACTACAAACTCATGGGCATTTGATGTACAGATAATCAGAAGTCCCAACATTTCGATAAACTGAAATGAATTAGAACCTGTGTCGCTGTCAAAACTGGAATACTTGTACTACATAGAGGAATAGTTAGCTATAGAGCTTCTCTAAGCTGAAAGGTCTTCAAAACAGATCTAGCTTTATCATATTCGTTCAGTGCTACCAATATGTTCTTCACACGGCGAGCCAACCCATGTATCTCTTCCTCATTAATGCCTGATGTGTGTCTTCTCTCCAACTTGTTTGCTAACTCTACCACAAGATCTACGAATGGCTGCAGCTTTTGACTTGGCGAAGACCAAACTCCTGAAAGTGATGCAGCTATTCGCTCAGCCCTAGTAATTGCATCATGGACATCCAGAATGATACTCTTCATATGAGGAAGAATCTTCCCTCTCAGTAGTTCTTCTAGGGCAAGCTTCTCCAGAACAGGTTTTGCAAGGATGTCTTTCCACAAACACACATTTTTAAGCATACGTGTAGCAACTCCAAATCTATATGCAGCATATTGTGCAGCACCTGGTACAGCCCTTGTCACCATTGATCCCCAAGCTGGCACTGACAGATTAGCAATGGCCTCAGTGAGACGACTATTCACAGCAGCCAGTAGTTGATGCAAAGCTTTGCTTGATGTTGGTAAGTAGCTAATCACCATATTAATTGCATCCACAGCATTTTTGGTTCTCTCAGTGCTCAACATGTCCCAGCAGTGCATAATTCGGTGGTGTAAAATAGGAAGAGCTACCTTTTCTACTAGAACAGGAATGAGGTCCACATCTGCATCATTAGAATCAGTGGTATTTTCTTTATCTTGCACACCATAATCAAAAAGAATTTTGTGCCACTCCATATCGAAGAAATCAGTTGTTTCATGGAGAGGATCCCACTTTAAAAGCTCCAGTCTCACATAAGGGGTGAACACAGATGGTGCACTCAGAGCTACATGTGCATCACGGTAGGCCAAAGGATACTGAGTTTTCCAACCTTCAAACTTGTCCTTTACAACTCTAAGGCTCGAGTATTCCTCTGCAGCATCACTGAATACAAGGTCAGCGGTCTTGAGCAGCTCATCACGGCTGGAAAGATAAGCATTGCTCTCACTATCACTCTCATCAGTGCTTAGTTCTCCTTCAATCTGCTCAGTGTTATCACTCTTCCTAGCAGTTGATAATCTTTTGGTTTCTGATCGAGCTTTTCTTCGCCTCCTGTTCTCTTCCCTACGCTTAAGATCCATACGCTTCTGGAGATTGATATCCCTGCCAAACTCATCCAGCTCTGGTGGTAGGTTTGAACTCTCCCTAGCAGCAGCTGCTGCTGCTTGTGCAGCATTTGATGCACCAGACAGGTAAGCTGAGCTCGATCCTTTGCTAAGAACAGATACTGCTGCACTCACAGCAGCTTCAATCACATTTGATTCATCAGCTAGGTCAGCAGCCCGCCTCTCTGAAACAGCCAGCACTCGATTTTCATGCAGTTTCTGCATGTGCTCCTCCAGCTCCTCTATAAAGAATGCCTTATCATTCAAGAAATCACACATGACGGAAATATAATTTTGGAGCTCCTGCATGTAGACAAATTTCTTTTCTGTATCCTGCATGCTGCTCTCCAGGCTAGATATCTCTGAAAGAGCCTCATTCAGATGTGTGTCAGTCTTGACTAAAGCACTCACTGTTGTCTTGTGGGTTTCCTTAAGCTTTCTGATGTTCTCCTGAAGGGCTTTGCTTGCTACATCAGCCTGCTGGGCGATGGACAAGAGCTCTACACTACCTGAAGGAAAAACAGATGTTCCAGGAACAACCCCAACATAGGAGGGTGGATAACGAGGACCCACCGAGTATCCAGATGGCTGCGGCTGAACCTGCACAGAAGATGGTGCACCATTCACTCCTCTATGAGCAGATGCATCATCCATCCTTCTACCAAGCCCCTTCCTGAATTGC
Organism: Raddia guianensis; assembly: GCA_036346415.1. NCBI lineage: Eukaryota > Viridiplantae > Streptophyta > Magnoliopsida > Poales > Poaceae > Raddia > Raddia guianensis. The sequence continues at coordinate 59,498,819 of CM070536.1, forward strand.
TCCTCCTCCCATTTCCTCTCTTCCTCATCATCATCATCGTCCTTATCATCCTCAACTAACACATCATTGATAACACCTAAACTGGCAGCAGGACCTCTGTTATTGATCCCGCCAAATACACCTTTTGTGCTCCTTTGGCTATCGCTTGACTTCTCAGTGTACATTGCAACCCGGCCTTGCGTCTCATTATCATCCTCGTCACTGGATCCACCAGCAGCATCCCGGCTGCTGAGCACACCACTACCATCAAGGGAGATGTACTCTGGTGCTGCATGCCTTGGCTGTTGCAGTTGCTGCCGCTTCGCCCGAATGGCTTCAATAGTTGCCTGGTCGGGTATCATTGGCCCATTCTCCTCACTATCTTCTTCATCCTCTTCCGGTTCCTCATCCTCATCCTCTTCATCCTCATTTTGCAATGGTTTCCTTGGCCCAATGCTCGCCTGCGCCATAGGTTTCACCAGACCTTTGAGAACCACCACTGGTTCGGCAGCAGCTGCAGTGGTGGTGGCAGCAGGAGCAGGACTGGCAGCAGTTCCAGCCAACCGCTGTAGCCGAGACTGGTTCGCCGGAGGAGGCGGTTGTGCACGCAAGAGACTCCCAGGGAGTGGTCGTGCGTTCTTCTGGAGCTCCCGGAGGCGTTCCGGGGTGTACTCACCAGCGTGCGACTGGAGGTTGGACGGCTTAGGCGCGGCTGCTGCCGCCGTCGCGACGGCTGAAGAACTCTTCAGCCGGTCCTTGGCGGCCGTGAGGCGGTGGAGGGACGCCGCAGCTGGCGAGGCCGTGCGTGCAGGCCGGACCGAAGCAGTCGGGCGGCGGCGGTGAGAGAACGGGCCCTCCTCGGAATCGTCTTCGTCCTCGTCGTCGGCGAAGCTGAGGCGGCTCGCGCCCGGGCGTTTCGGCGACCGGGGCTTGCGCACGGCCACGGCCTGGGTCTGGGTCTTCGCGGAGGAGGGCCTAGCGTTGCTAGCGTCCTCCATGTTGGCGTCATCGATGTCATCGGTTCGGCGGCGGAAGTTTTTCCGGTGGCTACTCATCCCGCCCGCACGGCCCGCCGGAGCGGCGCTAGAGGTAGAAAAATCTGACAAGTTGAGGGAGCAACACTAAGCGGCGCAAATGGAGAAACCTTCGATTCGAAGCGTGAGGTAGAGGAAACGGGGATCTCACCGGCGGCGGCTAGGGTTCCGGCGAGAGAGAAGGGCGGGTCGGGGTAGGGGCAGATCCGCGTGAAGGAAAGCTACGACGTGTCCGAGCGGCGCGAGTGCGACAGACTTGGTGGACTCGGATCCGATAAGAAACCGCCTCTCTCCTGTTCAGCCCATATGAGGCCCACTTGAGCCCATCTGGCCCAGTTCAGTTTCGGCCCGCTAGTTCGGCTTCTTTCTTTCACTTCGGTTCGCTTCACGCCAATGTTTGCACGGGGCGCAAAAACCCTAGCAAGTTTCCTCGCCCCCCTCCTCGATCGGAGGCCATGGCGACGGCGAGGCTCCGATCCGCCGCCTCCCTCCGCGGGGTCCTCCTCCGCCACTGCGCCTCGTCCCCGCAAGCCGTCTCCCGCATCTCAGGTTCCTCTCGGCTTTCCAATCGCTCTACCCGTAGCCGTCGTGCCGTCTCCCGCGTTAAATTTGATCCGTACGGTGCTTGCCTAGCTAAGACTTCGTCTGAACAATGGTGCCCTTCTGTGGATTACTAGTCCCTTTTCTTTCTTGATTCGGTTGGAGGCTCTCTGTTTGGGTGCTGCTGCTGTCTGACTACTTAGATGTGGAGCCTGTGTTGATGTGCATAAACTGGACTTGCTAAGGTTGATAATTAAACCGTCAACATGAACATGTCAGATTGTCAAGAATTCAAGATTCACAGGCCTTCATTTCAATTTGTATGGAAAATTACACCTTGCCCTCAATATCTACACCGACTTTTCAGGCGGCAGATTCCTGCACTTCTTTTTGACAAAAAAAACTGTTGCTCATCTCATGACCTTCACAATTTGTGCTCGTTGAGAAGTTGAGATGCACTACCTTGTCGTCATAATGTGTGTTTTGTGTTTTGCCAATGTTACGTTGAAGTACCTGTGGTTTAAAGTGCATCTTCCAATTATGTGTCACCCTTATAATATCTAGGGAAAATTCGATATATCCACATGCTTGATGAGCAGCATAATTTTTATGTGTTCACTGTTGTGCGTGTCGCTGTAATACCAGCTTGAAGTTAGCTCACTGTCATTTTCTTTACCAGATCTTCAGGTTCCTGGATATATTGTATGGAGGCATTTCTCAACTGTCAGGCCTATTTCACTTGCAAAACTTGACAACTTTGGTTTACTTGCCTGTTTGCACGGTCAGACAAGATGGGCTTCTCAAGCTGCTGCTCTAAAAGAAGCTGCAGCCAATGGCAGCAAAATAAGCATTGGGCCCAGACCTAAACAGATCAAGGAGGATGATAAGGAAGATGCACCAGTTTATGAGGGACCTATATCATCGACCATAAAGAAAGTGAAGCTTCTCTCCCTATCCACCTGCTGCCTCTCTGTGTCGCTGGGACCAGTGATAACATTCATGACTTCACCTGAGATGAATGTGATCCTCAAGGGAGCAGTTGCGTCCACTGTGATTTTCCTCAGCGCCACTACAACTGCTGCCTTGCACTGGTTTGTGAGCCCATACATTCACAAGCTCAGGTGGCGACCAGGTTCAGACAGCTTTGAAGCAGAGATGATGTCATGGCTGGCTACACCTATCAAAAAGTCTGTCAAGTTTGCCGATGTCAGGCCTCCAGAGACAAACCGACCTTTTGTCACTTTTAGGGCTGAGGGGAACTTCTATTTTGTGGATGCAGAGCACTTCCCAAACAAGGCTTTGTTGGCGAGGCTTACACCTAAGCACCCTAACGAGTCTGCATTCAAGAACTTATGATGGATGTTTGTTTGATGGCTGTGGTCGCACTCATGAACCTATGCTGCGTGTTCCCCCCCTTTGATACCTACCTGCTAATACCTCCAGGAAGATGTAGTATATGTTACTGCTGTTGTTTTCATTACATATGGATATGCACATTTTGCTGCTGTGAAATGGTTCTAGCTAGCCGTCAAGATACACTGTGAGATGTGGTGCTCTCGGACCATTTTGAATAAGTAGCAGTAACATATCTGCTTAAGACAGGATCTCTGAAATTAAATTTATTTGCCCCTCGCTGTGCAGTTGACAGTTTCGTGGTGGACTGGCTCCTGTTTTTTGGGGCGAATCATCTGTTTGCTTTGAGATGTATGGTTTGTTTTCACTGTTCTTGTTGTTGGTTATTTATGTTGACCTACCATGCTTCCAGACACTTTCGTGTGTATGTGATTTCGGTGTTACCATGAGAAGAACCTATGCTCATGTGTGATTTCTGCTAGGAACAACGCGTCCATGGCGCGTTGGCGTAAGTTAGTGAGATTTTGGGCCGTATAAGCATAGGTCCAAGAAACAGTAAGTTTGTTGTGGCACATGGTTTGTTGTACAGTGTCAGCAATGCCTAAAATTTGGCTGGTCACATCCAAAGATGTCTATCGGTAGCCTAGCCTACTTGACATACCTTGATAAATGGTAATTTTTTTATCAGTAATTACAATGGTAGACTAAGGCCTTGGCTCTGTTTCTTTCAGCTTATAATCAGATTATAAGCTGCAGCTTAAAATTTGTCATTTTTGTACCGGTTATATTTTGATATGTTTTGTAGTTATTTTTTCAAAACTTTGTACAATTTGTCTCAGAGATCTCAAAAAATATTTTTTCCATATTTTTTTGGCCTTTCAAATTTTCTATCAATTATGTTAACTTTTTCAGATTATAATCTTTCCGCCGAAAGAAACACAACCCTTGTGCATTTCATCTTAGCGTAGTGTGGCGTAGCGTTTTAGCAAAATTTATCTTTTTTATACAACCAATTTGGTGTAGTATAGCCTAACCTACACTATTTTTTCATTTTTTATATTATTTAAACCTCCCTTTAAAACTCAAATTTTACTGAAACGCTATGCTAAGTTGAAATGTACAAGCCCTAAATGAAGTGGGAAGAAATAAAATAATCAAACAAAAAGATAAGAAACTATATTGTACACTCGATCAACATATGGGTAAAGGTAGGTTTAAAATCATTATATTTATGGGACTGGCTTATTATCAGGCACATGAGAGTTATTTATCTCTCGGTTATACCGTTGATTAAACATCTTTATAGGATATATAAAAGATGTAATGGTAGAATTCAGCTATGTAAAAATCGACTGAGATTTATTTAAAAATCAATCGCCTGACAAGCAGCAAAACCATATATATATGTATATGATGGGAAGGTAATATGTGATGCTAACATAACTTCGTTTATAATTTGAATCCTAAGCAGATATGTTTATATCGTTTGAGTTCAGCAACTCCGAAGTTAGCATCACAATTACCTTCCCATCATATACACTTGCCTTTTATAATTTGAACCAATTAGAATGAAACGAAGAGATTCCTTGATATTGTGTATGTCGTCCTGTCATCTATTGTCAATCCTAAAGTGCATAGTGATTATCCTTCCCTTTTTGTCTCTGGGCAAGAGATTAAACACTGCACAAGCCATCATCGATCGTATATTTTTACACTACTAAACATTCAATCTAGCATGCATCATGAAGAGATAATAACCTAGTAGCAGATCTTCCTCTTGCAGCATCTGTAAAAAAGCGAAATTCGATGACTCCTGAAAAAAAAAAGGCTTACATGCATAAAGCTTGCATTCACCTAGTACTTACAATCATGGTAGCGTTAAACTTGATGAATCAGTCATGTAGTGGGTTGTAATAGGAAGCAATATTGTAGTTAGTGTTCATTCATTCATTCCATAATTTGAAAATCGTATTCTACATGCACCCAGTTCGGTTGATAAAAATTCTACAGCAGTTCAGGATTAGCATTTGTCTCCCGGCATTCATATAGTATACTGGATCCATGCAATTTATGTAGTTCACCAACTAATATGTGGAAGAGCCCCATTGTAGTAGTAAATCCATAAACGTAACAAAGTCAGTTTTTCAACATTGTACAGTTATGAGAGAAATGTCCACAATGCTATGCAGTATGTGATGAGCATGGCTCCTGGTTTTTTCAGAAAAGTTTGACCGTATCTTCATGTTCGGTAAATTATCTACCACGTATTCATGTTTTACAATATGCTAGGGCCTAGAGATCAGAGTATAGAGTACTATATAGTTGTGGTTTAATATGGCCTGATCAAATTCATTATCGGGGAGTTGTACTCGTCGGTTTCCCCGTATCCAATTGGGGATAGGGACGGGGAAAATCCTCCCCGCGACCTAGGACAGGACGGGAACGGGGAGCGGGGAATTTTGTCTATGTCGATGCCGGGTAGGGAATGGCTCTGTTGCCATCCCTAGATGAGCATGGCTCCTGGTTTTTTTAGAAAAGTTAGTAGGTTCTTTTTGGTACCATTTGCCGACAGGACGGTATACAAGAACACCCTAAATTCCAAATTAAGCATCTGATCCCACTTAAATCATAACCAAATAGTACTTCACTGAGTGGATTATTAAAAGGATTTATTTGGTCTAGAGGAGGGTGGATCGGCAACTTTTAAATTTTTAATCAAGTTTGCAGCTTAATCAAGTTAATAACCCAAGATAACTAGCAAGTCATATTCTAAGCAAAGTAGAACAACACAAAGCAGAAAAAAATAAAACGAAAAATAAGTGCTTAAAGTAAATGTAAGAAATAAAAGAGAGGGACACAAAGATTTGTTTAGCCAAAGTTCGGAGTCCTTCTTCTACTCCCTGTTAAGCCAATCCCTTCACCAAGGATCGGCTCCCGCTCGAGCCCGCAACCTCTTTCCACTCTTGGTAGCTTTTCGCCACTCCGGTAGGCAAGTTCCAAACCTTCACAACAACATCTTGAGGACTTCCGCACATGGCATGGCAAGCTCCTTAAGATCACACCACCAAGCCATCTAGGATTGACAATCCAAGAGTAACAAGCTTCAAGCCATTACTAAATCTGATAACATTCTCTCAAACAAATTTTGAATAGCTTTGGAGCAATGGAAATATAGTCACTTTGTGGATATGAATCTATTGCCCAATAATTAGGTGATAGATACCAACATTGCACCAGATAAATGTTTCATAAATGAAAAAAAATCAGGGTCAACCCCTATGCAAAGTTCCATAAAAAGTATCATTCGTGGAAAAAGATCAAAGTATCAGGGTCAAAAAGAATGAAAGTTTCAGAATGTGGTACTAGATGGATAAAAAATATAGGTTTGAAAAAAGAAGTTTCATAACAAAAAAAATGTTTCGAAAGGAAGTTTCATAAATACAGTATCAGATGAACAAAAAACTTGGCGACGGGGTCATGAGCAAAAGTATCGGGTCTAGGTGTCGAGTATCGGTGGTATCGGATTGATGATATCGTCGAGTTTCATTGTTTCATTGAGGTATCGAAAAAAAGGTATCAAAAGGGTATAATATATCACAAACAAAAATATCAATATCGGTCTGGGTGTCGAGTATCGATGGTATCAGGTTGATGGTATCGTCGAGTTTTATGGTATCATTGAGGTATCGAAAAAAGGTATCATATATCACAAACAAAAGTATCAGTATCGGGTCTAGGTGTCGAGTATCGGCGATATCAAGTTGTTCTGTTGATGGTATCGTCGAGTTTCATATTATCACAAGAAAATAATAAGAAAAATAAAAAAATGTTGGTATCATCAATTTTTAAAATATTTAAAAAAATAAAAACAAGATTTTAAATTTAGATGAATTAGAAAGTTTATTTTGATCTAAATAAATTTCATGTGAAATAGATATGAAGATTGAAAATCGAACGTAATATTATAGATGGCCAAACGGGCGGCCTGGCACGGCCCGTTTAACTAATCATGCCGTGCCGTGCCAGCCCATGGGCCGAGACCGAGCCCCAGCTTCACTGCTCCCTCCTGCCAGGAAATTATTGCGCTCGGTAGGAATCAAACCTGTGACCTCCAGCCTCCGGGTGAGAGCCTTATCTCTAGGATGCTAGCCACCAGAGCACTGCTCTCTTTGTGTTGGACTATCCAAGTAAATGTTTATATACATATGTAAAAATGGAAAATCAAAAAAATAATAATCGTGCTGTGCCTCGTTTATTTTTGTGCCGGGCCGTGCTCATGCCAGGCCAAAACGTCATGCTTTCGGGCCGGCCCATCTGACCCGGCCCATCTGGCCATCTATACGTAATATACAAGTTAAAAATACCTAGAAAAAATCGAAGTGAGAACGCATGCACTAGAAAAATGCAAGTGTAGCGAGAGCGCATGCACTAGAAAAATCAAAACAGATCGTACACAGGAAGTCGGAGTTGAGAGAGCAGCGCACCGTTGTTGTTTTCCTATCTCGTAGTTTAGGTGGGGACGCGCGCGCACGTGCAACCTTGACGATTCGACGGTCCACGGCAATCCCGTCAGCGCACGGGCGGGACAGGATTCCGTGCGCAAGAATTTCTGTTAATTAAAGCAACGTAATTTTGGCAATAAACTTTCTGTATGGAGTAGCATAATAATTTCCAAAAGTTTAAAATATGTTTTGTACAATGTAATGGCATGGTGCACATGGGTTTTGGTTTTTGAAAATGAGGATGCTGCGGAAGATCTCAAATTTGTTCCTTGTTTTGCAGGAAAGGCACATGGATGGAGAGGAGAGCGCCATGGGGGCAGCCGCATCGGCGAGAGAAGACAGATGTGGTGCCATGGCAAAGGAGGGCCGCGTAAGATATTGCCGTCTCAGAGGTCGAGCTGTCGAAATCCACCGCTATTAGACTTGCCGTTGCCGGACACAAATGAGGAGGATAGTGAGGATGGCGAGCTGCAAGAGGTGCGTAGGGCTGAAAAAATAGCTCTTGTCTCGGCTCGGCTCGGCTCGGACAGGCTCGGCTTGGCTCGAAGGTGCTATCGAGTTCGAGCCGAGCCCACTTTGGGGGCTCGGTAAAACAGCGAGCCGAGCCAAGCTCGGCTCGTTTCTAACCAAGCCTGGTCTGGCTCGGCTCGGTGTGGCTCGTTGGCATCTTTTGAACGTGAAAACGCTTTGGCTGGTGGCTCGGATAGGCTCAACTTGGCTCGGAGGTGTTACCAGGCTCGAACCGAGCCCACTTTTGGGGCTCGCAAAAATGGCGAGCCGAGCCGAGCCTAGCTCGGCTCGTTTTTTACCGAGCTCGGGTGAGCCAGGCTCAGCTCAGCTCATCTCGTCTTGTTTCCACCCCTCAGGTGCGGCAGGTGGGGAAGAGGATGCTGGTGGCCCGATGAGGGGGCATTGAGCCGTATCCGTGGATCCGGTCCCCCGATGGAGCGGAGGCAGGGTGGATTAGCACCATGCTTAATGGCCTGGATTACCGCAGCACTAACGATCCTGTAAAGCTGGTGTCCATTCATAATGCAAATGAGCAATCGGCTTCGTTAAAGGGTGCTCCTTCACATATCTCTCGATACAAGATTGAAAAAAGTATATTTAACATCCTGAATTAGAAAACCATATATTTTACGCCCTAAACTAGCCTTATACCAGGCTAATAACCCTTTGCGAGTTGTTTTGAATGTGGTTTTGCCATGTCAGGTGGAGAAGGTAGCCACGTGTCTCACCACGTGGTAAAACCATCTCTAAAACCACGGGCATAGTTCAAGGTAGAATACTTGGTTTTCTAGTTAGAGGGTTAAATAAACGAAGTTATATAGTTCAAGGGTCAGTCAAGGTGACTTTATCCTTGTTAGAATATTAGTAAACGATGAATCCGATTAGTTCATAAATGGTTCCTTCTTGCACATCAACCTCACTTATATTGCAGGGCTAATATTTTCATTCTCACTTGACAATGGCACTCAATGGAACTACTAACAAGAAAGAAAATTTTCTCAAAAAAAAACAAGAAAGAAAATGTGGATGTTTCCAATGCTATGTGGACAGCCGCAAAATTCCACACTGGCCTGCTCTGCACAGATAGACTACTCTTCAGATACCAAAGCCTCCAGCTCTTTGCTAAACTTTGGGATTGCTTCAGCTTTCACGGCCATCACTAAGCCCATTTCCTTGTAATCCTTCATCTGCAAGGGTAAGCAAAATATTATAGTCATAAATAAGCTCTAATTTTTCACGGTATAGGACAACATTAAAGTTGAATAACACGCAGGTACGGATACAGGTGGAAATGACTGACTACACATGCAGGTACGGATCAAGGCCAGTCCTAGCGTTTTCAGACCCCGGTGCAAAATTAGGATAAAATTTAAATGAGACTAAAAACATAGCACCATAAGAGACACAAGTTAAATAGGACCCAAAATGGTACGGAAGTAAAATGAAGTTTGAAATGGTAGAAGTTCAAAGTTCAAACATCTGACTTTAATAAGGTGTATTTCGGCCACAAGAAATGGATTAAAAAACATATTATAATTATATTGTGTTTGTCGGTCAGATTTTGAGCCCTCTCGGTTTGGGCCCTGTGCGATCGTACAGTCGGTACAAGCCTTAGGCCGACTAATACTAGTGGAAATGACTGACTCAAATCATTGTTTGAAGAAACATGAACATTGAACAGTACTACAGCTCATAGCTTTTTCGGTGAGGTGTGATAGGATAAGAATTAGGGAGAATTCCCTTTATGCCACTGAAAAAGTTTACAATTCCCTGTGTGGCACTAGAAATTCTCTCTTCCCTTACATGCCATTAGTTCAAGTTTTCTCTTTCCTCAATGTGCCACTGGCGTTAAATTCGTTAATTTTAGCTGTTTAAAAAGTTCATTAATGTCTAAAATGCCCCTTCGGTTTATAACTTCAAAAAAATATCTCCTTCATTTTAACTTCAAATTGTGTAATTCAAATTTTTAAATTTATGTAAAATCATGCTCTACTAGCTATTCAAATATTTGTAACGCTTGGTATAATCAGCTTTTGCTCTCCTTTTTCATGAGGCATGATAGGTTTGATTATTTTTTAAATAAAATTTACATCCAGAAAGTTTTATTTTTACTTTCAAATCTAGCTATACATAATTTATGAATTTGTAAAAAATTTTCTCATGTTGTTATGAATTTTATACTTTTTTATGATTTTTCTATTTTGTTACGTATTAAAAAGGCAGGGGCATAATGGTCATTTTGTAACTCCGTTATATTCTTTACCGTTTGAGTGGCACTGAGGGAAGAAAAAACTTAAACTGGTGGCATGAAAGGGAAGAGAGAATTTCCAATGGCAGATAGGGAATTTAAAACTTTTGCAGTGGCATATAGGGAATTCTTTCCAACCCAAGGCAACAACAAATGGTTCACAAGATTTGGATGTTTGGATGGTAACCAACAAAGAGTGACCAATATAAAATAAAAAAAAAATCAAAATTCAAAAAAAGAAAAGTATTTAAATGGTTTGCTTTGGATTTTAGATGAATTGTAAAATTTATTTCATCTAATCTGAACACTACGAATTATATATAAAAATGAGAAGTTTAAAATCAACTGAAAAGAAAAGGCATTACTAGTCGCTGGTTCAGGTGCCTATGGCTGCAGAAGGGTCTGCCTGTGTTGGTGAGTTTTGCAAAGGCCCGAGCGCTAGCCAGATTTTTGTGTTGGTAAGGCCAACCAAGGGCACGATCCAAACAACCCCCCCCCCCCCCCCTTTTTAAAAATTAAGGTAGAAGCGCATGCTTAACTTTGGGTATTTGCATTAGTGGCACACAAGCGAAGCATTCGATACTCATGGCGCAGGAACATAATAAAAGGAACAAAACATCACAATACATAATCAAGCAACTAATTTAACAAACCTCCTGCTGAGCTGACCGTCCAGTGTTTAATGGGAAAGTGAAAGACCACGAACAAAGCTGAGGAAGAAAGATCTATTAGCACCTAGACAGAAAATAAACAGACAATAAACATCTCCATAGCATGTCCTGAATCCTGATACCTTTCGAAAAATTTCATCCTCCAACTTTGGATAGACGATAGGTTCATCCTCATCTTTGTGGTTCTTTGCTTTCTGCTTTGCAGGATTTTTCCTCTGAACAGAGTAGCAAACACTTATTTCGATTGAGTGATTACCAAAAGACGAGAAACAACTTCAATATGGGGGCACATCTACTGAGCAGTAAAAGATACCGCTTCAGATATGAAATAACATAAGGCAGCAGAACAACAAGCAAAGAACTCAATTATATTGATCACCTCATATACCCTGACAATCAACAGGTAATGCTTCAATCGAAAGGAGTCCTGGAGTTCTTTTGTTGGCTTTAGACATGCAGGTGAAAACGCAAATCCGTTACATGTATAATATGCATGCAAAAGATGGTGCCTGGCAATAGAAAATCCACCTCATCTTCAGTTGCCCAGGAAACTTCATCAAAGAGCGCATCATACAGCTTAGGCACTATCTCATATGGGAAATTCACAAAGCGGCGACACACCAGCAGGCCCACACTAGACGCCTTCTCTTCCAGCAATGACCTGAGCTTCTTCTTTGTGTCATTGTCACCACAAACAGCGAGCAGAAACTCCTTCAGATCCTTGATGCAGCGGTGCTCCTGCAAGACAACATCACAACAGCAACAAGCTGTCCCATCAGGATCCAACCCACCTAAGCTGAGCAGCGATGAGACATAGGGACAACATCTTGTTTAGAGAGTGAGTAGGTTGCTCGTACACCGTATCTTCCCAAATTAAGCACGGTGATGAGACCAAAGAGATCATCGTCGTCACTGGCATTCCCTTCTCCCTCCTCCTCACCATCTTCTTCATCATCAGCCATCTTGACGACTGTGCCCACAGTCGTCTGCGCGAGGATGAGATCAACGAAACCAGTGAGGTCCCAGGGCTTGGAGTCGAGGTAGGACTTGAGCAGCAGCCTGACGCCATGGAAGTCGCCGGGCTTGGGGTCGAAGAAGGCGAAGTCCGCCTGCACCGTCTGGAGCTAGGAGCACCAACCCGAAGAGCAACCCAAGCATCAGAGCAACCCCACGAGACGACTACGACGCTGACCCAGGTGGATAAAAGTAGCCACCTCCTCTGACGCGTCGCCGTCGCCGTCGCCTTCGCCGTCGGTGCTGTAGCTGTCGCTGCTGAGGTGCTCCGGCTCCTCGTCACTGGAGGGCGGCTCTGGCTGCTTCGCGCGCTTGGGAGGCATGCGGCCGCCGCCGGAGGTGGGGTCTCCTTGAGGGGGGTTGGCGGAGGCGGAGGGTTGTGGTTTCGCTGGCTTGGCGTGGGCGGAGGCCGATGCGGAGAAGAGGAGGGAGCGGGCGAAGGGGGAGAAGCCGGCGAACTGAGATGGGCGCTTTCGGCCGCCGGCCATGTCTGCACGCGGCGGCGGCGGCGGCGGCGGCGGCGGCTGCAGGCTGCAGCACAGCAGCAGTGCAGCTGTCCAGAGTTCTCGAGTTTCTGAGGCCTGGAGGCGCCATTCTTGGGCTGGCCATAAATGATGGGCTTGGGATACAGTTGGCCAAACCGGCCAGGCCCAGTGAGTCAGTGAGATAAACCAGGCGATTGAGGATTTTTATTTTTTAAAATAAATAGTACTTTTATTAAAATTAAATAAACAGCCGTCGATACCATTCCATCGGGCGCAATGTATAAATCCCGGCCATTCCATTGGCGAAATTTACAATTTTTCTTGACACATCAAGACAGTCGAGGACTATACGAAGACAAAACCCGTCATCGGTTTGACGGGATTTAAATCCTACCACAACCATTTGATTTGGCGAGTTTTAAATCCCACCAAATGAAACGACGGGATTTAAGGGGGAGTTCTTCATAGCTTAACAGATTAATGGCTTATCTAAATGCAAAAAGAGCATACGTTTTAGTTTTTTGGGTTTGTTTTTCCACTGTCTCAAATGTATATCCTAACACTTCAAAAAAGCAAGTCAAACGAGATGAATCCGGATCTCGAGTCTATCTCAAGAAACTCTCAAAGTTTAGCCATTTCAGCTGTTTAGTCGTTCAGATCAGCCCAAAAAAAATGCCCTGAGCCCCACCAAACCGAATGGTGGAATTTAAAATTGAACAGTGAGAGATCATAAAGTTATAAGTACCAACACAACACATAGTCGGTATATGAGATGGTGTATATGTGCAATGTTAGCCTAAACGCTAGTCAAGTGCTAGACGGATACCTACAGACTAGAGACTAGGCGGACTAGATGGAGATTAGGCGGCTTAGTCGTTTTTTTTATTTTTCCCAAAAATATAAAAAATATTAGTATCCAACTTATCATATACATCATTTTTGCAAACAAATGAACACTTGAACAGTCAATCTCCGACGGGTTAGAGTGGGGGGAGGGTGGAGAGTAGAGAGCTAGAGACTCACCTAGTCACTTGTCACCAGGAGGAGCTAGCGGTGGTGCGCACGAAGGCGGCGTCTCCGGTGGTGGTGTGCACTACGACGGCGGGCTTCGAGGGCAGAAGCTAGAGGAGGAGATCACATCCCGGCTCAGATCGATACTCAGAAGTGGAGTAGAGGAGGTGGAGCAGAGGAGAAGACTAACCCGGCGGCGCACATGCGAGCAAAGCGCGCACATGGCGGCGGCAGCGGCGTTACAGCGGAGAGGATGGGCGACGCGGCGCTACACGGCAGGAGGATGGGCGCTACACGGCAGGAGGATGGGGGAAACCCTACTAGGCAACTTCTATTTGGGCCACGGTCCACAGGCCTTTTGCCGATGGGCCCTCATCCCCTAGTCGGGCCTCTAGTCACCAACTAGGCCGACCCACCACCGCCTAAAACTGTCCAGACCCACCCGACTAATCGGTCCTAGTTCGCCTAGGACCGACTAATCGGATTTTCTGACTAATGCACCGACTACCCCCTAAACGGGACGGATTATCGCAGACTAGCGACTAGGCGGCGACTAATAGGCCTAGTCGGCCGACTAGGCGAACACTGTATATGTGTGACTACCATTTGCATCTTGCAAAATTGCAGGCACAACTTCTCCTTTTAGTCCTCACGAATCTGTGCACAGAAAGGCTTTTGGTTCCCTTGTAGTTTGGCATGTTTATGGGTTCTTCAAAAATATTTTTGCTATTCTTGTCTCCATGTTGATCTGAGACGTTCTTTTACTTTTGGGACTGATGATTCGTTTTGTTTTGCATGCTTTTGGAAATTTCTTGGAGCATTTCTCAACTTCCTCTGGACACTTCATTTGTTTGGACAAAAGTTGTCATTTAGTTTGGCGGGATTTAAATTCTATCATTCCATTTAATGAGATTTAAATTCTGCCAAATCAAATGGCGGGATTTGTCTCCGTAAAGTCCTCAATTACATTGATGCCTATTCCACCTGATCTTTCGGCGAAATTTGTAAATCTCGCCAGTTGAAGGGCATGGAATGATGATATATGTCTATTTATTTAATTTAAATTAAAAATATTACTTGTTTTTTAAAAAATAGGCTTCAGGTTTAGATAAAAAATCAAGCGACAACTTTTTCCAAATATATACAATATAACGTTGAAACATATATGTCGGCCAGGCCTCACACTCGGACCCTATGTCACTGGGTAGCAATATGGTCACAGGCACAACTAGAGCAATGGGACAAGGTATTTTGGGCCATCTCCCCAAGAAGCATGATCAATGAAGATGTGCCCTCCCACCCTTTATAATTAAACTATACTATCTCTCACCATTTCCAATGTTGGACTATTTCAAACAATATTTTATTGCACTACTAAGTGGTCCATATGGACATATGCGCGATATTTCAAAGCAAAAATGTTCTGCGAGAACAAAAGAAAGATGTTTAGTGAGAATAAAAGTAGTGTTTCCATAAGCAAACTCTAGTGTTCCATATGGACATATGTGTGATATTTCAAAGCAAAATTGATGGCGCACCTCCTTTTATCCGTCTTCTTTCTCAAATCTGACGAGAACTGATCACCTAGCTCATTGGGGAAGAGAGAGGAAGCTTTATTGAGCGGCGTGACGCCAGAAGGCAGCTGCACCAGTGTTGGACAGTAAAATTTTAATCCAATGCTATCTGGACGGGTTTCTTCAAAAGTCGTACCCGGCGTGACGGCCTTCTCCTCCACGCCTGGACCGCACAACGCCCTCTCTGTCTTTGGTGGAGGCATGGATGGGGTTTTGGGTGGCATAGGCCACCTAGGTCCTTTTGAGGACAGGCCCAACCGCACGTTGGCCATGGGCCCTACCGTCCAACACAATATCCACGGTGGCCACAGTCTTCCTGGATTTGGCGTTGCTCATGGTGGTGGGACCGGTACTATTGGGACCCTTCCTTATGGAGCTGGATTTGCTGCTGCCCTAGCAGTTGGCTACGTTCCTCCTGGCGACCCAAGATGATTGCTGCTCCTCATTTGCAGGTTGTCGATATCATGAACATCGGCTCTCCGGTAACAGTTGTATTTGACCTTTATAGCTCCAACTAGCACAAGTGGTGGGGTTTCTTTCTAGTCGCCCTTGGCCGGTTCGCGCTCGCCGACCATGTGCACTCTTCGGCTAGGTGACTGCATGATCCTGACTGAACATGTATGGATTATGTGGTCCTATCTTAGATCTATGGTCATATCTTCATCGACCCACTTGAGGGTGTCATGAGCACCATCACCATCGCCTGCTCTGTGTGGGTGGGCGCTCGAGCACCAGTTGAGGCTGTCGGGGATAAAATCATGGCCCATTGCCATGGCCCACTCCCTGACTGTCCAATCGAACAGCCTCCTAGGGCCTGGCTCCCTGGAAGGTTATATCGGGCCCATGTGCATCCTGCCGAACAGCTTCCTAGTTGGCACGATGCGTAATGGCCTAGGATTTGTGTTCGAGTCCGACTCGAACAGAGTTCTGCACGGCTACGTGAAGACCCTGACGTCGGTTTCCCGGATTAGAGCAGACGTCGTGATTCCCAAGAATTGGAGTATGCCTTATCTACATCGGGATGTATTTGGCATGTATCGAGTTCGTTACGGACTCGTGGTCAACCTGGCCCGATTATCCCTCGGTAGGTCGGTTGTTCAACACTATATAAGCAAGGCCCCTACGGCGAGAAGAGGGCACGATTTTGACGGCCAGAAGATCGAGACTTAGCAGATCATTGCATACTTCCTGTACACACATAATCTCGCCAAGACTTGTTCGTCTCGTCGAGCTTCCTCTTGTAATCATCTTTGATATAAAGAAGTGCTGGACGTAGAGTTGTTATCTCCCCGGAGAGGTCCGAACCAGGATAAAAACCCTGTGTCTGTTCCCTACTCGTTGATTGCTGTTTGCCCTGCTCGGGAGTGTCTTCTATCTCCCTTTCTCAAGAACCTTAGTTGACTTGGGACCGATATCCTAATCGTCGACAGAGGCCTAGTTCCACTCCTTCGTTAAGGGCGACCTCTGAATCACCGACTATTGTAACCACATGTAGGGCCTGGCAGACAAACTTGGGGACCTTGGCAAGCCAGTCAACAACCTCATGATGGTTGTCCAAGTGCTCCGCTGTTTATCCGACCAATTCGAGACAGTGCGGGCCATTCTCCAATCTCCACAACACCACGCCCTTCCCAACATACATGGAGTATTGGGATAAGCTTCTGGTTAAGAAACTTACTCAGACCCCTGCTTCGAATGGTAACTCTACTGTCTTCGTCGCCACCACTCCTTACTGTAACAGTCATCCGTCGTCTAGTGCATCTGCTACTAATTCCTCCTCCGGTGCTTCTTGGACCAACAACAACGGTCGTGATAACAATAACCACACATCGTCGTGGTGGAGGTATTGGCAGCGGCGGCGATGGCGGCGGTGGTCGTCATCCCACTTCAGGTGGTGGGGGTGGTCCTTGCTCTACTCCCACAGGCGGTGGGGGCGCTACCATCGCTCCATACAAAATCGTAGTCTACTGGTTATCTCTAGTCTACTGATTGTAGCATGCTCAATCCCGGTCCTTAAACCTACGTCCTTGCTCCTAGGCCACCCCGCTCATCTCCAACCCTAGCTATGTACCTTCTCATTCCTATCCTTGCAAGTGTGTATTCCTTCTCATTTGTCTAGAGATGCGGCTCCTCTCGGCAGTGCCACTCCTCCATCATTGCACCTATCGACGTCTCGTATATTCTCTTGTACATTTTCCATCCCTCGCCCTGTCCTTGTAGCACTGTTGATGGCCATTCATCCTTGATTTCGAGCCACGACCACCCTTAGTTCCTCAGGAAGCCCCTCCTGGCAGAAGGATCCGATCAGCATTCCCTCCCTCCCATTCATTGCTTGGTGGGTGGGTGGTGCAGTTGTAGGTAGCCCACCACCTATGAGGCGGGGTTCACCCCCTATCATGTTCACCTTGTGTCCTTCCTTGCCTCCGATTGTTTGGAATGATCCTTCCCCGACGCTTTGGTCGTTGCCTCAAGGACCAAGGCCACCTCTTTTCCTCGCTCGCGTCATGGTGGCTTCCTCCTCCACCTTCATTTCCATGTTTTCCTCTCCAGTTTATCCTCTTTTCACTGCTTCATTGATTTGTACAGTCTTCATTGTAGATTGTTTACCCTTGGTCTATTCCTTTGTTGATTATGTTGAATTATTTAGGCCAAGGCCCTTTCAAATGAGAAATAATTTCTAAAAAATCTCAAAGGCCCACCTCATGGAGGCATGTGGACTTTCTTTAGTACCATATTAATAGTGAAAGGATTGGAGACAAGTTTAAATAGTAGACCTTGCTTCATCCCACTAGAACATTTCATGGGAGAGAGAAATAGAAAACCGCACGTGTTCTCACTTAACTCGCCTCGCCAGGCCTCGTCGCTTGAAAGCCTAGAGAGCACTATATAGCTTAGATCATCTCTTACGTCTCTTTTTTTCCAATTATGTGTGCATCGTGCAAAGTTCTTGATTAATCATGATCAAGACACTTTGGGCTTGTTACTCTTGTTTCGAAGGCATGTACTTGAGATGCTAGCCTTTTAGGATCTGATCTAAGCCAATAGTTTTATTATCTTTCAATTTGGTTTGGATCTATTTCCTTGTGTTTCAAGTTCAATCTATTACAAATCTAATTGGCTATTCAAAGTTGATTTCATCTCTTTCTTACCTATTATGGGTCAAATAGGATGGCACGCATTGAGCACTAAATTGGTACTGATGGAGGCTCTGAACCCTATACTCCATTTTGTATTTGGTCGATCTATTTTTCAACGCAAAACAGTGGGTTGTGTCAACATGAGAAGGGGTAGCGAGCACGCGTGACCGATGCGGGATGATAGGGACGTGGGCGATGGCTGGTGGGGATAGAAGAGCCGAGAAAATGAAAGGGGGAGAAGTGCTGAGAAGATGAAAGGGTGTAGAGAATCCCTTGTAGCTCTGAAGAAAGGGATGTGAAGGAGATGGTCTTTGGTCATCTTCAATCATTCCTAACTTAGCATGGATTTAGCACTATTCAGACAATATTCTTACCACCTTTTCACTATTCATTAGTAACATTTTTCTCTCTTCTCTTTTTATTTGCTACAGTGCTAAGCCCACCCTAAGTTGGGTACCATTGACCTTGTCCTTACGACAACGTGATGGTACGGCTAACTTGATACTCCCTTTGGTAACAAATATTTGACGCTTTTGACTTTGCACCATCCCCAAAAACAACTTTAGCCACTAAAATCATCCATGACAATCCCTCTATATTACCCTCTAAAACACTATTAATGAGGCATAAATAGTGTTTTAGAGAGTGATATAGAGAGCCTGTCGGGATACTTTAATTAGCATGTTTGTTTATTTAAAAATTACTTAAAAGTGTTGATCTAGACGCATGTCAAACGTTAAATATCAAATATTTGTGACTTGAGGGAGTACCAGTTTGCAAGTCATCTAAAACCTCAGCAGTTTCTAAGCCATCTTTATATAGTGTTATGTCAGCTAATTGATTATGTGAATAAGAGAGTGTGTTCATAAATATTTGAGCCGTCTCTTATGCAAGAGTCGACTCTACACGAGAATTAAGAAACTTTGTATGTGAAAAAATTACCTATAAAAACGTGCAGCATCTGTACCATTTATATAGTGGGTTAAAAGCATACATGCCACTGGAGAGTCTCCATTGGGCAGAAATGCCACTGCAGACATTCAAATATCGAAGATGCCATTATAAACTTTAGATTTGTGCATACATGCCATTTTCAGAGCTGGAAGGGAATTTTGTATCAAATATGGGAAGACATACGGAACAAAATACGTACTGACATGTGGGACCCACATGTCAGCCTCTCCACTCCATCTTCTTCCTCCTTCCAACTCCCACTCTCTCTCCTCTCTATACCCGAGCTCCCTGCCTCTCTCTCCAGCGGCGGGGCGGCGTGGCGAGAGGCGGCGGCGATTGCATCGGCGGAGGCATCGACAATGGGCGGGTGGCCGGCGGCCGGCGTGATCATCGGTGGCGGTGGTGGGCTATGGTGGCGTGGGCCCTCGGCAAGGCGTCGCCGTCGCAGCCTCTGCTGCCCAAGCCCGAGACGCGCCTGCGATACCGCCGCACCATGAGCCACCACGTCGGGCGCCGCCGTAGCTCCACCGCCACCGACCGACGCGCCGCTTCACCTCACGCCGCCATGCCGACTTGCCGAGCCACCACTGCTTCTCCCGCCAGAGCGCCGCCCAAGCTCGTCGGGGCACCGCCGTCCGCCGCTCCCCCATAGCTCGCCGGAGCCACCGCAGGCCTGCTCACTCCCATTCCCCTTTTCTCTCTCTCCCTTCCTTTCTCCCATGTGTGTGCTGTGCGGTAGAGAATGATGAAGAAGATGAATAGGAGGAGGCTGACATGTGGGCCCCACATGTCAGACCGTATTTCCAACCGTATATACATGTGTATTTCATCTGAAATTCCCTCCCAGCTCAAATAATGACACTTATGCATAATTCTTCACTTTATAATGGCGTATACGATATGCATTTCTATCTATGATGGCATTTCTATCTAAAGGAGACTTTAGAGTGGTATGCATACTTTTAACCCTTGTATATGTCTCTAAGCCATCTCCACTGTTGTTTATAGATGACATGACAATAGCTAGATACAATTACTGTCTCCATAGTTAGAGAACTGCTATCTCCGAATCAAAGGATTTTTTAAAAAAATCCAGCTTTGAAGGACGGGCCGAACGCCCATGGGCCGACCGGCGAGGAAGAATAAAAGGGGCCGAGAGCGAGAGCCGGAGCCAATCAGCGTAGATCGATCGGCGGCGCACATGGGGACCGCGGCGGAGGAGGAGCGGCCGCAGCCGAAGCGGGCGGCGCGGACGCTGGTGTTCACGTACGGCACGCTGAAGCGCGGCTTCTCCAACCACGGCCTCCTCCAGGACCTGGCCCGCGACGGCGACGCCTCCTTCGTCGGAGCCGCCACCACCGCCGCGCGCCTCCCGCTTGTCTGCGGGCCCTACCGCGTCCCCTTCCTCCTCAACCTCCCCGGCGCCGGCCACCGCGTCGCGGGCGAGCTCTACGCCGTCTCGCCGCTGGGCCTCGCGCGCCTCGACGACCTCGAGGGCGTCTCCCGCGCGCACTACGAGCGCCTCCCCGTCTCCGTCCTCCTCGCCGAGGGCGCGCAGGTCGACGCCATCGCCTACTACGCGCACCACGACTACGCCGCCGACCTCTGGGCGCGCAGCGGCGAGAAGGGCTTCCCGGAGTACTCGCCGGCCGTGGCCGCCGGCTACATCCGCCGCAAGGATCGCCCGCAGGACGTCACCTTCCTCGAGCAGATCCGTATCTTCGTCTCCTCCCACTCCTAGACTAGAATTAGAAGATGCCGGCTATTCTCGTGTTTTGCTTGGATGATTCATCGTCATCCACCCAAATCCAACCCTGTCTGCGTGTGTCAATTGATGATATTGTGATCTGTATCAACTTCATCTGCCACCGCTATTGTTCTTGACCAAGATCATTCACTCTCAAGGTAAGATTGCTATCTTACGACATCTTTTTTCTATGTAAGGTGTCCATGAAACGTTTTCAAGATTCAAGCTTTGTATCGTGTGATCAACGATTAGATTGTCCCAAATATAAAAATCATGGTATCATAGAATCTTCGGATACTGCACGATACGTGTGCTTTGGAAATTTCAAATTTCCATTTAATAATTAAGCAACTTTACGTCCTCTTCGATTCGCAGCTTAAATTTAGTTTTGATTTGATTTTAAAAATTTTATTTTTATATAGACTGGCATGATATTTTAAAACAATTTTTCAAAACTTCGTAGGTTTTTCTCGATATTCTAAAAAGAAATTTAGTTTTTTTCAGGCCTCTTTTAAATGTCCTCAATCTTTTGACCAAAGATAAATTAAAGGCCTTAGCTTACTTTTGACATGGAGGTGAGATGAATCAGCAATTATAGTAAGAGTTATACGGCTCATGGCCAAGATGCTCCCATCACTCGCATTAAAAAAACAAAAACTAAAAAAGAGGAGAATTTTGCTTCGTATTGTGCAAAGATTCTTCAAAGGTTTCTAGCTACAATCTGTTGCTGTCGACCAGTCGTCCATTCACTTGCCCAATGACCGACGAACTGATCACGGCCAAAATAATTAGTTTGTAGAGCAAGTGACAAAGTAGAAACACCGATGCTTATATGGATCGACGTAATTAATACGAATCTGCAGGCGCCGAGTCCATGTCATTCGGTATGGCTCTGTAGTGTTGCCGGCCAAAAGCGCCGAATCTTTCACATACAACATGTCCATTTCTAATACCTGACAAAGAAGGCAAGCGATTTCTTGCATGGACAGCGATGGTCCAACAAAACCAGCCGCCAGTTTTGGCCAGGCTGCCCACACGGCTAGCTCAACTTTTGCCTTGGAAACCTTTCATCCTACGCATCCCCACATGCCAGTAGCAGGTTGCAACAATTCACATCAAAATGGAGTAGATTTACTGGCACAGCTCAGCGAGGAAAAAGAAATCACAGCAAGTTTTCTTCCAAGATACAAACAGCTGGAATGGATACAATCGTATGTTTCACTTTTGTCATGGACGAACAAAGATATCTTGATGTGGCCAGGGTTGGAGCTTGCGACAACGGTAGCAAAAAAAATACAGATGCTTAACAAGAATTAAGAATCCTCTATTATATCATCTACAGAGCTGTGCAAGAAATGCTTCGAATGGTCGGAGATGCACCACGGTTGAAATTTTGAGGCAGTATTCTGTGCAGGTTGGGGAAAAAATGCTGACAGCCTCAGACGACCAACCGCTCAAAGAATTCTGTCAAGGTCGCTGATGAAATTGGAGGCTATAGATGTCAGCTTGTTTCCTGTCTCTCCAACCATGTTCTTGAGAGAAGATAGATCCTGAGTAGCCTACATGACAATAATAGGAAATGAGATGTTAGCTGCGCAGGTTACATCATGGATCACCTCTGGATGAAATCTTTCAATTGTCTTCAATGTACTAAGAGCAGTGCCAATGCTGCCCCAACTTGGGGTGGGGAATAGTGCTGATAGAATAAAATTAAAGAGCGGAAAAGGCTAATGAATAGTGCTAGGTTCACCCTAAGTTGGTGTAGCATTGAGAATGCCCAAAAGACCGCAGCGTGGGTTCACCCTAGGTTCACTCTTGGATGCCAGAAGCTAAATGTAGAATGGATAACATACTGCAGTCATGATTTACAAAAGCCTACCTGGAAAGATAGTCTGTTGATCAGATCTGCGGCGCTTATGTCCAGATTAGAATCATCCACATCCCGTCCAAAAAGATCAGCGCTTGAGATGGATGAAGAACCCTGTATGAAAGCAATAGATGATATATTGATATGCAAGGGGGGAAGGCAAGTTTGCAGAATATTCAAAAGATTATTAACACACAAACATAAGCCCAAAAAAGTCATTCCAGTTCTGAAACACAAAATTCCATAAATGGGAGAGAAGCTTAAATTGAGACAACAGTACATGATGGTGTGATGATAAAGTAATACACACCGCAAACTTCTGAAGGGACAGTTGAGCCTCTTTCTCTTCCCTGCTTTGATTGCCAAAAAATTGTGATGACGAAATTGCCTTTGCATTGGAGAATTTTTTCCTTGCCTCATCACTCTCTTGTATCTGAAAGGTTTGCGCCCAGAGTCAGAATAGATAATAGTATAGCAAGAATCCACCAATAGAAAACCAATTTCAGCACAATAACCACATTATGTACAAGCTACTTGCACCGACAGTTTCAAACATCATCATAGGAATTGATACAACCAATCTAAAAAAGTCCAACATAATCAATAAGAGAAAAATATTGAACTTCATTACTTACTGCATGTTATGTACACAAGCAACATAAAGATGCATTCATCTTGATGTAAAGACAAGATTATTTAAAACAAAACAATTGAAAACAGGTAGATGTGCCACACGCATGAAAAGAATACAGAAACCATTTGTAACAATAAGAACATGTTCGTAAATGTTTGCAGAGAGCTAAGTTCCTTTGGAAATGTCAGAACTTTATGTACAAATTTCAAACTAGATAACAATAGTTCATAGAGAGGAAAAGTGCCCTATGCCAGGAAAGAGCATAGAACAAAAGGACAGTGAGGTGACATGAAACTCAACATGAGAAGCAACAAGATGTGCATACAGTAACTCTAACAGAATTGAAACCCAAAACTTTTCTACAATAATCTCAAAATTGAATCAATGCATCATTTCACATACAAACATAGCACCAACATTAGTGTGCATCATTTACCTGAGACTTTGAGGCAGCTGTGCTTGTTTTTCTCTGAAACCCGTTATCCATTCCATACTCCTGAAAGAAGTTTGATGATTTTGGTGGCGCTACATGGCCAGTCGTATGAGCTCCTCCAGTCCTTGAATAAGCTGAGGGCTCACTCTCCACATATTCAAATCTTGAATGCGAGGACAGACCTCCACCACTCTTTGCGGCTGATGTAGTTAATGCTGGCAAGGCTGGTTTTGGCTCTTCAGGTTTCTGGTCATACAAGCTTTCATTTGGCTGCCATACAAAATGGAAAATGGCAAAGGTGAGTCCTTAATTACTGCAACATACTGGTTAAAGCGGCCTAAATTGAGAAACAAGGAAAGCTTCTTTGATCTGCTGTATTACCTTTGTAGTGAGCTTTCGTACACCAAGTCCACCAGTCTTGCCTCCAACCTTCTTTGCACCAATGGGTTTCTTTACAGAAGTGGCAAAGGTGGGGTACGTAGGGGCTTTCGGTGATTGGGTCGGCGCTTTTGGTGAGTTAGTGACATCAGGTTCCTGCTTCCCATTGGCATTCTCTTCTAGTGCGTCCGAGAACTTGAATTCAGGGAAATCATTGGAATGATTCAGTGGTTGAGACGCTGTAACAGGTGATGGCGGCAGGCCGTTATCGGCAGTCGAACTCTTAGCAACTTCCTTCTGCAGTATCTGCCTGTACAATTCAGCAGCTCTTGATGTATACTTTGCCTCGACTTTGCCACCATCCGTCCAGCCATGCTGTTTGAAGAATGCATGAGCACGATTGTTGCCTCCAAACGCCATCATCTTTAGTTGATCAGGAGTCCATGAATCTAGGTTTGTTGATCTACAAGAGGAAGATAAAAGACAGAGTTAGCGTAAGACTGAAAATAATTTGACATTGCTGCAATCCAATCTCTTTATTAGGTAGGTAGGTAGGTAGGTATCAAAAACAAACTTCAGTTATTGGTCAATATGCAAAATCTTATGGATAAAAAAAGATGTATTTACTGCAAATGCACTCTTGGCAATGGTGGCTGACAGTAGCCCAAATGTATTTACTGCAAATGCACTCTTGGCAATGGTGGCTGACAGTAGCCCAAAGTCTCCCATTGTGTAAGAAAGCCAAGTAATATGTAATCGTGCATTGATTTCCATGGCCCAAGAAATGAGATCTCCATCAGTGTTCCGGCTAGTTGTAATAGAGATCCTTGTTTTTTTCGAATTGACTGGCTTGTGTTGGTCGCTAGATTCAAACGCATAAATAAAGTAGTGAGCTTTAGCTGGTAGGGTGATCTAGCCATCTAGGAATGTTTCCGGGCTGAAAGGACGGGTAGTTTTAGCTCCTGAAGCAAGCAGAGAAGCATTGAAACTGCAGAGCGGCAATTTATTGGGAGCCACGGGCGGCGCGGTAGATCTGGCAAAGCATCAAGATCTGAAGCAGAAGAAGGAAGGGGAGGGCGGTGGTGGTGGTGGTGGTGGTGGTGGTGGTGGTACCTGACGAAGGTGATGTGGACGCCAAGGCTGCGGTGGACGGCGGAGCAGTCGAGGCAGAGGAAGATGCCGTAGGTGACGGAGGCCCAGGTGGGGTTCTTGGCGCTGCAGTCGAAGCACATCTAGAGAAAGCAGAAGCAGAGGAGATGAGACGAGACGAGAGATCTGAGGAGAGGGGGCGGAGATCTGGGAGGGACGAGGCAGGGGCACCTTGTTCTCCGGCTTGGCCTTGAGGCGGCGGAAGACGGCGTTCTTGTCGTCGAAGGCCATGGCTGGCGCCTCTGCGCGCGGTGCTGTGCGGAGGGAGATCTGGGCTCAGGGGACGCGAGAGCGAGAGCGAGAGCGAGATGGCGATGGCGTGAGGTGGGTGGAGGAGGAGGAGGGGTATATAGCAAGCGAGGTAGAGGAGGAGGCAGGGTGGTGGTGGTGGTTCGCTGGTTTCCGTTGTGGAGGCGGAGGCGGAGGCGACGGTGCGAGGGAGGGAACAGCGTGGACTCTCGCGACCAACCCAAGTTAAAGTTAACCCTGCTGGTGTGGTGGTGGTCGTCGTCGTCTCTCTCTCTCCTCTGCTTCCACGTTTCTTCCTTTTTACCATTTACCATGTTTTTTTTTCACTCTTGTTTACACCTGCCGTTTTTAAACGCTCGCCCCATCTTTGGCACGAGCAAAAATTTAACGAGGTGAGAAATAAATCCTCCCGTGCTGTTTTCTAGCCCTTTCTCCATGTGTTTTTTTGTCTATCTTTTCCCCACGTAGACGTCTTTTATTAATAGATTACCTAACAATACTAACTAGTAAAATACCCGTGCTCTGCCACGGACCATAAAGGGATGAAAGGAAAACATAATTCGTAGACAAAAATATATGAATTGTGAACCAAAAAATACAATGATTTACTAATAAGCATCAATGGTCAGTTATGCTTTAAAATGAAACATGATCCAAAAACAAAGAATGTAAAGATTTCTATTAGAAGGAAATAAAAATCTTCACACACCAGGTCATTCAAAAATTATTCGCTAAAAAGAGGTCATTCAAAAACTGATTGAAGTAAAAGTTAATTTGTAGCCATAGACTTTAATGCACATTATATTTTCATTTAATTGTAAATAGTAAAATGCACATGTGTTGCAACGAGACTATAAAGAAAAAATAAATCAAAATAATATATTAAATTATAAAGGATAATTTATATGGCAAGGCCGACGTATATATTGTGCAATTTTTTCATTGTTATCATGGACAAAAGTTCAAAAGGAAAAATAGTAATTATAACACGATTTCAATGTTACTTTGTCCGTCTCTCTCAATCCCCACTCCCTCATGTATCTCTCTCCCACTCCACGCCTCTCTCCTCATCTCCAATTGCCCCTTCCTCATCGATCTCTCTCCCTCTCCACGCCTCTCTCCTCATCTCCAATCGCCCCTTCCTCCCTCATCGATCTCTCTCCCTCACGTCTCTCTTGTCCGTCTCTCTCAATCCCCTGCTCCCTCACGTATCTCTCTCCCTCCCCATGCCTCTCTCTCCTCATCTCCAATCACCCCTTCCTCCCTCATCGATCTCTCCCTCACGTCTCTTTCCCTCCCCACGCGTCTCCCTCATCTCCAGCCGCCCATCCCTCTACCTCATTCAGCGCCACAAACAGAAGGAATGAAGCCACAAACAGATGGAATGAAATTAGGGTCTTAGGCCATGCTTATAGGGTTAGGGGTATGCGAGGATTTTTATTTTGGACATACGGGGAATTTTATTTCTCCTGCTGAACGTACATAAATCCATTTTTTTTCCTTGAAGGACGATCAGGTCAATTCATTTATGTCGTGGGTGTACACACGTGTTTTCCAATATGTAGAATAGAGAAGTAAATATAAAGCTAACGAAAGTTCTCAAGCAAGGAAAAAACAAAAGATTCAGAGAACACAAAAATATTAATTTATAGTGAAGTTTTCTAACATAAAGATGTCATTTTCAGCATTGCAAAAAGGAAAATCCTGCAAAAGGAGTATCCAAGATGACCGAAAAATGTGATTAATTGCTTTCCATTGGAGTTTGCATCCAATTCATCCAACGGCCATTGGCAACGCCTGGCTTGATCGCCCCACATCCTTGTAGAAGTGCCTTCTTGAGTTGTACATATGTCCGAATGTTATTCTACGGTCATCCTATACATGGTATACACAACCACTATTTCCCTTCGCTTCCCAAACCAGCATGCAAAGATCGATATCTATTGTAGTCACTTGACAATGATCTCGCCACCACTCACCGAATAAAGACAAAGACAACCGAGAAAAGCAAGTCTTACGCATGTCTAAACCGTAGCCTTCGGTGGAGATAAATCAACTATGTCGCCCAAGACAACATACCGAAGCTAATCGAGACAAAATCATAAACACAAGCAATTAAAACCATTATCATGCCAGATTCGGGAAAAAGATATTGAAAACCAAAAATTATGCCACTTTATTGCTAACATGTAAAGTGAGTAATCTCTGAGTGTAACATCTAATTAGCTAACAATACTACGCATCCTTTTATCATTTTGGGAATAAATCTTAATTGTCACCATACCCTCATCGGTTATGAAAAGTAAGCAAGCTCCAATATTCAAACAATAAAATCAGCATTATTTCATCGACACAAATAGCTAGCGAAAGTGCGAGTAGTTAATTGAAAGGGCCATTGCGAAGCGGTGAAAAAGACCATTGCATATCTTTGAGCTGCCCAAAAGCAAATGAAAATGACATGCGTTAATTTAAAACACCGTTGATAATTTAAAATTTATCCCCAAAGCGGCTAATGCAGCAATCAAACATGGGAGTTTGATCTACACAAGCAAACCAATGACAATCGACTTCACGTAATCCTCTTTAGACACGAGAGTTTAAATTTTCTTTTATATTCGCCTTCCCAAACCTCAACCCTCTCTTCTTTATAGCAGCGACAAGGTCTTACATACACCTAACAACACGATCAATTTGCACACATTAGAATTAATAATACATCATTCGGGCAAAAACCCATTATCATGCCAAGATTTGGTCAAAAATACATTGAAAACCAAAAAATATGCCGCTTTATTGCTAACATGTAAAGTGAGTAATCTACAAGTGTAACGACTAATCACTAACAATATACGCATCCTTTTTATTTCGGGAACAATCTTAATAGTCACTATACCCCATCAGTTATGAAAAGTAAGCAAGCTCTAATATTAAAACAATAAAATTAGCATTTTTATATTACGCCTTCCCAAGCCTTGACCCTCTCTTCTTTATAGCAATGACAAGGTCCTACATACAACTAACAACACGGTCAATTTGCACACATTAGAATTAGTAATACATCATTCGGGCAGTGTCAAGCTTGTAACTTTGAAGGTGGGGAACGAAGAGACCTCAGCTGTAGTGATTGCTCTAGAAATAATGAGATTTAACTTACTGCTAATATAGCAATTGAACAAGACTAAAGAATAAATCTGCAGATTTAATAGTAGATCTAGGAGTAAATGAAATCCCATGGACAATGAAAATACGCAGATCTTACAAAGTTATCAATCACAATTCCATCTCAAATAATATAGTAAGAAGGAAATGATATCACGCATGTGCAGCTCATTTGCACATGGAACTTCAACAAATAAGATCAAGTTCTTGGTATATTCAATCTGGAAAGAAATCAAAATTCAAAGTATTTTCAGACATATAGATCAATGGCTAGATCTCATCCAAGGTTATGTGTTTCTAAAGGCACAATTTTCACAAGAAATCAAAGCAGACACTTTTTTCATACGCCACATAGAACAACCTTAGAGGAAGGTCCACTAGAATGCGCCTCTTCTATAATCTGTGAAGACATTTTCAAGATCCACAGTCCAAAATATTATCCCAAAAGATCTTTCTTGAAAAATAGAATCGTAACAATTTCTATCGGGGACCAAGGAAAATAAAACTCTAATGGTACCGTGAAAATAAAATAAAAGCAAGAGATTGAGGACACCATAAAAATTTGAAAAAGTGCGAATGCCCAAGTATTATACTTCAACAATTAAAACAACTTTTCTTCCATAACCTACATATAAAAGGATCAAGAAGATTGGTGATGGTCTAAATCAATCTATCTATAATCTTGAAAAGAAGAAAAAATAGTAGGATGGAACAAATAAACACGAGAGCATAGAGGGTTCGGACTTGATGCAACTAATTCCATACATTGGGGAATCTGGCAGTACAAAACAAATGTGTAATGTGTTCTATTTCTACTAAAGAAATATGCAAATCCCTTGTCCCTTCTAATTAACACAAGATTTCTTAGATTTATTTTGTAGTATAGAATATAGATAATTCATATACAATGTGTACAAATATTGAAATATTGGTCATAAAAACAACTAAACAAGGATCCAAGCTTCTGGAATATTCAAAGCAAGCATGCAATCATCCATAAGAAATTATAGAGGAAAGTGTAATTTGTACCAGAAATATCACTACATTAGGGACTCATTCCCATCATCTTCATAAGCGCATTAACTTCAACAGATGGAACACGGAAAGAGAATTTACCATGTGATCAAAGCATTGGATGCATGGGGGCCAAGCATGGCATATATGCAAATATGCAATCAGTAGCAAATTTAAAGATACCGCACATTA
This sequence comes from Raddia guianensis, assembly GCA_036346415.1. Taxonomy (NCBI): domain Eukaryota; kingdom Viridiplantae; phylum Streptophyta; class Magnoliopsida; order Poales; family Poaceae; genus Raddia; species Raddia guianensis. Next base: position 59,528,653 of record CM070536.1, read on the forward strand.
GTTGAAACTCCATCTTCACGATTTATGCGAAATACTCTTTGACCATGAAATGATAGAGTTGCCACTATTTCACGAAAGTTAAGGATGTCACTAAAAACCTAATTAGGGGTTCTCGGTGCCTAGGGTTTGATCATGAGACAAATCTTACAATGATCTTTGGGGCCTAGGAGGAGAGAAAGGAGCTTAGGCTACCCGCAGCGGTGGGCGACATGTTCGAGCTCGAGGGACAACGGTGGTCACCGGCGTGGCAAGTCCTTGTTGACGCCGCCGCCTTGAGAGAGAAGAAGGCGACGGCGTGGCCACTGCAGAGAAGGAGAAGGCGGCGGCTCTCGGCCACCACAGCGAGGAGAAGGCGGCGGCGCCTTCAACCGTGCTCAAGGAATAAGGCGGCGCCTCGGCCGCCACAAAGCGAAGGAGAAGGAAGGGGCAGCACCTCAACCGTGCTCAAGAAAGAAGGGCGACGCGTCCATTGGACAAAGAGGGCGAGCTTTCGGGCGGATGACGACGGGGCATCGGCTGAAGTCACGCTAGATAGAGGACGATGGGGTGGCGCGCCGCTCATGGGTTGCTAGGTGGAGACGGCAACGATGTCCTCGGTTGAGGCGGAGGAGGTCCCCGCGGAGTGGAGGTTGCGTTGGGAGGGTGGCGGCGGCGACGGCCGGGGAGGATAGAGGAGGCGGTGGCGGCCGCAGGGAGTCGACAGTTCGGAGTGGGTGAGAGAGACGGAGATGCGGCGGCGATGCGGGTGAGGGGGGGCGAGGCAGCGGCGGGTGAGGGAGAGCAAGGGGCGAGGCGCTGGCGAGGAAGAGGGAGAGGAGGAGGCAGCGTGGTTTAGGGAAAGGGAGGGAGGCGGTGCGGGTGAGGCCATGAGGCGGGGGGGGCGGCGGCGTGTGAGGAAGAGGAAGGGAACGGCGGCGGGTGAGGGAGAGGCTCGCCGGATCCGATGGCGGTGGCTCTCGGTCGTCGGATTCGATGGCGCGACGCCGAGAATCCGGATCCGGTGGCGGCGGCGCCGAAGAAGCCGGAACCGCGGCGGCGGCGGTCGAGGAAGTCGTATCCGGCGGCGGCGGCGGTCGGGAAGACAGATCTGGTGGTGGTGGCGGTCGGGGAAGACAGATCGTGGTGGTGGCGGTCGGGAAGACAGAGCAATGGCGAAGCGGTCGAAGCAGGACTTCGGTGGAGGCGGCGGGCGCATGCTGGGAGAGAGAGAGAGAGGCGCTTACCTGGCGGCGCGGGCGAGAGGGGGCGGCGGGAGAGAGGAGGGGCGGCGGTTTGGGTCAGGGACGAGGGAAGGGGAGGTTTTGCGGGGGTAAATGAGGACGGGGAGTGACGATCCGCAATCAAAGGACGGGGAGTCGCGATCCGCAATCCCAGGAACAAAACGGATCGTCGTATTGGGCTAGCTGCAGATCGGACGGAGTAGAGCAGATTACAACACGTGAGATGGACGATCTGGATTGAAAGTTCAAACTACCACCACCACCACCACGACCATAAGGTGCTTTATAATAGTAGAGACATGCTATCTACTAGAGACTTTATTATAACATGTAAATATATGTTTTTTTATAAAAGCATGGCCATTATATTCCTTGATCAGGATGATAATTATATAGATTTGGAATTACAAAAATCAAACCTGATAATTATAAAAGCTCAATTATTATTATCCTAATAGTCTCCTTGGATATACAACATTAAACACAGCATCATTGGAGCACAGTGGCCCATTTAGGTTACTTTTAGGTATTTATTCATATACGTTATTCTTGTTCCATTTTGAATATCTCCACCTCAAAATCACCTCGTAGAGATTTTTTTTACTCTATGAACCATTCTCTTCAAGTTGTCCGACCTTTCTTGGAAGAATATCATGCCCCTCAAAACTGTCATCGCTGCCCCTACCTCCACATTGGTCGCTATCACCTTCTCAACTGAATGCATTGGTCGCTGCCACCTCCCAATCAATCGTCGCCTCCTCCAAATGCAACAATTCAACCGATGCTATCAAGAGCCACGCTATATTGGCTCGTTGCCACTTTTGCCATCCATGGCAGCGCCGTAGGCAGCCCTGGTGACGCTGAAGCCTCTGGACCTTCCAATTTTTCTTGAATATCTTTGGTTCATGGGTTTTGGTGATGATGACTTGTTAAATATAAAAAGTGACCCACTTAAAAGCACTAAGATGATGACTTGTTAAATATAAAAAGTGACCCACTTAAAAGCACTAAGGTTGAATTTATGGGTTTCAATCTTGCTGATATGGATTCAAACTAAGTGTTCAAGACTAAGAACCTTTTGCTAGTTATCTAGGCTTAGGAGATAAATCAAGCCTCTTGCTAGGACCTTTTCTTTCAAGTTTGCCATACTATTAGGGGGGTTTCATGTTATTACCTAGGTAGATAATGTTTGAATAATTAGCACTTTCAGGTTTATTCTTAATCAAGAGATATAACATGCACAACGTCTGAGAGATAGATAAAATAGGTTGAAGCCACAGAAGCACAACCTAGATACACATACAGAAAAACTACACGTATATCTTTCTGGTGTACTCGCGAAAGTGATGACTTACTAGACTTGGTCGTCCTCGCCGTACGGTACGAGTTGCGGCGAGGTTTGGTTCTGGTTCTCCGAATCTGACGCCGTGTTGGAGAAGGTGGTGCCGACGCAGATCGCGACGGCGTAGTGGAAGAAGTCCTCATGAAGCGAAGAAGGAAGCAGCGAGCGATCGCCGAAGCGCTTCCCAAAACCTGATTCGCCCTACCCGGCAGAGCTCGAGGCGATCGGTTCGAGAGACCTGCTCTCCCGAGCGGCGGTGCACGCGCGCCGCGACGGATGTGGAAGAACAAAGCGGCGCAGCAGAGAGAGGTGGCAAATCCTAGATCGATCTGATCTGATGCCTCTGGACGGCGCGGCGGCAGATTTATATAGCAAAACACGTGAGGCAAAGCGGATCGCGAAACGGGCCGCGACCGAGTCCAACACGATTTGTATATTCCATATCATCCCGCAAAATCCGGAGAGCAAAAGAAATAAAGCGCAAAAGGAGGTGCGTCTGCGCAAACACGAGGATCCGGTTTGGCGGACCATTCACGCAGTGCCGTGCACGCGCTGCCGCCCGAGCCCGCCACGCCCGCCAAAGCAAAGAGGCGAGCATGTGATTCTCTATTTCTCTCTCCCATCACATTCTCTAGTGGGAGGGAGCAAGCTCCACTATTTAAGCATGTCCTCCACTCCTCCCACTAGCAATATGGTACTAAAGAAATTTCACATGCCTCATGCATACATGGGCCTTTGAGATTTTTCAGGAATTATTTAGATATTAAATGGGCCAGACCCAACAATTCTAACAATCCCCCACCAGATCTCAAAGTCCCATCAAGTTTGCCTGTTCCCAAAACTGTTTATATACCAGTGTTTCGATGGCAATGGACTATGCCTTGAATTGCACCTAGACATTTAAGCTACACTTCTTCACAACTTGGACAATGGACTACGCCTTGAATTGCACCTAGACATTTAAGCTACACTTCTTCACAACTTGGACAATGGACTACGCCTTGAATTGCAAGTTTTGTGTGAACAAGTTTCACTCAAAGCCAACTGATACTTGGCTGCCAATAGGCTACCCCGCGGGTGGAGCATATAAGTCGTACTCCATGGTCTCTTCATGAGCTTACTAGAGATTACCCAAGTCTCATAGACTGCGACTTCCAACAATGAGCTCATATAGGTGTGTTCTTTCAAGATGCTCAGAGGATGACATCTTCGCTAATTAAAGCCAGAGAACAACATTAAGGCAAATGCCAACCCGCCATACAGATTTCGAGAGTATTGCATCTCACATGGAATGGGTTAGGTTATACTCTCATCCAGCTAACCAATAGCTTGTTTTCCCCAGGACCTAATTCACGGAATCTCCGATCATATAGGCTGGGTTATCGCTATGGTGTAACTCACGTGGGTCTCATACCCAGTTCCCTCGATGCATTGTCTATCACACACCGTGATAAACCCTTTCAATGTTTTTGGAATGAAATCATGGCTCCTTCTCATGATGAAATGTTTGCCGCTTTGAAACATTAGGACGAATGGATCAGAGATCTTTACAAAATATAAACTAAACATGAGCAGCAAGTTAGAAGGGAACAAGCAATTGCTGACTCTGAACTTCATGACATAGGTTCCACATCTAGCAATTGCATCAAAACTTTCATGCTTGTGATATTGGTGATAACCCTCAACCTAGCTGGCATGAGCAAGCTTTGTCGTCATCAGTCTATCAGTAAGAAGAAGACTCACTAAGCAATCCCCTCCCATGGACAGTGTTTCTAATAAGCCAAAGTCAAAGATGTCCAAGTTGACTAAAGCATTAAAGAGGATTTTCTCAAAGATACATTAATTTCTTCTTGGATTTTGATGCCAAAGGGAGAGAAGAGGTAGAAGCAGAAGATGAAGAGTAGTTTCTTTCTATAGTTTTGAAGTATGTCTTTTCTATTGTTCATTTGGATGTTACTCTTTTATCTTTTGGATGTTCTTTCGGTAACTTTGTTTGCACTGTGTCATCATTTAATATTGTTACATTTAGGGGGAACTATTTAAAAGTTATTTTAAGATTAGCCTTGTATGCAATGAAATATCTTGTTGCTTGAAGTTAGCTGTTGAGACCCATGTGGAGGGTACCTCGGTTGGATGATAAATATATGTGACAAGATGAAATTTTAAGTGTTTTGAAGAATGTTAAATGGTGCATTTGTGAAAATTATCGTGGAATTGGAACCGGACCATTGTGCTGAGCTTGGGCTAGGTAATAGTTTTGATCGGATGTGGTCCGGTGGAATTTGTTAAGTTGACATGTGGTGTGTTAGGGCTTCCTAATTGTGATGGCACAAAGAGATTACGATGTTGAAAATTTTGTGATTGACTAACCTTGCAGGTGAGGTAAGTTGTGTTGGTTTCATGTGTGTTCACCTCAGTGATGCAGGTATCGGCGGGTACGTGGCTGATGCTTCGCGGGGACAACTGGAGGCTGGTGCGTCTGAAGGCGTGCAGGCGACCGGGTTCGATGACTTGGCGGTCACATGAGGTGGTGTACTCGAGAAGCTTAGCCATGGTAAGGAATCCGAGACAACTGGAGGCTGCGGCGTTGGTAACCTGGTGGCAAAGCTGGTTCTGACCGGTGGACCCAGGCGAGGGCTGGCAACCGAGGAAGCTGCGAAGATATTTCTGTAAGGAATATGTGGAGAATATTCCTCTGCGGTAGTGTGTTGTTAGTGTGTGAGTTTTACACCACTCATCCTCAAATGAACGGTGGAGGTGGGCTCTAGGGTCTAGGGCATCTCACTCTTGGGCTATAAATAGAGGGGAAGGGGAACACCTCCTCCTCATCCCCTTAGAGCTGAAAATTTCAGAAATAGAGAGGGTGAGCTAGGTGTGTTTTGGTTGCACTTAGAGTGCTTGTGACCACATGGAGTGTGGTTTGAAATCCTCAATTTCTATGCAATGAAATCTTTCTTTTCCATGAGTACCTTGCATTGATTTGCTCCTAATTTTACTTATTTTTGTTTTCCCTTTTTGTTGGTGATTGATAAGCGGCCCATCCCGAGACAGGCCTTGGGCCGATTCCGTACCGGCCCACCGCACGTAACAGAAGGTCCAAAAGGCCCTCCTGGCCATACTAAAGGAAGCGTCTAGCCCGCCAGGGTCTCACCCGGGCTTGACCAGGTCAACCGCGCCTCCCTGGGCCCCAGCCAGGAGCGTGGCGCCGGGAGAGGGTCCCGCGGGTAGTCCGCCTGTCCGTGGGCAGGTGGCGACAACTGTCATGTCCTACCGCACTTTCCCCGGCCTTGACCGGAAAGAACTGTGTCTCCCCGGGGATCCGCAGCTCGGGGAGGGACACGCGGGCAGCTCGCCTTGTCATTTGCTCCCCTGGGCAGGCGGCAGCGGTTGTTACGCTACCCGACGCCCCCAACGGGTGGCGCGAGGCTGGCTCTGTCCAGTCAATGCTATATTGGGGATAAAGGGAAAGTGCTTTCTCACTAAAGAAGGTTTCTTCCCCGTATAAGCACTCCCGGACGAACACGTGTCCAAGATTACTAACGACGGTTTCTCCTGCAGCTCGCACCGACAGAGCCCGGAATGAGATAAGGGCACCGCCACTAAAGCAGAGACGGGCGCGGGGCCCGCCGTATCAGCTCCAGGCGACCCGCCTCGCCTATAAAAGGAGGATCCCTGGACGTTCGAGGGGATCGGCCTGGGGGAATAGCTACACACACAGCGCACGCATTCGAAGCTTCCTTAGCGGTAGCCATAGTCCTTAGCCACCAGAGTGTCCAAAACTCCCCTGTAAGCTCGGGATCGGTGCCCTCAAGCCCGGTCTCGGCACCTCTTGTACTGGTTCCCACCGTATAATCAACAAGGCTTGAGTAAAGCTATTACCCAGCAGTGGGGGCTCGAACCAGGGTAAATCGTTTGTGTCTTCACGGTTTGTATTGCTTTCTTTCTCTCCCATCTTTCTTCCTCACCGTACGACGGATCTGTGTCCGAATCGCCAAGTCGCACCAGGCCCTATCCGGGAAGACCGCGTGGCCTGAGCCCCCGTAGGCTCGGCCGCCGCCCTAGGCTGCTGAGAAGGGTGGTCGTTGGGTCTCACTCCAACTACAATTTCGTCTGCCGGTCCGTGGACCCACTGCCCTTCAGGGGCGCGTTTCCTAGACACCGACACTTTTGGAGCTCTTATTTTGAGAAGAACTTGGATGATTTCTTGCTAGTTATTGGTGGTATATGATGCCTTGAGTTTGCTAATATGATTTGATACACACTTTGCAACCATATGAGAGGGAAGAGATCAAGTTCTTGACTTGTTGCTAATCTGTCCAGAAACTTTCATCCGCAGCAGTCAGTAAAATATTTTTAGAAAAATCATTTTGCATGATTCCAGTTGAAAAATATAAGTGACTCATATACCCATTTGTGATAAAAAAATTTGAAGTCCACTGGTTTCTCTATTTGGAAGCTATGAGGTGAAAACCAAGCCCCAAACTTTCTGCTCAAAGTTATTGACAGCTCGTGGTGTTTGATTTTTCATATTTTCTGTGTAAGGTGTCTTGAGAATATTTTTGGTGGAGTGCTTCACGACTCATGGTTTCATAGGTAGAAAAATTTTCATAATTTTTGGAGCAACAGAAAGCCACCATCTCTCTGCTACAAGTGAGAACAAATTCTAAAGAATTTGCTTTTACTTTTCTGAAAGTGGCTTTGATCATTTGGTTTGGTTTTCTTTCCTAAAGCAAGATTTAAATTGATTTGTCTCTTTTGAACACTTGATAACCAGGATTGTGAATGAAAAAATTCTCATATATTTCATGACTCTTAGTCATGCATGCTACAGGTACACAAAATTATCAAGTTGTTCGGGTTTTGGTGAAAACGGTAGCGTCGAAAATTTGTGGCGTCTATTCACCCCCCTCTAGCCGCCTAGCTCGGGTCTTCATTAGCTTTGTTGTTATAGAAAAGAATGTTGCCAAAGCATCTAGGCTCCCCATTTTTTCTTGAATATCTTTGGTTTAGGGGTTTTGTGATGATGACTTGTTAAAGATCAAAAGTGACCCACTTAAGAGCACTAAGGCTCAATTTATGGATTTCAAACTTAGTGGTGTGACAAAAAGTTGTGTTCAAAACTAAGGACCTTTTACTAGTTATCTAGGCTTGAGAGATGTATCAAGCCTCTAGGTAGGACCTTTTTCTTTCAAGTTGTCGTACTATTAAGGAGGGGTTTCATGGTATTACCTAGGTGGATAATATCCTCTCTATCTCACAAATAGGTTGGAGCAACATTGTCTTGGGTATCTAATCCTTCTTTGACAAAACAAAATCCTTACAGAGAAATTCTAGTTTTCGTCGAACATAGTTTCCACTTCTCTCTATTTTTAGTCCGATGTCCTCCAGATAAAAACCCGTTCACGCCGGACAATCCAATGTAAACGTTTCTTTTCAGTGTATTACTTATGTTATTATCTAGTGTGTTTTCGGTTCATGCTGGACAGTCTGTTGTAAAATAATCTCTAAGAGTGCAGCACACAGTCAAAGTGTCATTTGCATCGGAAGGTCCAGCGTGTGAAGAATTTTCACTGCAGCCTTGTCCGTCATAAATTAAAATCTCACTGCGGACCTGATTATCTTTTGAAAATTTATCCATTGTAAAAGTAAACTTGTCGGTGCTTTTAGAAGGTTCTTTGTCCTATTTTTCAATGGCTATAAGTGGTCTCAAACCCGTGAAAACCCTCTTCATCCGTGAGTTTTAGCACCTGAACATCATTCATACCCATATAAACCTAAACTAAAGCATATGACTTCAAGTTTCTTATATTCACAAAAAGGTCCAACTTTATTGCTCCAATATCGTTCTTGTGAGAATGAGCGTATGATCTAAGTGGTGATGCTATGAAGTTTATTACTTTTGGGTAAAACGACTTGGTGGTGTGATCTTGAGGAGCTTGTCCATGGCGTGTGTGGAAACCCTCAAGATAGTGTTGTGACAGGCTTAGAGCTTGCCTACCGGAGTGATGAAAAGCTATCATAAGTGAACAAAGGTTGTAGGCTCGAGCGGGAGCCAGCCCTTTGGTGAAGGGCTTGCCTCAACATGGAGCTGGAAAAGGACTTCGAATCTCAATCAAACAACCCCTGTGTTCCTTCCTTTTAACTTTTTGCAATTACTTTTAGTTCTTGCTCGTTGGTGTCTATTTCCGTTGTTGTAGTTTTGTTTTAAATTGTTTAGAATAGGACTTGTTAGTTAGTTTGGGTCATTGATCTGTTAAAATCAAGACTCGCATTGAAATTTTTTAAAAGTTGTCTATTCACTCCCCCTCTATGCCAATTAGATCCTTTCAGACGCGCTGCCGCCTCACCCTGATCATGGTCCACCTCACTCTGGTGATGCGTCACCACTACGGGCTTTGTGTATATGCTGATTGGACCGCCATGTGACACTCCACGGTGCCAAAACCTCCCATGTTGTTTTCGAGCCCTTTCTCCGTGTGTTTTTTTTTTGTCTATTTTTTCTCCATGTGAACGACATCTTTTATTAATAGACTACCTAACAATACCACAGTGCTACCAACTAGAGATTTTATTATGTCATGTAAATATATGTTTTTTAGAAAAACATGACTATTATATTACTTGATCAGGGCGATAGTTATATAGATTTGGAATTACATAAACACACCGCAACCATTTGAAGATTGTCAAGCTAGATCCTAATTGTCCTAATCGCCTCCTTGGATACGGCATCAAACGTAGCATAAGTGAAGCGCAATGGCCCATTCAGGTAAATTTTAGGTATTTATTTATGTATGTTCTTCTTGTTCTCCTTTTGAATATCTCCACCTCGAAATCTCTCCGTACAATTTTTTTTACGCTATGAACCATTCCCTTCAAATTGTCCGGCCTTTCTTGGAAGAATATCATGCCCCTCTAAACTTTTGTCGTTGCCCCCACCTTCACATTGGTCGCTACCACCTTTCAGTGGAATGCATTGGTCACTACCACCTCCCAGTCATCCATTGCATCGTATTGCATCGTGACAATTCGACAGCATCAACCAATGCTATCGAGGACCATGCTGCGCTGGCATTGATATCATCTACCGTTACGGCAGTGCCGTTACAGGCACTGACACGTGGACTCCCCGGCATTACCGTAACGGTAGAGGATCCAGTCCAGCTGCGCTGCTCGTTACCGCTTTTACCCTCCATGGTTGTGCCATAGGCAGCCCTGGTGATGCGCCACCGCCTAACCCTGACATTTCACAAATGGTTAAGAGCTAAAATGTCACGATAAAACAGAGCTCCCTCCCAAATGTTAGTATATGTTTTATCATGACATTTCACATCACCTGTCCGTATAAATTTAGCTTTCTTGCTCACCACCCAGAAGACATATATGGAGAGAAATAAATAGATAACATGGGAGTAGATAAAATCAAAAGATTGGATATGGTTTGAAACCTTTCCAAACTACAACTACACTAAATTAAGAAATGAGATATATTTGCAAGGATTATTTAATGTTCAAATAATCTAGGTGTCGTATTGTTAAGGGCAACGCCAGGGATCGGACGTCCTGACCGTCCGGACCAATGACGTCAGCATGACGTCATCGTTGAAACTTGGCAAATACCTACTGAAACTTGAAAAATAACGGCGAGAAACCCGATGAAACACGGCAACTGACGGCATTTAAACTTGAAAGTTAAGAAAGTTTCTCGAGATTAAGAACCAAGTTTCAGTAGTACAAATTCAAGTTTCGGTAGGCAAAATCAAAGTTTCAATGGTCAAAACTTAAGTTTCAGCACAAAAAAACGAAGTTTTCGAAAATCGTGAAACCCGTGTTTCAGGTAAACGACAATGAAACACGAGGTTTCGTAAAGCGTCTCGAGAGTAAGACCCAAGTTTCAATAGTGCAAAGTTCAAGTTTCGATAGGCAAAGATCCAAGTTTCAGTAGTAGAAAAGGTAAATTTTCACAGGGCGTATCCCCCAGAGTTCCAGACCGATTAAAGAGAAGGTTTCATATGTGCAACTGCAAGTTTCGAGCACACAAATCGTAGGTTTCCAGAGACAAACCTCAGGTTTCGAGTCTGAAATGGGATGGGTCTCCTTCTGGCCTCCTTCTTCCACAGATCCGGCGAGACCCTGCCCCTTGCTCGCCGGATCCGACGGCGCAACGGCGAGCTTGACAACCCCCGTGCTCCCTCATCGTCTTGGTCGCCGCCCCCTCCAGATCTGGCGACGGCCCTTGGAGCACGACAAGGGGGAGCTCCCCCCACGTGAGCGCGGGCGTGAGGAGGATGGGGCGGCACCGGCCGTCGCGCGAGGGAGGAGGTGGGGCGGCACCGATGACGGCGGAGGGAAGGCGCGCAAGGCGTGGGAGGAGGCGCGGCGCTGGACGATGGCGAGGCACGGGAAGAGGCGGTGGAGGGGATGCGACGGCGAGGAGGCACGGGAGGACAGTGCAACGGCGAGGAAGGCGCGGGAGGAAGAGAAGCGAAGCGAAGCGAAAGCAGCGAGCGAGGAGGAAGAGCACGAGGGAGCGAGCGCGAGCGAGTGAGGAGTCCGGACGGGCCGGACCTCCGGACTCAAGTGTTTCCGTATTGTTAACACTATGCTATATTCTTTTGAAAAAGGATAAAAGATTCATTTGTATCGAAATAGTTAGTCGCATGAATTGGTGACATTCATGGCATCTAGGAGCACCTAAACAGTGCAACACTTTGCCCAAATTGGCCAATTCCAATTATCCGGTCTTACAAAACTAAACTGCCTGGATAATGCATCTCACATCATGCCTACACCAGTTGGTTGCTATTCAGCAGTTTGACATTCACAAATTAAGCAGGCTCTACATTCTTGCAACAAACTACAAGATAATTCACGTCCAAGCCTACTTGTTCAATTCTTTGTTAGGTGGCTAGAGATCTTCACAGCACTCATGATGGTTCTCAAACATCTCCAGGAGCCTGCTTCTGCAAGGTTGTCCTCATAAAATCTGAGATTCGCGAGGATGCAGCAAGGCCCCTCTCTACACAGTTGAAATAATCGTCCTCTGAATGGATGCACACAAAGAAGAAAAAAAAGGAAATAAGAATCGGATGGCAAATCATGCTTCTCTGATAATGAGTAAAAAAGAACGTACTGATCTGGGGCACATGATAGAACCGTACCAGACATCACTCCATGGGTGATTGAAGTTATCAATCCTTGTTCAGAATTTTCAGCATTCTGATTCGATTCTTTTAAATCAACTGATTTGCGTGAATTGGGAAACACCAAATGAGCAAATGATTTCAATTCCTGCAGGTTGTGAAAAAATCAATTATTATTTCCTGGAAAAGTTTACTTTCATTTTGAAGAACTGTTCAAGACTAAACAATTGGCATTACATTTCAGATGCTGATACTAGTCAACTACACTCAGCCAGAAATTTAATCTTGAATCACTTAGGTACTTGGAAGAACTCCAAAGACCATCAAAAGATATAAATTCACGCGGTTTAAACAAAAAGTCACAACTGAGAGTTGGCCCAAGCTTGCCAGTGACTACGGGACTTCATAAACCAATGATTATTTTATATGAAAGAAATCAATAAGGTATCTTTCCTCATGCAGCCAAAAATAGCATATATTTGGTGTTCAGGAGTTTATATGGCACACTATAAGCCAGCAGTGGAAAAGGTGTTTTCTGCCTTTCTAGATGCGAAGTAATCAGATCGTGATTTGTGCTTTCATTTTCTATAGGGGAGTTCAGCGAGGATAACAATTCCTACCTTCTCTTCTGTCTTGCTAGTGTCCAAAATCACTGCACCATCCTCCAACACCCCACAGCCAATTGCAACTGCAGCAAATGAGTTCATGAACCAGAGTTCCAACAGAGAACAAACAGAATTATTGAACTTACCACTTACCCGAAAGATGTTTCAAAGGGATGCCAGCAAATACAAGGGCAGCACAGGAAGCATTAATTGCACATGGAAGAAGCTAGGCATTGTCAAGGAAGCACATAATTTAAAATTTATGAATCTTGCAATGCACAAACTACATTTCAATATTTACCGAGATAGGCTGTGCATAAAGCATGACAAAATAGGGGTGTGTGGAAAACATGTTGGTTGGAAGAGTATTCAATGGAAATTTGGATCTTCAATCAATTCTTGCACATATTTTCACACCCGAGTCCTGACACTGATCAATTCAATATAAGGCAATTCATAGCAAAACAAATGGCTTGCAATGCAGATGCTTAGACCTAAGAAAGAGATGCTGTGATTATCAATTAGCCTACCAGTTACAAAATAAAAGGAAAATTCAATACAGCAGCAATATACTAAGCGACTAGACCAAATATGCAACACCTGAACTCTTTCTTGTGAGAACAAGGTAGCAAATGCAATAATCGTAAAACAACCACAATAAATAACTACTAAATTAAGGTGAAAAGATACAGAACCATCATCACTCACAACCTGCAAAAGTAGGGTAACCAGGGACAAACACGATCCATAAGATAAAAGGCTCACGTACATAAGCAGCTTGCTGTGATGCACGTAAGGAAGTTGACAAGAAAATGCAAGTTTAAAAGCAGTAGGCAACCCTGTCTCATAACCGATTGCGGACAGGAAAATAAAATCCATGCAGAGCACATAGTTATTTCCTATCGTTAAGAGTAGCATGCAAGCACAAAATGAGTAACGGCCGTTAATGCACGCGAGACGAGCTGTTGCCGAAACTAGCGCCAAGGTTGTTAATCGGAGCCGGAGGTACCGTCTATGAGATTAAATCTCAATTTACTTCATTGCCTGGATAATTAGAAGTATACAGTCGCCCCCTTTATAGGGATAATGGACTCTAAGAAAAAAAAAATCCTAAGTGATCTTATCTCCTAAGCAACTGATCTTATCTAATCCAAAACTCATCTAGTCTAATCCCAACTAATCTCGTAATATTGTGCCGTGGGTCCTATTCACGTCGCTACAGTACCCATGTTTATGGGTTATCTAGGCCCAATAGGACCTATGCGTAACATTACTCACCTCATGCGAAACAACCTTATCCTCAAGGTTCAAGCCTGAGAAATCTCCATGTCGTAGACCGGTATGACAACTGCTAAGAATTGTACATCTACGTTGAAGATAGAACGCGCCACCATGAGCACAACGCAGCCACAATGGCCTTGCATGTTTGCGGTCCATCCACCGACAAGGACATAGATGGCGACGTTGCAGTTGTTGAGTGCATGCTCGGCATGAAGGAAGACGTGGCGCAACGTAGGACCGGATGATGTCGTGGCGCTTGGACCCTCAAAGAGGCTAGTTTGAGAGGAGTCTAGAACTATAAATAGAAAGAATGTTAAAATGCACATGATCCAAATAAGGAGAGGAAGCGGAGATCTTGAATCGAGAAAGTTCTATCAAAAAATGAATCTGCTTTCTGATGGCCATTTCGGTCTGTTGTGGGACCACGGCTTGCAAAGATAACATGGGTGTTTTGTATTGTATCGAACCTCCCCACATAGTAGCAATCCAACTAAAGATTTTGATTCCAGTGGGCACAGCTATGATCATGGTAGCTGCGGTGAAGTAGGCACACGTATCAACGTCTAAGCCCACAGTTACATATGATGAGCCCAAACTAGAAATCCAAGAACACCTATACTTATCAGGGCATAAACCATGCCTAGATACCTGAAGACCGGCCGAAACCTTTTAATGGGATAAAGGTACCCTTTAACGGATGCCGAGGACTGAAGAAAAGCGCATGATATTGATAAATTATCTAATCTTGTGCACATTCTATAGGAGTGGGAGGATGATGAGCTTATTGGAGAAGAAAGCACTGGTGCTGTACAAACAAGCTCAAGCAAAGTGGGGTAACAGAAAGGGATAGAGGTGCTGAGACAGGGATGAGTACTTTGGCTACCTCGTATGAGTATACTGGTCAGAGGGGGATTCATTAGTTTGACAAGGGCTAAGCCACCCCCATGGGGGTGGTCCACAGGGTTCATAACTACCCCTCTTACTACGGGGCGTTTACTAGGCCAACACTTAGATCTGACTCTACCAAAACTTTTTTGGTTCACCCCAACATTACCCACTTGTTCGACTATTGCTAAGCAATTTTGGTATACCAAAGGGATCTCCCCATATGGTAATCTTAAAGTGGCTAATTTACCCTCTTTTGTAATCAGTTTCACTGCAGCACCTGCTGCCCAAGATTGGGGATAGCCGAGTGGGGTTGATCTTCCCATCGGTTTAAGATATTTTAGAGAATGCTAGAAACCATTCTTGGAATCTAGTCCAGAGCATTAATCGGTAGCAGAGCACTAAAACTAATATATCTTATTTCCTTCTGTCTAGTGATAGGCATAAGCCGAATCTAGGCCCTTTTGAGAGATTGGACTATTCCTGACATGCCTGAGTTTGTTTGTTGCTGCCCCTTCATGTTTGGTCAGACAAGGAAGTTCGAAAGCAGATCGATGGAAGTTGGTTGTTCAACTCGGAGGAGATTAGCTAGAGTAGGCGCTGGCAAAGATGTGATGTGAAGCAACCAATGAAAGAAATGGCCTCGGTGCAGAGAGTTCTACCTGAGTGAAAGGATCGTTCCCATTCTATCCATGATATAGTTTTTGATTCAAGAAAGCATGGCTGCTATTGACGAAGAGAAGAGTGTGTATTTGCATCGATTCCTGAAACCTCAAGGCTCTTAATAAATAGAAAATGCCGATAGCAGACCAGCTTATCGATGGCGCGATACTGCACATGATTTTGTTTTTCATGGATGGAACAAGCAAGGTTCGAAGTATTGGATTATGGTAGTGAGTGGCTACGAGGCATCGGTAGTGGCAAGGTCTGAAGGTGGGGTAAGAGCTCTTAGCACATGTCCAATTTCCTCATTTCGGAAGCAAGTTGCAGGAGAGCTTATTTTCCATCTATCAGCAGCAGTGAGTTATCCACTCCAATCCAAGTAGATCTTCTTTCTGGCGTTGAGTGACTCTATGTGATCCACCATCTGAGGTGGGCCAGTCTTTCTTGAAGTCCAGCAAGCACTGGTTCAATATTTAGATATCCTCGGATGTTCAACTTCAAGGCTAGGGCTGAGATGCTCCATTAGTGAAAGACCAATCAAATAAGGAAGCTATGTATAGGGCTTGTCTATAGGCGCAATAGAGTATGCCGTTAAGTAATACGGCAAGCGTAGTCTATAGGCAGCCTGAAAATGAAATGAATATGATTATGCCCATCTTCCTGGGGGAGGAAGAAGCTCTTTCGTAATAGAATACCGATCGACGCTAGCGAGGAGAGTGGAAATGGAATCACCCGTTGGCCTTCTGATAACATCAAAAGAGAAGATGTGCCTTGTTGTCTTGAAAGTCATCACATCAGAGACCGGCATAGTGTTGCCAGCCGAATCATCTCCAATCTGTTGCGCCTGATAGTTGTCGTCGATGGCGTTAGTGTTGGTATCATGGCCGCCATGCAGCTTGGAATCCGCGACGGCAACAATGTTGGCACTAGGGGACGTGCTTGTTTCCACGCCATTTGCTTTCATGAAATCCGCCATCATCTTTTGGAGGTTGTCTATAGATGCCTTCGTATCTGCGTTTGACGCCTTGAGCTCGTCAACTACAGCCTCCACCTTCCCGAGCCGCTCCTCAAATGATGTTGCCGCATGAGGATCGCTTAGCTGATGTGATCATGGTGGCTTGAAAGTGCGTCGATCTTCATAGGGATGCAAGTAGGCTTGACACCGCAGTAGCTCGAATGGACGTTGTTTTCATGGAACCTTTGATTCGTAGTTGTACGACCTTGGTTGCTCGGATGGACGTCGATCTTCGTGGAGCCCTCGTGGAAGTAGTATGGTCGTGAGCGCAGGTCTTTGTAAGCCATGGCGAAAGGATCGCCTAGCTCTGATACCAATTGTTGTGTGCAAGCATGTAACGAGGGGCATACGGCCCTTACCACAAACGAGACGAGCTATTGTCGAAGCAAGCACCTAGGCTTTTAATCCGAGCCACCGCCTATAGAGATAAAAGACTTGGACTCTAAGAAATAGATCCCAAGTAATCTTATCTCCAAAACAACTGATCTTATCTAATCCTAAACTCATCTAATCTAATCCTAACCAATCCCTTGCTACAGTACCACGGGTATTGTTCATGTCGCTAAAATACATGTGTTTATGTGTTATTTGGGCCCTATTGGGCCTACGCGTAACATTAAGCATATGTAATTTCTGGAATGCATTTGAAAGTACTACACTCTACTGGATGTGCTAGTTAGATTTTGCATGCTTTACCAACACTGTGAATTTACGCTAGTCTGTATCATGCACATGAGTGGCGCTAAGCAGGAGTTGATATGCACTCAGATGAATGCTTGGCGGCCTCCAATACTTAATGATTCATTCCATAAAGGATTTGTTGAATTACATGGAAAATCACTAGTAACTAGTAGCTAACGTGGGGAGACGAAATAGAATGAAGAACAGGCGAACAGCAGCACAGGAAGAGGAATGATCACCTGAAGTATGACAGAGGTGGTGGTGTTTGGATGGACAGTGAGCAAGCAGATGCTCTGCAAAGTCCTCTTTAGTGTTATCTCATACTCCTTTTCTCGCCTCCCTGTAATAAAAACTCGTGGTTTCAGTGAGGCCCCTCAGATTCTTGATTCCCCAGGGGAGCAGCCGCAAGTGAAAGAATCGGAGGGGCGAGTAGGTACCGATCTGGCCGGTCATGGGCTTCCAGACGACCTCGATGGAAGCCTTCTCGGGGTTCTCCCCCTTCCTGGTCCCCGGCTTGGGCCCGTACACGGCGGCCAGCACGACGGTGTCGCCTGCATAGACAAGCTGGGATGAGCAACTGAGCGGATGAGCAGCCGGGGTGGTGGCCGGACGGAGCGCCGCCACCTTGAGCCCAGCGCGCGGAGCCATGGGCGCGGTCGAGGGGGTTGCGGGTGCAGGAGAATGGCCGGAGTTGGTTCGGGTTCCGGCCGTCCGCGCGGCTCCCCTCCATCCTCGTCGAGACGAGACGGCGAGGCTGGGTGGTCTGCACGTGTGACGGCGGCGCGGCGGTCGTCGTCGAGACGGAGCTGCCGGGACAGAGAGGAACCCTAGTAAACCCCTTGCGTGCTTTCCTAGAGAGCCTCTCACAAAGGCCTGGTACATTTGAGCGTAGCGCAGCGTTTTAGTATATTTTATCTTTTTTATATAGTCTATTTGGTGTAATAATTTATAATAATTTTTTTAATTTTTAGTAGTCCTCTTAAAGATTTTAAAACTATTTTTAAATTATTTTTTATAACATTTAAACCACTCTTTAAAAACTCTCAAATTTTACTGAAACGCTACGCTACACTAAGCTCAAATATACAAGGCCAAATTTGCGATTACAAAATTCGAAGTTGGATAAAAGACGCGCTTTATGGCCGGCCATAAATTTATATTCCCTCAATTTTTTTGACACGCTTTTAACCATTTGTCTTATTTAAAAAAGTATGTAAATATCATTTATTTTGTTATGATTTGTTTTATCATTAAAGATGCTTTAAGCATGATTTATAGTTTTCATGTTTGCACTAAATTTTTAAATAAGACGAATGGTTAAATGTGTGTCCAAAAATAAAAGGCGCCAAACAAAAAAAATGAAGATAGTATTATATTAACTTTTTCCAGCAAAAGTTTTTGTGTCTCTCGATCTTTCTCATCCATTCTTCTTCACTACCTTCTCTTTTTCTCTTTCGCATTCGTCCATCGTGCATTCTCAAATCTAGCAAATTACGACACATTCTCTCTCTCCCTCTCGAGCTTCCAACCTCTGTCCCCTAGCCACCTAGGCCTGGTGCTCCCTATATCTGAACCGGCTCTCATTGAACCGGCTCTCAAGGATATGACACCAACTCCCATCGTCACTTCCCTATATGGCTAGCATCCATGGAACTTAGTATAAGGGAGTGGTGGTAGAGTCGTCCATCTTCGTCTTCCATGATAGTATTCGTTCTCATATCAAAGACCCTCCTTGGAGATGTATCCTCATAAGTGATTATGAGGGAGGAGAATGATGGCAAGACAACAATGAACCTGCTAGAGGGGAAAATAAACCCCTGACATGTTT
Organism: Raddia guianensis; assembly: GCA_036346415.1. Taxonomy (NCBI): domain Eukaryota; kingdom Viridiplantae; phylum Streptophyta; class Magnoliopsida; order Poales; family Poaceae; genus Raddia; species Raddia guianensis. The sequence goes on from CM070536.1 coordinate 59,547,316, forward strand.
GGATCTAAAAGAATATAGTTGGAAGAGGATATGATGGCTGGGGCACTTTGATTGGAGAAATATTAACTTTCAATGAATGTAGACGAGCAGTGGTGTCGGGGATAAAATCACAGCTCATTGCCATAGCCCACTCCCTGATGGCCCAATCAAACAGCCTCCTAGGGCCTGGCTCCCTGGAAGATTCTATCAGGCCCATGTGCATCCTGCCGAATAGCTTCCTGGCTGGCACGGTGCGTAATAACCTAGGATTCGTGTTTGAGTCCGACACGAACAAGAGTTCTGCACGGCTACGTGAAAACCCAGACGTGGTTTCTCGGATTGGAGCAGACGTCATGATCCCCAAGAATTGGAGTATACCTTATCTACCTCGAGATGTATTTGGCATGTATCGAGTTCGCTACGGACTCGTGGTCAGTCCGGCCCGATTATCCCTCGGTAGGGCGGTTGTTCAACACTATATAAACAAGGCCTCTATGGCGTGTAGAGGCCAATCCAAGACGACCTGAAGCCATCAGACTTTAGGAGATCGCATATTGCTTTCTGTACACACATAATCTCGCCGAGATCTGTTTGTCTCGTCGAGTTTCCTCTTGTAATCCTCTTTGATATAAAGAAAGGCTGGACGTAGGGCTATTATCTTCTCTGAGAGGCCCGAACCAGGATAAAAACACTGTGTCTCCCTGTTGCTCGTTGATCGTTGTTTGCCTTGCTCGGCAAGTCTTCTATCTCTCTTTTTCAAGAACCTTAGTTGACTTGGGACCGATATCCCAATCGTCGACAGTTGGGTCGTCCGTGGGGACAGTAGATTAAGCCTGTTCGAGCATGTCAAACTCCTTCAGCGACCAGAAAAATCTTCCTGAGGGCTATGACTCAGAAGGACAGGATGCCGCATCCTCTATCAGATCGGATCGATCCCTTCGATCTCGATCGCCTTCCATATCTGGGACAGAGCTCTCCGGCTACGTTCCGGAGATGGTCTTAGATCAAGCTCTCGTCATTGACGATGATTACGGAACCGACGATCTTTACGCTGGTTTAGATCTTTCGGATTCCAAGGCTATGTCGGTCGATTCCTCCTGTGGCGACACAGTGATGACGCTGTCTAGCGTGCAAAGACACGGCCGCCGCGGCGTCAACATGGCGGCGCAGAAACCGACGGGCGATTCAATTCGCCAAAGATAAGATGAGGCGCGGCGGTTGCTCGTGAGCAAGATGTTATTCACCGCAGTCTGGACGCCTCCATTAATCAAACCTTGGCGCAGACCCGTGATCAGCGCAAGCGGCAACGTCGCGACCCGCCTCGCGTGTCTCCGTCAAGTCCCCCGGCAGAAGTTCCACCTGCTCGGGTTGCATCCCGCGTGACCAGACCCCGGTCGGGCAAAACGCGGATGCCTCAGGGATCCCAGAACCCCTTGAGCAGAGTCGAGAACGACTTCAAGTCTTAACAACGGTGGTCGGATCCACCAATCAGGCTAACCTCGCCCTCATGGGCGAGGCTGTTGCTTCTCACCTAGAGCGACTGGCCGAAAGTCTTAAGTCCATAGGTGAAGCTAACACCTCCTCCAGCAGGCGGTCCACCGCCGGAATGGCTCGAATGAAGCGCCCGTCGATCGCGTGACCCTCGTCACCGTCAAAGGACAACTCGCCACGAGCAAACTTTCCGTGGTCGACAACGTTCGCCAAGTCCCCGTGGTCGCCGCGACCACAGGTGCAAGCGAGCGCGCGACGATCACGGACGATCATCTCGGGAGGAGCGCATAGTGGCGACCACGAGGAAGGAGCGCGGAGGATTGTCTCGGAGAGAGTTTCTCCAAGCCGAATCTTCTCGTTCCACAAGAGTCCCTCCGCACAACAAGACCAACGTCTTTTTAAAACTAGGTTCTGTGAAAGAAGGTGGTCGGGCGTACAGCCTGGGCTGCAAGGCTTTCTCTGAAGAAGGTGCTCAGGTGGCCTTCTAAGTTCAAACCTGGCCAGGTGGAGAGGTACAATGGGACCCAAAACCCAGAGAAGTTTCTTTCCATCTACGCTACAGCCATTATGGCAGCTGGAGGTGACGAGCTAGTCATGGCCAATTACCTTCCGACTGTCCTTGAGGGTGTTGCTCGGACGTGGCTGTTCAATCAGTAAGAGGGTTCCATTCACTCTTGGGACCAACTTTGTGACGCTCTGATAGCCAATTTTCAGAGCTGTTACGTGCGTCTGGGCAAGGAGGATGATCTGCACCAGATGATCCAGATAAACGGAGAGACCCTCCGCAACTTCGTGAAGCGTTTCATCAAGATCCGCAGCACGATCCTAAACATCTCGGACGAATCTGTTGTCCGCGCTTTCAAAAACGGTGTCCGCGACGAGCGGCTCACCTAGGATCTCAAGATCGAAGAGACCTGGACCGCCAATGATCTGTTCAAGACGGCTGACCGCTATGCCAACGCGGCAGAGCGTGTTCAGTATAAGAAGACGTTTGACAAGGGCGAGCTGTCCGCCCAGCCTGGTGTAAAGGAGAAAAAGAAGAGTAACAACCATCCTGGTGACAAGAAGTCCCAGAAAAAAGAACAAGGGTGCGCAGGATAACAACGTCACCGGTATAGATCGCGCACCTCCTCCCAAGAATGGGTAGAAGAAACCCAACAATAACTACAAGGGCAAGAAGCCCGCCCAGGGAGGCAACCAAGGCAAGAAAGGTCCAAGTGACGGATACTGCCAATTCCATCAGAACTACGGCCATGATATACGCCATTGCAGGACCTGGGCTGCAAAGCTCGAGGAATTCTACAACGGCAAAGGCCCAATGCCCACCCTCCCTGAAAAGGATGATGCCGGCAAGGACAAGCGCCAAGCCGATGGTGGTGATCGGGACGATGAGGATGACTATCCAGATCCCGTGAACCATATAGCCGTTATCTTTAACGGCTCCTTGGCATATCCCTTTCGGCGCAGCCTCAAGGAAGCTGCTCGGGAGGTGCACAACGTTGAGAAGGGCAAACCGCAGCCCAAGACAATGAAGTGGACCGAGGTTTCCATCTCCTTCTCTAAGGAGGATTGCCTAACTGGGATGACCAAACCATAGCGTTAACCGCTTGTGGTCGCTCCGACCATCAGCAACGTCAGAGTCGGGCGTGTCCTGATCGATGGCGGGAGTGCGCTGGACTTACTTTCTGTAAAAGTCTTGGACGAGGTGCATATTCCTCCCTCCAAGCTCAAAGAGGTCGCGATGCCCTTCTATGGGATTGTTCAGGGAGAGGCTGTTCGGCAGCTGGGGCAGATTGTTCTGCCCGTTACCTTCGGTAGCCCAAGCAACTTTCGGACAGAGTTGATCACGTTTAACGTGGTCGACTTCCCATCTGCCTACAACGCGATCTTAGGCCGGCCATCTCTTGGAAAGTTCATGGCCGTGTCACACCATGCATACCATTGCGTGAAGATACCGGGCCCTAGCGGCGTGATCATGGTCAAGGGTAACTACAAGGCTGCTCTAGATTACGATGAGCAGTCCCTTGCCCTGGTCGACCAGCTTCCACCGCGTGGTCGAAGTTCATAAACCAAGTCGCCGTCCCAAGGTTTACATCCGGCCAGGAGAGACCAAGGAAGTTTCGCTGTCTCTTGACGATCCTTCTAAGACAGTTCATTTGGGGCCAATCTGGACCCCAAATAGAAAATCGAGCTCATTGCCTTCCTCCGAGCTAATGCAGACGTGTTTGCCTGGGAGCCGTTTGACATGCTCGGGGTCCCAAGGGAGGTTATCGAGCACAAACTGGCAGTCCGGCCGGATACAAGCCTGTTTGCCAGAAGCTTCGCCGCTTTTCGGATTTTAAGCAAGGGATAATCAAGAATCAACTTGGTAAGCTGCTCGCTACTGGTTTCATCTGCGAGGTTGATCACACCGAGTGGCTTGGCCAACCCTGTGATCGTAAAGAAGAAAGACGGCAAGTAGAGGATGTGTGTCGACCACACAGATTTGAACGTAGCTTGTCCTAAGGACAATTTCCCGTTGCCTCTTATAGACGAGCTGGTCGACGCGACTGCGGATGCTCAGCTTTTGAGTTTTTGGATGCTTACTTCAGTTATCACCAAATAAGCATCTTCCCCGAGGATGAATAGAAGACTGCCTTCATCACCCCCTTCGGCACTTTCTGCTATACGACCATGCCTTTCGGTCTGCGCAATGCTGGTGCCACCTTTCAACGCTTAATGGAGAAGACTTTCTCAGAACAGCGCGGAAAGAACATGGAGGTCTATGTCGACGACATAGTTGTAAAGAGCAAGTATGCTCCGGATCATGTAAAAGACCTGGCCGAGACATTTCGTAATCTCACCAGGCATAGAATTAAATTAAATCCAGAGAGGTGTAGCTTTAGTGTTCAATCCAGAATGTTGCTCGGCTATGTTATAGGTTCGCAAGGAATTTCTGCTAACCCTAAAAAAATCGAGGCCATTTAAAACATGCAGGCTCTGATTACAGTTAAGAAAGTCCAGAGCCTCACAGGACGGATGGCTGCCCTAAGCAGGTTTATTTTCCGTCAAAGCGAACACGGGCTACCCTTCTTTATGGCCCTGCGCAAGCACAATGGTTTCGAGTGGACAGAGGAGGCCGACAGATCTTTTCAAGATCTAAAGCAATACCTGTCCAACCCACCTGTCTTGACTACTCGCGACATGACGAACAGTTTTTACTCTATCTTGGCTGCACGCCGCAAGCGCTGAGCGCGGTCTTGACGGTGGAAAGGGAAGGCATCCAGCGGCCAATCTATTACGTGAGCGAGGTACTTCATAGATCAAAGGAGTGTTACCCTGAGGTCCAGAAGTTGCTCTACGCCTTGCTCATGTCCTCCAGAAAGCTTTGGCATTATTACCAGGCGCATCAAATAATGGTCCCGACCAAGTTCCCTCTGGGAGAAATCTTAAGGAACAAGAAAGCTGGCGGATGTATAGTTAAATGGGCAATGGAACTAGCAGAATTCGATATTCTGTTTACTGTCCGAACTACTATTAAATCACAGGTCCTGGCTGACTTTGTCGCTGAATGAACTTGCCCGCCAAAATCCCAGGAAGCTCCCGAGCATCATGAAGAAATCCCTTGACCATGTTTTTTGATGACTCGCGCACTGGAAACTCGGGGACTGGTTTTGTTCTCATCTCCCCCAAGGAGAGCAATTCTAGTATTCTATCCAACTACACTTTACGGCGACTAACAACGCCGCGGAGTACGAGGCCCTCCTCGTGGGATTAAGAGCGTGCAAGTCGCTCGGTGTCCAACGGCTAACTGTGAAGGGAGATTCACAGCTGGTCATTAATCAGGTAAACAAGGAGTATCAGTGCTGCGATGACTCAATGGCGTGATACCTGGTTGAAGTGAGGAAGTTGGAGCGGCACTTTCGATTTTTCGAGGTGCTCTTCGTGCCCAGGAAGGACAACTTATTGGCCGACCAGCTGTCCAAGTTTGGATCCTGAAAAGGTAATTCTATATTACACTAACAAAAGTTTACAGGTACAAAGTCCCTGTCGGGTACAGCCCTACTGCTACTTACAAGCAAGATGCTCCTTTAGCTCCTCAATTTCTAACTTGAGGCGCAGGGCTTTTTCTTGGGCTTTGATCCCCTTTCTAACTTCAGCTCGGAGACGTTCGGTTTCCTCCTTGCTGTGCTTGGCCTGCTCCTTGGCCTCTGCGCGAAGGGCTTCGACCTCTTCGGTCTTGGCCCGCAGATCCTCGGTCAGACTCTCTTTTTGACTGAGGTGCTTTTCGGCGGTTTTGAGCTGCTCAGTCAACTCTTTGACCCTTCCTTCCGCGGCATGCGCCCTCACGGCCAGCTCGCGAAGGTCCTCGGCCTCTCTCTGAGAGAGCCGCTGGGATGGCTCCCTCTCCTCGGTGAGCTGGGCCTTGAGCTCCTTCACCTCCGCCGCGAACCGATTTCGGCTTTCGTACGATGATTTGCGTCAGATTGAAAGGACGCTATACGGGATGAGATCACTAAATTGCTGGCGGCTCAGTTCATCAAGGAGGTGTATCATCCCGAGTGGCTTGCGAATCCGGTCCTGGTGCAGAAGAAGAACAAGACAAGGCAGATGTGTGTCGACTATACCGATCTCAACAAAGCGTGTCCCAAGGATGCTTTTGGGCTCCCCCGCATCGACCAAGTGGTTGATTCCACCGCCGGTTGCGAGCTCTTAAGTTTTCTGGATACCTACTCAGGCTATCACCAGATTAGTCTGAAGGAGGAGGATTGCATCAAGACGTCGTTTATTACGCCTTTTGATGCTTTCTGCTATATCACAATGCGGCAGGTGGGAGGCGGAGAGGAGGAGGCGGCGTGGTGGAGGAGGCCGGAGCGGGGGCGACAGCGGAGGAGGAGGCGCGGCAGTGGAGGAGGGAGGCGGAGGGAGGCGGAGGGAGGGAGGCAGTGGGAGGAGGAGGCGGCTGGGAGGAGGAGGCCGAGCGGGGCGGCGTGAGGAGGAGGCGGTGTGGCGGTGGGAGGTGGAGAGGTGGAGGAGCTCGGTGGAGGGAGGCCGGAGGAGGAGGAGGAGGCAGTGGTGGGAGGCGGAGGAGGAGGCGGCACGGTGGAGGAGGCCAGGCGGGGCGGCGCGGGGGAGGCGCGGCAGGTGGAGGTGGGTAGGCGGAGGAGCGCGAGGAGGGGAGTGAGGGGACGAGGAGGCGAGCGGGCGGGCGGTGTGAGGAGGAGGCGGCGCTGCAGGTGGGAGGCGGAGAGGCGGAGAAGTTCGGTGGAGGGGAGGCCGACGCGGCAGGTGGGTTTTGGCTTTCGGCCGCGGCCATGAGTTCTTCCTCGAGCCATCTCGTGCGGCGCTGATTCCGGAAAGTTTCCAGAATGGCGTCGCGCTCGATGGCAACACCTTCGTGGAGGTCCTCCGTGGTGCCCCGCAAGACCTGAGTGAGAGAAGAGCCAGTCCGTTATATCGGGCTGCTGTAACTTAAACGAATAAGTTTTGGTTTAAGGCTTACCTCTCAAAACCTTCGCTTCAAGTTCAGGCGTAGGCGCCTCCCAAGACCGCGGGTTGCGAAGCCCCGGCTGCTCGAAGCAATCGCAGCGCGCTGTTCCTTCCGCTGCTTTCGCTTCTTCTTCTTCTTCTTCTTCTTCTTTTTCTTATGGGAGCGCGCCCGCCTAGGGGCCGCAGCAACGGCGATTGCCTTTCACCCTCAGGCTCGTGCCCTTCTTCATGTTCCTCTGCCCGATCGCCTTCGGGCAGGATCGGCGTCCCTCTGCTCGGCGACGTCGGTGTCGCCACGGACAGGGCAACTTGTGCGCCCTCCTCGTGGCCTTCCTCCTCCTCCCTGGCCGCAGGACCTTCAACCTGCTCGCCAGTAGCCTCCGTCGCCACAGGGATGGGTTGCCCCTGCGACGAAGTGCCTGGCAGGACCGTCTGTTTGGTCCCGCCCCGGGCAGCCGGCAGCTCCAATACCTTGGCCCCGCTCTCCGTGGTGCAGCGTCCCGCTTCTTCGGCCTCCAGCCTCTCCACCACGCTCTTCAGCGCGTCGATCTGATCGGTGGAGCCTGGTAGAAGCGCAACCCACGCTGTCAGCTTGTCCTTGAGAGCAAACAGTCTCGTTGCTCGCGACGCACCGTGTAGGTGCTCGGGCAGCAGAGATCGCTCGATCACCGCGTCCACGTCGTCCGCGGCGGTCTCCTCCTGCGCGTTAGTCCTGTGTGGTTTGGTAGAATGTGAAGGGGAGAGCACCGCTACTACATACCTGCCGCAGGGAACTTAACCTTCTTCTTCGCTCCTTGACGGAGCCTACGCCTCTTGCTTGGGGCTCCTTGGCTTCTTCGCCTTGGTTTCTAGACGCTTGCGGCGACAAACTTAGCTCTTTACTGAGCTGAGCGCTCTTTTTGCGCAACGCAAGAAGTGTTTTCTTGCGCGCGACTTCTTTCTCGAGCCTCCTCTGCTCGGCAATCTGTTGCAGCCGTCCCACATGGTCCGGGTGAGCTTGCGTATATCGCCTCAGCTAGTGGGTCAAGTTCCGTACCTCTTCATCGCTCTGCTCGGTGAGGAGGGATGGGCTTGGTCGTTCCCTCCTTGGCTGGCTGCGCGCACGCTTGACTTGCTCGGCGCGCTTCGTTGCCGCAGAGGGCTTCGGAGGTTGTTGGCGGCCGCTGCGGCGCGGCGAGCTCCGTGTCGGTGCAGCAGCCACCTTGGGCTTCTCGGCCACCTTGGCCTTGCTCTCCTCGCTCCCTCTTTGTCAGACTCGAAGAGCTCCTCGACGATCCCGCCGAGGATTTGTTGATCGTCCTGCATATTTGGGAAGCGAATGTGAGCATACCGTAATCGTGCAAAGTCCAGCAAATCGGATGGGCGCTCAGCGTTAGTTACCTCTACTGAGCGGACAAGCACATTTCGCGGACACGTGTAGGCCACCTCGCCGGTGACCTCAGTGTCCTTTCTAGCAGCCTTCAGCATGGCGTACCTGCTCGGCCACCCATGCGTCGGTCGGTTGCACTGCCCGAACAGAAGAAAGCGTTAGTTCCTGTTCGGATGAAATCACCAAGAAAGGTTGAGCGTTTAAAGAACTTACCCGTGCTCTCCCTGGTGATGTCCTCCCAGCCTTCTATCTTGTAGAAGGGGTAGGACCGCTTCCGCAGTGGACAGATCCTGTTCGCCACGAAGTCCTGGATGATCTCCCTGCCCGTGAGCCCGAAGCCCACGAGGGAAGCGATCTTTCAGGTCAAATACCACTCCTTGTCGGACAGTTCCGGTCGAGGCATGTGCGTTCCCTTCGCTGGAGCCTGTCCGGTGAAGACGAGCCTGCTGTCGTCACTCCTCTTGTTGTAGAACCACCTCATCCACCACGCGCCCATTGAGTCGAGCAGCGGTGGACAGGGACACGGAGCGTCGTCGGCGGTGGCCCGGAGCTTGAGGTAGTAGCACCCAAGTCCGAAGGCGGCGGAGCTGCTCCTCGTCACTGTGTAGTAGTGAAGGAACAGCGCCACCAGTAGATCAATTCCCAGATAGCCCTCGCACAGGTGTGCGAAGACGGCCATCTGGCGGATGGAGTTGGGGTTCAGGTTGGCGACCTTCAATCCGCTGATGTTCAAAAAGACCTCCACGAAGTCGCTTTCGGGAGACCTCAACCCGAACACGGCGAAGTGCTCGAAGTTCACGAACTCGTCTTCACGTGGCTTCGGCGTCTCCTCCTCCCTGGGCAGCCTCCAACTATCATTGTAGATGTGCCCCTCAGCTTCTAAGGCCTTCAAGTCCTCCTCGGTCATGCTAGTGCCTGAACATTTGGCTATAGCAATCCCCAGGGTTGGACGAGCAGCTTTGGAGGTGAGGTGTGGCTGTTTGATGCTTAGCGCGATTGGAATAGGGCTTGGGAAGGAAAGGCGTGAGAGCGGAAGTGGCAAGCCGTGGGCGGCTTGGGTGCTTTTTATAAGCCCCAAACGAGCAGCTCTGCAACGGTTTTTCGTCACTAAATGGCTAGTTTTTTACTGCAACAGCTAAGTAAAGACGGTCGTCTGTTTTCATCTTGCTTGGCAGTAAGTTCTGATTAGAATCGCTAACCGCTACTTTTCCAAAGATTCGATCGAAATTTGGGTACTCGCTTTCGGACGAGATGTGTTTCCTGCTCGACGCAATGAGTTGCTTTCGATCGATAGGGTTTGTTCGGTCCCGGACAAGTTTTGTTCGGTTGAACCATAACTTGTTCGATCGCTTGTTGCACGTCCTTATAACAGCAAAATTACCCTCTTCATGACTTGAAGTCTCAAGAGGAAGACCCCACTCTAGTGAGATATTCCACTTGAGTCTCGGGGGCTAGCTGTCGGGGATAAAATCACGGCCCATTGCCATGGCCCACTCCCTGACGGCCCAATCGAACAGCCTCCTAGGGCCTGGCTCCATGGAAGGTTCTATCAGGCCCATGTGCATCCTGCCGAATAGCTTTCTGGCTGGCACGGTGCGTAATGGCCTAGGAGTCGTGTTTGAGTCCGACTCGAACTAGAGTTCTGCACGGCTACGTGAAGACCTGGACGTGGTTTCCCGGATTGAAGCAGACGTCGTGATCCCCAAGAATTGGATTATACCTTATCTACCTCGGGATGTATTTTACATGTATCGAGTTCGCTACGGACTCATGGTCAGCCCGGCCCATTTATCCCTCGGTAGGTCGGTTGTTCAACACTATATAAACAAGACCCTATGGCGTGTAGAGGCCAATCCAAGACGACCTGAAGCCGTCAGACTTTAGGAGATCGCATATTGCTTCCTGTACACACATAATCTCGCCGAGATCTGTTCGTCTCGTCGAGTTTCCTATTGTAATCCTCTTTGATATAAAGAAAGGCTGGACGTAGGGCTATTATCTCCTCTGAGAGGCCCGAACCAGGATAAAAACCCTGTGTCTCCCTGTTGTTCGTTGATCGTTGTTTGCCTTGCTCGGCAAGTCTTCTATCTCCCTTTTTCAAGAACCTTAGTTGACTTGGGACCGATATCCCGATCGTCGACAAGTAGCATTAATCCAAAATCAAATTTATAATGGCAAATCTATAAGATGGCAACTCTATAGTGGCATATGTGCAGTATTCGATTAAACAAAAAAGAAAGAGTTAATTGAATACACGCCACTGCAAAGTGGCCAGTTTCAAGATATGCGATTATAAAACTTCTACTCCATCCTAGGCCACTACTAAGTGAAGATTCTTTGAAATATGCCATTACACACATTTTTTGACTAAATTGCCCTTTCCACCTTCTTCTACCTCTAGCTCTTTCCATCATTCCTCCCCTCCCCTTTCTTTCTCCTTCCTACCTCTCTCTCTTTTTTCTATGGCCAATCCCAATGGCAACCTTCCACAACGTTACCCTCCTAGTTGCCACCGGTCGCGACCACCGCAAGCATGTCGTACAACTCGCGCCACCTATGATCTTCACCCAGTCCAAATGAAATTGCCTGCACTAGGCTGAGGCAGAGACCATTGGAGCTAGATCTAGGCGGAGCTGATCGATCATATCCAAGGAAGGCATTGTTGACGTCAGATCCGGATCGAGATTGGTAGTGGCAATGCTGAGGTTAAGATTCGAGCGGAGTTGACTGAGCTCGACTGAGGAAGGATTGCCGTCACTGAATCTGGATGACGCCACTCGCGCTAGGTCAAGGTCGGGACCAACATTGGCCGTGGCAGCGTCAATGTTGGTCAAGAGTGGAGGTGGCCACGCGACGTTGGTCCGAGAAGAGTTGGTAGTGCGAAGGTTGACTAGGGAAATGTGGAAGAAGTTTGTCGAAGATCATGAAAGAGAAGTGAGAGATGGCTAGAGGTTGAAGAAAGGCCCAAAACTTTTTTGTGCAAAAATGGGTGTACGGCTGATGTCATATTTCTAATAATATTCACTTAGCAGATGCAAGGAGTAGAGCAAATGTTTTATAATAACATATGTCAAAACAGGGACACTTTGTAATGGCATGTATTCATGGGAGGATTTGGCGGGGGTGCCTAGGTCTAGTATGCCGGTGCACCCCTAGAATGTTCGATAACTTCGGTATGTGTATTAGATCCACATAAGGTTTTGTAAAAATTGAGTGATACTGCACACAAAACTAATAGTAACTCAATTGAATAAACTTTTTGCTCTCCAAAAATAGCTTTGAGTTCAAATCTTACCCGCTGCATTATTTTTTTACTTTGTAATGTTCTCATTTTCGTTCCCACTTTCTTTCACATTAATCTGTAGTGTCTGTATTTCCTTTTCCACTTTCTTCCAAATTATTTTTCCAATCTAGTTATAATTTTCTTCCCATTTTCTTCCACACTAATTTGTAATGTTCCCATTTTCACTTCCACTTTCTTCCACATTTTCTCTCTCCAATCTAGTTACACTTTTGCTTCATTATTTTCTAGTTTCTACTTTGTAATTTTATCATTTTTCTTGTTTTAATCTAGCTGTACTTAGGGGCAAACACTTCTTATTTCAGTAGCATGGGCAATCAATTCTTGAATAATTGCTTCATCATTTTTATTGAGCGGGATATTTTCTCCAAGGTTATGGATGATAAAACATTCTCATGGTCATTGCATTACATGTTAGGATGATTTTTAATGCAAGACTTTATTTGAAACAAATATTTTGTAATTCTACTACTTTATAAATTATAATTCTTTATATTCATGAACCATTCTTGTGAGAAATATCATATGCCGAGGGATGCTTTTATTGTGCGTTAAAAAATTTATATACTTGTGCCCCCAGTTTTGAAATCTTGGATCGGCGACCGAGTGCATCCAATTAAACCCAAAATAAAAACCTTCGCCGTCTTGTCTCCTCATGGTATGTTGGTGATCTATCGGACGGTCGAAACCGCTTGATCCTTTGCCCACCCCACGTCTATTGTGAGACCCGTGCAGGTGCCCCTTCGCCGTCTTGTCTCCTCCGCGGCCGCGTCGCGCCGCAAACCGCAACGCATATGCCGCCGCCGCCGCCGCCGCAGCAAATGGCGAAGAAGCACAAGGACCCCGCCCCCGACGCCGCCGCCGCCATCCGCTCTCTCTTCTCCGCCGACAACCCCTTCCGCCGCAAGCCCTCGTCCGAGGAGCCCCCTCCTCCCGCCCCTGCCGCCGCGGCGCCCCTCCGCAAGCACCCCAACCCCGACGCCGACGCCGGCACCTCCGAGCCTTCAGCGAAGAAGCGCAAGGAGGGGCCCCGGCGCAAGCGGAAGCGGGACGAGGTCGAGGCCAGCTTCGAGAGACGGAGGCTCGGCGCGCCCGCGGAGGAGCCCGCGCCGCCGCCGGCCGTTGGGCAGAAGAGGAAGGCGCCTGACGAGGCTGCGGCGGCGGCTGGGGCAGGGGAGGAGGAGGAGGCGTTCGACGACGAGGGCAAGCTGCTCAGGACGGTGTTCGTGGGGAACCTGCCGCTGCGGACCAAGCGGAAGGTGCTCACCAAGGAGTTTGCGGCCTTCGGCGAGGTCGAGTCCGTCAGGATCCGCTCCGTGCCCCTCGCCGACGTGAGTACCATTCGTTGGCTCTGAGCTTTCTTCTTCATTGTGTTCTTTCCTCGAGCCTTCGAGGTCTAAAAAATTTACCTTCGTGCCCTAATTCGTGCTCGCTGCAGACCAAGATCCCGAGAAAAGGGGCTGTCATAAAAGGGAAGATCAACGAATCAGTCGATAAGTGAGTTCTTTCTTACCTGTGAACTTGTATACTGTTTGGGCCATTGCTTGTGTAGGGGTGCAGGAAATCATGTGATTATTCGGTTGTGTCTCACTGTCCATCACGAGCGTTTGCCTTTGCGCTTGCCTCAACAAAATTCCAAACGACATCTTGGCAAAGGGAAAAAAAACAGACTGCCTTTAGAGTTGCAGCATTAACATATGCCAAATTCCCTGCTATGACTTCAATGTCTTTTTTTCATTTCTCTGCTTTGCGGTTTACATGGTCACATGTCCTGCTTTTCAATTTCAACATTACATTTTTTTCTGTTAAATTAGTTCTGTTAGTAGCTCTGTCAATATGCGCAAATTGTTCCATGCTATTAATCATCTGTTGATACTTGAAAAATGCTAGTATGTCTAAGTAGTGTTTAGTGGCACAAAACATCTTCATTAATAACAGCCCAACAAAACTTCGAGGATATGGTTTAAGTCAAAAAGGTTATGCAAAATAGTTCCGGCGTAGGCATGCTTTCATGAAATTATTGCAGGCTTCTATTAACTCACATGTGTTATCCCTTATTTTTGCATAAAGTACATTCCATAGTAACTACACCTTTCCCTTGTCATTTTGGTTTGTACGCACTGCTGCTTTGAGAAAACTGGAGACAGCTGAGCCCCATGTCCAAATATATAGTTGTACAGTGTGGTCAGAAAAGCACATTCTTCATATGATACCCCTTTTTAGAAGAATATGCTATAGATCTTATGTATTTTTTGTATTCTTGGAATCATTATTTCTTCAATTCAATATATGCCTTCATAGCCCATTCCGTGTGTTGAAGTGTTGATTAAACACATGCCAAATTGAAACACTTTTGGTTATGTGCTGTGTATCCTGGTACTCTTTTTTTCTTTCTTATATTTAATATTATATATGCCCAAGTTAAAGTCATTAAATGAATCTGAAATTCAAACACTCTTTGTTATCTTCTGTATATACAAAATGTAGTGTATGCTTGTTTTTCAAACTCATGTTTGCTATGTCCTTTGCAGTGTACATGCCTACATAGTCTTCAAAGATGACCAATGTGCACGTGCTGCTTTATGTCATAATATGGCATTGGTACATTAACTGCCTTACAACTGAATGTTTTATTAGTTGATATAGCTGAAGTACATTTTAGAAATTTCTATGTCATTTGTCATGCCTAGTAAGATAGTTCATCTTTTTATATTTTGAAACCTTCTAGTTTGGTGGCAATCACATCCGTGTTGATATGGCATGTCCACCTCGTAAGAAACTTAAAGGAGAAGGGCCTCTTTATGACAGAAAGCGAACATTGTTTGTCGGCAACCTTCCATTTGATATAAAGGTGTGTATGATCTGTTCGATCTTGTATGGTTCTATGTTCTTTTCGAGAAAATGAAAAAAAAAACATATTATCCGTTTGTTTTAAGTAACTATGGTCAACTTTTTCCTTGCTGACACATCAGGATGAAGAGCTCTACAAGTTGTTCTGTGGTTTCAGTGGATCAGAAGGTGACATTGAAGCTATACGTGTTATTAGAGATCCAGGTTCAAGCCTAGGGAAGGGTATTGCCTATGTTTTGTTCAAAACAAGGGTACAATTTTTATCACTTGTCTTCCATTTGGTTGAATTTGATACCATGATCCATGCTGTTAGTCAAAAGTCCACCAGAATGATAAGAAGTTTGTGGATAACTGGATTTGTTCGACAGCATTCCATTTCTTTCTTGAAGATGGCTATTAGGAAGATTTGTCATGTCATTTCAAAATAGTAGCACGGGTAAACCTTGTTGCTAAACTAAATATATACTCCCTCCGTTTCAAAACATAAGGCGTGCATGTATTTCGAAAAGTCAACATTTGTAACTTTTGACTAAAAATTAAGATAAATATATATATGTTTAGTGTTGCGCATGTCATATAGTTGGATTCATATTTGAAAATACTTTTATATGATGTTAATTTTATAGTTATTGATAATATATTGTGAGAGCAAATAATGGTCAAAGTTCTGCATTAAAGACCGCGTCAAAAAATTATATGCCTTATATTTTGAAACGGAGGGAGTACAACAAAACATCAATTATAAGCATGGACCTTAAAAGTCTGTTGACGACTCAATTGCCTTCTCTTATACCAACTATGGTTTTCTGTGTCATCCATACTGCCGCTTGCAATGATGGGTACTGCTTGTTTTTACAGTTCAGAGGTGATCCATGTATGAACATACCCTGTTTCTTTAGCTACTGAAAAATGGAAGGATTTTGTTATCACAACAAGTCTGCTAATTGTTGTCCAGAAAATTATTACACTGATAAATTGAATTATCAGTTAGCTTCCTGTGCCAGAGTAGTTCAGTCAATGCTGGATAAACTGCATCTAGTTGCAAGAACTAGTGTGATCCAGGCCTTGCCACCCTCATGGATTTTACTAGACTGACGTACAATTTGTTCCTTTTATGCTTGAGGAAATTATGTTTTCTCATGAGGAACATAACGTTTTAAAATGAATTTCTGATGTCACATTATAAATGTTTTGGACAATTTTTGTGTAAAAACTTATGCAAACACTGTTATTACCTTACAAGGCTCACATGATCGTTTGGATATCTGTTATGTAGGAGGCTGCTAACTCTGTTGTCCGAAAACGGGATCTCAAGATTAGAGACCGTCCTCTGAGGCTTGCCCATGCGAAGTTGGCTGATGCAACACATAAGAGGATGGATCCTGGAAAAACTAGTGGTGGGCTGAAACAAAAGAAAGTTTTGACACCAGGCAGCAGGTCTCGTGAAGGTAGCAACGACTCCAAACGAAAGGCATCAACTTTATCTTACCAAGGCCTCAAGTCAAGCAAATCTGGTGTTGTGAAGAAGGCAAAAGTGATCCAGCGTCCCAGCAACCAAGGGAAGCAGCAAGGCAAGACTAATGAAACGGGACAGACCGGTAGTTCTTCCCAAAAAACTAAGCGGCCTGCTGTGGCAGCAAGAAAGGCAAAGCAACTAGCCAAGAAACGGAAGTTGGATGCTGCAACTCCTGAAAATACGCACCGGAGCAAAAAGGCAAGGAAATAGCTATCCCTAATGGGATGATTCTTCTCACTTTGAAATGGGAGTTTGACCCAGTTCGAATTTGGGCAAGTTGAGATGCTGGTCTTGGTACCCATGAGATGCAAAATGGATTTAAATGTCAAATACAAGATTTATGTTGCAAATGTAAGCCTGATACCAGTTTTAAGTGTAGCGATTTGGTACTTGCCTTACAGAACTACAGTTGGACTTGGTGCTCCTGAACTAAATTTGTTTTTGTTCTTGTAACATTATACAATGATATTAATTGTTTCTTTTTTGCTTGCAACATCTGCAATCTAGCTCCATTATTATTTGTTTCTTTTTTGCTTGCAACATTTGCGATCAAGCTCCTTGGCTATATAAAATCAGGTTTTCCCCTGTCCATCAGGGAATGGAACTTGCCAGCAAGTGTTTCAGTGACTCCGATCCAGTTCGCGTTACACATCTTTCGGGTTTCATTTGGTTCAGTACGCTACGCAAATTGGAGGAATAGTTATTTTTAATCAAATTGGAGGAATAATTTTTGGGACGCACTATTATGCAGGCGTTTGCAATTTTAACATTTGTGCAGACACATGCCGCATACAAACATGCAGACCTCGCGCAAAAAAATTTAACTATCGCAAAACATTTTTTTTAATAAATGGAAATGTGAAAAAACAGTAGAAATTTAGTGGAATTTTCTACGCCTGCACTATTTTACAAATTATACGAGCAAAAAATTTCTCGATGTGAAAAACAGAAAACAAAATAAAATTTATAATATACAGAAAATAAAAAAATCTATAATAAACAGAAAACAAAATAAATCGATAATAAACATAAAATAAAATATATCTATACAAAAATCGACCTCGCACAAAAAAATTTCATTATTGCGAAGTATTTCTTCCAATGCAAATGTGGAAAAACAGTAGAAAGAAATTGGAATTTTTTGCGTCTGCAAGTTTTGTCTAATTACAGGCACCTGCAAAATAGCAATTGCGATAATTTTTACTTGTTTCACTCTAAATATATGCATCGGATTTACTGGACTGGAGAGATAAAGAAAGAAACTCATTCGTTCCATGATCCATCCGAATTTATTCCAGGTAGAGACCCAAATGCACATCATCCATGGATGGATTTCGTGCTACACTGCATAGCAGTTGAACACAAAAGTAACATCTACTGGTTGATACTTCCGATTTGATCACCGATGACGATGAGCAAACCTCTCTCTCACATAGCGGCGGTCGCCGATGCAGTGGCGGGGACGTGCAGCCTCCAGAAGACCTTCCCGGCGGCGTCTATGCTGCCAGCTTCGACGGCGACGGCGCCGATGAGGGCGCGCAGGGCGCCGCAGACGACGGGGGCCGCGGACGCGTTGGTCCCGGCGGCGACGCGCACGATGGCGGGGATGCCGGCGCGCCCCCCATCGGCGGCGCAGGTGGCCTCCGCGGCGGCATCGGCGTAGCGGCGGGCGACGGCGGAGGCGGTGGCGTCGCGGTCGGCGTCGAGGACGCGGAGCGCAGCGGCGGACTGGGAGGCGGCGAGGCCGAGGATGGCGAGGGCGCGGCCGTTCTCGCGGGAGTAGGAGGCGTGCGTGAGGGCGCGGCGGAGGAGGACTGGGGAGTTGAAGGTGTAGGCGATCTGCTCCTGGAGCGTAGCTAGCGCGGCGTCGAACGGGGAGGAGGACGGCTCCGAGGGCAACGGACGAGACGCCAAGGCGGCGACGAGGAAGAGGAGGAGACGACGCGGAGCGGCCATGGCCATGGCTACTCTACTTGGATAGTGAATGTGAATCGAATCAGTAAAGTGGGGCCAGGGTTAACAAAACCGGCGGAGTTCTCCGAGCCGGCAATGGCGCGGAGCCGGTTAACCGCGGTTAATCGCGGTTTATCGGCGGTTCCGTACGATTTTTGCCCTAAATTCAAAAGTCCGTCTCCCTGATTTTGTTCACGGTTAGTCGCGGTTTTTGGCGGTTAACTGGCGGTTTCTCGCGGTTAGCCACGGTTTGTGACGAAAAAAATGTCAAATTCAATGAAAATGACTAAAATTCATTAAAATACACATTAAAAATTTGAATTTTAAAATTTTATTTAAGCCAAAATGCTTAGAATGATTAATAGTATTTTTAGGAATTTTATTTATATTTTATATTCAAAATTTATTTAAACGAATTTTGATCAAACCCCTAAACCCTAAACCGCCGGGTTATCGAGTTAGCCCCATGAGGCGTTGTTAGTCATGATTAATCATGGTTAACCGCGTTTTTGAAACCGTGAGTGGGGCTGGGGGTTGAGGAACTGGGGACGAAGGTAAGTGGCCGCAAGTAGACGTGCTTATGGGTAGCCCGGTCTGACGTACCCTACCCGATTCGGCCCGATCAGTGCATTGGATTAGGTTTCGGGCTCAAAAAATTATAAAAATAGCTGTGCAGGCTTGGGTTTTGGGTTTCGGGTCAGGTTTTCTAGTTTCAAGTCAGGTTTGGGCCCGGATTTATTACCAGTGCGTCGGGTCGGGCTCGGGTCGACTGAGTTTTGGTCGGGTTTTGGAAAACCCGACCTAAACCCACCCAAACCCAACAGATGATCAAGTCTAGCTAAAGGAAGTGACCAAAAGTAGCTTTGGCTTCTTAAGGTGATCCTATTTTGAATTTATTCTATCCTAACCGATTCTATTACAATTTTTTTAATTAATAGCAACCCTGTCGTAGATCAATCTGATTATATATTTATTGTGCATTATTTTATCTCTAGCACAACCGTGGCCATATCATGGATCTATTTCATCTCTCATTTTTTTGAAATTACTTTTACACGAGCGCTTCACCACCACCCACCACTGCGCTTTATCCCTTCTTTCTAGTCATCCATATGTAATGTTATGTGGCCTTTGGCCCATTTGCTGGCCCAACCCACTCCAGGGCTTAAAAGACCTAGATTTGCTCCTCTCTCTCCCTCTCCTGCTGGCCGCCGCCTCTCCCTCTGCTTCTACCGTCGCCGACGCTTGATCTCAAGCTGCAATTGCTGCTGGTCGTGGTCAAGAGCAAGGAGAGGAAGAGGTAGAGGAGAGGAGGAAGAAGAAAGGAGAAGAGAGAAGAGGATGGTAAGATAGAGAAGTTAGGGTTTGAGATTGTGGTTCAATTCTTGTTGATTTGTTTATGTGTGACAAAGTTGATTATGTTCTCATGATCTTCCCCTAATTAGATGCTAATTTTCATGATTAATATGAGTGAATCCTTGTAGGTGAGGGTTTAATAGATCGATTGCTATAGCAGTATGCTTATTCCTTAAATTGGTTTAAATCTGTTGGGAATTGGACTTCGGCCATATTACGGAAGTTGTAGGTCTCCAAATTATCTTTCTGTAGAGCCCAAGAAAGAGAATGTTGGACTTACGGTCTGACCTTTATAGTCATTTTAAGCTGCTGTCCAGATTGTAATTTGTATGAATTTAGAGTTTCAGAGACCATTGCTAAGGGGGGTTAGCAAGTTCTAGATGGCCACGAGTTGGTGCTAGCTAGTAACTATCTTATTCGCTTGCTCGGGTGTTGATTTGGGAAGTTTTATTGTAGGGAATGCCATATCGGGGTTGGTTACACTTGCAGCTCACTCGGCATCGTTTGGGAGAAGAGGAAAGTGCATATAACATTGTTGGTGATCCTTCTGGGTACACCGTATGTTTTGAATACTTACTTACATTTTTATGTTGATGATGTATTAATGGAATGAGGTGGTATGATGGTATGTAACTCATAATGATTAAATCATGCATTTGCATCTATGAGCATGATGATGGCATGAAAGACCTACTTCGGTAGGCACCCCCCACGGGATGGCGGGGCAAAATTGCTTCGGCGGTCAACCTCCATGGGATGGAGTGTAGGGTGTGACACCGACGGGTGTACACTCAGCGGTACCGGTACACGCATATGAGATATGAGCATGAGCATATGCATTGCATGATTGCATATCAAACTATTGAAGAAGTTATGATCTGATTGTGGGGACCCCGGGAGATCCCCGAAAATACAACTGTCTAGGATTTCAGTTGCATTTGAAAATAGCACAAACAATCAAACTTTATTTCATAACTAGAGTTATTTTACAAGATTGTTCACAATTTTTAATACACCTCCAAAAATTACACTTCAAGACCACAGGCATGGCTCGAGTGTAGGATAACTAAAAATCTACAGTAAAATCTTCCAGGTCTTCAAATGAAAAATCTTTCGCTGAAAAGAAAGGACCTACCCAAAAGAAGGGTAGCCCGAAAAGCAACGGGTAAGCACTTACATCTTAATAGGTTTCCATATGCAAGCCTATTAACTATATGCAAGGGTTTTAACAGAAAATGACAGGGAGATTTAAATATAAACTTAATGCATATTTTTAAAATAGTTTTTAGAAAATCCTATATTTTGCCAATTCTTTCTAAAACATTTTTAAAAGAGATTTTTAATAAAAACCAGACTTTCAAAACTGACTCTAAACCAGACCAACCATAACCATACAACCACACCTCTAACCTGATTTATGTCAATATTTAGAATAGGCATCACCCCTGCGATACAACCTCATATTCCAGAAGTATGGTCCATCGATGATTTGTTTTTAACGACTCTGCAGAATCTGCTCAGCTTGACCCATAAAATGATCAGTAATATGGTTTGGACAGAAATTTG
Source organism: Raddia guianensis (assembly GCA_036346415.1). NCBI lineage: Eukaryota > Viridiplantae > Streptophyta > Magnoliopsida > Poales > Poaceae > Raddia > Raddia guianensis. The sequence continues at coordinate 59,568,166 of CM070536.1, forward strand.
TATCTTTTCTATCATGACATAATTCAATTATGAGCAATGAATAAACCAACCACCGGCCCCCAAACAAGTGTCCTCTAGACCGTTTCTAGAGCGACCCATCATGCGTCTCACATTCCCACTGTTTGTTCACGCTAAACTTCCAACAATCTCCAACAACACTCCAACCTTAACACGACCAAAACCTCAACGACTCAACTCTTTTCCAACTCAACCAAAGATTAGATCAAAATGCAGTAATCATGATCCTATATGCTTATATGAGACCTTGCCATTATTATGGCTAGATTATATTTCCTAGGGTTTTCCTATGACTTAATAGGGAAGCTAAAATCTAAATGGGATTATGACTATATGCAAACATAAATACTTTTAATCAATTGGACAAAAATAAATTAACTAGAAAATAAATGCATAATACAATATTAGGGAACAGGAAACCTGCCTGGTTCAGCTAGATCTTCAATATCTACACTATTGCCCTGATAATCCTGCTCGGCTGATCCGGGGGCAATGAATTCATTTTCTACACGTTGGAGAAGGGGAAAAGAAAGGGAATTTAATAAAAAGAGAAAGAAAGATGCATGGAGCAAGAATGCATGAAATTGTTTTTAAAAAGGTGTTTTTAGGAAAAAGATTAGGGTTCACTAGGATGGTGATGGTTTGTATGATTTGAAAATCTGGAAAATTTTCTTATAAAAGAAAATGGGGATGGGGATTTTTGGCATTACTCCGGATAGAATAAAATGGAAGGTTGACTTTCACATTATTTTGGTAGATCTCCGGATAGCAGGAATTTATGAACGTGTACATGGGATAAGTGTGGATCAACAAATTTCTAGAGATCGGGGTCGACGACAACAGAGTTATTGGAGTTCCGAGATGGAAATTGTTGAATATATAAGGTGAAAATCTTGAAAACATTTTTTAAAAATGAAATAATAGGATGAAATATTTTTATTTTTATTTTGGGATTTTTGGAAAATAGGAAGAAATTTTAAAAGCATTTTCCTATAAAAAGAGAGAGAAAACATTTTATTTTTGAAATTTAAAACTAAAAAGGGGTATTTTATATTTTTATAAAATACTAGATTGAATAATGTACTTTTGGAAATTTTGGCAGAATTTTTGGAAGGGATTTGCTATTTAAAATAAATTGGGAAGCTATTTCTGGAATTTGAAATAAAAAAGAAAAAGGGAATGGGCTGTCTGGGCTTGAGCAGGCCGACCCATGTGTGTGTGTGAGAGAGAGAGAGCTGTGCGCAGTGCTGACAAGGGGAGGCTGACAGGAGTGAGAGAGAGGAGGAGAAAAAAGAGGGGTGCATCGAGGATGCTCACCGGTGGCGAAGTGGTGCTCGGCAAAGGCAATTGGAGGCGAGGGGGAGCTTTCCAAGGCGGCAGCGAGGCTTGAGGTGGCCCGAGACGGCGGTGCGGAGAAGGCAGCACAGCGGCGGCGGAGAGGATCATCGGCGTTGATGCTCCGATGAGGGGAGGTGGGACTGGTGGTGGAGAAGGGTTGGCTTGTAGATGCAACGTGCCGGGGAGGCCTATTTATAGGCGGAGGAACACGGCAGTGGCGGGGAGGAAAATTCTGTGGGCGACGGCAAACTCCGGTGAGAAATTGGCGGCGGTCCGAGGCGATCTATGAGCGGTGATGTGGAGGATAAGGTAGATGGTGACGTGGCGATCTCGGATAGGGTGGTGACGTGGCGTGGAAGGATCGGAGTTGACGGCGGCATGTATTTCCGGTGGGCAGCGCGGTGGAGACGGCAGTGGAGGTGGTTTCGGGGTGGCGGCGCAACCGGAGGAAATGGGGAAGCTGTGGGCGCCGTCGGATTCGAGGCGAAAATAATAGGCGCCGTCGGATTTGAATAACCGAAGTGGTACGCTGTGATAACGTGGCGCATTCTCAGCCGTTGGATCAAAACCGGATAAATTCCGACCGTTGATTGCCACTTATCGTACCGGCGGGAAGGAGAATGAGACACGCCGGAGGCATATTTCCAAAAAGGGAAAGCGGATTTCCAGGAAAATCCAAAAAGGGAAAGAACTCAATTGAATTTCCAGAAAATGATTTAGGCTTTGGAAATTCATAGAAAAATGTAGGGATCTCAGAAAAGTATGAAATTGGTCTCTAAAAATCTAGAAAAATGAGGAGAACCTAATGGTGGAATAAAATTTGATATTTTATGGGATGAAAAATCCTTGGATAAAAGGAAGAGGGGATTTCTTAAATAGAATAAAACAGGAATTGTTTTGGAAAATTCTCTGAAAATTGGGGATGGTTTCTAGGGGCTTAAAATGATTTTTGCGAAAAATTTTTGTACTAAAAATGGGTGAATTTTGGGTATGTCACACTGATACCTTTTGCTATTTTAGATAATGGTATAATCTGCCTTGTTTGGTGTACTTGCTGAGTTTTATACTCACTCTTGCTTTCTATGTTTTTTTAGGTGACCATTGAAGCATGCATGGGATGGGCGTAGTTCACTGTTGCCACACCCACGTTAGACTACACATTCAACTCCTTAGTGATTCAAATAAACTTAGTTGCATGTTATTAGAGCTTGGAAACGTTAGTTTTCATTTGTTTGTTAAATTTTAATTTGGTTCGTTATTGTTCGGTGTCGGCTAAAGTTAATGCTTGGATGATACCTTAATTATGCTTAAAGGTTTTAAGATAGTTTTGTTTTAAATTGGTGTGATGGCTTAATATTGTGAAATTATGAATCCATTGTGTAAAAGTGATCGGTTTACAAGGGATATGCTGTCAAAATTGTCTAAAAGGTATTGTTTTTGTATGTTGTGTTCGTAGCACTTGAGCCTTGTTAGGTTGGGATGTTACACCATATCTACTTATTCCTCTCTCCTCAGTGTCTCTCCCCCTACATCTCTCCCTATGTGTAAGACGGCGTCGCCACTCACCGATTGTTGTTCGCCCCTCCTCCTCCTCTGCACCCCTCCCTTCCTCCCTCTCTCTCTTCAGATTGTTGCTGCTACATGGCGCCACGCCATCAGCAAGCGGCAACGCTATTCAAGAAGACTTGTAGGCGACGAAGAGGAAACGAGTAAGTGTGGCGTCGGAATGACCTGCGAGTTGAGAAAACGAGAGAAGAAGCATAGCGCTAAAGAAAAGTTATCTAATGGGAGTGGTTGGGTGTTCGGGTAGGAGCGTTTTCGTTTAAGGTCTTGTTCTTTTCGACTCAAAGTTGTTGGAAATTTCAACATGAAAATGTTATGACACCTCAAGAGAGGTCTTGAGAGTCCAAAACATTATAAATTTTTTTTTAGAAACTCTAAGAATAATTTTGTAAAACCCAAAGAAATTTCTATAAAATACTAAAACATTCGATCGGTAAAAAAGATAATTTTAATTTAATTTAACCTGAAATGAACATGGCCTAAATAATGTGTTAGAGAAGTGGGCCAAAGCAAACCTGCCACAACAGTTTTCATCAGCCCGGCTGGTTCGGTCCGGCAGGCCCGAGACCGCTCGGGCCGGTCTAGCCAGGGCCACGGCCCGGCGGCCTCTGCTGGGGCCACTTTACAGAGACACCCCCGAGTTATAAACAAGTAATTTAAAGTGCGGCCTATCCTGTCGTCTCTCTCGTCTCGTCTCGCCCATCCCCCCTCCTCCGCCCTCGCCTCCAAAACCTAGAGGCTAGAGCCCCCGCCGCCCTCAAATCGCCCACGCCGCATGGTGCCGCGCCGCTGAGGAGGCCCCGCACGGATCACCACGGATGATGGAGGGCGGCGTTGCGGCTGCCACGGCCGCGCCGGCGCACGCGGCGGTGAGCAGCGGCGGGGCCGCGGCCGCGCCCCCGCCGTTCCTGATGAAGACGTACGAGATGGTGGACGACCCGGCCACCGACGCCGTCGTCTCCTGGGGCCCGGGGAACAACAGCTTCGTCGTGTGGAACACGCCCGAGTTCGCGCGCGACCTCCTCCCCAAGTACTTCAAGCACAACAACTTCTCCTCCTTCGTCCGCCAGCTCAACACCTACGTATGGATTCCTTCGCACCCCCGCTTTTTTTAGTTTGGGGGCATCGAAATTTTGCCTGAAAGAGTTGGGGGCATCATGTGCGGCCCTAGCATACCACTATCTTCCAGCTGATCTGAACGCCACCGCCCACGGACCGGTGGGTTTTCACGTTTGAGATTGCGCCTGATTGGGAACCTGGGCAAAATTGAGACTTCACAAAGGTAGTGTTTTTGTTCATCCGGGTAAGCAGTCAGGGAAGCCATGGAGAATTGGATTACCACGATGATACTCTTATCACTAGGATACTGCTTTCCAATTCCAACCTTCAAAACATACGGTTAGTTAGTCAGGTTTGATACTGTTGCTGGAGGGCGGACTCTTTGTTTCATGCGTGATGTAAAACGGAAGCCTCATTTAGCACTGCCTTAGAAAATAGGCCTGCATGGGATACTGAAATGAGTGAAATCACCACGTTTCATTTGTTTTATGGGTTTAAAACACAGTCAATAGTTTATTTGTTACTGTCTAGTCCAAGATTTAGGTTTCCTTATGTTGCAACTGTGCTTGACCACTCTAAAATTTTGGACCATTGAGTGCTTTCATTTGCTCAGTACTTAGCCTACCAGAGTCACCTCTTGGCATGGGCCTATGGAACTGGCTAGATCTGTATGTCCCCTTTCCATTCCATACACAAACCCGAGCTATTTCTGGTAACATGAATGGTAAACAACACTGGTTCAGCATCTAGCTAGACTAGTAATCTTATACCATAACCGTAAATTTCGCCCCAAGCCACAACCATAAATGTACAAGTAATCTTATACGGAGTACTTACAAACTGTTGCAAATTGATGCATTTTACTTAAAAACCAGTTTGAGTTTTTTAGTTACATTGAAAAGATGTAGTTTTCACTTTTCAGGTGCCACTCATGCATCAATAATATGCCCACCGTTGTATTGTTTCCTACTATTTGATTTATCAAAAAAGAACAACATAATTTTTTCAGTATATGCAGAGCTATTGATGTCCTCTTATAAAGTAGACAGAAAATGCTAAATAAATACTTATTTGATATTGATATACGCATAATCATCATTGCTCCATTATGTATCGCTATATAATCTCCCCCAACCTTATAATACCACCTCAACTTTGGGGCGTATAGGTGATTAACCCACCTTTTAATGGTGCGATGGAGCATGACACTGCATGATTTATTAAGAGATCTTTGGATTGCTATTATCTGAGGTTTTTAATCCGAAAATATTGTTACTGACATAACATGTTACCATCAGTGGTTTGTGGTAATAAGCTGCCTGCGCTTCATAACTCTATGGAGTTGTAGAAAGTATTGAAAAAAAAGTGCTCTAAGAACAATAAGACATACACTATGTTTGTCCTTGTTATATCTTTAGCTCGCTTTACAAATTAGTGATTGTCGAACTGCACTCTGCTTCAGGTTAAAGAAATTACCATTTACGTTATATCCAGTGAGGAATTATTTGTTTCAGGTAGACTATCTATACCATAATGTTCTCCTATAGTTTTGTACAATCGATGATCGTTGAACCAGATGTGATTACATGCTCCTTAATTGATTAACTCAGATTGCCTCGTTGAACCAGATGTGATTACATTCTCCTTAATTGATTAATTTAGATTGCCATTAAGATTTAATTTTGAACGTAGTAAGCAGTTGAGAGAGACAGTTCCCTCATTCTTGATTCTCAGTCATTCTTAAGTTGAATTGATATTTTATAGAAGAGAAATGTAGCAAAATTAAATTTGGGGCTCATGTACAATGGAAATTTAGAAGGAAGAACTAGAGTTTATTTGATATAATACCTGGTTTTGCTTTTCTTCAGTTGGCCTGAGCCTTTTTATGTTATACCTATATAGTTCTTACACAAATCGCTACCTATGTAATCTGTGGTGTGTAGTTCTATTTTCTTTTGTAATGTGGTCATTTAGCTAGTTTCCTGTGACTCACAGACATTTTTTAAGTGAATCCTAAATAGTTAGGATTGTTTAGACTGCTTGCCTAGTCCGTTGCTTCCTTACTTCCCCATTCTATGATGCCGCAAATTTCGTAATATTCAAAGCAGCTATGCATTGATGTTAAAAAAAAAAGCAGCTACTATGCATTAGTCTTTCCTAATGATCTCATTGGTGCATTTTTGAGCAGGGATTCAGAAAAGTTGATCCGGATAGGTGGGAGTTTGCAAATGAGGGTTTTCTGAGAGGACAGAAACATCTACTGAAGACCATCAACAGAAGGAAACCATTGCATGGAAGCAACCAAGTGCAGCAGCAGCAGCAGCAGCCTCAGTTGCAGAATACCCCCTTACCTGCTTGTGTAGAGGTGGGTAAGTTTGGGATGGAGGAAGAGATCGAGATGCTAAAAAGGGATAAGAATGTTTTAATGCAGGAGCTTGTCAGGTTGAGACAGCAACAGCAGACAACAGACCATCAGCTGCAGACTTTGGGCAAGCGCCTTCAAGGAATGGAGCAACGACAACAACAAATGATGTCTTTCTTGGCTAAAGCAATGCAGAGTCCTGGCTTCCTAGCACAGTTTGTACAGCAAAACGAAAACAGCAGAAGAAGAATTGTCGCAGCAAACAAAAAAAGGAGGCTACCTAAGCAAGACGGTGGCCTAGACTCTGAAAGTGCTTCATTGGATGGCCAAATGATCAAGTATCAGCCCATGATTAATGAAGCTGCCAAAGCAATGCTAAGGAAGATCCTAAAGATGGATTCTTCACATAGCAGACTTGAATCAATGGGCAATTCAGATAATTTTCTACTGGAGAATTATATGCCAACTGCCCAAGGGTTTGACAGCTCTTCGTCTACTCGGAATTCTGGGGTGACCCTTGCAGAGGTGCCACCAAACTCAGGTATGCCATATATGGCTACAAGCTCTGGGCTATCAGCTATATGTTCATCTTCCACTTCTCCTGAGATCCAGTGTCCAGTTGTCTTGGACAACTCATCCAAAGAAATTCCCAACATGGGCACTTTGCCTTCTGTCCCAAAGACCATGGCACCAGGTCCAAGTGATATCAGCATTCCAGAATTCCCAGATTTGCAAGATATAGTGCCTGAAGATGCTGTTAATATTCCTGGAGGGAGCTTTGGAATGCCTGGTCCTGAGGGTGTATTCCCCCTACCTGATGAGGGTGATGACACTGTCCCCATTGAGACTGATGAAATTTTGTTCAATGACGACGCTGACAAACTTCCAGGAATCATCGATTCCTTCTGGGAGCAGTTCCTGGTCACTAGCCCTCTATCTGTTGACAATGATGAAGTCGATTCAGGTTTACTGGACACAAGGGAAACACAACAGGAGAATGGATGGACCAAAGCTGAGAACCTGGCTAATCTTACTGAACAAATGGGCCTCCTGTCATCAAACCATATAGGGTGAGATACGACAGTGAACTGACAGCGACCCTTTCTTAAGGTACCCTGGGATTCTGGTAATAAGCTCCGATAGCATCGCCTACTCTTTTTGTTTATGTTAAAGCTATCCTTTTGCTCAAAGCATACTGAAATGTCAACCTATATGCCGGGGGATTCCAATCTTCCTCCTATGAAACTTGGGGTTTTTACTCCAGGCATATTACGTGCTCGCTTGTATGTACACTAGGTTTGGCAGGCGGTGGTAAACTTGCCAAATCTGTATGATAACTACCCCGTGTTGTAGCTGCTGATAGTTTTTATTTCTTGTCTGCTTTGCAACTAACGCCTGGTGGTACTGGCAGTCTACTGCAGTGTACATGAATTGGAAGCCAAGTAATTTTGGGTGTTGACAGATTGTGGCATGGATTGATCTCCCGCTGTACCAAAAGGGGGGAAGTGAGGTCAATTTTCATAGCTTCAGTAAACTGAGTGACATTCTTGGCTCCATCGCTTAACAAGATAAATTCAATCAGTGAAAGTCATTGCACTGTTACTCTTTTTCTATATTAAAAAAAGCTTAGTATAGTATGATCTGACTCTTTTATTTTTTTATAAAGAACTCGATATATTGCTTCCTATTTTTCCCCAGCCTACTCAAGATACCTCAATGCTTCTCTTCTATTCTGAGTAGTGCCGGGTTTCCTTCTTGCAACTGATGATGCCATGCGCAATGTGCCGGTGTTAGAAGGGCGTTGGCAGGCTATCCGTCTGTGCGGTCGCCTGGTCTTTGTGCTGAGCTGGGAACATTGGGCTTGCCTCTGGCCCTCCTGCCAAATATTTCGAAGCAGATTTCGCTGGCAACTGTGTTTTGTCTGTCACTTCCGTCTGGTTTGAGCCCGTGTCAGGCCTGCCTAACAGCTTCTCTTGGTGTGTTCAAAGTGGCTCATTACACAACTAAATTCAGCTCAGACGACTTATTCATTCAGCCAAGTCTCTCCGAACATGCTATAGGTTTTGCTTGATGTAGCAAAGTAAATTGCTGGTGGTGCCTAAATGCTTTAATTAGTGCTGTTTGCTGGATGAAGTAAAGCAAGGGCCAGCAACGCCCGTTTGCTATCAAACGCTGGGCTCACGGATGCCCATTTGCCACCAAACGCTGGGGGTCACGGATGCCTTGTGCGTGCAAGTATACGCCCTTGCAAACGCACAACTTATGAAACATCCACTCATAAAAATGTCTCTCTCAAGTTAGTTTTATCACCATCATCCAAGTAGCACCTAGCTAGCGCTAGGTTGATTGTTATTTGTTATTATCCCTTTAATACATGCATGCCTTTCGGTGCGCAAAAGATAAGCAAGGTTAACAATGATAGTAATAATAATACAACAAGTTGTCAGTGCTGCCCTTCACATCATCACCGCATGAATCATTTTCCGTCCCAGCTCAAGTAATTAAGACCACAAAACCATCCTTGTGAAGTGTGAACCCAGCCACCTCTTGATCCTGCCTTCCCATCCCATAATAATAATTACACTGCTAATTTAGACCACCAGCTAATTAAGCATCTTGACAAAGCCACCCACTGCCCACTGGCACTCATTAATCTACACACCAATCTTTAAGCAACAGGCATCTATGCATATACGCCATCAAAAATAATACTAGTATAATTTATCACTGTTGTTTCTGTGCAGGAACTAATTGAGCTTTCAATGGGGTTGTAGTGCAGAGTGGGTGAGTGAGAGTGCAGGAGCTAGTGATTAGTGAAGTGAAGTCGATCAGTCGTCAAGGATGAGGTTGGCGAGGGGGTGCATCTGCATCTGCATGGGCGGCGGCGGCGGCGCCGCCGGGCGGACGGCCTTGGACTCGCCCCAGCGCCAGAACATCTGCCGCTCCGCCGCGTTCACGTCGCACTCCGGCAGCGCCGCCGGGTAGCGGTTGGTGTCGTAGCACACGGTGTAGAGCATCTGCCTCCGCCGGAACCGCCGCATGGCCGTGCGCACCCGCGGCGCCATGACGGCGGCGTGCTCGGCAGCCAAGGCGGCGCCGCACCGCCGCGCCGCCCTCGCCGGCCGCGAGGTCGGGGAGCGCGCGCGGCAGCCGCGGATGACGAGGCCGGAGAGCTCGGCGGTGAAGGGCCCGCGGGCGTAGTCGACCCTGTACTTGCCGTTGTCGGTGGCCCAGGTGGAGCCGTCCCAGATGGTGGCGTAGAGCGCCATGGGCTTGGAGGGGTAGTCCAGCCCCATGGCGGCGCTCCGGGGCACCTCGCGGATGGGCGTGCCGTCGACGGAGAAGACGACCGCCCGCGGCGACCACAGGATGGAGAAGCGGTGGCCGTCGCCGCCGGCGGTGGGGTCGAAGGGCATCAGGTAGCGCTCCTCGCGGCCGCGGCCCGTGCTGCCGTCGCCGTACACGTTGGTCTGCAGCCTCCACTCGTGCCCCGCCCGGTTCCCCAGGAACTCCACGTCCAGCTCGTCGTGGTTCCTCTCGAACACGTCGCCGTTCGACAGCTGCATCCACAGCACGCGTCGATCGATGACGATGACGATGATATATAAACCGATGATGATTGATGAACTGATGATCAAGCACGTACGTAGAAGGCGACGACGACGCCGGCGGTGTGGTCGACCTTGGGGAGCTTGATGGCGGCGCTGAAGAAGCCGTGGTGGTAGTAGGCGGAGGAGACGAAGCCGGAGCCGGTGCGGCGGTCGAGGGTGAGCCGGACGGTGCGGCCGTCCGGCGACCGCTCCATGTTGGCCTCGCCGAACAGCGGGGAGAAGCCCTCGTGGAAGGCCATGCCCCGCACCTCGTCCATCGCCATCGCCATCGCCGCCGCCATAGCCGGGAGCAGCACGAGGACGGCGGCCACCTTCAGCGCCGCCGCCGGCGCCATGGACGAACGTACGGACGGTTAGCCGGTGCAAGCAAGACTGGTTGCGTGCGCGTCGACGTCTGCGTCTGCTTTAAGCTGAGCAAGCTGACTCATGGCGCGATTTTTATTTCTGGGCGAGGGATAATGTCGTGTAGGCATGCACTAGAGAGAAATTGCGTAAGGCGCATGCGTACCTTAGTGTGGAGTGTTGACAGCAGACACCCCCTTCCGTCATTAACCACTAACCTAATATTACACGTTAGCATTCTTTTATTGAGGTTTCTAACATGGGATCAGCTTGACACCAGTCGATGTTCTAGACCGCAGATCAGATACCTTCATAGGGCCGACACATAAGAGATCCAACGGTATCATCTTGGTACGTGAAAAAATCGACTAGAAATTTTCTAAAAATTAGTCGTGTGATAATTAACAAAAGTGTTTTAACATACACCCTACGTCCAAAATTATAAGGCATGATTTAATTTGACATAGTTTTCAAAACTTTACTTGATGCCTTTTTCTTATCATATATCGTTCATACTTAAAAATTATGATCATTAAAAAATATTTTTAAATACAAATCCAATGATGTTACTTGATATATATATTGTTCAATAAATTGGTTTCAAAGATTAAGAAGTTTGAATCTTGAAATTAATGCGTGTGCAGTTTATATTTTTTCAAACAGAGAGGATGCCTTTTCTCAGTGTTGACACTATTTTAGCATCTTGACTTAGAGGGAGGTCATCACGGCGGAGGCAAGGTGGTGTCGGGGAGAGTACATTGCATTCAAATCCCATGCTTTTGTAAGCCAACATCTATAAATACCATGCCATAAGGTAATATATCACATAGCAAACCCATGCGTTTTGTTATTTTTAGTGAAGTTTCATCGCCCGACATCCTCGTTTAAAAAAGACATCCGCTTGAAACAAAGAAGAGAGAGAGAGAATCTGGCGATAGACGGCGAGCCAACCAGCTGTAAGCATGCATTTGCAACTTAGCTGGCGGCGCTGCGCCTCCATATATTGCAGCCACCGAGCTAGCTAGAAACTATATATTTATTTATTCTCTTTTTGAAGCAAAATATTTATTTAATATTCTCTTTTTAAGCAAAAATATTTATTTATTCTCACGTAGTGTGCATAAAAAAAATTATAATTAAGGCACACCAGGCTTAATAAACCAAATGTACTACAACTTAAACCTATGAAGTTACTTTGACGATATATAATCACTCTCCAATGGTAAATTCAAAGCTACTCCATATAATTAGCTTTAGCTTTGAAGAATTTTTAAAAAACAATTTATGTACACACAAAGCCTATCTGCAAGGAATCTAGCTTTGTAATTGCATTAAGCATATTTTGCATTTTCCAAAGGTATTTACAGGATATCCCAACCTCGTCACATTTGTCCTTTTATTTTTAATTGGGGCGGTCGTTACTCGTTATCAGCTGATGCATGCATGCTTCTTTGTGACAGTAGATTATCTATGCTAGCCACTTCAATTGAAACCGGTGAAGTTACAGCGCGAGAGCTAATTACATGTAATTAAGGAAAGGCGAGGGCCATCCCATCTAGGTCTCATTCTTCCGAAATGATCCGAGCAGTTGAATAAATTGAATTTTGAAATGATTGAACTTGAGAAACTTTTTAAGATAAATTTTAAGATTCAGATCTATTTTGTTTGACTTGCTTTTTAAACCGTTAAACTGAAAAGAACATGATCTAAATGGAGATAGATAAGTTGAGGTCTCTCTCGTTCACGGCACAGCAGAGCCGGAGGAGGGGGAGGGCTCCTATTCCTATCAGTACTGCAGATATGTCCCTCTCTGCCCCTGCAGATATGCATTCCTATGTCTTGTCCACACATCCAGGCATGAGGCATCCACCGGCCAGAGCCACATACACCGTCTTCCTTTTGGTGAACAACTCTCAACTAATTAATTAAGCAACTAATTTTGTGACGTGATTCTCCTTGTGCGTGAGCCAGCAGCGGCTGTCCAGGATGTCGTCGTATCACAGGCCAAGGCTCAGTTCTCTAAGGTTTATATTTTGACTTATCTGCTTTGTCTTTATTTAAAATATAAATAATTTAGTTTTTTTAGGAAATAATTTAGTTTTTTCAATTTATCTTTTTTTATCTTGAAGGCATGTCTAAAAATTCTCTAAAAAAGTCAAACAATGGAGACCCAGTTTTAGAGTTCGCCTCGAAAAGCTCTCAAAGTTATGAAATAAGTCAGATAAATAAATAAGTCAAATAAAATGTAATAGAGTAAATTTCAGAAAACCCCATGTTTAGGGGCTAATGTAACATATGTCCACATGGTTTATATATTTTTTTTATCACATACCACATTTCTCCGATCCATATTAACGCAAAAGCATAGGTTTAGAGTTGCTAGCGACACATCGGCTTTATAACATGGCAAAAGAGCTCCATGTCACGGGGAGCAAATAGGTAAATATAGAGCAACGGACGGAGGGAGGTAGCTGGGCCCAACTGATGTGGAGTTCTTTTGCCATGTCATAAGGCCGATGTGTCGCTAGCAGCTCTAAACCTATGTTTTGCGTTAATTTGGATTGGAGACATGTGGTTATATGATAAAAAAAATATAAGAACTGTGGTTAATTATGTGTTACATTGGCTTTTAAACATGGGATTTTCTGAAATTTGCTCAATGTAATATACTAAAAATAACAAATAAATACTAAAAATTATCTACATCAAGCAATAGTAATATGGTATTTTAACAATAAAATTTATTACAAAACTAAACATGATAGAACACCTAGAAAACACAAGTGCATTTTTGGTACACCTAGGTTAGATAGCTCATATTTATCCATCTATTAGCATATATTTGGCCCATCCTAACGTACATTTAAATACAACAATAATAGCGGACATATATTCGGGAATTTTAAATACATTTATACATCAATAAATAATAGGAGACATATATTTGGGAACTTTAAACGGTTAATTAAACACTAAATTGAGCTAATTGTTGTTTGACGTTGACCGAACGAAACTAACGAGATTGATTAGGCACAGAGCGGCTGTGATCACTACAGGAAACACTCTAAGTGTGGGCGGTCAGAAAATTCAGTGTCGGCGGCCAAATGCCGCCGACAGATCAATGTCGGGGGCCAACACAAAGCTGCTGACACAGAAAGAATCATTTTCGGCGGCCAGAATCCAGCCCCCGACAATACTCAGCCACCTCCCGCCAGACGAATGAATTTCAAAATATTGTTCCCGCCAATTATTCAGTGTCGGCGGCACGACCTTAGCCGCCGACATTTCTCCCTCCAGAGACGAACGGATAATGGGTGGACGTTTATGTGGACCCACGTGTCAGTCAGGCGAGGTCGCTAACAAGCGGGCCCAAACCGTAGCCTGGGGAGGCATCTATGTCGGCGGCACAAACTTAGCCGCCGACATAGATTAAATAAAAATCGGTAGCGGTGTGGCTCTAACCAATGACTCTTTTGGTAGCTTCAGCACAAGGCCACAATGAAGACCAAGTGAGAAGAAGAATTTATTCAACATAAACAGATTGTACAGTTTTTTTTGTATATTTTCCTAGTTCAACAATATCGGCGACATTATTTAAAACCGCCGACCTAAGACAATCTCTGTCGGCGGCCATTCTATAGACCACCGATAATTCCCTGCCCCCCAAGCCCGCCCTCTCGCCTTAGCTCCCCCGGGTCCACGAGGCCTTCGCTACGTCCCCGAGGAGTTCCTAGGACCATGCTATGGCCATTAGGCCACATTGGACCGGTTAGCGACGTCTCGGCTGGAACCCTACGGTAACTTCCTCTTGAACGGTACCCTCGAACTAGCCCGAAACCCGATACGACGTTAGGATTGTAAGGGAAGTTGCCTTAGGGTTCCAGCCGAGACGTCGCTCCTCGATCAAATCTGCCCTAATGGCGATGGCATGGTCCTAGGAACTCTCCGGGGACCTAGCGAAGTCCTCGTGGGCCCGGGGGAGCTAAGGCTAGAGGGCGGGCTTGGGGGGCTGGATATTGTCGGCGGCTTTTATAAATACCGCCGATACCGATTTAACTATGTCGGCGGCCTAGAATGAAGCCGCCAACATAGGTACATGTATGTCGTCGGCCTTGATCAATACCGCCGACAATACCCTGCCCCCAAGCCCGCCCATTCGCCTTAGCTCCCCCTGGCCCACGAGGCCTTTTGCTAGGTCCCTATGGAGTTCCTAGGACCATGCCATGGCCATTAGGCCACATTGGACCGGAGAGCGACGTCTCGGCTGGAACCCTAAGGCAACTTCCTCTTGAACGGTACCCTCGAACTAGCCCGAAACCCGATACGACATTAGGGTTGTAAGGGAAGTTGCCTTAGGGTTCCAGCTGAGACGTCGCTCCCCGATCCAATCTGCCCTAATGGCCATGGCATGGTCCTAGGAACTCTCCGGGGACCTAGCGAAGTGCTCGTGGGCCCGGGGGAGCTAAGGCGAGAGGGCGGGCTTGGGGGGCTGTATATTGTCGGCGGTTTTTATAAATACCGCCGATACCGATTTAACTATGTCGGCGGCCTGGAATGAAGCCGCCGACATAGGTACATGTATATCGTCGGCCTTGATCAATACCGCCGACAATAAGCCCCAAGCCCGTCCTCTCGCCTTTGCTCCCCCTGGCCCACGAGGCCTTCGCTACGTCCCCGAGGAGTTCCTAGGACCATATGCTATGGCCATTAGGCCACATTGGACCGGTTAGCGACGTCTCGGCTGGAACCCTAAGGCAACTTCCTCTTGAACGATACTCTCGAACTAGCCCGAAACCCGATACGACGTTAGGGTTGTAAGGGAAGTTGCCTTGGGATTCTAACCGAGACGTCGCTCCCCGATCCAATGTGGCCTAATAGCCATGGCATGGTCCTAGGAGCTCCACGGGGACCTAGCGAAGTCCTTGTGGACCCGGGGGAGCAAAGGCGAGAGGGCGGGCTTGGGGGGCTGCGTAGTGTCGGCGGATTGTATAAATACCGCCGATAGCGATATAACTGTGTCGGCGGTTTTAACTAGGGCCGCCGACATAGGTCCATCTCTGTCATCGGCTTTAGTACAGACCGCCGACATTGATGTGCCACCCAAGCAGGCCGCATGCTCTATGTCGGCGGCTTTTGTTAGCCGCCGACATTGATGCTGCAGTTACAAAATAAGAGAGCTCGTGCGCAAAGTGGCTACCACACTTAGCGCACGAGCCATATTCTCTTTCGCCCGCTTGCGCCAGCTGCCGCCACGCCACCGCCGAACCGTCTCCCGCGCCGCCTCCCCTCGCCGCCTCTCCCAGCGCCGCCAGCGCCTCCGTCGCCCTTTGTCCCAGCGCTTGCCTCTGCCCGCGCCGCCGCTGCTCTCCCAGCCCGCCGCCTCCCGCGCTGCCACCTAACCCCTCCTTCCCCCCTCCTCCTCTCCTTCTCCTAGCTTCCTCCCGAGCCCTCCCACCCTCCTTCTCCCGAGCCCTCCCACCTCGGGTCCTTCTCCTTCGTCCTCCTCCACCCATCGGCATCCGAGGTACTCCCGCGCCATGTACTTTTTTTTTTGTGTAGTAGCTATGTCGTCGGTATTTTGTGTACCGACGACATTAGTGTATGTTAATTACTGTTGTTAATTAGGATTGTTAATTAGTAATGAAAATTAGTACGGCTACTTGGTGATTCATTGCTAATTATAGATTGTTTGTGTGCTATTGTTAATTAGTCATTTCTAATTTATTAATGTTAATTAGTTAGTGTTAATTAAACATTGTGGACTGTTTTATGTTATTTAAACATTGTTAATTATTTTTTTAGTGAGTTATTGTTAAATATGGCATGTACGATAGTTAGGCTTATGAAATTAGTTAAAAATTAATTTTGACGTTGTATCATGTACGAAGCCATAGTCAAACCCGTTCGGGGGTGCAACACATTTTCGTAAGGAACACGGACGGTGATTCGTTGTGTTCCATTTACGAAATACGTTGTGCTCCCGAGCTGTCCATGTTTTGGACAGCCCACTGATGTTGGTATGAGTACGGGCTCGTGGCCATGGGAGGTGCACGGGTCGGAATTCTGGCGGCATAACTCTGTCGTCCTCCTAGTGCATAACATAAGTGGTACGCCGTACCCGTCGTTGCACTGGGGGGACTGCGGGGTTATGCTGCCGGAATTTCGACCCGTGCACCTCCCGTGGCCACGAGCCCGTACTCATACCAACATCCGTGGGTGGGTAAGCCCTCCTATTTAGCTAGAAATGGGCCTATAGATAGTAACGTCGATATATGACCTAGAATTTAAAAACATGTTTGATTGTACATATAGTAATTGTGCAATGGAAGATCGGCGGTGGATGTACGATGGATGGAAGAGGTCTGGGCAGCACACAGACGAGTCGTTTGACAATGCGGAAGCATTCGTTGAAGAAGCTTTTCGAAGATTCCCCAACTCTAGCGTAGCAAAGGTGCCTTGTCCTTGCGCGGTGTGTTCGAACACGCTGAAGAGGTTGAAGAGGAAAATCAGCGAGGACATCTGTAGGCATGGTTTCAAGGCAAACTATTTTGTATGGGTATATCATAGAGAGAGGAAACGTCCGGTGCCGGAGCCTAGCCCTGTGGATTTTGGGGAGGGCTACGATGAGGTTGAGGTCGACAGGTTCGATGAGCTAAGGGATGATGTGGAACAGGCTTTCGATCTCTCCCCCGAAGAAGAGTCCGAACCACTTGCACAGAAATTCGAGTAACTCCTTAAGTCTGCCAAAGAGCCGCTCCATGAGCGAACCGACGTGACTGTGCTCTCGGCGGTGTCGCGTCTAATGGCGGTTAAGACGAAATACAATCTCTCAGCTAATTGCTTTAACGACATGTGCAAACTGTTGGACAGCTTACTTCCGGCTGGACACAAGATGACTCCAAATCTATACGAGTCGAAGAAGCTTCTAAACGTGTTAGGCATGTCATGCGAGAGGATACACTACTGTCCAAAGTTTTGTATGCTTTATCGGAAAGCCGATTCTGAGCTGACTCACTGCAAGCATTGTGGGGAGAGTCGGTACGTGCTAGTTAAAGGACGAGATGGTGTAGAGAGACAGTCGATGGTTGCTCAGAAAACCTTCCTTTTTTTTCTCATCTCGCAGCGGCTACAACGTCTATACATGTCAAAGTCCACGGCTAGACAAATGAGATGGCACAAAGAGGGAAAACGTAGAAAGGAGGGTGTGATGATTCATCCGTCAGATGGAGAAGCGTGGAAGCATTTTGACCGGCAAAGACACGAATTTGAAGTCGAACCGTGAATGTGCGACCGGTCTATCCACCGATGGGTTTACACCATTCAATATGACCTCACACCCGCACTCATCTTTGGCAAGATTTGCTATCCCGTACAACTTTCCACCAGGGCTTTGTCTGAAGGAAGAGTACATGTTTCTGTCTGTTATCATACCTGGGCCTAAGTCTCCTGGAAAAAATTTAAACTTATTCATGCGACCACTTGTAGAAGAGCTAAGTGACCTGTGGACCAATGGTATCTTGACACATGATAGCTACAAGGGTCAGAACTTTAGGATGCGAGCTGCCTACCTTTGGTCGATTCATGACTTTCCGGTTTATGGTATGTTTTCCGGCTGGAGCACACATGGATCTTTGTCGTGCCCTAACTAAATGCTATGTTGACACTGATTCATTCAAATTGAAAAACGGGGGCAAGTTTTCTTGGTTTGACTGTCACCGTCGATTTCTTCGACCCAATCACCCATTTAGGAGGGAAAAAAGCGTTTCGTAAAGGAAAGACTATTAGAACCAAACAACCACCAAAACATTTAGAAGTGGAGGATATCATCAAATGGCATGAACGTTTGGTAAAAAAGGGTTACAATGACGAAGACTACGGGAAGGTGCACCATTGGACTCATAAGTACAGCATATATAACCTTCCCTACGCAACAGACCTCAAGTTGCCTCACAACCTCGACCTGATGCATCAGGAGAAGAATATGTGTGAGGCCTTAGTCAACACGAAATGGGACATCCAACATAGAACTAAAGATAACACAAAAGCTCGGTTGGATTGCGCTGTGATATGCCATCGACCAGAGATGAATCTCCTGAAAAATGGGATGAAATCTAGGGCAAAATACTGTCTGACACGTACCGAAGTAAGGGAGATCCTAGTCTGGATGAAGGAGAGGGTGAAATTTCCAGATGGTTATGCTACGAGCCTTCGTCATGCCGTTAGTATGGACCAATACAAGTTAAATGGAATGAAGGCCCACGACTACAAAGTCTTCATAGAGCGTTTATTCCCCGCCGTATGGCGTGTATATGTTGACGACTCTATTTGGAGAATTTTGTCGGAGCTCAATTTCTTCTATAGACAGTTGTGCGCTAAAGAGATATCCGCCTCAAGGATGGAGGAATTGGAGAAGGAGATCGTTGTTATTGTCGCAAAGCTGAAGAAGATATATGTCCCTGGTTTTTTCAATTGCATGCAACATCTATTGGTGCACTTGCCATACGAAGCAAAACTAGGGGGCTCTGCACAGTACAGATGGATGTATCCTGTTGAACGGATGATGAAAAATCTCCGTTTGAAGTGAAGAACAAAGCACGAGTCGAAGGAAGTATTGCCGAAGCTTGGTTGACCCAGGAGATCACATATTTCACGGATAAATACTTTGCGACAAAGAACAAGGTCCATGTGCCGCAACCGAGGTATAAGAAGGCACGTCGTATAAGTACTTCCGACCTTGACGTGTTCAACGACCAAGCTGGACGTAGCGTTGGGAAAAGCTTAACACGTCAGTTGGGTGAAGATGAAAAACTTATGATCCAGCTGTATGTGTACAACAGCATGGATGAAATGACCGTGTACAGCGAGTAAGTGAAGACATTTCTCACTTAAGTCATAAACTTATAATTATATTTCAAATGAACTAATGAAACACGTACTCTTGTAGTCAATTTATTCAAAAAGAGTGGAAAAAACCAGGTGAACCCTCGTCGAAACAAATTGACAATCTCAAACGACGAGGGCGTGGACAAGACCATCCTAACTTTCTTACATGGTTCTTTTACCACGTAAGTTGTGCATCTAACAACACACCATACAATTACTTTACCCAACAGTACATTTTATATTGAATCTTTTTGTGCATGCTTGTCCTGCAGTGTCAAAGACATTCTAGCGTGCACAATGATCTCTGTCAAATGTCACGTGGATGCAATCGTACAATCAAGGCTCATAGATGCTATGATTGCCATGAGTATCGATATCGGTCTGAAGCAGCGGAGTCAGCCTGTCCAAATGCAACCACGGTGAATTGCGGCATCGTCAGTTATGCCACAAACTCCTTAGGTGGTCCAGACGTTGAGTACTATGGTGTCATCGAGGAGATCCTCGAAATATGTTACGAAGGCGGAAGAACCAACTTTCGATCGTGCTGTTTCGGTGCAGATGGTTCGATTCGGAGAGTGGGGTGCGGCGTACCCCTGAATTAGGACTAGTTGAAATCAATTATAAGCACATTTATCAAAGGCCCGATGTCGACGGTTGAGATATCGATCTCAAGTCGCTAAGGTTCTTGAAGATTGAGATAGGAGACACGCCAAACAACCACGAACAACAAAAGCGAGGAGGCGATGGTTTTATCCTGGTTCAGGCCTCTCGGGAGAGATAATAGCCCTACGTCCAGCCTTTCTTATATATCAAAGATGAATACAAGAGGTGGCTCGGTGAGACGAACAAGTCTCGGCGAGATTATGGTGTACAGGAAGCAACAATGCGAAGATCAAGTGCCAGGAGCCCCTCTACACGCCGTAGGGGCCTTGTTTATATAGTGCTGAGCAAACCGACCTACCGAGGGAATATCGGGCCGGGCTAACTATGAGATCGCAACGAACTCATACATGCCAAATACATCCCGAGGCAGATAAGGCATACTCCTAGTCTTGGGGATCACGACTCCTAATCCAATCCGGGAAACCAACGTCCGGGTCTTCACGTAGCCGCGCAGAACTCTTGTTCGAGTAAGACTCAAACACGAATCCTAGGCCGTTACGCACCGTGCCGACCAAGAGGCTATTCGGCAGGATGCACATGGGCCTGATAGAACCTTCCAGGGAGCTGGGCCCTAGTAGGCTATTCGATTGGGCCGTCAGGGAGTGGGCCATGGCTATGGGCCGTGATCTAATCCCCGACAGCTAGCCCCCGAGACTCAAGTGGAAGGACTCACTAGAGTGGGGTCTTCCTTTTGAGACTCTAAGTCACGAAGAGGGTATTTTTCCTGCTACAAAGACGTGCAACAAAGCATCGAACAGTTATGGTTCAACCGAACAATACTTGTTCGGGACCGAACAAACTCGCCGGCCGCCGAGCAACTCCGTTGCATCGAGCAGGAACGACATCCGTCCGAAAGCGAGTACTCGACCTTCGATCTGTAAATCGAAAGAAGTGAGGTGAATCATCTCCTTGAGGTGAACGTCATCAAGGAGGATTGGATTCTTAGTAGTGAAGAGCGTACCACCGCATCCAGAAGATCAGATCTTCCGGAGAATGAACATAGCAAGTCGCGAGACGGACTCGTCTTGCTGCATCCGAGCATTCAGATGCCTAGGAAAGATAGGGAACCACATCTCGGGTTAGAGCTTGCCCGAGGAAATAAAGATCGCTCTCGGCGAATGTCGCGCCAGAGTGAAGGTGATGTGCCCCAGACGTAGATCGTGTGCTAGGAGCGCATAATGCATACGAATGGGAAAGGTGACCCGCCCAGGCGTGAGCTCGTCGAAGGAACCAGTAAAGAGATCCGACCCCGAGCACGGAGCTCGTTAAAGGAACCGAAAATACGACCAGCGAAGACGTACCCGTCAAAGGCCATCCATCCCGAGCACGGAGCTCGTCGCGGGAACAGACGCGTGCCCCGGCGAAGAGTCGCCGGCGAGGCCATCCGGCCCGAGCACGGAGCTCGTCGCGGGACCAGATCGCCGGCCGGGCGAAGAGCTGCGCGGCGAGGTGAATCACAACCCGACGCGTCGAGCCGCAAAAGAACGTGTGAAATCAACGCTTTGCCCATGACGTATTCCTTGCGCGGTGTTAGCGTTGTCTTGGCAAGTCGTAACCGACGCTGAGTGAGTGCGTTGCGATGAGAATCGGCTTACGGTGGGCTTGCCCGTCGCAATGAGAATCGGCTTACGGTGGGCAGGACTCCGTTGGTGGCGCACTACCTTGACTTAGCCGAACTGTGAAGGTCAGTGCCGGGCAAAGACAAGAGATCACATGCGGGTGAAGTGAATCAGTCCCCGGGCATGCGCGGAGCAAACCCGGGAAGAGAGGGATGCAGACTTCGGTTTTGGTGGGGACGCCTGGAACCTCGCCATGACCATCACCGGAGTCTGATGTTCCCCGTTCCTGTATTCCCTGCAGAAGACAAACAAGAAACGAGCCAGCAAGGGGAAAAAGAGAGCAAGAACAGGCTCTAAGAAGAGCAAAGCGAGTTTTAGAAAACACGCAAAAGACGACCTACCCGCACAAGACATAATTTTTTCCGGGTACGTCCCTTGATAGCGTTAGTGTCACCTCGGCGAATGCGGAACCTACGCCAGGAGTGCCCGTTGCGATGAGAATCGGCTTACGGTGGGCAGGACTCCGTTGGTGGTGCATTGCTCTGGATTACCGTGCCAGGAAGGACGAGCATGGATAAAAAGACGTGTGCGGGCAAGTGCAGCCCGCCGTGGCTAAGACCGCTAACCGTGAAGGCGATCGGGACCTTAGCCGCAGCAAAACGCGGCGAGGCGAAATCTTATCCGGGCATGGACCCGTGCAATACAGTGTCGCCTCGCGGGTGCGGAACCAGCGCCAGAGTGCCCGTTGCGATGAGAATCGCTTACGGTGGGTATGCCCGTTGCGATGAGAATCGGCTACGGCGGGCGTAACTCCATCGGTGGTGCACCGCCGTTAACCGGAGTGCATGTATCGTTGCGGATAAAAGACATGCTCAGACGCGGGAGCGCCGGAGCGAAGACCAACGAGGTTTTGGAAAACCAACGCTAAGGAAAGGAACTGAAAACTGAAAACGCATCGGGTTGCGAAATTCAGCTCAAGTCCCAATCGACCGAGGAGAGGCGATCCTCCGAGGAGCTGGCCGAGCGACTCAAGACCGCCGGCGGCGCTTGAATCGAGCGAGAGTTCGATCGAGCAATTTTTCCCGCAAAAAGAGCAAAGAAAAGACAAGGACGAACAGAAACCAAGAGCAAGGCGAACACAGCTAGAAAGTTTTAAGAAAAACCGGTAGAACGCTTAGCCTAACTCCCGGCCCCGTTGTGCAGTACCGCCGAGAACCGAGCTTGCGAACTCGAGCAGTGCACAAGAGAAAGAGCGACGCCTAGCCCGATGCAGACGATGCATGAAGACTGAACTTGTGACTTCAAGCACGTGCGTAGAGAGTTAGAGCGACACCGTATCCCTGATCGACTCGTTCGAGGCGCCGTTAACGTAAGTTAGGCGGTTCAAGGTAACCGAACAAGGAAAGTGCCTTTGCCGCGGAGGGCTTACGAGCGAGCTTTGCCAAGTGGTTGTCTTTGTGGCGGTAAGTGCCTCCATGCGGAGGGCTTACGAGAGCGAGCTTAGCCGCAAGGTTGGATGCCGTGTTACGCAACTCGAAGTTTAGGAACTTGTTGAAACCAGACACGGCAGGAAAACCCTTAAGATTGCGGAGCCAAGAGTTCGCAAGACCGGCAGCCATCGGGTGTTACCAGAGAGAAAGAGTAGTCCGAGAAGACAAGTGGTGAGAAGGGCGCGGGGCGCGAACATTCACCGCTCAATGGGTTGAACTTTACATGGCGGCAGAGACTTGGACGAACTAAGGCGCGAATTTGAGAAAAGCGCCGGTTAGGAACGAAAGACCGCACGAGGAACTTACGGCCGGGTCGATGTTCCAAGTGTTGGTCAGCTCTCTCCGTCATCCACACCAGCGAACAGCCGGGATCCGGAAGAATTTTGATCGATCCCGAGCACGGAGCTCGTCGCGGGACAGACGCAGCGCCGGCGAAGAGCCGCCCGCGAGAGATCGATCCCGAGCACTGAGCTCGT
The DNA here is from genome assembly GCA_036346415.1 of Raddia guianensis. Classification (NCBI taxonomy): domain Eukaryota; kingdom Viridiplantae; phylum Streptophyta; class Magnoliopsida; order Poales; family Poaceae; genus Raddia; species Raddia guianensis. The sequence goes on from CM070536.1 coordinate 59,591,530, forward strand.
CCCGGACGAGACGATGCCCCGGCGAAGAGCCGCCCGCGCGAAGAGATCCGAGCCCCAGAGCACGGAGCCGCCATGGGACCGACGCGCGACCCGGGCGAAGAGCTGCCCGGCGCGAGGAGATCCAGTCCCCGAGCACGGTGCTCGTCGCGGGGACCAGACTTGCGCTGCGGGCGAAGAGCTGCCCGGCGCGAGGAGATCCAGCCCCCGAGCACGGAGCTCGCCTGCTGGGGACGAGACGCGTCCGGCGAAGAGCTGCCGGCTGAAGTGATCGATCCCGAGCACGGAGCTCGTCATGGGAGACGAGCGCGCCGGCGAAGAGCTGCCCGCCCCACGGACGGCGCCAAATTGTCGACGGTTGAGATATCGATCTCAAGTCGCTAAGGTTCTTGAAGATTGAGATAGGAGACACGCCAAACAACCACGAACAACAGCGAGCAGGGAGACAGTGGTTTTTATCCTGGTTCAGGCCTCTCGGGAGAGATAATAGCCCTACGTCCAGCCTTTCTTATATATCAAAGATGAATACAAGAGGTGGCTCGGCGAGACGAACAAGTCTCGGCGAGATTATGGTGTACAGGAAGCAACAATGCGAAGATCAAGTGCCAGGAGCCCCTCTACACGCCGTAGGGGCCTTGTTTATATAGTGCAGAGCAAACCGACCTACCGAGGGAATATCGGGCCGGGCTAACTATGAGATCGCAACGAACTCATACATGCCAAATACATCCCGAGGCAGATAAGGCATACTCCTAGTCTTGGGGATCACGACTCCTAATCCAATCCGGGAAACCAACGTCCGGGTCTTCACGTAGCCGTGCAGAACTCTTGTTCGAGTAAGACTCAAACACGAATCCTAGGCCGTTACGCACCGTGCCGACCAAGAGGCTGTTCGGCAGGATGCACATGGGCCTGATAGAACCTTCCAGGGAGCTGGGCCCTAGTAGGCTGTTCGATTGGGCCGTCAGGGAGTGGGCCATGGCTATGGGCCGTGATCTAATCCCCGACACCCGACGTATTCATTCTCCCCGAACAAGTTGAGCTAGTGTTCTATCTGCCGTACGCCCACCCTAAATATAAAAATTAGTGGATTGTCCATAAATGTTATCCAGTTGACGGATTGGACACCCTTATGGAAGAAGACTACGAGCCAAATCTAGACATCGGACCATTCCAAGAACACGAATTAACAGGGGAGTTAGTTGTTGATATTGGGGATGTGCTAATAGAAGAGGAAATAGAAGAAAATGAAGAGGACAATGAGGAAGAGGAAGAAATAGAAGAGGACAATGAGGAAGAGGAAGAAATTGATGAGGAGGAGGAGGAGGAAGAGGAAGAGGAAGAAGCCGAAGATTTTTGAGAGATTCAATTTTATAGGTGGATCATTTATATATAGTATTACAAATTTATATCATTGTCATTTATTTTATTACCTAGTCTCATACATATATATCTTTGTCATTTACAGGATGTCAGGTCGTTTGAAGAAGGCTTTGGAGACGGTGAAGAAGGGCCCCAAGAACTTCTTTGGGAAGAGCGGCTCGAGACGTCGACTGGATGAGGGGGCTTCCAAGGCGGCGGCGGCCGCCTCTCCACAGCAGGAGAAGGCTGCTGACATGGAGGCACAACACGAGGAGGCTGTCGATGTGGAGGCACAGCACGAGGAGGCTGCCGACGTGGACGCCACCGACCCACAGCACGAGGAGGCTGCTGACGTGGACGCCATAGACCCACAGCTGCAGCTTGTCGAGGTGCTAGCCACCGCTTCACACCAGGAGGGTGCGTCGTCGGTGCCCAGAGCAGGTACTAGCAGAAGGAGGCCCCTCGTTCTGGCCCCCGATGATGACAATGCGGGCTTGCCAGATGAGGACTACGAGGATTTGACAAGCTTGGAGGGGAGTGGGCTGGAGGACACGGGTTCGGAGACCGACAAGGAGATGGACTGGCGGGGGATGCTTAGTGAGGAGGAGCGGGGGTTGCAGGAGGCGCAGGTGGAGCCCGAGGAGGAGGATGAGTGGGAGGCTTTTGACTCTACGGGGTCTGCAAGCTCCAAGAGACATCGGGGACGGAGCAAATTGAAAAAGGCTCCCAACACACTAGAGGAAAGGACCATTGTTCGCATTGCAATAGGAGAAAGGTATGTGTGCTAACCACAAATCTTTCTATTTCGATGCATGTGGATGCATTATATTTGAATGTATTCTATATGCAGTGGGCTATTTTGCCAGAACAAGGGGGAGGCGTCTGAGCCGGGAAAGCAGCTTGGTGTGCTTGTCAGGTCCCTCTACCCTGGCCTACTTGGAGAGAGGGGGGATAGACGCCATGACCGAAATGGGCGCGACTACTACCAAAGGGTTCGACCAAGGAGGATCTGTCGCCGAGGCGGTCGTCGACGAGTTCTGGGTAAAATGTTATTCATCTATTATTGTCGACGTTCTGTGATTACACTTTGCGCATTCATGCACTTATTTAATCATGTCTCTGTTTTTGTTTCAGGTGAGGTACAGGCTTCCCCCTGGCGCTGACAACGGCGAAGAGTACACCCGGGCTAATCGGGTCATCGACAGGATGGCTACAAAGCTCGTCAAGGAGGCCCTCGTGCTTGCCCGTAGATGCGTGATGAAGCACCGCAGAAGAGGGCGGAAAAATGACCAAGAAAGCAGAAGCCCGCGAGTACCTTATCGCCAAACAGTACCTCCCATGGCGTCCAGAATGGATGGACGGGGACCACCGTGCTTGGAAGCACCTGTGTCGCCTGTGGGCCTCGGAGGAGTGGATCGACATGTCTAGGAGAAACAGGGGAAATAGGGACGCCGGGGCGGGTTTGTGCAACACGTACATGGGAGGGCTCGGCATGGGTCACGTGGCGCGAGACCTAGTAAGCACACTTATCTTTTAACGCTTATATTTTTTTACATTTCACAACTAGATGTAATTAGGTAATTATTTAATTACACGCAGGAGTACGAGACGGGGGTTGAACCCTCCGCTTTCAGGGTATGGAGGGTTGCACACACTCCCCGTGTGGGGCAAGACGGGGTCTAGCCACCGATGCCGGCGTCTGTTCAGGAGATAGCTGTAAGTGCATAAAGCTAGTTATTTCAATTATTTAGACAACCTTCGTTTTCGAACTAATATCGAAAATCTCAATTGTCGGCAGGATGAGTACACTCAGGCCTTGCGGGAGAGGCACGGGAAAGATGCTAACCCTGACGAGATGCCGGTTGACCCTGTCTTCATGTACGACCAGTTTGGTGGGCGAGCTCACGGCAGGTACATTTAAATCATTGTCATTTACATCAATTTGTAGACTTATATCTTTTACTTCAATTTGTAGACTTATATCATTGCCATTTACTTACATTTAAATCACGGCAGGTACGGCGGTTTCAATGCAGTTGTGCGGCCCGACGAGTATAAGCCAGAGGTAAGGAGACGCCGACGACAGGCTCGCGCCGGCGCAGCTGACCGTGCCCATGAGGAAGCACAGAATAGGCGCATCGCTGAGTTGGAGGAGCAGAACCGCCAGCTTCGAGAGGATAGGGAGGAGCGAGAGCGGGACCGAAGAGAGCGACAACAGGAGATAAGTGAGCGGGAGGCCACTAATGCAAATGTGAAGGCCGTCCATGAACAGAACCTATTCCTCCTGGGCATGTACCAACAGGTAATTACATATGTATTATTCGCTGTGTTGTTCTTCCAGCTAGGTTTAATTCCTAACATCTCCAATTGTTTAGCATGGGTACCCGTTTCCGGGGTACGGCAGCTCCAGCCAGTCACAGATGCCTGCCGTGGTGACCCATATGCCGGGGGCCCCACCCACACAGTTTGGCAGCGCTCCTCTTCACCCTTTCGTGCCACCACCTAACTTCCCGATGGCCTATTTTCCACCAGCTCCGAGGCCTTCACCAGGGGTTAGTTCACAATCATGTCGTTCAAAACATTCCATTTTTATCTATTTTTGTATGCAAATATAATGCATTGCCTCTAATTTAGAATCCACGAATAATGCATCGACTCTAATTTTGCCTAATTTTCATTTCATCTAACAATGATTTGCCTCTAATTATGAAATATGGGATTTTATCTTGTTTGCAAGGTGTCCGGCTCGGGTACGGGTGTGCCGGTGGTGATTGCTTCGTAGGGGGATGTGGATAGTGGAACTAGGTCCACGCCTGAGGAGTTTGTCGAGGGTTTGTTGAACACCAACCCCGACTACGACTTGAGTGGCGGCGGCGGCCCGCACCAAATGTAGTGAACGATTTAGTGACCTATGTGGTTTGTAAGAATTATGTGAACTATTTGACCCTATTTATCGAATATTTTGTGTTTAGCAATGATTTGATTGTATTTGGGCTCGAAATCGTTGTGGCGAGCTTTGTGATATGTGAGGATGTCATTGTGTGAATGGCAAAGTGATTATATGTGGTGAATTCTGTTATTTTGCAGGTTGAAGTGAATGGTTTAAAAAATGGGGAGCAAATATTGCCGCTGCCATATATCAATGTCGGCGGTATTAGGGTAATGCCGTCGTTACAGATTGAGGCTAAGTCGGCGGTATTAGATTTAACCGCCGACATAGTCTAGGTCCAAATGCGCCGTGACCATAAAACACAGGGTTACTGTCGGTGGTATACGTATCGGCCGCCGATATAGCTGGACTAAATGTCGGCGGTTTTATCCCCAGCCGCCGACATTACTCCTGCTCGAGAGTGTCACGGAGCCGTCTCATTGGACACGTGTCGGAATCTCGCGGGTGAGATGGACCCCACAAGTCAGGTCGCCGTGACGGGTTCGGCCCATTTGACAAGTTCTATGTCGGCGGCTGTAGAGGCCGCCGAAATAGACCTGCTGATGAGGACATCACCAGCATAGATACGATCAGTGTGACGGCTCCCCCTCCTTCCTCTCCGACAGCTATAACGACGACCGACGCCGCTTCCATCGCTGCCGCCGCGCCGCTCCATCGTCGTCGCCGGGAGGCCTTAATTCAGAAGCCCAGCCTTTCAAGCCTTCTCTGAAGAAGCGGCGCAACAAGTCCAAGACTCGCAAGGCCTTGACGGCCCAAGAAAAGCCCACATGGAGACCCAAGATGCCAAACAGCCCGGTTCGGCCAATCAGCAGCCCGCCAACTTCAAACGGGCATAAATCGGGCTCCCGAACTCCGATTTCGGCGTGCGACCACTCGTTGGAAAGCTTAGGAGACAAGCTTTCCAATGGATCCAGCCCTATATCTAAATTCGTCCAGGAGCGTTGGAAAAACACAGAAGAAGTTCACGGGCCACAATTTCAGGGTGCTGCGCCACCTTATCTTTGGGCCTATGGCCCATGTAACTTAGGGTTTTGGTGGGTGCCCCTGTTTTGGCCGTCCCACTCCCCCTGGCCGCCGCTATATATGTGGCCGGTGTCTCTCTTTTACGCTTAGGTTTTGTTGTGTTTGGTAGACCCCTTGTGTGTCGCTCCCGGAGATTGCGCGTGTCGACTAGACCGCCCGATACGGGAAACAGAACCTCACCTTTGGTTTCATTAATTATCAATTATCATCTTGTTCTTGCTTGTTCTCGGTTGCAGCAGGTTCAAGGATCGATCGGGTTTCGACTTGGTTGATCGGTTCAGCGAGGTGACGTTGCGATTGCTTGGTTGCTGATCTCGTAGTTAGTAGCCGATCCATCTACTTCGCTGTACACCAAACCGACGTATCGTTCCTCACCAGAAGATTGGACCGACCCCGTGCGCATCAAGAATGATACATCCGGCCCAGGTGGGGTTGGCCGAGGCCCAACAAATTAAGGTTGCCCGGACCCCAACAGTTCCTCAGCACACCCACTCGGGGAAAGGCCCAATTGACCCAAAAGACTAGTCCAATGGGGAAAGGGCGGCTCTCCCTTTTAAGGTGGCTTCCTCCTCCCAAGTTAAGCAAGGTAAGATTATTCAGAGACTCCACGGTCGTCGCCCGACTACAACTGAGCCAACTGGGCCGTTGCGTCTTTGCCAGCGGGTATTGGTGGAGGATGTCCTCATCATCCCCACCCCCTTAAAGTGGGCCCTAGCTCTGATACCAAATGATACATCCGGCCCAGGTGGGGTTGGCCGAGGCCCAACAAATTAAGGTTGCCCGGACCCCAACAGTTCCTCAGCACGCCCACTCGGGGAAAGGCCCAATTGACCCAAAAGACTAGTCCAATGGGGAAAGGGCGGCTCTCCCTTTTAAGGTGGCTTCCTCCTCCCAAGTTAAGCAATGTAGGATTATTCAGAGGCTCCACTGCCGCCGCCTAACTGGCCGAGCCAATCGGGCGTTGCGTCTTTTGCCGGTATTGGTGGAGGATGTCCTCCCACCTGCCGCACGGTAGCACTGCGCTAGTTGCATCAGTGTCGGGGGGGCCGCCGATATTGAGTCTCTGTGTCGGCCGCTCTGGGTCGGCAAGGCTGTGTCGGCGGCAAGCCGCCGACATATATGAATATCGGCGGTTATTGGTGTCTAAGTCAACGGTTTTGGCCCCCGACACAGAATGACATTCCTGTAGTGGATCTATGGGCAAGGAGACCCTATGTAAAATCGGTTTCTTGTATTCCTTCGAATCATATTCGTTCCCTTTATGTTTATCATCAGCAACATTTTTATTCATTAAAATATCTAGAATGAGGAGAGATCTCTTATTTGGAGCCACTACTGATTGATACAAGGGACAAGAATCTCTAAATACAAAGAATGTTACCTTTTAACCTACATCTCTCAAGCATAGCCTCTATATTAATCTCTAAATTAATATATAGATCTCTCTAAGGCTCATCTCTCCTGTTTCTATATGCTTATAGGAATAAAGTCGGTTGAACACAATAGAAATATAGCAAATAAATATTATTTAGAGAAGTGACGGAGGGAACAACTTTTGATGAATGTACCTATGTACGTAGGCTGCCAGGAGCGGGTAATCATAGATATACATGCAAACAAAAAAAGGATTTATTAGTTAAATAATATACATATAATTTGAAATTCAAAAACTATGCAACATCTTTTAAATATTACAGGTATGAGAACCTTTTGGCCATGGCTGATGACTTCCACCACCCCAGATTTCAAGAGCTGGTCGTTTCCGCCATCCCAGATGGTATGGAAACAACCAGAAGACGCCACGTGGCCAGACAGTACGCAGCGCCGGCTCTGCTCTTTGCGTGGCGCTGATTCCGTTGATAAACGATTTCCCACCGAATTATTCATTGATTCTAGTAATTAGGTTACACAAAGATTTAACATTTTATGTAAATTGTAAGAGGTATGTCTCTTCATATATAGATAAATATTATATTTAATTTTAACATTTACATAAAAATGTATTTTTGAGGTGATACATGCACCGTAAATGATAATTGTAAAATGTATTTTCGAGGTGATACATGCACCGTGGAAGATCTTGAGACAACTCCTGAAGACAAGTCAGCAAGTGACTAAATGTAATCGTATATAAACCAAATTGAAACATGGAGATTTATTTTTTTGAACGTAGTAGTGGAGATTTCTGATATGTTGCTTATAGAACTTCGCATTAAGTACTAAATTTTATTTTTATGACAAGTTAGCCCTATATGCTTTATTGGATTATCATCCTTGTTATTTTCAATGTCCTTTACTCGTACTTATTTTCCATTTCAAATAATCCACATTCAAATAATGGTACTGATGTGATGCTCATAAAATTACAACAATAAAAAATTATTGCAACATGCATACCTGACAACATCTTTCTATTGCACTGGTCATTTTTTTAAACCTTCTAGTTGCCACAATAACTCCCATAATTTTGTTGAATTATTTACATTTCAATTATTCAATGTAACACCAGCTAGTACATGCATGAAATCATGGGCATACAAAATGTTCGTGATGGCGGCGTTTGCGGCGTTGCGGACACGACACGCGCGCGTTATAAAGATGCTACCACGTGGCGACCCCATATCGCTTCCGCCGTGCCCGGTGGTGGAAGCCAGTGACTTTAGCCATACGGCATGGCGGAAGACATCCGGTGGCGGAAACTTTGTGGCCACCATTGCACACGGCGGAAGCCGTTCCACGTAGCAGAAGCAATGCTTAAATAAAAAAATTTCAAAAGATGTTGCATACTTTTTAAATTTCTATTTTTATATGTATTATTTAACCAAATTTTCCAAAAAAACAGAAACAAAACAGTCGTCCACGTTTTCACCAATTTATGATGTTGCTACTTTACTTTCCAGGAGCATTTAATTTAATTTTGCAGATGTTCGAATGTTGTGTTAATTTATCAGCGTTTTAATTCCTAATTTATGAGCTACTTTAATCTGCATGCATTGAGGATTTCAATAATGCTCTATGTGCTTTAGCCCTCTTTGGTTCGTGGTGTTGGTTTGATTTTATTTGAAAAATGTCATTTCTGTATAGACCATTCTGTTTAATATTTTATAATAATTTTATGTTTTATTAGATTTTCTTAAAAACCGCTAATAAACTTTTTACTCTTTATGCGCGTAAAAAAATCAACTTTTCCACCTAAAACCAAACAAAACCAGAATTCTCCTTTTTCCTACGAGAACGATGTGCTAGCTGTGCTACCTTTCTTGTTTCATTAGTGGCAGGTGAAACAAAATATATATCTTAAATGGCTTGGTGGATTAGGCATCCATGAATGAATAAATAATTGCATGAGTGGCTAAGCAGGATCTTGTCCATGTAAGCTACCAATCAATACAATAATAGAGACCTGGGCGATCAGCTAGCTGGCCCTGAGCATGAGCGTGTACGTGTAGAGTACACAGTGGCTGTATGGCATAGTATAATTAGGGATGTGATGGTGCAACAGATAACTCATATATGTTAGGTCTACCTGCAGTATTGTAATTAAGCAGGTTCCCATTGGGCCATCCATCCATGACATTCATTGAAGGGCTGGCTGGCTGATAATTCAGGCACAATCCAACCCTAATCTGCTCACAATGAAATGACATAGGAAGCCATTAGCAATTATATACCTGCTAGGTTACAAGAGTCCAATGGCAATGGCGCGCAGCAGCCAGCTTATCATCTACCTCTTCACATGCAGCCACCTACTCTGCTGACCACCCATCAGGGCATCACAGCCTTCTTACCAAACCGGAGCATGACGGCCAGCCAAAATTGCTCCCAATTCCGGGTGCATCTTGTCATGATCCTCCTACCTAAACATTCCTGCCAACTCAGGCCTATGTATGCATACTGGGTTCGATTCCAAAGAGAAGAGTGAATTCATCAAGTGCAGTATATCTGGGCACTTGAGCTCATACATACAAGCTGCAAACCTGCAACCTGAAATGGATTCATGGACAAGTTACAGAGTTTAACTCTTGACGGTAAAGAAACAATAAAAGCATCAAGGGTACAGGTAGATGCAACTCAGAAGCAAGATTAGCATCCAACAGTTTAGATTAGTCTTGTTTCTTTGTGAACAACTAACTTAATCTGGGTTTGGGTACAACAACAAACGATACCAGCTGAGGCAACGAGCTTCCTTTCAGCTCTCCCATGAGGCCTCGGCCCACTACATGCGCTGCTATGTTGACAAACTGTTGTTTCTCCAGGTATTTAAGGACTAGTGCTCCCTCCCCTGCCAGGTGCTCTTGGCACTCGTTCAGCTCCCGCCATCGGTGGCAACTGCAACAGTCACCAAAAAAAGAAAGGTTGCCAATCATTCAGAGTAATAGTAAAGAAACAAAGCTGCTGATTCCTTGCTGTAACCGTGAAGCATGATATGCTCTCCTTCGAGAGGGGGGGAGGGGGGGGGGGGATATCAAAACTTCATTATGATGTCTAGATTATGGAACAGTCTTCATTGAAGATGAAAGTCTTTAAACAGTAATTGACAAACAGAAAAGCATTAGCGCAACAAGAAAGAACCACCTTGTGCTGAAGCCTCAATATTGTAGAAACCAATAGCTTGTCGCCAACTATCTGTCTTAGCCGTTTCACTAAGTCAGTCCTACTCATCTTTCTCCTCTGCAACGTTAAAGAGCCACACCACAGTTAACATGCCAGTAGTGCATATTAAATGCAACTGGAAAAATTCAAAAGGAAAAGAATATAACCTTAAATTCTTCATAACATATGTGGACCAAGTCCATGTCAGAACGAGATACTTTACTGGAAATGGCAGCAAAAAGCATTGAAAAGGGCATCCAAGGTGAGCTTGGAGACCTTGGACTCGGAGCACGTCCAAACATAAGTGTTTGTTGCTCAGCAGCAGATGCCATGGTTCGGAAACTGTCATCCTGATCACAAAAAAAAGAAGGAAATGACGAGCAGAAAGCTCACAAGGAAATTGCCAAATTGAAACCAAGTTTTGATCTAAGCTCAACAATTTCAACTATTCAAAAATCAACTGGCTTCATTGACAACATAATGTATCACATTGTTTTTCTGTAAAGATAACACTGTAAAGTTGGACTAACAGAGCTCAATCCATTTCAATAGTTCCCATTTACAATCAAAAGACATGGTTAAGAACAATACAGAGTGCACACCAGCCGACCATAATAAGCATACCTTTGTTAGACTGTCTGGTGAACCAGAATTTCTTATATCAGTGATGTTGGACGCAGTATCTTCTGTAACTAAATGTTCCACAGTAATATCATTAAATTCTCTTGGGCATATGTCGCGGTGGAAAAATATGGGTACATATATTTCCCAACAGACCAAAATTACAAAGAAAAAAATGGAAGAAGAAACCCAAGAACCATAAGCATAACAGTCGTACCATTGGTCAAGGAAGGCACTTTGATAATAACGGCATATTCAGCATATATGTGTCTATGCAAATTAGCATCCCATATGATGTAATGCTTTGGCTTTTGTAAATCATCCACGCCGCTATCAAAACTTTCATCAGTTGGCTGGAACTGTTCTGATCCTGGGAAAACAACCTCAACATTCCCCATGATAACTCGGCACAACATCATCCTGATGATGCCATGTTCATCAACATCCGCATAGCTAGCACTGTGAATAAATTTCAAGTAAGACTACACAAAGTCATTACATACCCAAAGTAAGAACAGTAATACCCATAGCACAGCAAAATAAATGTATCCGAATAACTTATTCTAGTTGTTGCAATGAAGAAAAGATAATAGAGAATGAACATGAGGACTAAATACAACAAAAGGAAAGGTAAAGCATACCATAAAAATAAGTCAGAAACAGGAAAATATTTACCAAACATTGGAGCAGTTGGCTGGAGCAAGATGAGTCCCAATGCCATACATTGGCCCCTGCAGAGGTTTTGTAATTTCCAGAGCACCACGCATCATCATCTCCTCCATAGTATCCCTTGAGCATGCAAGCCATGCATAGCGTACATTTGCATTCCCACGGTGACTTTTGACGGCTTCTACTTCCTTCTGGAAAAGATTAAAACGAGCCCGCCCTTGCTGATCTAGCAGTGGGGTTTTATAGATACCGATAATATCTTTTTCATGAAAATGTTGGCCGAGTCCTTGAAATAATAAGCTCCTCACAGCTGAATCAGCCCTTGGGCCAGAGTTTTTCTCCCTGGTAGCAGCTGGTATGGTTTCACAAGCAGACTCATTAAAAATAAATATTGGAGGAACTGAGTTATTCTCACCAGAAGATTCACCGACTTCATTATGCACCTTCTTTTTTTCTTCTGCTATGTTATCAGCCTTCTTAACATGAAAAATCGCTTCATCAACAGGCACTGAACTTAAGCTTTCACCTAAACCTGTCGATATTTCTACAGGCTCATCAGCTTCAGATGTACCACTGGAATCACTGCTTCCACACTGAGCAGGCTTAGATGTTATCAACCCAGTGAACAAATCAGGAAAGAAGTGTTTGCCATTATCATCGATCCAAGCTATTGGCTTGTTTATGGTCACTGCAAAATCTAGGCAAATCATGTGGATAAAGTCCAACAGGACTTGCTGGTTTTGGAATACAACATTAGTAGTTGGCCTCTTCAACTGGAAATCCCGCTGCACAAGATTGACAACATCATCTGGAAAATCTGTCCATTCACCATGTTGGTAACAAAGCACCCGCACGGGCAGCCCGCTGGTCTTGAAGTTCTTATACCGCTCCAGAACATGACAATTGGCACTTGAGGTCACTTTAGACTTCTTACATACAGCCCCATCATCAAATGTGGCATGGTTTTGTCTAAGAACATTACAAGAGAACCTAATAGCATCATTTGCCTCTGCATTCTTCACAGCAGCCTCAAGCTTCCTCTTGCGAAGAATGGTAGTTTTCAGCACTTGTTCATCCAATGTCATTACGTTCTTCATTTCCATCTTTTTATATACACCTCAAATAGCACCAGGTATTGGATTTTTTTACAGATAAACACTACTGTAAAATAAATCAAAAACAATTAACTTAAACTAGCTAATGAAACCCATATTGCGTTAGCACAAAAGTAACTCCAAAATGAGCCATGCTATCCAAAAGGATAAGTGCAATGGACCTGGGGTCAAAAGAGAAAAGGGAATTAAACAACATAAAGATAGATGAAGAGAGCATAGCTGGCAGAATCGAAAAAGAGAAGGGCAATAGTCTATACCACTATTTACATTATGAAAGAAAATGTACAATTCTTCATGCAGCTCATAAAAAAATTATCTAGGTGAGCTTGGCGAGAGGAGACGGTAACTATATGGTATAAGCTCATGTAGACCAAGATACGTAATAGAGCCTAGGGTCTCCATCATGCTCAAGTTAAACTATGATTTAGCAGTGCTGACTTTTGTTTGTATAGCAACATGGATCACCATTATTAGGAAATTGCCAAATGACAAAGAGGTGTGAGTTCTTTCAGTAGCAAATTCACCAATGATATGCTTATAATGCTTGGGAAATCATACATAACATTAAGAGTAAATTGTACCGATGGTCCATGAACTTGTCTCGCCTATGCACATAAATCCAAAACTAACGAAACAACTTATTTAGGTGTCTGAACTTATGAAACCATTACACTTAGGTCCAAAGGAGGTTTTCTAGTGTGGTTTGGTGACTTGGAGTACCACGCGCTCCAAATATGTAGATTTTCGCAATTTTAAATTGAAAAAATAGATTCCAAAATTGTAAATTGAAAATATAAATTCAGAACTTTAAATTTCAAAAAACATTCTCGGAATTTTTACACATCAGTAATAATTTTTGGTTTTTTAAAACGAAATGTCGGACTATTCAATTTTAAAAATGATTTCCATACTTTAATAATTTCAGTAAAATGATTTTTAAAATTTTATATTCCAAAATTTTGAACCAATTGACATTCAAAATTTTGAATTTCGTGAATTTAAATCAAAATGTTAAGAATACATTGAATTTAAATCAAAATGTTAAGAATACATTGAATTTCGTGAATTTAAATCAAAATGTGAAGAATACATTGAATTTCGATTGTCAATGTTATTGAATGAAATTTAAACTATTACAAAAAATTTTAAAAATCTATAGAAACTAAATTATTTAACTAAAAATTCAAAAAACCATTTTTAAAATTACAAATTTCGAAATCCATTTTTAAAAAATTTAAACCCTAAAAATCATATTTTTGGGATTTTAAATCCTAAATATTTTTAGTTCAAAATTATGAAATACACGTTTATTGTCGATGCATGGCCACAAGGGCAAAGCAGGGCCATGTGGCAGGTGATGTGGTAGTCCATGTCACCAAACCACCTTAAAAACCGCCCTTTGGACCTGAATGTAACGGTTTCTCAAGTTTAGATAGCTAAATAAACGGTTTCGTTAGTTATGGATTTATATGTATAGAAAGGAGAAAGTTTAGGGACCAATGATGTAATTTACTCTAAAATTAAAATGAATATCAATTATGTTCTATTATATTTAGAACATGCACCCTGGTAGAGTATCCTTAACATTTTTTTGAACAAAAGTATTCTTAACATTGACAATCGAATCAACTGTTTGGAAGAAAATCCCCATGGAATGCATTAAGTTTGAATCACTTATGCTATAGGATGGCATCACACGTAAGAAGGATTGCTGTACATAGATTGTTAAAACCTATCTTAGAGACTTACAAATGTTATATGATAGCATGTAAATTCTACGGGAAGAAGCATTCTTACCAGTAGAACAATTATATCTAAACAATGCATTTTTTTTGACATGCTTATATGAACTCACACATAAAATTATGTGTTGGTATTTCTGGTTTTCTGGAGTATGATTCTTATTCACTCATCATTCATGAGAATTCTCTTTTTGTCGAACAATACTGGGTGCAATTCCCGGGATACATTGCGAGATGTAGAAGCCTGGTTTTATTCATTATCTAAAAAAAATACTAGGTGCAATTACTAAGAATTCTACATTGGCCAATGTGATTCTTTACCACACCAAGGTAGAATTATGCTTGAAACCATCACTCTAATGACTACCACTGTTGGTGTCACTGGTGGCAGGCTATGTTGCCCGGATACGGCGATACGGAAACGGATACATATGATACGGCGATACAGAAACAAATACATATGATATGGTGACACGGCAATTTCTAAAAAAAAAACTGATGCAGGAATACATATGTGTATATATATAATTTATATTTATATTTTAATTAATATATATACAATTATATGCAGAAATTTGTATCCTATATAATGACTAGTTTAATATGAGTAGTATTATAAAAAACAGGAATGCCTCTTTCTATCTTTCTTTTCGTTCCACCCACATGCATGGACCCCACCACCATGGCTGCTGACCTGCTGCCTTGAAAGTTGGAACTTGGAACTGGGCACCGACAGGGACTTATCCTCCACTCCGCCACTCCTTCTCACTCCTGCAGCCTTTCTCATTCACATTACATTCCCATCACGACACCTCCTCCAGCCACAAGCACATCCCATTCCCAACAGCTCAATTTCTTCTTGCTCCACTCCCTAACAGCAAGTCGGCAGCCATGGCGCCCTTCCCTTGTCTCCTACGATGTCTCCAACCAAGCTGAAAACCTTCCCCTCCTCTCTGAGATCTGTCCTAAGATCTGAATACCAGCAAGCAACACTGGCCTGTGCAGCAACCAGCAAGAGGTGGGGCGGCTAAGGGAGGAGGTGATGCCCGACGCGAGAAAGAGTGACTGGCTGGCGGTGCAAGGATGCAGTGGCTGTGGCACTCCCTCTCCCGGCTGTAGCGCAAGGAATCTCTAGTGTTGTGGCGGCGGAGGCGCCTAGGTCGCAGATTAGGGTTACAGAGAGAGACGGGAGTTGGGGTGGGACTAAGAAAGAGGTGTATTAGACTGTGAGGTGTCCCACAAGTATCCAAATTATTTTAATTATTTGAAAATCAAGAAAATACCCAATATGTCTCGGATATGTATCTGGCCATATCCGACACGTATCCGTATCCGGTACGTGTCAGGATACGGATACATATGTTTTCCAAAGTATCCGGATAGCGTATGTGTCAGGTGCAGCAACACAAGGAGGCAGCAGCAGATAATAATGGATAGATGCTATTGCTACTGCTGCGATGAGCATTAGCATCAGGATCAAATCAGAAGTATAATCCCATGGCATTTGATACACCTTACAGCATCCCCATGCAACTACCCCAACATAGATGAATGATGACCTTTGGTGCACAAAATTCATTATGCCTATTAGTAAGCACTCTTGATCAGAAAGTACGCAACACTTTGTTGCTAGCAGAGCACACATTAAACAGGCCTTCATAGTTAACTACTACAGCAGTAGTACTTCCAGTAAAGGAAAAATCTAATGTTTACTGAATTTCTAACCATCTCTACACTGTAACATTTTTGTATACAAAAGACTGGGTTTTCGCCCTTCCCAAATCTTGTGAACATTTCATAAGCAGTACTTCGAGTAAAGGAAAGATGTAGTTCTAACCATTTCTACACTGGAACATTATGGCACCACAAGAGTTTGGGTTCTTTCTGAATCATGTGAACATCCAATAAGCTGATCATGCATAATTACTCGATGTGCGATGCCTGCGTGTGGCATGGTAAAAGTAACCAGCTAGTGCAAAAGAGTGAGCTTTGAGTATAGCAACCGGTAACCAAAATACTAGGCGGTTAGCAGCAACCGAGTCTGTAATGGCAGCACGAGACGAAGCATGAACATCAAGCGCAAACACAGCATTTCCTTGAGACCGTCATGGGCAAAATAAAACCCATCCCCCCGTGACTTCTGGATCACACCTGAACGCAACATCACACAGCAATCACGCATGACAAAGGGAACAACACGAAAGCAGGTAGCTATACGCCAGAGGTGGTGAAGCTCTTGGTGCATCATCAATCCCGATTAATCACACAAGGTATCCTAAAATTGCACCCCAAACCACATAAACAGCACAGCAAAAAGGCGAGCGACAGACAGATCGAGCCGAATCACATCACATGCACCCAAGCAAGCTAGCAAGAAGCAAGGATTCGGCAAGAATTATGGCGAGTACAAGTACCAGTTCATGGCTGTCGAAGAAGAAGATTGGGTAGAAACGGATAGGATTCTCTCCCCCGGTTTCATGATACAGGAGAACGGGACAGGTAGGGCTCTCCTTTAAGCCGCCGCGCGGCGGCGGCGGCGGCGGCATGGCGGCCATCCTGTGGGTGGGTGGGGCGGCGGCGGATGCCAGGGGCGGGGGGCTCTCCTCTCTCTCTCTCGATTCCGGTGGGCGCGGGGGAGCGGGGGGGCGGCGCGGGGTACGAGGCGGCGGGTGCATATAGCGAATCACCGACAGGGGAGGCGGAGATCGGGCCGTTGAGATTCGTCCTGTGGGCGCCATCCAACGGCGGGGAGCGCATCGGTGGCTGCGCCGCGATGGGAGCCGGGTGCGCGGAGCAGTTGTGGCGCTCGCGTGGACTTGGTTGGGTTGAGGGTCGGCAGGGTGACGTGGCACGTCGCTTCACGGGTCCTTTTTTATTCCTTCGTTCGATGCTCATCCCGAATGGTGGTGGGCCCACTAGGGATGGATGCGGCCCATTGAGTTGAAATGGGCTCGGCCCAGGGATTTTATTGAAAAAAAGAAGCACAGACAGCTACCGTCCATTTTCATTAAAAAAAAAAGTTAATATGAGTATAAACGACCTTACCTAGTGTGCGGACGATACTACCGCAGCGCGCCCACCGCCATCCCAGTCAAAGACTGGACACCTCACTAGCCCACGGAGCGAACAAACAACTCTGCAGCGACACAACACATGCATACCCTACACCAGTCGGCCACCACCACCTACGAAACCTCAAAAAAACACAGGATGCTTGGTTAGAACAACCGCTGTCACCGGAGACGACAGATTGGAGGACATAAGAGCCAGAGACATCGCGGGCCGTCACCATGCACGAGATGCATATCACATGGCAAGAGGGAGATGATGTCGGCTATCATCATCGCACGGGATGCTCGTCTAAAAGGCACAACTGCTTATATAGGCAAAACCAACGGTACCAAGAGTTGAGAAGATCAGTCGCCCCTACCAAAATTTGGAGGGTGCCAGCGGAAAAGAATGTTGGCCACCAGCTATGTTGACACTGCTACCTACAACAAAGGGGATGAGCCGCTACCAAGGGGGCAGAGGGAGAGCCGGGCACACCATCGTAGGCTACCACACAAGGAAGAAGGATGGGCGCCACCGTCGTAGAAGAGAGGGACGATAATGTCGCTTCAATCACACGCACTCACACTAGGGTCACCGTTGCCGCTACCAACAACTAGAAGGTGGATCGGGCATCGCCGCTGCAGAAGAGGGGGACGATAAAGCCGCTCTAACAAGCGCCCAAAGGAGACTTGTCCTGCTCGCCATCACAAAGGTCTTAGGGTGTTACCCACAGTGATGCCTCCAAGGAGCAGAAATGACGCCCAGCGGAGTCGCCATCATCGGCCCAAGCAAGCAGAGATTTTGCTAGGGTAGTTTCCACGACAAAACCTCTAGGAGGGAAGCGGAGCCTATAGGCTATCGTCGGTCGTAACCAGACGAGCGTACTTTCACCTGGAGGAACCACACCCAAGAACCAATCTCGCTTGCAGAGCAGGTCAGGTCTACCACGCCCCCCAAAATCAGGCAGACCATAGAGCTACCAAATCCCGCATCCCTCCGGATCTGGCATCCACATCGCCTAGCCGTCACACTATCACAGTTGTAATGCGTGGCGCATGTCGCAGCCGGCAAGCCACCTCACCTATAAACGCCGTCGCCACCGCAAAGCGGCCAAACCGATGGTAGATTTGAAATGCCAACCCCAAAATCCACCACCACACAGCAAGCAACGTCTCAGCGTCGGCCTATACACTAGATCTAGCAGCTGAGCAACCGGCCTCCACGCCGATGAGCAGGGAAACCACTTGCGCCAACCGCGACGTCGACGTGCCTGGTCGCCACACCGGTGGAGACCATAAGGCAAGGAGGGAGGAAGAGAGGGGGGACCGTCAGTTGCCCCCTCGCTGGCTTGGCCACCACGCTATCGGGCAGCCTCCAGACGCCTGGTCCAAGCCGCATGCCGCCAGATCCAGCCACACCTTGCATGAACGCTGCCCTCCATGCAAGGCACCGGTGCCACGCCCTTCGCGGTTACGTCGGATCTTGCCTCCACTATGCCGGATCCGATTGGAAGGGGAGAAGAAGGAGAATAGAGGGCCGCCGCCGCCACTGTAGCCGGCGGTGGTAGAGACGGGGAGGGCGTCAACGAGGAGGTTGGAAGTGAGAATGGTGGTGTCGCCTCAAGGCGCCTAGGAGGGAAAGCTCAGGGTCGATCAGTGACGGATTAACCCCAGTGAAGCTAGCACTCGCTTGATTGAGCAACATATGCTTAATGATTTGATTGCTCTAACAAATGCTTGGAGTTGGAGCGCTTATATAGCTAGGCAGTATCACTTGGCTCCTTAATTAATTAGCTACTGGTTTTGTAATTACCACTCTGGTTTATATCAACTATATGCTCCTACTTACTCCTACACCCTACTTTTTTTGTTTAACGTCTTTGATTTTTAGACAAGTCTTTGACCATTCATCTTATTAAAAAATTTAGTGCAAAGATTAAAAAAAGTCATGTTTAAATTACCTTTATGGATAAAACAAATCACAACAAAAGAAATGATATTTACAAAAAAATTTGAATAAGACGAATGGTTAAAGACGTGTACAAAAGTCAAAGGCGTCAAGCAAAAAAGAACAGTGAGAGTATCTCTTAATTTCATGCTCGTGCACCTGTTGATGCATGCTATGCAAACGGGTTGCTTCGCGGGTACCCGCGAGACCGCTTGCTTCAATAAAATACAATAAGCATGTATTTTATTGAAGGAAACTGTCTCGCGGATACCCGCGAAGCAACCTGCTTGCATCTCTATTAGCCATTGAAGCTTTCATTTGATTAATGGCCAGGAAATTTATTACACATTTTCAGATGTTCAGATGTTTGTGGCCACTCTTGAGTAGTGATGGTTGGTAGCTAGCCCTGGTACTAGCCATTGGAGGGGAGGATCGATCATCCGTTAAACCGTTACGTCCATGGTTTGGATCTGAGAGCGCTCTAATCCAGAGAGAGAGAGAATCCATCGATCCATTGTTCATTGCAAGTGGCAACAACTTCCAATTATATTGTGGAGGCTAGGTACTGGTCATGCATGATCAGTCGAAGAATTGATTGCCAAATAATCATCATCTGCTTAGGCTGTCTTCAACGGTGTTTCCTAAATTCGATCCCCTATAGGTTCATATACAGGCTTCCTATAAAAAGATCATCTCACTATATTTCTCCCTGTTGACGAACCGCACCTGGGCTATGCCGGCCTTGGGCCTGACGCGGCTAGGGGTGGGGCCCACTTGGTTGGACCAACCGAAACCCTAGCACCCAAGCATAAACAGGAGAGGTTCCCATCTACTATGCATCCATGAGAAAGCAAAAAATAATACTTCCTCTCCTATATTTCTGTGTTCATCTGTGATTGTTCTTCGTCGTCTACGATCTATGCACTGCTAGGCAACCTCGGACTACACCCGGTAGCGTAGTTGTCTAACACGTTATCAGCACGAAGCTCTGATGAACGACGCCGCAAATCGGTCACCGACGAACTGCATCGTCATCCCCTCCGTTGGCTTAGTTGGGACCCGTCGATCTGTCCTACGCGACAGTTCACGCATCCCACCTTCGCCATAAGAATCGAAGGTATATTTCCATTGAATTTGTGAATTCCGGTTTAGATCTGTAAAGAATTGAAGGATTTATGAAGAGTTCGATGAATTGAATGATGAATATGCATGAATCATGCGCCGCCACTCGCAAACCCCTGGCGGTGGCTAGGGGAAACCCTGGCCACCCCTTAGCAGGCCGCCCCCGTGTAGGCCCACACGCCTCCCTTTTGGTAGGGCGCCACGCACCCCCCTTGGCAGGCCGCCCCACGTGGGCTGCCCCGCGTGCCCTCAAGCAGGCCGAGGCCACGCCGCGCCAGCCGATCATGAGCCGCGCCGTCTGGCAGATCAAAGCTACGCGCTTGGCAAGAATGAGCCGGGCCACCAAGTAGGCAGGGTAGGGAGAGAGAGAAAAGGGGAGGGTCAGCCACGGAATAAAAGGAAAGGAAAAGAAGGGCCATAGGCCAAAAATGAATTAAAGAATTAAAGAAAGAAAGGAAAAATAAATTGAATGGGCTGGATATTAAATTGCATGTGTATTTATTTTCTGTATTTACACTTTGACCCTTTGCAATTTATGAATTTTATGAATTTTAATATATGGCTATATGAAATTGAATCTTGCATATTAAATATATGTTTTGCTGCCATTTATTGCTATATGCAATTATTTGAAGAATTTCTATTATAATTTGCAATCATTAATTTAGCAATGATTTACTGGAAATTACGAGAATATTGTTATGCACCACTATGATTACCTCGATAATCTTATGAATTTACGTCATGCAGATGTCTGGCATTGTAAGCCACGAGTTTGAGGAGCTGCCCTCCCACGGTAGGAATTACCTCACTTGGGCATCGAATGTGAAAATTGTGCTCGGTGGTAAGAGTCTCCGCGCCTCCATTGGCATTGAAGCGGGCTCTGTTACCCAGCACAGAATAATCAAGCACTGCATTTTATCAGGCATCACCTGTTTCGTACTCTAAAGCATGAGTACATGGGCAAAGAAAATGATACTGAGCTCTGGACTGCACTTAGGATGCGGTTCGAAAAGCTTAAGTACACTATAGGGCCACAAGCACAGCAGGACTGGGCTCACCTGAGGTTTGCAGATTTCAAAACCCTGGCTGAGTATAACTCTACATTAGATATAATTGTCACAAATCTCTCTCTTTGTGGAATTAAAATTAAATAAGAAGGGAAGATTGAGAAGACACTTTCTACCTTCCACCCTAATGCCATACAGAGTGCCCGCAGCTATCGGTAGAACGCTTATACTGAATATAGCGAACAGATTGATGTGATGCAAGTTGCGGAATCTCAAGACAATGTTCTGCTTAAGAACTATAACTCGAAGGCACCTGGTAAGCAGGCGGAGGTGAATGCCAATAAATACCAGGCTGAGAAGCCCAAGAGAAAGAGGAAGGACAACTTAGATAAGGTGGAGGGATCAGCCTAGAAAAGAAATAAGAAGTCCGATACCCAAGATAAAGAGAAGTCACAGTCTGAGCCATATGGTCAGCAAGACCAAGTGTGCCTTAAATGTGGCACCTGGGGGGCATTGGTCCAAGATCTGTCGTGAATCTAAGAAGACGATCGCGGACTATCGAGCCAAAAGGAAGGCACAGAAGGAGGCGCACCTCGCCATCTTCGAGCAGCACAACCCCATGGAAGAGGATGATCTTCTTGGGGGAAGAACTCGAGGCAATGAAGGTCTCCAACAAGGATGATCAGCCCCCTTGACAAAGAAGAACCCACCGCTGAGGTAACCAAATAAGATGAAAAAGCCAGCGAGAAAGAAATCGTGGACACAGTGAACACTTTCTTCACTGAGTCCATCTAGTGCACTTCTCAGAGGCTTATCCAGCATTATGAATAATTTTGTGGTTGCATAAGAAGACAATTTATTTATGAATTATTGCATGAACTATGAATTGTAAGCTCTGAGTGAGCGTACCTTTTATTCTCGTACTCTATGCACTTATTTCCAATTTATGTATGAATGCTTGCATTTAAATGAATGAATGAGAAGTGTGTATGAATGAATATCTAATTGCAACTATATAAATTATGTATAGCGCCCATATGGAGGAGATTTGCATTGTTGATAGTGGTAACACAAATAGCATCTTGAGAGAGACTAAGTATTTTCACTCAATTGAAAAGAACACATGCCACATAACCACAATTTCTGGCAGTGGTTCATGCGTTATAGGTTCCAGTCAGGACACCATTGTATTGCCTATGGGTACTTCATTGACAATGAAGAAGCATTATTGTATCCCGAATCTACTAGGTATCTCTTGAGTTTTCGTGACATCCGTGCCAATGGTTTCCATGTTGAGACCACTGAATAAAATGGCAAAGAATTTATGTGCATCATGAAGCACGACGGATGTGAGAAAAGAATTTATGAAAAACTCCCTTCATTTGAAACTGGGTTATACCACACTAGAATTAAAGGACCTGGCACCTACACTTCTCTGAAAACTTCTTTTAAAAGTGCTAAACTCTTCTCTCTATGGCATAGTAGACTTGGCCATCCGAGCCTGACCATGATGACAAAAATAGTTAATAACTCTCAGGGCCATAGAATTAGTGCAAAGATTTTCCCAAATCACGAAGATTTTGTATGCAATGCCTGCGCCACCGGGAAACTAATCACTAGGCCCTCGACCATGAAGGTGCAAGATGAAATCATTGCGTTCCTTGAGCACATTCATGGGGATATTTGCGGTCCCGTACAACCCATGTCTGGCCCATTCAAATATTTTATGGTGCTCATAGATGCCTTCTCGAAGTGCTCTAATGTGAGTTTACTCTCCACCCAAAACCACGCCTTTGCAAAATTGATCTCGCAGATCGTGAGAATAAAGAATATTTTCCCTGATCATTGAGTGCAGTCCATCAGCATGGACAATGCCGATGAATTTACTTCTAAGGCATTCGATGATTATTGCACGGCATATGGAATTAAAGTAGAGCACTCAGTACCACATGTCCATACCCAGAACGGACTAGCAGAAGCACTGATTAAAAGAATTAAATTTATTGCACGATCGCTCTTGCTGGGTTGTAATCTACCGATACGTGTGGGGACACGCAGTCCTACACGCAGCAGAATTATTGAACTTTAGACTGTCATCATACAATATCCAATCACCTATGCAATTCGTACAAGGGGTCATATCGAAAATTTCCCATTTAAGAAAATTTGAATGCTTGGTGTATGTACCGATATCACCACCACAACGAATGTCTATGGGGCCCCTCCGGAAACAGGGGATATACGTTGGTTATGAGACTGCATCCATAATTAGGTATCTTGAACCCCAGACGAGTAATTTGCATACCAGTCGCTTCGCTGATTGCATCTTTGACGAGGATAATTTCCCGTTAGGATAAAGTACCAATTTGGTCCCTCAACTATAGCCGCTGGACCACTTTGGTCCCTGAAATTCAATACCGGACTTGGGAGGTCCCTCAACTAACAAAACCAGACTTAAATAGTCCTTTGACCCGGTATTGAGCTTCAAAACCGGACTTTGGAGGTCCCTCAACTAACAAAACCGGACTTGGGAGGTCCCTAAAACCACCTGCTGACCGGGTCAAAGGACTATCTAAGTCCGGTTTTGTTAGTTGAGGGACCTCCCAAGTCCGGTTTTGAGCTTCAGGGACCAAAGTGGTCCAGCGGCTATAGTTGAGGGACCAAATTGGTACTTTTTCCTTCCCGTTATTAGGGGGATAAAGAACCCTTACAAGAAGAATGCCGGGAAATAATGTGGCAAGCAACAGGCATTCCCGCGCATGATCCCCGTACGGTAGAAGCAAACGAAGAGGTTTGAAAGATTCTCGATTTGCATACCTTAGCAAATGAAGTGCCAGATCATTTTTGTGATTCTCAAGGTGTGATAGTCGCATGTGCCAGTGCGCAATGCACTAAAAAGTGCGGAAGTGCTAAAGAATCCGAAAGGCACCCCTCAAACTGCTCTGAGGCCTCAAAGAAAAAGGGCAGTGAATCTAGATTCTCAAAGCCGGAGCACCCGAAGACGTTCGGAGAAAAAGGGCAACGAGGACTTATCACAACCAATCACGAAAATGCCCCACAATAAGAAGAATAAGAAGGGGAGCTAGTTGAGACCTGGCGCTGGTGAGCAGTCTGCTAGCGAGGCACTCTCAGATTGGAATTTACCAGTACAATAAGAAAAAATTGAAGAAGAAGACGAAAAACATACAAACGAGCATGCCGAATGGCATGCAAACGAGCATGTGGATGCACATATCAGCAATCATCTGAAGATTCTTGCTCCCACGTTGGTAAATAGCGGTGCAGAGCAAGTGATAGTGCAAGCAGCACAAGTGCAAAAAGCACCCCATGAAGAAATGACCATTAATTTTGTGCATTCTGGGGAAATAATGAATAGAACCATACCCAATGCCGACATCTACTTTGCAAAGAAAATTGTCAAAATAATTGAATCCGATCCTGATCCTGCATCTCTCTCCAAGTGTAAGTCATAGCTAGACTGGGAATAATGTAAGAAGGCAGTAACCACGGAACTCCTCTCGCTGAATAAAAGAGAAGTGTTTAGCCCTGTGTGCTGCACACCCCCCACGTTCGTCCTGTGGGTTATAAGTGGGTATTTGTTTGGAAGAGAAATGAGAATAATGAAGTGATACGGTACAAAGCAAGGCTGGTAGCACAAGGTTTCATTCAGCGTACAGACATTGACTACGATGAGACCTATTCCCTGGCCATGGGTGGAACTACCTTTAGATACCTTATCTCAATGGCAGTAAACATGAATCTGAAAATAAAATTGATGGATGTTGTAACAGCTTACCTATATGGTAACCTGGACTTAGAATTGTACATGAAGGTACCTGACGGCGTATCAATCCCGAAAGGGCAAGATTAAAATTTGTATTGCATGAAATTGCAGAAGTACTTGTATGGACTCAAGCAGTCAGGGCGAATGTGGTATAATCGCTTAAGTGAATTTCTAAGCAAGAAAGGCTATGTGAATAATGAAGATTGTCCATGCGTTTTTATTCATCGATCCAGCGTTGGATTTGTATAATTTATGTGTACGTGGATGATTTGAGTATCATCGGAACTGTTGATGAAATCAAAGAAGCAAGCTCCTACTTGAAATCTGAATTTGAAATGAAAGATTTGGGTAAAACCAAATTCTGCTTGGGCGTTCAGCTTGAGCATATGCCAGATGGAATACCCGTTTATTAGGCTGCCTATACCCAGAAGGTGCTTGAAAGGTTTGGCCATGAGAATGCGTATGCTTCTAGAACCCCGATGGTCACGACGTTATTGCAAGCCGACCTAGACCAATATCGACCTAGAGAAGAGGGGGAGGAAGTCCTGTGGTCTGAATTCCCATATTTAAGTGCAATTGGTGCGCTCATGTACATAGCCAATAGCACATGACCTGACATTGAGTTTGCCGTGAACATTGTAGCAAGGTACAGTGCAGAGCCCACTAAAAGACATTGGAAGGGAGTAAAGGATATCCTCTATTACCTCCGGGGAACTGTCGATCTTGGCCTGTTTTATAGGAAGAACCAAGATATGACATTGGTTGGATACGCAGATGTAGGGTACCTTTCGAGCCCACACTCGGTAAATCCCAAACAGGCTATGTCTTCCTTTGCGGGGGAACCGCAGTGTATTGGAAGTCAGCAAAGTAGATACCCGTGTCAACAGTGACAAATCATTCTGAAATTACAGCACTGTATGAGGCTGCACGAGAATGTGCCTGGCTTCAAAGAATGACATTCCACATCCTTCAATCGTGTGGACTGCAAATTGAACAAACCCCTACTATCATTTATAAAGATAATACAACATGTGTCGCAAAAGTGCAGACTGGATATGTGAAGAGCAATCTTACGAAGCATATAAACCAAGTATTTCTATGCTCATGAAATGCATAAGATGAATAAAATTAATATTCAGCACACTACGTCATGCCAGAATGTAGCATGCTTATTTACTAAGTCACTTCCAGCATCATCTTTTGAAAGATGTGTGAAAAGAATTGGAATGAGAAGATTTAGAGAAGTGCAGAATTCAGGGGGAGAAACATCACATATTATGAATTGAAATCTTGGACATGAAGTTCGAGTACCAAACTTGAATGAATGAATATATGAATATGAAGAAACGTTGGGTGGATCTATACTCTTGACCTATACTTTTTTTTTCCCTTAAGAGAGTTTTTAATGAATTTTCTCACGTAAGGTTTTTAACGAGGCAAATCCATACGCACAGTAAGCGTATGCTATGTACTCTTTCTCCAATATTTTTCCCACTGGGTTTTTGTGGAGTTTTTGAGATATATGCATCACACTACAAGGTCTAAGGAGGAGTGCTAAGGAACCGCACTTGGGCCATGCCAGCCTTAGGCCTGGCGCGGCTAGGGGTGGGGCCCACTTGGTTGGACCAGCTGAAACCCTAGCACCCAAGCATAAATATGAGAGGTTCCCATCTACAATGTATCCATGAGAAAGCAAAAAATAATACTTCCTCTCCTGCATCTCTGTGTTCATCTGTGATTGTTCTTCGTCGTCTACGATCTACGCACTGCTAGGCAATCTCGGACTACATGCACCTAGTAGCGTAGTTGTCTAACACTCGCATATATATTCAATAGCGTTCCCTATATGAAGAATTGTATAGGGGGAATGAGAGAGAATCCCTACATGTAAGGGAATAGAGAAATTCTCTATTTTAGGGAATGGAATAGGGAACGTTGTTGCAACACATAGGGGAAGAATCTATCCCCAATTTTGGGATAGAGGACGCTTTAGGGAATCCTATTGGAGAGATGATCGATCTCGCTCAAATATACAATTCATATTCGATCGACAGATAATGATTTGCCAATTCCTGTCCAGTAAGCTCAAATGGTGCAAATTCTTTTTTGAAAGAGGGGCAGGAGAACTGCCGTCCTATTTCATTGATCAGCAGGAGAAAATAAAATAAAAAACCCGTGCAAGCACGGGGTACAACCGCAGCGCTCCGCTGCAACCCTGGCCAGAGCCAAATACACCTCCGGCCACAGCTGGAAACACCACCTACAGAGGAGAGAGAGGAATGCAGCCCCACCACTGCCACTTAGGCCAAAGGCCGAACAAAGAGATACAGGTGAGGGATAAGGGGAAACACCACCAACACTCACACAGCAACAAATGACTCCTAGTGCAGCAGACCCAGCGGAAACCCAAACCACAAAAACGGCAACCACGACGCCTCCAACGAGGTAACGACGAGGAGAACCCGCCGCCGTCGCAAAGCCGATCGGGTTTTCACCCAGAGCAGGGAAAGGTCCAACAGGTGATGCCTCCAGCGAGGGAACGACACCAAAGGTGACACCAACACCAGCCCAAAAAGGCGAGGCTTTCGCCCAAGACCTACCCTACTAGAGCAGAAGGCAAAGGCCGCCGACGGTCAAAAGCATAGAAGAACTGAGTCGCCGGCTGAAGACGCAGCGCCGAAAAACGAGAACGAACGCCGCCACCCGACGCGGAGGAAGCCGCCCAAGCCACTGGACACCTCGAAGAAAGGGAGGGTCAAGACGACAAGGACGGGACCGGGTCAAGAGGCAGAGAACGAGGACGTTGCCAGAGAAGAGGTCGCCAGCCACAGCCGCCGGAGAGGGACCACCACGCCCGGTGACTCGTGCACAGGAAGCGAAGGAGACCGGCCGCCGCGCCACCCAGGCGGCAGAAGCTGAACCCTGACACTAACCCAAAAGACGCTGACCTATACCACCGAGCACCTCGCAGGGAGGGGAGGGCGAGGTGGACGAGAACGAGACCAGGCTAGAAACAGGGGTCGACGTGTCGCTGAGGACGGGTGACGGTCCACCAAGCCACCACGGGAGGAGACGAAAAGACGTCGAGCACATGCCCCTGGAGCCCACCTGCTCCGCCCGCTCCGGCCAACTACCGAAACGAACCCCTCCAACGGCCTCCACTGAGGCGGGCTAAGGGGGAGGGGAAGAAGGAGAAGAAGAAGCCGGTGCCGAGCTTCGCCAAGCTACGAGGCCACCGGTCCACGACCCTGGAGTAGACCCACTCCGACCGCTCCGGCCAACACACCCCCAGATCCGAGCCTCCCGCCCGCGAATCCGGCCTCACACAGAGCGGTCCCCCCGGACGGCCTTCGCCAAGACAGGCCTAGGAGGAGGAGATGGAGGAAGAAGAGAGAAAGGGGGGAAAGCCGATGTCGAGCTCCACCACAGCACGCGAAGGGGGGGATGGGGAGTAATCAGACGCCGTCGCGATGTTGGAGGAGGGGACTGGCCGACGCCGCGCCGAGGACTGCAGGAAGGAGGCCGCCGGCCATGCATAGATCTGGAGCGAGGAGTCAGCGCCGCGGCCGAAGACCGGAGGAAGGAGGCCGCCGATCGTGCTCAGATCTGGAGCGAGGAGCTCAGATCTAGAGCAAAGAGCCCGAGACACGCCGGCCACACGGCGAGTGGAAGGACTCCGGGGAGCCGCGCTGAAGTCGCTTCGCCGCCCTGCTGCGCTTGCGCTAGCCCAGCCGCCTTGCATACGCGTGGCTGCGCTTGTCACCAGAGCCACGCCTCCTCGAAGGCCGCGAACGCCGCTACGGCCGCGCCGGCCGTCGCCAGCCACCGCCAGTTAAGCCGCGGTCGCGCCGCCGCCAGTGCCGTGACGCACGCCGGCTGCCGCCGGCCACCGCCGCCATCGCCATGAGCCGCACCATGGCCGTGCCGCCACCTCGAGACAAGCTAGGCGCGCGCCGCTGGCCCATGCCCCGGATCCGCCACCGTCTTTGCGAGCCTCGGCCGAACGGCCGCCACCAAGCCGCCATCGGCTACCTAACAAGAAGAAGGAAGGAGGAGAAAGGGAGGAGGGGTGGGGCGGGGCGCCGCTTAGACCAACCGCCGGGCGGCGGCGGCGGCCGGTTAGGGTTCCAGCGAGGGGGGTCTCCGGCGAGGGCCAGTTGGGTCGCCACCCGTGTCGCCCAGCGGGACGACGCGGGGGCCTGGGCCTCGTGAGGGTTCGCTGCTTCATAAAGTCAAAACGCCTACCAAATGCTGCAAATTCCAGTAAGCGCGCTACTCATCCTTCAGGAAATTGCAACGACTCTTGCGCGCATACATACTAATTGTAACTAGCTAGCTAGCTAGCTATATATGTGTGGTAAAAAGGTGCCATACATATATGCATGACGGGCCTAATTTCATTGTTTTTCTATTTAACGCGCGCGGAATTTCATAGTTAAACTATATTGGCATTTTTGAGTATATACAGAAATTCGCTAACCAACACTCGTGAAGCAACACACACACACACACTCTCTCTCTCTACACTAAAAAAGTTGCCTGTCTTTTAATTATGTAGTTGTATGTGTGCTTCATGCACACTTGCACAGAGACTGAGCACAAAATCGGCTTCTTGTCTGGATGCTTGCATATGGAATAATCTACTAGCTAGCTGCAGCGTGCTGGTGACTTGAACTCGATGCATTCTTCATTTGCATCGAGAAAGTGATGCTCTAGCGAAAGGTTGGAGCTCACTTGCTATCGCCCACAGTCCACACTTGTTGGTGATTTAGGAACAGGCTGGTACTACTGTCAGGTAGCCTCTTTATCATCCATCCAGACTATTTGATGTGTGGTGATGTGATATGATCATATGTATCATCTAGTTGATGTGCATGCAGTTGTGAGCTTATGGAGTACGATAAATGCAATTAATCCATTAATTATGTTGCTAATGTTTAGTATGTCTGAGAATAATTCAGCTCAAACTGGACTAATTGTTGTTCTTGAAGAATGCTGATGACGACCGAGAAGCGCTGGGGGGACATGGAATTGACAAACCAAAAGTGTGAAGATGTCTTTTTCTCCTTTTGTTTCAGATAACTCATGTGAGTCGTTGGATCGATGTTTTAATGGGTCATTTGTAAACATCTGATGCTACGTTTCGCCATCTTCTGGAGACTGGAGGCGGTCCCATTTTTTGTGGTTTATATTACATACATAGTGAACATAGTTGGAAGTCAAACAAAGTAATAAATCCCGGTTTTGCATGCTTTGTTGAGAAATGGAACTAATTAATTACCCTCTTCTGCGAAAAAAAAGAAATCAAGAGAGAGGGAAAAAAAAGAAACTATTGGGTTTTCACCCGTACTCGTCTGTTACAATAAGGTCACCGCCATCACCGGTTCACAATTGGACTTTCACTTAAAGATCAGGGCCTACCAACAACGATACCTCTAAGAAGGGAACAATGCCAACAACGTCGTCACCAGTGGCCCAAGCACAAGCTAGGTCGAGCTTTCGCTCGGCGCATCCTTATCTAGAGCCGTGCTTAAGAAGCAAACCAAAAAGCCGATGTGAAGGACAAAGCCCTCGGCCGACCATCATCTCATGGCCACCTCCAGAAGTCTGCAGAGACTGCCAGCCACTTGACCATGCTGACGCCACGTGGCTTCCACAAGGAGAAGGGGGAGCCAAAATGGAGATTGACAAGTAGCAGCAACAATGAAGGAAAACTAGAAGGACGAATAAGACGCTGGACCGCTTGTGCAGAGATCAAGAGCAAGAGGGCCTCGACCAAAGGGTGTTTTAGATCCACAGAGATCCTGATAGCCGCAATAACTCGGTGGTCAAACGTCAGGAGACCACCGAACCCACCACCAGAACAGATGCCTCGATGCCACGCTGGTTCCACAGGGGGGATCGAACGTGGGGGAAGCACTGCAAAGGGTAGGATTGCCGACAAGAGCTTGAAAGATCTAGGGCAGCACCATAGACCATGAACAAAGGCAATGACGAACCTGTTGAGGCCATACTGACACCAGATCCTCCAGCACCAACACTGCCACTGGCTGAGACCCCCCTCCCCGCCGCCGCCGTTGAAGCCCAAGCCGGGATCAAAACGAAGCACCGAGGCCACCCTGTAGCCGGAAACCTCGCTCCACAACTGCGAGCCCGCGCACTGAAACCGAAACCACACGCCCCGCCTCCAGAATAACGCGTCATCGTCGTCCACGAGGGCCGATGCCGGATCCGCCTGCCCAGCCGCCAGTTCTGTGTGCACTGACGACATTGAATCCCTGCTACTGGACCACCAACACCTCTGTGACAACAAGTGGAGGAAGGGGAAGGAAGGTAGGGAAAGGGAGGGGTCCTTGCTGTCCGTTGCTGCTAACCGCACACACTACGAAAAGAAGAAGCAGCCAAAACGAAGACACCCACCTAAATCCTCTATCCCTATGGAGGGAGCGATGGCAGCAGAGGGTAGCACCGGATGCCCAGCGGCTGCGGCTGGCCAGTCAGCCGATAGCATGTGCCGATGCTGGGGGTTAGGTCTTTTTGTGCGGGAGCTAGGGGGTGAGAGCTAGGGCTCACACACTTCCGCTTGGAACTCAAACAAACACTCTGGTAACTTTAGGGCATGCAAGTGGCGCCGGTGCTCTCCAGCAAGCATTGGGCTATATACTATACACATCTAAATCTAAACTACTCTATAATTGAGCAGTTGACCTAGATCCAACTATAAATCAAATCCGTCTATTCCCTTCATTCATCATCCAACAACCATAATGTTTGAGAAGTTTACTACCAACTCGATACGTAGATACCACGTACTCTTGACTCGATAAGTATAGACCATGGGCTCTTTACTCGATACGTATAGACCACACACTCTTGCCCATGACTCGATATGTATAGAGCACGGACTCTTGACACGATACGTATAGACCACAGACTCTTTCCCATATATACATATACACGGGACGGACTCTGGACTCGATATGTATAGACCACGGACTCTTGCTCATATACATGGGATTAATTTTTATTCTTCCATTATAAATATTCCTAATTCTTCTTAATTCTTCCTAGACTAGAACTAACAGACTAGCACCCGTAGAGATCATAAACTCTTGCCCATATATACACGGGATTAATTTTTATTCTCCCGTTATAAACATTCCTAAAATTTTTTTCAAATTCTTCCTAGACTAGAACTAACAGACTAGCACAGTAACACTATAAATAGGAAGGGGCCAAGCATGTACGCCCCAATCATACATACTCATACATATGAAACGTCTGCCAGGGCCGGGCGGTAGAATAAATTCAGGACTCTGTATAGAAGTAGGAGTATTACGTAGCTCTGTTAAGAATACGCTCCAGTATCCTCCCCCTCTATGTCAATACGTGCGGACGTATGCAACCTGTTAATTAAGCTTGCAGCGCGGTAATTAACAATTGTGATGCACATATATAATTACAATTTACAACTTGACCGGCCTATCGAGAGAACACATCGCTACTTTTAATTAAATGAGTAAGTATCATGCGTATTTTTGCATACATCCATGTTCAAAATTGATCTGTTAATAAAAATAATTATTTACATGTTATTGCATCCGTTAATTAATCTATATCTATATCTTGATTATCTGTTATTTAATTTTGCTTGTTCAGGTGTTTCATGAGATGACCCACGTCAATATTAACTGAATGAGACAACCAATGCAATAAGGAATGCTCCTACACTTTCTCCTTATAGACATAGACAAATAGAAAAATTGCACGTGTGCTAAATGTTACTTTTTTCTATAAATTGTTGATATCAGCATTGCTCCAACATGCTTTGCACGTGCTCGCTTGCTAGTACATATATAATTAAACAGTTGACTAGCTAGCTTTAAATCCATCTGCTTTAGGGCGCCCTTATGAAAAGAAGTAGCTCTTGCACAACGTACACTTTTTATGGTGTCTTTATCAGTAGCATTGGATACCTCTGAGTGTTCGATCATATATACGTACATATATATCTATGCTAGTATATATCAACATAGCTCGTTATGTTAAAACTACGTACCTAGGTACCTGGAGGCTGGAGCTGGCTGGATGATATTGCATGCTGTGATTTCTTATAAGTCAACCACTTCCACTGACAAACAAAGCGAAGGTAATTACAATGCATGCCAAAGAAATACTACTGTACTAATTTTGAGCATTATATATTGACTCATTGTACTTCTCTAGCTAGTCGATCGCATTGTTGGCCTTGTCAGAGAGGGACACTGTTTGGATGCTTCTTTGCAAATGTTCTGGGCCTAGTGTTATGGCGTCGAAATTAATTAGAGAAAGCAGGGCCAGGGTTGACTGTATCTATGTCATTTTTAAGCTTAATATAAAATGCCATTGTAAAATAAGAAATTTCTAAATGTTGCTATAAAGTTGATACCATTGTAAACATTATTGTGGACTTTCCTCATATGTGCTTTTTAAATTTACGTTCAAATTGTCCCCTTCCTCTCTCCCCCATCTCCCCCAACTCTAGCAGTCTCCTCCCTAATGCCGTACGTTGTCCACACCGACGTTGCCTTGGCGCCAATGCTTTTCAAGAGATTTAGCGATATCATGTTTGCAACGATTTCACTTCATAATGGCATAAAGGGTGTGTCTCATGTTGTAAACGGCATTACTACTGGATTGAAACTAAATGCATGCAGCGATGCAACCTAACCATAAATAAATACCTCTCGCTTAATGCCACTCGGGTGTGTGCCTACACACAGGATGCTACTATAGGCCTTGTTTGTTTCAGTTTAAAGTTGAGTTGAGTTGAGTTTTACTGTACCAAATTTATGACCCCCTTAAAGGACATTTTAAAAAATTTAAAAATTATGAAAATATTATTTTACGAATTCTAAAAAGAACTATTTAAAACCCCAAAAAATCAATACAAAATATTACATCATTTAGGCCTTGTTTTTTTCAGCGTATCGTACCGTTGCGTATTACTGTGGTAAATTTTGTTATTTTTATATAGCCTATATGTTGTGATAATTTGTAACGATTTTTTTTTCCGTGACTTTTAGCAGTCCTTCCAAAGATTCTAAAACTATTGTTTAATTATTTTTTATAATATTTAAACCTCTTTCGAGGGCTCTCAAATTTGCTACCGTATTACGCCGACGCAACGATACGCTGAAAAGAACAAGGCCTTAGCTTATACAAAAATAACAGATTTTTATTTAATTTAATTTAAGGTGAAACAAACAAGGCCATAGTGATTAATGGCAAAATTAGTAGATATATCAGGGCACTTGCACTGCAGTATCTTAACTCTTTTTTGCTATTCCAACTAGGATAAAAAGATGAGGCGGCAGAGGATTAATGCAGAGAGGAGATTGTTTTTTCTTTGAGAAACCATTTCTATGCACATCCTAGAATTAATGCAGAGAGGGAAGGCGGCTTTGAAGAAAGGAGAAAGTATTAATGATGGAAACAAAGATACAATGGAATGGCGGTACTGTTTCTTCTATAGTTTTAGGTGACATAACACTTATACAAATGATGTTTAGAAATCTTGCATTAGAACTGTCCATGTGTAGCTTTGAAGCACTCTTAATTAAATAGGTCCTCACTGAATATGCTTGGATATTGTAGCAAGGTCCACATCCTTTAGTGGAACTATCGGTACAGTGGCCCATATGCCTCATTGTGGCTATTTGCCTGGAAAGGGAGCCTCCTCCAATTTGTACAGCCTAAGCATGCATCCTGTTCATATGCAAACTACATGCATTGCTAACACCATTAATTGACAAATACTTCTATAAATATTGTTGACATGCATTTTCAGCGTAACCTATGCTAAATATCATTCATAGAAACCCGTACAAATACACACACACAGTTATACGGTTCTACCTACCATGATATCACTTACTCTATTAGAAAGTTCTGCATGCACTACTAGAGAAACAACCTTTAATACCGGTGCCTATCAGTCCCGGTTTAACATAAATCGGGACTGATGGTAGCATCAGTCCCGGTTCATCACTCACATTAGTCTTGATACGAACCGGAACTGATCTGCCCTTTGGCATGCAGGCACACATTAGTCTCAATTTGTGTTACGAAGCCGAACTAAAGCCTCGTTCCAGCATACTTTTAAAGGAATGTATATCCTAGTGTAATCAAGACTGGTGGATGGGTGGGTGCTCCCATATTTTTTGGATATTTTCTACACTGCGCGTGGGGGCTATAGTCCCGGTTTCGTCAACCAGGACTAAATGTCGTTCCTAATTGGGACTAAAGGCCTTATCTGTAGCGGTGATACCCGAAGGAAATCCATTCGTAAGATTGAAAATTAATAAGGTTTAGTAAAGTGTGCAACAATTGAGCTAAAAACTTATAGACTCTGGATGGAGACATAAAGCCGGTACAATAGCTATACAATAAGTGCTAGGTAGAAAATTGTTTGGCCATCATCTAAATAGTAGCGACAACATACCAGGAGGATTTGTGAGTCCCACACAATAATTTCCCTCACCCAACAATGTCCATCATCTCTTTCTGTCGTCTATATTTTAGATTAATAATTCAAGAGATTAATAGTTTCAAGAAAACCTTTATCCTAGGGATTAACAACCATTGCACAGATCGAAAGTGTGAATCGATCAATGCTGCCACTTCCACGAGAAGGCCACAGTTGGATGCTTTGGGATTTTGTTTGTTTTCGTGGGAAATCCACCAAAGGCTGCTTGGCTTCTGCGTGTGCAGCACCACAGGAAGAGCAGAGCAGAGCGAGGGATGGATGGACCAATATTGATGGACCATACACCAGTGGTGATAGGCTAGAACGTACGTACACTCTCCTACCATCCCAAGTTTCTTTGTCGCTCGATCGATCACATCAGGTCAGTGACTTTGCCGCCCCGCGTGCATGTGCATGTGCATGTGCCTCTGCATCCTCTTGCTCCATCTCCTGGCTTGTGCCAATTGCCGCATACACCTTAATTAAGACAATCAGCAACCGTGTTTCGTCCCCATCCTCGCATGTGTCCCCATCCTCGCATGACAAAGAGGCGGCCGGCGCTGCTCCAACGGAGTTATGCTCATGCTGGTGCTCATGGTTCATATTCGGTCTTCTGTATATGGAGTCAGGAAGACTTGCCGCAGCTCTACGCTCGCTGCAAGAATGCGTGGACATGGAGGCTGCTGAGCTGAAGAAGACTGTAGGGGACAACTTCCACCCAAGGACCTCACCTATGGCCATTGACAGGAACCAAGATCTCATTGAGGTGGAAGAAATCGCTACTTGACTTGAGCAGCCGTCATTCCATGCATTGGCAGTCATGGGCAATGCCAACAAGGTGGCTAATGTGGCTGCTTCCTCGTTTGCCATTCACAAGAATGGAGTGCATCCAGATGGTTCTATGGATGTTGAACCCGATGACAAAATTCAGAGAAGAGTTGAAGCAAGAGCGGGTGACCACGATGAGGAACACAGTGCGTGAGCACGTAAGTAATACATCCTAGAATTATTGGGCGTTGGCCCATTTAATAGACAAATATTTTCAGGAAAATCTCAAAGGTCCATGTATGGCATGAGGCATGTGATATCTCTTTATTATCATATTGCTAGTGGGAGGAGTGGAGGACATGCTTAAATAATAGAGATTGCTCCTTCCCACTAGAGAATGTTATGAGAGAGAAAAATAGAGGACCACACGTGCGCGCGCTCGCCTCGCCTCGCCCGGCCTGGGCCCGGGCCCGGGCGTCTCTTGCGCGCGGAACCTACGTGAATGGTACGCCGAAAGCGAACGCTCGTGCTTGCGCAGGTGTGGCCTTCTTTTGTAGTTTAATCTTAACGTGCGCACCGATCATGGCACAATCTCAATCGTGGCTCGTCGGCCCACGCGTTTCTCCCTATATAAATCATCGTCGCCACCAGGAATTGGATACGAGATACAAAGCCTAGGTTTGGCCACTCCCATATGTTGCGCCATGGCGGCCAGGCTTCTCTGTCCTGTGCGCCGACGTGCATCATCGACCGGTAGAGCAGGTCTCTAGAACTGCACTGTCCTAGCGCTCCTGCACCGAGAGAGGGCGAATAAGGTTTTCGGGAAGCGCACCTGCATGACTGCTCGCTTTTGCCACACGTTTCTCCGACCTGATCCGTGACGATGACTTGACCAGCGCGTGTCACCGACGACAACAACACCAATCTGATCGACGTCGACAACACCGGCAGCGGCAGCGGCAACGTCAACGTCAACGTCAACCCCAGCGCCACGTGTGTCCAGGCCAGCGGCCAGGATACACAACACGTATGCCTCATCGCTGTACTTGCGAGCATATCAGAGGGATGTATGTGGGCTCTTCGTGCATGTGCATCTACGATACGCTCTTATTTGCAATTGTCTGTTTATCAGATCTGTTTCATGTTTTATCTCTAGATTAATATATACCTGAAAGTGCTAATATTTCCATCAATCCAAAAATCTTATATTAAACACTTTGGTATGTCGATGGTTGGCTTTGTCAGTGCACTAAAACCGAAAAAGTTCACCGGTGTGCACTTCAAGAGATGGCAAGTGAAAGTCACTCTATGGCTGACGGCTATGAATGTCTACTATGTTGCGACTGGCAAACCTGTGGGGAAAACCCTAACCTCTGACGAGGAAAGGGCTTTCCAGTAGGCCACCACAATATTTGTAAGGGCTGTTTTTAGCATTCTTACTGATCGTCTTTGTGATGTGTTTATGCAAATAAAAGGCGCGAAAGAGCCGTGGGATGCACTGAATACTAAATTCTGTGCAACCGACGTTGGAGGTGAACTGTACGTCATGGAGCAGTACCACGACTATAAGATGGTTGATAACCGATCTGTGATTGAGAAGGCTAATGAAATACAGTGCATCATGAAGGACCTCGAAATTCTCAGGTGTGCATTGCCTGATAAGTTTGTGGCTAGGGGTATTATTGCCAAGTTACCTCCTTCGTAGAGAAACTTTGCCACATCTCTGAAACACAAGAGACAACATATCAGTGTCGAGAATCTGGTTACTTCTCTTGATATTGAGGAGAAAGCTCGGGCTAATGATGCACCTGGGAAAGGAGGTGAGGGAACTTCCAGCGCCAATGTTGTCCAACATCACGGTAAGAACAAAGGGAAAAATAAAGCCAAACAAACCACTAACTTCAAGAAGAAGCTGAACAAGAATGAGATGCCTTGCTGAATTTGCGAGGAGGTTGGGTACTAGGCTAAACAGTGTCCAACACGCAAAGACAAAAAGGGTAATAAGGGGCATAACTCAAAGTCTATCAATGTGAACATTGACAACAATAAAGGAGTCAGCGGGTATGGTAATTTATATACTGCTCTTTCTGTGGGTCAGTCTACCAGTTGATGGATTGATACTGGTGCTAATGTTCATGTTTGTGCTGATATCTCATTGTTCTCTTCTTATTAGGTCGGAAAAGGTTTCTCCGTACTAATGGGGAATATGGGTCCAATGCTTTTGTTGATGGTGTTGGCATGTTAGATCTGAAGTTTACTTCGGGAAGATCGTGCAACTGAAGAACGTGCAACATGTCCCTTATATCAACAAGAACCTCGTTAGTGGATCCAGCTTCTCGGCAGAGATGGGTATAAAGTGGTGTTTGAGTTTAATAAAGTAGTCGTGTTTGAATATGGACTATTTATTGGTCAAGGCTATGAGTACGGAGGATTGTTCCGCTTTTCTCTTTCTGATCACTGCAATAAGTTTGTGAACCATATTTGTAACAATGTTAATGGTAGTGAAGCAGATGTTTGGCACTCATGATTATGTCATATAAATTTTGGTCGCATGTCTCGGCTAGCCAGCATGAATTTAATTCCTAAATTTTCTACCATTAAAGGCTCTAAGTGCCAAAGCTGTTTGCAATCAAAGCAACCTCGTAAGCTTTATAAGGCCGCCGAGGAAAGGGAATTGGCACTCCTGGAGCTCATTCATTCTGATATTTGTGAGATGAATATTGTGTTGACGAAAGGTGGAAAGAAATATTTCATGACTCTGATTGATGATGCTTCTAGGTACTGTTATGTTTATCTATTGAAAACTAAAGATGAGGCTATATACTTCTGATAGGGGCAGGGGTCCCGATCTTTCGATGAGAGGAGGATAATTACGATCTGGTAGGAGTCGATATTGGCGGCCCGACTACAGCCGTCAAAGACGTTGTGCCTTAGCGACCGGTACACCAACTCCAGATGGTTATTGACCTCACCGGAGCGCGATCAACCTGACCACGAAGGTCCTTGATCCTGCAAGCAATCGAAGAACTAGCAAGAACAAGATTAACAACCAACTAAATTGGTAAATATGAATTTATATCAGATCTGAAAGCAATATGGTGGGGTTCTGTAACGATAAAACAGGTGGTCTAATCGACACGCACGAATACCGGTATGTAGCAAAGGCTAAAACATAACAAAACAAAACCCAAGTTACATATGAGGGGTGGCTATCTATTTATAGGCCATTTAGGTCGGTTTGCTACAGTGCTGCTACAGTAACCGACCTACTACATTGCTGCTACAATACATGTGGCTAGATACATTGTATTCTTGCATTACAAGTAATGGTTGAAGAATTAAACTTGGATATCTCTTTTGTGATGTAAGCGATGACCTCATCTTTGATGATGACCTCATCTTCGGTGATGACGTAAGCGATGACCTCGAGTCATTGGTCCTTGAAAGGTTAACGGATTAGCAGGCGTGGCTGCATCAATAGAAGTGATGTCCTCATCACAAGGTGGCGGTCTTATTGCTGGAGGTGATGGTGCCATGTTCGGGTGTAGAGGCGGTGGCCAAGGTGGAGGTCGATGGAGCCATGTAGAAGAAGTAGCAACACTGGTCATATCCATGATGAGCATGGTCTCATCATCCTTCCTTTTTTAAACTGGAGTCGTCCTCGACTCCATCATAGTCTCTTGCAAAATGTTACTGACAATAGGGAGCAAAGCAATCTGCACATCTTTTATAATCAAATCATTTGAAGAAGAATCATTAACATTCATATCCTCCCTTTCTTGAAAGCTATCATATACCTTTAAAATTGAATTAGAGTGACATGGCAAGGCATGATTAGTGACATTGAAATTCTCTATTTGGCCACATGGTTGCATAGTAAACGATGGTTTCAAATCAGTACAAATATAAACTCGATTCACTGTGTACTTTTCTTTATCATTATTCTTGCCAATAACTTGAAAATTATTCCTTGATAACCATGACAAATCGATATGCGTAAAAACTTTCTCCTCTAAACTATTTAGATCACAAAGAACATCCAATTCTATGTAACCCAAAGTATTTAAAGAAGAGATCAATTTAATTTCATATTTTTCACTAGCAATGTGAATGATATATTTATTTTTAGCACAAAATTTTTGATCATTCACTAGTGGAATGGATATAAGTGAAGCATTATCACATAACTCTTCTTTATCACAAAAATTAGCAAGCACATCATCTTGTAATAAAGGAATTTTAGTAACGGGTTCCACTAAATGTTGCTCTATGGTAGCATGAGTAGTGGACAATCTTAGCATGTCAAAATCGTTCTCACCTTGTGTAAGGATGACACCTTTTGTATTACCTTCTAGATCCTCATCAGTTGTTGTAGGTGTACTTACCTCTTCGCTTACACATGAGAGATCACTGGTCACTTTCTTCTCTTTGTTCTCTTCTTGATCATCGTCTTGATGATGCTTATTTTCCTGCATTGTATTAGCTACAAGAGGTGCACCAAGGGGCTCCTCAACTGAAGATAAAAAATTATTCAAAGCTTTTGTGCAAGCATACTTTGAGCTTTACAGGCGCAATGAAGCAATTGTGAAAGCGAGTTATATGTTCCATTAACAATAATATCCTGAATATCCTTGTTAAGCGTACAAAAGAACCTATCTTGAGTGTCCTTTTCACATTCATCTAAACCACAACACAATAAACAAGTTCGCAGTTCATGATAATATTCTTCAACAGTTTTACTCCCTTGTTCTAAGCTTTAAAGTTTATTAAATAAATGCTCGGCATAATATTCAGGAACAAATTCAAATCTCAAAAGTTTTTTCATTCCATTCCAATTTGTAGGTTTCCTCTTTTTTTTACAAACATGCTTCCACAAAATTAAAGCATAATCAGTAAGCGCACTAGCGGCAAAAGTAATCTTTTCATTTCAGACAAAGCATGCATTCCAAATTGTTTGTCTACCGCTATTTTTCAATCAATATATGTCTTCGGATCAAACATTCCAGCATAAGAAGGCAATGTTATATTTTTACCTTGCTCGGAAGTATGAGAAGAATCGTTAGTGTTGATGTCACCACTCATTTTGGACTGATGTAAACTCGCAACGAACATGCGGTTTAAAGATGTCAACCCTACCTTGTCAAATTGTGTGGAATTAACTTCATCTTCGTCTTTGTCTAATCCAGCTATTCTTCCCAATCTAACGGGGTCGCCGAAAGGAAAAACCGCACTCTAACTGATTTGATCAATGCGATGTTAGACATTGCGGATTTACCTAAGGCATGGTGGGGGGAGGCTTTGCTGACCTCATGTCATGGCCTGAATAAGGTTCCGTCCAAGAATAAGGAGAAAACTCCATATGAGCTATGGAAAGGGAGAAAGCCACCACTTTCATACTTACGCACGTGGGGGTGTTTGGCGAAAGTCAATGTATCTATAATCAAGAAGTGCAAGCTTGGACCTAAGACTGTGAATTGTGTGCTCCTAGGATATGCTCCTCGTAGCGTTGATTATAAATTTTTAATTGTTAAATTTGAGGTGCCTGATATGTCTGTTGGCATGATCAGGGAGTCCATATATGCTACTTTTTTTAAGAGCATATTTCCCATTAAGAATTTGCATAGCAGTCCTAGTGAAAATACTAAGATAAATCCTAAACTAATTGCACAAGCTGAGTATATGAATGAAGAGGATGACAGTGAAGCTCCTAGGAGGAGCAAGGGACAAAGGACTTCAAAGTCTTTTGGTCATGATTTCATTGTGTACCTTGTGAATTATACACCCAGTTCTATTTCAAAAGATTTTACATCTCGGAATGCAAACTACTGTAAAGAAGCAGTCCATAGCGAAATGGATTCGATCCTGGCTAATGGTACTTAGGAATTTACAGAGAGACCCTATGGGTGCAAACCCGTGGGTTAGAAGTGGGTGTTTAAAAATATACTCAGGTCTGATGGTACTATTGACAAATACAAGGATAGACTTGTTGCAAAGGGCTACACGCAAAAGGAAGTAGAGGATTATTTTTATACTTACTCACTTGTTGCTAGACCCAAGTTGCCACCTTGTCGTCAGGAAGCCCTGCCGGAGGGCATTCACAACACGATGCTATTCATGTGGACTCTCAAGTTTCGACAGAGCTACAAAGGCCTATTGGCCGTGAGGCGGCTAAGAAGGCTAGATATCTCAGGGTTCTTCGAGCATGAGTAGTGGTGCCTATGCCGAGTAATGCACAAAGCACAATTCCCACAAGGCGGGCTTGGTTGAGTCGAAGAGAGAACAAGTTGTCGTGATGAGAAACCAAGAAGAGTTGAAGCAAGAGCAGGTTAGCATGATGAGTAACAAATCGAGAAGATTTGAAGCAAGAGCGTGTGAGCATGATGAGGAACACAGTGTGTGTACGTACGTAATACATGTTGGAATTATTGTGCTTTGGCCCATTTAATAGATAAATGATTCTTGAAATCTCAAAGGACCATGTATGGCATGAGGCATGTGATATTTCTTTATTACCATATTGCTGGTGGAAGGAGTGGAGGACATGCTTAAATAGTAGAGCTTGCTCCTTCCCGCTAGAGAATGTGATGGGAGAGAGAAATAGAGAACCAAACACACGCGCTCGCTCGCCTCGCCTCACCGGGCCCGGGCATCATTTGCGCATGGCACCTGCATGAATGGTTCGCTGAAACCAGGCCCTCGTGCTTGTGCAAGTGCGGCCTCTTTTTGCAATTTAATCTTATGCCCCTTCGGATTTTGCAGTTTTGTAGTTTAATCTTTTACCTATTTGGATTTTGCGGATCGGTTTTGAGTTGTGAGATCGCACGCACCAATTGTGGCACGATCTCAATCGTGGC
The DNA here is from genome assembly GCA_036346415.1 of Raddia guianensis. Lineage (NCBI taxonomy): Eukaryota > Viridiplantae > Streptophyta > Magnoliopsida > Poales > Poaceae > Raddia > Raddia guianensis. Next base: position 59,634,645 of record CM070536.1, read on the forward strand.
CTGTCAGCCCATGCGTTTATCCCTATATAAACCGTGGCCGCCGCCAGGAGTTGGATACGAGATACAAACCCTATGTTTTGCCACTCCCATTTGCTACGCCGTCACTACCAGGCTTTTCTGTCCCCAGCGCTGGCGTGAACCGTCGACCGAGAGAGCCGGAACCGCACCGTCCTAGCGCTATTGCACCGAGAGAGGGCAAATAAGGTTTTTGGGAAGCACATCTGCACGACTGCTCGCAGTCGCTGTGCGTTTCTCCGACCTAATCCACGATGATGACTTCACCGGCGCGTTTCACTCGATTGACGTCGACAACACCGGTAGCGGCAACGTCAACGCCAGCGCTACGCACGTCCAGTCCAGCGGCCAGGATACACTGTATGTATGTCTCATCGCTGTAGTTGCGGGCATATCAGAGGGATGTATGTGCACTCTTTGTGCATATGCATCTACGATACGCTGTTGTTTGCAATTGTCTGTTTATCAGATCTGTTTCATGTTTTATCTCTATATTAATATATACCTGAAAGTGCTAATATTTTCATCAATACAATCATTTGTTCTAGATCTCTTGTGATCATGCACTCGATCGAGCGTTAGATATGCATACATATGGCATGCAAACTCTTGTTAAGTTTACATATATAAGGTATGTGCATTGTATGCCATATTAATTAACCTAGCTAGCAACCATTCCGCTCTGCGTTCGGAGTGTGTTGCATCTTCCTCCCATCGTCTCCTATGCTGTTTGGGCTGTTATAATCGGTAGTGTAAATTGGTTATGAAAATAATGACATACAGCATTCCATGAAAATACAATGAACATCATATCGTCACATAGGTATGTAAATAGAAAGAGCTAATTATTCCCAAGCCGATTTCTACAAGTTGGCACATGCCGGTGGTTCGAGGACATCTCCGCAGACTTCCCTGCTTCTGCCTTCTTCAGGGTAGGGTCGAGTAGAATCTATCACCTTGGGGGTGATTTGGAGTCTTCCTCTCGCAAACAGTTTATTTCATCTTTGAAAGGCGGTTAGTAATGTTAAACCTACTATCATATAATAAATCATGTAATAGGTCTTTTTTTCTCTTTCTGTCTTTGTGATCTTAGTCTCAAGCCTTATAGTTTTAAAAAAATAAAATTATATATATATATATATATATATAGAGAGAGAGAGAGAGAGAGAGAGAGAGAGAGGAATGCGTGCTGAGCACGGATCTCTCAGAGCACGGATCTCTCATATATATATATATATATATATATATATATATATATATATATATATATATATATATATATATATATATATATATATATATATATATATATATATATATATATAGCGTGCAGCTCGGGTGCTGCAGATCTCTCCGTGCTCCCAACGTTTTGAAATCCGAGATGTTAACAACCGATCCGAACTGCTGATCTTGTTAAATCTCATTTGAAATGTAGCTAGTGACCAAGTTTTGTATTTTTTGAATTTATTTACTATTTATGTCGGGATTAAATTACGCCCATTGCCATGGCCCACTCCCCTAACGGCCCATTGCCATGGCCCACTCCCGACGGCCCACTCGAACAACCTACCGGGCCCGGCCCCTAGAAGGTTCTATCCGCCCATATGCATCTTGCCGAACAGCTTCTTGGCTGGCGTGATGCGTAACGGCCAAGGAATCATGTTTGAGTCCGTCTCGAACAGGGAGTTCTCTGACGGCTACGTGAAGACCCGGACGTGGTTTCCGGATTGGAATAGGAGTCGTGATCTCCAAGACTAGGAGTATGCCTTATCCTCGGGATATATTTGGCACGTTGAGTTCGTTATTTATCTCGTAGTTAGCCCGCCCGATATTCCCTCGGTAGGTCGGTTTGCTCCGCGCTATATAAACCATGCCCCTACGGCGTTTAGGGGGCATCTGAGGACGAGTTTGGAAGACTTGATCTGGCTTTTGTATTTGCTAGACACCTGATTTTCACTTGTACACCCATAATCTCGTCGAGACTTGTTCGTCTCGCCGAGCCACCTCTTGTAATCTTCTTTGATATATAAGAAAGAAATTTGGGACGAGGGCTATTATCTCCCGAGAGGCCTGAATCAGATAAAACCCCTGCCTCCTCGCTCGCTGTCTTTGTTCGCATTGTTTGGCGTGTCTCCTATCTCAATCTTCAAGAACCTTAGCGACTTGAGATCGTTATCTCATCCGTCGACAATTTATTTCTTATTTTCAAAAACCAGTTTTTTTGGATGCACCACGACTAATTGGAAGGCCGATTTTTAAAAATAGAAAACAAATAGTAAATAAATTCAAAAAATACGAAACTTGGTCACTGGTTACATTTCAGTGAGACGAACAAGATCAACGGTTCGGATCAGTTGTTAGGCATCTAGAATTTCGAAAACGTGTTGGGAGCACCGAGAGATCCGCACCAGTATATATATATATATATATATATATATATATATATATATATATATATATATATATATATATATATATATATATTCCTAATGCCTAATCTACCCACGGACCAACCAGACGCCTGCGTCCATATTGGAAACCACCAGATCGACAATAATTGAGTAATGGCGATGGTCCACCGTATATAACGACACCCAACCGGTCGATCAGAACAACCCCACACCCCACCCCCACCACCGCCGCCCATCCTCCTTGACGCCGCCGGCCTCTAGCTCCCCACCACCGCCGCCCATCCTCCTTGGCGTGCGCGCTGTCGCCGACTTCCGGCGACGCTTCAGCCACAAGCGCCGACACCGTCGTCCCCGCCACCGGCCTCACCACCCGCCGTTGTCGTTTTCAGATTCGAGCCGAGGCGCCCGCCACGCCGACCGAGGCCGCTTCGCCCGGCCGCCATCGACCACGGCATCGTCTGCCGACGGCCTCGCCGCCCCGCGCCATGTCGTCTTCAAACACAGGCCAGCGTCGCCCTCCCGCCGCCAACCCCGGCGTAGAGCCCACCAGCGCCGTCTTCCCCGACGCGTTCGCTGCCATCGTCTTCAGATCTGGGCCGCCGCTGCTAAGCGTTTACGCGGCGCGCCGCCGCCCCAGCGCCGCCATCGCCGACATCGACGCCCGCCACCGCCGCCCGGCGGCTCTCGACGCCGCCGCCATCCTCACTGGCGCCGACGACTACCGGCTCCGGCAACTCCCACCGTCGCCGCGTCTGGCATCTCCGGTGGCCTCCACCCCATCTCCGGCGACGTTACTTTGAATTACCCTGGCATAAAATCTGAGAGTAATGCTTAGTAATGTCGTGGCGGATGTATTTCTACCCTTTTTTGTATGAATTTTGCTTATTCGCCGGTCACTACAACACTGTAATTGGGTGTAATTATGTAACTTGCAGCAGTAATGGAATGTAAACCACATTTTTGGTCTCTCATTTGATTAAAAAAAATGATCGTAATTAGGAGAATCCATTTTGAAACACACATTCATCCCCATTACTATGAATTACTGCCATTTTGTCATTGGGTTGAAATTGAATTTTTCTAAACATTTCAAATTCATATGGCATTCGAGATCTTGTTTTCTTTGAAAAAATAGTAGCAACACGATGGTGCGAAGCATTCGGTCATCGGATCGACGAACCAAAAATTAAATTGAAAAAACAAGCTGCAAAACGCGTTTGAACCAGCAGTCAATGCTCCCACCTTTTTAGGCACCACATGCAGACCGTATTACTGCCATGCATCAAAACGAGTTATATTCAATTACTACGGATTACTGTCGAACTGATAGGACCGCCCCATCCCAATCTGGACGTGTTCGTCCGCGGGTAGAATAGCCTATTCTACACCCATGAGTAGTATAGGCTCATATATATATATATATATATATATATATATATATATATATATATATATATATATATATATATAGAGAGAGAGAGAGAGAGAGAGATATATATATACAATATGCTGAAAACATTGAAATTAAGGGGATCCGAGGCCATTCCTTCTCGCTCAGTGATGCAAATTAGCATCACAAAGATTGCCAAATAAGACAATCGGGAGAAGATCCAATTCTCAAATAGCATTTTTCTGCTGTCTGTCATCCGAGTCATAGAATACTGATCATCATAGTTGGGTAAAAATGATGTGTAACCAGGGAGATACCTAATACAAGTTAGTGGATATATACATTAAAAGCCCATCTTAACAATACTTAATCTGAATTATAGCATATGTAGACCGTCTTTTTCTCCCATTCTACTACTGTGATCTAGCAATTGGCTAAGTATAATATAATGTATTCAGGTATTATTGAACCTAATAATAATAGAATCACTATATATATATATATATATATATATATATATATATATATATATATATATATATATATATATATATAGAGAGAGAGAGAGAGAGAGAGAGAGATTAGCGTGACTCTCGAGAGCATGAGATCTCTCCGTACTCGAGTGGTTTTCGAAATTGAGATTCCTAACAACCGATCCGAACCGTTGATCTTGTTCGTCTCCTTTGAAACGTTGTCATGACCAAGTTTCATATTTTTTGAATTTTTTACTATTTGTTTCATATTTTGAAAATCAGCCATCCAATTAGTCGTGGTGCGCTCAAAAAGCTGATTTTCGAACATAAGAAATAAATAGTAAACAAATTCAAAAAATATGAAACTTGGTCACCGACAACGCTTCAAAGGAGACTAACAAGATCAATGGTTCGGATCAGTTGTTAGGCATCTCGAATTTAAACCACTCGGGATATATAGAGATCTAATCCTATAGAGCAATAGCTATTCTCTCTCTCTCTCTCTCTCTATATATATATATATATATATATATATATTTTGAAATCCGAGATGCCTAACAACTGATCTGAACCGTTGATCTTGTTCGTCTCTTTGAAATGTGGCCGGTGACCAAGTTTAGTATTTTTGAATTTATTTACTATTTGTTTCTATTTTCAAAAATCGGCTGCGTCAAAAAAGCTAATTTTTGAAAATAGGAAACAAATAGTAAATAAATTCAAAAAATACTAAACTTGATCACTGGCTACATTTCAATGAGATTTAACAAGAGCAACGGTTCGGATCATTGTTAGACATCTCGGATTTCAAAACGCTGCGGAGCATCGCCGTGATCCGTGTTCGTACGCTTAGTGCTATATATAGATTATATATATATATATATATATATATATATATATATATATATATGGACATGCGGAACACGGAAAACGATTGAAGCAGATCAGCACATGTATGACAGTCAGTGCCAAAACGAGCATCATTTAGATGGTTTGGAATATCTCAGAAGAGACCTGTTGTCGCACAGGTGCTGATGAATTGGATCCTGCCGGCCAGCCGGCTCTGTATATATGCATGTATGAACAAATCTTGCAAATAGAAGAACGGAACAACAATACTATACTATCATCACACAAGGCGCTACCAGCTGCCTCTGGTTTCATCACATGGCGCAATCAGGGGGCATCCACCTCAACCCCAGAGAAAAAATCTTAAAAGTTTTTTAGAAAAATCCCAAAAAATAAAAATAAATCAAAATGCACAAAAAGATCATGGTGAGAATTTATAAATGAATTTAAGCATCAGCAATGTTGACTTTTATAAAATGAATTAAAAAATAATATAAAATTCTAAAAAATATAAAAAATTCAAAAACAATTTCAAAAAAATCCCAAAAATATCTTTTAAAAAATAAAATGCACTTGTGCCTTACAAAACTAATGCCATGTACCATGGGCGCGCAAACATAGTTAGTTATATATACATCGGGCCCCGTGACCCCCGCTTACAACATTACTTTACTAGTTTTAATTACTAAATATTACCGTTGAAAATTGAAAACAAGCTTTCTTATCACTTCTGATTGCGGAACCAGACAATCCTCTTCCGAAGAGACTTTGGTATAAAACATAGAAAAGAGAGACGAGAGATTTTTATCCTGATTTAGGCCTCCTGGGTAAGGTATAATAGCGCTACGCCTAGTCCTTTACTATAAACAAGAGATTAGAGTACAAGGTTTGCGTGGAAAAAAACCTACATAGTATTATTCCCTAGAGAAAGACAATGCTATGATGACAAAACCGATGGTTGTGTAAATGATGATTCTGGATGTGGATGTGGATTATCCTAGATGTCGATTGCCTTAACCTCCCATAGGAGGAGGCTCGAGGGATATAAATTCGGAAAGATAAGTACACACATGGTAACCGATCTATAGAAATTTGATACATTTCGTGTCGTCTTGGAAACCTAGCGCGTCCCCCCATCACGGATCAGGCCATGGCATGTGGTAGTGTTAGTCGTCAAGCTTTCTAGTGTCTTGATCAACACGACACCAAGCAACGCCTGCCCGACACATTGCCCATCATCCGGGTAGCCATATGTATTTTGGCAACGGGTAGAAGGATACCCGGGAAACACAAAGAGGTGTTTCACTATCTAAGGAAGGAAAAAACTCAATCCCCGATAGTTAGTTCCCCGAGTCTTAAGCGGAATATTGCCTAGATAGGGCCTTTCCATTGAGTCTCCAATAACTCAAAAAACAAATTGACTTGGGTAGAGCCAATGTTAGCCTAAACGCTAGTCAAGTGCTAGACGGATACCCACAGACTAGAGACTAGGCGGACTAGACGGAGACTAGGCGGCCTAGTCGTTTTTTTATTTTTCCCAAAAATATAGAAAATATTAGTATCCAACTTATCATATACATCATTTTACAACTCCAAATATATGACTTATCCCTTAAATTAAATACATAAAATACATATATAGACATATTAAGCATGAAAATTGAGAGAATCGGTCTCATAACGGCATTGACACTGTACATAGTCATCCCAGTGGTGCGCACTACGGCGGCGGGCTTCGAGGGCAGAAGCTAGAGGAGGAGATCACATCCCGGCTCAGATCGATACTCAGAAGTGGAGTAGAGGAGGTGGAGCAGAGGAGAAGACTAACCCGGTGGCGCACATGGCGGCGACGGCGGTGCTACACGGCAGGAGGATGGGCGACGGCGGTGCTACACGGCAGGAGGATGGACGCTACACGGCAGGAGGATGGGGGAAACCCTACTAGGCAACTTCTATTTGAGCCACGGTCCACAGGCCTTTTGCCGATGGGCTCTCATCCCCTAGTCGGGCCGCTATTCACCGACTAGGCCGACCAACCACCGCCTAAAGCCGTCCAGGCCCACCCGACTAATCGGTCCTAGTCCGCCTAGGACCGACTAATCGGATTTTCCGACTAATGCACCGACTACCCCCTAAACGGGACAGATTATCGCAGACTAGCGACTAGGCGACGACTAATTGGCCTAGTCGGCCGACTAGGCGAACACTGGGTAGAGTAGACCTACCGCCTTATCAGGAAAAGGAGTACGCTTTCTTTGGACAAAAAATCATCCACCCAAGCAAAAAACGCTTCCATCGGGCAGCGAACTTCATATCGGGCAGGGGTTGCACGAACTAAAGCCTTTCTATCTTAAATGGGTGTAACATCCTCTTTCAAAACCAAAATCATATGCATTATGGCATGGCATTGCATGAAAAATATTTTAAACTTTGAAAAATGATTATGTCACCTCTAAAATCGTCTTTACCCCTAAAACTAAATTGGCTTAAATAAAAGGGTTGCAAAGCAAATGAAAGACTTACATTTTATTTTATTTACACAAGTAAATAAAATTTAGGTGTAGTATTTTATTTGATATTTTTTTAATTAATTATTTGCACAAAGTATTCACAACTATCTAATTGTAGGTAATTACTTTTAAATCCTTTCCCTCGCGGGTGGACCCCGCCACCTTTCCTTTTCTCCCGTTCTCTCTCTCTGCCCTTGACCGATCCCCCTTTCCCTCTCTCTCCCTATCGTTGTCCTCCCCTCTCTAGCCAGCCACCTCCCCCACCAATCCCCCTTTTCTTTCTCCCTTATTTCCTTTCATGTAGGCTTAGGTTGCAAGCCAAACCGAGAAAGCTTACTCCGACCTTCCTCATCTTGGAAACTCTCACTGATGTGGAAATTAGCGATCGCCTGCCAATCCCGTATTCCATTCCTAATTTTCTCGCCGTCTCCCGCTATAAAATCCCTAGTGATCCATCCCCTTCTCCCTTTGCTGCTTCTTCGCAATATTTTGCGGGTGAGGTCCCTTGACTCCTCTATCTTTCCTGCTGTTCTCCGTCGATACATCGTAAACCTATTTTATTAATGTACCATAGGAGACGCTTGCTAGATTGCTGATAATTGCTCACTGGAGACCTCGTCAACATGCTCACCGTCACCACCGTTCATCATCGATTCGTCGTTGTTGCTTGATATAAACCCTATGTTGCTGGCCCTAATCATCCCTAGGCTTATCGTAACCATTTTGTTGTGTCCATCATCGCTAGAGTTTGTCAGATTTCGTCATCGACGCCACCTCCCTTCTTCCTCCCGATCGGCAACGCCGCTTCATCGCCTATGCCACCCCAGCACGAACCGGAGGGCACCATAGCCTCCCTCCTCGCCCCTCATGCTCACCGACCCCTCCTCTGACATTGCACTATCGTTGGCATGTGTGCCACTGTGTGCCATGGCCGTCGCCTCTGCCCTCCTCTACTCCCCCTTTTTTATTATTTAAACAGCAAACATTTTTTAATGAATATCTTTAATTGTATAACTCTTCAAATTATGAAATAAATTTTATAATGTTCCTAACATCAAGATCTACCCCTCAGCAAATTTATGGAATTTCCCGTTATTATTTAACTTCAATAAAATGCATTTGAACATCTCTTAAAATTTTTAAGATTCATTTATTCTGGAAATAAATTTATAAAGTTCTATATAATTGTATTCCTTTCTTCTAAATATTTAAATAAGTATATGCATTCATATTCATGTATTTGATTATTCTGTGATGTGATTATTCGTATTTTCTGCGTTAGATTCGTCTGCCGTCAACCCTGTGATGAATGTTTCTTGTCGATTCCGTTGAGTACACTGATCAAGAAAAGTTCATGTTGACTCATGTTGAAGATTCTATGATTGTCAATGTTTTCTTATATTTCTAACTTGAATGCTATGTGAAACATAAAATGCTAATTGCTTTATGTTGTTAGTTAATAACCTAAATTATTATTAAAATTGCTATGACCATGTCTTTTTCACCTTAGTATTGTTATTTAATCATTCTTGCTGCCATCCTTGATTAGTTGTTTTAAAGCTTGCTTAGCATAGCGATTAGTCAATTATCCTTGTACTATGATGATACTTCACCGGCAGCTGATTTGTTGGTGCAAATACTATTTTTCATGATAGTTGGGACTATCATGTTGGGAAAATGCTCGAGCAAGATAGTGGGTGCTACCTGGGTCTTTCAAATGGTTTTTATCCTTGGGTGGATGGTTGCAAGGAGGTTACAACATCGCATGAGATTCGGGCCCAATGTGTACGTGAACCGCCCAAGTTTATAACACCCATCCTCTACGAATCTAAAGTGAGTGAACCAAAGGAGGGACGGCTCGGAGGAACCTTCACATCTCGCAGGTGAGGCAAAGGCGAACCAATGGAGTGACGTCTCAAAGGAACCTTCGCCTCCCGCGGGTGAGGCAAAGGCAACCAAAGGCGCGATGACCCCGAGGGACTATCGCCTCCCGTAGGTGAGGCGGAGGCAAACTGAAGGATAAAGGCGGTCTCGGTGGTACCCTTTCCTTGGCTCGCAAAGACAGACAGGCGAAGACCCCGAAGGGAACCAGCTGCCTCGCGGAGCAAGTGCGAAGGGACAGAGTTTCCTTGACCGACAAGAAGCTTGGGGACAGCTAGAACCGTGGGGCCCATAATTGCTAGGATTCATATCATTTGGCAGTACGATGTCAGAATAGATCGTAACAACTTGGTCCCCTGTAATTCCTATGTAACCCTACTGACGGCGTGTTCTCAGCTCAACCACTGCGGATCACACCCCTGGTCAGATTTTTAGACTGCTAGCCAACTCGATCAAGCTCGGTTCGATTTGAGCGTCGGGCACAACGAGGAGCGACTCGCCGATTTACCCAGGTTCGGACCCCCTCGCGGGTAATAGTCCTACTCCTGCTGAGCCTTAGCTCTTTTCCGATTGTGGTTGAATGGGGATGTGTTTACTGAGCGTTTGAATGCACGAATGCTAGTGCACGCATTCTTCCTCTCTCTCCTCCCCTTTATACAAGCTTTGGGTTTGGCGGAGAGAGCCGAGGGGGTAGGCAAGATCAAGATACTCAAGATACTCGACACGACTCGGCAGAAGAGACGTAAAACGTGCGCGCCACGCTGCTGGGCGCCGCCTCGCGTGCTTCGCAGTGGCCTCGACCCGCCTGATCACACCGGTGAGTCTGCGGGTGGGGCCCCGCCGCTCCTCCGACGCAGGCGGCCTTCTCAAGCAAACCTTCTCTCTGCCGGTCAATTCTTCTATGCCCAAAGGATACCGCTCGGACCGCAAAGGTCATCAGAAGCGGTAATCATGTCTTCAGCTGTCTATCCGCGTGTGATGTCTCATTAAATGCGCTTCGTCGGCAGCAGGGGGAGCCTTCATCCCAAGACTCTACGCAACGCTCCCGCCGCTGGGCCCCACTGGCGCGTGGGACCCTCGCCTCTCCTTCGAGAGGGGCTCGCCGCTTTCGCCCGTAGCGTGGGGCCCCTGCTGGAAACCGCAGCGAGGCAATGATGGCGCTTACGCAGCGGCGTGCAGGCGGAATCCAAACCGTCGCGCTCGCGCCCCACGCCTATAAATACTTCTCTTGGCGCTGCGGTTAATCCTTCCGCGCGCTAAATCCTCAAACTGCTACTTGCCTCCATCACTACCACCACAGAGCCTTCTTTCTCTTCGCCACCAAGTCTTTCGCCGGCGCCACCGCCAAATTTTCCATGGCTCCTAAGCGCAACAAGGGCCGCCGGGATGCCGCACCACCTCTCGAGCCGTTTCGCCGCTTCCATCGCCGATGAGGATCGTGGCGCGGCCGAGTCTTCGTGCCGCCGACCGCCGCCCGTTCCGCGCGAGCACCATCATGCCGAAGTCTCGCCGGGAGATCGTGACCTTCTCTGGCGTCTTTGGCGGGCCTTGTCCCGCCAGACTCAATTCCTCTTGGGGTGCTCGCTCTATGGGATCCAGCGGCGACCTTCCCCTAACTCGATCATGGCCTCGCCATCTTCGCCCACCTCTGCGAGATGTTCGTGGGGACGATGCCAAGCCTTCCGCTGGCGCGCCGACTCTTCATCCTGCACACGGGCTCGCGCTCGAGCGCGGTTGGGAGCTGCTATTTTGCGCTCCGCGAGGCCTCCGCCTTCATACCTGCCGCGGTCAAGTCCAACTGGAAGGACTGGCACCGGCAGTGGCTGTATGTGGAAGACTCCAGCGGCTGCGACGATCTTGTCCTTCCTGACAGTCCCGCAGAGCCCACCGCCGACTGGGGGGCCCAGCTAGACGATCCAGCGGGTACGGATGCGATGATGGCGCGCATTGCCGAGCTCCGCCGCCGGGGGCTCACCGGAACCCACGTGGTGGCGGACTTTTTGGCGCCGCTTTTGCGCCGCTTGCTGAGGGCGCGTCCGCTCGACGCATTACGGCGACAACGACGGACCCGTGACCGCTCTTGGAGGTGAATACTCGCGTTCTTTTTGATTTCGCGACCTTGCGTACGTCTTTCCTTCTCGCCAATCTTATGGTTTCCTTTTTCGCTCATCCACCGCAGGAACGTGCGGACGACGTGTTCGGGGTCTGGTGGGTTATCTCTGGCCCCATCGGCCGACACTTCACGTCACAGAATCCTCCCCTCTGCGATCGGGATCCACGGAGCGCAACCAATACTTGAGGCGCTGCGCTTATGGAGGTCTTTGGTCCTGCGGTCCAAGTGGTACGGGCCACTACAGATCCGCGATCGCCTCCGCGACGCGCAAGCTTCATGTTGCCGCTACCTCTGCACAAGGGCCGACTCCGACAAGGCCCGGAAGTGCCGCCTCATCCTCGCCAGGATGATGACGACGGCGAGGAGAGACGAGTCCAAAGAGGGCTCGCCTCCAACCCCGAAGCTTCGCCGCCACCGGCCCCCTCGGCCAGGGGCCTGCTGCTACCGCCGCCCGCCGCCACCGGGCGAGCGGCGATTCTTCCGAATCTGGCGCCGCTGCGCTGGTCTCTTCCGCTCCGTCCGCTGGCGCCTCCTGCGCCGGCGCCCGCCGATATGTCGGCCTCTGCTGCTGTTGGTGCTTCTGCACCGGCGCCACTCGCCGATGCGGCGCTGCTGACGACGGCGGCGATCTGATTGCAGCTGCACGCCGCCAGCAAACAAGCGACTTGAGCTCCCCTTCGGCTTCGCCAGGCGCACCGCTTGAGTTGGCTTTCCTGCGCTTACGCATATTTTACATTAGGTTAGCATGCTACACGCTTTGCATACGAACCTGTTTGTCCTTCTTGGAACAGGCGGCGCTGGGCGTTGAGCTCTGCTCGCGCGACTTCGCCACTTTCACCGCGCCGCTTCCTTCGACGGAGGCTGCTCTGCGGCGGCGGAGAGTTCGCCGGACGCGCGGAGAACCTTCGCCATCAAGCGTCACTGGCGCCCGCCATCTCGGCCGTGATCGCCCGGCGAGGCGCCTTCGAGGCGCCAGACCTCTCCCGCACTGGCGGCGGGAGGAAGCCCTCGCCTTGGCGGAACGATCTGCCGGCGAAGTCGCGGCGGGCCCTTGGCCGAGACCGCCGCTGGCGAGGCGATGACCGCGAGGTGCGGCAGCCTGCCGCCGCCGCCTCCGCCGCCAAGCAGATCAAGACTCACCAGAACGCTTCGCGCGCTCAACCCTCGCCGACATGCTCGTGACCGCTTACCGCAGCTTCCGGACGCCTGCATCCATCGGTATTACCTTGCATCCTCGCTGGAGGAGACGGTCGCAAAGACTGTTGGCGCCGTGGGACGAGCCGCCGAGGCCCTTCGCGGTCTCCCGGTGGCGTTGCGGACGCGGGCGATCGAAGACGGTCGCCAAGGCGCTCTCGACGCAGCACGGTTCATCTTGGGCAACTGTCTTGCTCGAGACGCCGCGTTTGATCTCGACGCCGCCACCGGGGAGCCTTTGCGCCAGCTGGACCGGTTTGAGCAGTAGCGGTCGACACACCGCCGACGCCACGTGTCCATGATGGGCGGCGCTCGGCGGAAGACGAAGACGAGGAGGAGAAGCGAGACTCCCTGTTTTTTGCCTTGTAAATGTTGCCTATCAATGCAAACAAACTTTTGCTCTTTTGTCGTGAGTCTCACTTGAACCGCACAATTTAAACTTGCGAAATCGAACTGGGCACTGACCGCCAAGGCTTTTAGATCGAACGATTCGCCGCAGTGAGCGCTGCTTTCTTAGGCATCTGGTTACTTCAACCCTTATGGCCTCTCGCAACCCGACTTAAACATTACGTGGCGAAGCGCTTAGCTTCCGGAAGTGGTCTAGTCGCGGTGCGCATTGTTGGCGCATGCCTGAGACCGAGCCGACACACCGGCTAGAACCGCCTTCCGTCTCCGCTTTGCCTCGCACGGCGTAAGTTATAAGCGCTTGTTTTGCGATTAAGGGCCATCACCATAAGTACTTTCGCTACCGACTTCGGCGAGAATCGTTTTCTAATGTACCTTTTCCAGCTAAACCATCGATCGCCAAAAAGCTTTAGACAGAGCTTTACATTGAAGGTGGCGCTTTTTCCTCGAGCATCTGGTTACTTCAACCCTTATGGCCTCTTTGCGAACCGATTCGACGTCGCGTGGCGAGAACTTAGCTTCGGAAGTGGTCTAGTCGCGGTGTCATTGTTGGCGCATTGCCTAGACCGAGCCGACGACCAGTTAGAACCCGCCTCCGTCCGCTTCGCCTCGCCCAACCACGAGTCGCAGCGCTCGTCTCTGCAACTAAGGGCCATCCGCTTTGAGTACTTTTTTTCGCTACCGACTTTCAATGTAATGCTTTCTAACAGACTTGAGGCGAAAAGAAACGAGTGCCCACAAGGAGACAGACTTATCTCTTATTGAAGATGGCTTTGTACAATGCAGCCCCCGAGGCGAAGCGGTGAAGGAAGAAGACCTCGCCGCTCTCCAAAGGAACCAAAAAAAGCTCTTGGATCGCTTCCTATGGGTAGAAATTCCTCACCGCTCGCGTCCAAGTGTTCGCCAATTCGCGACCATCTTGAACGCGAGCTTTGACCGAGCCTCGAGAGGAGAGACCACTGGAAGGCCCTCCCAGTGGAGCAGTTTAGGCGCCCGCTGCGCTTGACTTTGCGAACGAGATCGCCCAACGCCGGTGTTCTCACACACACCCGCTTTGCTTGATAACGACGCAGCTCGGCTTTGGTACTTGGCGCCCGGATCGCCGCCTCTCGGATCTCCTCCAGGAGATTCACTTCATCCTGACGCCGGTCAGGGTCTCTATCTTCGCTAAACGCCGCCACCCTTGGGGACCCAAAGGCGAGCTCTGATGGGAGCACCGCCTCTGAGCCGTTCACGAGGAAGAAGGGGGTCTCGCCGGTGGCCCTGTTAGGAGTTGTCCGCAGCGCCACAACACGTGGGGACTTCTTCCGCCAGCTTGCTTGCGCTTCTCCAGTGATCGAAAGCCCTTGTCTTGAGTCCTTTGAGTACTTCGCATTTGCCGCTCCACTTGCCCATTGCTCTTGGTGCGAACGGAGGCGGGTAAGCTTGGTACCCAACTCTTCGCACCGATCTTGGAAATCGCGCTTTTAAACCGAAAGCGCCGTTGTCGATGATGATTCATTGGCGACACCGAACCGGACGAAGATGCTCTTCATAAACTTGATGGCGGCTGCGGATGTGATCGCCGGGACCGCGAGGCTTCAACCCACTTAGTGAACTTATCGATGGCGGCGAGCAGATGAGTATAACCTCCGGCCGCCCTGAACGGGCCTGTAATGTCTAGCCCCTGCATCGCGAACGGCCAAGAGAGTGGAATGGTTCTGCGGCGCTGGGCGGTCGGTGGATCTGCTTAGCATGAAATTGGCACGCCGCATCTCCTCACCTCGAAGGCATCACGAGGGCGAGAGGCCAATAGAAGCCGTGGCGAAAGCTTTCCCAACCAACGCGGCGGCCTGAATGGCTCCGCGACATGCCTCCATGGATCTCGGAGAATTTCACCCCGCTTCCCGAGTGACGACTTCATAGAACTCCGTTTGCGCCGGGCGTCTGGTCCCCACCTACTGAGCGTGGCGCTTGGCCTTGCGCGCTATCTTCTCGGCCGACAGCGTCATCGTCGGGATCACTCCATCCCGCAGTAGGCTAGGATCGGATCCATCCATCTGGCCTTCCGGACGAGTGTGACGACGCTCAGACATTGTCGCCGACGTACTCCGCTGGCACGAGCGTTTCGCCTCAACCGCCTCGGCGGTTCTTCCGCCTCCTCCAACCGGGTTTGCGGCGAGGTTGGTGACGTCTCCTCTAGAAGTGGGAGCTGCGTCGAAGCGTCGCCCCGCCAAAGTTGAAACTGCGACAGACGGCCGCGTAAGTCTTTCTTCAAAGACCCAAATGAACAGTGCTCTTGATGAGGCAATGCGGGACAGTTCATCCGCCATGTAGTTGTCGCGGCGAGGATGTGCACGGCCCAAGCCCTTGAAGTGCCGCTCAACCGGCGCACCTCCGCTGTAGGCCGCCATGACGGGATCCGAGCAGAGAAATCCTTCCTCGCTGGTTGATGACCAGAGAGAGTCGCCTTTACTTAGCCGCCCGGATGCCAAGGGTCGGCCGCCCGAGCCGGCGAGCGATCCTTCATATTCGCGGCGTTGTTGGTGGCGCGAAGTCCAAGAACACCAGTGCCGGACGACATCACCGTGGGAGACACCAGACGACGCCCTTGACACCCCTCCACCGGAATGAGCCGTCAAGAAGAGAGTCCACGGCGAGGTCTTTGGGTGTTCACTTCTGCGTTCGCGAGTCCACTACCGATGAATTCCGCCGAGCTTGCCCTTTGATGGCCGCTCGAGAGCTTAATTTGAGATCGAATCTCGCGGCTCCATGGCCCATTTGGCGACGCGACCCGTCGCCTCGCGGTTGAAGAGGATCTCCCGCAAGGGATACTTGGTCAACACCGTAACTTCTCGCCCCTGGAAGTAGTGGCGCAGCTTTCGGGACGCCGTCAGCACGGCGTAGAGCATCTTCTGGTGCTGTGAATATCTTGTTTCGGCGTCGTGGAGGACCTTGCTGACGTAGTAAATGGGGCGCTGAACGCCTTCTCTTTCCGCCACCAGCACCGCGCTGACCGCCTGGGGGTTTGCCGCGACGTAGAGGATCAGCGGCTCGCCCGGGTCCGGGGCGACCAGGACGGGCGGGGAGGTGAGATACTTCTTCAGACCGTCGAACGCCTCCTGCGCCTCCGCCGTCCACTCGAACTGGTTGGTCTTCTTTAGGAGCTTGAGCAGTGGGAGACTTTTATCCCCAAGCGAGCTATAAAGCGGCCCAGGAGGTCAAGCAACCCACCAAGCATTGCATCTGCCAAGTCGCGTCGGGGCTTCATGTTCTCGATCGCTGTGATCTTGTCGGTTCGCCTCAATCCCCTCCTCGGAGACGAGGAATCCCAGCAGTTTGCCCGACGGAATGGCGAACACACATTTCTCTGGGTTAAGCTTGATACAGTACTTCCTCAGGTTGGTCTTGTCTTCACCAACCTAAGGACTTGCCGATCAACTCCTCCGCCTTCTTGGACTTCACCACCAGATCATCAACATACACCTTCAGGTTTCGCCCTATTTGGGGCGGTGGCGATGTGCATGGCCCTCGATAGGTTGGGCCCGCATTCTTGATCAACGCCATCCTTGTGTAGCGAAGAGACGCCCATGGGCGCCGACGGCGATCTTGTCTTCATCTTTTTCGCCATGCTAACTGGTGGTACCCGAGTGCGATTGAAGCACACCGCCGCACCCGCAGCTTGAGTCGACGATGAGATCGAGCGCGGGCGCGAGTACGGATCGCCGCACGCCTTGTTGAGGTCGGTGAAGTCCACGCACATCCTCCAGCGCCCGTTGGATTTCTTTTGACGAGGACGGGTTCGCGAGCCACAGGATGGGCGACAACGTGGACGACCCCGCCCTTAAGAGCTTGTCCACCTCTGGCGGATAACTTCGGCGCTCTACCGACCGCTTCCGACCTTCGCGATGACCGGTCGCACGCCGGGAACGCCGCCAATTTGTGCTCAATCACCTCCTCGGGACCCCACCATGTCGGACGGTTGCCACGCAAACACGCTCTGCGTTAGGAGGAAGGAGACGAGCGCGCCTTCCTATTTGGCGCTAAGAGAGGCGCCCACCGAGCGATCTTCGCTCGTCTTCGACTCGCCAGGAGACCGCCTTAACCTCCGCAGACGAACCGGGGAGGCACGGTTCTTCGAGGAGCTCCCAGAGTCAAGCTTCGCCTTCGGCACCGACGCTTCGCCAAAGCGAGAGCGTCCTTGTCGCAGCGGAGCGCCCCGGCGTCCACTTTCAAGACGATGGGGCGGTGGCCGGGATCTTCACCACCATGTACGATAGTGGCAAACCGCCATGAACTTGGTCGGCGCCGCCGACCCAAGATAGCGTTGTAGGGAGGTCAAGTCCGCCACTCGAACTCGAGCATCTCGGTCGCGGAAGTTGCCGAACCTCAAACGCCACCGGAGATCGACGCCCGGTGGGCGGACTCGGCCCGGCGCGATGCCGAAGAATGGGAGCGTTGGACGAAGCTCCCGCTGCTGGATCTGGAGCGCCGCGGCAACCCGGGCGGACAGGAGGTTGAGGGAACTCCCTCCGTCTACCAGCACCCGCCCTAGCTTTACATTCCGGACCGTGGGCGCGACCACGATCGGGAGATGACCAGGGCCGGCGGTACTGGCTGGGTGATCGGCCTGACTGAACGCGATCGGCTGCTCCGACCACGCCAGCTGCCTTGCTGACCCAAAGCCGGGCACGGCGGCGCACACTTCCCTCATCGCACGCTTAAAGCTAGCGTGGGACGGATATGTGGCCGAACCGCCGTGGATGACGGCAACTTCGCGCTCCGCCTGCTGAAAACCAAGCGGAGCCGTCTCCTTGCCCTTTTGCCGCCGGACGCTGCGCTGCTGCCGCTGCTCGTGGACTCGCTTGTCCACCATCTTGCTAACGACATGGCAATCCGCCAAGTCGTGGGAGTTATTGCGGTGAATGGGACAAGAAGGCCTTCCGCCCCACTCACGGGGTGATGGTCTCGCTTCGTCGCGGCGCTGGGACCGTCAGCGGCTACGGCGATCGCCATAGCCGCCGCCTCGGCCGCCCTACGGGGCCGTACCGCCCGGCGCCGCGACCTCCTCCTCTTTTACGCCGCGCGCCCATTCATTGCGCTGGCTGGTCATCATCGTCGTCGTCGTCGTCGCTTTCGGCGGCCATGACCTGCCCGTCTCGGCCGCTTTGCGCTTCTTCTTGTCCTTGCCGCGGGGTTCCTCGATGTCCGGCCGCCGCCTGCATGCTGTCCTCGCCATAGATCGGGCGGATGCGAGCCTCATGAAGGGCGACTTCAGCGCCGGTGAAGAGCTCCTCCGTCGCTTTGATCTTGCGGGTGGCCATCTTCTCTTTGACTTTGGGGTCTCGGCGCCTCTCACGAATGCCGTGACCACGACGCCGATGGAGATGTCGTGGATGGTGTTGCGGACTGGTGAGCGCCGAAAATAGTCGCGCGGCGCTCTCCTTTCTTCGCTTCCACGTTGTGGAGGTCGTCTTTCACCCGGGCTGCTCGAAGGTGCCACCGAAGTTGGTGACGAAGAGCCCGAGAGCTCCTTCCATGACCCCATGGACACGGGGCAGGTTCATGAGCCACGAGCGGGCTCGCGGTGAGGACCGCGGGAAGTAGTTCGCCGAACCTTCCCGACCCTCCATCGGTGCATCACCGTCGTATAGATCTGCAAAACTCATCGTGGTTGGTGGAGCCGTCATACTTTTCGATGGGGGCGAACGAAACCGTTCCGCCATGGGACTTGGCGCAGCTCCTTAGAAAAGGCGCGGCACCCGACGCCGGAGCCTCTCGCTCTGGGCCGCGGTCTCGCCCGCCGCCCGTCGCTTAGGCGGCGTCGAAGCGCCACCCTCACTGGCGGGCAGCTCTGCGGGAGCCCTCTTGTTGGTCCCAGCGTGCGGCGGCGACAGTGATCGCTGGCCTTCGGTCGCGCCCTGCGGAGCTTGTCACGCAGGTCTTCTCCATGCAGACAAGTGGCGGTCCTTCGATGAGACCGGAGATCGCGGCCACTCAGACGCCTGCCCGCCGAGCCCCGTAGGGTCGCCTGGCTCTTGTCGTCTTGGCCCCGCCCCCCCTCATCAGGAGATCTGCGAGAGGAGTGCGGGGGCAACAAAGAACGGGAGGACGCGGAAACACCGGTTCCCCGCTCTCAAACATGCACCACGCTGCGGGCGGCGTCGACGAGCGGGCCTGTTGCCAACCATGGCGCCCGCGGAGTCCGAGTCACCGGAACCGGTGGGTTCTCCAACAAGGCCCTCGCCGCATGGAGGTTCTGTGCTGGGGTGCACTCCTCCAAGGCCAGGCGCCGCTTAGCTTGGCCGAGGCGGCTGCTTTCCGCCAGGTTCCAACCCTAGGCGGCGGCCACCGCGGGTGATCCATCGCCATCGCCGCGGCCGACTCGCGTGGCAGCGCTCTAGCGCCGCTTCTGCTCCATCGCGATCGCCGCTCCGCCATCGCCGCTGAAGAAGGGTCAAGAGCTTGAACCGATGCTAGCGCTCCCCTACTGGCGCCATCGACGCGGCGTGTTCTCCGCTCAACCATCGCGGATCACACCTCGGTCAGATTTTTAGATCGCTAGCCAACTCGATCAAGCTCGGTTCGATTTGGAGTCGGGCACAACGAGGAGCGACTTGCCGATTTACCTGTGTTCGGACCCCTCGCGGGTAATAGTCCTACTCGCCGAGCCTTAGCTCTTTTCCGATTGTGGTTGAATGGGGATGTGTTTACATAGCGTTTGAATGCACGAATGCTAGTGCGTACCCCTTCCCCTCTCTCTCTCCCCTTTATACAAGCTTTGGGTGGCGGAGAGAGCCGAGGGTAAGCAAGACAAGATACTCAAGATACATCGACACGACTCGGCGAAGAGGCAAACGTACATCGCCCACGCTGCAGCGGCGCCGCCTCGCGTGCAGCGCAGTGGCCTCGACCCGCATACCACACCGTGAGTCTGCGGGTGGGGCCTCGCCGCTCCTCCTCGACGCAGGCGGCCTTCTCAAGCAAACCTTCTCTCTGCGGTCAATTCTTACGTACCCGGATGTACCGCCAGACCGCAAAGGTCATCAGAGCGGTAATCATGTCTTCATTTGTCTATCCGCGTGATGTCTCATTAAATGCGCCGTCTTTCAGAAGCAGGGGAGCCTTCGTCCCAAGACTCATACGCAACGCCTCGCCGGCGGGCCCCACTGGCGGGTGGGACCCTCGCCTCTCCTTCAGAGGGGGCTCGCCCACGCACCCGCCCGGCGCGTGAGGCCCTCGCCTCGCCTTCAGAGGAGGGGCTCGCCCACGCGCTGGGGCCTTGCTCGCCCGCCTGACGCGTGGGGCCCTCTTGGCCTCTGAGGGGCTCGCCCACGCGCTGGGGCCTTGCTCGCCCGCCTGACGCGTGGGGCCCTCTTGGCCTCCTGAGGGGCTCGCCCACGCGCTGGGGCCTTGCTTACCCGCCTGACGCGTGGGGCCCTCTTGGCCTCCTGAGGACTCTTCCTACCCTGGTATTTATTACACCGACACCTACTTTAACCAAGGCGGTCGGGGCAGTTAGGTCTTAACCCGAAAGGTTTTCCCTCTATGGCCCCGTGCTAGGGAGCTGGTAAATAACCAAGAAGTCTTTTCCTAGAAAAAAACTTCTTGGCCCCTAATTTATCCATGGTCTGGAGGGTTGTACAAGGGAATTTTAAAAAAAGTCCCTCTACTATGAACTAAGGGCACCATACCCCTAAAAGGGAGGAGATAAATTACAAAAAAGGCTAGAAACTGTCTTTGAGGTCGGTTCCCCTTGAGTTGCCTCGTGGGATCCCCATGATCATTGTACACCTGAGAAAAACAATAAAGCACTTTCCCTTCCTATATCCTGTGTTCATTGTTTGATTTTTCTTCATCGTCTACGACTTGCGCATATATAAATAGCCTTAGACTACACCAGGTAGCGTGGTTGTTAACAAGATCCACTTTGTTTGTCTTATGTTTTAGAGCTTTAGTCAAGTATTCGGGATATGAAAAATGGATTAAAAAAATCAGATTATTTCAAATTTAAATGAAGATAAGTAAATAGACAATTAAGTAAAATAACTCCAATGGGCTAAGGAGAACATACCCTTAATTCTTCTTTTTGTCATTATGAAAGTTAGTTAGTTGATTGATTGGGCGATTAATTCATGATATTGGTCTTTATATATGCATATATAAGAAAATGGAAATGGATGTTGTTAAGACCATCTCCAACCGTTTTTCTTCCCCCAAGGCCTTTAATATCTTTGAAGGGATTTTCTTCCCAGACTTCATTCCCTTCCCATACTTGTTCTCCAACATCATTTCTTCCCACATTCCCTTCCATTCCCCACCTCCATATTTTAAGATTCTATCCTAAGTGCCATACCACATATAGTATTTATACGAGGGTATTATTTTCAAATATACCAGCGCATTATATATTGTTTGGGATGCAATTAATTTTTATAAAAATATATATAAATGTAGTCGTGCCAATCGCACGTGCAATATGTATACGAGAATGTATAGTGCTATTTACCGGTGTATTTATAACTTTGTCAGAATGCATTTTCTTAGCAAAATATATTGTCACACTATTTCCATGTCACGTTCAGCATCCATGCAGGGGTATAGTGTAATATATATAGGTGTTTAAATAAATTTGTTACAATATTTAAATATGGGAAACCGGTTTTCTGATGAATGCTTCTGACTGAAGGAATTTGACTTATGCAAACACTTTCTTCTAGGATAAGCTTCCTTCTAGGAGAAACCACCTCCAAACAGTAGCTTCCTTCTAGGAGAAGATAAAGTTGGCCTCTAACAATGCAATATGAATCTAGACCCCTTTGCATCGAGCTGCGAGTTGTAGACCTGATCATGGGAAGCCTGACCTAGGGCGATCGGTGCACTGGGCCAAGCCGTGCCAGGCTCGACCGATGCACTGGGCTAGGCCGAGCTAGGCCCGAGTATTTTGCGAAATAAGACGGGGCTGGGCTCAGGCCCGATTTTGGTGCTCGACGCACCGGGTCGGGCCAGGCTCAGGCTGGTCCCAAGGGACTAGGCTTTTCCCTGCCCAGCCCGGCCCAACATTTGAACAGGTCTAGTGAGTTGTCATGGTCCGATTCTAGTGATGACGATAATCGAGCAGGAAGAACAAGCCAACCAAACCTATGCAATGCGTCACCACAATTCCGTTGTAGGTCACATTGTTATCAATCGAGGTCGGGACGAAGGGGCAGCCAGGCTATTTACTGATTATTTCATTGATTCCACTGTGGCGAAAAATGTTTTAGATGAAGGTATGGAAGGTGGTACGAAAAATATTACATGTATTATTCATTTGTATTTCATGTCTTACCACCTAAATTGGGACTCTTTCTGTATTCGCCTAAGCGGAAGGCTCCTCCTTTGAATGGCATGCGTTGTTGAATAGTCCGACAGCTGGTTCCAACAGAAGAGTGATGCTACTGGCAAGCTTGGATTGGATTGCCTACGAAAAATCCTGCCGACGTATGGTGTTCCTATTGACGCCATCGATGAGTACGTGCGTATCGGAGAAATCACAGTAACTGAAGCACTTAAAAGATTTGTGCATGTTACCGTGAAGGTATTCAAAGATCAATATATACCTCAGCGCATTAACACTGGAAGACACTGTGCGACTTCTGCCCATTGGTGAGGTGCAAGGATTTCCTGGTATGCTAGGAAGCATCGATTGTAAGCACTGGGCTTGGAAGAATTGCCCCAAGTCACGGTAGGGTGCATACACAGGACATACCAGCAAGTGAACCATAGTTCTAGAAGCGGTAGCATCGTACGAGTTGTGGATTTGGCACGCCTTTTTGTTAGGATATGTCCAATAAAAATTATTAGTCACATATTATACGGGCTCACGGTTAGCATATGATACATATGATGTGGACCCAAACCTTATTAAGCCTCTAGCGTAGAGGGCCCAATATTGGGCGCTATATAAAGGGAGGTGGTGGAGAGCTCGTCATATGCCTACACGCAAGTTCTCCCTCACCACTAAACCTAGCCGTCATCTCTCACAGGCGTCTGTGTGCCGGTGCTAGCACACCGCGCATGGACGGATTCCAATCCCTGTATGTGTGGATACCGTAGAGGCGCTACACCCTGTGGCGCTAGTCGATGCGAATCTGAGGAGGAGGTGAAATCTGCTCGCGGACAGTTTCTGGATGTGAACTTATTTCATCGATTCCTGTTAATCCAGAATGAGTTTATGGACGAGACTAGATGCGTTGGAAAGATAATCTCGTTAACTTTCCAACAAGTGGTAGAACATTGAAAACGGAGCTCGGATGTGGTGGGGGCGTCCGTTTGAAGGTGCGCTGCACAGGAAGGTCGCAAATCCCGGCGAGCGCGCGGAGTACGTCGACGACCTCCATGGTATGTGGATCGGCCGTGGCACACCTCGTGGGACGTTGAGGACCAGCAAGGAGGAGGCGATGGGATCGCCGTGATCACTTCCGTACGACTACGTGCAGATTGGTGAACCGGCTTCATCGACTCGTCTTTCGCTGTACAGCGTGTCATAAGGTAATATAGATCTGTGGTCATTTACTTGCTGGGTGTTCCTGAGTTTCCGCGGTAGAATTTGATTCATTACTGGCGTAGCAATCCCGCGTTTCCCTTCACTTTTCGGCATGCCCGTTAGTTTGAATGATATAAATGTGCTGCACCCGACTGATGTTTTAACCAAGCTAACAGACGACAACAGCCCCGAAGTTAATTACACTATCAACGGAAACAACTACACTATGGGGTAATACCTCGCGAACGGTATACATCCCAATCTAGTGGGCTACTTTTGTGAAAGCCATATCAGCTCCTTGAGGAAACAAGCGCATCTATTTCATCTCATCCTAGGTTGCATCACGGAAGGATGTGAAAAGAGCTTTTGGAGTTTTGTCGGCAAGGTTTGCAATTGTCCGAGGCTCTCCGAGGTACTAGAGTTAGAACAACCTACACGATATCATGACTGCATGTGACATCGTGCATCACATGATCATTGAAGACAAGAAAGACGGCCCACAATAGGATATCATCTACGACAGAATGGAAGAGCATGCATCTGTCGATCGGCCCCACGTAAGATCCTTTCTTTATTGCATCGAGACTATCCAAGCGATCCAAGACAGGCAAGCCCATCGCCATCTTCTAGATGACCTCGTCGAGCAACTCTAGATGCGTTACGGAGGTGGCGAGTAGTTCATCATGGACTACCTAAATAAAGGCTTCAGGTATCACTTACAACTAGTGTTGTTTTAAGTTTTGTGTCATGATTCATATTTTGTGATGTTATGTTGTTATCAAATGTAATATGTATGCAATGTTGCTGTATTCAGAATGCCAATCTATTTAACGAAGGCTACTATTTAATACCGGCGCATGGAAATACCACATACACGACACAACTATACCAAATAGACGGACATACACAGTCCACGGTATCTAGTCCGCATAAAATGCATCGATGAACCTGAAAAGCAAAGAGTCCACATAGTTAACATACAAAGTCCTCGTTACCAAGCTCACAAATAAAATGAAGTTTAGGCGGCATCACATCCCAACATGAAGTTTAGCCCGCAAGAACCCACCTCACTTCGGACCAAGTCGCGCCGCCCGAGCCTGCATGATCTCAAGCTGGCGGCTGGTGTAGTGCTCTCGAGTAACACCTGTGTACTCATCAAAATTTATATTTATAATCCTCTCTTGGCATAAATAAAATCCATACAAGGATGTGGGGATTTTCAAATCATGATCCTGTTTGTTAAGAGTCCAAACAAGATAGAATCAAAGATAAGTGGCCTTAACAAAAACTAACCAGATCAATATGGCTAAAGCAACTTTCAACAAAGAAAAAGCATATTCCGACGGAAATTTGTCCACTTATCAAGCAGATTGTTCCTGCCGTTATTTGACTCCAATAATTATGAATTTTTTTCTCAATATAGATATTTGAGTCTTTCAGCACCACGCAATATTTGAGCTCAAAATTCTTTGTAGATAAAAATATGAAACTTCTTACACTGCGGTCTGTCAAGAACTTCACACAGAACATTTGATCTCGGTATTCACCTCATGGCACCCAAAAGGTTTTTCCGATAGACTTCAATATTTTTCCATGGATGGATATGAAAGTTAGGAAACTTGTGGCTCTAGAATCATCAAAAAAAGAATTTTTCTAGATTTTTCTAAACTTCACACAGTTACTGCTACGTGGAGGAAAGGTTCCGGATAGATTCGCATCTAGTAAGAAAACTTGATCCGTAGCCTATCCAAGGTTGTACGAAAGGTCTCAAGACATATGAGTAACCTCAAAGCATCGTGAATTCTCACGCCAATTAAGTCCATCCCCAATGTTATCTTTGTAAATCCGTAAGTCCATGTCCGGCTGGCTCGAGAGATTTACCTACAGACCAACCAATTCGATAGCCATGACCCAAGCGACATTAATTTAGTCTGCCTTTACGTGTACGAAACCGTTTTCGTGAATTTGTTACCCCAACAATATTTTGGCCACTTAACCCTCTTTCATGACAATTAACTCTTTTTTCACAAGTAAACTGACCGTTTTGCCCCTCTCTCGCTATCCAGCCAAAACCAACGTGTGGAAAATACTTTAAAGTTTGGAAATTTTCAAGAATAAAATACTCTAACGTGTGAATAATATTGAACAGATTTGAAATTCATTGTTTTTTATTGAAATTCATCAATTTTGACAGGAATTCATCAAATTTGATAGAAATTCTTCGTTTTTGATAGGAATCCCTCATTTTTGACAAAAATTAATCAAATTTGATAGAAATTCATTTTGACAAAAATTCATCAGAGTAGATCCATTACATAGCAAA
The DNA here is from genome assembly GCA_036346415.1 of Raddia guianensis. Taxonomy (NCBI): domain Eukaryota; kingdom Viridiplantae; phylum Streptophyta; class Magnoliopsida; order Poales; family Poaceae; genus Raddia; species Raddia guianensis. Next base: position 59,660,713 of record CM070536.1, read on the forward strand.
ATGCATCCAAAATACAAGTGCATGTCCAAAGCATGTACCAACCAAAAGCATCGAAGAGGGTTGCCATGACCATGGAGGAGGCGTTGGGGCGTGGGGGCGTGGGGGCGAGGAGGGGCCAAGCGAGGGCGCAGAGGTGTAGAGGGGAGGCGGCAAAGGAGGCACGGTGGCGGAAGGAGCTTGGGAGCGGCGGGGGAAGGGCGGCTGGGTGGAACCGCGTGGGAGGTTGAGGCACCGTGGGAAGGGGGCGGTGGCAGCAGATCTGCCCGGAGGGAGGGCCGGCCTCGGCCGGGGAGAAGCTACGAAGAAAGTTTCGAAAGAATAGAGCAGGGGCACAATATTGGGATTGGACAGTGAGGGAGGGGCAAAACAGTCAGTTCACCTTTGAAAAAAGAGTTAATTGACAGGAAAAGAGGGTTAAAGGGCCAAAATGTCATTGGGGTAACAAATTCACAAATACGGTGTTGTGGACGTAAAGACAGACTAAATTAATGTCGTTTAGGTCAAGGCCATCGAATTGGGTGGCCTGGAGTTAAATCTCCCGGCCGGCTCATGCACGCAACCTCCTTATCATTCTAGACCCCCGAACCTCTAGTTCACGTCCTGACATGTTGCTAACCATGGTCCACCCTTGTCTTGTACCATAAAGATTAGACCATCCAAAATAACCAACTTACCTTGATAACCTGCGAGTTAATCCACCATCAACATGCAGAAATTTCTTGAAGAACCACATCAAAAATTGTGCACAATAGTGCAACTCGCAAACAAAATAGCCTCACCGAACCCAATTCGCTAGGACTTTGAATCGCGCACGAACTTACCAATGCACAAGCTCTCGCTTTGGTATCTTGTATGTTTGGCTGCAACCACCATTTAGCCTAGCCTCACCATTCTCTACATGCACTCACCATGGCCTAGCCCTAATGTCCGGCACTTCTTGGCCTTACCAGCATCTTTGGCTCCATTCCAGACCACGGTCTAGCCACGAAGTCCACCACCACTGGGCCTCTCCCGTCATCCGCTCTCCTACTTCACCACGGCCTAGTCTCAAGGTCCTACAACCGACAAAAACAAGTACACTCACTATAGGAAAATGAAGTGTTTTTGTCGGCCAAACTTAATTTCGTTGGTCCAAAAAAACCGATGAAAACAAGGACACAATTTCGTTGGTTGCCTTAAACCGACGAAAATTAGTCCGTTGTTTCATCGGTACCGAAAAGTCGACGAAATTGGCTAATAACTTTGTTGGTACGGGCCGACGAAATTACGCTGCCGCCGCAACGCGCGTTTGGGGATTGACGTGGCAGTATTTTGGTCGGAAAAAAAAACGAACGAAATTACAATCCACTCGCATTGCGGCAGTTGACGTGGCTCTAATTTCATCGGTTTGGGCCGACGAAATTACGGCCAACTAAAATGCAGCCCAACCGGCCCGTTGTTATCTCTCTTTGACCTCGCCGCACTACATAGCTCCCTCCTGTACGCCACCATCCTGCTTCCCTGCGCCGCTGCCAGCGCGCCCTGCTGCCCACGCTGCCGCTCATGCCGCCGCTTCCCCACGCTGTGGCTCGCCTACTCCCCTTGGAGACGCCCATGCCACCGTTCACGCTACCGCCCGCGCCGCCGCTCCAGCACGGCGCCGCCCGCTCCGCCGCTCGCCTGCTTCCCCTTGTCACCACCCTTGCCGCCGCTCGCCACGCCCGCCGCCCGTGCCAACCGCCGGCCAGCTTCCCCACGCCGCCACCTCCACCGCTCGCACAGAAGCTGGGGTTGACGAAGACGTGGCCGTGAGGCCGAGACGCTGCTGGAGGAGGGGAAGGGCGCGCTCCTCGATTCGCCGTCGTTCAGGAGCAGATCGGTGAGGAATGCTCTGTATTTTGCTATGAGATGCTCGATTCTTAATGTGCTTTTGTGCTAAAGCTTGGGGGTCCTTGCAGTGAGGAAGGAGGAGAGCTCCGGGGTTAGGCTATGCGATATCTTGAAGTGTTGCATGCTCAAGTTAGTGATGCTCTGTTACGATGGTGCTCGTTGTTGACTTCTGGCATAATATTTTCTTAGGGTTTGGTTTAATTGGTTGCAGGTAGGGGTGGAAACGAGCCGAGTTCGAGCGAGCTCGCTCTGGCTCGTGAAACATCCGAGCTTGAGGAGAGGCTCGGCTCGTGTTCGTGAAATTCTATGAGCTAGAAACTCAACTCGGCTCAGGCTCGGGAAAGGCTCAAGCTAGCTCGTGAGCGCACGCGAGCTTTTACATATACGGCGAGGGGAGGGGGCTGTAGGTGCGGGCGGCGACTAGGTGTTCAGATCAAAGAAGAGCGATAGGGGCCATGGAGATGAGGGTGGCGGCGCTAGCATAGAGAAGGGCGAAGCGGAGAGAAGAGGCAGCACTATCCGAGACAAGAATGAAGGGAGGTGATGGTGCTAACCCGGACGAAGATGGAAGGATGCCATGATGCTTGCCGCCTTGCCAAGTTGCCATGACGGGGACGATATTATCAGGGTCAGCCGAGAGGAGGACGATGGAACGGCGGCGACGCCGTTGCCGTTGGCTGGGAGGAGATGGTGAGGGCGGTGACCACTGGATCTGGAGCTTGGAGGAGAGGCCGCAGGCGCCAGCAAACTGGATCTGGACTTCATGGGATGAACACCCGCGCCAGAGGAAGTGGGGAGGAGTGGAGGGCCAGCCGTTGAAGGTGGTAGGCGGGCGGCTAGGGTTTCGAACAGGGTGATGGGGGCCGGATTAGGGTCTGCCTCACCCTGTCACGCTGTCTGGTGCAGGGAAGGGGACGAGAGGGGCTGGTGGAAGAGGTCATGTGGCGGGGTGGGGGTTTGGGCCAATTGGGCTTGTGACAAGTGGACTCTAGGATTGTGTTATCAGGTGAACGAGCCACGAGCAACTCGTGAACAAGTTGAGGCTAGCTCGGCTCGAGCTCGCAAAACTTCACGAGCTAGAAATTGAGCTCAGATCGGGCTCGTTTTCTAACGAGCCGAGCCTAGAACCAAGCCGAGCCTGAGTTGCTCGTGAGCCTCGAGCTCAGGTTCCAGCCCTAGTTGCGGGTGACTCTTATTTGGTGTGTAGGTATGACGACTTCTTCAAGGAATCACAACAGCTAGGTTCGAAGATTGACCAAGCTTGGTGAACCTGTTGGTAGATGCAAGCAGGTAATAATTTACCAAGTCTCTTATATTAAATCTTAGTCTGATGCTAGCATTGTTAGTGGATATTCTTATCTTGTATTGAGATGTGAAAACTGTAAGTTTCTAAAAAAATGCAATACAAATAATAATTTATACGATTGATGCTCTTGAGATTCGTTTATCGATATATATATATATATATATATATATATATATATATATATATATATATATATATAGTAAAAATACTTGGGACTCCATAGAGCATGTGCTTGTACCTAGTTTGGAAATGATTAATTGTGCATTTATTACATTCACACCCTTAAATTGTAATGTTTTGCATGTATTTACTTTGTGTGCACGAATCTTGATGAAATCCAACGGAAACAAGGAATGGAGCACTGACTCCATGGAGTCCTATTCCGCTTTCTATATATATATATATATATATATATATATATATATATATATATATATATATATATAGAGAGAGAGAGAGAGAGAGAGAGAGAGAGAGAGAATGGCTAGCGTGCACTCCGCAGCAGCACTGAGCGTTTTGAAATTCGAGATGAATTTGAAGTTTCAGATTTTTTGAATTTATTTACTATTTGTTTCTTATTTTCAAAAATCAGCCTTCCAATTAGTCGTGGTGCGCTCAAAAAGCTGATTTTGTAAATAGAAAACAAATAGTAAATAAATTCAAAAAATACTAAACTTGGTCACCGGCTACATTTCAATAAGACGAACAAGATCAACGGTTCAGATCAGTTGTTAGGCATCTCGGATTTGGAAAACGCGTTGGGTGCACGGCAATGATCGTGTTCGGGTGCACGCTAGTTATTTCTCTCTCTCTCTCTCTCTATATATATATATATATATATATATATATAGAGAGAGAGAGAGAGAGAGAGATTTGCTAGTGTGAACTTGAGTTCACGGAGCCTCTATGAACTTCGACGGGTTTTTGAAATCTGAGAACTTTAGTGATCGATCCAAACCATTGATCTTGTTCTTCATGTCAAGTCAACCAAAGGCGACCAAGCCACTACTTTTATTTTTGCTGACATGGCAAATAATTTCGTCGGCCGAAACATAATTTCGTCGGCCGAGACTTACGAAAGCTGTTCGTCGGTCTCGGCCGATGAAATTATCTGCCACGTTAGCCGTCTGTCGGTCTCGCAGAATATCGAGTTTTTAATTCCGTCGGCCTGCAAAACCGACGAAAATACAGTAATTTCGTCGGCTACGGAGGAAAAGTTGTTTATTTTAGTCTAGCATATTTCGTCGGGTTAATTTTGTCAGCAAACCGATGAAATTACTGTATTTTCGTCGGTTTGTCCCTTATTTTCGTCGGTTTTTGGCCGATGAAATTAAATCGGATTCTTGTAGTGACTGTTACGTAGCATCGCACAACATATCATCTCACTATCTCAACAAATATGATATATGTGCGAACCAAATTGCAATGACAACTGTTAGAGCCAAAACAAACTCTCAACAAAGAGCAAAAAACCTCCAAAATCACATATACTCATCACACACATGGGAGGACCTCCACATGGTCTCACAATGTTTACAATGTATCGCCGATCTTTCTCTATCAACTTAAGCTTTTGAGAGAGCTTCCGGTGCATGCAATTCAATATGCAGGGTTTAGAACCAAGAAGTCTTTGAGGAAACCTAAACCAATATAAAAAATAATAAAAGTGGTCCATTTCGAGTCCATGTTTAGCTAAGAGAGCCAAGACATAAAAGGGAGTACAGTTGAAACATATCAAGGCTAACACATTATTTACAATAATAAAAGTAACCAATTTTGAGCACGTCTAATTCCTAGAAGATCTTTGATACGAAGGGGAGTGCTGAATTAAGTATACCAACCCTAAAATAAATTAGAAATAACAAAGTGACTCATTTCAAGTTCACATCTTAAGACTTGGAAAGGTCTAGACATGAAGGGAGTGTTAAATATATCAAGCTAGACCCTAGAGAAGTTAACCATTTACAAGCTTAGCGCCTCGTCCTGGCCTTAATTTGACAAAGCCACTTATATATATAAGCTTTAATTACTGCATAGAACATGTGATATAGTGGGGGGAGAGAGTAAGATAGAACTTTGGGTAGCCTGTCATGTAGGACATATACGTACGATGATATAATGGTGAAAGAGAGAGCAGGAATATAATTTAATTTCGCACGTCTACAATGCACGCGATCGTCTGTAGCATGAAAACAAAAATTTATACTCACGAAAGATGGCAGAATCACCTGTAAGTGATCTGTAACGACACGCTGTTTGTCTTTACTGGCGTGTATAGATTGTAGGAAACACATTTCAAATATTATTCCCTACGTACACCAATACACCATTGAGCATGCATAGTGAAGAGGGTACGGGGTGACCGTCCGCTTCCAGGCTTTTGGAGCATTGCTATGCGCGCGCGGTACCATTAAATATACAGGTAGCTTGCATGTACATAGTGTTTGATTCTTCCAAACGAGCAAGGTGCCCGAGCGTTTGCGCGGCTAAATTTGTGTCAGCATATAGAGTTTATCTCTACTGATAATCTTTTTAGGATAATCTTCAGCACATAATCTATCTCTAATATATCAGATCAGATTTAGAGTTTATCTCTAATATATTAGATCAGATTTAGTAGTTATCTTTTTTATCTGATTTGGTGGACGATAATTGAACGGTTATCTGATTTGGTGGATATTAATCGGATGGTGGAGGATTTTCGGATGACGTGGCGCATTGTGGTGGCTCCATTTTTCTGGCTCCGTTTTTCTCTACTTTACTAATACAAAAAAACGAGCAAGGTGACACGCGCGTTTGCGTGGTTAGATTTGTGTTAAGATATAGATAATATATCAGATTAGATTTAGTGTTTATCTCTAATATATAGATCAGCTTCAGTAGTTTGTTGTAGAGGTTAATACTGACCGCTAGATTTACATAATAATATCCATATTCAATGCTGTAGATCTTTTCTTTTTTCTTTGATTAACGTGAGAATTTCTACTTTTTTTTATTAACGTGGGAATTTTTAGGATTTTAGGATTAATGTGGTAGCTCCGTTTAATTCTACTTTATATAGATATTAGCAGTGTTAGCCTAAACGGTAAACGCTAAACAGTCGGCCACTCTTCGTTTAGCGAATAGTCGGACTAGACGGCCAATTAAACGGGCCAAAAAACGGATTAAACGGGATTATACGGATTAAACGGCCTACACAGTTGACTATTGAGTAGCGTTTAAACGGTGTGTAAACGGTCTAAACGGCCGTGTAGGCGAACAGTGGATAGTAGATAGATAGATAGATAGATAACTGATACGTTAGGATATGTTTTCAAATATTAGTTTTTACTAATTTACTCTTGGCCATGACTATATAAAGGCCCTCTTGTACCCTGTACAATTTGCACCATTACAGTGATTGTTTTTCTCGTGATTTTTTCCTCTTCACATTGGAGGGGTTTTTTGCAGCTAATCCTATGTGTGTGCCTCCAATCTTCAACATGATAAGTTCTCCTCTATCCGGAGCATCTACCATGCATGCATGTATCTATATATTCCCCATCCAAACAAAATATAACAAGTGAAATTAAGACTGAAATCAGAGGTAATTAAGCTAGCTAGTCGGCAATATTGCACATTAATTGGCGAGGTTCATTGCAAATGGACGCAACCGATGGAAAACAAAAGGTGATAGAAGGAGGAAGAAAGCGAGAGAGGAGAGAGGGAGAGAGAAGCTAGCCAACAACAGATGGAGGGCAAAGGTTGCCCTACTGCTCCCATCTCTCTCTCTCTATCATAAGTGCCACCATGTCCCTGTCCCCTTGTCGTCTTCCTCTCTCCACTCTCCTTGTATTGTACCCCCTCCATCGATCTCTCTCTTCCCTAGCTGCTCTCTGCTCGGTCGATCTCTCCCTGGCAACCTCTCTCACGAGCAGGCAGGAGGAGGACGACGGCGAGGAGATCACCAGATCAGGAGACGACGATGGATCGGGAGGCAAAGGCAAAGGCAGGCAGGCAGGCAGCTCGCCGCCGTCCTTGTTCCAATCCCAACGGCGATGATGGATGGATGGATGGATGGGATGTGATGTTGCCTTTGCGTCGTTGTTGTTGTGTTCGTCTCGATGGTCTTGACTCGCTGTGGTGCAATAAGCTGCCCACAGTTGGTGCGAACAGTGGCGGGAGCTGTAGCGGGTGCCCAAATAAATACAGGTCGCTCGCTAGCTTGGCCTCTCTCTCATCACCATCGCACATCGCCTGTGACGACTGAAAAGACACACACGCACTCACAAGCATCTAAAAACATCCCATCCATATCGATCCATCCTTGCTTCTGCTTCTGCTTGTGCTTGTGCTGCACTCCCTCTCATGTGACTGTGCTTGTGCTTGTGGTGTCTAGCTCTCTCTGCGAGGAGGAGAGAGAGAGAGAGAGAGGGCACTGGGGGTGGGGGGCAGTGTAGTAGCTAGCCCACTGTGACTGTGAGCGTGTGTCCTGCAGGCTGAGGCTGGCCGGCTGCCTAGGGGCGGTGGTAGAGTCGAAACTAGAAAGCGTGAGCTCTCCACTATGGATATGGAGGAGCCCAACGCCGCCACTGCACACGGCGACCTCGCCGACGTCGTCGCCCGCGCCAATGCAATGCCCTTGCCAGCCGGCGCGTCCACCCACCACCCACCACCACCTCCACCTCCACCTCCTCCTCCTGCTCCGGCCACCGCGGCCCACATGTCGGCGCCTCAGTACCACCACCACTACTATCCCGCTGCCCAGATCATGAGCCCTTACGACGACGAGCGACGGCCGATGCTGGAGGCGCCGTCGACGGTCGACCCGTACCTGCCGCCGCCGTCGGCCATGGCGCCGCGCGCCGCCTACGGGCTGCCGCACCACCACCAGCTGGCGGCCCAGATCTCCCCGCACGCCTGCTGCGCCCAAGACGCGCTCATCGCCGGCTTCGGTCCTGCCGACGACGCCGAAGACGCCATGAGGATCTCGCCGCTCTCGCCAGCTGCTCACCATCAAATGATCAAGAGGTTAAGTGCCAGCACAGGCCATACATACCAACACTTTTCTTTCTGCAACTTGTTTATTTCTTGGTGGTGTTCTCTCTTCATCGATCTATCGATCCTTTTCTAAGAGATCCAAGAGTCTTGTCTTCACATCCGTTTGTTTCGCCTCGCATGCAATTCCGGTCCTTTCTGTGATCCTGCCTATACTAATTTCAGGCTTTCCCTACCATTAGTTCATGTGTACTCAACTACGCACACTGTTTTCATTGCCTCAGTTCAGTGTTGCTTTTCAGCATTCACAGCCATGACAGGAGTTAATTAGTGCCAAGCTAGCTGAGTTAAATAGACATATGCCCTTTTTTTTAGACATATTTGCTGCATCATCAATCATCATGCATATCTATGTATGTGTTGCTTTGTCATTTACTCGGAATATTTTCTGCTGCATGGTTTCTGGCCCGTGGTCCGTGCAGATCTCTTTATCGAGCTTTGTTAATTAAACCAGCAGGCTTTAACTGATCTGCTACACTCCGTTTCATCTTCTCAATTTACTGCACAAGATACTATATCCATTTCCAAAAGGCTACACTCCGTTGCATTAGCTCAAATGCACATATATTTATCATGCCATATAGGCATATACTAATCCAAGATCAGTGTGTTATCTATGTATGTAGTGGTATAATCTTTAATTAGTTAGGCACATTCTTGACTGATCAATCTTTAATAAAGTTGCGTTTGCATATATGAACCGCAGAAAGAATGAGGTGAAGAAAGTGGTGTGTATCCCGGCGCCGCCGGCGACGAGCGGCCGAGCAGGTGGAGGAGAGGTGATTCCGTCTGATCTGTGGGCCTGGAGGAAATACGGCCAGAAACCCATCAAGGGCTCTCCTTATCCAAGGTAATTTACATGCTAATATTATGAATTACTCCCTCCGTTATGAAATAGTTGTCATTTTGAACATTGACACGGCTTCAAAATGCAACTTTGACCACTAAAAACTATTGTAATTTAATTTTAACATGCATTAAAAATTATACTTTTATGAAAGTTCTATTCGAAATGAATTCATCTATATGAATTTTATGCTTCAAATCTAAATGGTTTAGAAGTATTTTATAGATAAAATTTTAAAACATTGACTTAAGACATGTCTAAAACGATAACTATTTCAGGATGAACGGAGTAGTAATTTAGTACCAATTTTATATCTGTGCAAACTAGTAATATATATATTGATGGTCCAACATTTCAATTGTTCGATCCACACGTACATCGAATCAGATCTCTTTCTTTGGTACTGTGCCTACATTCCTCATGGTTCTTTCTTTGAAAAGAAGCCTACAGTATATGTTGTGCATCAAATGTGTGGATATTATTGATATTTATTGCTCATATCTGCAGGTAGAGTTTCTGAAAGGGCAACAAAATTTATGGCCATCTTATATAAGAGACAGCTGCCCCCGTGCATGCATATTCCTTGAATAAAGCATGCATGCATCTTTATTAGCTCAGCAACAGTACCATTTTCTAAAAATATATATAGCCTCGAATCAAAATTCACAATATTACCCAGCTTTCAATTAAAACATCTTATTTTTGTTTGTAGCTAGCTAGCAGACCACAACTGTATACGAGTAATTACTAGATAGCATTGTATATAGATTAACTCCTAACCTTGCACAAAATGTGCACTAGATAGCCTCTTAAATGCATGATATTAGTACGCCAATTTTTAATTTTCCATCACTAGTAAAAAAAATCAATGGTTCACTAGCTAATCATTAGCTTATTTATGTGGGTGAAGAATTCTACATGATAAATGGGCACATGTCGAAACCAACCCATAAATCTCCAAAAGATTAAGCAGAGAGCCTAATGGTAGCTGCATGTATGCCCAAAAAACCCATAAATCGAATCATATTGTCACAGACATGATCGATTGGATGAAAGGACCAGGTCCAGATTTATCCTTCAACATGTTTAAAAGAGTGCAAAATTTTAAACTGTGGAGACATGTTATGCGTTTTCTTAAAATTCATCATGGACTAGGTATCAACAGAAACTAGGCGACATATATACATGAACCGGCTGGCCATCGCTGCTTTGCTTTGTTGGAATTTGTCATATATCCATGCTTGAAAAATCAATTCAAATATATAGGAAGATAAAAGGCTTGCTAAAATGGATGCATGTTTTTGGCTGGGGTTAATAATTTGGTGCAAATTTATGATCCTTATTGCAATTTACTCGTGATAATTCGGTGGTGGATTGGGATGGAGAAAAAACTTAAAATTTGCACATTTTAATGAGAGAATGCATGGGTCTATTTAATTTCTATTTGCTCTATTTGGATTATTTGGTTTCCAATCAGGTAGTGTAAATCTTGTGGAAGGCAAATATATATATCATGTCGTTAATTTGCATTGAAGGGAAATCATATGTAAATCCTCTAGAAGCAAAAATACTATATTCTTCAATGATTTGGAACTATTTCTCTATAGCACTATTTAGTGCAAAATAACAAAAAGAATTATGTTATAAAGTGCTTTTAGAGATATATCTATATATATGCATGTTTCCAAGCATGTGTACCATCTAAATAGTTGAAAAGATATTCATCGATAAATGTTTTAAAACTTTGACTAACACATATCTCAAACTCCTTGTTTTTAGAACTTGAATTCAAAGAAGTATTAGCAACAAGGAGCACTAATAACTACATCAAAACATGTAGTGTTTACATATGCCGGTTCAGTTAGAGTTGCACATATAAAGTTATGTGTCGGTTCTTAAGTGGACACAAAAGCTTATATGTATCGGTTTGAATTGCTAACCAACACATGCATGTAGCTGATGTAGCTTATATGCTCCATGTGGTAGTGTGAACTAACGAAGATGTAAATTTGCTAGCTTGTGTTATGGCGCCCCAACGCAAATAATCTATATATCTGCATGTAAGAGAAATTAGAACTGGCACATCTATAGTTCCATCTCCCGAGGCTTCTCGAAGAAAAAATCCTTGTACTATCTCTCTTTTGATCTCTTCCTAATTAGATGTTCGCCAAAACTTTCAATCGATCCCCAAATTTGATCGCTAGTTAGCTTTGCCTCATCCCCAACGACCCTGTCTCCTCCATCATCTCCACCCCTCTCGCCATGGTAGTCATGGTTGTCATCCTTGCCTTGATCGCTATCTATGCCATGGTCATTATAGTCTCTACCCTGATTACCACTTGCTAGCAATGACAAGGACAACTTGTTAGGGGAAGAACACAGATGGATCCGAGTTAGGTTTGATATATAATGATGAGGTACACCTCTTTTGATGACGACGAGAGGAATTCTACCCGAGCTGCTCCAACTTCATGGACTCCTCTTCGCCAGCAATGAGGAGGACGAGGACAAGGAAGAGCACCGATGTAGTGTGTAGGGGAGTAGCTAGATAATGGTAGCTAACCTAGTGCACATATCGGCGTCGTTATGCTAGCAAATGAACAAAAAAAATTAGAACCAACATAGTTTAGCATTTCTGCGGTAGTGATCGAACTACGCTCGTTTGATCTAGCTAGTTCAAACCTGCCAACAAGTTCACAAGCAATATGTCAAGGGCAAATATATACGTTATTATTCTGTTTAGTTTTATAAATCAATGATCATAAAGAAGTCGAGTCTATATATGTCCAAGCAACAAGCTTGTTAATTTCGATGCATATTTGCGATATATAAGTTATAGTGTGGTTAAATATCAAGCACGATTGTCTTCAATGGAATTAAGATGGCTGGAAATATAAGATGATTTCAAGTGCCCAATAAAGACTAAGAGAGACACCGATTGAAATCAATTAAGGTAGCTTCTATACATATATGATGCAACGAATAATTAAGCATGATCACTTGAGGAATTGTATATATACATTTTTCGAAAGTCCTAAGGAATTACATATGAATCAGTGTCACAATATATTAAAAGGGACCATCAGGCCTTCACCTGGCATGCAAATTTTGATGCCAAAGTATGCATGCATGCATGCTTCTTTGACACAGCATGCAAAAGGAACTAAGAAGTTCGTATGACATAATCACTGTGCCACATTGAGATTTTGAATATATCGGCCTACTCAGCAATCAGCTATATATAGCATACGCCGGCGACAGACTGCCACTCTGATTGTATGCACGCACTGCACTCACAGTACTCTCTCAGTACTGTGAGCCAATTAGCGCATGAGTAAAGTTCCCGAATTATATTAATTAATTTATGGAATAGCATGAGATCGAGCTCCGGGTACAATTAGTCTCAGACTACCTATTGATTTGAGGAAAGAAGTATCCTAAACTATTTCCATTGCATGCATGCACCACATTGGTTCCTAAATATATACACCCAAATGTCTGCATGCATGCATGAATCCATTAGCATTAATCTATCTCTGCCTGCTTAATTGGTTTAATTTGGGGGAGCTCGTGTATTGTATACGTACGTACAGGGGTTACTACAGGTGCAGCAGCTCCAAGGGATGCATGGCGAGGAAGCAAGTGGAGCGCAGCCGCAGCGACCCCAACATGCTGGTGGTCACCTACACGGCGGAGCACAACCACCCATGGCCGATGCAGCGCAACGTCCTCGCCGGCTACGCGCGGGCACACGCCCACGCTGCCCCCAACACCAAGAACAAGCAGCACAAGAGGCACTCGGACGCCGGCTCCGGCTGTTCATCTTCAAATATGGTTCCTAATTACTATTCAGCAGCTGCTTCCTCCGAGCAGAACGCGATCGGGTTCGCCGGCGACCTCGACGGACTGCAGGCGAGCATGTCGGCGGAGGCGGTGGCCGGCGGCGGCGGCGGGGAGGGTGGTGGGCTGATGTACGTCCCGGCCTGCCATGGCATCCATCCTGACGAGGTTTTCGCAGAGCTGGAGGAGTTGGAGCCAGCTGCTGATAGCTCCATGAATACTAATAATGCAAACATATACTCCAAGCAGGGGGTGAGCTACGATCAGATTCAGTGGCACAACAAGTTCTAAGCTTCTTATATGAGCATTCAGGGGCGCCACACATAAGCAAGCTATGACAGCATGCATGTATATGAGCGTTTAAAAGGATCTTAAAGCGTAAGAGGTTTTCTTAATTGATTTGTGTATCAAATTATTCAATATTGTTTGCACCTATGATGGTAATAAAACTAATACGTGCTATATATAAATTACAAGATAAGAAAAACAGATTCTGCATGCATTGCGCGGTGATGTCTGAATCGATAGATCATTTTGTTTTGCATTTTTTTTTTTGGTCTGAAATGGGTTTTACTAGTAGTACCACCATTGTCTATGATCAAGTACATATGTATATTGATGATCAGGTGTGGAATGTTTGACTGATTCTTTAATTTCGGGACTATTATATGTACCATTGTGACTCTCTTTCACATATAAAGCATGCGCTTAATTTCGACCTTTGTTGCATCATCTTAACTGTTAGTTTTCGTGGAGGAAAATAGCTAGTGAACATATGCTTGCTCTCCTCATGCATTAATGCATGATATTATCATCATTCTTCTAAGTATATTTGTAGATAAAAATTTACATTTTTTTTCATGTGGTATACTGGTATGTACATTAATTTAGTCACTCCTTTTATGTACGCATACACACACACACACACACACACACACACAAGATAAGCTGAAAACAATGACATTCGTAGCAAATTTTTTCCCTCTTATTGACATTGGAGTATCTTATATACTTTTTTTTTACTACATATACATATATATCCTCAGTCACAAGATATACTCCCTACTTTGTGAGATACTACGCATAGTAACTACACACCTCAGAGTATAAAGGATTTTTTGAATAGGTATATTTAATATTGAAAAAGAAGATGGTACATATCATATGAAAAGGTGGGGAGCAGACAGAACTTTTCGTGGCAGGGACTACCCTCAGACGCGCCCACCTGAGTTCGAGTCCTAAAACTGGCTCATGGCGCATCGCAAATCCAATTTCAAAAAATATACATGCAAAGGAAAAATAATTTAATTAGTATATATCGATCACTGACAATAAAATATTATGTGTGTATGGTAAAAATAACATCAATTTAGCATTAGTTGGTGTTTGAACAATTGCCAGATGCTAGCATAAGGTAGTGGGCTCGTGTGAAATTATTGTGGTTGGATTTTCAAAATAAAATAAATGAAAGATCATGAATTTGATGTCGATGCAAAAGTCGCCGGGTCGCGCTTGACCCAGTCAAAAGAGAAATGGATAAACACCGGGATTGAGTTAATTATATATAGGGCCTTGTTTTTGGGTTTGCTAGAACTCAGCGATCGGGCACACGGCCGGGCCGCCACTGTGTGGGCCTAGCGTGCGCTGCAGCAGCGTCTTGCAATCGCTGGTTTCAAGGCGCCCTCTTGTTTTTTATATTGAAATAAAATAAAAAACTACTGCTTAAAATGAGTTACTTTTAAAAAGGCCCGTAGCGCTTTGTAGCTATTTTCTTAAAAAAAACTTTTGAGTGATTTTTTCTAAAAATATTTTTAAACGATTTGTATGATTTCTTTGAGTTCTTCGAGCCTTCTATCGAGAATACCTAAATTTTGGAGATTATAATTTACTGCTAGTTTGAAGGAAGCATTGTGCGATGGAAACGAAAAGGTAACAGCTAATTAAGCTGCGCCAGCGATGCATGTGTCAGTTTTACTGTGGGTGGTTGCTGCAGCAAGAGAATGGTGAGGTAGCGAGAAACGATTAGACAAGAATCTAGCACAGTGAAGTGGCATTGCATGCAGATCTGATCTGTGGCAGCTAGCTTGCCATACACATGAGACAAGTACACGTACATATGATGTTTTTTATGTGCAACCTCTCTCTCTAGCTATGCATATGCAATCTCTCACTCACACCCGGCCGGCTTGGATCGATAAGATAGGTGTGACGTGACAAGTGAGGGAAGGTCTTAATTTTACCAAGCCATGCGTGTATGTACGGCACAGCTGCAGATGCATCTGCATGCACATAGTAACACTAGTACGCACTTACTAATGTTAACTGTTGGAACGAGAGGTTTTTTTCCAATGGTAGCTGCTGCCTTTCCTCACAGGTCACACTGTTCAGCCTGCATGCCCAGTTGCTGACCGGCAGCTGCTCTGACCTTCATACAGATACATGCATGCCTCACCTCAACTATCTAGCTCTCGCTCTGCAAGTCCAAGCATCGAAAGCTACCAAGCAACGTACTGCATTGCTGCTTGGTTGGATTGCTGCCTCCCTGTGAAGAGAAAATCGGCCGGAATCTTGCTTTACCCTATTGAGAATGACCAATTGATCAACCACATCCTGCATGCGGCGGCACAACCCATGCGTGCAACGTAACGGTGTTAATTGCAGCAGATACAACACATATGATCCACTAATCAACACGTGCATGTACTAATTAATCTGTTTAAGTTCGTCTGAAATCTATACTACTTTAAGGTTACATTTTCTCTAGCTATGGATGTAAACAGCTAGCACACCTTAATATTGCTGTCCAAGCATGCCGCACTAATTTGCTCACTGACGGCCGGCCGGTGAGCAAGCTGTACATGTAGTAATTAATTAGTGGCACTCATGAATTAATATCATTCTCATTGCATCGCATTCGCCATAATCACAGGCTTATCGTCATCGATCGCTAGTCTCCATTCTTCCTTAATTATTGTACTAATTGTAGGAAATGTACGTGTACGTTCTTCCATCCACGGAGGCCATTCCAACTTAACCGGCGCATATGCTAGCTCATCCTATATATCTAGCAGCCTCAATAAATGTTACTCACCATCTTCTCTTTTCTTTATTTTATTCACTTGCTATCTTCTCTTTCTTACATTTTATGGTTTACTTGTACGGATTGCTAGATAATAGGTGATTGTTTTCATTGATAATCTCAATCCATTATTTTTTACTGTTCAATTGCATTTATTTTGCAGGAATACAGCATATGTAAATCTATCTTTTACTATATTAAAGTAGAGTTAAACGGAGCCACCACGTTAATTCTAAAATGCTTCAAAATTTCATATTAATTGGAGAGTAATTAAAAAAGGAGATCTAGCTATACTGTCGATTATTGTGGGTCCGAATTATAACAGCTTATATTAGAAGCTACCATAAAATGAAAAACAATTTTAAAAAAATTCATATTTTTGAGATTAGAAAAGGATCCATATCATACGATGTTAGATAAAAAGAATTCATATGAAATAAGAGATCTAGCAGCACAAAATGTTTGGGACACCTTGCTCGTTTAGTGTTATATATACACATGTATAAAAAACAATAATCATGTATGCTTTACTTAATACTCCCACCATTTCAAAATATAGGGCGTGCATGCATGTTTTTTCAAAAGTCAATGTTTGGAATCTTTAACTAATAATTAAGTAAAAAATGTAAATGTTTTAGTATATGCATGTAATATATTTAGATCCGTATTTAAAAGTACTTTGATATGATGTTTGTTTTGTAGTTGTTAATGACAAATTTTGAAAGAAATTAACAGTCAAAGTTATACTTTGATGACATTGCAAAAAATTTATATGCCCTATATTTTGGAACTGAGGGAGTATAACACATATATGAAGTCTATACTCACTTATAAATGACTGCACGTCCTACAAACATCCACTCCAACATGAAGGTTTTTCACACACGCACGAATCCATATGAGCTGCGAGGTAGTATTAGGGTATCTCCAATGGTGTGTCATGTCAGCTGGCTATAAAGAGCACACCTTATTTTTTTGCCTATGTGGAGGAGAGAAGAAGAGGAGAAAGATATAAACTGTCTGTTAACTAATAGTCCGTCTATAATAACGGATTACAAGGTGCATTGAATCTATTACATATGGGTCCATATTAAATTTAATTGTCAATGATATGGCTAATACATTGGAGATGTTGTCTACAAGCTATATATAGATGACATGGAGTTTTCTTATAGCTAATAGTTGGTTATACCATTGAAGATGCCCTTAAGCATCGTAGCTAAGCTAGTCGACGCATAGGATACCAGAATTAAAGGATGGTACAGACAAAGGTGGAATCGGTGGGATTATCCGGTGGCTGCCCGAGTCGATTGAAAACTTTGCTGTTCTCAGTGCATGGCATGATATATATTGGATTGGGGTAGCGAGGCGGCTAGATCAGCCTGGTTTTGCTCACCATCAGATCGATATATGGCGATCGATCGAGTACCTAGCGAGACTTTTTTTTTGCCTAATTACTGCAGGATTAGCAGGATCAATGGAGATCAAACGACCATGACGTCGACTGAACGAGGATATCTGTATATAACAAACACATTAATTTAATGTTGAGGAAGCAACTTGCAAGTGCTATAGCTGATGAACCGACAAAAGCAGCGGCTTGAAGTGGCCGAGGAAAAGGGGACGAGACGTACGTGCGTGCACTGACCGAGGTGGGCGTATCGCATGAATCATGATAGCAGGCCGGCCGGGATGCCACTTGCCAGCCTGCCACTGACCATTCACGTGTGCTGGGTTGAGCATCCGTGTCGGTCACTCTAAAATATGGTAGCTTTTGATAGAGTAGCTGATGGAGCGAAAGATTTTTTTTTAAGTAAAGTGTAAATTGTAAAGAAAATCTAGAGTGGATGATACATAGAGTGAATAGCAAAATAGTAAAATAGAGCATAGAGATAGGGCGTCTAGTGCGAATGTCTAAGGAGAATATATAGGAGCAAGAAGAAAGAAAGATCAAGCTAGCTAGCAAGCTAGGTAGCGGTTGAAAGATGCATGATGGATGCAATGGTGGAGCTAGTGAAAAAGCCAGTGCTCCTAGCTTATGTCAATTGTTTTGCATGCATGCGCCCACGGCTTTTGGTCAGAGGAAACTGGCAGTGGAGGAGAAAGATCAGTAGTGGGGAGGGTGATGAGCATGCATGCAGCTGCAGCTTCTCGCTTGCTCCTAGTCATGTATGCATGCATGCAGCATGCACTGTAGCTGTGTCCATGGCACAGGCACATCGAGCAACCTGCACGCTGCAAGCGCCTACCAGAGCAGATAATTAAGCAGAGGCAGAGGCAGAGGCAGAGGCAGAAGCAGAAGCAGCTGATATAGATGGAGACAAGGTTGGATGCTTGGCGCGCATGCATGCATTCGTCCCTTTTGATGCATTTCTGAAGAGCCTCAGCCTTGCCGGCAGGCCGCAGCAGCAGCCACCTCCATCTCCACCTCCATCCTCATCATCATGAGCCCAGCACTCCAGCTCCTGCCTCTCTTTCTCTGCATGCATGCAAATTCAGAGATATGTCCAGCTACATCTAAGCAAATTCAGAGATATATAGCTGCATCTATGCATCGCAATTGGCAGCCGATCAGATCAGATCATACTCATATTCGTATTCATATATGCAGATCGATGAAAAAGCTACTACTCCATATGCATGGCTCATGGCTGCTGCCAAGTGCAAACACCAGCAGCAGAGGGAGGCCAGAGCCCAGAGCCAGACAGACCACACTACCTAGCTACTGCATTTATATTAGCAGGAGTCGCTGGATGCGGCAGAGCTTTAATCCATCTGCTCCCCTGCACCCACTTTTCCGTACCGCCAGCGTCCGCAAAACCAAAACTTACGGGGACTGCCCCGTAAAATTCATGGCCCCCTACCTTACAGCTTTGTCGTATTTTCCGTACCCACCGTATCTTCATTCGTGCTGCCAAAAAAAATTTCTTTGTTGATTAGTACTCCCTCCGATCGCAAATATTTGTTTTAAACTTGGATATTAATATCTTTTCAAATATTTAGATTGGCTACACAAAAAATAGTATGTGTAGAACTGTTTCCAAAAATACTTTAATAATATTAAAATTTTTATGGGTTAATTTGTAAATAAACTATAATGATAATCGCTGGTTAAAGTTGTACTCAGGAGACTATATATGCAAAGTCAAAAGAATCAAATATTTGTGACCGGAGAAAGTAAATTGCACGGCAATAGGATATAATACTCCCTTCGTTACGAAATAGTAATCGTTTTATACTTGTGCTAAGTTAAAATTTTAAAACTTTATTTATGGAGGACATTTCTAAATTATCTAGATTGAGAACATAAAAACCGTTCAGATAGATTCGTCTTGAAAAAAATTTCATAATATTATAATTTTTAATGCATTATAAATAATTTTTTTAAAAAAAATTATAGTTAAAGTTCTATTTTAGAGATTGTGTCAATGTCAAAAACTACTACTTCATAATGAAGAGAGAGTATAATACTGCCTAGTACTACGAAGTTTAAACAACAAATTTTGTAATATGAAATTAGTCTTGACGGCGTGTTCTCCGCTCAACCACTGCGGATCACACCCCTGGTTAGATTTTTTAGACTGCTAGCCAACTCGATCAAGCTCGGTTCGATTTGAGCGTCGGACACAACGAGTAGCGATCGCAGATTTACCTGTGTTCGATTCTCGGGTAATAGTCCTACTCCCGCCGAGCCTTAGCTCTTTTCCGATTGTGGTTGAATGGGAATGTGTTTACAGAGCGCTTGAATGCACGAATGTTAGTGCATCGCATTCTCTTCTCTCTCTCCTCCCCTTTATACAAGCTTTGGGGTGGCGGAGAGAGCCGAGGAGTAGGCAAGACAAGATTTCAAGATAATCGACACGACTCGACTGAAGAGACGAAACGCGCACGCCCACGCCGCGCGGCGCGTCGCTCGCGCTTCGCAGTGGCCTCGACCAAGCAGCCACACCGGTGAGTCTGCAAGGGCCCCGCCGCCGCCTCCCGACGCAGGCGCCCTCCTCAAGCAAACCTTCTCTCGCCGGCCAATTCTTCACGTACCCTAAGTGATGATACCGCAGAGACGCAAAGGTCATCAGAAGTAATCATGTCTTCAGTTGTCTATCCGCGTGTGATGTCTCATTAAATGCGCTTCGTCTTCTTCAAGCAGGGGAGCCTTCGTCCCAAGACTCTTCGCAACGCCTCGCCATGGGCCCACTGGCGCGTGGGACCTCGCCTCTCCTTCAGAGGGGCTCGCCCACGCGCACCCGCCGGCGTGGGGCCTCGCCTCCTTCAGAGGGGCTCGCCACGCACGCCCGCCTCGGCGTGAGGCCCTCGCCGCTTTCGAGGGGGTTTCGCCACGCCACTGGGCCTTGCTCGCCTGGCCGACGATGGGGCCTCTTGGCCTCCTGAGGTTTCGCCACGCCATTGGGGCCTTGCTCGCCGCCGACGCGTGGGGCCTCTTGGCCTCCCCGAGGACTCTTCCTACCTCGGTATTTATTACACCGACAGAGCCCGGACCACCGTGATACGCGAACCGTCGCTACCGATGTCCGGTTATCTTTGCGTGGCGGAGATTTAATCGTGGGGCCTAACCCCGCAACGGCCAGACGCTCGATTCTCCACCGCGCACGATCTTCCTTGGGGAACCGTCGCTGCTGGAAACCAAACGCGAGGCAATGATGGCGCCGCAGCGCTGCGTGGCGGAATCAAACCGTCGCGCCGCGCCCCACGCCTATAAATACTTCTTTGGCGCCGCGGCTAATCCTTCCGCCGCTAAGTCCTCAAACCGCTACTTGCCTCCATCACTACCACCACGAGCCTTCTTTCTTCGCCACCAAGTCTTTCGCCCGCCACCGCCAAATTTTCCATGGCTCCCTAAGCGCGCAAGAAGGGCCGCCCGGGATGCCGCACCACCTTCGAGCTGTGCTCGCCGCCCATCGCCGATGAGGATCGTGGTGCGGCTTCGAGTCTTCGTGTCCGCCGACCGCCGCCCGGTTCCGCGCCGCACCATCATGCCGAGTCTCGCCGGGAGATCGTGACCTTCTCTGGCGGCGTTGGCGGGCCTTGTCCCGCCAGACTCAATTCTCTTGGGGTGCTCGCTTTATGGGATCCAGCGGCGACCTTCCCCAACTCGATCATGGTCTCGCCATCTTCGCCACCTCGCGAGATGTTCGTGGGGACGATGCAAGCCTTCCGCTCGGGCGCCGACTCTTCATCTCAGACACGGGCTCGCGCCGAGCGCGGTTGAGTCGCTATTTCGAGCTCGCGAGGCCTCGCCTTCATACCGCCGCGGTCAAGTCCAACCGAAGGACTGCACCGCAAGTGGTCAGATGTGGAAGACTCCGCCGGTCGCGACGATCTTGTCCTTCCCGACAGTCCCGCAGAGCCCACCGCCGACCGGGGGCCCGGCTAAACGATCCAGCCGGGTACGGATGCGATGATGGCGCGCGATTGCCGAAGCTCCGCCGCCGGGCTCACCGAACCCACGTGGTGGCGGACTTTTTGCGGCGCCGCTTTTGCCCGCTTCGCTTGAGGGCGGTCCCGCCGGACGCATTACACGGCGATAACGACGGGACCCGACCGCTTTGAGGTGAATACTCGCGTTTTTTGATTTCGCGACCTTGCGGTACGCTCTTCCTTCGCCAATCTTATGGTTTTTTCGCTCATCCACCAGCAGGAACGTGCCGGACGACGTGTTCGGATCGGTGGCGGGTTATCGGCCCCACCGGGCCACCGACACTTCACGCTCGCAGTATCCTCCCTCTCGCGATCGATCCACGGAGCGCAACCAATACTTGAGTGCGCCGCCTTCATGAAGGTCTCTCGTCTCGCGTCCAAGTGGCACGGGGCCACTACAGATCCGCGATCGTCTCCGGCGATCGCCAAGCTTCATGGGTCGCCGCTATTTTCGCCAAGGGCCGACTCCGACCGCGCCGGTAGCGCCGCCTCATCTCGCCGTGGATGATGACGACGAGGAGGGAGAGACGAGTCCAAAGAGGGCTCGCCTCCAACCTCGAAGCTTCGCTGCCACACGCCCCTCCAATGGGGCCCTGCTGCTACGCCGCCGCTTCCACACGGGCGAGAGCGCGGCGACTTTTTCCGAATCGGCGCCGCCGCTGCCGTTTCTTCCGCCCGCCCACGCTGGTGCCTCTCGCGCGGCTACGGGCCGAGCGCCGGTCTCGCCGCCACTGGTGATTCTCGCACCGGCGCCACTCGCCGGCCGCGGCGCCGCTTGACGGCGGCGGCGACTGCGAGCGGCACCGCCGCCGCAAACAAGCGATTTGAGCTCCGCCCGGCTTTCAGGCGCACTGCTTCAGTTGGCTTTCCTCGCGCTTACTCATATTTCACATTAGGTTAGCATGCTACACGCTTTGCATACCGAACCTCGTTTGTCCTCCTTGAACAGGCGGACGCTGGGCGCCGAGCTCGCCTCGCGTGACTCGCCAAATTTCACCGCCGCCGCCGCTCCTTCGACGGAGGTCGCCTCGCGCGGCGGAGAGTTCACCGGCGACGCTGGCCGAGAACCTTCGCCATCAAGGCTCATTGGCGCCGCCGCCATCTCGCCCGGACCGCCGACGAGGCGCCGAGGCGCCGCACCTCTCCCGCACTGGCGACGCGGAGGAAGCCTCGCTTGCCGGAGCGACCGCCGGCGAAGCCGCGGGCTCTTGGCCAAGAGACCGCCGCAAGGAGGCGATGACTCAGCGAGGTCGGGTACTTAAGCCGCCGCCGCCTCCGCCGCCAAGCAGATCAAGGCCTCCGCCTGAACACTTCGAAGCGCCCAACCTCGCCGACATGCTCGTGACCGCTTATCGCGGCTTCCGGACGCTTCGCATCCACTGGTGTTACTTTGCATCCTCATTGAGGAGACGGTTGCAGCAGAAGGCGCTGGCGCCGTGGGACGAGCCGCCGACGCCGCGCGGTCTCCCGGGCGCGGCGGACGCGGGCGATCAAGACGGCCGCCAAAGCGCTCTCGGCAGCATGTTCATCTTGGGCAACCGTTTGCTCGAGACGCCGCTTGATCTCGGCGCCGCCATCGGGAGCCTTTCGCGCCACCGACTGTTTGAGCAGACGCTGGTCGACACCGCCGCCGCCACGTGTCCATGATGGGCGGCGCCGCCCAATGGAAGACGAAGACGAGGAGGAGAAGCGAGGCTCCTTGTCCTTTTTGCCTTGTAAATGTTGTTTATCAATGCAAACAAACTTTTGCTCTTTTGCCGTGAGTCTCACTTGAACTTCGCACAATTTTTACTTTATGAATCAACTGGGCACTGCCGCCAAGGCTTTAGATCGAACGCTCGCCGCAAGTGGGCGCTGCTTCTTAGGCATCTCGATTATTTCAACCCTTATGGCCTCGCAACCCGACTTAAACATTACGTGGCGAAGCGCTTAGCTTCCGAAGTGGTCTAGTCGCCGTGTGCATTGTTGGCGCATTGCTCAGACCGAGCCGACACACCGGCTAGAACCCGCTTCCGTCCGCTTTCGCACACCGTAAGTTATAAGCGCTGTTTTTGCGATTAAGGGCCATCACCATAAGTACTTTCGCTACCAAATTTCGCGTATCGTTTTCTAATGACCTTTTACAAAGCTAAACCACCGATCGCTAAAAGCTTTATACGAGCTTCGCTGAAAGTGAGCGCTTTTTCCTCGTGCATCTGGTTACTTCAACCCTTATGGCCTCTTTGCGAACCGACTCGGACGTCGCGTGGCAGAACTTAGCTTCCGAAAGTGGTCTAGTCGCGGTGTCATTGCATGCGCATTGCCTAGACCGAGCCGACACACCAAGCTAGAACCCGCCTTCCGTCCGCTTCGCCTAACCGCGAATCGCAGCGTTCGTCTCTGTAACTAAGGGCCATCCGCTTGAGTACTTTTTTGCTACCGACTTTCAATGTAATGCTTTCTAATGACTTGAGGCGAAAAAGAAACGGGTGCCCACAAGGAGATGTAACTTATCTCTTATTGAAGATGGCTTTATACAATGCAGCCCCTAGGCGAAGCGGTGAAGGAAGAAGACTCGCCGCTCGGCCCAAAGGAAGGCCAAAAAAGCTCTTGGATCTGCATCCCACGGTAGAACTTCTCACCGCCGACGCTCCAAGTGTTCGCCAATTCGCGACCATTCTCGAATGCGAGCCCGACCGAGCTCGGGCGGAAGACCGAGACCACCTTGAAGGGCCTCCCATTGGGAGACAATTTGTGGCGCCCACCGCGCTTGATTTACGCAGAACGCAGGTCGCCATCGCCGGTGTTCTCACACACACCCGCTTTGCTTGATAACGCCGCAGCCTTGCCGGGTACTTGGCGGCCCGGATCCGCCAAGTTGTGGAGTTGTTGCGTGAATGGGACGAGAAGGCCTTCCGTCCCACTCACGGGCGATTGTTCGCCCTTTGTCGCGCCGCTGGGACTGCTCGCGCTACGGCGATCGCCATAGCCGCCGCTCGGCCGCTTTACGGGCCGTACCGCCGGCGCGCGACCTCCTCCTCTTTTTCGCCCGCGCGCCCATTGCGCTGGCTGGTCATCGTCGTCGTTGCCGCTCGGGCGCCATGACCTGCCCTGCCTCGCCGCTTTGCGCTTTCTTCTTGTCCTTGCCGCCGGGTTCCTCGAGGTCCCGGCCGCCACCATGGCCGTCTCCTCCATACAGCAGCCGAAGCGGATGCGAAGCTCATCAAGGGCGACTTCAGCGCCAGGTGAAGAGCTCCTCCGTCGCTTTTGATCTTGCGGTGGCCATCTTCTTTGACTTTGGGGTCTCTTGACGCCTCTCCGAATGCCGTGACCACGACGCCGATGGAGATGTCGTGGATGGTGTTGCGGACTGACCGAAGCGCTAAATATAGTCGCCAATGACTCTCCTTTTTTCCGCTTCCACGCCAGGAGGCGCTTTCACCCCGGCCGCTCAAGGTGACCTAGAAGTCGGTGACGAAGAGCTCCGAGAGCTCCTTCCATGACCCCACGACCGGGGCAGGTTCATGAGCCACGAGCGGTTCACGGTGAGGACCAGGGAAGTAGTTCGCCGTAACCTTCCCCGACCCTCCGCCGGCCGCATCACCGTCAGATAGATCCGCCAAAACTCATCGTGGTTGGTGGAGCCGCCATACTTTTCAATGGGGCCGGACGAACCGCCCGCCATCGGACGCGGGCGCAGCTTCCTTAGAAAAGGCGCGCATCCGACGCCGGAGCCTCTCGCTCGGACGCGTCTCGCCTCGCCGCTTCTCGCTTAGGCGGCGCCAAGAAGCGCCACCTCATCGCCGGGCAGTTTACGGAGCCCTCTTGTGGTCCTCGCAGGCGGCAATGACCTTGGTCGGGCGCTTTGTCGCGCCCTGCGGAGCTTGTCACGTAGGTCTTCCATGCAACAAGTGGCGGTCCCGCAGATGAGACCGGAGATCGCGCCACTGCGACGTTTCTTGGCCGAAGCCCCGTAGGGTCGCCGTTTGTCGTTTTGGCCCCGCCTCATCGAGATCTCGCGAGGAGGCGAGGGCAACAAAGAATGGGAGTACGCTGGAAACACCGGTTCCCCGCCCGAAACTTGCACCACGCCGCTGGGCGCGTCGATGTAGCGGGCTGTTGCCAACCACGGCGCTGCCGGGAGTCCGGAGTCACCGGAACCGTGGGTTCTCCAACAAGACCCCGCCGCATGGAGGTTCTGTGGCCGGGTGCACTCCTCCAAGGCCTGCACCGCTTAGCTTGGCCGAGGCGGCCGCTTCCGCCAGGTTCCAACCCTAGGCGGGCGCCACCGCCGGTGATTCATCGCCATCGCCGCCGACTCGCGGGCAGCGCTCTAGCGGCCGCTTCGCCCATC
Source organism: Raddia guianensis (assembly GCA_036346415.1). Lineage (NCBI taxonomy): Eukaryota > Viridiplantae > Streptophyta > Magnoliopsida > Poales > Poaceae > Raddia > Raddia guianensis. The sequence goes on from CM070536.1 coordinate 59,686,460, forward strand.
GCGATCGCCGCTTCCGCCATCGCCGCCAAGAAGGGTCAAGAGTTTGAACCGATGCTAGCGCCCCCTACTGGCAAGACCATCGACGGCGTGTTCTCCGCCAACCATCGCGGATCACACCCCGGTCGATTTTTAGACTACTAGCCAACTCGATCAAGCTCGGTTCGATTTGAGCGCCGGGCACAACGAGGAGCGACTCGCAGATTTACCTGTGTTCGACTTCGCGGGTAATAGTCCTACTCTCGCCGAGCCTTAGCTCTTTTCCGATTGTGGTTGAATGGGAATGTGTTTACAGAGCGTTTTAATGCACGAATGCTAGTGCACGCATTCTTCCCTCTCTCTCGCTCCCCTTTATACAAGCTTTGGGTCATGGAGAGCCGAGGGGTAGACAAGATAAGACTCAAGACATCGACACGACTCGACAGAAGAGACCAAACGCGTGCACGCTGCCCACGCTGGCGCGCCGCTCGCTTCGCAGTGGTCTCGACCCGACAGACCACACCGGTGAGTCTGCGGGTGGGGCCCCGCTCGCTCCTCCCGACGCGGGCGGCCTCCTCAAGCAAACCTTCTCTCACGGCCAATTCTTCGTACATAAGGATACCGCCAGACCGCAAAGGTCATCAGAAGCGTAATCATTTCTTCACTGCCTATCGGCCGCATTGATGTCTCATTAAATGCGCTTGTTCTTCAGCAGCAGGAGGAGCCTTCTTCCCAAGACTCCTTCGCAACGCCTCGCCAGGCTGGCCAGACTGGCGCTGGGGCCCTCGCCTCCTTCAGAGGGGCTCGCCCACGCCACTGGGTCTTGCTCGCCTCACCGACGCTGGGCCCTCTTGGCCTCCCCGAGGGCTCGCCCACGCCACTGGGCCTTGCTCGCCCGCCGACGGGTGGGGCCTCGCCTTTCCTTCAGAGGGGCTCGCCACGCCACTGGGCCTTGCTCGCCTGGCCGACGCGCTGGGCCCTCTTGGCATTCTGAGGGGCTCGCCCACGCGCTGGGGCCTTGCTCGCCCGCCTGACGCGTGGGGCCCTCTTGGCCTTCTGAGGGACTCTTCCTACCCTGGTATTTATTACACCGACAAGTCTTTACGAAGTGGGTGGAGGAGAGGGATCAGTCAATTTTGGAGACAATGGATTGAGATCCAACGATCTAAATTTGCCCTGCTCTCTTATTCCCTTCCCCTCTCTCTTTCCCCTACCCTCAAGGGCCGACTCCGAACCTGAGTTTCTGCACCACCACCCCCACCGCCCCGTCGCCTCACGTCCTGTTGTTGTCAATTAAGATCCCCATCCCGTGGGTTTTAGTCGATTGGGATCTAGCAAATCAATATAAATGACATAATAAACAATCAGGATGTGGATTACATATTTAAAGCAAATCTATTTCTACTAGTATATTGCAGGAGAAAGTTATATACACACACTTCATCGTAACCACGGCATGCAGTTAAGAGCAAAGAAGGTTGTTATTTGTAGGATCACGAAGGAAACGATAAATCTTTGATATGATAACGATCCTAGGCCCTAGTTCATCGATCAATGTTTTAGGGAACAGGCCCGTCCTAGAAAAGGCCTCGTGGCCCACCCACCTCATCTCTTAAATTGGAGGAATGGCCCAGCCTAGTTTGCTCGCTCGATAGATCGATCCTTTCGTGTTTGGACGACCCACCTAAACAAAATAAACGCAATCCTCATTGCATGTACCCTCCTACAGCATAAAGCATGCATGTTATCTTTTATTTTTAGAATGCATATTGCTTTTATTAGATAAAAAAGCTTTCCAACCATACGAATAATGCTTACAATGAAACTCTACACAACGACCAAACACCTACCAGAAACATGACGAGCATCTTACAGTCCTCTTGCATGACTAAAAACTTATTGTGTGTGTGGCACAAGCTTGCATAGTGAACACAAACTAGACATTTTATGCACTCCCTAGTGGGTATGTCTTTTCCTGGATAAAGATAAAGTTCAAACACCCAAATCCAGTTTTCCACCATTCTTCTCAGATCTGCTCTTGTCAACCTAGCTCAGCCTCATTGTGCCTTAACAACGATCTGAGAACCATGACCTTCACCTTATGGAACAATATTTGAACACATAACCAGCACCGAACTCAAGAAAAAACTTCACTAGCCTATGAATAGATCAGGAAGCTAGGGTACCAACCCTACCCAAGATTTCAAAAAAAAGGATTCCGAGTTCAACAACCACACTGAAGAATCTTAAATGGGAACTTATTATGATACCTCGTTGTGTTGTCACACACACACCATTAGGGACAAAACAACTAGCGAAACTTAGGCCTTATTCTTTTGAGCTGATATGAACGGCTAAAATGACTGAACTTCGAAAGCTTTTCAAGATAGTAACGAGATTCAGACCCATTTCATTTGACTTGCTTTTTAAAGCGTTAGGACCCACTTCAAAACAGTGAAAAAACAGAGTAAAAAACTCAAAGCATATGTCTTTTCAAAACATAGATAAGTCGTTAAGTCGTTAAGCTGAAAAGAACTGGACCTTAATCTTAAAAAACTAGTTCTAGCCACAAAATTATGAGAGCAAAACGAGAAGAAGATTCCCCTTCACCCTTCCACTCTGACTAGAAGAAAACATTGAGTTTTTTCGTCGTACTCTACTACAAAAGAGACATGTAATACCGGTTCATAAAGGGCAACAATTTCAATTTTTGAACCGTTACTTATAATCCGGGTCAGTATTGGTTCTATAGGCTTTGAAAAAAGTGATGGTATATTGGGAGAACCAAAACTCGAACCCAGCACCTCTTGCCCCCTTTTGACCCACAACTCACTCTTGTAACCAACTCACCCACCCACGCGCTTTAATATAACTAGCACATGAATAACTTTTAACCTTTTCAGAAACGAGGCATCAATACGAACCGGTACTAATAAGTATGAACCGGTATTGATGAGCCCGCATGCCAGCTGGCCTATACCCGCATGAGAAAGGAATTTTTACTGTTGCCTTCAACCAGTACTAAAAGTCTGAATCACTACTTTTGCTACGAACCGGTACTGATGACACTATCAGTACCGGTTCCAATCCAACCGGTACTAATGTCTCGGTATATTAGCCCAGTTTTCTAGTAGTGCTAGCTCTCTCGGATTGAACAAGATATGCATACTATCTCTAAGTTGGAATCGTAATGATGGGATCCATTACTGTGATTTGTAAAAGTAAAATTTATCGTGTACTTTACCTTACCTTATATATGTATAGACTCCTATGTAGAAGAAATGTTGTCTCCAACTAAGCGTGGAGTCAGTTTCTAGTTAATTAGCTCAGTATCACGGGGAAGAGAAAGAAGTTTTCCCACTCCTCTTCTTTTTCCTCTTGTATGAGAAGACGGACTAGACCTGCATCATCGTAGTCCCACAAACCTGCCTTTGGAGGCAACACCAAGTGTGGATGTTTACTCAACTGGGGGTTATCGTCATCAATGATTTATATGGGGTATTGCGCTGGATCTCCTAAACTCAATGGTGACACAAGACAAGGGATTAGACAACTTTAGGCCCTCGGGGGTGGAGGTAATACCCTAATCCTGTGTTCTGAGATTGCATGTATTTGCGTATATGTTCTGGGGTCTCCTGCCCTCCCTTATATAGTGGGAAGGCAGGGTTACAGAACGGAGTCCCGGCCCGTTGGATTTTGTTGAGACCCATACATAGAGTACCCTGGTTTGATGATGAATATATGTTGACACGATGGAATTTGAAGTGTTTTGAAGAGTATTAAATGGTGCATTTATGGAAATTACCGTGGAATTGGAACCAGACCATTGTGCTGAGCTTGGGCAAGATAATAGTTTTGATCAGACGTGGCCCGGTGGAATTTGTTAAGCTGACACGTGGTGTGTTAAGGCTTGCTAATTGTGATGTCACGAATGGATTATAATGTTGGTAATTTCGTGATGTACTAACCTTGCAAGTGAGATAAGGTGTATTGGTTTCATGTGTGTTCACCTCAGTGATGCAGGTATCGGCGGGTACGTGGCTGACGCTTCACGAAGACAACTGGAGGCTGATGCGTTCAGAGGCATGCAAGCGACCGGGTTCGATGACCTGGCGGTCATATGAGGTGGTGTACTCAAGAAGCTTAGCCATGGCAAGAAATCCGAGGCAGCTGGAGCTGCGGCATCGGTAACCTGGTGGCGAAGTTAATCTGACCAGTGGGCCCAGGCTTGGGCTGGCGATCGAGGAAGCTGCGAAGATATTTTCCGAAGGAATATGTGGAGAATATTCCCTCTCGGGAGTGTGTCTTGTAGTGTGTGAGTTGTACACCACTCATCCTCAAATGAAGGGTGGAGATGGGCTATAGGGTTTAGGGCATCTCACCCTTGGGCTATAAATAGAGGGGAGAGGAGCACCTCCTCCACATCCCCTTAGAGACGAAAATTTCAGAAATAGAGAGGGTGGGTTGGGTGTGTTTTGCGTGGCACTTAGAGTGCTTGTGACCACATGGAGTGTGGTTTATAATCCCCAACTTTTATGCAATGAAATCATTATTCTCCATTAGTATCTTGCGTTGATTGGCTCCTATTTTTTCTTATTTTCGTTTTCCCTTTTGGAGCTATTGTTTTGAGATGAACTAGGAGGATTTCATGCTGGTTCTTGGTGATCTATGATGACTTGAGGTTGCTAACATGATTTGACACACTCTTTGCAACCATATGAGAGACAAGAGATCAAGTTCTTGATTTGTTCCAATTTGCCCAGAAACTTTTCTACGCGAAGCAGTCAGTCAAAGATTTTTAGAAAAATTTAGAAAAATCACTTTGGTATGATTTCAGTTGTAGAAGATGCGTGACTCATATACCCATCTATGGTAAAAATTTTAAGTCCACTGGTTTCCCATTTGGGAGCTATGAGGTGAAAACCGGGCCCCAAACTTTCTGCTCGAAGTTCTTGACAGCTTGTGGTGTTTGATTTTTCATATTTTCTGTGGAAGGAATTTTGAGAAGATTTTTGACATAGTGCTTCCCAACTTATTATTACATAGGGAAACAATTCCCAAAAATCTAAGAGCACCAGAAAGCCACCATCCGTCTCCTCCAAGTAGAAATAAACTCTAGAGAATCCGATTTTGCTTTACAGAAAGCAACTTGTGTTGTTTGAATTTTCATACTTTTTCTACAGAGAGTTTTGAGGAGATTTTCGGTTGAATTGTTCATGGATAATTATGCCACAGGGACAAAAATCCCAAAAATTGAATAGTATCAGAAACCACCATCCATCTTCTCCAAGTGAGAACAAATCTGTTTTTACTTTTCTGAAAGCCACTTTAATCATTTGGCTTGATCTTTTTTTCTAAAGCAAGCTTTGAATTGATTACTCTCTTTTTGTATACTTGACAACCAGGATTGTGAATGCAAAAATTTCCACATATTCCATTACCCTTAGTCATGCATGTTATGGGTACACATAATTGTCAAGTTGTTCGGGTTTTGGTGAAAACGATAGCGTCGAAAATTTGTGGTGTCTATTCACCCCCCCTCTAGCCGCCTAGCTTGGGTCTTCAGATTCCTATTTCTATATTTCCTTTATCAATGGCATGGTTGCCAATAGTTACAATCTGGCCTTCCTTATCGGGATAAGCTTCTACATGTATTTTGACTTGCTGTGCAAGGGATGGCAGGCCATGAGCTATGCGTGTTGATGTATAGCTATCTTGGTCCATCCCCTGTTCGGTGATCTTCGCGGCCCAATAAGGATACCCAGGGTCCGTGTATCCCACGGTATCACCCGAGTCCCTTACATTCGAGCTGTAGTCTCTTCTGGTTTTGATTCAGCCGAGCCATGCTTCATGCCGAGTGCTTCCAGTCCTTGACATCATCTCCCGACCGATTTCTTCTTTGCACTGAGTGCCCCATTGTACACAAAGAGGCATCGAGGGACTCAGCAAAATTTATGGTATTGGTTTTTCTAAGCGGTACCTGATTCAATTTTTAGGATACTAGCTCTTGGCCCGTCTTGAGGCGTACCTTTGTCTAGCTTGTGCTTGGACTACTGGTATCTATACCAATACAACTGATGGCTTCTTTTCAAGGCATACAATCGAAAATTTAATCAAATGTAACTCATGATGTCTGGTTTTAACCTTTGCAATTGCCAGCAGTCGACTCAACCACGGAGCGCATCACAAGTCCTGATAATTGTTTTATTGAGTAGGTACTCTAGCCCTGCTTAAAATAGTAGCCAGCTATCGGCACATCATGAGGCGTATTCCATATAAAATTATTTTTGACCGAGTGGTACCTGTACCCGACTGTGACATACTCTATTTTGTTGTATGTCACTTGTATTTTCAAAACCCTAAAAATAAAATAAAAGAAAATTGTTATATACAAAACCCTAGTTTAAACTATTTTAAATTAGGTTTAAGCCAAAATCCTAAAAAACATTTTATGAAAATTCTGAAAAAATTCCAATAAATGTTAGAAGCTATCATTTAGCCACCCTAGAAATTTTAAGTCCAAAGACCAAGGCTAGCCCATGATCCCATAAAGTGTTGTTGTTCTGCCGGGAGCTCGTCAAACCCATGAAATGATGAGCAAACGTGGGAGAACCAAGCCCAAACTTGGAGGAGAGATTTTAGGGGCCCAAACATGTGCTAAGCCAGAAGCCCAAGCCAAAATTGATGGATTTGCGAATTTACCAAATTTGGGAGAGTTCTAAACCTACTCGAATTACAATTTGAGCCCATTTCAAATTCTACCAACTTAAGGGCCTCACCTAGGTCGACCACCGCAGTATAAATACCGCCTAAGACCCCCTCTCAAGTCCACAGCTCGACAAACCCCAGATCTCAACCCTAGCCGTCGAAAACCCTAGCCGCCGAGGAGATTTCTAGGTATCTCTCTGTGTGTTTTGCCCACACCCGAATGTAGATGTCTCCATTGTGTAGAGGTCATCAAGACGGTCAAGCTGGATACCCGGATCGACGTTTTTGGTGAAGAAACCTGTGAGAAAACGCCCGCCGGAGTTTCGGTCCGCGCCACCGCCTCTGCTGCCGCCGACATCGCCGCCAGCGCCTTGTCCGAATCCCTCTCTCTAAATCCCTCTCTCTCTCACAGACCACTGGGCCCCACCTGTCAACCTCCCCCTCTCTCAAATTCTTTCCCAGGCCAAAGCCCATCCGAAGCCCAGCTAAAGCCCACTTCCTCTTTTCTTTATTTTCTTTTCAAAAACCATCTAGAAATGTTGTTCGAATTTTTATTAAAATACCAAATTTAATTCAAAAATTATGCAAAAATTCCATTAAACTTTATAAATGATAAAAAAATTTAATAAAATTATTAAACCCCATTTTCATCAATTAAATAAACCTAAATAAATTTAATTAAAATCATTTTTTTCTTTTAACTATTCAAAAATTCAGAAAAATGATTCCCATAATATTTTAAAATCCTAAAATTGATATTAGCACAATTAATTTTATTAAAAATCCTTTTTCAATATTTTCACCCTATACTCTCAATAATTTCCATCTCAGAACTCTAGCAACGCAGTTGTCGTCGACCCCGATCTCTGAAAATTCGTTGATCCACACTTTAAAATCTCACGTACACATGTATAATCCTGCTACCCGGAAGACTCCCAAAATGCTGTCCAAATAAAAACAAATTTTCTACTTTCCGTAATCATACAAATCATCACCTTTCCAGCCAAGCCTTTTCCCCAGCATTCATATTTCATGCATTCATAAATTTTTGCAAAACTATTTGATTATTAATTTTCATTTATCCTCATGAGAAACTGAATTAAATACCTCTGAAGTTCCTGAAGAAGATTATCCGAAAAATTTGCTAGAATCTGAATCAGTCCACAAAGAAGGCAGGTTTCCCTATCTTTAACGCATTTTAAATTTCCTATTGTTAAATAAATATTTAACTAATGCATTACTTTTTAGCTATTTAATTATATAAATTCCCCATATTTAATTTATATAATTTCTCATTTATATAGAAAAATTATTCCAAAAATCCACTACCAAAAGCCCACCTAAAACAATTATCTTGTACATTACCCTAGCATAGGAAAATTTTAATAATAATATATTTAAAAATAGGATAGAATCTCATTGTCCATATGATAAATTCATTTAGTGATATGGAAATGAAATTTGAATAAATAAAATGAAGTCATTAGCAAGGTTACCGTAATGACTTAAAATGCGAGGCATTAGTTTATTAATTTTTCTTAATGCTTGCGCGGATTTTCCACAATGCTTTAAGCAAGTGAATCAGTAGCAAGGTTATCGTAGTGATTGTGTGGAGCTTAGCATTGTTGACGTTATTTTCCCAATATCTGTGCAGTGTGCAAGATATTGTAAAACCTTGGGTTTTATTGAATAAAAATAACACATTAATCATCCAACCATATAAGAAGCTGTTGTATGGGTAAAGTTGGATAGGTTCTGCAGAGCTGATTAACAAAAATATCGATGGTCCCTACTTTGGGAATATGAAGCTGTGTCAATTGGGTGATGCCTATTTTATTCATAATACTCATGATTTTAAAAGAATTGACATATGAAAGAAGATGTGTTAAGGAATGGTGTATTTGGATATAGTAATATTTAATTGTTTTAAATCCTTTATAAAAAGAGAAATTTTGGTGAAATAATATAGAATTTTAAATTTATAAATAATTGCATAAAACAACTTAAGCAAAGCCAACACCGTCGACATTTGTTAATCCTTTCATACAGCTAATATTTAAATTCCTATTGGAACCTGCAAGTTTATACTTCATCAGATAATCGAACTGCTCATTTTAAATGGGTGATCCACTTTCGCCATTCTTGATTTTGAAATAACAGAAGAAGAAAGGGATCTTTTCGGCCAGGACTTCTAAGCCTTCCCTACACTCTAAACTAGGAGTTAGGATTGTAAAATATACCACTTTTGGTATTGTAATCTTCTTTGTAAAAATTCTATAAATAAAATTATGTTGTGGTTGTGCAAGAAATTCTATAAGTTTCTTTTTCCGGAGAAACAATTTCTAATAATCAATATTAGAAATTGGGTCCCCACAACCAGTTTATTTATTTCTAGGATTTCCTATTTTTTGAAACTTTCAGGAATTGTTTTGGGAGCATCCGAAGTCCAAATTAGATGATTTCAGAACCATTAAATCCCATAAATAGCCTAGCATTTTATATATATTATTGAGGTGCATGTTCTGTTGATGATTTTTCTATTCTTATGCATTTGCATCTACGTGTAGATCGCACCTGCGTGCACTGTTCGGGAGCCTTCCAGGAGCAATTCGGATGAGAACCCCAAGGCCCGAAGTATTACCAAGGCAAGATAGATTGCATCTTGCTCTCCTATTTTGCAAAACTCATCCATTATTATTTTTATTTACTTTTCTCTTTGCATAAAATGAAGGGAAGGGTTAGCATCGTATGATATTCACACTAAGTCATTTATTTACCCTGTGAATTTAGCCATTTATTGCTACCTTAGTATTTCTTAGCCTATCCTTGTGCATAGATGCTAGTGCTCGTGGGTTGATAGTTGTTAGGTTATTCATCATTTAATTACTCTTGTGACTTGGTATGATTGTAGGTGTTGAGTTACTTTAATAACCTAATCAACTAAGACCTACGTGGTGTGTGTGGACTAAATGTGGAAAGTCGGGTGGTTTTGTGGAATGAGGATTGTGGTGGCGGGTAGTCACCTTGGTCTAAGGACCCTTGACGTGTGCTTATCCGGCCAAACCATACAAGCGCAACCATCACTACACCATTGCAAATTATTAGCGTCTAACTGTGTGTCGGAATATACCATACATACCGTCGAACAGTCGGTTGGCAAAAAGTATTACCGACTGACTTGGGGTGTTGGCTAAAGTCCCGTTGGGAAAAGTCTTTACCGACGGACTTGTTATTACCAACGGACTGTGAGTCGGCAATTTTTCATATTACCGACTGACAGTGCGTTGGCATTTTTAAATATTACCGACGTTTAGTCCGTCGGTAGTGTTGTCTTTGCCGACTTTCAATCTGTCGCGCTTAAACAAATTGCCGACTGATGGTACGTTGGCATTTTTCAATATTACCGACGTTTAGTCCGTTGGTAGTGTTGTGTTTGCCGACTTTCAAACCGTCGCACTTAAACAAATTGCCGACTGACAGTACGTTGGAATTTCTATAATTATCGACTTACAGTATGTCAGTACAGTTAACTTTGCCGACGTTTAGTTCGTTGCTATGCTAGTTTTGCCGACACGCGGTTTGTTGCTATTCTTTGCCTATTTTTTACAAAATATTATTCTCCATACAATAATTCTCATTATACATGACATGATGCAATAAATATAGCACATCCAAAAGATAGATAGATCATTCAAAAGATAGATAGCACATACAAAAGATAGATGGCGCATCCAAAATATAGATCATAGCGTACATTATTCAAAATATGATTTATCCAAAAGATATGCACATCCAACTAACATATATAATCTTTGGACCATATCGTCTGATCAAAATATAGCATATCATCCCACTGACATAGAAACAGTCTAGCGTGCATATTTAAGAGCTAGTATAGATTATAAGACCATTTCTAGTGTTTTGGTCACAAAAGAGAGAACACTTTCGTTTGTACAAGCACACGCATACACAAAAGACCATTTATCTTTCATCCAAGCGCGCTTTATCTATATGAGAGAGAAGTATCCAGCCTCCATGCATGAATTGAAGTTCAGAATCACTCAACTATGGCCTTCCCTTTTTACCTCCAGTCTGGGAGCAAGATAACCTCTTTGCAGGATTCATCTACAAAAAAATTATAAGTTAGTAGCTAGTTAGCAAATAAAAATATAAACAATACATAGTGTAGAATATTACTTTAGGTACGGTTCTATGTGGTCGTAGTTAAATAAGACATATCGATGTGCTTGAACCCAAGATTTGTGATCTAGTGTCACTACCGGGAGCATTTCGACCAGGAATTAATAATGACAGAATAAAATTTGTTTGCTTCATACACACCCAAGGTGGCAAGTTGTATGGAATCAAAATAACAGGCCAAATGCTATAGGAGACATTCATGGACCGGAAGGGGTTAAAACCATCCGTAGCCAACCCAAGCCTAATGTTGCGGCTATCTGAAGCAAATTCGGGATGCTTATGATCAAAATCCTTCCAAAGAAGAGAATCAGCTGGATGTCTAAGTAAACCATCTTTAGTGCGCTCTTCATCATGCCATCTCATGTCTTTGGAAGTTTTAGAGCATGTAAAAAGCCTTTGAAATCTCCTTTTTACGGGAAAATAGCGAAGAACTTTCCATGGAACTTTATGTACACGTTTCCCATCTACATGTTTTTTTTCGGATTTCCATCTTGACTTTTCACATGTTGGACATACCTCCGCATTAGTGTGATCCTTCCAAAAGAGAATGCAATCATTTTGACATGCATGAATGTTGACATACCCAAGTCCTAGGCATTTAACTGTTTTCTTAGCTTTATTGTAATTTTTTGACAATGCGGACCCATCGTAAAGCTTCTTTAAGTAGATCCGTAGTAGATCAAAACTTTTATCACCCACCGCCCAAGCAATTTGAGGTGAAGAAGTCTAACTAGGAAACGAGCTTCGAGAATTTCTTACACCTCGGTATAGCTCTCACGCTGTTATCATCAGCTAACTTTTAAAGAGCCTCTAAATCTTCGTTAGACTGCTCTAAACCACCATCGACCTCAAAATCCCCTTCGTCATCTAAACCATCTGCTAGGTCTTGGAGCAAATTGGAAATGTCATCTTCATCCGAACTATCACTAGCCCCTGTCTCATCGCAATCACGAGTACTCACAAAAGGGTCATCCACCTCTCCATGATAAGTCCACTTAGTATACCCTTCTTGAAATCCATCACATATTAAGTGCACACACACATCGCTTTCTTCTTTCCACAAAGAGTTGACACACTTTCTACAAGGGCATAATATTTTGTTTCCGTCCGCTGAATTACAAAATGCAAAGTCTATAAATCGGCGTACCCCATCTATATAAACATTTGTGTGCCTAAATATGATATCAATGCAGCATGTTAGCTCAAAAGTTCCAACCATACTAAACATTTTTTAAAGTGCAAAAAAGGTTATATACCTAGGTTTATCCATCCACCTTTTATCCATGTTGCACCTTCACTACCAATGATGTAAAGCTATATAATTAATAACTATAGGGCAGGGGCAATCACCTACATCGCATAATTATGTATTGGTTGCATATAGTGGATCGGAGTATGCATAACACAAACATGAATAAATTACAAAAATGGTGCTATAGTGAAATTATAGGCTTTCATCAGGGAAGATGATTGGAGAAAATGATACCTTGAATTTCAAGAAGCTCGCGCACTACGGTGGGGTGTTTCATGCTGGGGCTATGTTTGTTGAAATCTTCTAGTATAGCTCGTTGGTCACTTTTCTTCAAGCCCCGTGACAACGAGCTAACAGAGCAAAGAATCAAGTGTATCAGTCAAGTAATTGTTTCTTTGCATATTAAAGAAACCAGATTTTAAGCAAAACCTTGAGGTCAAGTATCCGCTGAAATTCAAGAGGAGTGCCTTCGGGAGGAGAGCACAAGATGTATTAGAAACAGAATCTATCGGTGACAAAATAACCTCGTGATCGAACAATGTTATTAGCTCGATTATTTTAAACCGCCTTTTCAGCAATATCGATGACATATATTAAATAATAAACACTCAAAGTTAATTCCACTGCGCGCGTCGAGGTGGAGGTTGCTAGCGGGGAAGGCGGCGGGCGCCCGGCAGGGTGGAGGCGGGAGGAGGGCGGCCGGGAGGAGGTGCTCGCGGGCCGGGGCACCGTGGAGGGTCAGGCGGCGTGGAGGGTGGGGAGGAGCTAGGAGCTAGGGGGGGGCAGGGGAGGAGGGCGGGGGAGGAGGGGTTGGCTGGGCGCCTGGAGGGCTGCGAGGAGGGAGCTAGGGGCGGGAGGGGGGGCAGGGGCGCTGGAGGGCTCATGGGAAGGGAGCTAGGAGCTAGGGGCGGGAGGAGGGCGGCAGGAGGAGGGCGCTACTGGCCGGGCGCCTGGAGGGCCGGGCGCCGTGGAGGTCTGCGGGGAGGGAGCTAGGGGTGGCTGGGAGGGCGGGGAGGAGGGATGGCCGGGCGCCGTGGAGGGTCATGGGAGAGTGGGGTGCTGGGAGGAGGGGGCTGGCGTGGCCAGCAGGAGGAGAGTGGTTGCAAGGGAGCTTGGGAGGGAGGGGCGGCGACTATAGGCTTGGGCAGGGAGGAGGGCGGGCTGGACTTAGGCTACGTGAACAGCGCTCACACATGTATGTAAACAGTAACTCCCGACAGACATATAGACGGAAAAAATTATTTTCCCAACTTCAAGTCAAATGCTAGAAATAGCTATTACTACCGACAAACTATCCGACCATAATACCTAATTTTACCAACTTCAAGTCAGATGCTAAAAATAGCTATTACTACCGACAGACTATCCGACCCTAATACCATTAATCCATTATTCATGTCGTACAGTCCGTCGCTAATTCGTACCGACGCGTAGTCAGTCGCTACGTGTCCGTCGCTAATACCGTGCTGTGGTATAGTGCATAAGTGCTAGCTCTAGCATGTCGGCCAACATGTGCTAGTCCTGGCTTAGTAGTTAGGGAAAACTGTTAGCACACGATACTTTGAAAATATCGGGCTACGGTCCGTTGGCTCAAGAGGGGGACCCGAGTTGTCGAAACCTTAGAGGGGGTATCGGTGTTAATAGAAGTAACTAATGAATCGCCTTGTATCGTTACTTGGTTTAGGCTCCAAAGGAAGAGCTAAGATGTAAAAGTACCTCTAAGCTTATGGGTAAACTGTGCTACACTCTATAGAGGTTAAAACTATCATGATAGCCGTTCCCATGGTCATGCGAGGGGAGGAAGGTCATACATGGTAGTCTCATGTGTTAATAATAACCTGATGGGTTGGTTTTGTTTGAGTTATTCGAGACTTGTGCGGTTCTGCAGAGGGGCTTTGGAAGCCCAGCTCTGTGTGTTACTTTAGGAATCTTATCATTACTAATTGTTCTACAATTGTTTTACAACACTTTTAATAATTTGACTAGAATAGGTGTTTATGCAAAATAGTCATCATGTTCTTGTTTATATCCTTGCATTCATTATAATGATTCTTGGTGGGTATCCGTGTACTCACTATACAAACCACGGATATATTTGTATTCAGGAGAAGAATCGGGTCTAGTTGGCCTGCAGGATCAGGAGGATTCTGTATCGGATTTCGACCAGGATTAGCTATCTCTCAAGGGTTGGATTAGAGCATCGTCATACTTTATTCCGCTGCATTAATTGGATTTTCCGCACTATGAACTATATTATATCGCTTTCTACTTTTGCATATTATTATGTTATTTTCTTAGTTAATTGTTATTGTGTGATGATGCTCGACAATTGTCTCTCGTGAGTTGCTAGCATTGATATCTGGGACTAGCAATCGATCATGAGTGGATCCTGGTGAAGCTGAGGTCGCGACACCGATTGTCACGGTGCACATCTGGCGGCTCTTGTCAGAGCGCACCTCCGGTGCCCTAATCCCAATTCAAGAATTGGTTGTAGGCTGACTTAGACAAGTGTCCCAGCCCCATTATTAATGGTGACTGCTTGTCGGCTTAGGCTTGATCAAGCGTACCGATCCTCTAGCTAATTTTGATTGGGTGGTACTTGTACCCTTTGTCACGATGAACAGCTGGTGGTTCTTGACAGAGCGGACCCTCAAAACCCTAATCCCAATCTCAAGAGTTGGTTTCAGGTTTTACCAGGGCAGATATTCTAGTCTCATTTGATATGATGACCAGCTGTCGGCCTATGGCAAGGCATACTTTGCACCGTGGTTTGTTGAGCCAAGTGATACCTGTTCTCATCTTCTATGAGATACATCAGGTGGCCTATTCAGGCGTAGCATTCCTTGGGTTATAATTTGTAATGAGTAATACCTGCTACCATGGGTCACAGCTGGCGGCCCACTTAAGGCATATTACCCCTTTTAGAAGCTTAGGCGTTTTTCCCGCGCAATGCGAAGGGTCACGCCTCTTTGTCTGTACCTTGACCGGTCTTATGCCTCTTCGACTGATCGTGTGCATCTTCAATGTATCTCATCATTGTCAAATCCCACACAATCTCGAACTGTTCCGACGGGAGAAAACCGAATCGATATATTGCGCGACGGTTCGCTTCTTTGGATCTATAAAAGCCCAAGGGGCTTTACTGTGCCTTTCACCCATCCTTCAAACTTTTTCATTCTCTTCTTGCAAAAAACTCCTCACCAGCGATGGCATCTCCATCACGTGCTTCCTCCTCTGCAACCAACGCGCCCCTATCACCTCCTCCGCCTCTAGTAGTTCATCCCCTTGTCTTCAACTTTGGGGACGAGGAAGAGGAAGACGAGGTCATCTACATGGCCACGGACTCCGAGGACGAAGACGACTACGACGAGGAGGCCGAGGGCGCCGCCGCCACCACCGTTGCTGCTGTTGAGGCCCACGAAGCGGAGCTCTGACATGCCTTCGACCAGTTTATGGCGGAGTCCCTCGCCCGGGACAAGGCCGATGTCCTGCTGGAGATGGCTCCGGCCCTAGCGGAGGTCGCTGACGTCATTGTGGAGAAGCTCACTCCCATGTTGTTGTAGTTAGGACTTTCTTTCCTTCCTCTCTTTTTTATTGTCTTCTTTTCCGTAGTCAAGCAATGGGCCCTAGCCCACTGTCATTGCCGACTGTGGATCCTTCCGTAATCCTGGCCTAAGAGGAAATATATATATAGAGAGAGAGAGGAATGCTAGCGTGCACCCCAGAGCACGGATCACTCCGTGCACCCAACGAGTTTTCGAAATTCGAGATGCCTAACAACTGATCCGAACTGTTGACCTTGTTCGTCTCACTGAAATATAGCCAGTGACCAAGTTTCATATTTTTTTGAATTTATTTACTATTTGTTTTCTATTTTCAAAAATCAACTTTTTTGGACGCACCACGACTAATTGGAAGGCTGATTTTTGATTTTTTTTGCTATTTGTTTTGTATTTTTCAAAATCAGCCTAGCATTCTAAAATATTCTGGACCGTCCATTTAGGCTGATTTGAAAAATGGAAAACAAATAGCAAACAAAATCAAAAAATTGTAAAATTTGGTACACTAGGAGAGTTTATGGAGATGAACAAAATGTATGGTTCGGATCGAAAAATCTCAACACAGATTTTGTAGAAAATGCCCAACTGACGGCATGACTGACGGATCGCCAACTGACCGCAGCCCAACTCTATATATATATATATATATATGAATATTGTGAAATCCTTTTGGACAGTAACCTCACTTTAGTGCACTATCCTTCTGTTGAAAAATCTTTAGGCCTTGTTCATCTGCTCCAACTTGACATGACAACAATACGCTTCGTACTTTTAGTATCATAACGAATTAACGATTTACCAGCGACCTGCTGAGATGAGTTCGCTGATCATAACGAAAAGTCGTCTGAGTCCGAGCAATCTGATTTTCAACGACAATATGTTCAAGAGTATATTCCATGCCGTCTTCAGTCTTGAGTGGTCTTAGCCCCCGTGTGGTCTGAGGCCCCCTTTTGGCACAACTTAGGAATTCTAGCACAACTTAGGATTTTCAGCCCAACTTTTAGGCCCAGGCCCATCCAGCACACTAAAACTAGAACTGTTCCAGCTGAAATAGGAAAAGCTGACTCCACGGTATTTGAACTTTGGGTCTAAAACGGTCTTCTGAGAATTTCGCCCTCATTCTCGCTTCGCAACTTCTTTTCTGTTTAGTTCCATCGCCTTTTTTGCCATTAGGGTTCTCCGACGACGAGCTTGTGTTTCCACGCCGCCACTCCTTGCCCCGTCGCTTGTAACGCGCCTCTGTGACAGCCTAGGCTTCTTCTCCCCCACCATCATCCCCTAGCAATGTCTTCCGCCATGGACGTCCCCGCGGACGATTTGTCAAAGGAGTGGGTGACCTCGGTTACAACGGAAGAGAGCCTGGAGGAGCTAGTTGAATCTGGAGTGCTCCCGGCATAAGAACTAATCTGCTGGCGCCCAGCCGCATGTGAGTCCTCTCCAATCCCCAGAGTTGAAGAGACTGTTTTTTTTATCTTTCTTCCGGCACGGCTTCGGCCTTCCATCTAGCACCTTCCTACGTGGTCTTCTGCACTTCTACAAAATCGAGTTGGTTAATCTGAATCCCAACTCTATCTTGCAAATTGCCACCTTTATTCATCTTTGTGAAATGTTTCTAGGAATTTATCCCCACTTCAACCTTTTTCGACATATGTTTCTTCTCAAGTCGCACCCTAATAAAAATGCTCCCAAAATGATTGGGGGAGCCGGCTTCCAGCTCCAGGATGGGGGATGGGATGAAGAAGCTCTACTTCTCCATTCCATTCCGAACATAAAACATGGGTTGGCACCAGGAATGGTTTTATTGTGCCAATCCTGATCCATCTCTGCCTTCCATTTCCGGGCTCAGACCCAAAGTTTATGCTTCTTGGTCTTCAGTCCCTTCGGCCGACGAGATGGGTCAAGTTGCCGAACTTTTGGATTTTATCAATAATCGCAAATTAAAGGGCCTAACTGGAGTTGGCATTATCCTAAATTTTGCCCGGCGCCGAGTGCAGCCTCTAAAGGAGCATATTCGTCCAGGATCCAAATACTCAAGAGTTACTGACTCAACGCGAGAAATCCCTGAACACGTGCCTGAGGAAGTGCTACACCGTCGACTTTCCGAGCTCTTCGCCGTAGGCACTCATGTACACGATGAAGGGTGCCCAAAGCCATTTTGTTTAACGGATCCTCCATCAGAGGTAAGTGGTGATCGACCCCCAATGATAGTCCTTGAACGCATCAATGCTAAAAATCTAATTTTCTGCCCGCAGGACCGACATGCCTTCTTTTCAGATGCCCCTCTCCCCAATTTCCATCAGCACAAAGATTCCAGGCAAAAGAGGCCTGCTAGCGACTCCGTGGAGGAGCCGACTGCGAAAAAGGGAAAGGGTCCTTACACGAAGAAACTTGTCAGTAAGGCTTAGCCGTCCATCCCCTGGCGTGCGTTCTGGGGCCCAACTTTTCATGACATGGCGGCGAAAAGTCCTATTCCACCCGCTGCACGCTTCTTCCGCGGACGCCACCTCGTAAGCCAAGACGCAAAATGCGCCGCCTCAAAGCCGCCTAAGCTTCGGGCTCTTCCAATGCACCGCCACTCGGAGGGGTTCTGGAATAAAAATAAAGAAGTCCAACAGGTTTGCTTGCTATTGGCCCGCTTCTTGATATAATTTTAGCTTCATGCTAATCCGTTTTCGTAACAGAGATCCCTCTATGGAGGTTCCTTTGGACACGCCGCCTTCGGATCAGCCATAGCCAAATGCGCCGAAGAGCGCGGCTGAGCCATCCGAGTGGTAGGAGGTGGACGTGCCTAAGAATTCACCGATAGCTTCTCCGTTGAGCCACACTGAAGGTGCCACCAACTGTAGCCCTTCTGCTGCTTCACCACCACCTCAAGTTCAGCCTGAGGTGATTTCTGTCGGTGTAATAAATACCGGGGTACAAAGAGCCCTAGGAAGGCCGAGAGGGCCCCACGCATCAGGCGGGCGAGCAAGGCCCAGCTGCGTGGCGAGCCCCTCAAAGGCTGGGGAGGGCCCCACGCCAGCGGGCGAAGCGAGGCCCCAGCCGCTGGCGAGCCCCTCGAAGGCTGTGAGGGCCCCACGCGTCAGCGGGCGAAGCGAGGCCCCAGCCATGCGTGGGCGAGCCCCTCAAGGCAGGAGGGCCCCACGCGCCAGCGGATGCGCGGGCGAGCCCCTCCAAGGCGAGGCGAGGGCCCCACGCGCCAAAGGCGCGCGGGCGAGCCCCTCCGACGATGAGGCGAGGGCCCCACGCCAAAGTGGCGTGGGCGAGCCCTCTCGAGACAGCGAGGGCCCCAAGGCACAAAGGGGCCAGCTGCAGGGAGACTGTGCGTATGAGTCTTCAGACGAAGACTCCCTCACCGCAAGGACGAAGCGATTTAATGAGACATCACGCTGATAGACAATGAAGAAATGATTACCGCCACAAAGGACCCTTGCGTGTCCGAAAGCGGCCGCCACCGGGCGCAGAAGAATTGACCGCAGAGAGAAGGTTTGGCTGAGGAGGCCGCCTGTGTCGGGAGGAGCAGTAGGCCCCACCCGCAGATTCACCGGCAGGATCAGGCGGGTCGAGGCCACTTGCGGGCACGCGAGGGCGGCGCAGCACAAGGGCGTGGCAAGCGCTGTTGCTCTCTTCTGTCAGGTCTTGTCAGCACCGAGAGCATCAGATCGCTTACCCCTGGCTCTCTCCGCCAGCCCAAAGCTTGTATAAAAGGAGGGAGAGAGAGGAGAAGGGAGGGAAGAGGAGCATTCGTGCATTCGAGACACTCAGAAACACATTCCCATTCAACCACAATCGAAAAGAGCTAAGGCTCAGCAGAGTAGGACTATTACCCGCGAGGGGTCCGAACTCGTAAATCATGAAGTCGCCTTGTTGTGCCCGACGCCAAATCGGATCGAGCTTGATCGAGTTGGCTAGCGACTAAAAATCGACCAGGTGTGATCCGCAGTGGTTGAGCGGAGAACACGCCGCCGATGGCGCGCCTGTAGGGGAGCGCTAGCATCGGTTCAAGCTCTTGACCCTTCTTCAGAGGCGATGGCGAGCAGCGATCGCGATGGAGCAGAAGCGATCGCCAGAGCCGTGGCCACGAGTCGGCCGCGGCGATGGCGGTGGATCACCCGGCGGTGGCCGCCCGCCTAGGTTGGAGTCTGGCGAAAGCAACCGCCGTTGCCAAGCGGCGGCGCTGCCTTGGAGGAGTGCACTCAAAGACAGAACCTCCACGCTGCCGTGGCCTTGTTGAAAACCCACCGTTCCGGTGACTCCGACTCCGGCGGCGCGTGGTGGTTACAGCCTGGCTCACATGCTGACGCCGCCGCGGTGGTGCAAGTTTCGGGCGGGGAACCGCGCTTCGCGTCCTCCGTTTTTTGTTGCCCTCGACTCCACTCGCAGATCTCCGGTGAGGAGGGGCGGGCTAAGACGACAAGAGCCAGCGACTCCTCACGGGGCTCGGCCGGGCAGCGGCTGTAGCCGCGATCTCGGTCCCATCTGGAGGACCGCCACTTGCCTGATGGAGAAGACTCAGTGACAAGCTCCGCAGGGTCGCGACCGAAGCGCGACGATCAAGGCTGCCGCCGCCAGGCGCAGGGACCAAGAAGAGGGTTCCCGCAGAGCTGCCCGCCGGTGAGGGTGGCGCTTCTTGCGCCGCCAGAGACGGGCGGCGGGCGAGGACGCTGCTCAGAGCAGGAGGCTCCCGACGCCGGGTGCCACGTTTTTCTAAGGAGCTGCGCAAGGCCCAAAGGGTCGGAACGGTTTCTGCCCCAGCCCCCATCGAAAAGTAATGACGGCTCCACCAACCCGATGAGTTTTTGCGATCTATACGACGGTGATGCACCGACCGAGGGTCGGGAAGGTTCGCGAACTACTTTCCCGCTGTCCTCACCGGCGAGCCCGCCGGGGCTCATGAACCTGCCCCGAGTCCGGGGTCATGGAAGAAGTTTTGAGCTCTTCGTCACCAACTTCCGTGGCACCTTCGAGCAGCCCGGTAGAAGACGACCTCCACAACGTGGGAGCGTAGAAGGGAGAGTCGCGCGCGACTATATTCGGCGCCGCACAGTCCGCAACACCATCCCTCGACATCTCCATCGATGCCGTGGTCACGCATTCGTGAGAGGCGCCGAGACCCCAAGGTCAAAGAGAAGATGGCCACCCGCAAGATCAAGACGACGGAGGAGTTTTCACCTTAGCGCGACAAGCGCGCCTTCAAAGTGAGAGTCAGATCCGCCCGCTGTGGCGGGCGGGGCCACCGGGGGCGGCGCAGGCCGAACCTCGAGGAACCCCGCGGCAAGGACAAGAAGAAGCGCAAAGCGGCCGAGACCGGGAGGTATGGCCGCCGTCGCCGACGACGACGCGCGCCAGCGCAATAATGGGCGCCAAGGGCGTAAGAGAGGAGGAGGTCGCGGCGCCGGCGGTACGGTCCCCGAGGGCGGCCGAGGCGGCGGCTACGGCGATCGCTGTGGTCGCGACGGCCCTCGCTGCCGCGACGGCGGGCGAGATCATCGCCCGGAGTGGGACGGAAGGCCCCATCGCCCCATTCACCGCAACAACTCCCACGACTTGGCGGATTGCCATGTCGTCAAGAAGATGGTGGACAAAGCGAGTCCACGAGCAAAGAAGCAGCAGCGCCCCGGCAGCGGCAAGGGCAAGGAGACGGTCGCTTGGTTTTCAGAAGCGGAGCGCGAGGTTGCCGCCATCCACGGCGGTTCGCCACCTATCCGCCCCACGCTAGCTTTAAGCGTGCGATGAGGGAGTGGCGCCGCCGCGTCCTGGCTTTGGGTCGATGAGGCACCGGCGTGGTCGGAGCGACCGATCGCGTTCAACAAGTCGATCACCCAACCAAGCATCACGCCCTGGCATCTCCCGATCGTGGTTGCACCCACGGTCCGGAATGTAAAGCTAGGGCGGTCTTTGGTAGACGAGGAGTTCCTCAACCTCCTGTCCGCCCGGTCGCCAGGGCGCCCAGATCCAAAGAGCAGCGGGAGCTTCGCCTAACGCCCCATTCTTCGCATCGCACGGGGCCGAGTCCGTCTACCGGGCGATCGCCTCCGGAACCTTCGGAGGTTCGACAACTTCCGCACCGAGATGCTCGAGTTCGAGGTGGCGGACTTCGACCTCCCTACAACGCCATACTAGGTCGGCCGGCGCCGTGTTCATGGCGGTGTGCCACTATGCGCACATGGTGGTGAAGATCCCGGCCACCGCCCCATCGCTTTGAAAGTGAATCGCCAGAGGCGCTCGCTGCGACAAGGACGCTCGCGTTGGCGAAGCGTCGGTGCCTGTAAGGCCGAGGCTTCGACTCAGGAGCTCCTCCGGCGAAGACCTGCGGCTTCCCCGTTCGTCTCGCGGAGGTTAAGGCGTCTCTCCGAGCGAAGTCGACCCGCGAACACCGCTCGGGTGGGCGCCTCTCTCGCCGCCAAATAGGAAGGCGCTTCGTCTCCTTCCTCCAGCCTAACGCAGACGTGTTTGCGTGGCAACCGTCCGACATGGCCGGGTCCCTGGAGGTGATTGAGCACAAATTGGCGACGTTCCCGCGCGACCGGTCATGCGAAGGTCCGTATAATCGGTGGAGCGCCTGGGAAGTTATCCGCAGGAGGTGGACAAGCTTTTAAGGCGGGGTCGTCCGCGATGTCGCCATCCTGTGGCTCGCGAACCCGTCCGCTGCCAAGAAATCCAACGGGCGTTGGAGGATGTGCGTGGACTTCACCGACCTCAACAAGGCGTGCCAAAGGATCCATACCACCGCCCGCATCGATCTCATCGCCGACTCAAGCGCGGGTGAAAGCAACAGAAGCTTCGGATGCGCATCTGGGTACCACCGATTAGCATGGTCAAGAAGATGAAGACAAGATCGCTTTCGTACGCCCATGGGCGTCATCGCTATACAAGGATGGCGTTTGATCGAAGAATGCAGCCCAACCTATCGCCGGGCCATGCATATCGCTTTCACCGCTCCCAAATAGGGCGGAACTCGGAGGTGTATGTCGATGATCCGTGGTGAAGTCCAAGAAGCGGAGGAGTTGATTGGCGACCGGAAGAAACCTTCACCAACTCGAGGAAGTATCTGCGCTGCTTAATCCGGAGAATGCGTGTTCGCCGCTCCGTCGGGCAAGCCGCTGGGATTCCTCGTCTCCCGTAGGGGGATTGAGGCGAACCTCGACAAGATCGCAGCTGATCGAGAACATGAAGCCCCGACGCGACTTGGCAGATGCTGCGATTGTTGGTGGGTCGCTTGACCTCCCCGGGCCGCGATAGCTCGTCGGGGATAAAAGTCTCCCACCGCCAAGCTCCTAAAGAAGACCAACCACCGAGTGGACGGCGGAGGCGCAGAAGCGCTCGACGGTCAAGAAGTATCTTACCTCCCGCCCGGCTGGTCGCCCCAAACCCGGGCGAGCCATTGATCCTCTACGTCGCGCAAACCCTCAGCGGTCAGTGGCAAGGTGGTGGCGGAAAGAGAGGGCGCGGCGCCCATTTACTACGCGGCAAGGTCCTCCACGACGCCAAACAAGGTATTCACGGCACCAGAAGATGCTCTACGCCAGGCCGACGGCATCCCGAACGCCACGCCACTACTTCAGGGGCGAAGTCACGGTGTTGACTAAGTATCCCTTGCGGAGATCCTCTTCAACCGCGAGGCGACGGTCGATCGCTAAACGGGCCATGGAGGCGGAATTCGATCTCAAATTCGCTCCCGAATGGCCATCAAAGGCAAGCTCGCGGAGTTCATCGGAGTGGACTCGCGACGGACGAAGTTGAAGATACCCTCCTCGTCGTGGACTCTCTTCTTGACGGCTCATTCCGGCCGGAGAAATTTGGGGTGGTGTCGTCTTGGTGTCTCCCACCGGCGATGTCATCCCAAGACCGGTAAGCTTGGACTTCGCCGCCACCAACAACGTCGCGGAGTATGAAGGATCGCTCATGGGGCTCGTGGTGGCCGACCCTTGGCATCCGGGCGGCTACAAGTAAAGGCGACTCTCTCGGTCATCAACCAGCGAGGAAGGATTTCTCCGCTCGGATCCCGTCATGGCGGCCTACCGGCGGAGGTGCGCCGTTGAGCGGCACTTTGAGGGTTTGGGCCGTGCACATCCTCGCCGCGACAACTACATGGCGGATGAATCGTCCTGCATTGCCTCGCCGAGGGCACTGCTCGCCGGGTCTTTGAAGAAAGACTTACGCTGCCGTCCGTCGCAGCCCCAATTACGGCGGGACGACGCTTCTCGACGCAGCCCCACCTCTCGAGGAGACGCCACCGATCTCGCCGCAGCCCCGGTTAGAGGGAGGAGGGAAGAACTGTTGAGGCGGTTGAGGCGGAAACGCCGAGCCAGCGGAGTACGTCGGCGACAATGTATGTAACGCCGCCACACTCGTCCCGGAAGGTCGATGGATGGATCCGATCTAGCCTACCGCGGATGGAGTGATCCCCACGATGACGCGTCGCCGAGAAGATAGCGCAAGCGCAAGCGCCACGCCTGGTAGGTGGGGACTCAGACGCTGTGGCGCAAACGGAGTTCAAGCGAAGCGCGCCACTCGGGAAGCGAGGTGAAATTCTCTCGAGATCCATGGAGGCATGTCGCGGAGCCATTGAGGCCAGGCGTTGGTTGGGAAAGCTTTGCCACGGTTTTATTGGCCCACCGCCTCCGTGATGCCTTCGAGCTGGTGAGGAGATGCGAAGCGTGCCAATTTCATGCTAAGCGAGATCCACCGACCGCCCAGCGCCGCAAACCATTCCGCTCTCCCGCCGCTTCGCGGTCAGAAATTTTGGACGATTCGGAGCCCGTTCGCGGGCGGCCGGTGGATGTACTCATCTGCTCGCCGCCATCGACAAATTCACTAAGTGGGTTGAAGCCTCGCCGGTCCCGGCGATCACATCCGCAATGCTATCAAGTTTATGAAGAGCATCTTCGTCGGTTCGATGTCGCCAACAGTGAGTCATCACCGACAACGGCGCTCGCCAAAAGCGCTGATTTCAAGACTGGTGCGAAGAGTTGGGTACTAAGTCGTGCCGCCTCGCTGCGCATCCGAAGAGCAATGGGCAAGTGGAGCGGCGAACGCGAAGTACTCAAAGGGCTCAAGACAAGGGCGTTCGATCGCCTGGAGAAGCGCGGCAAGCGCTGGGCGGAAGAAGTTCCCATCGTATTATGGGCGCTGCGGACAACTCCCAACAGAGCCACCGGCGAGACCCCCTTCTTCCTGGTGTATGGCTCTGAGGCGGTACTCCCATCGGAGCTCGCCTTCGGCTCCCCAAGAGTGGCGGCGTTCAGCGAAGACCAAGACTCGACCGCGCCAGATGAAGTAAATCTCTGGAGGAGATCCGAGACAGCGGCGATCCGGGCCGCCAAGTATCAGCGAACCTGCGCGTTATCAAGCAAGGCGGGTGTGTGAGAACATCTGGCGATGGCGACCTCGCTCGCAGAAAATCCAAGCGCAGCGGGCGCAATAAACTCCTCATGTGGAGGACCCTTCAAGGTGGTCTCGCCTCCGCCCGAGCTCGGTCAGCTCGCATTCGAGGACGGTCGCGAATTGGCGAACACTTGGAACGCCGAGCGGTGACGGTTCTACCGAGGTAGCGTCCAAGAGCTTTTTTGGACTTCCCTTGAGCCGAGCGGCGAGGTCTTCTTCCTTCACCGCCGCCTCGGGGGCTGCGTTGTACAAAGCCATCTTCAATAAGAGATAAGTTATGTCTCCTTGTGGGCATCTGTTTCTTTTCGCCTCAAGTCTGTTAGAAAGCATTAGGTGAAAGTGCGGCAAAAAAAGTACTCAAAGCGATGGCCCTTAGTTTAAGGATTTAACGCCACGACTCATGGTGGGGCGAGGCGAATGACGAAGGCGGAGTTCTAACTGGTGTGTCGGCTCGGTTCAGGCAATGCGCCAACAATGCACCGGCGACTAGACCACTTCCGAAGCTAAGTTCTCGCCACGCGATGTCTAGGGTCGATTCATAAAGAGGCCATAAGGGTTGAAGTAACCAGATGCACGAGGAAAAAGCGCTCACTTTCAGCGGAAAGCTCGTCTAAAGCTTTTGGCGTCGGTGGCTTAGCCTTAGAAAGGTCTGTTAGAAAACATTCTGCTGAAAATTTGGTAGCGAAAGTACTTAAGGCGATGGCCCTTAGTTGCAAAGGCAAGCGCTTATAACTTACTGTTGGTGCGAGGCGGAGACGGAAGGCGGCTCTAGCACGGTGTGTCGGCTCGGTCTAGGCAATGCGCCAACGGCGGCACCAATGACTAGACCACTTCCGAAAAAGCGCTCGCCACGTAATGTTTAAGTCGGGTTGCGAGAGGCCATAAGGGTTGAAGTAGCCGGATGCCTAAGGAAGCAGCGCTCACTTGCGCGAGCGTTGATCTAAAACCTTTGGCGGCAGTGCCCCAATTCAATTCCGCAAGTTAAAGTTGCAGCGAAGTTTAGGTGAGACTCACAACAAAGAGCAAAAGTTTGTTTGCATTGATAGGCAACATTCACAAGGCAAAAGGCGGGGAAGTCTCGCTACTCCTCCTGGTCTTAAATCTTCCGCCGAGCGGCGCCCCATCATGGACCGCGGTCGGCGGCGGTGTCAACCAGCGCTGCTCAAACCGTCGGTGGCGCGAAAAGGCTCCCGGTGGCGGCGTCGAGATCAAACGCGCGTCTCGAGCAAAACGGTTGCCCAAGATGAACAGCGCTGCCGAGAGCGCCTTGGCGACCGTCTTCGATCGCCGCGTCCGCGCCGCCGGAAGGACGCCGCAGGCTTGGCGGCTCGCCCCACGGCGCCAACATCTTCTTGCGACCGTCTCCTCCAATGAGATGCAAAAACACCAGTGGATGCTGGCCCCGGAAGCATGATGGCGGTCCGCAGATGTCGGCGAGGGTCGGGCGCTTCGAAGTGCTCAGCGGAGGTCTTGATCGTTTAGCGGCCGAGGCGCGGCGGCTTAAGCTGCCGCACCTCGCGGTCATCGCCTCCTTCGCGGCGGTTTCTTGGCCAAGGCCCGCCGCGGCTTCGCGGCGAATCGCTCCGCCAAGGCAAGGGCTTCCTCCGCGTCGCCCAGTGCGGGAGAGGTCTGGCGCTTCAAAGGCGCCCCACGTCGGCGGTCACGGCCGAGATAAGCGGGCGCCAGCGTGAGCGAGGTGGCGGAGGGTTCTCCGGCCGCCGGCGAACTCTCCGCCGCCACGGAAGCAACCTCCGTCGAAGGCGAGCGGCGGGCGGCCGGGCTGGCGAGTCGCGTGGGCGGAGCTCGATGCCCAGCGTCCGTCTGTTCAAGAAGGACAAGCGGGGTTCAGTATGCAAAACCGTGTAGCATGCTAACCCTAACGCGAAGTGTCGTAAGCGCAGGAAAGCCAACTGAAGCGGTGCGCCTCAAGGCGAAGCTGAAGGGGAGCTCAAGTCGCTTGTTTGGCGGCGGTGGCGGCGTGGTCGCGATCACCGCTGTCCCGAACAGACGCCGGCGCTGGCGCGAAGCGGCGCCGGCAGAAGCGCCAAAGACGGAAGAAGCGCCGCAGGAGCGTCGGCGTGGAGGGCGGAAGAAACCGGCGAGGCGGCGCCAGTTCCTAAAATCGCCGCTCGCCAGTGGCGGAGCGGCGGATAGCAGCGTAGGTTGCATTTGGATGGGGCCGGCGGTGGCGGCGAAGCTTCGAGACGAAGGGCGCTCTCTTGGGCTCGCCCTCCCTCCTCCTCGTAAATCAACGGCGAGGATGAGGCGCGCTTCCAGGCGGGCGAGTCGGCCGCCCGGCGCAGAGCAGCAGCCGCCGCGGAAGCTTAGGCGATCGCCGAGGGCGGCTCGCGGATCTGCAGTGGTCCCGCCACTTGGACCGCAGACCGAAGACCTCCATGGGGCGGCGCTGCAAGTAAGGGTTGCGCTCCGTGGATCCCAATCGCAGAGGCGGATGCCCGTCGGCGAAGCGATGTCGCCGATCGGCGTGGTCGAAGCCCCGCCACCGATCTCGAGCACGTCGCCCAAGACGCGTTCCTGGTGAACACCCAAAGAAGAAGCGGCGAGTTGGGCGCTAGCCAAAAATGGAAAGAAAGAAGGTACGAAATCCAAAAGAACGCGAGAGTATTCACCTCAAAAGCGGTCACGGGTCCGTCGTCGTCGCCGAGTACGCCCAGCGGGCGGTGAGCGCCCTCAAAGCGGGCAAAGCGGCGCCGCAAAAAGTCCGCCACCACGTGGGTTCGGTGAGCCCGGCGGCGGAACTTCGGCAATCTGGCGCCGCCATCGCCTCCGTACTCGCTAGATCGTCTGGCCGGGCCCCCGATCGGCGATGGCTCCAGCAGGATCGTCGGGAAGAACAAGATCGTCGCATCCGCCGGAGTCCTCCACGTCTGACCACTTGCCGGTGCCG
Organism: Raddia guianensis; assembly: GCA_036346415.1. NCBI lineage: Eukaryota > Viridiplantae > Streptophyta > Magnoliopsida > Poales > Poaceae > Raddia > Raddia guianensis. Next base: position 59,714,451 of record CM070536.1, read on the forward strand.
ATCCTTCCGTTGGACTTGACCGGCGAGGATAAAAAGCGGCGGCGTCGCGGGCGCAATGTAGTAGCTCAGCCGCCTCGGCGCGAGCCGTGTCAGCGAGATGTAGAGTCGGCGCGCCGAGCGGGAGGTTTGGCATCGTCCCCACGAACATCTCGCAGAGGTGGGCGAAGATGACGAGGCCATGATCGAGTTGGGAGGAAGGTCGCCGCTGGATCCGTGAAGGCGAGCACCCCAAGAAGAATTGAGTCTGGCGGGACAAGGCCCGCCAAAGACGCCAGAGAAGGTCACGATCTCCCCGCGCGAGACTCGGCATGATGGTGCCGCATGAACCAGGCGGCGATCGGTGCTAAAGACTCGAAGCCGCGCCACCGATCCTCATCGACGGTGGAAGCAGTGAAACAGCTCCGAAGGTGGTGCGGCGTCCCTTGGCGGCCTTCTTGTGCGCTTGGGAGCCATGGAAAATTTGGCGGTGGCGGTGGCGAAAACTTGGTGGCAATTGGCGAGAGGCGTGGTAGCGGCGAGGAAAGCGATGGGCAACTTGAAGACTTAAGCGTCTTGGAAGGATTAGCTGGTGAGAGAAATATTATAAGCGTGGGCGCGGCGCGACGGTTTGGATTCATGCACGCGCTGCTGGGCGCCATCATTGCCCGTAGCGTTTTTGGTTTCCAGGCAGCGTAGTTCCCCAAGGAAGATCGTGTGCGGTGGAGAATCAGCGTCTGTTGCCGCGGTGGTGGGCCCCCACGATTCGTCTCCGCCGCACAAGAAGCGGAAAAATATCTGTGACGGTTCGCGTATCATAGTGGACGAGACTCCGGTCGATTGTAATAAATACCGGGTACAAAGAGCCCTAGGAAGGCCGAGAGGCCCCACGCGTCGGCGAGGCGAGCAAGGCCCCATGGCGTGGGCGAAGCCCCTCGAAGGCAGGAGGGCCCCACGTCGGCGGGGAAGCGAGGCCCAGTGGCGTGGCGAGCCCCTCGAAGGCAGGAGGGCCCCACGCGTCAGCGGGCGCGGCGAGGCCCAGTGGCGTGGCGAGCCCCTCGAAGGCAGGGAGGGCCCCGCGCGCCAAAGGGTGCGCGGGCGAGCCCCTCTGAAGGCGAGGCGAGGCCCCACGCGCCAGCGGAGTGCGTGGGCGAGCCCTCCGACGATGAGGCGAGGGCCCCACGCCGGCGGGTGCGGCATGAGCCCTCTGGAGACCAGCGAGGCCCTGCCCAGCGGGGCCCAGGCGAGAGATTGCGAAGAGTCTTGGGGCGAAGACTCCCCTCTGCGAAGGACAAGCGCATTTAATGAGACATCACGCAGCGGATAGACAATGGAAGAAATGATTACCGCTCTGATGACCCTTGCGTGTCCGAGCGGCATCCACGTGGCGCAGAAGAATTGACCGGCAGAGAGAAGGTTTGCTTGAGGAGGCCGCCCGTGTCGGGAGGGCAGGTAGGGCCCCACCCGCAGATTCACGGTGGACTGTGGGGTCGAGGCCACTGCGGCACGCGAGAAGCGGCGCAGCGCGCGTGGCAGCAATGCACGTTTTGCCTCTTCTGTCGTGTCTTGTCGATGTCTTGAGAGCATCTTCGCTTACCCCTCGGCTCTCTCCGCCAGCCCAAAGCTTGTATAAAAGGAGGGGAGAGAGAGGGAGAAGGGAGGGGAAGAGGAGCATTCGTGCATTCGAGACACTCTGTAAACACATTCCCATTCAACCACAATCAGAAAAGAGCTAAGGCTCAGCAGGAGTAGGACTATTACCCGCGAGGGGGTCCGAACCTGGGTAAATCTGCGAGTCGCTCCTTGTTGTGCCCGACGCTCAAATCGGATCGAGCTTGATCGAGTTGGCTAGCAGACTAAAAATCTGACCAGGGGTGTGATCCACAGTGGTTGAGTGGAGAACACACCGTCAATTTCAGCCAGCGTTCCATCTCCGGTAGCTGAGGCTGAACCTTCTGTGGAGGAGATCCCGCGAGACTTCTGTAACAACCCACCTGTTATTTACAATTAGTCTTGCATATCTTCATCGCGTTCATTTGATTTCATTGTGGTTCTTACTTTTCATGAGGTTGCATACAACCAGCACATTATGTGTTGGGAACATAGGACTTTTGAACCAAACTCATAGGAACTACCTGGCTGAAATATTAGAGTAGTAGGACATTACTCGCCGAAGAGGCCATATGTCCTGGTCGCCTGACTGCTCGCTGAAGCGGCCACATGTCCTGGTCGCCCAACTGCTCGCCAACCGAAGCATAACCAAACTACCTATTGAGCTAGGAACTGCCCAAACGACCGAAGACCCATTTCTATCCTTAATTCTTTTTGTCCCGGACCGGGACCCGATGCTTCCATTGGTTTACATGGGCGGTGCTTCAAACAGAAGGACACGTGCCCCAGACCATATGCGCTCCACGACCAAGTGGAGAAAAAACTCGTGTAGCTGCAGCACCCCCACTTTTCTCACCATTTTCTTTACCCAAAACCTCTCATTTACAGGTGGGACCTGGCCCCACTTGCCACCCACAAATTGCAGCCCTATTTAAAGGCCCAACTAGCCATCTTCCACCTCTCTACAACACCATTTCCACCTCTTCTTCCTGCTGCTCGAATTGAGAAGCGTAGCAACAGTTCCTCCACTTCTCCACCCTCAAATCCATATAAATACTTGAAGAGAGCTTGTGCATGTCAAGATCCAAGCTCTCCAACACCTAAGCTTTTCCCACCTTCGACGGCATTCGCATGCACGAAGGATTCGGTGAGTTCTATTTCATTTTCGTCACCCTCTATGTTCTGAACTTGCAGCAACAAGAACTCACTTAGTTCTTTCCCTTGCTGCCATTTTCTTGTGTTCCCAAGTCTAATGGAGATTCTTGGGAGGTTCTTCATCACTTGGAAGAGTGAAGGAGTAGTAGGATAAACATCAACAAGGAGGAGAAGGCAACAGTAAGGAGTAGTCAACATCTACTAGAAGAAGGAGGTCGCAACTGAGCTTTCCTCGTCGATCTCTCCGTTCATTAAACGTCTGACACTAAGAAAGGCATACCTTGATTGGTAAGAAACTTAAAACACTTATTATCCATGTTTGCATCATCTAATCCCCATTCCTATGTTCATCTTTCAGCCAAACCAACACATTAGTACAGCAGATCCAAACTACACCTTTTAAGTACGTTCCCAGAAACAGTAGCTCAGCAAATAATTTCTATAAAATCGACCATAGAACGGATTGAAAAGTGTTCTACATGAAAGTTCTGTGCCAAGACACTCTCCACAACTTTAATGTTGAGGGCGACCATAGCCGACCAGTTCTTATGCCCCAAAAATAGCCCACACTAAGAGATATACATTGTGAGTGACCTACCCAAGGCAGACCGGTAAAACCTGATCAAGAACCTGCTCTTGCTAGCTAAGGTATGCCCTATCCTTCCCAGGTAGGAGAGTCCCTTCCCGAGCAAGGAAGCTTATGTCCGAATAGTTTTAATCTTCCCTGAGCAAGTCTAAAGCCTACTCCGAGCCGCTTTAGCACCCTAACTTAAAATAGGCATATCTCACTCATCCGAACTCGGATCTAAGTCATTCTTTTTGCAAAAATTGCATTAGCTCATAAACTTGCTGGATCTTGCCTTATATTTTGTGTTTGTGTTTGTTGGGTATTTCATTTGGATTTTATTTGATGCTCTTGCTACCGAACGATAGGACCTGACGTTTCGGAGGAGTCTGAGCTCGCTCCAGAAGCTCTCCCTCTCGGTGACCAGCAAGAAGGCACTTATGACTCCCCTCATTTGACTCAATCATATTGAACTCTATTTACTTACATTGCTTTGATTATATTCTATCAATGATTGCATGCGAGTTTCTAATATGTTATTTGATTGGTAGAAGTAGTTATGTCCTATTAGTGGTCAGTTCATTAATAGGATTGACATCTTCATTCCTTGATAGCCTAAGTGTGTACTATCCAACTCGCGAAACTCGGCCATAGATTGATGAAACCCTCTACTGTTCCTTAGCTATCCTTTGACTAGATGCTAGGTTGCATTGGTTAATCACTTATTAAAATGAGTTGACGAAGCCGAGGCTTCGACGATTATTTTGGTTAAACCCTAATCAACTAAAATCAATGTGTGGTTAGAGGAGACACGATCGAGATGGTTTCTGGGTTGTGGTTGTGGTATGTAGGTCTCCTCTACTAGGGACTCAAGCTTGTGAACTGCTAGATCAAACCAAACAGTATGGTCACTTGTGCCTTCGGCCTTAGCTTAGTACCCTATGAAACCTACTAACCACTAGCTCGCGAATTGTCCGATTACGGTTCAAAACTCTCTCCCTAGGCTAAGGAACGCAACCTTACCTAAGGGGAGGGTTCGTCTCCGAGATCAAATGGCTTAAATGGGGGACGCCCCGGGTGGTGCCCAGAAGTAGTAGGCGCCTTACCGCGGCGAGTGTTGGCGAGGTCGGGAAACCAAAAGAAAAGGTAGGCGAAGTAGTAGGCTTAGTAGGTTGGAACCGCCTTGTACCGTATCTCCCTCGGGATGAGACTGGACTTGTGGGGAACATGTACACACTCTACAGGGTTAAAACTATCATGATAGCCGTGTCCACGGTCATGTACGGGGTGAGAGGTTTTCACATGTAGTCCCACCATTTTAATAATTAAACTTGACTAGTGTAGGCTGGGATTGGCCTGGTGTGTGACACATCTTTGTTGATTCTTTATGTTACTTTAGAGATAATGTATTCACTTCAATAAATTTGCTAACAAAAATCTGACTAGTAATAGGCTTTGTGTAAATTAACATATTCCCCCACCATTGCCTTTGCATTCATATGTAAGGATTGCTTGTTGCGTAGCCGCGTACTCATTATACTTATCACGGATGTATTGTTATTCAGATTACAACCAGGACCAGGAGTGTTCTGACGGAGGTGCGCAAGTCTAGTTGTGGTGTCCGAGTCAACGCCTTGGATATTTGTTGCAGTTTATTTTCTGCTACTCTGATATTATCATTTCCCTTTTATTCGAATTATGGTGAACTATTAAACAGGGATGTGTGTTCTTAATGTAATAGCGAATGATGCTACCTTTTTGAAATGTTATTTAAATTTAGTTATTATGCACTGTGATGATATCTCCGAATTGTCCATCATTAGATACTAGTCTAGGCCTAGTATCATCTCATAGTGTTGGAATCCCTGTGCAAGCACTAGGGTCACAACATTTCCTTCTTGAAGGGGCGAGCTTGCGAAGTTTCTGCTTTACAGCCCATGCACCCGGTCATAGTTCTAGCTTGTGCCCGGAGGAAGGCGATGAGTGTGCTTTCCTATTTAAGGTCGAGGTTTGTCTCCAAATGGATGCACCTTTCTAGAGACTCTGGCGCAAGGAACACGGCCTTGGTCGGCTCCCTGGCCTAAAGAGAAATCTAAGGTCGGGGGTGTTTCGCAGACTCTCCCGCCACTCGACCGGGGCATTTTCATGCAGTGCTACTCGTAGTGGGCTACATCAATGAACCTACCATCGTCAGTCCTTGGATAGCATTATAGGGACACTAATCAACGACGTCAAAGGTGATCATCTCGGTGCGGTAATTGCTCTCCTCACCAAAGGTAATGACCAAATCAATCTATTCCATGGGAACCAAGGAGGAACCCTGGACGATCCTGAAGACTTGAAAGGGAACACCCTTAATTTTAGACCTCGGGATTTGCATTTTGTCGATGACCGCACCATTGATTATGTTCAATGCAGCCCCCATCAATAAGGACCCGTGAGACCCGGAGCATTGCAAATGGTCGGCGAGACGACCAAGGGAAGGGTTTGTGGCTCGAAGAGACCCGTTGGGCAATCTATCTCCAAGGACAATTCCGTTTCGGCCCACTTGACTGGCTCTGGCGCTGCGCAGCCGCTTTGATCAGCCTAGATGCTAGCCCTAGCGGCGGCCTTGAGCTCCTGTCAAGAAGAGAAGGCGGCTGAGCCATACAAATATATTGTCAATGCGATGCACGGTGTCGGGAAACACGTGCTCCCAAAGATCAGTGCGTCGGGCATCACCGGCCGGCTTGTTAGAGTTGTGGCCACCTGAAAGCTCTAGGAAGGGACCCTTGCTGATGTAGAAGTAGTTGAGCTTGCGGTTCCAAAAGAGGCAGCCCCTGATACTATGTCCCTTTTTCAAGAGAAAAGGTAGAAGGCATTCTCGTTGTACTTAGGCTTGACTACCTCAAAGAATCAGTCCTTAGTTATCGGGGTGGGCTCGACACTAGGACCAAGTCCCGTGCTGCTTCACCCGCCTTGCAATAAGCCACTCTAATTAGTGCTGGGAAACAGGTAAGCTACGCGAGCACAAATTCAAAATTTTTTATCACGAATCACCTGAGATTACATGCGACTAGGGGATTACAGAATGTTACCCTTGATACGCTGATGCAGCGGAATCAGATGCGCGTGCGTAGAGGAAGTGGTCGTACACGTCCCGATCAATGTCGAGTTGCTTGCTAACTGGTCGGGGCTGCTCTCTGCCTGTTTGCGGCTGCTCACCGGCTGGTTAGGACTGCTTGCCGAGAAGGTCGTTAGGGTTGCCGAGTTCGTTGGAGATCCAAACAAACAAAGGGTCAGCATACGACAGTGCCTCTACCGGTATCCACAAGTACTGAGCAGGAACGTCGTGCCGGGTGCGCGACGGCTGGGCGTGGTGAAGGCTTAACTCATCCTAGGTCGTCCCTACCCTCGTCTTTTATGGACACGATAGCGGGACGAGACACACTAGGGTTACATCTCTTACACAGATCATATCCACGCACTACCCCTTTAAACAGTTTCAACCCGTTAAGTGTGCGACCCGTTAGGTTCAAACATTTAGTGTAAGTCAGCCATGGATCCGAGAACCCGTTTCCTATCTACCGATCAACAGCGGCACCTAGCAGTACAAATTGACTCCCCTGAATGCACATAATCAATATTCGGCTGAACCTTGATACACTCACATATCGATCCCTTTGTCACACGATACCAGTCAAGATTAAGGCGAGATGCCCGCCACCCTTGTTGATAGCTCGACCACTTCACTCAACAGTGTGATGTATACAAACAATGAATAACTCCTTAGTCATTTTAGTACGGCCGTGCGCTTTCCCTATCCATTCACATGAGGGGCCTAGAGGTATCGGTACTTATTTGCAATTATTGAAGTGTTTCAAGAATAAGAATACATCGGTAGTTATTTGCAATTATTGATGGTAAAACTATTTAATACTTTGCTTTTTTTTCCATATTGATGGTACTATTTTAAGCTGGTGCTCTGTTGCTGTACTGTGCTCGTTCAATTAGTTGGGCAGAGAGCCAGGAATTTGCTAATGGGCCTGTTGTGTTGTACGTGTGGTGCTCGTTAAATTGGGCTCTGCTTGTTCAATTAGCCGGGCTGGTTGGTTTGCTGATGGGCATTGCAAGGGTGCTGGGGGTGGCAATGGGCACCCGTTCATGATCCCCGGTAGGAAATTCCTCTATCAGGGAATAGGTACGGGAAGAAATTTATCCTATGGGATGCAAACAGAAAAAAATCATCCCCGTTGGGATGGTGGGACATAGAATTTTTTTCCGTGGGGACCCAAAATTACTTTTATCTATCACTACTGCGGATCGAGACTTTCAAAGCGGCCCATCACAAGCGGCTCGCTTTAACCCGCTTGCGACCCGATCGCCACAAGCGGTTCGTGGCCAACGGGTGGGAGGGTGGCGGGAAAGGGCATATGCAAGCGGTTCGTGATAGAAACCGCTTGCAGATATATCACACTACAAGCGGTTCGTATCACCAACCGCTTGCAATCTCAGAAGCGGTTCGTGTCTAACCGCTTATAATGTAATCTGTGCAAGCGGTTTGTATCACGAACCGCTTGCATATCTTCCTTCCGCTTGGCGCATTTAACCCTTTCTTCCTCCCTCGAGCAGAGCTTCATGTGATATCTTGACGGTCGATTTGTTCATGCGGGGAGAGTCTTGCCAAAATTTTAATTGGCTAATAGCTCCAAATTAAGGTTTCCAAGGTAAGTAAACATGGTCTCAACATCATTTTCATGTAGACATTGCTTATCTTTTTGCATTGATGTGGAGAAATATTAAATAATCTTGTTTGAATTGAAGGGTGTTTGTTTTGCTATAGCTCTCTCTCTCTCTCTCTCTTCATAATTTGAGGCAAGATGTAGATCTATTGGGGGTTTTAAGTCTCATATTAGTTTTGTATCCTTTTTTGATGATGTATAAGATGTTGAAATTAGTTGGTAGGGGTGATTATTTGTTTTAGAGAGCAAGATCTAGCTTGGTGCCTTAGCTAGCTCTCCCTTCTAGATCTTTTGAGGCAATGTGGTGATCTATTGGATGGTTTTAGTTTCACATTAGTTTAAAATAGTAGGTAGGGTGATTATTTCAATTGCTATAGAGCTAAATAGATGTAGGTTTTTACTAGGTAGGTAATACTTTATGGGAGGTATGAAATGTAATTAAAATATTTTTGAAAAAAGTTTTTTAATTTGTGAGATTTAGTTGGTTTAGCTATAAAAATCAAGAAAATTTAGAGGTAATTAAAAATATAGCAATTAGTTATTTCGAGTTAAATATTTCAATTTGAAAAATATAATAAGTGTTCTTATTAATTTAATTGGTGCAGATGAACCGGCAATGGATGTATGCGGATCGTCGGACAAGGGAGTTCATCGATGGCGTGAATGCTTTTCTTGAAGTCGTATTTGAGACTTGCCTCTAGGAAGCTTCAGACGGTGTCCGTCGTAGATTGCGTGAACGAGAAAGAGCACTCAATGCGAGGACGGATCTGAGGCCACTTGTTGATGAGAGGTTTCATGCCGAACTATACATGTTGGACTCACCACGACGAAGTAGAGCATACCAGCATAGAAGACGAAGAAGAAGCCGATGAAGAGGAAGTGACATATGATGGTATGCCGGACGCGACGACACACGAGGACATAGAAGATACACAAGGTGATCGGTTTGGTGTGGATGATGACTGGACGAGATCTTTGCGTGGACGAGAGGAGATATCACAGAGGAGAAACAATATAGGAAGTACCGAGGATTGTTGGAGGACGAGAGAACTCTTTTGCACCCAAATTGTGGTCAGGCACAAGAAGCTACGCACTACAATCGGAGCTCATGCAATGGAAGGTTTGTGAATGGTGTGTCGATAAGGGTTTCGATGAGTTCTTTGTCGCTCATAAAGAAGTTGCTCGAAAGATAACACCTGCCGGAATCCACGTATCAAGCCAAATTGGTCTGTGTCCCTTAGGATTGAAAGTACGGAAGATACATGCATGTCATAGCGATCGTGTCCTATATCGCGTGAATATACCGACTTGGATGCCGTCCGGTGTGCAAGGAACCCGGTATAAGGCGAAGCGTGACGATCCAGTGGCGTAGATGGGGTGCGTGTGAAGAAGAGAGCACCGCAAAAGCGTTGTGGTATTTCTCTCGATTCCAAATTTGGGCGTATATTTGCAAACAAAGCGCATGCGAAGATGATGCGTTAGCACAAAGAAGAGCGTAAGGTCGACGGAATGCTTAGGCATCCGGCAGATGGCTCATGATGGAGGATGGTCGATCGAAGTACAAAGACTTCGCAGACGAGGTGAGAAACATAAGGTTCGGTTTGAGTACCGATGGGATGAATCCTTTGGAGACATGAGCAGCAGACCATAGCACTGGCCGTCACACTATGTGTGTATAATATTCCTCCATGGTTATGCATGAAGAGAAAGTACATAATGATGCGTTGTTGATCCAAGGGCCCAAGCAACCCGGAAATGATATCGATGTCTCACGAAACCTTTGATAGAAGATCTTGAAAGCGTTATGGAGCGGTGTAAAGGTGCGGGACGAATACAAAGAGAGTATTTCAACTGCGTGCAATGTTATTTGTAACAATCAACGATCGCGGCCGCTTGGTAACTGTTCGCCTAAGCGGCAAAGGCTTCAATGCGTGTGTGCGGTGTTTGGATCAAACCGATGGCACGTACATGAAAGGCTCTCGAAGATGGTGTACATGGGGCATCGCGGGTTTCTTGTTGAGCCGCAGCGTTGCGGAAGAAACGCAGAGAATTTAACGGGAGGAAGAACATCGTTCCCCACCGAGGCATCGAAGTGGCAAGCGGTGTTTGCTATGGTGAAGGATCTGAAGGTAGTTTTTGGAAAGTGCAGGAAGCAAATCATGCGAATGATGAGGATGGCCATGCACCCATATGGAAGAAGAAGTCAATATTTTAGGACTTGCCTTCTTGGGAAGATTTGGATGTTCGCCACTCATTGGACTTCATGCACATCACCAAGAACGTCGTGTGAGCTTCCTAGGATATATAGATCTGCACGGAGAATCGAAAGATCTGATGAGTGCTCGGAACGACCTTGAAGTCTGGGTATCGGGAAGGACCTACACCACGAAAAAAGAAGTGCGGAACAACTGTACCCTCTGACCCGAAGTTATACTCCAAGCAAAGAAGAGAAAAAAAAGCGTGATAGAGTGTCTTAGCGGTGTGAAGGTCCTTCCGGATACTCGTCGAGCGTAAAGAGATTCGTTAATATGAAAGAGAACAAAATTGTACATCTAAAATCCATGACTGTCTTGTGCCGATGACACGCCAGTTGCTCCGGTGGTTTTAAGAGGTGTCTTGCCCGAGAGTGGGTAAGGGGACAATCACAAAGTCGTGTTCGTTTTTCAACGCATATTTGTTTCCCGAAGGTCATCGATCCAAAAAATTAGGTGAGTTGCGGTCGACGTGGTACAAAGTGTGGTTAGCCTCGAGATGATCTTTCCTCCCGCCTTTTTGATATCATGGTTCATCTCCTGTTCATCTAAGCAAAGAGATAGGTATTCTTGGGCCGTTTATCTCCACAAAGATGTTCCCTTTCGAGAGGTACATGAGCGTACTAAAGAAGTATGTACGTAACCGTTCTCGGTCAGAAGCATGCATTGCCGAGGGTTATGTGACAAAGGAGGTGGTCGAGTTACGTGTGGACTACATTGATGATCTAGACCCCATCGGCGTCCCTATATCACGCCATGAGGCGAGCTACGAGGTAAAGGGACACTTGGAAGAAAAGTAGTTGCATGCAACGATCTTCGACATTTAAGCAAGCACATTTCAACGTGTTGAAGCAATCGGCGATGGCCGCCCGTAAGTCCTCCAACACAAGAATGCTCTCGTCTCCAATTCCCAGAGAAGACCGTCGTGGATAACACCGAGACACATGGATTCTTCGGTAGCATGGTTACAAAACCATATCCTCAAGAGCAAGTCCAACAATGAGCAGGTTACAGCGCTGGCTCGGGACCGTCCGTTGAAATAGTGAGATGGCAGAGTGCGAGATAAATGGTTACACATTCTACGAGATCACAAGATAACAATAGCACAAACCGTAAGCAATGGTGTCCGTATAGAAGCCACCAAACAATACAAGTAGGGGTGGACACATATTATGGATTCATAGAAGAGATATGGGAGCTCGACTATGGGCCTTTGAAGGTCCCATTGTTTAAGTGCCAATGGGTAAAACTAAGCGCAGTGGCGTGAATGTCGACAAATATGGCATGACTACCGTCGACCTCCAAGAAGTCGGCTACTTGAGAGAACCATTTGTTCTCGCATGAAGGAGGTGAGACAGGTCTTCTACGTATTGGACATGTCAAGCGGACCAAAGAAGAATCAAATCAAAGACAAGAAGAAGGAGCGATAAGCGACACGTGGTTCTTTATGGCAAGCGAAGGATTGTCGGAGTAGAGGGCGTTATTGACGAGGAAGAGTACGATCATTTGCGTAGATGTTGACTTAAGTATCTGGATGACATAGGCATGGATGCTCACTTTATCTGGCGCGATCACGATGAAGGAAGAATTGTAAAGACAAAAATGTAAATGATTAGGATGACCTATGTGGTGTATGAACTATGTTATCATGTAATAGCATTTTAAGAATTTATAAGATGGAAGCAATATTTTTGGAAAGAATAATGGCAACATATTTAGAAATGAAAGTAATGCCAAAAATATTTTTTAGTATTTTTGAAAAGAATAATGGGCTAATTACATATTAGAAATGAAAGTAATGTAAAAATATTTTTTTTGTTTTAGGAAAAAATAATGGGCTAAGTACATACTTAGAAATGAAAGTAATGCCAAAACTAATTTTTTTAGTATTTTGAAAAGAATAATGGCCTAAGTACATATTAGAAATGAAAGTAATGTAAAAAAGATTTTTTAGTTTTTTGGAAAAAAAAATAATGGGCTAATTAAGTACATATTTAGAAATGAAAGTAATGCAAAAACAAATTTTTTAGTATTTTTGTAAAGAATAATGGGCTCAGTACATATTTAGAAATGAAAGTAATGCAAAAACAAATTTTTTAGTATTTTTGTAAAGAATAATGGGCTCAGTACATATTTATAAAAAAAAAAAAACAACGCGGCGCAAGCGGGGCTCGAACCCGCGACCAGCACGGGGAGCCCGCACTTAAACGCCACGAGCTAGCCAAGTGAGAGTAAATTGAATTCAACAAAGGAAGGCGCAAACCATCTTAAGCGTTCTAGACAGAGACCAGCGCCCGCCACGTGTGTCCCACTTCTACAAGCGGTTCGTTCTACCAACCGCTTGTAGAACCGACTTCTACAAGGTTTTATCACCAACCGCTTGCGAGTAATTTATTGCTGCTGTGAGCGAAATTCCAAAATTTAATTTAGCGCTCAGTGTTCTACAAGCGGTTCTTTGTACAAACCGCTTGTAAAGATATCTCTAAAAGCGGTTATTACTACGAACCGCTTATAGAGGTTATTTTATAGCAGAGAGCTTTACTATATAACTCATCTTCGTCGCCTCTCCTTTCCACCCAAATTTTTCTAAGTCCCAAGCCATCGCCGCCGTCCTCGCCACCTCGCCGGCCCCACGTGCGTCCTCGCCACCTCGCCGTCCTCGCCACCGCGCCGTCGTCCTCGACGCCGTCGCCTACACCTCCGCGCCGCCTCCCTGACGCTCGGCGCACCTCGCCGTCGAGCACCGCGCAGGCCGGCTCTGCCCACCCTCCGGTCGAGCCCCTTCGACGGCGAGCCCCTCGGTCCCGTTCTCCGTTGACATTCTCCCCGCCGATTTGAAGACGAAGGGCGAGGTATCGAGCCCCTCTTTCTCCTCACCCCCGCTGCGTGATGCACACATGTTGTTCGACGGATTGCCCACCGCCTCGCTCCCTCCCTCCCCGGATGTTGCTCTGTGATCAGCTGGTGGATCACTAATGGACTCGTGATGTTGCTTTGTGATGTGATTTAGGGTTTGGGGATCTTTGTTGGATCTTTGCTCTGTGATGTGATTTAGGATTTAGGGTTTGGGAATGTGTATATGAACACTTGTTGGGCTTTTCTTTGGTGATTGAGAATATTTTGGGGACCTAGCCTTCGTGCTAGGGGCTATTATCTTGATCGGGACCACCGCACTTGTCCCTTTAATATTTTGCTCGGTGATGTTTATTAATTTTGAGGCTATGATGATCGTTAACTAGTGATGCCTTAGGAGTATTTGTGTTGTTGCCTAAATTATTATCCCGAGATACACTTGCGTCATTGTCTTCTTGTGTTCTTCCCTTTGGGATCTTTTCATTGATCCGATTAGCATCTGTTTCAATGGGAATGCTCATTCAGTTATCTTGTAATTGGCATCTAGTCCGATCAATTATTTTTAAGTGAAATCCGTGATATATGATTGACATTAGGGCTAAAATTGATCTCTATGTTTACGACAATGACCTTTGTATGCTTGTTTTGTAGGAAATTGTATAATAACTTTGGGCAGCACTGATTCTCTTAGGTCTCTCTAGTCACTGATCTTTAAAAGCCTATGATAAATTGTAGATATTGATGTTGGATGGTAGTTTTATCTGCAACCCATCAATATATAAATCTGAGAGCAAAATTTGTTTAATTATGGCCTTTGTTTTTATCTATGTTCGATTGTCCTTGGTTGCTTGGCTTGATTTGCAATGTGCTTGGGATATGGGGTTTTAGCTAGGGTGTAAGGGCTGGATGGCCTCGGTTGCAGACTCTAGAAATCGAAATGGCGCCAGGAGTGGAGTAGGTTTTCTAGGAGCTCCGACGGCAATCGCCAACCACCCTATCTAAGCTTAGCTAGGGTTCCTAGTTGGGTTTATGCAGCTAAAGAAATTTGCATGTGTATGTGAACTTGGTGGCTAAAAAGGTGCTGTTAAAGATGACATGCACATGCTACATTTGAAACTTGAAAAAATTGAAATGGAGGAGATAGATGGCTTAAGTATGTTCAGCTCCGATATTCAAGTTCAGATTTATTTGCCAATTTATGTGGAGGGTACAAGGAAATCATCGACCTCGCCGTCGAGCATCTTTCATTTGTGGATGGCATCTAAAGGCTAAAACCTAGTAGTTTAGAGGGTGTCGAGATGGGCACATTGAAAAACTGTACATTCAAATATTGTACGTTTTGATGGGTGTCGAAATGGGTACATTTAAAAACTGTACATTCAAATATTGTATTCAAATATTGTATGTTTTGATGGGTGTCGAGATGGATGACATCTAAGAGATGTATATGTTGTATTAAAATATTGTATTCAAATGTTGTATTCAAATAAAAAGAGATATATATGTTGTATTAAAATATAGTATTCAAATGTTGTATTCAAATAAAAAGAGATATATATGTTGTATTAAATGTTCTATTATTTCGCGTGCATGCACAAAGTGATAGATGGCGACTGAAGCGATGATCTTGATTTCGATCGGAAATGATTTTCTACTTAACGAAATCGCGATGGGCACTCTCATAAACTACGATGAGGCCAACCCGGTAGATCCAATGGGTGATCAGGCCGCCCCGGCTCAAGCTGGTGATCACGCAATCCATGCTCAAGCCGGTGATCCAACCGGCCAGGCTGAAACCGGTGATCAGTCCATCCAGACTCTCGCCGATGAAACTAATGTCGACGGCTGTGAGGTGTATATAGCCTGGACACTAAAATAACCGTTTCTTATACGTCTCATAGAAATAAGCCTCGACACGTGTTCTGTTTTTTTTTAAGCGGAAGCGTCCAATGACCAATCCAAGCAAATACGAGGGCCTAACAAAAGCCGTCGACAAAGTACGTCATTACTTGACTCTTGGGAAGCGAAGCCCTATGTCGTCGCACTTGCCCCTTCAACAACGCTCATGAGTCATTGTGAGGATCACGCCCTATTAGCATCAAGACATGGCCCAAGGTTCCTCTGACTACGAAAGAGCCGCTCGGAAGGATATAAAGGAAAACTTCACGATTAGACGACTTACGAAAACAAGTGTAAGAAATTTACTCGAGCAAGATGGCGTTATGCTTTTAGTCGTGGAAGAGCGAGCTCGATAAAAAAGTGCGTGGAGACCGGAACAACCCCAGACTTCAATAAGTATCCGGTTAGCGGATCACTTGCAAGCATTTGAGGAGTACAATTTGTCGGTGAAGGCAAGGCCGCGAGTGAAGCGAGAACAAGGCCAATGCACGGAAGAAAAATACCACCACCATCTCGGTCCGTGGTTACATCAAGGCTATGCCAAAATGGGAGAAGCGGGAAGAAGAGCTTAGAAAAAGGGTATAGTACACAAGCAGAAGATCGGGAGTTCCGCCCACGTGGCGGACCTTGGGCCACGGAGGAGGTGAAGGATGATGGGAAGCTGGAGATGGCACCACAAGTGCAACCCGTGAAAGAAAGGATTGTGGAAGCCATCGAGAAGCAACGTGCAGGATCCTTGGTGGTAGAGCGGGGAGAATGACGAGCTTACGTGACGCTTTTCGGGAACGCAGAACATCCAGAAGGACACGAGGACTTGGCAAGCGAGTGCAGTGGATGGTGGCTTCTCAAATGATCAAGCCACATCCGGAGCCGGAAAGAAGGAAAGTAAGAGAACACAACAGAAGTCAAAAATCGAGCAGAGCTCAAGGAGCATAAGGAAAACATGGCTGAAATGCTAAGCGGGAAGTGCATCTGCAATCGCCGATCTTCAAAGACCGGTGGGGTTATCGTTATGCCTCCGGACAACGTGGTTAGTCCTCTGCTCCGGTCGGGAAGCGACCTACGCGTCAAACAACGTCTTGATCGATGAATTGCGTGGCCGGTATCCGTGGGCGACATCACCGCGTTCTCGCCAATGTGAGCTACGCGTCCAACCGCACAACCTCACCTCAAGGTGGCTTATGCTTTGGCTTTCCCGGTGGAGTTGGGCTATCATTCCATTGTAACCCTATACCGCGGGATACTTCAAGGTCACGGTTGACGAGGTGGTGGCTGGATTTGAGGATATGGAGCTCGATATTCTTTGGAGGAGACGATGTGACCAAGCTTGGAGAGGCCGTCCATAACATCATCCTCTGGCGGAAGAAGTACGTCGTGTTTCACGATGGTGCGGAGGTGACTTCTATATCGGGGAGAACACTCCACCAAGACGGAGCTCACCTCCTCCACCAAGACAAAGCACGCCACCACATAACGCCTCATGGGAGAGAAAGCACTCCACCACTCGCTAGCGCTTATGCGCAGAAGCCCAACACCGCCTTGACCCTCAAAGCAAAAGGAAGCGACCTCAGAAGGAAACAACGAGCCAGCATCTCCCCAAAGAAGAAGCTTGGTAGCAAAAGAGCATTCTGCAGTTAGAACGACATCAAGCGGCGGGGTGGCGGTTTCCCATTCGCACGAGAGAATGAAGGAACCTGAAAAAACACCTTATGAGATGGCCTCGAGGAGTCAAGAAGCGAGTCGCAGAAGTCGTGGACGCATGGATACAGGGTATAAAGCTAAAACAAATCCACCGCCAAAGGCGAATTGATCCAAAGATCGCGGACTTCTTCGCGACAACCGCTCAAAGACCGACCGCCTCTCTGCATCGACTACCAAAGAACTATCGAAAGCACATCTTCAAGAGTAAACAACCTCGGGGCACATACATAAGCAAGAAAGAACAGGAGGAGGCAAAACGATATCATGATGGAGTATGACTTCATGAGGAAGGCGGCCTTGATAACATAGAAGCCGCCGTGGATTAAGCGATGATCTTCCAACGGCACAAGTCGGTGGCCATTTAAAATTTGGGTCACCATTGCTAGACCCTAAGGACATAAGGAAACTATCGGTCAAGATGCGACGCCACAAGATGAATGGTACGAACATAGGTCCGCCAGGGGATATGCTCATTGCTGCGTCTCGTTTCAAGAAGAACATTTACATCGAGGGAATGATCAATTGATAAATCTTGAATTTGAAGACTGGTACAATGTGTACCATGCAAACGCCGTCAACGTGTCCTTCATGACCTGCTGGTGCCTGTGAGTGTCGACTCCACAAGATGTATATATATATATCTATACATGCTGCTTGTCGAGAACCCTAATTAATTAACTCAATTAACCCATTTTCTGTAGAATGGAGATACAAAGACTTAGAAAGCGGTTGAACTCGATTGGCTTCCTTGACCCTTGGTTGGTCAACGAGGAAGTCGGCCAATACCTCGAAAACCAAAGGAAATCCACGACTACGTTGTACATGCACTAGTACAACAACACTACAAGCCATACATACTTACGCCATTCAACTTTAAGTATGCGTCTTGATGTCCTCACTAACATCTCGTTCTTACATTGCTTAAGGCACTGATGGCACACTATATATTGTTTAATTACATGTCATAATCTGTTGCAATATATAAATAGGTTCCATGGATCCTTATAATCATAAAGCTTGACCAAAGCATGATCATCGTCCAAGATTCACGGAGAAAACCGCAAAAGGAATACCAATGGATAATAAATCTCCTTAACAAAGCGTTCCTAAGCTTTCAAGATATTGAAAGGACGTTTTAAGAAGGAATTGATGTCAAGCTAAGCGATCGGGTGCGCTAAAGCACGTAATTGCCCTTTGTCAATTAATATTTCTTGTTATTCTCGATCCGTAATTGCCCGCATCGACCATAGGTAAAACAACAATCATGGAAACAACCTATGTGGCTACTATGTGTTCCACTATATCCAAATGATGTGCCACGGCGAGCTTGAGCCTCAAACTCCTGAAGAGGTTCGTATATATATGCACGCAACCATGCATCTAGCAACAACTTAATAACGTTCTTATGTGCTCCATTAATTTACATTATAGGTGCACGTATTTATTTATTTTTCACTTTAATTTAATTGCCCACCGACATGGATAAACACATCAAGTGTTACCACATCATCGGTGCTCGCATTACGAGAACAACTATTCGCTTCATTCTCGATGAGGTCATTAACCCCCAGGGCGAGTTCCATTATCGAGATCCATATTCCAACACGGACGAACTAGGGACAACTTCTACGTCGTCAAAGAGCGTCAAGAAGAGTACTACAAGAAAACATTGAACTGTTTTGTCCATTTTGCACAATGTATATTAATCATAAACTTTGTAAATTTGGTGATTGCATATAAAGTGTACATTATTACATGTATTATCTAATATATTTAAGCTTGTTTGATCGCTAATTATATGCTCATCCTATATGTATTTAAATTTAAACGACATATAAAAAACTTCATTGAAATATATATTTAAATATCTAATATATTTAAGCTTGTTTGATCGCTAATTATATGCTTATCCTATATGTATTTAAATTTAAACGACAAATAAAAAACTCCCGCTGAAATATATATTTAAATATCTATTTGCGGCATACCAGAAATGAACCAGCGGTAAACGTACTACTACGTCTGCATGCAAGCGTTTTTGAACCGCTTATGAGATCTCACTCAAGCGGTTCGTGCCTCCAACCGCTTGCACAGAGCTCCCACGTGGCATGCCCGCCATTGCCGCTATTCTCATCGCTGCTGAACGAGCTTGCAGGAGAGGGCATCACTAGCGGCTCGGGAGCCGCTTGTGATGCCCCGGGCATCGATCATGATTGTTCGCAAGCGGTTCTAAAACCGCTTGCACATGCCTTACGAACCGCTTGGGAAGTCCCGATCCGCAGTAGTGTATTATAATTGTTAGGTTGCAAACATATCATCTAGTCCAATGTATCCACATTTTCTGATATATACCAACCAGGCCTTCAAAGTGTATCCGCTCATCTTATTTTTTCTTCCCACTTAGCATGATTTTAGGATAAAATGGTGATGGTAGTTTTTCTTTTGTGTGAAATTTTTGTGGGAAAGGGTCCCCGACGACCCCGTTACCCAAATGGGGATGGGGACAGAAAAATTTTATCCCCGAGACGAGAAACGAGGATGGAGACGGAAAAAATTTTGGACCGTACAAAATGGGATGAGGAGGCACTCCCCGGGTGGTATGTCCCTGTTGCCACTCCTACGAGCGCAGTTCTAAATGCCTCGTGCGGTTAGACTAACAACAGCAGAGTATCCTGACTGTGTGTCAAGAGGTGCTTTAACAATCAGAGCGTGAGGCGCTTTAAAATCAGAGTGTAAAGTCATTTTTTTGGAGTTTCGTGTTTATGGAGATTATTAAGACATTTTGATGTGAACAGTTGAAATGATGTTGGTACTTCTGTCAAGAGGTGTTGGCTCAGTTTTGTCAAAAACTGAATGTTTTTTTAACCCTTTGTTATGTGTCTATTTGTTTATTTTCAGACAATTTTAGACAATGGCCTTGATATTACAACTTACAAATACAATCCCAGAAATTTTTTTAAAATTTGATCATGATGGAAACAAATGTAGCCTGGCAACAAATGTAAACAAAACCAACGGAATGCAGCATCATGACTGAAAAAAATATACGCAGTAACAATGAAACATCTCTACTATTATAAAGCACCTTGTGGTCGTGGTGGTCGTAGTTCGAACTTTCAATCTGGACTGTCCAACAAGGACCGGTCTCTGCGCACCATTGAATCTCCACCCGATTCCATTCTCACCCCGCCGCCGCTCCTGCCTCCCACGATCCGCCGCCGCTCCCGCCTCCCACGCTCTCACTCCTAACCCTAACGCTTCCTCCATCCCTCCCTCGGTCTCTCTCCCTCCCTCGGTCTCCCCGTCGCCGCGCTTCCTCCATCCCTCCCTCGGTCTCTCTCCATCCCTCGGTCTCCCCGTCGCCGCCGCCCCGGCCCGGCCCCGGTCTCCCAGCGCGACGCCTCGATGCGGCCACCACAGGCTGCCGTCCGCCCCGTCTGCAGCAGTCGCCGCCGCTATTTCCGAGCAGTTGCCACCGCCCTGGCCCAGGCCTCGGTCCGCCTCCTCACCGTCACCACCTCCGCTCCGACGCCCGGCGACCGTCGCGGTCTTCCACGAGTAAGCCTCTCTCTCTCTCTCTCTCTCTCTCTCTCTCTCGGTATCTCCGCTCCGGCCGCCGCCACCGCCTCACCTGCAGCGCCGCCGATCCAGCATCTCCGACGGCGGCGCAACAGCAAGTATTTCCGTCTGCGCACTGCCCCTATTTTTCCCAGCAGACTCGACGCGGCGCGCTCCAGCCATCTGCCGCGTCGATTTCTCGCCATCCTCGGAATCCCGAAATTGTTGCATCCACCGAAGGCCAAGCAGCTTCCATCTCCGGCGGCGCGGCACAACAACCTTCATCTCTGGATGCGCACCGCCCCCATTCTTCCCATTGCCAAGCCAACAAGGTATTCGCTTGTTATTCGTTTACCTTTTGTTCATTTGATTAAAGTCTTGTGATGTCCAAAATCTATTGATATTATCCGTAGTTAAATTTGTTCGCTCGCTTGCTAGGATTTTGAGATCCTGTACAGGCTAGAAAGCCATCTTATTTTCCTCATTTTCACCGTGAGATTGCTATCTCATTTATTTCGATTTTGGGAAAACTTCAGCGGAACTTTCTTATTGATTGGTGGATCAGATCTGCAGTGAATCATTCATACTGCTTGGTGAGATTAGTCCATATTTTGGTTAGCATTGACATTCTTTCTAGCCAACGTTAACCAAATTGGTTTGCATATAGACAAGGTAACTACAAATTCATTTATACAATGTCTTTCTCCTTGTAGTGATTGATGAAAGAAATAATTAGATCAGCATTTTATTTATTCATTAAGTTGCATGCAAGAACATATATATGAATATGATTGCTTAAACAGTAAGTAATAGATTACTTCCATTTCTATTCAGCATTGTTCAATTCGGCCTTTTGTTATTAACATTCGTGATGACTTAGCCTTCCCCCTTTGGCCATCTGTCGGTGTCTGGGAGTCACGCTCCTGAAGAGCAGTGGTCCACGGACCGGCAGACAGATTTGTAGTCGGAGTGAGGCCCAACGACGACCCTTCTCAGCAACTCAGACGGCGGCCGAGCCTGCGGGAGGCTAGGACCGCACTGCCTTCCCGAACAAGGGCCTGGTGCGACTTGATGACCTGGATACTGGTCTTTCGTACGGTGCGAGAAGGAAGGAAAGAAGACAGAGAGAAACAATGCAAACCGTGGAGACACAAGTGATTTACCCTGGTTCGAGCCCCCACTGCCGGGTAATAGCTCTACTCCAGTCTTATTGATTATATGGTGGAAGACAGTACAGAGGTGCCGAGGTCGGACCCGGAGGCGCCGATCCCGAGCTTACAGTGATGACGGCTAAAGGCTAAGGCTACTTGTGGAGGAAGCTTCAGAGGCTAATGTTGTTTGTGCTTGGACCAGGTGGAATCGGATCGGGGACTTCAGGTGTTGAGTTGTTCGCCCATGCGATGTCCAGGAATCCTCCTTTTATAGGCGCCGCGGACCGCCCGAGGCTGATACCGCGGGCCATGCGCTGGTCTTTGCTTTAAAGGCGAGGCTCTTGTCTCGTTATAGGGTCCTGTCGGGTATCGAGTCTGCAGGGAGAAACTGGTCGGGTTAGTACTGAACACGTGTTTGTCTTAACATGCCTGTTCAAGCGGGAGAACTTCTTTAGAGGGAAAGCACTTTTCCTTTATCCCCAATATGGCCTTTGATCGACCGAAGCGACTGCGCCACCCGTTTGGGGCGTCGCGTAGCGCAACAACCATCTGCCGCCGCTAAAGGGCAAACGACAAGACGGATCGTCTGCGCGTATTTTCATTTGGGGTCCTCAGGAGATCTGATCGCGTTCGGTCAAGTCCGGAGAAAGCATGGCGGGCTATGACAGCTTGTCGCCACTGCCCACGAAGCGAAGCGGATCACCGAGGACCTTCTCCTGCCACGGATAGCAGGGAGGACATGGTGCCGCACGGTTTGACTGGTCAAGCAGGGACGCCGCAAACGAAGTCGGCGGCTTCTTTAGTCTGGCCAGAACGGCTGCGCTGGTCCTCTGCTCGCACGTGGGCTAATATGGATCGACCCAAGGCTCGCTTCAAGATGGGCCGTTTATCAATCACCAACACCATCATTTTTCACAACGTATCTGACTGAATATGTCGGTACAATAAATACCGGGGTATGAAGAGTCCTAAGGAAGGCCAAGAGTGCATCAGCGGGCCCCACGCGTCAGCGGGCGATCAGCCCAGCCATGCGTGGCGAGCCCCCAAAGACGTCAGCGGGCGACGAGCCCAGCCGTGCGGCTCGAGCGCAGAGCCCTCTCGCCAGTGGGGCCCGCGTGGCAGGGAACGTCCCGAAAGGAGTCTTCTGAGTAAAGGCTCCCCCTGCTACGAAGGACGAGCGCATCCAATGTGACATTACGCGCGGATAGACAGATGAAGAGATGATTACCGCCACAGTGACCTCTACAGGTCTGATCAACTGTCACTGTGGCGCAGCGGAATTGACCGGCAGAGAGAGAGTTTGTCGTCTTCAAGCTAGCCGCCCGCGTCGGAAGAAGCCGTGGGCCCGCCATGGTCTCACCGGGCGTGTTCACACGGGTCGGGTTACTTGCAAAGCACGCGCTGGCGGCACCGCACTGCGCAAAGAGCGACGTTTTGCTCTCCTATCCCATCCCTTGTGTCTTATCGAGTATCTTGAAAATCAGATCGCTGCCCTCGGCTCTCTCCTTGATTCGAGGCTTGTATAAAAGGGGAGGAGAGAGAAGGGAGGGGGTTCGAAACATTCTGTAATCACATTGTAATCACATTCCACACAACCACAACACGAAAAAGAGCTAAGGCTCGGCAGGAGTAGGACTGTTACCCGCAGGGGGGTCCGAACCTGGGTAAACTCCGCGCGTCGCTTCTTGCCGCGTTCTACGCTCGAATCGAACTGAGCTCGAGCTGGTCGGCTAGCAAGATAGAAATCTGATAGGGGTGTGATCCGCAGTGGTTGAGCGGAGAGCACGCCGTCAGAATACTCTCAAGCACAGCCTGCCAGATCATTTCATTTTTCTTTTTTTAATGTTTACCTTACATCGCTCGCTTGCTTTGGAAACATTTCCTGACAACGCTTGGTTATTTGCATGTCTGTCATGGATAAACTGCAGTGTGCAGTACTGCGTGCTGTCATTAATCGATGAACAATTGGTTCCAATGTTATATTTATGTGTTGTTTTGCTTTATTGAACTATTGCAGATAAATTGATCATTCAGTTGTTGAAGCTGTTCAGGTACTCAAGTGAATGTAGATCGTTCTCTCCTCACAAGTGAGTCAATGAGAATTCCTTTTTTTAGTGTGAAATCAATAATTATTTTGGTGTATCCAAATATATTATTGTAATGGTACAAAAATATGCCAGGATAATTATTTGAACTCATCATTTTTATTTTCTTTCCAGACCTGCTTTTTATCATCCATTGATCTTCATAATCATTATTCATATCAGGTAATCACTCTTATAGTATCATCTTCGTGGTAGCAATTGTTTGTATTGTTATCATCACTCAGTAATCCCATTTGTTGCTTCATCTCTTTTTACCTTGGAATGAATATCTGGAGAACTGACATTTTGCTGCCTGTCGTGCAATTTGTCTTGTTTGTTGTGTACAGTCTAGAATTAAAATGTGTAGACAAAGACAATGATTTTTTAAAACAATTTTCAGTATCTTTTGTTACTAAATGTTGTGAAGATCGGATCATGCTCGTTGGATGTTAAGTCCAAATAATTGTTTGGCGTCGTAGCAAAGAGGATCCTCCGCCTGTTCTCTCTGGTTTGTGTTCTGTATATTTCCTCACATATGGATGTAATCTGATTTGTGTTAATTGCTTTTTTGCTTAGGTCTGATTGATCCCCGCCCATGTTGAATTTAATTCTTGTGCACTGAATTGTATCTTTTCCATTTTGCTGTTTTTTCTTTAGCTGCAGTCGGTTTGTTTTTCAGTTAGAGAGTTAGTTAGAGCTCGAGGTCTGCCCAGTCCAGTCTAGAGCGGGTTTGTAGCTGTAGTGGAGTGAGTGGCACACGAAGCCATGTTATGTGGGATGGGACATGACGTGAGTGGCTTAGTGGGTCGTTTTGAGTCTTTTATATACCAAGCAATAGAGTCCAGAAAAGCTGTAAGTTACAGCACCAAAATTGCCTCTGTTTTCTCTGTGTTTTCTGCTGTGTTCAAGTGCTTGATCTCAGCGGTTTGCTGATGATCAGCACACCACAGTGAGACGAGAGGAGGAAGATTGAGTGCGTACCTGAGGGATTTGAGAGCCTAAACCCAACAGCCCATTATGCCGTCGTCGCCCCCAAGCTTAGCTTCACCTGTTCTCTCTGGTTTGTGTTCTGTATATTTCCTCACATATGGATGTAATCCGATTTGTGTTAATTACTTTTTCTTAGGTCTGATTGATCCCCGCCCATTACACCGTCGTCGCCCCCAAGCTTAGCTTCCATCACTCAGGTGCAAGGAGGTCACCTGATCTGTGTGGAAGCTTCTCCCAGGTATTGCTTCTTTGATTCTCTCTTGCCAAGCTATCGGCTGCTCTCCCCGCCTCTCGGCTTTGTTGACCTAAATGATAGCACATAGTGAAGCAGATAACCGAGGAGCGCCTGGCCATTGTCCCCTGCTTTGATGTTCAGTTACTCATGAAAGAAATCTTAGGTTTTCTCTCACCCTGTGGTACTACTTTTGCCTTTTCAGATTATAAGATATGGACTGCTAATTGGCTGAACTTGGTTTACATGGGAAAAGCTAATTAAAAATAGAGTTTTCTTGAGTTCATTAATTTGTAAAATTCCAAATAACATATCAGGTGAGTTTGACCTTGTGAGTTATTTCATTAACAGTTAAAATATTCACTGCTGACATCATAACCTGCCATGCTAATAGCTTCTATTTTGAGTACATGTTATTAATCCATTTTGATTGCCACTCTAGCAGACTAGCAATCATACAAGTCAAGCATTTAACACTGTTAGGATTTGGGTTTAAGCTCATTTGTATACATTGCTATAATATAATTCTAAAACCTTTTGGATTGATAACACTAATCTTTCTGGTTGGACTTAAATGACCTAATGACCTGATATGATACTGATTTTATGCAAATTCTAATTAGGAGGAACACATCCACATGAATCCTTTGGAAGTGCTGACTGCAGCCATGAAGGTTCTGCGGTGTGTATTGGAAACCCACTGTGCCCTTGTGGTTAAGTGCATTTAGGACGTTCATCCTTCGGTGATCATCAACTTAATGTCACTAAGTTTCTAGGGATTTTTAATATGCAGATTGCATAACCTTCATGATAGAATGTGTGTATTTTGTATTCGTTAGAATCTGCCTGCATAAAAATATGTAACTTTAATGCTTTGTCTTTCTGAAACTCTTTTTGAAACACTGCTGCACTTCATGTTAGAATTGAGCAATTATGCTAGTGAATAATCAATAGGCTTTCTTTATCCAAATGTGATAGCTAATACTAATACAGTATGTGGCCTGACTCAAATTTTGAAGAAGCCACCATTCATATAAATGCCTCAATAAGGTCTATTGTTAATGGCCTTTATTAGCTGCACCATTATGACCTACGAGTTAGGAGGCTGAATTGCAGGTACTGACAGTTAGGCCTTGAAAGAATCACATACATATGCAGTAAGTGCATAGATCCTCAAACAATTGGCCATCTACCTTTGTCACTTGCTTCAGTAAGTGCATAGCTCCTCAAATAAATTGGGCATTAACTGAAAAAGAGGATTTGGAGCTGACAATGTGGCTATTGTGAATCACAAGTTTGCTTGTATCTCCAAAAAGAAAGGAAAAAAATAGACTTTACTTAAGATGATGGTTCTGAAACTTACTGCCCAGGGTACCATCCATTCTTTATAATATAGTGACCATGCCTTCATGCTTGTTGAATCTGCGGTACTGTGTTTAGTGAAGCATGGATTCTATTTATGTTGCGATTTACCACTTTATTTCTTCCGATGGTTCCTAAATTTGTTCGTAGTGTTAGGTGATTTTGTATTTTTATTTCTTTAGTTGGTTCCTAAATTTGGTTACTGTGGTGGTTGGTGACCAATAATTTTTATGTCATAATGTTTCAACTTAAATGATCCAAACTACAACATGTCACGTGCTACACTCTCGATCTTTTCTGTAAATCACTCTTCATGTTTATATTTTTGTCTACGAATTATGTTTTCCTTTCATTCCTTTGTGGTCCGTGGCAGAGAACGGACATTTTACTAGTGTCCATAACTGATCATGGAAATTCACATTTAATATCAATGCATGTCAGAACTGACCTAGTTACTTGCAATGATGTGTACTTAATGTTTCATTTCAGACATGTCTAGAACTGACTAGGAAGCAATGTTCAAGCATGAAATGGTAGAAAGCAGGCTTTTCAGCAGGTACATAAGTACATTGTTCATCAATTCTGAAAATTTAAAGTACGGGCTCGTGCAATTAAGGACTACATTTCTGAAATTAAAACTGCATCTCCATGCAATGGATCTGGGATGGGGGATGACGAGCAGCGCGGCTATACGTACAGCCTGTCGATCATGGTGATCATCTCCTGGCCATGCATGAAGCAAACTAGCAAAGCGTTGATTGCCTAAATCAGTATGTATGCAGCAATGAGATATTGAGATGAAGTTGCAACGCTGATCAGTGATGAACAAGTTGCGGCGGCGGTGGTGACGACGCTCGATGACTGATGAAGCTCCATCGGAGCGTGCATGGTGGTGATGGAGGGAGAAGTGCGTTAGTTTACATAAATAAAGGAATAAAAATCTCAATGTGCCATTGCACATGCGGACTCTCCTGATCCCTATCTTATGCCGCATCATCAGTCGTCACATTCGCAGCTTCATATCTTCTGTAGTGTCGCCGTTCATCGATCGACACGTTACGAAGTTGCATAGATAGCTATGCCCCTCCCTCTCCAGTACATTGGATAAAAATAAAATTATAGGAAAACTTGGTGTGGGTTCAGCAAATTATGTGCATCAAAGATTCAAATACACAGATCATTAAATTTCCAGGGATCTGAAATTTATATTAAAATATATCGGTAATGCTTAAAAACAGGCGTCCGACTTCAGCAAACTATGTGCATCAAAGATTCAAATATACAGATCATTAAATTTCCCGGGATCTGAAATTTATATTAAAATATATCGGTAATGCTTAAATATGGGCGTCCGACTTCAGCAAATTATGTGCATCAAAGATTCAAATATACAGATCATTAAATTTCCCGGATCAGAAATTTATATTAAAATATATCAGTAATGCTTAAATACGGACGTCCGACCTGTTGACGCCAAGGCTGCCTAGCAAAGACGCGAGGACACGATGCATCAGGTCGCTAGAAAAAAAAAACAGTGTTTCATTTTTTCTTATTTAAATTTATCATTTTTTGTCTCTATTTCATATGGAGTCCAAAATGAATAGAACAAATTTCATAATTCATCTAACATCCTAATAAATTAATTTTAAATACTTTTAAATTTTTAATTATTTTCATAGCCAAATTGTTTGAACAGTCCATACAGATTGTTTCCAATAGGCTAAACTAATTGTTTCAAGAGGCTGCACATATTGTTCCAATAGAAAAAACTAATTGTTGCAGTTGTCTGGACATATCGTTCCAGTAGGCTAAACTAATTATTTCAACAGTTCAAAAAAATTTGTTCCAATAGGCTAAACTAATTGTTTCAACAGACTAGATAGATTGTTCCAATATGCTAAACTAATTGTTTCAACATGCTAAACATATTTGTCAGAATAGACAAATTGTTTCAATAGGCTAAACTAGTTGTTTTAGTAGGCTATATATATTGTTCCAATAGGCTAAACCAATCGTTTTAGCATGCTATATATATTGTTCCAATAGGCTAAACCAACTGTTTCACTTGGTTATACGTCCACTAGGCAAAAGTAATTATTTCAGCAGGCTAGTCATATTGTTTTAACAAGCTAAACTAATTGTTCCATTAGGATAATAAATTATTTTAGTAAATTTTTAGATGGTCTTGTTTTGTTCGTAAAAATACGAGAAACGCAGTGATGCAAACGGTTCGTGCATTGGAATAACCAATCAAAATATATGGCCATTGAAAGAGAAAACTAAAAGGAATCTTTTTGCTTACGTCATCGCTGACGTCATTGCATGCAAACAGGGAGCGTTGCATCAAACTTCGAAACAATGACGGCAGAAGTTTGTTCCGGTGTGAGACGCAGAGTTGTTTCAGCTGAAAATGCGCTGTTGTTGCGTTGGACTGGGTTGGCGCAGCGTCCGACGCGCGTGTGTGTCGGACGTTCGTCCTCAAGTCCATGCCTAAAACTAATGATACCTAGTGTCACAAATTTACTTTTTACATTATAATTTTGTATTATATCAGTTAAGACATGATTTACATAAATTTAGACAGTAATTACTTAATTTTGAGTTAAAATGCGCGAGGATACAATTTTTCAAAGATTTTGAATGCAAGAGTACTTTGGGTATTAGGGTAAGATTTCTAATGTTCTACCCTAATATAGCAAATGATGATGGTATATAAAGTATTAATCCGCAAATGAGATAAAAAAAAATTTGTATTTCTTCACTGAGGCGAAGACACCTGGTTGGGGCCGGCTGCGACTAAATTTAACAAAGTTTAATTTAGGACCTTTCACCCCAAAAGAATCGAAGATGACTAAAATTAGCATCATGTATAGCGCACGTGCTCTTTTTGACTTGTTTGCTTCTTTGTTTATCTATGTTTTCGGAAGACAAACATTTTGTTTTTTTAGTAAATGACCAACCTAATTAAACTTGTCTGTCGAGTATTTACATGTATTTTTCAGATTAAAATACAGCTCAAGAAACTAAAATGATTGCCTTTTTCGAAACAAATAAGTTGGGTAGTAAATTCAGGGATGGCTTTATTCGTGCCAACGTGGACGCAGCGCCTTGGAAGGCGGGTCAAAAGGGCCATCGTGTGGTGCTTCTCACTGGGCCTAACAGGCCGCAAGGCCTATTTTTATAAGGCCGAGCGGCCTGGCCCAAGGGAAGACGACGCTATGCGCCCATTGGATTCGCATGGAAGAAAGCGAGGGAGAAAGGATAGGGATTTTGTCTCGCCTACTCTTCTTTTCTTCTCGGGTCCAACTCCAATCCGAGTGCCGGCGGCGGCGGCGGCGGCGACTCCGAGGTAGAAGAGAACACTCCCCCCTCCCGCCTGCCTTGCCTAGCTTCCTCGTGCGCCATGAAGGCCACCGTCAAGGGCCGCTACGAGGGCGACAAGGCCACCGCCGCCACCACGCTCGCCGCCTCCGCCGCCGGCGACCTCCGCGTCAAGGCCTCCGCCACGGAAGCCACCTTCGCCTCCGGCCCCTCCCTCGAGGGCCTCACGCTCACGCTCGAGAAGCCCGGCGCGTTCATCGTCGACCTCAAGCCGCACAACCAGGTGGGAAGCCGAAGCCGAAGCCTCGCTCGATCCCGCCTGCTCGCCGCCCGGAACTGCTCACCGATCGATCCCCCCTCCCCTTCCATGTGCAGGATGTGCGCTTCCAGTTCATGAACTCGGCGCTCGTCCTCGACAAGCGCGTCAGCCTCACCTACACCCACTCCACAAGCCTCGCCCCGGCCGCGCCGCCCAGCCGCACCGGCCTCGACTGCACCCTCACCTTCGATCCGGCCAACAAGCTCAACCTCAGCCACACGCTCGGCTCCGCCGGCTGCCGCCTCAAGTACACCTACGCGCACGGCGCCGACCGCCTCACCACCATGGAGCCCTGCTTTGACACAGCCAAGAACGCCTGGGACTTCGCCGTCACCAGAAAGTTCGAGGGAGGGGATGCCCTCAAGGCCACCTACCACGCCTCCACCAAACTCATGGGGCTCGAGTGGAACAGGGATTCCAAGTCTGGTGCGGCCTTCAAGGTGCGCCTCTGCTCCTCCTCCCCTCCACGTAATTGTAATGCAAAATTCAAAACAATGGAAGCTTTAAATGGAGTGGAATTGATCTTCCTCTCTTGGACTAGACCCAAACTGAAGCAATATAAATGGCATACAACTGGTCTTAAAAAAACTAGGTTTTTAGTTGCCTATTACATGTGTATTCCCATTCCTCTTTAGTCATCTGTAATTGCTGTTGCTTTCCACTCGGGGCATGCGACTGTGAAGGCCGAACCACAGCCAGCAGGGCAGTTGTGAAGTTGGGGGACGAACAGCGTATTTGCACATGTGCCCACATTTAATTGTGAGCAATTGGGTGGACGCAGGATGCAATTGGAGCGGTACCTATTTTTCATTGCTAAACATGAACATCTGTTCCATTCCTTGCTAGCATGCTAGCTGCCCAAAGCATTTATATCATAATAAGAACTAGAAAAGGAAGTGCCAATTTCTTGTGTTAGAATTGAAATGCTCATTTCTCACACCCCCACATCCAGTGCTGACCCTAAGGCATTGCTTTTAAATTGGACATCTTCTGAAGATGCTAGTTCAAATTTTGTGCTTCTTCAGTGTTGGAAAATGTTCCGTTCTTGGGTGCTTGGAACAATATGAGGTTGTGTGTGGGCTGTCCTTTCCCATGTTTCAATGTTTTACATTTCTCTACCTGGTACAGAGATACTTTTTAATGTTTTTTAATGGATGTATGCCAAAAGTGCTGTGATCTGATTAGTTATTATTAGTGTGTTAAGGCCATTGTATGAAAGTCTTGTTTTTAGTTTCCATGTAACTGTTGCTTCTATGTTTCTTATGATGTCCTTGCCAACAATTAATTTTATGGATTTTGTATGGCTCACTTTAGCGTTCATGAATCCAATTGGAAGCTAAGGGTTATGGGTGGGAAAGAGGAAGACATGAAATGGGTGGATGCAGAATGCGTAGGTTGAGAGGAGAGGGAGTATGTCCCCACAAGGATGTTTATAGAAAGCTCATGCTGCCCAAGCATTTTCTAAATTTAATGTGAAGAATCTGTTGTATGAGAAAAGTGAGTCGTTTAGTTAAAACCTAATAGGAGGGTCGAGGCAGTCTTCTTAATTTATTTTGATTTGCCTAGTCATCAAGGTAGCCCATCCCATAGTGTCACACTTACCATGTTAGATGACATAGCCAGAAAATTACATGTGACTGAACACAGACCCTGAGCAAAGCCATCAAAGTTTTCAAGTTTGCACATCATAATATAGAGATAGCAAAGTTGTGCAAAAACTCTGTAAACATATGATTTTGAAGTTTATTTTTGCCTGAGTAAATAAGGAAGCATGGAGGGTATAGTTTATGGTGAAATAGGAGAGGATGCAGAATATTGCATTGCATATGTGTAACTTGAATCTGTGTATATAGGAGTTGGCTACTTTGCATGTTATTATGTGTGATTATAACTGACTGAAAGGTTTTTTTGGTGGTATTTCTAAAGGTTTCTTGCTTTGCAGGTCTAGATCAATAGTCTTTTGTAGGGTAGGTATTAGCTTTCCCCTTTATTATGGTGGTGGGGGTGGGTGGGTGCCTAGGCTCTCTACTCGCTTCTCTCTTTTCCTGTTAGTTAGGAAAGAAAGCCGATATAAACCGCTCCATATTACCAATTTGCCTCTGACTACTCTTCCTAGGCTGGTCAAACTATAGGATTCCCATTCACTTAGTCAACTTATTGGACATATGGGTCAACCACCTGACCGAGGAGATAAGGTTCGTCACCACAGTCCCGATATAAGGTTGAGTTTAAAAGCAAACCGAAGACAAAGCAACGAATGAAAGGAAGGACGGCTTGCTTTACAACCAGGGAACTTTTACAGTGATCCAGTTTACATTGTAATATGAAGATGGTTTTTGAGTTCTTTTGTATACAGTTATGCACACAGATAACTACAAAATGATTAGGTTGGTGGTCTTAACAGGAAAGAGGCAAAGAGCTAGATCAGATCGACTCTTTTAACTAAACTTGAACAATGCTGACTTTGTTAGAGTCTCACTCTAGCACACATTATGATATGTGATATAGGTGTTGCATTTATTGCAATTTTTTTATATTGATGCCAAAGAATATTGATATTACCTATGTTAGGTTGTTGTTTCGCTTGTCTTGAAGCTTTTAATAATAAATTTGACAATATTTTCTGTGTCCTTTAATAACGGATCTTCACTTCTTCATATTGGGTGTTTGTATGGCCTGCTCTCTGTTTTTATTTCATCACGTTTACAGTCCTGATGTATTATGCTTCCTTTGTGCAGATTGCAACAACCTTTGACTTGTCTGATCAAAGCAAAGTTCCAAAGCTAATAGCGGAGAGTACATGGAACTACGAAATCTGATTTGCCCGCCCGAGGAGGCAGCTCCTTAAGAAGCACCCTTGTCCTTGACATACTGCTTGCTGTGTCGCACTGTGCAACTATATTTTTTGGGGTGCATCCTTATTTCTGTTCATTTTTGCGGTCGTCGATGTAGTTTTCATCGGTGATGCATTTACATTGGAAACAAACACCAAATTACCTTATATGCATATGATATGATTGAACGAAATCGCTCTGTGACAAGTATCCAGGAATGTTGCTTGCTTATTATCAGCTCACATAGTCACATGTACTTTACATGGTTATAAGTGTGTGCAGCTTGGCAGTAATTCTTAGCAACATTTTACTATTAGCAGGCCCGTACATTTTAAAGTTTGGAGTATGTTGTGGGACTACCTCAGCCAAAATACATGATCTGAAATTCTGAATTGAACTAGCCGCGTGTTCACCCCCTGCTCGGCATGGGGGAAAGCATGGGACCGCATGCAGGATTTAGGCCCTTTTTGATGCCTTGTTTAGTTTTAATTCGAAAAGTTTGACCATCTTTAAAAGTGGTATGAAAAGGCTAAATAAATTATTAAAAAATATTTTTAAGATCATTGAGAAAAACCCTACAAAGTTCACGAAAATTTATTTTCAAAAATTAAAGCGAATGGTCTATACGAAAATAATAAAAATTGTAAACCCAATAAAAATTAAAACTAAACAAAACATTAAAGAGGGCTTTAATGTTGAAACAGTGGAAGGACATCCAAGAATACAACAACATCGCTTCACCGTTTCCAGGGGGTTATTGGTGGCCAAGATTAGATTTATATAACAGTTTTTGTACCCAAACATTTCGTCCAAGTAGGAGCGACCAATTACTCTCGATATATGTAACATTCTAAATTTTTTATTTAGGATGAAAGTCAAAAAAATTTAGAAAAATAAAATTTCAGAAATTTCAAACTTTATTTGAAGCACTATTTTCTAAAAACAAGATAGTCTGAGTATTTTAAATAATTTATATTGGATTTCAAAATCCATATATGGATAAAATAAATAAAATAAAATCTATTGAGTTTTTTTACTGTTTCCATCTCCAAAGTATTCACCTAATTTCGTTTATGCAAAATAGTTAATTTATGTGTGATTTAAAATATTTGAATTTTCAATGTATAAAAGCTAGGGAAAGGGTCCTTATTTTGCAAATTCTCAAATCTTTTCCAAATCTAAGATAAATTTATTTTTGAAAATAAAATAAAACTAGGGAACTTCTTTTTAATACTTTCATTTTGAAATTATAAACCTAATTTGATTTTCACAAATACTTGTATTAATAAAAATAATTTTTAAGATTGAAACTATTTGAATATTCGAAGATCCTATATTTTTTAATTCGTATAATCTCACCCAAATTCAAAGATCACCTATTTTTGAATTTGTAAAATCCTTAACGTTTAAACTTCCTCCCTCTCCTCTGCTTAGTATCTTTCCTCTTTAAACCTAATCTATCTTCCATGCGGGTCCCACCCATCACTATCTTCTTTCCTTTCTTCCTCTCCATCCTCCTTCCTTTCTTTGTTGGCACCAATTTCGCATCGCTGCGATTCAATGGTGTGTCCAGATAAGGACGCCGCGTCATCACTAGCTCGCCACCATGTGCGGGCTGCCTAATCCACAATGAAGAACCTACGAAGACGGCAAGGCAATGCTAGGGGAGGAGACCAGAATTGTGAATGACTACCGCGACACGCAGGATGCAATCTTCCGGTCTCTGCCATTGGATTTTCACTTGGAATTCATGCATTTTTTTTGTTATTTCCACCGTTGTAATAAGGTTTAGTTGCGCACTCTGTAATTTAGTCTTTTGGCCATTGATTCATCGCGTAAACTGTGAGTACCAACATATTGATCTAGGAACCGGTACGGATAATACAGGATGCCTGGTTGAGCTAGGTCAGGGCGTCATAATACATTCTTTAGTTTCTTTATTGCAGATCCGCCCGAAGTACTGCTTCCAAAATACCCAAGGCCTCACCTTTAAGAAATAAAAAAGGAGATGATACTGATCGAGGTAAACTACCATGCACATAGGCATTCTGGCTGCGTTCAGATTCATGAAGTAGCAGCAGTTTTCAGATGTTGTGAAACAATTCCCAAATGACTGGCAGGACGGGCATATACAGCATGCAGGTCATATACAAATTAAGATATCAAAGAATCATTCATGTGACATTGTTACCCAACATCATTAGTTCACAAACATACACAATAGTCTGTAAACTAGCCGAGCGAGAGGTTCAAGCCATGTTCGGATCAACACTCGAGCTTAGGGACAGGCTCGAGCTCGGTTTGAACAAAGTTTGAATAGGTTTGAGCTCGGCTTGTCCAAGCTTGATAAGTTATAAATTCAACAAAAAAAAAGCTTGTGCAGGCTTAAACAAAGCCCGAGTTCGGTTTCAACTTTCAAATATACATAGTAAAATATTAATTGATGAAGAAAAATATGAAACTTGAATAGATTTAATGAAGCTCAAGCACGTTCAGAGGAAGATCGAGCTCGAGTAGTAAAATATGATTTTATCCAGAATGTTGAGGTCCAACAAACTCGAGCAAGCTCTTGTCAAGCTTGAGCTTAGCTCGCTCAGGATTGTGAGCTTAAGATCAAGCTCAAGCTCTCGTCGTTTGAAGCTTGAGCCAAGCTTGAGTTGAGTCGAATTTGAACAGCCTGTGAGCTTCGAGGTTTTTTGACAACCCTAATATACAATTCCTTAGATTCACAAGTCACAACTATTATCAGTTGTCCTGAAACTGAAACTCTGCCTGTAGTTCACAGCTAATTCAAATAACCGAATGACATCCCTTGACGGAAATGCAGAAGTGTTATTGGCAGTCAAACAAACAGAAAACACACAGGATGGCAGGCAGTCATACAAAAGTTGTTCAATTTCACTTCATACAAAATTGCGTCATTTCATACACAATTCATAAAGAAATTACTTCACTTCATACTTGCGCTTGAATCCCCATTTATTCACAAAATTCAAACCTTAATAACTTTGATTCAGAGGTACTATTTTACTACTTCAGAGAACTCTAAAAACATCAAAATTGGATAAGGGAGAAAGTCCTTGGCAGCTCCGAACATGTCCTGACTCCCGGTGATGTGGCTATGAAGGATGTCCTGACTCCCGGTGATGAACCTGGGGAGAGGGGAACTACAGCTCAGGCTAGCAGGAATTGCCAGGTGGAGCAGGGTCAGCCAGAGGGGCTCAAGGGATATGTGCCTGCAAGCTTAGGGATGGAACTGGACCAACTGGGGGCTATGTGGGGAGGGACAGACGGCTGATGCTCGTCGGATGCCCATCAGACCTCCCTTGACCCCAACATGAGGATGCAGCATGGGAGAGGCAAAAAATGGGAAATGGAAAAAAAAGGAAAAGGGGCAGAATAAATCAAGATCTGCACCTCCCTTGATCCCAACATGAAGACTCAACATGAAAGAGGCAAAAATAGGAAATGCAAAAAAAAGAAAAGGAAAAGGTGCAGAATGAAATCAAGATCTGCACCTCCCTTGATCCCAACATGAAGATGCAACATGGGATAGGCACAAATAGGAAATGCAAAAAAAAAAAAAGGGAAAAGGTGCAGAATGAAATCAAGATCTGCATCCAGTTCAGCACCAAAGAGATAAAACCTAACACACTTAATGTAACAACTGTGATGCGTAAGTATGACAGTGAACTTGGATATCACTTGTGTGTTCAATGGTTAGCCAACCTTTATTTGATTTCTTCAATTTAGAAATATTACTATCAAAACTTAAACAGAAGGCCTAGATCCATAGCACCTTAAACAGATGTATACCACTCCAACTAGAATGCACCAGCAGCAAAATATTCAATCCAATGCCCACAGATTGCAGAGGTAAAATAATTAATCAGATTCAAAATAACTTTAAAGAATCTAAGAATTACTAACCACAAAATATCAGGAATTCCTAGGAACGGTATCCCGTCGGCGACGGGATACCTCCCCCATGCGACACGTGTCCTCACAAGATCCTTCCTCAGCAAGACGCTCACCACCCCTTGGCAGGCTACCGCCCAGCATCATGCTGCGCCAGCCACCTGCAGCAGAGGAGGAGGAGGAGGAGGAGGAGGAGGAAGGAGAGCCTACCTCGACGCCGTCGACCTCGCCGTCGCCGCCGTCGACCTCGCCGCCGCCTGGTTAGGGTTCGGGTTAGGGAACATTTGGGTTCCTCCGGTCTAGAGGAGGTCGGAGGCGGCGGTTCGGTTGTGGGTGGGGTTCGTCATGGGCGGCGGCGGAGGCGGCGGCGCGGGGTCACGAGCAGGAGAAAGCGGCGGGTGGGCGGGCGTCGGTGGGGGACCACGCCGTCCCGTCCGTTAGCGTGGCGATGGCGGCATGGCGGAGGAAAGGGGCGTGTGCGGCGGCGGCAGGGCGTGGCGCGGCCGAAGC
This sequence comes from Raddia guianensis, assembly GCA_036346415.1. Classification (NCBI taxonomy): domain Eukaryota; kingdom Viridiplantae; phylum Streptophyta; class Magnoliopsida; order Poales; family Poaceae; genus Raddia; species Raddia guianensis. The sequence goes on from CM070536.1 coordinate 59,751,463, forward strand.
GAAGCATGAGGAAGAAGGCAAGGCGGCAAAGGTGAGTAAGAAGCGAGGCGCTACTGGGCGGAGGAAGGAGGCGGCAATGGGGGGCGGCGGTGGCTGCAGCCAGTGGCGCCCGGTCGGGCCGGAGGAAGAAGGCGGGGTATGGGAGGTCGCGAGTGAGAAGGAGGCGGGCGGCGGGAGCGAGCGTGGAGAGCGAGCGAGCGGGTTGGGAGTGGGCAAGCGGGTTGGAGGCGCGGGGGACACGTGGCGGCTGGGGGCGGGATCCCGTCGGGACGGGATCCCGTCCCCTAGTCGCCCCCCAAAATATTTATGGTTCATCTTTTGTAAGGTATCACAGAAATTGATGTTCATGCAGATCACATAGCTCAAACATAGAAACATTGCTGATGAACCACCACAAACGATATTAAATTACCAACATAGTCACTGATACAAAAGTGGCAGTCATCATTGACCAAAAGAAGACTAATGTATCGATACCAAACAGTTCAACTCATTAAGTAAACCATGAAAGAAGATAATTAACAAAAAGCTTATCTTCCAAAGGGAAGAGAACCCTTTATGCCCTTCAAGCAACAGTAGCTTCCTCAGTCTTCTCACCCTCACCACCAGCAACATCTGCATTATTATTGGCCTCTGCCTCTGCCTCTGCAGCTGCATCCATCTCCTCTGCAGTAGCATCAACATTGTCCACAGGTGGACGGACCTGCTCCTCCTCTGGAAGTGGCTCTTCAACATAATCATTCTCAAACGCATCCGAAGGCACCTCATAGATCCTCACCTGTGGCTTCGCTGGATCTTTCACAAGCACATACTTGCCCTCTTCAAACTTCATGCAGATATCCACAATTGACTTGACAATTCCCCACATGTTTGCAGTGTTGAGGTTGATCTGTGTAGCAAATTCCCTTGGTTTGTACCCCATCACAGTCAGTATGGAATGGTTGTAGTGGTCACGGGGATGCACGCGTGACACATAACCCAACTTCATCATGTCGGCACCAGCAAGCAAAGCCTGAGCAGTCCAGCGAGCAAGTTTGTTGGCATTGTTCTTGAGCTCTGTAGCAAGGACAGCCCCACGCTGTGTCTCAAGCTTCTGCCGCCAGTCCACACTAGTAATTTTAGGATCAAACTCATTAAGCGCATTGAGGGTAAGGAACTGGCGACCACCGCCCAGATCAGCATTGACGGCATGCACTTCACAGCGAGCAACGAGGCTGATCTCGTCATCCAGCTTCCAGCGGCGGTAGCGATAGCCAACAGATGCTGCCTCCTCACCCTCAGACGCAAATGGGTTAGGCTCATCAAAGGTGACCTTCTCGCCATCACGGAGAAGCACCTGCTGCGAGAAGTTCTGGTTGATGTAGGTGGCCTCAACAGCGAGCGAGTGAGCTGAGTTGATGTCCTCCTTGTTCTCAGGAAGCTGCTCCTGGGCAGTCTCATTGACAGAGAGCAGATCGAGCTGAGAGCCATCACGCTTGTCAAAGAAGAGCTTGTTGCCCACGCGTTGCACAACAATATCCCAGGAGTGGATGCTGCGTGGCGTGCACATAAGTGCAGCGAGGATGGCATCAGTGGCGAACACTGTGGCCTTGTCTTCCTCCGCGAGGCGCCGGATAACAGGGTCGTCGGTGGTGGTGACCTTGAAGAAATTGCGGGACTTGAAACGCTCGAGACGGCGCGCAGCCTTGGGATTGACACGGTCATATGCACGGTCGTAGAACTCGACGGCGCCGCAGACGAGGAGGTCCTCGGGCTGGTCGGTGACGGAGAAGGAGAGCTTAGTAAAGTTGGCGAAGGGGATCTGCTCACGCATGGTCCAGTCCGGCTGGATGTCGACCGAGGGCTTGGACGAGGAGGATTGGTTGCCGCGGAAGCCGGCGTGGTGGTGGGAGCGGTGGTTCTGGTAGTGGCGCTCGCGACGGGCACGCTCCTTCTCGGCCTCGCGGCGGCGAGCCTCGACCTCCTCGTCGCGGCGCTGCGGGAGCTGCGGGCGCTGGTTGAAGCGCCACTTGGGGCCGAAGCGGGGATGGCGCGGCGGCGGCTTGGCGTCGACGAGGCGGAACGAGGAGTCCTCGGCCCCGGCGGCGAGGGAGTCGTCGACGGAGGTGAAGTCGAAGACGGAGTCCCGTGAGGCGGCGGCGAGGGCCGCGGGGCCAGCCGGGTTGCGCGTCCAGTCGGCGATGCGGCCCAGCTTGTCGGAGCGGGAGAAGGGCGCGAAGGGGATGGAGGCTGTCGCGGCGGAGCCGCCAAGCGACGGCGGCGCAGCAGGGGTGTCAGGAGGGCCCCAGCCGTCGGGGTTGAAGGGGACGACGCCGACGTCGAAGCCCATGGTTGAAGAGGACGATGCCCACGTTGACGGACGCAGCCGTCGGGGAGGGGGAAGGACGGGAGTTCGCCGGAGGGCGGCCGGAGGATGGCGCCGCCACTCGGGAGAAGAGGAGAGGAGGTGCTAGGGTTGGGGAATGGGGAGGAAGAAGCGAAGTACCAAGTAGTTTCACCCGGTGGGCTGGTGTGTTGACTGGTGTGTGCTCTGAGCTCTTTGTTGGGCCGTAGTGGAGGAAGGAATTAAGCTTTGGGCCGGACGGGAATCGAGATTACGGAGGTTAGGATTCCGGCGAATTTTTTCTTTCACATTTTTAAAAAAGGTATAGGGCAGTGCTACAGATCGGACGTCCAATCTGGAGCCAAAAAAAATCGGACGCTTTCCGACATGCGAGTTTTGGAAAAAAAAAAAACACGACACTGACGTTGGTAGCATTGAACCAAGGAGGATATGATCGGTGAAACACGATGAAACATTGATAAATATGACGAAACATGGCCCCAAAAAACAACAAAACATGGCATATTCTAGCATGTTTCAACATGTTTCTATCTATTTTTCGAATAACAAATGCTGCCTAGATCTAGATCTATGGGATTATTGGAGATAGAGAGGAAGAGGAGGAGGAAGAAGGAGACAGAGCGAAGTAGGGAACCACACCTCGCCGCCGGGGGCTCCTCCGTGCGACTTCCCGACGGCGGCAGCCGCGACCCACGGCGATGATGAAGGTGGCGGCCGCCGCAGCCCACGGCAGGGGAGTCCGCGGCGGCGGTGCCTTGAATCGACGAGCAAGGTTGCCCCACCACGCGGAGCGCGACGGTGGCAAGCCCACGCAGCTGCGGCGGCGCCGCAAAGACGCAATCGCGTGTGCGAGGCGGAGCGTACGATCTGCCCGGACGCCCGACAGGAAGTAATTCTTGTAAAAAAAAGAAGGCGTACGGGCGTTTTCGCCTAGAATACACATCTAAAAATACATACGGGTCCCATGCACCAAACATATACGCGCGGAACAGACAATAAGTTGTCATGCAAAGCAGCAGCCGATTTTTGCTAATGACGCGACCATGCAAAGCACAACCGTTTGCGTGCTAATCCGTCGGCTATGCAAAGCGCTAGGCGCGGTAGCCGTTGAGCTCTAATCATGCAGCAGCAACGTGTTGTGGGACAGGAGGGACGCGCATGTGCGCTGGGCGCGGGGGACGCGGACGCGTCCGATCGCGTCGGGCGGCCGATCACCAGCAATTCCGAAACTTATAGGACAAATGAATGCCATGCGATGTGTCGTCAACCAAATAAATCATCCTTGCATAGGACGATTGACGCAGTGTAGACCTTAACGTCATATGGATAGATACCAATCACCCATTAGTGAGAAGATCGCCCTGCATTAGGGCCACAAGCGTCCAAAATTGTTAAATATGCGCATCGAAATTCATAGATTGCAAAATATATATATATAAAAAAAAAGTTGGATTCATGCATCATGGATTTGGCCCATTGTATTGAACCGGTTAACATGGGTCCAACCCAAAGATCTAGATGTTGACCCAACCAATTGGGTCAAGGTCGAGCCGGATCCCTATTTCGAAGCAGGTTTAAGTCGACCCCTGCCTCAACACGGCCCATGGCTCAGCCTAAAACCACCTAGCCTCTCTCGACCGGAATACAACCTACTCAGACCTCCTTCATGGACTCAAGGCCCACCCCCACAATCCACCAACAGCCTTCTCTTTACCTCCGTGACTTCGCTTGGCTTCCTAGGAACACGTCGCATGAACCCTACCTGTCGGTCGCCCCCTTCCTTCTGCTGAACCATGCGAAGGTTGTCCCTTTTGTTGATGAGTATATTGACAAGATTTGGTGCTTAATGAATGTTTTGAATATTCTTGATTAGAGTTTGAGTTGGTTATATGTGCTGTGCTACATGATGATTTGTTTGTCTATGTTGTTGCAGGACTTCGAGGTTAGGCTGTGGTGAGGCATGCCGAAGTCGAGTGAGGCTGAGGAGGTTAGATACTGTGGCGAGGCTGTGCTGAAGATGGGTGAGGCCACGACTGCCTAGATATCGTTGTGTGGTGATGCTGAAGATGGTTAAGGCCGAGTAGTAAATGTGATGGTATAGACAATGCACTGGAATGGAGCTTTTGCACAGGTTTGATTGTGATGGATTTCTGAATTTTGTTCACGTGGATTTGAGTGCTTGGTTTGGACTGATCCCTGATCAAGTAGGTGAGACTTGGGTTTGGTTCACGGGTTTGCCTTAGTTTGTTGGTTCGCAGGTAGACAGGTAGCGTTAATGGTCAGGACCAGTTGCCAGGTTGGTCTAGGAGGTGCTCAAATGCGCAAGGGGCAAGGTGGGTCCCTCTTGAGGACCTATAGTATTTGGCGGATGCTTCAAGACGAAGGAAGCTTGTGGTTGGTGATAAATGATGGGATGGCAATCAAAGCCTTCACCAGGTGTCGAGGTGGTTCAGCAGGGTGATCCGGACGCACTAGACAAGGTGGGAAGGTTCAAGGCCATGGACGCATGGCAATGGATACGCAGATACTTCAAGGCTAAGGGATCATAGAGACAGGCTTCGCTTCAAGATCTGTGCATGAGAGAAACCCAGGGTTAGTAGGCTTTTCGGTTTGGCTCAGGGCACAACCCATGTGAGGCGAAGTGATATATAAGGTAAGATGGTGGAGGCTTATGGGCTAAGCCTTCCACCATCATGTGAACCATGGAGAGGGATGTGAGGGGGGAGGAGGAGAGCCCCCTCCCTGTGTGTGCCTCATGTGAGGCTTTGTCCTCAAGAAGAGTGGCTGTAAAAATCCTCCAAAATTTAGAAAAAATATTATAGAAATATTTCCTACAATACTTGTGTTTTCTTTCTTTATCCTCTAATTGTGTGAGAGTGTGAATAGATTATAGTGCAAATAAACTTGAAAAATTAAAAAGAAAAAGGAAGAGAGAGAGAGAGAGAGAGAGAGAGAGAGAGAGAGAAGTATGAGGGGCAGCTAGGGTTTTCCCATAGTCGTCGCCCCTATCTCTTGCTTAGCCACCAGCGCTAGGGCACGGCACTCACTACAGGAAAATGTAATGTTTTCGTCGACCGATAGTAATTTCGTCGGCCCAGTAAATCGATGAAATTAAGACAACAATTTTGTCGGTTTCCTAAAAGCGATGAAAATACATCAATAATTCCGTCAGTTGGAAAAAGCCAACGAAATTAAGGTGACGCCACATCGCACAACAGTGGGTAATGACATGGCAGTATTTTCGTCGGTCATCATGCCAGTAACACCATCTGTTGTACCTCATAAAGGAATTTGTTGCTAGATGTTGCCTGTTTTGTTCAATTGAATCAAATCTGCAACATCTGCTCTCTGAACCGTCACTTTATTTTATTGTATCGAGGGTTTTTTTGTGTTGATATTTTCCACAAGAGCAAGTGATAGGTCTTCCTCTGTCAACAGTTCTTTATTGTTAGTCTGGTGTAGCAAGTGATGTCCCATTGTTTATTGATTAGGTTCAAGCTGAATGTATCTTTAACATAGGTTTTATGCCAAGCAGTTGTTTTGTGTACACAGATTCACCGGTGAGAAATAACAGTTGAATCTTTTATGTCCACTTACAGGAACTCTGATATTGCTACTAGGCAAAAGTATGTGAATTTAGTTAAATCGGTCAAGAACTTTGGTGTCACGGCACACATATTTTCTTCGATGCACGTCTCTGATGATCGTGAGTATACCACCAGTATTTCATAATACACTCATAACTTCTCATTTACACTGCAATCAACACAAATATTGAATTGCAGTAAACCATAATACTATTGGAAATTAATGTTACATTTCATCTCACCATTCTTGAATCAAGAAGAAAAATATAACATTAATTTTATTGTTTTCTGCTCTATTCCTTGTTTAGAATTGCATTTCACCCAATATCTGAACTTTTTACAGAGTTAGCATGGTTGACAGGAGTAGCAGCTATACTTCATTTTCTCTTGCCTGATTTGGATGACATCGAGATGTCACTACACTCCTCCAACCCTTCATAGTCAGGGATCTGGCGTTGGCAGCTGCAGGGGCATAGGACGAACTCGAGGCCGGAGATCTGGTGGTAGGAGGCGGAGGTTGGCAACGGCGGTATGCCACGACCTTGGGGCCGCGATCCGATGAGAAGTGAGGCCGAGGAGAGTGGTGGGCGAGGTGAGGAGGTTGGCGGCGAGGGTGCGAGGGGAGAGGAAGAGGGCGGCGCGGGAGGAGTAAAGGGCGGCGCGGTGGGTGGCGGGGAGGTCGGGGAGAACGTCGTGGACCTGCAGGAGAGGTGGGGGTCGGACTGGGATTAGCGGAGGAGGAGGCGGCGGATTTGAGACTTGAGGGGGTCGGGGGCTGAGAGGAGGAGGGGACGGACGAAGACGGAAGAAAAAGTGAGAGGAAACCCACCTTGCTTTATTATTAGGTATAGATAGATATAGATATAGATATAGAGGTAGAGATTAAATTAAGTTAAACTAAAATTTATCTTTTTATTTTTGTATAATTCAAATGATGTACTGCTTTGTTGATATTTTTGTGTGGTTTTAAACGATTTTTTCAGAGTTTCTAATTTTTTTATTTTTTAAAAAAACTCGAGGGTGTGACATATTTTTGGATTAAAATTTTCAGCTGAAAGTGAAATAAACGAGGTGAAAGGTCCAGAAAGAAAACTTGATATGGACCGGCCCAAAGCTTTATCCCACGAGCCACGAGGATAAAAACTCCCCCCTCCGGCCCTCCTCCCTTGTCGCGCCGTCTCGTTCCCCAGATCGTTGCCGCCGCCATGGCGAAAGAGATGAAGCTGTCCTTCTCCATCGCCTCCAAGCCCCGGCCACCCAAGCCCCCCTCCCGCCCCGCCGCCAGCTCCGCGGACGACGATAGGGAATACGCCCCCGTCTCGCGGTTCGTCACCGAGTTCGACCCCTCGCAAACCCTAGCCTCCGCCGGCCCCGTCCCCGCCGTAATTGCGCCCATCCCCAACTCCGGCCACTTCCTATCACACCGCCCCCGCAAGCCCTCCTCCCTCCCCACCCCCGAGGAGGAGGCCGCGCTCGCCGCCTCCGCCGCCGGAGGCCCCACCTTCGTGCTCGACACTTCCACCGCCCCCGACAACCCCTCCTCCCACATCGGCTATGGTCTCACCGTCCGCAACGCGGACGCCACCACGGATGCCGCCTCAGAACCGGAGAAGGCAGCGCCTCTGCCGTCCACCACCGATGCCTCCAGCGACGACCTTATGCTGCGGCGGTACAAGGAGGACATGGCCAGTCTTCCCGACCACCGTGGTATTGACGAGTTCCGGGAGGTGCCTGTGGAGGGCTTTGGCGCTGCGCTCCTTGCTGGCTATGGCTGGTCAGAAGGTAAAGGAATCGGTAGGAACAATAAGACCGGGGATACCAAGGTTGTTGCGTATGATCGCCGTGCTGGCACACAAGGATTAGGCTACAACCCATCTGAGTCCGGCCCTAAAAAAACACGTGGTGGTGACTGGATTGTTGGTGGCAAGAAGGCGACAGAGAATGGGACATCAAAGAAGAGAGAGAAGGATACTAGAGTTAGAACGGAGGAGAGGGATTCAAGCGCCCAACAGAAGAGATCTTGTGATCGGGTGGCAGAGAGAGAGGGTCAAGAGAAGGAGAGAAATGCCCAGGATAGCCGAGAAAGCAGGGGTGGTGCTGGTGTCGGTAGCAAGGTGCAATGGTTGCGGAGCCATATCAGGGTTAGGGTGGTTAGTAAGAAGTTGAGCAAAAGGCTCTACATGATGAAGGGGAAAGTTATTGATGTTGTCGGGCCGACAACATGTGACATACTGATGGATGATGGGCCAGAGTTGGTGCAAGGGGTGGAGCAGGATATGCTTGAAACAGTCTTGCCACGGACAAATGGGCGGGTGCTTGTGCTCTATGGGAAGCACAAAGGGGTGCATGGGCACCTTGTAGAGAAGAATTCAGAGAACGGGGTTGGAATTGTGGAGGATGCAGATTCAAAGGACATGATACGTGTGGAATACGATCAGATTGCAGAGTATGTTGGAGATCCAGAGTTTATTGGGTACTGATTATTTTCGCCTTCCTGGTGGTGGACATTTGTTTACCACGAGATTTTCCTATGCTAGGTAATATCTATTTCTTGTAACGATGAACGAGCATATGCCGCTTGGATGTAAAACTTTCAGCAATCTTTTACTTTATATATTAAGATGTTTGTAAGCCTGCTACTTAATGGTGGAACAAACTGTTGGATTTGCATTCTAATAACTTTTTTGTGTATGTATGCTATTTAATTCTCTAATCCATGTATGCTATTTAATTTTCATGTTGAAGACGGTTTCTGTGAATGTATGATCGTGCTTCAATAATTGCTACAAGATAAGCACGCTATCCAAAATGAGACAACATTCTGTATTCAGCACACCTTTTTTACTTGCATATTTAACAATTAGGAGTTATAGCAAAAATGCCCGTGCGTTGCAACGGGAGAAATCGAGCAATACGAAGTAAAATGTTGCTATGCGTTGCAACTGGAGAAATCAACAAATATAAATTAAGAGGCAAATCTCCTGCTTGGTCCTACTGCAGTCTATAGACTACAACTCCAGTTCAATTTGCCATTGTTGCTACGTTTACAACTATTTTGCGGAGAGATTTCCTCTTTGCCAAACTCTGCAACAATTTTTATAGAGAGAAGCATTGTTGTTTGCCGTTAAAGACTGCCGTATCACTTTTTTATATGTCATACGCATTTGGCATCACTTTTTTAAATTTTATTATTGTTTAAGAAATTGTACGTTGCACATAAAAAAATGAATATGAACCATCTACTCGTCTTTATCTAATAGCTTAAATTTTTTTTTCTAATATTTATACAATGCTAATATATTTATGTGTAAGGTTCACTGAATGAACGGTGTCTGAATTTATTACCATCCTAGGCTATTTACCAATATGTACCTGAAAAAAAAAACTATTACTTCGCACGCCAAACTTTCTTTGAGAATTCATGTTCATAAAATGCCAATTCACTTAGAATTTTTAGACTCAAATCCGCTAAATTGAGTATAGCAGCATCGACATGGAACGCATCAGAAAATCAAGTTGTGAGGAACGAACATTGCTAGAATCATGAGATTGGCAGATTGCCCAATTCATGTATGGCACTAGGGAGGGAGGCATGGCAACAAGAATTCAGCTAAGAAAACCAACATACAAAAAGCACATTTTATCCACAGAAGTGCAACAAAATAGGACTCGATGAAATGGACGATGACATAACAACAGGACCAACTCATTACAAAGATTGTAAAATAGAGTTCATGGCGGATTCGCCTGAACCACGTTTTCCCGTCACAAGGCGCACACGAAGTCGCCACTATTCTCGATGTCGACATCATCGACATCAACATCATCAAGGTCCATGCTACCCAGGCCGGGTATCTGCCCTGAAAACTTCGATCTGTCACCCGGTTTTCGCACCTCTTGTATGATTGTCATGATCTCCTCCAGGCTTTGGGACGGGGTGTTGATGTCGGACGATTGCAGGCTCATCTGGTACTTATCGGTCATCTCAATGGGCAGGTTCTTGAGGAACCACGGGTGTCTCTTTATCTCTGGGATTGATATCCTCTGCACGAAATAAACCCATGAGAATACGGCAGCTGCATGCGCTGTATGTAAGCTAATAAGCACGGCTGCTTTGAGAGAAGCATCACTTGCTCGGGGTTTGCCACAAAAATCCAGGACAACAGATGTCTGCTTTCCATTGAAACTCGGACATAATCAGGAATCGCGTATTGTACACTGAGTATCCGCTGCAAGGATCTTATGAACTTTCACTTTCATGAAATATGATGCAGCATAAGCTGAGCTAGAGAAAACAAAATGAGAGAGATCCCAGTTTTCTTGGACACAGTCGATTTCCAATGAACTTACCGTAATTGTCTTGCAGAAGTTCCTTGGTTCATCAGGGTCCTCAAAAGGATAAGCACCCACGAGCATCACATATAGAGTTACTCCACAAGACCAAAAATCAGCAACCTAATTTGTAGATTGTTCAGCTTTGAGGGACCACTTGTAAAAATTAGACTAATGGGGGTGAGAATAGCAAGTGTAAACTACCAACCCATCATATTCTTTTCTAGAAAGGACCTCAGGAGCGATGTAAGCTGGAGTGCCAACCGTTGATTTTGGTTGGGAGAGCAGCACAGAGGACTGTAAAGAAAATCAAAAGTATAATAGTTACTCGTTAAGTTGGCAAGCCATTGGTTATCAAAAGTAACAATATACTCGGGAGTCTGGACTACCTTGGAGTAACCAAAATCACATATCTTGAGCCGAGGCGCTGGGCTCCCATCCAAGAGAGTATTTTCTAGCTTCAAATCTCTATGACAAATTTGCTACACCGATAACAGAATATATTATGTACAATGTACTCCTTTTATGTTGCTATTGTAAGTTAATCTAAAATGATTGTGTACCATGGCATGACAATAGCTAACTCCTGAAATCAGTTGCTAGAAGAAAAACCTAGCCGGTTGATAAGATGAATAAGCCATAAATAGAACAAGATGCCCTTAACGGCTGATTAACAACATAAGTATCACAGATCTCCACTCAGAGATTGAAGTAAATTTCTTTACCTCATCCTCACCAAATCTCCCAGAACTGCATATCCTTTCGAATAGTTCACCAGCAGCAGCGTATTCCAGAACTATGGCCAAATGTGTGGGAGTTAGAACAACCTGAAAAACTAAGTGCTCTCTTTTAAGTTCACAATGTACATATGATAGGAGATTTAAACTTTTGAAATATAAGATGTATGAAGTTTCAATGCTCAGATGATTCCACTTTTTTTTAGAAAATATCAGGAGGCATGCACATCTTTTACATTAATAACCAGAGATACCATGATTTTACAAGCTACAAAGCGCTTTCTCTATTTGAACACGAAGCTAAACTGACTGGCAATTGTTAGCGCTACCTCTAATCCCAACACATACTAAAATATAGGTATCCACCAAACTCAGAAAAAAAGGTAAAATACTAAGTTTTCACTTTCTGAGATTGTGAGAAGCATGGGCAACAGACATAGGTAATAAGAACCAAACTAAATTTTTTATCAGATAATTGGGTGTATTTTGCACTTACTTATGTTACAGCGAATATAATCAAAATGAATACTTATTATTGCACTTGTCTGTGATATCCTGAAGAAAGAATTACAATGTATTCATACACACAGAGCAAAAGACAAAAGAATCAAGACATGGTTACAAAATCGAACAGAATCGCAACAAAAAACAAAAGAATTAGATCAGACATAGGAGGTGGGGGGAGAGCAAGGCAAGGAAGGGAACCCACAGGACGGCCTTCATTGCTTGCTTGATTAGTGAACAGCTCCCATGCTTCCTCCTTCTCAACCTTCACAACTTTGGAATTGCCAACTCCTCGCTGCTGCTGGATCTCCATATGGCCTGGCTAAGAAGCAAGAACAGAACCCTCTCCCGTTTCTCTTCTTGTTCTTGGCTGCCTCCTCCTTGGCCCTATCCGGAGCAAGAAAAAGAAAATTCACAGCCTGTCATACAGGAAACTAAAGAGGAAACCAACTATTTATATCAATCAGATAAGCATAAACTATTTATATCAATCAGATAAGCATGAGATTATATTCTATAGCTAGTGGGGTCCTGCCTTATTTTGGCTGGTTTGCTTTTCAACTGAAATCAGGATCCTATGCAGTACTTGAAAGGCACTGAGCTGATATGAACCACAGAAAAGATATGCTCAACGACAATAAAAGCCTGACGTCGAATAAAACAAATTAATATAATGCTTATCTCCTTTAAAAAATGCTTATCAAGTGAAAGTAGCTTTTGATAAATGATAATATAAACATAAACTCGTGACGAGCTCAATTAACATGAGAACAAATTGTATGTCAGGTCTACAACGTGGGACATTGGTAACGGCAACTTAAAAAGACATGATGAGTCTCACCACATTTTTCTATGGCATTCATCACTCTTATTGAACAATTAAACTTTACCTGACATATCCCAAGTGCTATGCTGCTATGTGCAGCTATCATTATATATATAACCCTCATATAACAATCTGGCAATATCCGATTTAAACCAATAAGTGAGTAGATAAATAAGATCCCCAAGGAGGAATAGGTAAAAAAGTTAGAATGGCACACAGAATCACCTCAAAAACATGGGTTTCATAAGGTCAATTTTACTTTTACGCCATTTCGTGGACCCCTGTGAAGCCACATGAACGAACTGCAGAGGCAAAACAGCATGATTTGCAACATGATCGTTATCCAAATCAATTTCATATGTCATGATACAGGTTAGCTTAACTGAAACCAATCGAATCCTTAGCCTGTCACTTCGATGCTGCAAAGAACTCCAGCGAAAAATTAGTCTGGTATCTGGGAATTTCACCAACTTTCATCCAGATCATCTCAATATGATCTGGCCATTCTACATTGCTCTTGCTTACGAGAGATAAAACCAAAACAAGGCATCTAGAACCATTCGCTCTTGCAGACAAACACATCCAAAACATGATGTCAGCAGTAATTGAGATGGCCGATGAACAAGTGCACGACAATCCATCTAATGGTGGATCTTGGTATAGCACAAGAGATTAGCTGGGGGCACCAGCAGCCTATCCAAGTACTACACCTCTACCAAAATTAAGAGGGCGTTAACCTGCTGCGGCTTTGCGAACATCATTGACTACGCTTGCAGAGGTTACAGGCAAGCTCAAGCTGATGAGGCGAACAATTTTGCAGCGCGGCAAAATTGTTCGCCTCATGAGGACCATGGCGGCCTCAGAGACGGCGACGGGTCGGCACAACCACGGCGACCGGAAAGGAACCCCCGGAGCGCGGCCGCCATGGAACGGAGAATTAGGGAATCAAATTCCTTGAAATCAGTGGAACCCAAAACCCTAATTCCTTGAAATCCCTCAGGCCTCATTTGGCAACACGTGGTTTGGGGTGTATCGGCCCCTAAACCCCGCCTCCCGTGGCTTTCAGCCCACGCCGGGGTGAGCTTCCACGCACCGTCCAAAACTGTATTTGGCCGGCCGAGTATTGCACGGTATCGTGGCACGATCCACGTCGACCCACGGGGGTGAGAAAAATCTCCTCCGAGGCGTGGAACGGTGCTGGCGACTCGCAACGTCGCGTGACCACGCGGCGGCGCGCCTCCCACCTCCCGCCGCCTTGGAGACCAACCATGGCGACCACCATCCGCGCCGCGACCGCCTCCTACCCGTCTCGCCTCGACGCCCTTCGCCGTCGCCTCTTTGCCGTCGCCCACTCCTGCGCGCCACCGCAACGCAGTGTGCCCTATCTCCGTGGCTTTCGTCTAATCCATGGATCCGTGACCTCTCCTCATCCTCCCTGCTTCTCCGCCTTCTACGGTTCATCTTCCTCATCTCCTCCGCCACTAGGGTTGATAGCTCACTTCTTCTTTCTCTAGGGTTTCGATTTTAATTTTCTTTTTTCTCTCACGTCATGTAGATCTTTGAATCGTGGAGGTGGCTTCTTGACCGTGCTCCCGATTGCTAGGCTCCTCGCTGGTTTGAATTCACTTGTTAGTCGCAATAATCTTCTCATAGTTCCGGCATTCGGTGATTTTATCCTCCGTACCTCCCGTGTACTGTGGTTTCAAGTATTGGCTATCTGTTCTTTTAATTAATTGAGAACCTTTGGAGAAGCATAATTGTGCACTTGTAATGTATAACTTGTGCTGATACACATGCTCTGTATTCTTGTCGAACATAATTTTAAGATTTTTAGGGTCACCCCCATGATAGAGTACACAAAAGATAAAAATTGAAAGATTATTTAATGAGTATCAAATTCAGAAGGATTATTAGCTATGTACGCTTGTGCTGATAATTAGTGTTTATCTTAACTTCCATGACAAGATGTTCATCCACTAATTTTTCGAGCTCCATTGGCCACTTGGTGACATCATGCATTAGAAACTCTTGTGATTTTTAGAAGACTAATGACCCTTGATCCCGACAAGAATAGCGAGTTATGTTCAAACTGTTGCTCAAGTATTTTCTTGCATGATTAAGTACTTAGATGGTTCTGTCATAAATTAGTTATCGTGTACATTTTTCAGGGCCAATACCTTTAACATCCTTTGATGGAGAGGGATAATAAGGAACATCTCCATATTTTTATTGAAATACATTGCCAGTATGTCGGTTTTTAGTTTCATTTTTTCAAAGCATGATTTTTTTACATTCAGATTTCTAAGAGTGAACAAGTCAATTAGGAATTGTGCATTTGCACTGCCCGCCACAGAGTTTGAATCTCTTGCAAAAATTTTGGAGTGTGCTTTGTTGTAGTTTTTTATGCACTATTTTTAAGTTACCAAATATATGAACAGAGATTGATGATTGGCAGGGAGAAACGGAAGTGATCCACTAATGTATCTTGTATCGTTGATGATTGGCAGGGAGCTCTCAAAGAAAGCACAGAAAAACGAACAGAAGGAAGGGGATCAATGTTATTTTACAGGGAGCAGCCATCTCCTTTGTGCTGCCTGCCCTGACCATAGCTCTTAAAGTTGGCATAGTACCGCAAAAATCTGAAATATTAATGCTTTATTTCTCTCCGTCCTTGTCTATATTTTGGCCGGTCAGCTCTTACAGTTGGCATAGTACTTTTACCCAAGTAAAATGTCCATCATGCATAACGCTTCTAACTTGGCTCTGTTTGTCATTTTGCAGGTTCTCTTCTCAGACATCAATGCTTATGAGGTAAACTGACTTGTTTATGCCTAACTAGAATATTTTGTGGCCTTGTGGAGTCCTACATTTTCTGCAGTGCAGATGCACGTCATGTCATGTTTAGTAAGTGCAAGTAGATAGATAGGACAGGGACCTGCATGTTGCGAGTGTAGATTCAAAGATGATATGATTATCTTGGTTTCACAGTTTAAGCATCTTGGTTTATGGTGTCAAAGTTTGAGTGAAAGTCGTATTTTTCTCCTGCTCATGCTTTGGTCTGATAGTAATATCTTCTTTCATGCTGTTTCTTTTGGAATAGATCTAAGGAGCTGAAGCTATGGAAGACCACTGTGCAAGTTCACCAAAGAATAGGACAAGCTTTACCAATAACTTTTGAAGTGCAAAAATAATATTTTTGCAAGTTTTCTATATATAATGATGGATGTTCAATTACTGTATGGAAGCTTTGTTAAATTAAAGATGAGACAAAAGTTTGTTCTCAGTATCTATCTAGCATTTTGAAATGTCATACCAATGAGCTTGGTCCCTATGTTCAGAATGCTTCTATTTTAAGTTTGTGAAATTTTGGATTTTCTGTATAATTTTTAGGATATCATTACGATGATCTTGAGCCTGTTTGAGAATATGATTGCAAGGAAGGAACCATGCTATTTAATTTTCCAACCTGATATATGCTCGGTTTGCAATTTGTTTTTATATATATTTTTAACCATTGAGACAGTACGTGAATGTATGTGTTGCGAAGAGCAATCCACGCCATCCATGCCCATCCACGCAAGCATTCCAAAAACGCGCAAGGGATCAGAACGCGTGGATTGGGTGGTGCAAGTGGATCAACCCAACCCCCGCGTGGGTCAGTTCTCACGTGGCCCAGACACACGAGATGCCAAACGAGCCCTCAAATTCGAATCCAAACTCATGAATCAAGGCTATTTTGAAAAAAAATTACCCAAATCCCCGAAGAACCCTAAGAGGGACCGATCTGGACGAGGTCGAATCTTGAGGTCGGATGAAGTTCTTACCGATCTGGACGAGGTCAAATCTTGGCATGAAGATGGCGCGGCGCCGGCGTTGGAGAGGGGGCAGCGGCCGGTGAGGATGAGGTGGAGGCGGCGGGATCTCCCCAGGCGGCGGCTCTCCGGTGGGCGGTGGCTCGGCGGTGGAGGGTGGCTGGAGATGGGGAGGGAGAGAGAGAGACGTGAGACGGGACCGGGGCTGGTCGGGCTGGGGCGGGGACGCGTGAGTGAGAGACCGCGTTGGTTGGCGCGAGGATTCGCTGGAGCCATTGGATCTAATCAGCCACGCGATCCGACGGCTTGGGTGGAGGGACGGACGAAGACTCAAGAAAAAGTGAGAAGAAACCCACCTTGCTTTATTATTAGGTATATAGGTATAGATGTTAATTATCTGAACATGTAGTTTTTTGGCTGGAATTTCTTCTTTAAATATTTTTTAAAAATAGACTTTTTGAACCACATTTAAAATATTGATTAGTATTATCAAGATATAATGGGTATTGCTAATTTGCTATCGTTTGAACTTCTTCTATTTACTGAAGGTTTTGGATATGGATACACACAGTACACACCTGTTGCACTTAACATGATTTATGCTACCACTATGCCTGTTGCACTAATTCATCGCGGGGACCAGACGCGCGCCCCGGGCGAAGAGCTGCCCGGCGCGGAGTGATCCAGCCCCCGAGCACGGAGCTCACCGCGGGGACCAGAAAGTGCGACAGACGAAGACGCATCGGTAGAGAGCCGCGCTCCGGCGAAGAGAGTCTGTCCGGTGAGGCGATCCAAATTTCGAGCACGGAGCTCGTCATGGGACCAGATCGGAAGGCGATCAAGATTGAAGGATCGATCCGATCTGGCGGGAAGAGACATCCCGCCTTTCAATCGTAGTCCTCGGGAGGATCTCCGGTCACGATAGAGTTCGACATGCTCGATCTGCGATCCCACACTGACGGCGCCAATTGTCGACGGTTGGGATATTGACCCAAGTCAACCAAGGTTCTTCAAGAGTGAGATAGAGACACGCCCGACGACCACGAACAAAGAACTAACAGAGATGGGGTTTTATCCCGGTTCAGCCTCTCGGAGAGATAATAGCCTACGTCCAACCTTTCTTATATCAAAGAGGATTACAAGGTGGAACTCGGCGAGATCGCAGGTCTCGGCGAGTAGTATCTGAGAATCTATCGGTCGTGGTCCCCTAAACGCCATAAGAGCCTCGCTTATATAGTATAGAACAAACCGACCTACCGGGAATATCGGTAAAGCTAACTACGAGATCGAATGTAACTCAAGACATGCCAAATATAACCTACGGTAGATAAGGTAATCTCTAATCTTGGGGATCACGACTCTAATCCAATCCGAAACCAACGTCCGGTCTTCACGTAGTCGTCGCAACTCCTGCTCGAGACGGACTCAAACACGATTCATTGGTCATTACGCACCATGCCACCTGTGACGCCGTTTCGATGAGGATGACGTATGGGAGATAGAACCTTCCAGGAATTTGGGTGACAGGTGATTGCTCGACGTACGCGTCGAGGGGTGCGATTTATAGCGATGGGCGGTGATCTAATCCCCGACAGTTATATAAAGTATCTTCATACCCCGTAGTAGGCCAGGAAGCTGGTCATGGCCACATCACCAAAAAATGCGCCAGTCGTTCACGCTCATCGCACGATCTCAGGGAAGCGGTGGCTTCCGTGGCATTCGTTTGGCCACGTCACTCTCCTCCCACCTTCTTAGTTTGCCTGCCTCCACGGGACCGCAAGGGCCACACCTCCTCCCCACACCGCATGCCCTCGGCTGCTCCGCCGCTGCCCCGGTGCTCCTTCCGGTGGCGCCTCCTCGTCCTCCTCCTCCAGCCTCCATTCTCTAGCTCTCCTCGTCGCCCCGCCTCCAGCCTCTGGCTCTCCCCGTCGTCACACCGGGTACGCATTCGCCTCCTCCCATTTGTTGGCAGCCGCCGCCGTTCTACCCCCCGGTCATCGGCGCCATCTCCGTCGTCCTCTCTACCAGCCGCCGGCAGCGCATCTCTTGCCCGTCCTTTCCCCGCACGGGCCGCACCTCTCCTCTAGCTGGTACTGCGCTGCCCGTCCTCCACGGCCGCCGCCCCTCTCCCACGCCGGCGGTGCCTTTCTCTCCCCACTCTTAGCTGGATGTCATCGTAGTCGCCCACTGCCTCTGTCTCAAACCACCGCCGTAGCCTCCTCCTGGGCCAGATCTGGCGCCATCACTGACCGCCTCTGTCTCAAACCGCTGCCGAAGTCTCCTCCTTTGAGCAAAGACAGGTGTGGAATGTAGTTTAGCACTGGAACCATATGTTCATGAATGATTAACAATAAATTTTGTTGGTGATTTGTTGGTTGCTGGAGGTAAAGGGTTGTGTGATTGGGGATTTTGGTTTGATCTGGTTGTGCTAATTAGGGATTAAGTGTTCTGCTTTTGTTGGGCTTGATTGGTTGAGCGTTGGGTGGAAAAGAAGACTGCACTGCTGTCCTCTTCCATGCAGCATGGTACCCCCCCTTTTCATAGAGAATGAGACCATTCTTTGATGATCTTACCTCAATGTCTCTACAAATTAAGCACTTGGCTATAGAACAGTCTAATGCGATGCAAGCGTAAGACTTGAACTGTGTAGTGCTGCCTTGTTATCTTTAACTGTTGTTCCAGTAATATGGCCATCGATCTTAACTAATGGCTCCTTGGTACATTATTTTCAGCCTTTTATCAAGGTATGGCATTCGGATATATGTTGATGTATGTTTCCTTCCATACACATAGCTCATGGTGGCCATATGCGCTGTAGCATCTTGGTTCAAAACATGTCAGCTCGCTGGTGAGTTTTTACACTGATGTAGCTGGTATGCTTTCCGGTTTTTGTCTTGCATTTAGATCTGCAGTGGTAGCTCCATAATGTTGTTTGGTGCTTAAATGAAAATCTATCATGCTTCACATATGCAGTTGAGATTCTTGGTGGGATTAAGGGATGGAGTCATGGAGACGTCTTGCATTGTTGGCAAATGGCAAGTACCAATTCAGGAAAACCTTCTCTGTTCTAATTTTGCCACGTATATTGTGAGTCTTCAGCTATGATTCCGTAATCTGGAACCTCGGCTTCGATTTCGATGGGAAGATCCTGCGGTTCATCAAGGTTGTCTACCTGCTCCTCCCAAATTTAATTTTTGGCTTGCTGGATGGACCGCTGTTGCCTCAAACTAAACCTTTTACTGATTGTTGTTAATTAGTTTTACATGACCTAGGATTAGCTGGTTCCACCATGTGTTCATGATGGGGTTGTTCTAAAAGAAAAAATATGGGCCTGCTGTTTAATTTGTTTGGTGCCAAATTGAGCGCTCCAGTTTTTGTCATGCATTTAAATATGCAGATCTAACTCCATAATATTCTTTGGTGCTTAAATAAAAATCTATCATGCTTCACATGTGCAGTTGAGATTCTTGGTGGGATCAAGGCATGGAGTCATGGAGACGTCTTGCATTGTTGGCAAATGACAAGTATCAATTCAGAAAAACCTTCTCCGTTCTAATTTGCCGTGTACATTGTTGGTCTTCTACTATGGTTCCCTAATCTGGAATCTCGGCTTCGATTTCGATGGGAAGATCCTGCGGTTCATCAAGGGTATATACCTGCTCCTCCCAAATTTAATTTTTGCCTTGCTGGATGGACCGCTATTGCCTCAAACTAAACCTTTTACTGATTGTTGTTAATTAATTTTACATGACCTACGATTAGCTGGTTCCACCATGTGTTCATGATGGGGTTGTTCTAAAAGAAAAAATATGGGGCCTGCTGCTTAATTTGTTTGGTGCCAAATTGAGCGCTCCAGTTTTTGTCATGCATTTAAATATGCAGATCTAACTCCATAATATTCTTTGGTGCTTAAATAAAAATCTATCATGCTTCACATGTGCAGTTGAGATTCTTGGTGGGATCAAGGCATGGAGTCATGGAGACGTCTTGCATTGTTGGCAAATGACAAGTATCAATTCAGAAAAACCTTCTCCGTTCTAATTTGCCGTGTATATTGTTGGTCTTCTACTATGGTTCCCTAATATGGAATCTCGGCTTCGATTTCAATGGGAAGATCCTGCGGTTCATCAAGGGTATATACCTGCTCCTCCTGGGGACTGTTGTTTAATTTATTTTGTGCCAAATTGAGCGCCCATGTATATGGTACTAATGTATACACACTGATGCAGTCAACAATGCTCATGTTTAGATGCTTAATCTTGCTGGAATGTGTGGGGTTTGATTTTATAGTGTGGTCCCATTCGTGGATTTAATTGGACGGCAATGCGATTATTGGTTCATGACCTCTGTCTAATTGCTATAAGATTGAAAGTGATACTACTAACAGAGAGATTTTGCCAATTGGTGTTGTCAGATGCCATTTTGTATGCTGATTTGGGATTTACCATTATCAGGTTGTCATCATTCACATCAACGGATCTGAACTGATGATGGATTAGTTCTTTCCTATGTAAGTTATTTAATTGAACTATTATAGTTATGTCCTTAAATATGGTTGCAGCTTTGCTTTTATGTACCATGGGTTTCAATTTTTAACCCGACATTCCAAGTCAAATGTGCTTTATGAAGTTCATCATCAACATACAGACTTGATACTATGAAAATCTGTTATGTAAAAAAGCCTTATTTTTCTTTTCTAATGTTTGGTCATTGAAGGCATTGCTGTATTGGACACTACCTTTCCTCCTGTTGCCGGTTTTACATCCGTGCCTTTCAATTGCTGCTGCTCTGACAAGAGAATCGATAGGTCGTTTCAGATTTCTTCCCTTTTGTTGTCATTCTTGGTTAGTGCTCTGTACATCAGAAGTTTGTTATGCTATGACAATAGACAGATGCTAGGGCCAAACATTGAGTACTGTTGGTGTTTGTTTCTATCTTTACTCACGGCCAGTTATATGTGGTTTTCTTTCTTAGTTTTACATGCATTTTAGTTTGTTTTGCCGTGATCTGGGCTGCCACATTTCTTCTTGTTCCTACAATCTATTCCTTACATTTTGCTGTTGAACATGCACATGCATATTTTGTTTATATAAATTCTGAATGAAATGATGATAACTACTATGAAATTTTAGTTTGGTCGCCGAAGTCTAAATATAATATAGAATACAAACTCTCCAACAATTTTACATACAGTCTACGTGATATCTAGGATACAAACTCTTCAAGAATTCTATGTACTGAATGGCCCCAGACCAAATACAAATGTTGGCACCGGCAATAATAAACGAAGGCAACATTGGACACTAAAAACAGATATAAAAAGTACTAGCAAAAACGCCCGTGCGTTGCAACGGGAGAAATAAAAATCTTCGCATACCAGTTCATTCAAAAATTGTTCGCCAACAAAAGCCATTCAAAAAATAATCCATTTGCTATGTGCCCCTATCTAGACCAAATGCAAAAATGCCTATGCGTTGCAACGGGAGAAATTAAAAACCTCGCACATGCAAAACACGTTGGAGGTAATATTTGATCAATCATTCATTAGTGGTTCATGCCATTACATTTAAAATCACAAGTAGATGTGCTCTAGCTGAGAGGTAATGTGAAAGAAAAATAAAAAAAACTAAGATAGCTAATTGCATTCAACACAACTGCAGTGTATTGCATTTAATAAATATTGATCTACTGCTTAAACCGAAAGTTTAGAACAGTATTTACAAAAAAGATACTGCTTCAAGACCTCAACAATTTTTTTGTGTGAGAACATGGTTATTTTTCAAATTTAACAGTACTCAGAATGTACAAGTTCAATGAAATTACCATGCAAAAAACAAAGAGCTTCAACCAAAAATTGAAATAAAAAAGGAAACAAGCTCACTGTCTGGGTAAAAATAAATGTAAATGAAACAAAAGGACCAGGGCATCTAATAAGGCAGCAATCATCAGAATGAGCAAACAGGGCAACAGCCTGGTTCGCTATGCTCATCTGAAGGAACAAAGCAGCTCTAATTTCGTCATCGGAGCCCATCAGTGATCTTCCTCAGAATTTGTACTGTTCAAATAGTAAATAATCAGCTTATTAAAACCTAAAAACCAAAATAAGATATCTTTAATCACAAGAAAAAGGACTCACTGAAAAGAAGTTTGTCATTGTTGCAGCCCTGAAAAAAATGGTTGTACTTAGAACTATGTAGCTACCAAAAGCAGCACCACTTGAAATGATTTTCTTAACTCTCCATCTATCTGGTGACGAAATTAGGTTCATCCTTTCAAATAACATTGCAAAGGACATATCTGGAAATAAAATAAAGGGGGAAAACAATGTAACAAGGACACAATCATTATATATTGTAAAGTTAAGACTGGGGATTTATGCAGCTGAAACTCACAGTAATTATAACCAGCAATCACCAAAGCCAGGAAACTTGACAAGTCAAAATTCCATAGAAGTAAAATGACACAGACACCAAACTTCAATTAAATTAATGATTAAAATTAGCATTGTACAATGCAATATTTTGTAAAGACTATAGAAGGCATGATCATAACTTGTACTCACAAGATGGACAGCTGACGCCACAGTGTAGATCTGCAACAAAAGCATTATATAGAGTGATTACCCATTTATCATGTCCTAGACACAAAACTACCCTGCCAACAACACCAAAGCTACAAATGCATCAGAATGACTTACTGTATAGCCCTTAATCATCTGACAAATCTCCCTACTGATTCGCACAGCTGAAGATACAGGTTTCAGGGCAGGCTCAGTCAAAACAAGGTCAGATTCACTTTTGGTGTAATCAGTGGCATCAGCCACTGAAATTCCAATGTGGCTTTCACCTATGGCATCGTGATCAAGAAATTCGCAACCAATCATAGCACAAAAACTTCTTAGTCTCCTTACTATACCACTGTTGTCCTCTGCACTAACAAATCCACAAAGCATAATGTAAGAATAGTGCTTCCATGCTTAACTAAAATAGCATTCGTACTAAATCAGACCATTAGCGTTCTTTAAGATTTTCGTTTTCAATTTTCTCTAGAGCGTAGAAGCACCATTCAAATCGCCGCCTTGATGTCACGGTGGATAATCTTGGGATGGCCTGAGAAACAACAACCCATACATCTCATTAGCAACACAACAATAAAATAGAACTTGATTCAAAGAAGCATAAACAGCAAGAACTCACAGTGCTGTACCTGAAGAGGCTAGGTAATCCAGCGGCCTAGGAGATGGGAAGACGCCAAGACGGTGGTTCTTGAGGCCGTGCACGAGGGACGGCGACGCTTGCTGACCGTGGAAGAAGGGAACCAAACCGGCGCCTTGAATGAGAGGCACGTTGTCGCCATCGTGGTGGAGGGCTTGAAGAGAGGCGGCGCAGGGGGAGGCAAGGCAAAGAGGGAGGAGTCACGGGGGGCAGGGGGCGGATAGAAAGAATTGAGGGAATTAGATTATAGTTGGAGGAGGAGGCGAGGCCCTGATTTGGTGAGGGAGCCGAGCGCGACGGATTTGGGAAGGGAGCCGAGCGCCGACAGACGAAGACGACACCGTCGTTGCCGCCGTGAAGGGCCTCCCTCAACCGCCGCCGCCGCGCTCAGATCTGGCCACCGTTGTACGAAAAGTGGAGGGTGACGGCGGCGTGCGGGCGGAGTCTAGGCCGGAGGGGAGTTGTCGGCGACGGCGCGTCTGGGCCGCGGGGAGTCGACAACGGTGGGCAGGGCGAGGAGAAGGTGGAGGGGAGGAGGAGAGAGAGGGCGGCGGTGGAGGAGGAGAGAAAGAGGGAGGGCGAGTGGGCCGCGTGCGCACGCGCGGCGGGTGGAGATGGCGCGGCCTGCTAGGGTTTCACGCGCGGGTGTGCGCGGGGCGGAATGCCGTTCGATCGAGATTAGACGACGCTGGGACGCACGACGGACGAAAACTGACGAAGGAAGTTCAACGACTCGGGGGACGACGCACGGCCTACTCTCTCTTTAAAGGAGTAAGAGATTGTCCCACTTACATACAACGAACAATATTGAACAGCCTCATCCACCCGTTACAGCCCCATCCACGTGTTCAATGTATAACAAATAAATCAACCATCCGCTACGCCAGCCAAGCAATCACATGGCCCGTATCGGTCCTAGCGCGCGCAAGCGCGCTTTCACCGCTAGTGTATACAACAAATGCTTAGAAGGCTAGAACTGGCGGTGGAAACACATTCATCTCATGAGCTCTTGTAATTGACCCATGCTCACGAGTGTGTATGCAATAAGCTTTGATGTTCTTGTACAATTTGCAATGTCTTGGTGTTCAAAACGACAGAAAGCCCTATACCTGTGCATGCCAGGTGAGAAAATATGTATCATCTCGTTTGTGTTGTTGTCCAAACTTCATCCAAAGGTTCTACCGGTAGTTTGAGAAAAATATATCGGCTATGGCTACCCGCAGTGCCCTGAGCCCTGGTTGATAGAAACATGCTAAAATAATGGTCTATCAAACTTATGATGAACCACAAACGATGTTTCTTCCCACTACAGTAGATGCATAGTATTGTTCGTATTAATATTGGGTGCTTTTATCCTTATCTTTGAAATTTTATTTTTAAATTCCAACAAAAAACTGTTGGGCAGTAATCAGCCTTATTTTACTCCAATGCCTCTGTTTTTGAAGAATTGATTACTTCTTTTTGTGCCTGTAGTTACAATTTTTGGACTCTTTGATTTATATGAGACTACTACATAATTTAGACTTCCAGTGCCATACTAGTCAGTGTGTGCCACATTGACCATCCTCTGGTTGGCTGGAACGCTACAACAATGGTTGCACATTACATTTAGCTCACTACCAAGCGTTGCTGGCCAAACTCTTGAGAGTCGCCTAAACTTGCATGTCAATGATCGACAGTTTTCAGTTTGA
Organism: Raddia guianensis; assembly: GCA_036346415.1. Lineage (NCBI taxonomy): Eukaryota > Viridiplantae > Streptophyta > Magnoliopsida > Poales > Poaceae > Raddia > Raddia guianensis. The sequence continues at coordinate 59,776,510 of CM070536.1, forward strand.
AGTGTCTTAAGCATATTTTGAACTTAGGACTAACTAGCGAAGTGTCATGTCCAATCCCTTGCACAGTAAGCATGGTCCAGGTATTTATGTTTCACTACGGTGCCATGTGTAGAGATGATCCATTAAGATGTTCATTTGTAGATAGGAGAGAATTGCACTAGAGGCCCCTCAACAGGGAATGACTATTTAGCTCCTTGAACTCAAAGTTAACTTGCCAGATCGACAATTTTTTAGAATGTATAGTTAACTTGGCATGGCCTAGGTATTTATGTTTGATTACGTTGCCATGTGTAGAGATGATCCATTAAGATGTTCATGTGTAGCTAGGAGAGAATTGCACTAGAGGCCCCTCAACAGGGAATGATAATTTAACTCCTTGAACTCAAAGTTGGCAGATTGACAAATTTGTAAGAATGTGATAATTTGGGGTCTACAGTTGACTGTGATGCACCAGGCCATTGGTGTACTACAATGGCATATAGCGCAGATGGTTCGAGATCCATATTCTGATTTCTTTGTTAATGTTTTAGTAAGGAATACATATATTTATGTGTTTGTATTTTGTTTGAATATTTTTTCTGCCGCTACGAGTAGGCCATTTTCTTGTGGGACTAGCAAGTATGGTGAATCACATCTTGTGGAATGGAATTAGAGCGAAGGAGCTGTGAAAAGAACATACAAGGATTTCGAAAACGGTCTATGGGTGTTGTGCAATTTGATACCACCCAGAATAGGTTTTTGGCTGCTGGAGATGAATTCTCGATCAAGATATGGGACATGGACAATACATGTACAAGTATTATGACTACCATTGATGCTAATGGTGGCCTACCTGTAAGTTTCTAAAATGTTTGTTTATACTGGTCAATGTTTGATTGAAGCAAATGAAGCTCAATGTTTCCCTTTTGTTCTAACCCGATACCACAATTGATTACCAGGCAAGTCCACATATTCGTTTTAACGAGAGTACACTGTTGGCTATTTCTACTGTTGATAATGGTATAAAGGTCTTAGCAAATGCTGATGGAGTTCAATTGTTGCACACACTGGAAAATCGTTCTTTCAATGCTTCCCGTAGTGCGTCTGAGGCTGTAACAAAGGTAGTTACTTGTAACTATTGAATATCCCCTATAAGAATTTTCTTTATGTATGATCTGTGATCCAATCAATCCTTAACTGTGTAGCCTCTAATAAATCTGTTGACTGCTTCGGCGGCTGTGGCAGCTGCTGCTTCAACTAGTTTGGGAACTGCTTCCCCTTCAGCTATGACTGCAATGGTCTGCTTTTCACTATTTGTTTTTTTGTTGATCTGTATCTTTCGATCAGAAAAAATGTACTGTGATCCCAACTAACTTGGTTAGTACAAAAAAAAAATAACAGAATGGGGATAACAGAAGCTTGGTGGATGTAAAACCTAGAATAGCTGATGAGCCATTGGATAAGTCAAAGGTTTGGAAGCTTATGGAGATATCTGATTCAACTCAGTGCAGGTCATTAAAACTGATGGATGGTATAAGGACTAGCAAGGTGATAATGCATGGCTTTTTATGTTAATATGTATCATTTCTTTTACAATCTTGTGCATGTGCATTTGTCAATTGTCATTTCGATTGTATAAAATTATTTTTGTGTTGAATGAAGCCACAATGAAAATTGATGGAATGCTCTGATAATATCAACATGACTACATGAGACAGGTGTACAAGGATACATCGAATGATCTAGTCAATCCAAATTCATCTGTATATAGAAGGGAAAAGTGAAATGGCCAAATGGAATAAATGTAGTGCCTTGCTAATGATAGTGTGTCTTGAATACCCATAAATATGTACAATGCAAGTACCAGTTTGTAGATCAAAACTATCAAAGCCAGTGGTAACTGATACAATAGTAAACTGTGATTATCGACATTAGATTTCACCCAGATTAAAATCATGCTGAACCTTTTTTTGCTTGAGTAATGCTCTGTACGATTGGAGGTTCCAGCTAATATTTACATTATCTGAGAGATGATTTTAGTATTTTGTAAAGTTAGCTTTTTTATTCCAGCAAATATTTTTACAAGTCAATGACAACACAAAAATAAAATTGTCAATGCGTGTGTGTTGAGCTGAAGCTATCTCGGCCCTCCCTCACTTGCTCTGCCTGTTTCTGTTCACCAATTGGGCCTCCAACAAGGCAATATGTGTAGCAGCCAGCCCTTCAAGGTCGGTGTCATTCTTAACTCTTTTCACCCTATCTTAGCTAACATATCTTCCTATCTATAAAGTCAAATAAAAAGTTAAGATAAGGCGAAAAGAATGGCACCGTTGTAGATGGCCCTAGAAAAAAAACCCTACACACACCAAAGCATGCATAGAGTATTATTGCTCTAGCCACATGCCGCTAAGCCGAGACCTTTTTCCCATAGCATCGATGTCATCCCTGAATCCACTACCTGTGCTAGGAGGAATCCTAGGAGTCAGGTGGCCAGAGCTAGTGCTTGAACACTGATGATAGCGTTGCTCCTGTTTTCATGCTTGAGATGTGACATGTTTCTTATGAACTCGAACATTCAAATGACTTCTAATTAAACCAAATCTGTTTCCTGCATATTTGTACTCTAGATTTCTAGTTTGGTCAATGCGTCCAATAGAATGAAACGGGATTTTTTTAATATGGTTATTGTTCTGTAATTACAGATTTCAAGACTGATTTACACCAATTCTGGTGTGCTATCCTTGCTTTAGCTTCAAATGCCATCCATCTACTTTGGAAATGGCCACGCAATGACGGAAATTCAACTGGAAAGGTGAATGATTGTTTATACACATGGATATTACTCAGTATGCTTACTTGCCTGCACCCCAGAGGTGTAACAGTCTGTACTATTGATTATTACTAATTGGTTTAGTTTTCTGTTAACTCTTATAGGCAACCACAAGTGTTTCTCCTCCATTATGGCAACCTCCGAGCGGCATCCTCATGACTAATGACATAACTGATGGTAATCCTGAAGATGCTGTTCACTGCTTTGCTTTGTCAAAGAATGATTCATATGTCATGTCAGCTTCTGGAGGGAAAATCTCTCTATTCAACATGATGACTTTTAAGGTTGGTAAATGTTTATAAGGATTTGTATTATATTGATCTGTTATGTAGAAATTGCAGTTAACGTTTATGCTGACTGCAGACAATGACATCATTTATGCCTCCACCACCAGCAGCAACTTTTCTTGCATTTCATCCTCAAGACAATAACATAATTTCAATTGGAATGGATAACTCGATCATCCAAATCTACAACGTTCGAATTGATGAGGTATTAGCACATGGCAACATTATTAGCATTGTTATTTTCTCCATATCACAAGATACAATTAAATAATAATGTTTGTTTTTGGTGCAGGTCAAAAGCAAACTTAGAGGCCACTCCAAGAAAATTACGGGCCTTGCCTTTTCAAATGTGTTAAATGTGTTGGTCTCTTCTGGAGCCTAGGTTACTTACTGGACTATAAAGTCAGATTATCTAACAAGCTACTCCTATTCCTTGTTTGCTGTTTCTGATTTTTTTTCCTGTTGTAGATATGTGTTTGGAGCACTGATGGCTGGGAGAAGCAAAGGAGCAGATTTTTGCGGATACCATCAGGTCGACCAACATCCAACATCTTAGACACCCGGGTTCAGTTCCTCCAAGATCAACTGCATTTTCTTGTTGCTCATGAGACCCAGATTGCGATCTACGATACTACAAAACTAGAACCTCTGAGGCAGGTAAAGTTTCTATTTTTTCCATACACACCTCACCTACATGGATCTTTGTTTCTTGGCTCACCCTGACTTCACTTTCAGTGGCCTGTTCGAGGGGATTCTGCTCCAATAACACATGCCACATTCTCATGTGATAGTCAACTAATTTATGCAGGTTTTTTGGATGCCACTGTCTGCATATTTAACGCATCAAGTTTGAGACTTCAATGCCGAATTCTTCCAGCTTCTTATCTTCCTCCAAATATCAGGTATTCTGTAATACACAACAGAGCATCGATATTCTTTATGGCTCTCTGTGCTAAGTACGGTCTTGAATTGGCATTATATTGTCTGAAATGACCACGACTGACCTCATTTCAGAGGCTCTGAATATTAATGTTGGTTTTTGATGTCCTTTGATTTACTCGATGAGGAAGTTCTATAGTTGTATCACCGCATTAATATAAAAATAAAATCTGTATTACTACATTGTCAGACAGATTAAGATGAATTGAAAAGGTCCTTGGAGAAATTAAACTAAAATATATGGTGGTAAAGAATCTAGAGATCAATAAGTTGTTGTGAGTTTCCAATTGTTATGGAAGACTATGAGCTGCTCTTCATGCATTGGGAATCTTGATTTATATCTTGCTAATTCCATCAAACTGCAAACTTGTAACAAGATTTTTGTATGAACAGTTTATTTCAGCACCAACTTGTTTCTTTTCTTTAAATCATTCTTGTAGGTTATAACGAGCAAGTCATATTTCCACTCAATTGTATTGTTGAATTGCAAGCAAGTGCTGACATGTCATTAATTTTCTAGTGCAAGTGTTCATCCTGTTGTGGTTGCGGCACATCCTTTGGAAGCAAATCAATTTGCTCTTGGCCTGACTGATGGTGGTGTTTACGTATTGGAACCATTGGAACCCAAGAGAAAATGGGGGAATCCTCCACCAGCAGAGAATGGATCAACTAGTAGCTTGTCCACACCTGTTCCTAATGGAGCTTCAAGTTCTGATCAACCAAAGAGATAATCACAAACTAGTAGAAGTGTTAAGACTTTTCCATCACTTCTACTCTTTGTGCTGTGAGTCACTAACCAAGGTATTCCAATTTGTTCGAAACCAGATGAATGTATTTGCATGGCTAAAGAAAGATAATTATTAAAATAATCATTGTTTTTCTCTTTAGTTGACAATTGCTCTTTTGAACATGTCAATGGAAATAGGGTTTTCTCACCTTAAAAAACAAATCCCCTCCTTCGAACATAAATCAATATACATTAGTGCATTCACAAAGTTTAGTTTATTCAGTTCCCCTTCTGCAGATGGGCTTCACTTTTGCAACTTCTCTTCGCAAAGCTGGTTCCGAGGGTGTAGTCAACGTGCTCACAATAAAAACAAGGCATAACAGCAGCTCATCTGTTGCTTATATGTTTCCATATATTACCTGTATTAAATGAAGGTGAAATTAGTCATCATTTCATTTTTCTCTGTATGTCGTGCCGCGTGTGAGAACAGGTTTAGTAGATAAGGTGTAGTAGCAGTTTGGTTGTACTTAATCAGGACCTTTATGTCCGATTAGTAAGTAATAATGCTGCTTTTTAGTCATTTTCCATTTCATTTTACCAATGACTTGTTCTTTTATCCAGAATGCCCAACCCCTATTTTGTACTGTGGACACTGGATCTCCGTTGGAACTGATTTTGCACCCTGACCTCTTATCATGCTTGCACCCCATTGTCGCATCACCAATGCAGAGATGATCTATATAACAGATTGTCTTCCAATGCCTGCAAAGTGTGCTGGCCAAAATTTTGAACGAACAACAGAAGCATTCTGTACAGAGTACTTATAATTTATTTTCATTTACTTCACCGTTGACAATAAGCGATCTTACTGTCTTCATTGTTCTAAAATATAAGACATGAGGATATGCTTTGTGAACATATTCTACGTTTGTAAAATTTTATTGAACTGTTGCTAGCAAACCTTACTTTTAAAATGAAGTTATTCACTTTGCATTTCAGAAGAACATATCCTAAACTTAAATTGATATAAGCCTACAACAATCAAACACATAGGCCAGAGGTATTTGCAAATGAATAGTAACTAGCATACTGCAATTTTCCGAATACTGTATTTACCTTTATTAGTTCTAAGCCTTTAAATCAGTTTATCGGTTTACGTCTAGATTTAGATTCGAATACTGTCTTGGTTTGACCAATCTATTCAGTCTATTCCTCGATTTAATCTAATAAATTGATATAAAGATTTATTGCTAAATTTATATATAAAATAATAAAAAGAAGTAAAAGATTTATAATTGAATGCTTATTTATATTTAATTGCTCTATCAGGCATTAAGCCGATAGATCGTTCAATCGGATTATTGAAAGCCGATATAAAATAACCTGATTTGGCTATCTTGAAAAGCCGATTAGGGCTAAGTCACTGACAATTTATTCCTTGTCAATTTACAGGTCAAATTGACTGGCAGGCTTGGTTTCAGTTGCGACGCAAGCCCAGACTTGACGCTTCGGCACATGTGTTCATGAAGATCATTTTTCGTGTCAACACACTTTTTGGCACGCCCAATGGGACCCAAGAATCGAAATCAACGAGATGACGCGCACTGATGCCGAGGCGGTGTTGGAGGCACTCAAGCTCGCTGCTGAGGCAATAACGTTTGATGAATTGAGCCCTAATCAGAAAAAGCAAATCAAAGATAGGCTCGCAGAGATCCACGAAGAGAACAAGAGAAGAATGCTTACTGGCTATCGGAAAACTCGCAGTGGCCATGTTACAAAGACTTTTATTGGAGACCGCTGCTCACTGGAGATTTTTCCGAAGTAATAAGGGATTAGATTAATAGTTCTGTTTACCGATCGATGTTGGATTAGTCATCGGTTTTAGGGCGGATTGTGCAAGAGGGGGCCAGCGCTGCTTGGCACAACATTATGACTGGGCAAGCCCCTCCAAGGAATCGGAATGTTTCGCAAGGTATGAATTTGGGGAACCAATATACACCTTACCCTCAGATTGGAAATGCCCAAGCGGGAACATCTCGTGCTGGAGTGTTTCAGCCTAATCCAGTGCTGGGGGCAATTAATCCGAATCCGATTCAAACGATACCGAGCAATCAGGCTATGATCCTGGTAACAGATCCAGTCTACCAGCCGATTAGCCCTGGGGTCAATGAGAATCTAGAAGAGATGACAAGGAATCTGGTATACAATATGATGAAACAGTGTGGGTTCAATACTCCAAAGATTGCCCCCACATTACACCATGCCATACCGTCGGCGTTCAATGAAACGGAATTCCCTCATAAGTATCGGGCCCCAGATTTCGCTAACGCTAAATTTAGTGGAAGCGATAACACCTCTACACGCGAGCATGTTGCTAGATTCCTCGCGTTGTGCGGAGAAGCTGCTTCAAAAGATACGCTCAAATGCCGATTGTTCCCACTGTCACTATTGGGATCGGCATTTAACTGGTTCGCTTCGCTTCCTCCGAATAGCATCACATCTTGGCCAGATCTTGAGAAGAAATTTCATGAATATTTCTATTCTGGCGAAAACGAAGCAAAAATTACCGATATTATGATGATCAAGCAGAAGTTTGGGGAGTCGGTAAATGACTATCTCCGTCGGTTCAGAGAAGTGAGGAACCGATGCTATAGCCTTTCATTGCCTGACAATGAACTGGCAGAATTGGCTTTCAAGGGTTTGTTGCCCGTTAATCAGAAGAAGGTGGGCAATCAAGAATTTGCTGATATTTCACATCTGACTCACAAGATCGCGCTGTACGAAAGCCGATTCTCAGATAATTGGTACCCAGGTCAGAAAGAGTATCAGAATAACAACAATAATAAAGGTAAAGATAAAGCCGTCAACGTTGTTGACTCTGATGAGGTTGAAGAATCAGATGACTCCGATACTGAGGATGTTGGTGCCTATGTTGCTGAATGGGTGAATAATAAGAAAGAATTCGATCTTGGGTGGATAAAGCTGAAAGGCGCTGAAAAGAGCAAGTATTCTTTTAAAACATCCAGTGTGATCGGATTTTCGATCATCTGCTGCAAGAAAAACAAATCCGGCTTAAACAGGGGCATGTAATTCCTCCACTCGAAGAGCTGAAGAAGCGGAAACATTGCAAGCGGCATAATTCTTACTCGCACTCTACCAATGAATGCAATGTGTTCAAGCAAGTGGTGCAGAAAGCGATCGAGAGCGGACAACTTCGATATCAAGGTAAAAATTCACAGATCGATACAGAACCGTTCCCAGTCGGTTTTGTTGGGATGGTTGATGCCAAAAGAAAAGCCGATGATTCCGAGAGTTCCAATCGGTTCAAAGTACTCGTCGGCTCTAAGAGGATTGTGGTGGAAGAGAAGCCAGAATTAAAATTCCGATCATCAAGCCGACGAGGTGGTGAAAGAACTGGTGAGTGGCGCGAGGTGAAGTGCGGGCAAAATTATAATCCGATTTCCAAGCCAAGGCCGAAGCCAACCTTCGATCAGCTGTTAGAAAAATATGACCGGATGGCTAAGGAGCCACCTCGTAGGAGCTTCAAATTAAATACTCCTGAGCCTGTTCAAAGGAATTCAAAGGATCAAGATTGGGAGATGGAGCATTGGGATTGCCCTTTTTTTCGATACTACTAGGAAGAAAGGATGTCGTTGCCTACTTTGGAAAATTGCCCAATGAACCACGCGTTTATTCCCCCCAAGAGAACATCGGTAAAGGACCGGCTAGTGTTTCCTAGTGAAAAAGCCGAGGATGTCCCGATAAGTAAACATACCGATGTGCATCGGCCTCCCAAGGTGCCGTTGCCACAGTGGTGTCCAAGTGGAATTACGAAGTCTCAGAAGTGGCGCTGCAACGGATGAGAAACGCCGAAGCAAAAGAGGCAGAAGCTAAAAAATTCAGAGATGCTCTGCTGGAACAGGTAAAGCCGATGAGACCAGCTAGGGGCAAGCAAGAATGGAGGCCCAAGTTGAGATCGGCTGTTATTATCGATACTAAGGCAGGCTCTGATGAAATCTCTATTGATACCAACATGGTTTGCGTACTGCCTCGGGAATTCATGTGTGATTATGAAGAGGCTGCTGCAGAGCTGGTAGTTGGAGCTGAAGATGCTATATTCAAGAAGCCAGAAAACTCCCGTTTACACTTAAAGCCATTGTTTGTTATGGGCTATATGAATGGAAAACTGATTTCCAGAATGATGGTGGACAGTGGAGCTACTGTGAATCTAATGCCATATTCTGTGTGTCGGAAAATTGGAAAATCTACGGAAGATTTGGTCAAGACCAATATGGTGTTAAGTGATTTCAATGGAAATCCGACCGAAGCTAAGGGGGTTTTGGTCGTGGAGCTCACTGTTGGGAGCAAGACAATCCCGACAGCTTTCTTCGTAATTGAGGGAAAGGGAAGTTATAATGTGATGTTGGGAAGAGATTGGATACACGCCAATTGCTGCATTCCATCGACATTACATCAGATTTTGATTCAATGGATTGGCGAGCAGATAGAGGTGGTCAGAGGAGAGTCTCTAACCGCAGAAACCAATTGTGCCGAAATACATGACAACTGGAGGCATTATCGGGAAAACCCTTGGAAGAGTGCGATTTCCTCAGCGTCAATAAATTGGGTTTCAAGCCAACAATATTGGAAGCGCAATCGGTAACTCAAGGACACGAGGGTTTTTTATGGGAACCGCGGCTCTAGAGGAAGTTGAGTATAAGATGGGCCAGGGTTTCATATCGACTGATGAACTTGAAAAAGTCGATATTGGAACAGATGGGATGGAAAGACCCACTTACATCAGTAAACAGTTGCCGCGGGAATATAAGGATCGGCTTGTCCAGATTCTTAAAGATCGTGTTGATTGCTTTGCTTGGGAGTATCATGAGTTGCCTGGACTAAGCCGATCTATAGTTGAACATAAGATTAAGATGAAGCCGGGATTTCGGCCGGTGAAACAATCACCAAGAAGAATTAGTTGGAAAATTTATGATCAAGTGAAGGCTGAAATTCAGAGGTTATTAGATGCAAAGTTTATTCGGCCATACAAATATGCCGATTGGATTTCTAACATTGTACCGGTGGGGAAGAAAGATTCTGATAAGATCCGGGTATGCATCGATTTTCAGGACTTAAATAAGGCAACGTACAAGGATGAATATCCAATGCCGATTGCTGATCGTTTAATCGATGCTGCTTCTGGCAATCGGATTATCAGCTTCTTAGACGGCAATGCTGGTTACAATCAAATCTTTATGGCCGAGGAAGATGTGAACAAGACTGCATTTAGGTGTCCTGGGTCTATCGGCTTATTTGAGTGGATTGTGATGACTTTGGGCTGATCAGCGCTGGGCTACATACCAGAGAGGGATGAACTTGATCTGCCATGATTTAATCGGTAAATTAGTTGAAATTTACATTGATGATGCGGTGATTAAATCTCAAGAGGAGGAACAACACTTGACTGATATTGTGACTGTTTTGGAACGGTTTCGGAAATATGGCATGAGGATGAATCTAAAGAAGTGTGATTTTGGAGTTTCGACCAGCAAGTTCTTGGGGTTTATGGTGCATCAGAGAGGAATCGAAGTCCATCCCGACAGGGTAAAGGCGATTTTGAATACCAAGCCTCCAGATTCGAAAGTTCGTCTACAGAAACTCATCGGTAAGATTAATTACTTAAGGAGATTTATTTCAAATTTATCAGAAAGAATCATATCATTTTCTCCATTGCTCAAATTGAACAATTCCGATAAGTTTGTTTGGGGACCAGAGCAGTAGAAAGCATTTGATAATATCAAAGAGTACTTGATAAATCCACCTGTTCTGGTCGCTCCAAAAGAAGATTTACCGTTTAAATTGTATCTATCGGTATCAGATAAAACAATAGCGGCAGTGCTGGTCCAAGAAGTTGATGGAAAGGAGCATGCGATTTTCTATTTGAGTAGAAAGTTGTTGGATCCAGAAACCCGATACACGATAGTGGAGAGGTATTGCCTTTGTCTATACTTTGCTTGCACTAAGCTAAGGCATTATTTGTTGGGTGCTGAATGCAAAGTGATTTTCCAAACCGATGTGGTCAGGTACATGCTTAATGCTCCAATTATCAAAGAATGCCTTGGAAAGTAGGCATATACTCTCATCGAGTTTGATTTGACATATGAATCTCCAAAAGCTGTCAAGGGGCAGGTTTTAGCCGATTTCATCACGCACCATCAAGATGTTAATCTTTCAATTCTTTTACCGTGGGTGATGTTCTTTAATGGATCAGTTTATGAGAAGGGATGTGGAATTGGTATTTTTATAGTTTTCCCTGGTGGTGTTCCTTACTAATTCAACGTTACAATGAATTTTGGGTTGACCAACAATCAAGTGGAATATGAAGCCCTGATTTAAGGATTGGAGTGGTTGATTCAAGCCGGGGCTACTGCCGCGGAAGTTTATGGAGATTCACAATTGGTGGTTTTCCAGATGATCGATAAATATGAGTGTCATAGTGAACTACTTCGGGAATATCTGGAAAAGGCTTCTGATTTGGCTAAGTATTTCAATATCTTCACGGTTCGTCATATTCCTAGGGAACAGAATTGCGAGGCCAATGATTTAGCTCAAGAAGCGTCAGGGTATAAATTACCGATCATGGAATTGGAAATTATTCTGATCGCAAATCCAGTTCCGATAGGATGGCAGGCAGAAATTATCGGTTATCTTAAAAATCCTCAGGGAAACACCGATAGGAAGCTTAAAAGGAGAGCCCAGAGGTATGTACTAATCGGTGACAAGTTATACTATTGGAGTTTTGATGGTTTATTGCTTAAATGTTTGAATGAAGAAGACGCTAAAGTTGCAATCGGAGAAATTCATGAAGGACTGTGTGGGACGCATCAATCAGCATACAAGATGAGATGGATGTTGAAGCGCTTGGGATACTTCTGGCCAACGATGGTGGAAGATTGTTTCAAATATTATAAAGGTTGCAAGGATTGTCAGAAGTTTGAAAATATTCAGCATGCGCCTGCATCTATTTTACATCCTATCGTGAAGCCGTGGCCTTTTAGAGGATGGGGAATCGATATGATCGGAGAAATATTTCCTTCCTCGTCCAAGGGGCATCGGTATATTTTGGTAGCAACAGATTATTTTACTAAATGGATTGAAGCTGTACCATTGAAGAAAGTAACTGCTACTGAAGCGATCGACTTTGTTAGAGAGCACACAATTTACCGATTTGGAATTCCTCTGACGATCACTACGGATCAGGGATCGATATTTATGTCAGAAGCATTTCAGGATTATGCTCGAAGCTTGGAAATCACAACAATCAACTCCTCGCCGTATTATGCTCAAGCCAACGGCCAAGCAGAATCTTCAAATAAGAGCGCTATAAAACTGATTAAGCGAAAAATAGATAAAAGGCCGCGGGGTTGGCATAATACTTTAGTGGATGCGCTATGGGCATATCGGATTGCTAAACATAGAGCTACCAAGGTGTCACCATTTGAGTTGGTATATGGTCAAGAGGCTGTTCTACCGGTTGAAGTTATCATTCGATCTACGAGGATTGAGGAACAAAATAATGTGAAAGCCGATGACTATAAAAATCTAATGGTGGATAAGCTGGATGATATGGTGGCCGTTCGGTTAAGGGCTCTGGAGCATATTGAACGTGATAAGCAAAGAGTTGCTAGGCATTATAACAAGAAGGTTGTACCGAAAACTTTTGAAGTGAGAGATCTTGTATGGAAAATATTTTTACCGATTGGTTCCAGAGATTCTAAGTACAGGAAATGGTCTCTAAATTGGGAAGGGCCATTTAAGATCAATCGGATTATTCCTGGAAACGCATATATTTTGAAGACGCTTGAGGGGCAAGTTTTCGGTAAAGCAATTAATGCTAAATATTTGAAGAAATATTATCCAAGTGTTTGGGTTGGAGCTTGAGTATGGAAGTTAAAAGCCGATTCTGGTGGATCGCCTATAGTTTAAAAGCCAGCAAACACATAGTCGAATCGAGGTTGGTGTTTTACTCAACACGTTGCTGTTGAGTAAAAGCCGATTCTGATGAATCGTCTATAGACAAACATTGGAAAAAGGAGAATTGCATAAAGAAATAATGCGATTACAAAGGCATGAAGGCCTTAACTGTTTTTGCCCCAAGGGGCAGGGTGAAGCGTTGTTTTACGATCGGTAAAATACCGATCCACACATGATGAAAGTTTAAAATTTTGGCTCGCAGGCCAATCATTCACAAAACTAAAAAATAGCTGCGGTGGCATTGGTGATTGTGTCACGGATCTGGTTGACGGTATCGGTATCTTCTTCGACCGATCCGGGCACAATCGGTATTTTCTTCTTGGCGTCCAGTACTGCCAAGCCTCAAGCTTTCACTATAGTGTATTGCTCCTTGGCCGCCGATTTGGACTCCTCGAAGCTTGAGCGAGCGGATGCTTCGACTTTTCTTGCTTTTTCCAATTCCTGTTCCAAGGATTTGACCCTTGAAACTGCCTTGGAAGCAGCAGCCTTTGCCGATTCTGGCTCTTGCTTTAGCTGAAGGAGTTTATCATTCTGAGCATTGGCGTCCTGAGTGAGCGCTTTGAGTTCTGCTTCAGCATCCTTGAGCGCTTCCCTCTGATGGAGCCGGTCCAGGGCTGCGTCGAAGTCGGCTTTCTTCTCCCTGAGAGGCAGCACTTTCTGGGTGGCTGAGGCCACTTGCTCTGGGAGAACCTCTTTGATAGAATCGGCAATATCCCTTATGGCTGAAGGGTTGGCCAGAAAAGCCGATTCGTTACCAATGAGTTCCCACATCTGCTTTAGCTTGGTGAGGGTGTCCGGAGAAGACTGATTCTTCTTCATTGGTTCCGTGGCAGGTGGCTCAATGGCGACGACTGGAGGCGATGGTGTCTTGATCGGGGAAGAAAGAAAGTCGAGCTCGTCGTCAAGCCAATCCATGCTGGATGGATCGAAGTTCAGTTCGTCGGTTTTTCCCCCGTCGTATGTTATCACCTGCGTGGATACCACAGTTACTCGAACTGGGCTTCGAGGTTGAAACATATACTGGAAAGAGAAATTTTAAAGTTACAAGGGATCAGAATTTGAGTTTTTGTAAGTGAAAGTAAGAAATTTCCGATTACATCTAGGGGGTTGAAAGCCGGTGGGGTCTGTGATGCCGGTGGAGGAGCAGGTGTGGCACCTTTCTTCTTCGAGATGGGAGAGGTATCCTGAAATCAAAATACCGATAAGGACAAAAACCGAAGGAGAGTTCTGAAAGTTTGGGGAAAACCAAGTGCTTACTGTGTCACATACGGATTCAGTGCTATCGGGTGTACGCACCTTTTGGGGTCTTGGCTTCTTGGCAGCCAATTTCTTCCTTGGGCCGGTTTCACCTACGGGTCTCCCTGTTGATCAAAAGTGATTGAGAAATCGGATTTTGAGGAATGATGTATCATAAGCCGATTGTACCTCTTTTCTTGGGCTGTTGGGAGGACCTTGAGTGAAAGCCGATGCGGACTTCGCCGTTGAATGGAGGCGGCCGGCTTCCTCGCCAATGAGCTTGGCCCTGGGGCGTTTGTCTCCGCTCTGAAAAGGAAAATAACATAAGGTTAGTAATTGGAAAAAAGAACGGAACGGGTTAGTGAACGCACGCAAGTTAGTAATCTCGCTATCAGAAGACATTGCGTGATTCTGAGACTCTGTTCTTTCATCGTCTGAATCCGATGAAGAAGGTCCTGATTCAGAAGAATTTTCCTCTTTATCATCGCTGCCTTCGTCGGAATTATCAGAATCGGAATTATTTGTGCTGCTTTCTTCCGATTCTGATGAAAGCTCTGCCATACCGGCGATCTTCGGCCAATTGGGTTTGCAGATTTCCTTCTTGCCGGTAAACTGTTCGATTAAGGCTGTAGCTCCACCTTCTGTGGCATAGATGTTTTTGGCGATGGATTCCCACCAGATGTCAAATTTTAGAGAGGTGTCAGACCACATTATAAACTCTGTCGGCATTTCGAAATCAATGTGCACAGCTGACAGAATTCCATATGCCGATTGGGGGTTCAAATCTTCTCTGGCATTCAGATGGCGGTATATAAATAAATCAGGAATGTCTTGCCCGAGGTTGAATTGCCGAGCGACCATAGCAGGGTGATAGAACTCATATGAGGGTTTTCTGATATGAGTTCTCGTACTCAAGATAGCGAAGAAAATACCCGAAGAGATGAATTCTTTGTATGCTGATAGAGCGTTGCCTCTTAAAGTGTTGTCTAATCGGAAAAAGGAGGGAATAGGGTATTTGTCCAAATAAGTGTATGGGTTGAACTGCTCCGCACCATATTCCGATTCAGACATGGTGAAAAATGCAACCAAGGAATGAGAGAGATCCTCTTGGTTTAGGCGTCTTCTGTTGCAGTTAACTGAAATCATCTCCCCATAGGATCTGCATAGGCGCTCGCTGCTATCGGATTCCTTCTCATTCGAAAACTCTAGGCTGAAATCTAGTTCTCCTATGGAGTTGTATATTTGGAGTTTCAAGAATAGACAGATGAACCAGAAAGGACCACCTAAATTTCCAACTGAGTAATCTGCTTTTTTCGAGCAGAGACCTTCTCTGATCTCATGCATCATCCGATAGATGGCTCCTAGCAAATACTTTCCGATTGCTAATTTTTGCCCTGATGCCAGTGCTTCGGCTACTCCTTGGTAGACCTTGCTGGGGCTAAGAGATTGGCCACAAAAAAAGAACCTGTCAAGCCACATGTTTAGAAAGGCGATATGCTTTTCATCTTCTACGTCACCCGTTTGCTGATGAGTTGTGATATAGCGTTGCCATCAAAAGTTTTTCTCAGGGACCAGCTTAAGAGTGGCAGACAAATCGAAAGCCGATAGCATTTCGCCATGGGGACTGAGACCGGTTAGCATTGCTATGTCTAAGATCGTATGGCTTATTGGTCCAGTCGGGAAAAGGAAGGCGTTGGCTGTGTCACACCAGAAATAAGCCGATGCTGCCATGAAGGGTTCGTCTGCTGGAGAAGGATATAAGGAAAGAAGGATAGCATCGGTAATTCCTAGCTGATCCCATTGCTCTTTTTTCTGGCCATAAACTCGAATGAGCCAGTTCTTGTATCCCTTGATCGGGCTAGGCTAGGATCTAAATGCCGATTTCCAGCTGTTTATACTAAGCTTATCGGCAAACAGAGGAAGTCTTGCTACTGAATGATCTATGAAATCCGATGGGTCTCGTTCCCCTATTGGTCCCAAAGAATACAGAGCCTTAGTATCTGAGCATCGGAATAGTACCTGAGACATGTTGCTGATTGGAAGTTGAACGAGAAGTGGCTGTGCACTGGGAATCCTGAAGGCTCCGGAAATCCGATGCAGGAGGCTTGTGCACAAGGGAATGGGTGAAAGTGACAGCGAGTGACCGTCTATTTATAGCTGTGGTAAAACTAGGGTTTTTACCGGGGGTTTCGGCGTTACTGTTTCGACCTATATAGCTTGGTGGGCTGACATGTGTTTTCGAAATGGGCCAGAAGCAAAGATTGTAGGGGTAAGACTGTGAAATGTTTCAAGACAATTTGGTAAAATCCGATTTTTTTTCTGAAAGTTCGGCTAATGAGAAAACTCATTGCCAAACTTAGGGGCATATGTTGACACCCAAATTTGGTAGAAAAATCGGATATTGCGAAATGGCTAAAAATATCGGAATTATTGGGCCAAATCAGAAAATGGGCTTTATCGGCAAAAGAGAGAAATATATTGAGAAATACCGATGCTTACAAAACTCCGAAAGAAATATGCTCTGATCAGAAGATGACGCGGTAAAATAGGTCGTATCGGCATCGAATTTGTAATAGTATAAATAGGGCCTTAGGTCTCGGGAAAACGACACATCATACACAAACACAACTACTTTTTCGAACCCGATCGACATCGTCGAAAGGCTTCAACTCGCAGGTAGAGCTATCTCGATGAGATAATCGATTCTCTTCTTGTAACCCGTATGCATGGCTGTATCATCTTGATCTCGTGTATACAAAGCATGTTAAACTGTCTCGGTTTTTACCGATCTTTAATGTGTTCGCATGTTACACTGTCTCGAATCAATCGATCTGTAATATATGTTTATCTTGCAATGCCAATTGTCAAGTGTCTTATGTGCTTTTCCTGAATCCGATATATGCGACTGTCTCGTTTAATCGATCTTGCGTATACCTTGTTTAGGATCTTGCATGTATAGATGTTTGCCAATTAGTGTTGTATTTACCTTTATTAGTTCTAAGCCTTTAAATCAGTTTATCGGTTTACGTCTAGATTTAGATTCGAATACTGTCTTGGTTTGACCAATCTATTCAATCTATTCCTCGATTTAATCTAATAAATTGATATAAAGATTTATTGCTAAATTTATATATAAAATACTAAAAAGAAGTAAAAGATTTATAATTGAATGCTTATTTATATTTAATTGCTCTATCAGGCATTAAGCCGATAGATCGTTCAATCGGATTATTGAAAGCTGATATAAAATAACCTGATCTGGCTATCTTGAAAAGCCGATTAGGGCTAAGTCACTGACAATTTATTCCTTGTCTATTTACAGGTCAAATTGACTGGCACGCTTGGTTTCAGTTGCGACGCAAGCCCAGACTTGACGCTTCGGCACGCGTGTTCATGAAGATCATTTTTTGTGTCAACAAGGGCCCAATTTTTTTTATTCTTGTATTGTAGAGCTTTAGGCTGTACTCTTTTTCCTTTGCCAAGGTTTTCTCAAATTGAGTTTTTACTTGGTAAAGTTTTTAACGAGGTAGCCATGTAAATACACGTTAATAAAAAAGCTCTGCAATGCATTTCTTATATTTCTCCACATATATTTAAAATTTTAAAATTATTTACATGAATTATGGTTCACATTTCTGATTTTTTTGGTTTTTCTGAATTTTTTGAAATTTTACACAAAAAAATGGGCCAACCGGGGCAACCGGTGCCAACCGAACCCGGGCCGGCCCGGTTCGTTCGGTTCTCCCAAATAATCAACTGGGTTGACAATAAGCCTGTTGGTTCGCTTTGGTCTGACTCACATAGTAACCAGGCTGACAAACGAACCGGGCCGGCCCGTTGGCTAGGTCTGGCCTTGGTGGAAGACCCGCGCGAACGTGGACCATTAGATTAGAATCGAACGGTGCACATGCAATGACGGACGAAAACTGACGGAGAAAGTGGAAACTCTATTCTCTTTATTATTAGGAAAGGACTAGCAAAAATGCCCGTGCGTTGCAACGGGAGAAATCGAGCAATATGAATTAAGATGTTGCTATGCGTTGCAACGGGAGAAATCAACCAATATAAATTAAGCCAAATATGTTGCTAAATTAATTTCATTGTAGCATGTCCCATCCAAAGGTAAAACTTGATTTAGAATTTTAATTGTTTGTTCATAAACTATTTTCATTGTAGCGATCAAAAAATGGAAGACTGCATAGTGGCACGCCAAAACCAGTATTCTATATATATAGAATGGACCATATTTCTGAATTTCGACTCCCTCTAGAGCCTCTATATTTAGAGACTCTAGAAAATCTATATATCTTTTCAAGGATAGAAACTATGCTAAAAAGAATAAAAATATAGGGAACGAATAGTGATTTACAGATAGAGAACGAAATATAGAGATCATGCTAGCGATGCTCTAATGCTTTAGGGCTGCACTTTAAACGGCCACAACTTTTTAGGGACCAAAAAGTAAATTCAAGTAGACGAGGCTCATTGTGCGCATTATGAAGTTTGTCAATCAGGAAGCTTTTTATCCAAGAGACGAACTATTTCTGCCTCTTGTAGATCTTGTGCAAGAATGACTTGAGAACATTCTGAACAGCGATGCTTGGCTGGGCTTCAATATCCGTAATCAGCTTCTTGTAGCTCTCATTCTCATAATCGTGAAACACAGTCTGGAAAGAAAATAATAAGCGAAATGTCGGGCTTGCTTATGTACTAAATAATAGTTAAGACATGCCAACATTTGCAGACTATTCAAGCAACTAAATAAAAGAGGTGCAGATATGAGCAGATTGTGTTCACAAAACCAGCAAAAGAGTTCCTGTCAGCATGTTAGAACAATTTAAACAGAAATATAATTAAGTGAATGTGTGTGTGTCGGGACCCGCCTAAACGAGTCGAGTCCCTTATGTGCCTTACTGTACTAGTCCCTGGATCAGTAGCTAGTACACACAGATTTCCAGAACTTGGATCATAACCATTCTTATTAAAACATTTAATATTACATCAGAGTGCAGCCATTAAGGCTCTTAATACAAAAGACTGGCACGCAGGCCATACAACTACGGAAGCATGGGTACATAGTAAAATCCAAAAGAGAACTCCAACACAATCCCACAGGCAAGGCTGTAGTAGCGATCCTAGGCATCGGAGAAATCCACGTCCTGAACACCATCGACGAAGCCATCGTCTTTAGGCTCAACGTCGTCTAGATAGTAACTCTGAGACTCCGAACCTGCTCGTTGGAATGAGCAGCCCCGCGAGTGAACGCGAGGGTGAGTATATGTGCACATACTCGCAAGCCAAATTGACATATGCAAATGAGGGCTTTAGCAAAGGAGGGATCAAGGTTTCATTTGCGGAAAGCCATCTTTATAAATTTCCTATATCTTTGAAAATATGGAAAACAGTTAAGAAGAGTTAAAACAAATCTTTCTTTTGAAACTCCGGCTACCTACCGGTTTTAACCCACCAAGGTCAACTCATGGCGTCCTGCCATGTCAAGCTCATAAGCTCATGGCACCTGCCATGTCAATCTAAATATATCAGGGTCAACTGCCTTGTCAACTCATGGCCCCTGCCATGTCGATCTGAATATCTCAGGATCAACTGCCCTGTCAACTCATGGCCCCTGCCATGTAATAACAGTCACTCCACAGCGTCCTGCTGCGAAGGCCCAAAACAAATCTTTACTTTAAAGCGCCATTTTGAAAACAAAAGGGGTGAAAATACTACCATGAGGCAGCGCTCCGTCGCCCGCCCTTGACCGTGGGCACGGCTGTCTAGACAGTTCTACACTCTGCAGAGGTTGCACGCTTTACCCACGAGAGGTAATTTACTTAGTAAACCACCACAAGGTTTTTAACCAACTCATTCCTAGCTTAGGCATCTCCGCTAAGGATTCCACCTCTGGGCTGGTACTCAGTTGCCAGCGGCCCCCTCTTGCGCCAAAAGGTTCATAGTCTGCGTGACACCGTGTGTGCTACGGATTCTACGCTCCCTATTCCACCAAGTGAGATGCCCAAACTAAGAACTTGAAGGGTACTCGACCAGGGCCTGCCCATACCAGCACTCATGGTTGCACTGTTGAACTTAGTTTGTCTACCTCAAGGACTCAGTCCTAAAGGATCTGGGTGGTTCCCACACTGGGCCCAAGTCTCGTGCATACTGCACCAATCCATACAACCATCCACCCAAATCGGGGTTTTCCGAAAATAATTTCCCATTATAACAATAACTATTGTACCCCAATAGTCCCATTTTATCAAACATGACAGCATCGACTGTCTTTAAATCACGCATTTCAAACATTGTATTTCACATAAAATAACAGTGACGAGACTATAAGTAATAAATAGCAGGGCTAAGCATTTAACGATCAACTAATCAATGAAATGGCAATAAACAAGTTATATATTCCTAGGGTTAACAAGGATCAGGTTTATACGATAATAATAAATTTAATGGGCATTTAACTAATCAGCCTAAGTAATTAGCATTTTTAAATTTCAACAATCATTGTAGGAAATAAGTCAACAATGACTTGCCGTGAATCCAGTGTTCCAGGTGTACGGGTAGGTCCTCGGCTCCAACAACGCCGGTATCCGGATCTAACGCAAACAAATAATCACACAATAAATGCACATACAAAAATATGAATGCAATGGTGAAAATGATATTTTTAAATTAAAGTGTGTATTTTTATGAACTTATAGAAATCTATTTTACTGAAAATGGATTTGTAATTTTAAAGGTACAAAAATAACAAAGTTCCAGCAGCAAATAAATAAAGAAAAGAAGCTGGACCGGCTCTTACTGCACCGGCCCAAATAAACGCGGGCGCAGAGGGGAGAAGCCGCTGGCTCGGCTCAAATTTGCTCGCAGCTGCCCGGCCGACCGGGCGGCGGCTCGGTGTGGTCGGGCTTATGCAATTGGGCCTTCGGCTCGGCCTTGGCACTGCCCAGCGTGTGGGCGGCTTGGGCCGGAGGTGGTGGTCTGGGTGGGCCCGCTCGACAGAGACAGAGAGCAGGGAAGGCGGCGGGAGCGGCTCGGCGGCGGCGATTCCGACGACGGCGGCGGCGCTCTGGCGAGGTAGGTTGAGGGGAAATGGAGAGGGTAGCTTGGGGGAGCTAAGGGAGGGATCGGTTGCGGGGATTGGCGCCGGCGGCGAACTAGCGGCGGTAAGGGGCGGAGGAATACGGCGGCGCACGTTGAAGGTGGTCGCCGGCGTTGAGCGGGTGAGTGTAGGTGGTACGGTGAGCTACGGAGAGGTGAGGGGGAGCTTAGGGTGGTACGGATTTGGGCCGGCGAGGCTTCGTCTGGCGCGGCGGCGTGGAGGTGGATCGGGCAGAGGGGAATGTGGCGGCGGCGAGCTCCGGGGTAACTCCGGGGAGAGGGGGCGGCTTACCGGCGGCGGTGTCTTACCGACGTCGGCCACGGCACGATGGCGACGGTGACAGCCGGGCGGCGGGACGAGAGGAGGAGCGGAGGGGCAGCAAGCTGCGGCTTTATAGGTCAGCGGCGGCGGATGCGCTAACGGCAAGCGGGGTCCACGGCAACAGTGTGTTGGAAATATTAGGAATTTCCTCAAGTTCTTAATCCACAAAATTAGGTAAATCATAATTAACCAATTGAATATTTCAAGTTGATAACCAAAGATACTAGATAATAACGAATTATCTATCTCATACACAAAGGCTAATAAACAAGAAACAAACCAAATAAAAGCATGGTATAAGTGAATATACCCTTGAGCCGGTGCCACCACGGGCACAGGCGCAGGCGGAACAATGACTTGTTCATTGTTGTTCGCCATGACGATCGGTGTAGACGATCACAAGTTGTTGCGATGAAGTGTTGATGCGGTGTAGAGATCGATGCAAATAACGTCGGTGCGATGTAGATGTACAGCGCCTCGCAACGATCCAGGGACGAAGAACTCGAGCAGTCGCGTGAGAACGCTCCCCAAAAACCTTATCGGCCTTCTATCCCGAGCAGGATCTCGATAAGGACGAGGTTCCGGAGGCCTGCTTCCTCTGCTCCTTGTGCGTGCAAGGAAACAGAGGCGGGAATGCAAAACGGCAGCGCTACAGATGGAAGTATGGAATGTGCGAGAGAGAGAGAGCTCTTGAGGGCGAGAACCTATTACACAGGGCGAGGTGCTCATGCTTTTATAGGCGCCAGGAAGAGAAGGTTCGTCGAACCTGGACGCCATCAAGCACTAGTAACGGACGTCATTAATCTGGCCATTAAGTGGTCGGTTACGTAACGGACGTCACCAATCCAGCCATTAAGTCGTCGGTTACGGGGAGAGGTCGCCCGTGCTCAGTGTGAGATCGCCCGTGCTCGAAGAGGGGTCGCCCGTGCCCGAGGAGGGGTCGCCCGTGCCCGAGACATCACGTCACGCTCACACCACGTCACGCCTCAGCTCGAGCTCGACTCGGCTCGGCTCGCGCGCGTGTGTGGCCCTGCCTTTCTCTTTTCTAATTGGGAGAACCACAATCCAACTATTTAAGTTGAGATATTCTCCTCCCAATTTCCCGAACGGTTTAGTATTAAATGGGCCTCTTGGAATTTCTATTAAAATAATTAAATGGGCCAATCCCATAATTATTCTAACAATTCCCACCAAATTTCATAGGCACATTTGAAATACTCTCATTTCCACTGTAGTTTGATATTCCAGTGTTTCGATGGAGATTAAGTTGAACTTCCACCTAGAACAAAGGTTACACTCATCCACTGGCGAACAATGGACTAAGCCTTGAATTGACAGTTTTGTGCGAACGAGTTTCACCAAAGTCCTTATCGATACTAGGTCGCTAAATGCATCCCCTCGGTTTGGAGCGTATAAGTCATACTCCTTTGCCTTTCATGAGCCTCTAGAGATCACCCAACCTCATAGGCGTGACTAGCAATGAGCTCATATAGGTGTATTCCTCATAAGATGTTCGTAGGACAACATCTACGCTTATTAAAAGCCACTCGGAACACATTAAGATATAACCAACCCGCCATCTGAGAATAGGAGAGTAGTGCATCTCAAACGGAGTGGGTTAAGTACAAAAGTACTCTCCTCTCAGCCAGTCACTAGCTTGTCTCAACATTCTAATTCACGGGATCTCCGATCAAATAGGATGAGTTACCACTAAGACATGACTTTCATGTGGGTCTCAATCCCATCTCCCTTGATGCTTCATCTATCACATTCCGTGATAGTCCCTTTGTAAAGGGATCTGCCAGGTTTTTAGCCGTCTGGAAATAGTCCAATGCTATAACTCCGGAGTTTCTCATCTTCCTAACAGACTTCAACCGCCTCTTAACGTGCCTTGATGACTTCATGTTATCCTTTGAACTGTTCACCTTGGCAATCACCGTCTGATTGTCACAGTTCAAGAGGATAGCAGGCACTGGTTTTTCAACCACCGGTAAGTCCATCACAAGCTCACGCAGCCAATCGACTTCCATAGTGGCAGTGTCTAATGCTGTGAGTTCTGCTTCCATTGTAGACCTCGTTAAGATGGTCTGCTTGCAAAACTTCCAGGAAACAGCTCCACCACCTAATGTGAATACAAATCCACTTGTGGCTTTTATCTCATCAGCATCGGATATCCAGTTTGAATCACTATAACCCTTTAGTACCCTTGGGTACCCGGTGTAGTGAATACCATAACTTGATGTCCCCTTTTGATAGTGCATCACTCTCTCAAGAGCATGCCAATGATCATCTCCCGGATTTGAAACAAACCAGCTAAGTTTGCTCACAGCAAACGAGATATCAGGTCTTGTTGCACTAGCTAAATACATCAGTGAACCAATGATTTGGGAATATCTTAATTGATCCTTTGCTATACGTTGGTTCTTTCGTAATAGCACACTTGGATCATATGGCGTTGGAGCAGGTTTACAATCGCTAAAACTAAAGCGACTCAACACCTTTTCCACATAATGGGACTGCTCAAGAGTTATCCCACCATCATCTTCTCTTAACAACTTAATGTTTAAGATGACATCCGCTACTCTCAAATCTTTCATTTCAAAATTCGCATGAGAAAGTCCTTGACTTCCTTAATCACATTAAGGTTCGTCTCAAGATCGAGATGTCATCAACATACGCATACGTAATCACTCCTTCACCCCCACCATAGCGGTAATACACACATTTGTCACTTCATTCATAACAAAGCGGCAGATGTTAAAATTTGTCGAACTTCTCGTACATCGCTTAGGTGCTTGCTTAAGGCCATACAGAGACTTCAACAACCTACACACTTTTCCTTCATGACCCCTTACTACAAATCCATCTGGCTGATCTATATAGATTTTCTCTTCCAACTCTCCATTAAGGAAAGCCGTCTTTACGTCCATCTGATGAACGATCAGACCATAGGAGGCAGCCATGGATAGTAGTACTCTAATAGTGATCAATCTAGCAACAGGTGAGTAAGTATCAAAGAAGTCCTCGCCTTCTTTCTGGGTATAACCCTTGGCCACAAGCCTTGCCTTGTACTTTTCAATTGTACCATCAGGCCTCAGCTTCTTCTTGAACACCCACTTACATCCTACAGGTTTACACCCATATGGACGATTAATAACTTCCCAAATTCCATTGCTCAGGATGGAATCCATCTCACTCTGGACCGCTTTCTTCCAATAGTCAGCGTCCTGAGATGAATAAGCCTCCTCAATGGTTCTTGGAGTATCATCCATTAGATATACAATGAAGTCATCACCAAAGGACTTTGCGGTCTCTTGTCTCTTACTCTTTCGAGTTACTTCATTGTCTACATCTATTGGATTTTCCTCAAAAGTGGGTTCAATTTGTATAGGAGTGGAAGGTTTAGGAGAGAAGATAGATTCTTGGCCAGATGAGCTAAGTGTCTCTTTCATAGGGAATATGTCCTCAAAGAATGTGGCATCATTGGACTCTAAGATTGTACCTTCATACATATCGGTACTCCAGATTTCACTATTAAGAACCTATATCCAACCTTGTGAAAAGCATAACCAATGAAGACACAATCAACGATTTTTGGTCCAAGTTTACGCTTCTTTGGGACAGCACATTAACCTTAGCCAAACAAATTTCAAGCACGTAAATAAGTGAGATTTAATCTTTTCTCTCCCATTCCTCGAATGGTGTGATTTCTTTATTCTTTGCAGAACCTGTTTAGGACATGACAAAATCAATATAGCCTCACCCCACCATTCCTTGAAAAGTCCCGATGTTTCTAACATGGCGTTAACTATATCGCTTAGAGTACGGTTCTTTCTTTCGGCAACCCCGCTTGATAGGGGAGAATAGGAGGCGCCCTCTCATGGATTATTCCAAGTTCTCGCAGAATTTATTAAAATCATTAGAAAAATATTCTCCACCACGATCGACCTAACCCGCTTGATTTTCCTATCAAGTTGGTTCTCGACTTGACTTTATAGATCTTAAAATAGTGAAAAGCCTCATCTTTAGACTTTAATAAATACACGTAGCAAAATCTAGTAGAATCATCAATCAAAGTCATGAAATACCTCTTACCACCCTTCGTCAACTCCCGCTCATTTCGCACAAATCGGTATGAACTAGTTCTAATGGTGACAAGTTTCTACGCCTCTCTTTGCCTTGTGAGGCTTGCGAGGATGCTTAGATTGCACACACACTTGACACTTAGAACCTTTGACTTGGGTAAATTTTGGGATTAAATCCATACCGGCCATCCGCATCATACAACCAAGATTAACATGACAAAGTCGTAAATGCCAAACATTAGTCTCATGATCACAAACATGATTAACCTCATTATTCGTGTCCATCAAAGATAAGCGGAACAA
Organism: Raddia guianensis; assembly: GCA_036346415.1. Classification (NCBI taxonomy): domain Eukaryota; kingdom Viridiplantae; phylum Streptophyta; class Magnoliopsida; order Poales; family Poaceae; genus Raddia; species Raddia guianensis. The sequence continues at coordinate 59,802,362 of CM070536.1, forward strand.
GCCTCCGCTCTCATAGCCTTTTCCAATAAAATTTTCAAACTTAGAAATAACACATTTATTGGATTCAAAAACTAACTTAAAACCATCTCTACATAATAGAGATCCGCTGACAAGGTTCTTATTTATCGCGGGCACATGTTGTACGTTCCTTAGTCGCACGATCTTGTCTGAAGTAAACTTTAAGTCAACAGTGCCGACTCCACGTACAACTGCCTGCGACCCATTCCCCATCAACACGGAGGCAGCCCCTGCGACCTGGTAAGAAGAAAATAGGGATCTATCAGCACAAACATGTATATTGGCCTCTGTGTCAATCCACCAATCAAGTGAACGACATCTTGAAAGAACAAGAGGTCTTGTTACATACCCGATGTTCTGCGCCAAGATTGCCAATAACAACGCTAGCGGACTTTTTACGCTTGTCTTTACGATCGTGGCAATCCTTAGCCCGGTGATCAGCACCATTACGCATAAAGCGCTTCCCTTCCCTTTATTCTTCTTCTTCTTGAAGCTAGTAGTTTGATTGGCTTTGTTCTTGTTGTCAGGCTTTTCAGATTTGTTTTTATTCTTTTTGAATTGAAAGGTTTTCTTTTGTACCACATTGGCACTGGAACTTCCTTTCCCACGTGTATCTTTTGCCCTCGCCTTCTCCTCAACATCTAGAGACCCAATGAGACCAAAGAACACCGAACTCTTGTCTCTTGTGTTTTAGAGTAGTGGCAAAATCCTTCAAGAAGATGGCGACTTTGCAATAATGCATCCCGCCACAAACTTGTCGGGCAATGCACATTTAAAATTCTCAAGTTCTTTTGCGAGAGCTTGCACCTCATGAGCTTGTTCTACTACAGAATGGTCATCGACCATCTTGTAGTCATGAAACTGCTCCATGACATAGAGCTCGCTACCAGCGTCAGAAACTCCAAATTTTGCCTCAAGTGCATCCCACATTTCTTTACCACTAGGCAAAATCATATACACATCAACAAGATTTTCTCCCAAAACGCTAATCACGGCGCCTCTAAACAAGTTATCCGCACTGCCAAGACACTCTCCGCCAGAGAGAGCCCTCCTTCCATTGTGGCTTGCCTTGCATAACGTGATACACGCTCATGGCGATCAACCATAAAATCATATTGGCGCTAACGCTTGTAATTTTGCCGTCAAATACCGTTGGCTTAAGCGGCAAATAAACGAGAGTTGTAAAATTCCTAGAATAAGGTTTTTGGATTGTTGGAAATATTAGGAATTTCCTCAAGTTCTTAATCCACAAAATTAGGTAAATCATAATTAACCAATTGAATATTTCAAGTTCATAACCAACGGTACTAGATAATAACGAATTATCTATCTCATACACAAAGGCTAATGAACAAGAAACAAACCAAATAAAGGCATGGTATAAGTGAATATACCCTTGAGCCGGTGCCACCACGCACAAAGCGCAGCGGAACAATGACTTGTTCATTATTGTTCGCCATGACGGTCGATGTAGACGATCACAAGTTGTTGCGATGAAGTGTTGATGCGATGTAGAGATCGGCGCGATCGAACGTCGGTGCGATGTAGATGTACAGCGCCTCCGCAACGCGATCGAGGGACGAAGAACTCGGCGATCGCGGAGAACGCTCCCAAAAACCTTATCGGCCTTCTATCCCGAAAGCGGGATCTCGAGAAGGACGAGGTTCGGAGGCTCGCTTCCTCCGCTCCTCGTGCGCGCAAGGAAACAGAGGCGGGAATGCAAAACGGCAGCGCTACAAATGGAAGTATGGAATGTGCAGGAGAGAGAGAGCTCTTGAGGGCGAGAGCCTATTACACAGGGCGAGGTGCTCATGCTTTTATAGGCGCCAGGAAGAGAAGGTTAAATCGAACTCGACGCCATCAAGCACTAGTAACAGACGTCATTAATCGGCCATTAAGTTGTCGCCACGTAATGACGCCACCAATCCAGCCATTAATTAAATCGGATTCACGGGAGAGGTCGCCGTGCTCGTGTGAGATCGCCGTGCTCAAGAGGGTCGCCTGCTCGGGAGAGGTCGCCCGTGCCCGAGGAGGGGTCGCCAGCGCCCGAGAAGGGGTCGCCCGTGCCCGAGGAGGGGTCGCCCGTGCCCGAGACATCACGTCACTCTCACACCACGCCACGCCTCAGCTCGAGCTCGACTCGGCTCGGCTCGCGCGCGTGTGTGGCCCTGCCTTTCTCTTTTCTCACTTTTCTAATTGGGAGAACCAGAATCCAACTATTTAAGTTGAGATATTCTCCTCCCAATTTCCCGAACGGTTTAGTATTAAATGGGCCTCTTGGAATTTCTATTAAAATAATTAAATGGGCCAACCCCATAATTATTCTAACACAGTGGGGGGTGGCGTCGCCCGGACTCCACGTCGGCGGCGTACTGTGGAGGGTCCCATGGCGAGGCAGCGAGTGGAGGAGAGAGCTCCGGGGAAAACGACGGAGCCGACAAGGAAACGGGGAAAAAGGAAAGAGAAAAAGGAAAGAAAGAGATGGGGCCCACTGCCAGAAAAAAATCTTTAAAAATTAATTTCTAAATTTCTGAGATCAGATTTCAAATTCAAATAGATTAAACCAAATTTTGCCAAAAGAAGAACAACATTTTTAAAATTAAATTCATTTATATTTGAATTAAACCCAATTTAGAATATCAAATATGAAATTTTAATTTTTATAAATAATTATTCTTAAATCCAAAATATTTGAATATGGTTTTTAGAAATTAGCATGCCCATGAAAAATAGATGCCCTGAATTAGGGTTTTTGAAAATTGGGCTGTTACAGTGTGCACGACAGGCGTCAATTGAACTTTTGTTTACAAGATACATGAGAAAGGTTGCTTTGATGAATATCCAGCAAAACGTGTCCTATTGGCATGTTGCTACAAATTGAACATGCTTGCGTGAATGAAATGACATGAGATGCTATTTTGATTCTTTAATCCATAATTGTGTATGCATTACGTGAATGGTGATAATGATTACAAGGCATTTGATGTAAGACAAACCTCTAGGTTAAGTTCTCTGTATAGATTCTTCACTTTTGCCACACAAGCCGGATCTTTTTTCCCATAATTTTCCTGTAGGAGCATCAAGTGTTCAGAGAATTTAAACCACCTCCCTATCAGAAATTCAGTATTGTTGGAAGTAGCATGGAGATGACTCACTAATAGAATGCACTTTTGGTTCTCATCAGCACGCTGAAGAGCTTGAACAATAAGCCAGGAGCACTTGTAATCTTCAATATCAGTTCCGACCTGTAGTAAGTTTTAACACTGAAAAATCAGAGCTATTTTTTTAAAAATAAAATAATTATGTTCATTCAAGCTACAGCAGCAAGTTTTTGCACTAACTTTGCCGGTAAATTCAAGATTACCATAACAATCTAGATAATCATCCTGTAAGATAAAAACCGTATTAATGCCATGTAGATTAATATTTGTGGAAACAAAAAAATGGTTTGTACTGTAACTATTGTTAATGTGTAGCAAAAATAGGGGTTACCTGGACTTGAAATTATGTTCCCATCTCAACAAGAATGCTCTCTACAGCACCACAGTTGTCCAAATTCTCACCAGATAGCAGCAGTGCACATGCAACCTTCAATATAGCAGCATAACAGTCTTAGGAATAGCGCTGGGAGTCTGAGTCTCCTGTGACTGGTGCTGTAGTACCCTTGGGCGAACGACGACGAGCAATATCCTTTTTCTTCCTGTAGCAGAACTGCTCCATATGACCATCCTTGTCACAATAGGTGCAGTGAAGACCAGCCTTCGTCGTTACTCCAGAAGACGACGAGGCTGGGGAAGAAGACGACCGAGAACCCGTAGAAGTCGAAGTCGGTGGCCGAAGAGCAAGAACTGTCGAAGAAGTCAAGAGACCAGCACCACGAAGACGAACCTCCTCAGTACGAAGAGCAGAGAGAGCCTCCAGCATAGTGACACGAGGGTGACGGGTAAGAAGCTGAGCACGAACTTGCTCAAACTCGAGCCGAAGACGTATGATGAAATCGTAAACACGACGAAGCTCCAGACGAGATCGCTGACGCATGCAACAGGTGTCGGTGTAATAAATACCGGGGTGCAAAGAGTCCTGTGAAGATCAAGCGGGCCCCACGCGTCGGTGGCGACAAGGCCCGGCATGTGGCGAGCCCCTAGGGAGCCGGGCGAGGGCCCCACACGTCAGGGGGGCGATCAGACCCCAGCGTGTGGGCGAGCCCCACGGCGTATCAAGCGGGCCCCACGCGTCAAGCGGCGACAAGGCCCAAATAGCGTGGCGAAGCCCCTCGAAGCGCGGGCGAGGCCCCACACGTCAAAGTGGGCGTCAGACCCAGCGTGTGGGCGAGCCCCCTGGCGTATCAAGCGGCCCCACGCGTCGCGGGCGATCGAGCCCAGTGGCGTGGCGAGCCCCGAAGATCGGCGAGGGCCCCACGCGTCGGCGGGCGACGAGTCGGCGTGTGGCGAAGCCCATCGCCGGACGAGGCCCCATCGTCGGTGGGCGTGTGGGCGAGCCCCTCGTCGCACGTAGGGTCTCCCACTGTCAGGTGGGGCCCGCGTGGCAGGGAGCGTTCCGAAAGGAGTCTTCTGGGCGAAGGCTCCCCCTGCTGCGAAGGACGAGCGCATTTAATGCGACATCACGCGCGGATAGACAGCTGAAGAAATGATTACCGCTTCTGATGACCTCGCAGTCTCGGCGGTTGTCACCGTATGCGTAAGAATTGACCGCAGAGAGAAGGTTTGCTTGAGGAGGCCGCCGCGTCGGGAGGAGCGGTGGGCCCCACCCGCAGCCTCACCGGTGGATTTGGCGGGTGGGTGGCCACTTGCGGCACGCGAGGCGGCACCGCTGGCGCGGCGCTGCACGTTTTCGTCTCTTCTGTCGTGTCTTGTCAGTGTACTAAGAGTACTGTACTGCCTACCCCCCTCGGCTCTCTCCGCCAGTTCAAAGCTTGTATAAAAAGAGAGGAGAGAGGGAGGAGGAGAAGAAGGTGGCACTAGCGTGCGTGCATTCGAAACATTCTGTAAACACATTTCCATTCAACCACAACCAAGAAAGAGCTAAGGCTCAGCAGGAGTAGGACTATTACCCGCAAGGGGGTCCGAACCTGGGTAATCCCCGTGTGTTGCTTTTTGCTGCGTCCAGTGCTCAATCGAACTGAGCTTGGCCGATAGGCTAGCAGGATAGAAATATGACTAGGGGTGTGATCCGTAGTGGTTGAGCGGTGAACACGCCGTCAACAGGCACAAGTCCGAGAGTCATGATCGGCCGCAGTATCAAGAGCCGCATCCAGAGAGTCCAACTGACGCCATACTCCAGAAAGCTGAGCATAAAACTCATCCACTGTAGAATCACCCTGCTGTAGTGACTTCTCGTGACGAAGAGCAGCAAGATACTGAGAGTCACCCGAGGGCTCGTACCGATCTCGAAGATGTGACCACATCAGCTGAGTAGAAGCCAGGGAAACCACCTCTCCAGTAAGATGCACCTCCATGCTAGCAATCAAAATAGCAGAGGCACGAGCATCCTCATCACACCAGAATTTATAAGCGATGTATTGAGAATTGTAGGACTCCATCGCCTCCTTATAGTCATCGGAGGCCTTCTTGGCAGCAGCGGCAACATCAGCCTAGGAAAGCTTCCCGGTATCATCAGTGTCTGAGAGGACAAGCTGTGGGGATCAGACGCGGCAAGGTGGTAGCTCGCCGGTAAGAAAATCCCACAAACGCTGGCCACGCATGTGAATGCGCATGTGCTGGACCCAGTTCTGAAAATTGAGCCCATCAAAAAGCATAGAACAGCGAGGAACAGACACAGTTTCTAAAGACATTTTTTTTCTTTTTTTTTTACTCACACCGCACGCACACCACACACTAACTCACGCACGCACACACACTAACCGGACAACACACACCACACGCACAGCGGTCCCAAAGGGGACTCGAACCAGATGGCGGGTGGCTTGCCGGCGACGAGCGGTGGCTTGCCGGCGACGAGCAGCAAGCAGAGGCACGGAGCGGACGGCGCAAGCGCCACGGCAAGCAAGACCAGAAGCGACGACGCGGGCGGCGGCGCGGAGCGGCGGCGTAGGCGGCGGCGGCAGCGCCGAAAGCAGCCACGCCATGCCAAACGACGGCGGACACCACGCCAACGACGGCGCGCGGCCTGGCGGCGGACGGCACGGGCCGGAGGCGGACAGCGCGTGCGGTGGCGGACAACGCAGACGGGCCGGAGGCTGACGGGCCGGCGCCAAGCAGCGGCGGCGGAACCCGATCTGGATCGGGATAGCTCCGATCTGGATCGGGAGAAACAGAACTGGATCTGGCCGAGGTCGCCGGGAACGAGACGACGATGGCGAGACCGAAGCTGCCGGAGATGAGACAAAGACGACCAGAGAAAGAGGACGAGATGGCGCAAGTGCAACGCCAGAAGAGAAACCCTAACCGGGCTCTGATACCATATTAGGAATAGCACTTGTATTCATCTAGAGGCCAAAGGGCCAGTATATATACAAAGTACAAGGGCAAAACGGGAAAAGGCTAGAAAACCCTAATACAGCCAATAGACAGGCCAGGCCCATATACACAGCCCAATACACAGCACAATACATCTCTAACAAACAGTACCAATTGCATGTAGTATCAATTAGCAAAAAGGATATTATATAAAAAAAACTATGGGATGAAAATAGAATGTTGATTTTACCGGCAGATAAAATGAATAGTGTGCTGTCTTGTATTGAACAATGCGTTGGTGACTGCAAAAATATCGGTTGTTTTTGAGATCAACAATGCATAAAGGGTATATCCCAAATATAAACTACCAAAGACATACGATAAAAAGTATATGCGAGGACTGTTCTCCTAAGAATAGACGTGATAAAACATGTAAAAGAAGTTATAAACATTTAAAAGAAGTTATATTCAAATTTGTTAGAACAATAACATACACTGTTATGTTATATTTTGTTAGATCTCTCTCCCTCGTGAGTGGTGATAAGATCAAGCAATTGACCTGAAGCTGTCTTGAACTCAACCTAGGAATACAAGACATAATGATTAGAACCTTTAATACATTTCAGACTGGACATCTATGCACATCAGAATATATATAATTACCTCATTGAATAAGTCAAGGAGATCGGCGTAGTAAGGCTTCCCTTAAAGTGATTTGAAGGATTCGTGAAATATGGTTGCGAAGGATAATCCCATCATTGACGACAATGAAGCCAACCTATTGCATAACAAAGAGCAAAGTGTTAGTGATAAACTTCATACATATAAGCAAAAAAAAATGTACTACAAAGTGCTCTCAAACAAAGTTGCTCAACAAATAAGCAATTCATCATAAATAGGTAAACATTTTATTATTCAGAGAAGGCGACTACTGCTTCACCAACTTTGAGGTACCCTAAACCAACAAGGTTGGCCACGTCAGTGTGCGACTCATCCATGATATCATCAAGCACAAGAAAGAATGCTTGAAGCTACGAGAAAACAACAAAGCTTCAGAGGAGCAATTTCATTGCTTTGTGGCCTTTCTTCATAACAACGATGAGGAATAAGCATTACCCATTCAATGCACCAACCAAGAGTGGAGGCAAGGAACATCTCCTCCTCACTGAGAACATGAGCATGCTTCATCATCAATTTGCATGCAGCAAACGTTCAGCTCCTGGGTGTTGTACCTGGATAGTTCCAGTTCCGCTATGACTCATCAGTCACTTATATCCAATAGAGACACTTCTTCTCTTACGTTAAACAATGATGAATGATTGACTATAAATACTTAAAATGAATGTAGTAGGGAGCTGAAAGATGGCATACCATAAAACCAATGTATTTCTTTTATTTCGAAAACGAAGACATGACCTATGTGGTGAGGACTTCCGTATAAACAATATTCTTCGTGTATGTCTCACTTGTGCTGATTTTTTATTCTTCTTTCTCTCCTCATCATTTATAACCGTTAGAATCTTTATGTTCTTTGTTGCCGTTGCTCTAGAAAGCGCGACATATAGTTAGCCATGAGAGAAAACCGGTTCTGGTAGGTATACTCCTACATTTGGTAATGTCTGCCCTTGTGCTTTATTTATGTGTTAATTTCACTGTTGCCATTATTGAACAGCCCGTTAGCACGGTTGCCATTTTTCGATCGCCTCAAGCAGAGATGCCATTTTAACAGTTTTCCTCTCCCAAACGTGCCATTATGGGGCTTTACAGGGTAAAATACATGTTAATACATAAGAAATACGGGGCTGACAGGTGGGTCCTTCTTCCTCCCTCCCCCCTCTTTATCTCTCTCTGCCCGAGCCCCCGCCGCCTGCCACCGCCTTGCCTTGCCACGAGCCCGGCCGCCGCCGCCAGAGAACCCCGCCACCGTCATGGCGCTCACCTCGCACCTCATGGGAGGTCGTTAGTGGCGGCGATATCGCCGGAGGTGGCGTGGCGGTGGCCGGTGGCTCTCGGCGATGAAGGACGGCGATGCATGGCGGGGCAGCTCGGGAGTGGCGGCGTAATGCGATTGAGGGGCGTGGGAGCTGCGCAAAGGGGCAAGGAAGGCAAGGGAGGCGGCGGTTTGGTTCGGGAACCGCCGGTGAGCCTCCATTATTGATTTCCCCCAAACTTGACCTAAATAGCCAAATTCAAAATTGAGCGCACCTCGGTCGATTTGGCTTCGAATCTTTGCTTCCTCGAGCTCACTTGAGGTCGTCCGCACCTAGCCCTAGCTTTGTGCCAACCAATTCGGCCTCTAGCCGCCGCCGCCATTAGCGTCGCCACCTAGCTCCGCCTCCGCCGCCACCTAGCTTCTTCCCGAGCTAAACCGCCGCCTCCCTTGCCTTCCTCGGCCCTCCGCGCAGCTTCCACGCCCTTCAATCGCCTCGCGCCGCCACCCCCGAGCCACCTGCACCCCGAGACTCATGAATCGAGACCGCGCTTGACATTTTCACTGTGAATCGAGCTCGTCGGCGAGGGCTCATTAGCGGGGGTCGACGGCGGCGGGAGCTCGTCGGCGGGGGCTCGCCGGCAGGGGCTCGACGGCGGTGGAAGCTCGCCGGCAGTGCAGAGAGACAGAGAAGAGAGAGAGGATTGAGGAGGAGGAAGGAGCAATAGAGCATGACATGTGGGACCCACACGTCAGACAGTATTTGTAATGTATTTGGGACATGTATTGCCCTGTAAAGCCCCATAATGGCACGTTTGGGAGAGGAAAACTGTTAAAATGGCATCTCTGCTTGAGGCGATCGAAAAATGGCAACCGTGCTAACGGGCTGTTCAATAATGGCAACAGTGAAATTAACCCTTTATTTATTGTCATGGCGAAGCTGAGTCTGACAGGAAATTGTTTTCTCTTGAAACGGAATGGGAATATGTCGTCATCAGAGGGGCACAGTGGGATTCGAGGCAAGAAAACTCGCAATTCAGAATGCTGACCTAGTGCAATCTCTGCATCAATTGTTTTTTTCTGAAATCCACGTACCACCAACCTTGTGCCATTGCAAAGCTCATTAGAGGGGTTGATATTTCTGAGTAATATGATGGGACAATGAATTTTGAGCTTCAGCATATGTGGTGGGAGTCCGTTCTGGGTGAGCGTATTTAGGAATTCTGGGGGATAGAAGTTATGAGGGTCATCTTCTACACTGTCGAAGCTGTGGTACACCATCTCCTCCCCCGGGAATCGATCAATCATTTTTAGATTGATGTTATCCACGCAATTGTTCCTTGTGGATAAAATGGCTCTTGATGTGATATACTTTGGATCTGACAGGCAAGCATTCTCCATTTGATAGATATCGTCAATTAGTCTATCTAGGTCACTATCATCAGCCATATGTGGAACACATATATCTTTTGGTAGACATATTTCATCGTTATCATTTGTTTCCTCGGTGCCATTGCCAATACGCAATAGGTATTCTGCGAACCACGGGTCGTTCTGGGCCCTAATGTTGCGCACAAGCTTCAATTGATGCATGCAATCCCATAGTTCTGACCTGCGTAGTGATGCATCTACTATCTGAGCTCTAGTTCCTTTTCAGACAACAGGGAGAACTTGCCTAAAATCTCCTCCAAATACAACCGTTTTCCCACCGAATGGAAGATTTGGTTTGTCCATTATATGTCTCGCATACTTTTGTCTAGCGCTTCAACTGCTTGCCTCTTAGTCATAGAGGCGTCGTCCCAAATAATTAGTGATGCTGCCTGTAGTAGCTTGGCTGTCCCACTTTGTTTTGTGAAACCACAAACAGATTTATCATCTATTCTTAGAGGTATCTTTAACCGTGAGTGCGCGGTCCTTCCTCCGGGCACTATGGAAGCTGCAACACCAGAAGTTGCCGTCGCCAGAGCAATCTTTCCTTGTATTCGGACTGTGGCCAGCAACGCCTTGTATAGAAAGGTTTTCCCCGTGCCTCCTGGGACATCAACAAAGAATAGTCCTCCTTCATTGCTATCAACAGCGGCTATAATTTCGTTGTACGCGTCCCTTTGCTCGTTATTTAACAGTTTATGCAATGTTTCGTCCTTCGGGTCCACCCTGATAATGGATTCTTCAATGATCTCCCTAGGTACATTGTTTGTTGTGTCATGTTTTTCGTCAATTTTGGGAAGAGGAAACGAGCTTATGTCTTTGCCCATTGAATGCAACATATCCCTGATATTTATCAAAACCATTTGCTGGACTGCGTGTTCGCATTTGCGTGTACGGATGTCGCTTGGCTCACAAATGTAACATCCCAAATTTTTAAAACCAATTTGGCACGTTATTAATTTCCTAAATTGCATAATTTTAAAAATCACAAAATATTTATTTTATGTTGCATCTTAGCATCATCATTGCATGCATCATTCTTGAATAAACTTGTGCATTTAGAATTTCCAAGGTGAAAATATTTTCAGCAAGTTATAATATTTTGTGTATTATATTTTTGTAAAGCCAATCCCAATTGGAATTATTTGAAAAGGTGTTAATAAGTTTTGGAGAAACAAAATAATATTTCCTAAGTATTAAAGTATTTAAAGAGACTAAAATATAATTATTTGGAAACCAGGAAAATTCAAAAGGGTTTTATTCCCTCTCGGCCGAGCCGGCCCAATTCCTCTCCTTCCCTTTTCTTTCCTCCACTTCCTTTTTCCTCTGTTGGGCCGCAGTGCCGTGCCAGGCCCAGCCCGCCTCTGTCACCTCCCTTTGCCCTGCACGCCGTGGAGCCGCTGCCAGGTGGACCCGCCTTGTCGGTCCCTTCTTCCTCCCGTGCTCCTCTGCGTCGCCGCTGTTCGTGAGTCGCCGCCGCTGTTCTTCCCCGCTCCCGAGGTCTCACTGGCTCATCTCCCCACGCGATCGCTCGTCCCGATCGTCTCCTCCGGATCCCCTTTTCCTCGCTGCCTCTCCCATCTTGTCACCGGCCAACCCCGTGACTCCGCCGTCGCACCCAACACGCCTCCGGCCGAAATTCGCGCCGGCGGGTTGCCAAACTATGCGCGTCGCGTCATAAGACCACCGAGCGCCGCATGCCTATAAGAGGGGTACTGCTACCTCCTCTGCTCTTGCTTTGCGCCACCGCGACGAGTATTCACCAGAGCCGGTGCGCTGTCCTCCCGGCTCCGCCGATGTTTCCACTCTTTACTCCCACTCTTTTGCTACATCCTCACCCTGGCGTGTCTGCAGATCGTTGCGGAGGAGCTCGCGCAGAGGGATTGGAGCCGCGTGGTCCGTACGTTCCCGGAGCTCGCGCCGTTGCCGCCGCCGTGGTCCTGCCTCCTCGTTGTCTCCGTTGGCCCAGCGACCCCGGAGGTAGTTTCCCCATCCTTTGATGATGCTTGTGCGCACCCAAGTCGAGGTAGATTGCTGTCGTCTCGTCCGGTCCACGGTTCCTTTCGGCCGTCGCCACCGGACCCCATTGCGCCGCCGTCTTGATGTACCTCCAGCGCTGCCAAGACCCCCATTTGTTTCGCCTCGCTCGCATCTCGCTTCCCGCGTGCCCATTTGAACCCCGGTGGCCAGAGTTGCCGCCATCGTGTGCGCCGTCACCGCTGCCGGGAGCGCCCCTGTTTTTCCCCCCTTCCGTTTGTTTTCCCCTTTGCCTCGGCTAGAGATGCCGACAGGGGGGACCAAGGGAAGGCCCACCCGTCGGCCGCGCAGCCGAGCCGCACTCTCGCTCGCGCGGTGCGGTGCCGAGCCGCGTTCGTTGCTGGGCCGCGGTTGCTAGACGGCCCATCAACCGGAGGGGAAAGTTTTCCCTTTATCCTTATTTATTTAATTCCAGCTGCTGTGGAAATTGATTATTAAAAATAAGCATTGTGCTGTAAAAATTCTAGAAAAAATTTCTGCAAACACTTTAACCATTTCTGGACCAAAGAAAGTTAAATGCATGCATGTCACGCTTGTAGCATTTATTTTGGGTTAAATAGCTAACCTAGAAGTGGCATCATTTCATGTGAACTTGAATAATGGTCTTATTACTTCTGATTAAATAAAAATGCATTAAGAGGTTGCTGCATCCTTCATTACTTAAAAACAGCAAGACCTTAAGCACCTTTTCCTTTGTTGTTAGAGTCAAGACTTGGGCATTGCATCATTTCATGTGCATAGCCATTATCATATTGTTATTCAAATAAAAATGCATGAAAAATAAGATTTCTGCATTTTCTCTAAAACAGCAAGTCATTAAATGATTTTGCTCATGGGTGTTGTATTGCCTTGCATATGTGTGTGCGCGTTTAGGAGGTCAAGCCCCCGAAGACCCGATCGACGACATCCCCTCCGTTTTCCCCGGAACCGATCAAGGCAAGTCCCCTTCGATCATATCGTGAAGCCATTTTCGGTTATTTAGAAAATGCTTGCTAGACTTGAAAATTTGCATGCTAGTTTAAAAATAATAAATGTCGTATTTACTAGAATTAGATATCATGCCAAATAGAAAGGTAAGAGATATGGTAGGATTAAACCTAAGGCTAAAGTAATAAATTGCTCTTATTTATATACTCTGTTGTGGTAGGGTAAATGCTTAAAAATCTTTTATCTGGAACGATTCAATCATTTGTGTGAAATGAGAATATGGTTGAGAAATGTTTGGGAAAGGGTGATTTTAAAGATAGCGCATCGAGGGTGATGCTCAGTAGGAAATGATTTTCCTCTTACCCCAAAAATCTTCCGACTAGGGAGAGATATTTTGTCGGTCGGTGCGGTGTGGCACCGTTTTGAAAACTGGGCTAAAATATCAACTCTCCCCTAGTCTAAGGACTGCTCATCCTATGATCCTATGAACTGAGCCATAACAGTACGACCTCGAGCCCGGGTATGGGACGGGCCCGATCGTTGGCCCTCGTGGTTGGCGGTCTTGTGGCGAAACACTGTTTGGGTGCGTAGCCTCTCGAGGGTAAGGCGTACCCACTCTGCAGAGTTAAAACTGTCATGGTAGCCGTGCTTTCGCGGTTATGAGCGCGCGAAGGGACTGATTATATGGTAGCTCCTTCATTTTAAAACCAATTTAGAAAAAGGGTTTTGATCAAAGGATTTGAGATGAGTAAGGATTTGAGAAGGATTTCGTTTGAGTTAGGTGCCACCGGCGATATTCCGGATTGGGTAACGGCCTACCGGGAAGTGTCGCGCGGAATGGACCTAGCCGGTTTGAGAAAAGAAAATGAGAAAGGATTTTGTCCTCGCTATGGCACTGAGGCCAAGTGGCGAGAACCGTTTGAGAAGAGCCCAAAGAAAATATTGAGATTTAATGTTTCTAAATTGCTTTGCCAAAACTAGGCTAATAAATGCATTTTCGCAAAATATCCTAAGCTCTCCTTGTACTAAACCACATTTGCATAATTCCGGACTTGCGAGTACAATTTGTACTCACCCTCCTTTTTCTCCTCTCCCTTTTCAAAATTTCAACAGCTGGTCCATTCGAGTATGGCCCGCCTTCCGAGGAGGAGGACCCGGACTACGTCGAGAAGGCGTTTTCCGATGAAGAATATGAAGACTAGGATTGCGCGTTCCTACAGCCCTCGTGCCTGTGGGATGGATAAGTTTCTAGATATTGTATTAGGCCTGTATCTCCGCGTACTCTGATTTGCGGCCTGCGAGCCGTTGTATGTGTTTGTTTGTACTGGACTATGTTCCCGTTTGTAATTATAAAATCGTTGGCAATGTTCCGTTTCTGTATATCTGTGTGCACTAGCCATGATCCTTGGGACTAGTACGTGTCTATGCAGGTGGAATCCGATCTCGTAAATCGGGTGCCGACAACAAAACACCAAAATTGTTGCAAAGAGCCTTCGAAGTGACGACAGCATCCGAAACAATTCAGCTTCCGTCAAGCATTCATCTAGTGTATTGTCTGCCTCAATGAGTCCCTTCTTTTCTGCAGCTTCACGGAAGGATGGCATGATTTGGCCATCAATTGTCCTTAGGTCCTCGTAGCATGTCGCTCCTGTCACATGGTTCGACAGAACTCGAAGGTAGTATCGTTCTCCTTCAGCTGGATGTGCTGGGACGATTCTTCCAACCTGTTAGATGCTGAGCTCCCACTGCCGGGTAATAGCTCTACTCCAGTCTTCGTTGATTATGTGGTGGAAAACAGTACAGGTGTGCCGAGACCTGGCTCGAAGGCACCGATCCCGAGGTTACAAGGGAGTTTCGGACACTCAGGTGGCTAAGGACTACGACTACTGCTAAGGAAGCTTCGGATTCTTGGTGCGCTGAAGAGATCGATGGCCCGATCGGATCCCTTGCTACGTTGAGCAGGCATCCCCTTTTATAGGCGCGGTGGGTCACCCGAAGTTGATGCGGCGGGCCCTGCGTCCATCTTTGCTTCAGTGGCGGTGCCCTTGTCTCATTCCGGAGCTCCGTCCTGTTTGTGGCCTGCAAAGAGAAGCTGGTCGGGTTAGTACTTGACACGTGTTCGTCTGGGAGTGCCCTTACGGGGGAGAAGCCTGCTTCAGGGAGAAAGCACTTTCCCTTTATTCCCAATATAGCATTGACTGGACCGAGCCAGCCTCGCGCCACCCATTGGGGGCGCGCAGAAGCGTAATTTCACCGCCGCCCAAGGAGCAAACGACAAGGCAAAGCGCCGCGTGCCTCTTCCATTGCGGACCACGTGGAGATCTGATTCTTCGGTCAAGGCCGGGGAAGTGTGGTGAGACATGACAGTTGTCGCCACCTGCCCACGGACAGGTGGACCGCCCGCGGGACCCTCTCCCGGGCTAAGGATAGCCCGAGAGGTGCGCCACGTCCCTGGTTGGGACCCAGGGAGGCGCGGTTGACTTGGTCAAGCCCAGGGAGGACCCTAGCGGGCTAGACGTTTTCCTTTAGTACGGCCAAGGGTGGCCTTTTGGGCCCTTTGTACGTGCGGTGGGCCGGTACAGAATCGGCCCAAGGCCCACCTCGGGGTGGGCCACTCACGAATCACCAACAGCGTATGTCTTCCAAAGTGGCGGCAGACTCACACCTTCTCAGCGAGGCGTGATACCCTTGAGCTCAACTAAGGCCAGGATCCTCGGATCCTCAATATCAGTATCATGAGTGTGAGTGTTGATTGACTCAATTTTCACACTCAGGCAGAAAGGGCCACCCAAGTGCATGGATAAAATCCGAGGCTTATTTGGGTTGCATGGTAAGCTCGAGATAGTGCACAAAGCATCACCATAGTTATGGTAATGATGGGACTAACCCATATGAGGAACCAGCTTCGTTTACGTTGATGGTCAGAAACCAATCATTGCAGAGCGTTGATAGAAAAGCTATACCGACAGAGCGTTGATAGCAATACTATACCGATGCAAGAGGACTGATCCCTCATCCCATGCCGCAACGTTGACCAACCGGGATGAAACCCATTGGACTCTAGACTTATCCAGGGTTAAGCATAACCAAGGACTTACTAGTCGAGAAGTTATCCTAAAGTTACCAAATGACAGGGTAAGAAATATATCAAGGGTGGGATTGTGTTTAGCAACACTAGTAATAAAGTGGGTGATATCTAACCCAGCTCTATTATCATTTTTGTTTCACATAATTTATACAAAGAATACATAGGCATGCAATTTCATAATTTAAAGCAATATAACTTAAATAAAAACTGGGATAAAAGAATGATCTAGAGAATTTGGCTCGCCTGGACCTTGAGCGTTGAATACTAGGCCTTCAGGTTGTCCTTCCTGTTCGTCCAGATCAAACGTGGAGATACAAATAGCACAAGAATCTTAGAAGAATGCTGGCAGCATGATGCATGAAAATATTCTATAATCGTCACGATTTAAGTAAAACTATCGTAAACCACTAAGTCTTACACTTAATTTTATACGAAATGATATGAATGTATGTGCATGCATGAAAGGATAAATCTACCCATATAGAGACCCATAATATGAAAATAGTTATTTGAAATATATCATAATTGTAAATGCATTCAAAATGAGTATTCAATCATTTCTATGCAATCAAAAGATTAGAATAATAAACAATACAATGATGTGATCAAACTAGCATTTTCTTTATAAATATCAATCTTACCTATATTAAGGTTAATTAAATAGGGCAAACAATTCTAGAAAATATTTCACTCAAGTTACAAAGCATTTTTGCAAAGTTAATAAATATAAATAACAGGGCTAGAGCCTTTCACAGGAATATTAGTATAACAATAATCCTAGTTTAAGCATTTTGACCAAAAATTGATTTCTAAATAAAGATACAAGCTAAAAGAGGCAAACTCACGTGCTTGCATGATAACAATAATTTAATAAAATGCAAAACAGTGAGATATAACATTTCAGAGGCTAATACCAATTTATACAATTTTCTTAACCAAACGAAATACAATTTGAGCAATATTCAAAATACAAAGTTTGATTAAAAGACTATTTTAATATTACAGAAGTATAATACAGTGAAACAAGGAAAGTGATATTTTTCCTAGGTTCCAGATAGCATGTAATAATTACCTAGAAAATTTCATATTTTTGTGAGGTCAAAAACTATTTTTAATAATCAAGAAAGCAAATCTAGTTAATCTATTCAAGGAAAAAGGCTACAACAAATGCTACAAATAAGATACAGCAACATAGATAAGTCAAACATAAAATATTATATTTTTAATAAAATCTACAGGATATCTAGTATCTATAATAATTTTCTCATAATTTTACATAACATAAAGCTATTTATAATAAATCAAAAGCATTAACAGACAATAATTAAATTGGGAAAAGGCTGGAAAAACACTGAGAACAGTGTTGCGCTGATCTGCGGCCCAAGGAAGGGAGGCCCGTGGCTGGTGCGGTGTGCGCAGAAAGCGCATTTCGTGAATACGCTTCCACTAAAACTGACAAGTGGGACCGAGGGCCCACACGTCACCGTCATCGCAAGCAAAAGCAGTAGGGAGGACGACGCGCGATTGTGGGACCTGCTAAATCGACCACCGAGAGGTTAGCGGGGATTTAATCTAACGGGTCCACCTGTCGGCGACACGTCTGCACAGTAACCCAAACCGTGACGTTAGCATGACGTCACGTCGTCTTCCTCCTTCGGACACGCGCGACAGCAAGGGGAAAAAGGGACGGCGGCTGCGCTACAGGGCACGAAAAAGGGTGTTCTCGGGCTCGTTGGAATCAGGGCGAAGACGTGCATCTTATGGTACCGGTTTGGATTTCGGAAGTGGTCTAGGGCGGCGACGCCATGTGCGGCGGCGGCGGCGGGGGGTTGGGGTGAACGCGGCTTCGGCGAATCACGGCGAAAGAAGTGAAATTGAGGCACGGGTGAGCACTAGAAAGGGGATTGGATGCTCACCAAGGCGACGGGAGTGCCGGGGAAAGCACAAGATCCAGCAATGCGGAGGCCGTGCGGCGGCCGAATCAGGGGAGGTGGCGTCCGGGCCCTTTGGTGAAGCTCGCGCCGATTGCGTTGGAGGGGAAGTGGAGGGTTGAAGGAAACCTAGGCCGAGAGGGGGGTGAATTGGACTCCTAATTCAAATTTTAACCTTGTTTACTTGATTGTTTAGTTCGGTTTATACCCAAGCTACCGATGAAATCCTATAATCTAGATGCGGAAGCAATGGCACAATTAATCAATAGAAAGTGGTGGCTCGATGGCTCACAGAAGCAATGCACAATTAAGACAATGCAAGAGACGAGGAGACGCAAACCGAGTTGTTTACTGAAGTTCGGTGTTCAACACAGGAACACCTACGTCTCCGTTGAGAAAACTTCTCACACAGAGAAGTCGGGACTCTCTCGTCCCTAGCCCTCGATCCACTCGTGGTAGCTCTTCACCAACACATGGTGGGCGAGCTCCAAACTTTCACACAAGACGAGTTCTTCCACACGCGGAAGCTCCTCGCACCCGCGGCGCCAACACACGGCTCTGACCCCCGACACACGTAGGGTTTTGTACACAACCTTCAACGGATGATGGCGACGCACCTCCGACACACGGAGGATTTTGGTTGACGTGGTTGTTCGGTTGATGAAACCCGTGGCGTGACGACGATCTCTCCGGCGGTGAAGTCCCAAGAGCACAAGATCGGAGACCGTCTCTCACCACTACCCCTTCTCTCCCACCATGGAAACTAGGGCAAGAACACCATGGGAGAAGGGGCAAAACTTAGGGATGGTTGAGAGGAGGTAGGGGCACCTTCTTCTTCCTCTTCCTCTCTTCTTCTCCCTCTCTCCCCCCTTCAATCTCTCAAGCACATGGAACCCTAGGAGGAGGTGGGAACCATGGGAGGAGCTCTCTAGGGTGGCTAGGGCAAGGGGTGGCTGCTAATGAGGCTCTCTCAAGTTTCTCCCGTGCTCCAAGCTCCTATTTATAGCCCTACACTCGAAACCCTAGATCAAAAATGCAATGGACGGCTCAGATTTCGTTCCCGAGTTTCGGATCAATCCGTCGGACCCCGTCCGGTGCTCATCGGACGCCGTCTGATTAGGTTTAGTCCAAAATTTGTACACTGTCGGACCCAGTCCGATAAAGTTTAGACCAAATTTGTACTCCATCGGACGTTGTCCGATGGCTTATCGGACGCCGTCCGATGAGGTTCAAATTCCCAGAGTTTGGGTTCTGTCGGACCCTGTCCGAAGGGCGTCGGACCCCGTTCGACAGAGACTGTGTTTTTCAGGACTTAGTCGTTTCCCACTTCGAGTTTTCATCGGACCCCGTCCGATGATTCGTCGGACGCCGTCCGACAGAGGCTATGTATTCCGGGACTTAGTCTCTCGAGCTCACTCATTCATCAGACGCCGTCCGATGGTTATCGGACCCGTCCGATTGAGGCTAATCTTCACACTACCTCAGACTTAGCCTCTCACCTCCTCTCGTCACCACACATCGGGTCTTGGGACACTTTTGTCGACTTGTGGACACGGTGACAACCTAGGTAGGGTTAAGCGAAAACTTTAGATCACTTGGGTGGGAAGTTTCGCGCCCATAGAAAATATATGGCTTTGAGACTTGGCGGCTACGAAACCCCGGACAGCTGGCTACGCCCTGAACCTTCTTGGCCCTGGGACAGGTGTACTCGCTCTAGATAGTTCGCTCAAGACTAACACCAGGTACTGTCGGAACCCCCATGAAACTACGGCTGATGTTTCTGGACCTGTGCTCAGTGGGACCACGCAGCCAGAGATATGACGATCGGTAGACATGTTGTCTCTAGGCTACACACATGCAAGAAATCAAAAGAACTAGGAAACAAATGTCCTTAATCTTGGCGTGATCCAGCTGTACGGCCTAGTTGCCATCAATTACCAAAATCATTCAGCCCATGGGAGGCTTGATCTTACAATCTCCCCCTTTTTGGTAGTTGATGACAACACCTGCAAATCCAACATGACAAGGCACAAATACAATCTCTGGTGCAATGGGTTAGCTCAGAAACATTGCATGTCAACATAGCACAATACAAAAGACTAGACCAATGAATAAAGTTCAATCTACGTATAGACATGAGCTCCCCCTAAATCAATACATACCACTTGATAGTACCATCACATCACATGGAGCAAAGCATCTCCATCCTAATCTCCATCCTAGGAGCAAAGCATCTCCTAAGCCTACCACTTGTAACCTTATAACCCAAAATCAATTATCCCCCCCTTTGCATCCCAAAACATGACAATGCCCAATGTGTTTGCAAAGTATGGATTTACAATTATTTCTCCTCCTTTGGCATCAATGACCATAAAGTAGCAAAACATGGGATTAAGAGCAAATTAAGCACTTTGGAAATTATACTAGTGCAAGCACGCCCACAAGCCTATCACACTCAAAATCTAGCCATCTCAAGGTCACAATGTCACAAGATCAAGTAGAGCACAATTATTAGATGTGTAATTCAAGTTATTATAACCTAAAGCAAGTATAAGGTGAACAATAGTTAGAAGTATCAAGAGTTGCTCTAAAACTCAAAGGGGACACATGATGCAGCATAGCACTAGAAAATGCACTCCAAGCTACACATGCTACCACCGAGCCTATTTGAGACCAAAACATTTTGGTTGAGCTCATTTTGAAGTATTTCACATTTTGCACTTTGAATTTTTTTAAATTTGCCATGTCTCAAACCATAGGCGACGCCACCCAGCATGACACTGAAGATGAACGTCTCGGTCATCCAAAAACTCCCCCTAAGTTCATGCCCAGTGCTATGGCAAGCTATCTCATCGAGGAGGTATTGGTGAGACATATATGAACAATTGTGGCCTTAGTCACATTTTAGCACATTTTGTAAATTTTGCTCAACATTTTCTCAAATTACTCAATTTAGCGAAGTAGAGACATGTGCAAAATGGAAAAACACAATCTAGACTTAGAAGCACATGATTAACCAAAGAGTTTAGAGCAATCAAATGAGACTAGAAGCTATAGCCCTCCTAACACATGCTCAAGGCTTCTGTCGGGGATAAAATCATGGCCCATTGCCATGGCCCACTCCCTGACGGCCCAATCGAACAGCTTTCTAGGGCCTAGCTCCCTAGAAGGTTCTATCAGGCCCATATGCATCCTTCTGAACAGCTTCCTGGTTGGCACGGTGCATAACGGCCTAAGATTCGTGTTAGAGTCCGACTCGAACAAGAAGTTCTGCACGGCTACGTGAAGACCCGGACGTGGTTTCCCGGATTAGAGTAGAAGTCGTGATCCCCAAGAATTGGAGTATACCTTATCTACCTCGGGATGTATTTGGCATGTATACGAGCTCGTTACGTATTCGTAGTTAGCCTGGCCCGGTTATCCTTCGATAGGTCGGTCGTTCAACACTATATAAACCAAGCCCCTACGGCGTGTAGAGGGCATGCACGACGTCTTAGATTGCATACTTCTTGTACACCCATAATCCCGCCGAGACTTGGTCGTCTCGCCGAGTTCCACCTTGTAATCCTCTTTGATATAAAGAAAGGCTGGACGTAGGGCTATTATCTCTTCGAGAGGCCTGAACCAGGATAAAAACCCTTGTCTCCCTGTTGCTCGCTGATCGTTGTTCGCCTTGCTCGGCAAGTCTTCTATCTCCCTTTTCAAAGAACCTTAGTTGACCTGAGATCGATATCTCAACCGTCGACAGTTGGCGCCGACCGTGGGGAAAAATAGATCAAGATTGTTCAAGCATGTCGAACTCCGTCAGCGACCAGGAAATTCTACCTGAAGGCTATGACTCAGAAGGACAGGATGTCTCATCCCCTGTTAGATCGGATCGATCCGTTCGGTCTCGATCGCTTTCCATATTTGGGACAGAGATCACCGGCTATGTGTCGGAGATGGTCCTAGATTAAGCTCCCGTCATTGACGATGATTATGAAACCGATGATCTATACGCTGGTTTAGATCTTTCGGACTCCAGGGCCATGTCGGTCGATTCTTCCTGTGGCGACACGGTGATGACACCGTCCAGTGTGCCCTCACACGGCAGTCGCAGCGTCAATATGGCCGGCGCAGGAACTTCAGAGAATCCTGCACGGGCCGCGGCAGCCGAAGAGATCGAGCATGTTAATTCTGCTCGGCTTCAAGATGGATCTGCACCAGCTGCTCGCGAGCAAGATGTTGTTCGCCGCAGTCTGGATGCCTCGATCAACCAAACTCTAGCACAGATTCGCGATCAGCGTAAGCGTCAGCGACGCGACCCGCCTCGCGTACCTACACCGGATCCCCCGGTAGAAGCTCAGCCTGCTCGGGACGAATCCCCGCGTAACCAGACTCCGGTCGGGCAAAACGCGGATGCCTCAGGGATCCCAGGATCCCTTGAACAGAGTCGGGAACGACTCCAGGCAATGGCAACGGTGATCAGATCCACCAACCAGGCCGACCTCGCTCGCATGGGCGACGCTGTTGCTTCTCACCTCGAACGGCTGGCTGAAGGCCTTAAGTCCATGGGTGAGGTTAACACTTCCTCCGGGCAGCGCCCTGTCCGTATGGATTCGGGCAGCGAACGCTCCGATCAATCGCGTGACCCTCGTCATCGTCGAAGGACGACTCGCCGTGAGCAAGATACCCGTGGTCAACGACGCTCGCCAAGTCCCCGTGGTCACCGCGACAATAGGAACAAGCGTGTGCGTGAAGATCGCGGACGATCCCCTCGGGAAGAGCGCATCGTTGCGACCACGAGGAAGGAGCGCGGAGGATTGTCTCGGAGGGAGTTCCTTCAGGCAGAGTCCTCCCGCTCAACAAGAGTTCCTCCGAGCAATAGGACCAACGTCTTTTCAAGGATAGGTTATGTGGGAGAAGGTGGCCGGTCATACGTCTTGGGTTGCAAGGCCTTCTCTGATGAGCTCCGCGCTGTCAGGTGGACTTCCAAGTTCAAACCTGGTCACATGGAGAGGTACAATGGGACTCAAAACCCAGAGGAGTTCCTTTCCATCTACACTACAGCCATCATGGCAGCCAGAGGTGACGAGCTCGTCATGGCAAATTATCTTTCGACTGTTCTTGAAGGTGCTGCTCGGACGTGGCTGTTCAACCAGCAGGAAGGTTCCATCCGCTCTTGGGACCAACTTTGTGGCCTCGATCGCCAATTTCCGGAGGTACATTACGTGCGTCTGGGCAAGGAGGACGATCGCACGGATGATCCGGATGAGCGGGAGACCCTCCGCAACCGTGAAGCGTTTCATCAAGATCCATAACACGA
This sequence comes from Raddia guianensis, assembly GCA_036346415.1. Taxonomy (NCBI): domain Eukaryota; kingdom Viridiplantae; phylum Streptophyta; class Magnoliopsida; order Poales; family Poaceae; genus Raddia; species Raddia guianensis. Next base: position 59,825,463 of record CM070536.1, read on the forward strand.
TTCGAACATCTCGGATGAATCTGTTGTCGCGCTTTCAAAAGCGGAGTCGCGATGAGCGGCTCACCCAGATCTCGAGATCAATGAGACTGGACCGCCAACGACCCATTCAAAGGCGGTGATCGCTATGCCAATCGCGCGTAACAGCGTTGATATAAGAAGGCGTTTGACAAGGCGTTGCCCGCCCGACTGGTGTGGATGAGAAAAAGAAGAGACAATAATCCCGGTGACAAGAAGTCCCGGAAGAAAAGAATAAAGGTGATCACGAACAATCATCGCGGTATAGATCGCGCACCTCCTCCCAAGGACGGGCAGAAGAAGCCCAACAATAACTACAAGGGCAAGAAGCCCGCCCAGGGAGGCAATCAGGGCAAGAAAGGTCTGAGTGACCGATACTGTCCGTTCCACCAGCATCACGGCCACGATATACGCCATTGCAGGACCTAGGCTGCAAAGCTCAAGGACTTCTACAACGGCAAAGGCCCCATGCCCTCCCTCCCCGAAAAGAGTGATGCCGTCAAGGACAAGCACCAAGCCGATGGTGGTGATCGGGACGATGAGGATGATTATCTTGAGCCCGTTAACCACATAGCCGTCATCTTCGGCGGATCCTCGGCTTATCCCTCTTGACGCAGCCTCAAGGAAGCTGCTCGAGAGGTCCACAACGTTGAGAAAGGCAAACCACAGCCCGAGTCGATGAAGTGGACCGAGGTACCCATCTCTTTCTCTAAGGAGGATTGCCCCATTGGGATGACCAAGCCTCAGCGGCTCCCGCTGGTGGTCGCTCCGACCATCAGCAACGCCGGAGTCGGACGTGTCCTGATCTATGGCGGGAGTGCTTTGGACTTGCTATCTACCAATGTATTGGACAAGATGCAAATTCCTCTCTCCAAGCTGAAGAAAGTCGCTATGCCCTTCTATGGGATTGTCCCGGGAGAAGATGTTCGGCCGCTCGGGCAGATTGTTCTACCCGTTACCTTCGGCACCCCAAGCAACTTCCGGACAGAGTTGATCACGTTTGATGTTGTCGATTTCCCATCTGCGTACAATGCGATCCTGGGCTGGCCATCTCTCGGGAAGTTCATGACCGTGTCTCACCATGCATACCATTGCGTGAAGATCCCGGGCCCAAACGGTGTGATTACGGTTAAGGGCAATTACAAAGCTGCATTGAATTGCGACGAGCAATCCCTTGCCCTGGTCGACCAGCTCCCACCGCGTGGTCCCGAAGTTTCGCAGACCAAGTCTGCACGTCCCAAGGTTTCTATCCAGCCAGGGGGAGAGACCAAGGAAGTTCCGCTGTCCCTTGATGATACTTCCAAGACAGTCCACTTGGGGGCCAATCTGGACCCCAAATAGGAAAGCGAGCTCATTGCCTTCCTCCGAGCTAATGCAGACGTGTTTGCCTAGGAGCCGTCTGACATGCCCGGAGTCCCAAGGGAGGTTATCGAGCACAAACCGGCGATCCGTCCGGACAAAAGCACGTTCGCGCCGAAGCTTCGACGCTGGATTTCAAGCGGGGATCATCAAAGATCGACTTGGCAAGTTGTTTCATTGCTGGTTTTATCCGCGAGGTGGATCAAACCGAGTGGGCCGCAACAATTGTGATTGTGAAGAAGAAAGGCGGCAAGTGGAGGATGTGTATCGACCACACGGATCTAAACGGCTTGTCCTAAGGACAATTTCCGCCGCCGCAGATAGACCACCGGTGGTCGATGTATTTGTGGATGCCAGACTCTTGAGCTTTTAGATGGTTACTCGGGTTATCACCAAATAAGCATCTCCCGAGGATGAAGAAAGCGCCTTCATCACCCCTTCGCACTTTACGCTGCTCGACCATGTCTTTTGGTCTACATAATCTTTGGTGCCACGTTCGAGCACTTAATGGAAGACTTTCCCGAGCAATGCGGAAGAAACCTGGAGGTCTATGTCGACGACATAGTTGTAAAGAGTAAGTATGCTCCAGATCATGTAAAAGACCTGGCCGAGATGTTTCGCAATCTCACCAGGCATAGAATCAAATTAAACCCAGAGAAGTGTACCTTTGGTGTTCGATCTGGAATGTTGCTCGGCTATGTCATAGGTTCGCAAGGAATTTTTGCTAACCCTGAAAAGATTGAGGCCATTGAAAATATGCAGGCTCCGACTACCGTCAAGGAAGTTCAAAGCCACACAGAGCGGATGGCTGCTCTAAGCAGGTTTATTTCCCGTCAAGGCGAACGCGGGTTGCCCTTCTTTAAGGCCCTGCGCAAGCACAATGGTTTCGAGCGGACAGAAGAGGCTGATAGATCCTTTCAAGATCTAAAGCAATACCTGTCCAATCCACCTGTCTTGACTACCCCGCGATATGGCGAACAACTTTTGTTGTACCTTAGTTGCACACCACAAGCAGTGAGCGCTGTCTTGACAGTTGAAAGGGAAGGCATCCAGCGGCCAATCTATTACGTGAGCGAGGTACTTCATGGATCAAAGGAGCGTTACCCTGAAGTCCAGAAGCTGCTCTACGCCTTGCTCATGTCCTCCAGGAAGCTTCGGCACTATTTCCAGGCGCATCAAATACTGGTCCCGACCAAGTTTCCTCTGGGAGAAATCCTATGGAACAAGGAAGCTGGTGGACGTATAGCTAAGTGGGCAATGGAACTAGCAGAATTTGATATTTTGTTTGATGCCCGAACTGCTATTAAATCTCAGGTCCTGGCCGACTTTGTCGCTGAATGGACTTGCCCGCCCAAATCCCAGGAAGCTCCCGAGCAACCTGAAGAAACCCACTGGACCATGTTCTTTGATGGCTCGCGCACTGGAAACTCGGGGGCTGGTTTTGTTCTTATCTCCCCTAAAGGAGAGCAACTCCAATATTCTATCCAATTACACTTTGCGGCGACTAGCAACGCCGCCGAGTACGAAGCTCTCCTCGCGGGACTCCGAGCGTGCAAGTCGCTCGGTGTCCAACGGCTGACTGTGAAGGGAGATTCACAGCTGGTCATCAATTAGGTAAACAAGGAGTATCAGTGCTGCGATGACTCAATGGTGCGATACCTGGTTGAAGTGAGGAAGTTGGAGCGGCACTTTCGATTCTTCGAGGTGCTCTTCGTGCCCAGGAAGGACAACTTCTTGGCCGACCAACTGTCCAAGTTTAGATCCTCACGAGAACCTGCTCCGGCAGGGGTGCTCGTTGAGCACCTTCACAAGCCCTCAATCACGTCTCCGGACGAGGCGAGAGCAGTGGTGCTGTCTCCGTTATCGGCGGTGCCGGATGGACAACGCCATTTGTCCGGTACCTTGCAAATGGGACCCTGCCCGATGACGAAGCTGAGCGTTCCCGGCTTATAAGGCATGCTTGTCCATACAAGCTTGTGGACGGCATCCTTTACCGTCAAGGTGTTCTGGGAGTTCTCTCCAAGTGCATCTCTCAACAGGAGGGTGTGTTCCTTCTTAGGGACATACACGAGGGTGCCTGTGGCAACCACGCCTTCTTCAGGACTCTGGTCGACAAAGCGTTTCGCATGGGTTATTACTGGCCCACGGCGCTACAGGATGCTCGGGACGTGGTAACTAAGTGTATGGCATCTCAATTCCACGCCCGGAAGGCCCATAAGCCCGCCCAAAAGTTCCAAACGATCCCCCGTCATGGCCTTTCTCCACATGTGGTCTGGATTTGCTCGGCCCGTTCCCCAAGGGGTACAAGGGCTGCACGCACTTGCTCATCGCCATCGACACCTTTACAAAATGGATTGAGGCAGAGCCTGTGTCGTCTCTTCATGCCAAAATGGCTGTCCGCTTCTTCAAGAGCAATGTGATCACGCGTTTCGGTATTCGCAACAAGCTGATCACCGATAACGGTCCCCAGTTCAGAAGCGAGCTATTCCAGGAATATTGCGAACAACTGGGCACCAAGGTCTGCTTCGCCTCTGTGGCACATCCACAGAGCAATGGAGCAGTCGAGCGAGCTAACGGACAGTTAGTCCAGTGTATCAAACGGCGCGTGTTCGCTGCCCTCAGTGAGCACAACAAAGCCTGGGTCGACGAAGTTCCTTCCGTCCTTTGGGCAGTTCGCACCACGGCCAGCCGGGCAACCGGGGAAACTCCTTTCCAATTGGTCTACGGTGCAGAAGCCATCTTGCCCGTCTAAGTAGTACTCGGCTCGCCTCGCACGAGCTCGGTCAACTTTGTTGACTTACAGAAAGAGCGCCTACTCGAACTCGATCTCCTCGAAGGCACACGCGATGGGCACAAGTCAGAATGGCGCGCTACCAGCAAGCTCTTCGCCGGCACGCTGCCAAATCAGTTCGACCAAGGTCCTTGAAGGCAGGCGACCTCGTTCTGCGCCGTGTCCAGAACTTGACCAATGCCAACAAGTTAACTCCCCGGTGGGAGGGCCCATTCACGGTTGTTTCTCTTTTCGCCGGGGCTGTTAAATGCAGCAATGGAGGACGGAGAGAGTGACCAAAGACTTGGAACATCGACCCGACCGTAAGTTCTTTGTGTAGGTCTTTCGTTTGTTCTCTTAGCTTTGCGCTTTTTGTCAAACTTCGCGCCTTTATTCGTCCAAGTCTCTCGGGCTGCCATGTAAAGTTCAATCCAATAAATAGTGATTGTTCGCGGCCCCCTGCGGCCCCTTTAACTTCTTGTCTTCTCAGACTCCTTTTTCTCTGGTAACACTTGATGGCTGCCCGGTCTTGCGAACACTTGGCTCCGCGATCTTCTGGTTGTCCCTGCCCGTGTCTAGCGTTGGCACGTTCTTTAAACTCAGGGTTGCATAAAAAGGCATTTTCACCTAACAGTCAAGTCTGCTCTCGTAAGCCCTCCGTGGCAGAGGCACTTACTGTTAGGCAAAATCACTTGGCAAAGTCTGCTCTTGTAAGCCCCCCGCGGCAGAGGCACCTACGTTGACGAGTAGTTGGAGGATGAGTCAATCAGGATACGGGTGTCGCTCTAACTCTCTACGCACGTACTCGAATTCGCAATCTTAGGTCTTCGAGCATCGTCCGTACTGGGGGCTAGGGTGTCGCTCTTTTGCTTGTGCACCTGTTCGAGTTCGCAAACTCAGGTTTTCGAACAGATGCACAACGGGGGCTGGGAGTTAGGCTGTCGTTCTACCGATTTTCTCAAACTCTCTAGCGCTGTTTGGCCTTTGCTCTTAGTTTCCTGCTCTTTCTTGTCTTTTTGCTGCTCGTTTTTGCAGGGAAAAGGTAAGTCTATATTTGCATTAACAAAAGTTTACAGGTACAAAGCCCTTAAGAGTACAACCCTGCTACTTAGAAGCAAGCTGCTCATTTAGCTCCTCAACCACTAACTTGAGGCGCGCCACCTCCCCTTGGGCCTTGATACCTTCTCTAGCTTCAGCTCGGAGACGATCGGCTTCCTCCTTGTTGTCCTTAGCCTGCTTCGCTGCCTCTGCGCGAAGGGCTTCGACCTCCTCGGTCATGACCCGAAGATCCTCGGCCAGGCTCACTCTCTGACTGAGACGCTTCTCAGTGGTCTTGAGCTGCTCGGCCAGCTCTTTGGCCCTTTCTTCCGCGGCATGCGCCCTCGCGGCAAGTTCGCGAGGCTCCTCGGCTTCCCCCGGATAGAGCTGCGGGGATGAATCCCTCTCCACGGTCAGCTTGGCCTTGAGTGCCTTCACCTCCGCTGCGAAGAGGTTTCGGCTCTCGGTCGCGGCCATGAGCTCCTCCTCGAGCCACGTCATACGGCGATGCCCGCGGAAAGCACCCATGACAGCGCTGCGCTCGATGGCGATGCCTTCTTCAAAATCCGCCATGGTGACGCGTAGGACCTAAGGGAGAGAAGAATAGATCGGTTATATTAAGTTGACAGTAACTTAGGCGGACAAAGTTTCTGTTTAAGATTTACCTCACGCAGCCTGCTCTTCAGGTTCATGCGTAGGCGCTCCCCGAGCCCGTGGGTTGTGAAGTCCCGGCTGCTCGGAGTTTTCGCAGCGCGACGTGACCTCCGATGCGCCTTCTCCCTGCGGGTGCGCGTTCTCTTCGGGGCAGCGGCAACGGGCGATGCTACTTCGCCCTCAGGCCCTTGCCCCTCTTCCTCCTCCTTTTCCTCCGCCCGAGTAATATCGGGCAAGACTGGCGCCACCCTGCTTGGTGACGTCGGTAGTATCACGGGAAGGGCACTTTGAGCCTCCTGCCCGCGATCTTCTTCTTGCTCCTCGGCGACGGGTTTCTCACCCAGTTCGCTGAAAGTCGTCGTCGCCACAGGGACGGGATGCCCCTGCGACGAAGTGCCCGGCTGGACCGTCTGTTCGGTCCCGCCCCGGGCAGCTAACGGTGCCAACTCCTTGGCCCCGCTCCTCACGGTGCCGTGCTTCGCCTCCTCGAATTCGAGCCGCTCGATGGCGCTCCTTAGCGCCTCGATCTGGTCTTCGGAGCCTGGCGGGAGCATAGCCCGAGCAGCCGATCATCGTCTTGAGGGGCGGCCATCGCCCACGACGCACGCGCCGTGCGGTGCTCGAACGCGATGATCGCTCGATCGCCGCGTCTGTGTCGTCGGTGGCGACCACCTGGGCAGCTGATGAAGAAGAATATGTTAAGTCCCGTATGGTTTAGTAAATCTTGAGAGCGAAGAGCTTTTTACTACTTACCAGCCGTTGCGGGCTTGACCTTCTTCTTTGCTTTAGGATGGAGCTTGCGCCTCTTACTCGGCGGATCTTCGGCTTCTTGTTCGCCTTGGCCTCCGGGAGCTCGTGGTGACAGGCTCAGCTCCCTGCTGAGCTGAGCAATCTTCCTGCGCAACGCAAGAAGAGATTCCTTGCGCGTTACCTCTTTCTCAAGCCTCCTCTGATCGACGACCTGTTGCAGCCGTTCCATATGGCCCGGGTGAGCCTACGTATAGCGCTTAAGCCATAGGGTCAGGTTCCGTACCTCTTCGTCGCTTTGCTCGGTGAGGAGGGAGGGGCTTGGGCGTTTCCCACTTGGCTGGCCGCGCTCGCGCTTGGCTTGTCCGGTGCGCTTCTTCGCCGTAGGGACCTTTCGAGGAGGTTGGCGGCCGCCATGGCGCGGCGAGCTCGCGTCGGCTCAGCCGCCACCTTGGGCTTCAAGGCCGCTTTGGCCTTGCTCCTTCTCGCCTCCTCTTTGTCGGACTCTAAAAGCTCATCAACGACCCCTTTGATGATGAGCAGCTCGTCCTGCACAATTGGAAGCGAATGTAAGCATGCCTAGTTAGTGTGAGTCTAGCTACTTAGAGGAAATTCTTTGGAAGTTACCTCTGGCGAGCGGACGAGCACGTTCCTAGGGCAAGTGTAGGCCACCTCACCGATAACCTCACTGTCCTTCCTGACGGCCTTCAGCATGGCGTCGACCTACTCGGTCACCCATGCATCGGTTGGCTTCACTGCCCGAACAGAAGAAATCGTTAGTTCCTGTTCGGATGAATCACCAAAGAACGGTTGAGTGTGTGAGTAACTTACCCGTGCTCTCCCTGGTGATGTCCTCCCAGCCTTCTATCTTGTAGAAGGGGTAGGACCTCTTCCGCAGCGGACAGATCCTGTTCGCTACGAAGTCCCGGATGATCTCTCTACCCGTGAGCCCGAGGTCCACGAGAGAGGCGATTTTTCGGGTAAGATACCACTCTTCAGCAGTCGTCTCCGGCCGCGGCATTGGTGTTCCCTTCGCCGACGCCTTCCCGGTGAAGACGAGCTTGCTGGCGTCGCCCCTTCGGGTGTAGAACCACCTCATCCACCATGGCCCCATCAAGTCGAGCAATGGTGGACGAGGATAGGGCGCGTCGTCGGCAGTAGACCGGAGCTTGAGGTAGTAGCACCCAAGCGCCGAAGCGGCGGAGCTGCTCCTTGTCACTATGTAATAGTGAAGAAACAGCCCCACCGATGGATCTACTCCAAGGTAGCCCTCGCACAGGTGTGCGAAGACTGCCATCTGCAGAAACGAGTTGGGGTTCAAGTTCGCTACCTCCAACCCGCTGATGTTCAAGAAGGCCTCCACGAAGTCGCTTTCGGGAGACCTCTCAACCCGAACAGAGCGAAGTGCTCGAAGTTGACAAACTCGTCCTCGAGCGGCTCCAGTGACTCCTCCCCGGGCAGCCTTCAGCTGCCGGCATCGATGTGTCCTTCCTCCTCCCAGAACTTCAAGTCCTCCTCGGTCATGCTAGTGCCCAAAAACTTGGCCATAGCAGTCCCCAGAGTTGGACGAGCAGGTTTGGAGTTGGGTTGTGGCTGTTTGATGCTGAGCGCGGTTGGAAAAGGGCTTGAGAAGGAGAAGTGCGCGAGAGCGAAAGTGGCGAGCCGCGAGCGGTTCGGGTGCCCTTTATAGCCCCAGACGAGCAGCTCTACAACGGTTCTTTGCCACAAAATGGCTAGTTTTTACTGCAACGGCTAGGTAAAAACGGTCGCCCATTCTGGCTGCGCAGTAGAAGTTACCGTTGAGATCTGCCAACGGTTACTTTTTCCAGTGTCTGTAGTGAAGGTTGGGTACTCTGCTCGGACAGATGTGCTTCCCTGTTCGACGCAACAGAGTTTCTCGATACTGATAGGGTTTGCTCAGTCCCGAACAAGTCTTGTTCGGTTGAACCATAACCCGTTCGGTCGTTTGTTACAAGTCTATGTAGCAACAAGATTACCCTCTTCGTGACTTGGAGTCTCAAGAGGAAGACCCCACTCTAGTGAGTCCTTCCACTTGAGTCTCGGGGGCTAGCTGTCGGAGATAAAATCACGGCCCATTGCCATGGCCCACTCCCTGACGGCCCAATCGAACAGCTTCCTAGGGCCTGGCTCCCTAGAAGGTTCTATCAGGCCCATATGCATCCTTCCGAACAGTTTCCTGGTTGGCACGGTGCATAACGGCCTAAGATTCGTGTTTGAGTCCGACTCGAACAAGAAGTTCTGCACGGCTACGTGAAGACCCGGACGTGGTTTCCCGGATTGGAGCAGAAGTCGTGATCCCCAAGAATTGGAGTATAACTTATCTACCTCGGGATGTATTTGGCATGTATACGAGCTCGTTACGTATTCGTAGTTAGCCCGGCCCGGTTATCCTTCGGTAGGTCGGTTGTTCAACACTATATAAACCAAGCCCCTACGGCGTGTAGAGGGCATGCACGACGTCTTAGATTGCATACTTCTTGTACACCCATAATCCCGCCGAGACTTGGTCGTCTCGCCGAGTTCCACCTTGTAATCCTCTTTGATATAAATAAAGACTGGACGTAGGGCTATTATCTCTTCGAGAGGCCTGAACCAGGATAAAAACCCTTGTCTCCCTGTTGCTCGTTGATCGTTGATCGTTGTTCGCCTTGCTCGGCAAGTCTTCTATCTCCCTTTTCAAAGAACCTTAGTTGACCTGAGATCGATATCTCAACCGTCGACACTTCCAATTTGCATGATATATTGAGTTAAGCACAAATTGAGCTAGTGACAAGGTAAACACATGGTATAGCTATCAGATTCATATGATGAACATCTAGGCAATGAACAACATCAAGTATAACAAGCAAAGCACCTAAATGCTAAAACTGGCTTCAAAAGATTTTCAATGAATGATATAGCGACACAACCGACTCAGGCAATGTTTGACTTATAAAGAATGTTAAACTCATTTCTCAATTTGCAGAATCGTGCCTCATCGAGTGGCTTGGTGAATATGTCCGCAAGCTGGTCCTTTGTCCGCACGTGCTCAAGCACGATGTCGCCCTTCGCCACATGGTCCCGAAGGAAATCGTGACGGACATCAATGTGCTTGGTCCGTGAGTGTTGGACCGGGTTGCACGCTATCTTCACCGCGCTCTCGTTGTCGCATAGGAGAGGCACATGGTAAAGTTTAAGCCCAAAGTCAAACAGTAATTGTGTCAAGTAAAGAAGTTGTGCACAACAATTCCCTGCCGCTATATACTTAGCCTCAGCAGTAGATAGCGCCAGGGAGTTCTGTTTCTTTGACGCCCATGATACAAGACACCTACTCAAGAAGTGGCATGTGTAAGATCAAGTTTTGGTATTGATGACAACAGGGACTTCAAGGTTAAGGCTCTTGTGTTTCATAGTTTCTCTCATACTCTTTTTGCGTGTGTGTCGTATCTCCGACCACAGGGTCCCACAGAGCACGTCTCCGGTCTCTTATCCTCATTCGTCTTCGAGAGAGTTAGGGATAGGTCCAGAGGATTCCAAGGGGTAGCCACGTGTCCGAGGTTTCGTAGCCACTAAGCCATCCAAAAACCGAAACCCTTTGTGGGCGCGAAACTTCCCGCCTAAGCCTATGAACCTTCCCGCCCGTTTGACCTTAAGTTTTGGCGCCAAATATTTCTAAATCCTCAAAAATATCTTTGTTCGGGCAATGCTACAGTAACAGAGGGTTTTGTGGGCTGCTGGCCGAGCTGGGGCAACTGGGCCCGGGCAGTCCGGCCCAAGTGGCCCGGCTCGGCCTCAGTGGCAGATCTATGTTATTTCATATTTTTGAGAGCCTTCCCATGGTCGGATTAAAAACATCAAAACATAAAAGTTGTAGAGAATTTCGAGGCGCATCTTTTTTATGTTGACAACTTTTTCATTTGAGCAACAGAAAAAATCATATAAATTCAGGAAGCCTTCAGCAGCCTGGGGACCTGGGAAGCTGACGAAATTGTGCCTTAGGCCGGACTGTCCGGCCCAAGTGCTTTCCTTCCCAGCTTGCAATTCTTTTTCTAGCGAGCGCATGCCTTCGGCCGGACTGTCCGGCCTAGGAGTCCGGACTGTCCGAGGGTTGTCCGGCCCAAGGCTTGAGTTTGGATCTGAGATCTATTTTCTAGGGTTTCGAAGTGGGGAGTATATAAGGGCTTTGCTGGTCGTGAGAGAGGGTGAGAGAGCTCATTTGTTCATCCCTTAGCTTTGAGAGAGTGAGAGCTCCTCCCTAGTTCATCCTCCATCTCCATAGATCCAACATGAGAGATTGAGATTGAAAGTGGGAGAAGAAGAGGAAGAAGAAGAGAAGTAGAAGGAGTGGATCCCCACATCCTCATTCATCCATCCCCAAGGTTTGGCTCTCCCATGGCTTGTCCTTCCACCTAGGGTTTCATGTGAGCTAGAGTGCAAGTGAGAGAGAGAGGGAAAAGGAGAGAGGAGTGAGAAGAGCACATATCCAAGGCTCCTCCGGTCATCCCCGAAGTTCTTGTGCCTTCCCCATGAGTTCTTGGCCTAGCACTATGGTGGGAGAGGTGGTGATCTAGTTATGCTGTATTGTGCTCTTGGGCTTCTTGTCACCGGAAATCAACTTCACCACAAGCTTCACCGTCATCGACAAGTGTACTGCAAGCAAACCCACCAACGTGGTGGTCATCGGCTAGTTGTAGCCGGTGCATCCTCTTCTCCAAGTGCGTCGGAGATGTACTAAATCCTCCAAGTGCGTCGGGGGTCGACTTCGCCTGTGAAGTCGGGTGTTTCGGGGTCCTTCGTGTGTGAAGGCTGCCGATTCTTGTACGAGTTGGAGTTCCTTTCCGATGTGTTCGGGAACGAACCTCTTCTAGTGGATTGAGGACTAGGGACGAAAGGGTCCCGGGCTTTCCTGTGTGGCGAGCTTACTCAACGAGAGTAGGTGCTTGCACCGAACTCGGTAAAAAGATCGGTTTGCCCTCCTGTCTCCTTTATTATTCGCACTTGTAATTACTTCCGCTACTAGACTTGTGTAGGGCTCATGCGCTAGTTGGGTGATTAACTTGACTAATCGACCAAGTTCAACAAGCGAATAAAATTGAAAATAGTCCGATTCACCCCCCCTCTCGGCCTTAGGTCCCTTCAGCATGCCCCGGAAGTGCTCTTACGATCGATCTTGCACCCGGCATAATCTGAGTCAGAATAGCCTAGGAGCTCATACCGCGCACCCTTCGGAAACCAAAGGCCTATGCTAGGTGTGTGTTTCAGGTATCGAAGGATTCGTTTCACAGCAGCCATATGCATTTCTCTAGGAGAGGTTTGAAATATAGCGCACATGCACACACTAAACATGATGTCCGGCCTAGATGCAGTCAAATAGAGCAAAGTACCAATCATGGAACGGTAAAGCTTTTGGTCAACATGTTTACCTTCTTCGTTGAGGTCGAGGTGGCAGTTCGTTCCCATTGGTGTTCGGATTGGCTTGCAGTCACTCATGTTGAAGCGCTTGAGCAGGTCGTGGATATACTTCTCCTGGCATATGAATGTCCCTATCTTGAGTTGCTTGATTTGAAATCCCAAGAAGAAGTTTAATTCGTCCATCATCGACATCTCGAACTCCTTACTCATCATGTCGCTAAACTCTGTGACCAAGGACTCATTTGTGCTACCGAAGATGATGTCATCCACATAGACCTGGCACAGAAACAGATCTCCATCCACCACCTTAGTGAATAGTGTTATGTCGACCCTTCCAACCGTGAATCCCTTGCCGATGAGAAAGTCCCTTAGTTTTCCGTACCATGTCCTGGGTGCTTGCTTGAGACCATACAAAGCCTTCGATAATTTGTACACATGATCGGAGTGTTGTGGGTTCTCGAAGTCTGGAGGTTGCATAACATACACCAATTCCCCGATGTAACCGTTCAGGAATGCACTCTTCACGTCCATCTGTCTAAGAACAATATTGTGACATGTTGCAAATGCCATAAGTAGCCTGATAGCATCTAAATGCGCCACTGGAGCATAGGTGTCTCCACAATCTACACCCTCGATCTGCGTGAAGCCCTGAGCCACAAGTCTAGCCTTGTTGCGCACCACCACTCTAAACTAATCTTGCTTGTTTTTGAATACCCACTTGGTGCCTATCACATTGTGGTCCTTAGGCCTCTCAACCAGCGTCCAAATTTGGTTCCTCTCAAAATTATTTATCTCCTCATGCATCGCATTGATTCAGTCTGGGTCACTCAATGCCTCTGCCACTTTCTTTGGCTCAAACTCAGACAAAACGCCGTGTGTTCACAAAAGTCTACCAAAGCAACGACCTCACTGACGCTGGCTGTCCTTGACCTTGTTTGCACACCTTGAGTCAAGTCCCCAATCACTAGATCAGCTAAATGATCACGAGCAATGGTGTGATGGATCTTGATCAGCTGAGGTGATAGCTCGACTGACTGTGCATCAGGCTCACAAAGCTGTCTCTGCCTCTGAAATTTGCTACAAACTTGAGCTATCTTGAGGAAAAGCTCCCCCTGAATCTGGCGCTTGCTCAGGTGTGAGAGGTGGTTGGACTGTCTCATTCTCTTTTGGAACCTCAACTGGCCTCACATCTCCAGCTAATATCCCCTCCACTGCCCTTGCCAACTGCTCACCATCCACATCATCCAAGTTCTCATGCTCTCCTTAACTTCCATTTGACTCGTCAAACTTGACGTCGCAACTCTCCTCAATCAGGCCACTGGATTCATTGTAAACCCTGAAGGAAGACTCTCTAGCTGAGTATCCCAAGAAAATTCCTGTGTCAACTCTGCTCTGGAACTTGCCCAAGTGCTCCCGCTTCTTCTTGATGTAGACCTTGCAGCCAAAAACCCTGAAGTAAGAGACATTGGGTCGTCTTCCCACAAGCAGCTCATAGGATGTCTTCTTCAGGAGCTTGGACAGGCTGTATTGACTGCTTCAGCCTAGAACAGATGTGAAGTCTTGTATTCATCTAACATTGTCCTCGCCATCTCAATGAGCGTCCTGTTCTTCCTCTCAACCACCCCATTTTGCTGAGGAGTGTAGGTGGCTGAGAACAGGTGATTAATGCCTAATTCATCACAAAACAGCTCAACAGAAGTATTAGTGAACTCCGTTCCATTGTCACTTCCCACCTTTTTTTAGGGTACAATCAAAAGCATTTTGAGCTTTCTTTACAAACTTTTTGAAAACATCTCCAGTTGGAGTTTTGTCAGGTAGAAAGAAAACCCAAGTGTATCGGGAGAAGTCATCAACAATCACCAAGCAATAGAGATTTTCCCCGATACTCACATAGGTTGTTGGCCCGAAAAAATCCATGTGTAAAATCTCGAGAGGTCTAGATGTAGACATAACATTCTTGGCAGGATGTGAGCTTGTCTTTTTCGAATGTCACATCTTGCACCCAAGGATCAACTCGTTTTTGAAAAGTTTCTTTAAATTTGCCATGCCGACATTTCCAAGACGACTATGCCAAAACCAACCAAGAGAGACTTTGGCGACAAGGTAAGTCGAGACAGATGCAATAGGCTCATTAAAGTTCACAAGAAACAAATTTTCAAATCGAAAACCCTTAAACACAAGTTTTTCATTTTTGTCCAAAACCAACACGCCCTCAGGTGAGAAATTACAGTGGAACCCCAAATCACATATTTGGGCAACAGAGAGGAGGTTATAGCTCAAAGTTTTCACTAGTAGCACATTGTCAATTGAAAGATCTGAAGAAATTGCTACCTTTCCAACTCCAAGAACCATGCTCTTGCTTCCATCTTCAAAAGTGACCTTGGGGGAATCTTGCCTTCCTCCCCTATTGAGGTGAACAACCGGGGGTTGCCGGTCATGTGTTGGGTGCACTCACTGTCGATGATCCAATGGCACCCTCCACTCCGGTAGTTCACCTGTCATGAGAAAAGATCACTTATGTGACTCAGAGACCTACACAGGAGGTCCCCGAGGGTTAGCCATCAAACTAGAAGCAACAGGAGCAAACCGATCAATCAATGACTTAGACACCCAAACATGTGCCTTGTGCTCATTCTCAGACTTGAGCCCAACAAATCTAGCAGTCACTCTACCTTGGGAATTTTTCTTTAGCAGGTAGTGATCTTATAGCTCAGCATGTGCTCTTGAGAATCTTGGCTGTGTGTGATTGGGAGTGATACGGTTTTGGTTCCTAGGAGAATTTGTCCTACCATTGTTACGCCTAGGAGTGTCATTCCAAAAGTTTTTGCCTAGGTGAATGCCAAGTGTTGAGGTACCTAGGAGCTTGCCAGTTGTTGTAATACCTAGGACCATTCCAAGTGTTGTGTCTAGAATCATGCCATGTGTTGTGCCCATTGTGCATCCTAAAAACATTGTTGCTAGTGTGCAAGTTGTTACCATGCCCATTCTGAGTTGGATTCTTCTTCTTCTTCTTCTTCTTCTTGGGGTAGGCATGATAGTAACTTTGCCTCATGTTAGATGCTCGAGAAACACTTAATTTCTTCCTCCCCTTTGGCTTCTCAGGGGTAAAACCCAAGCCACCCTTTTGAAAGGTTTTCTTTGTTCCTTGAGCATCTTATCCAAGGCTAGGCTACCCTCATAGCACTTTCCAAGTCCTTTATCAAATTTCTCAAGTTTAGATCTAAGTTCACCATTCTCAATATCTAGTTCCCTAGAAGCTAAAGCAAATTTGCAATTATCAGGTGTACACACTAGTGCATTGCTAGGGGAACCGCTAGAAGTGGAAGCCAACACAGTGCAATCATGGGCAACATCAGAAGAATCAAGAGTTAAATAAACAACAGGTGCAATAGCAACAGAAGTAGCAGGCATGGCAGAAGCAACATTCACAACATCAACAGGTCTAGTATCAACTGGCTGAGCAAGAGGCAAAGCAACTAACTCATCATTCTTAACCATAAGTGTCTCATGGTTCGCCCTAAGCTCATGATATGTACTCATGAGATCATCTAGGGATTCATTCAAAGCATCACGGTCTTGTTCTAGTGCATTGCACTTAGATGACAAGTTTTTGTTAGAGCCTAGCAAAGTGTCATGCTCAGATTCTAAGCAATCGCATCTAGTAGCAAGATTCTTGCACTTAGTTTGCAATGCCATCAAGTTTTTACCAAGCTCTATATTCTTAAGTGTCTCCTTTTTATAGCGCTCACAAGCTTCCCTAAGACAATCACGCATGCCTTCAACATCTACATCAGAGTCAGAACCAGAGTCGCTCACCTCGCTATTATGTCGAGCCATCAGGCACTTGGAAGTGCCAGCAGGAGTTGGTGAAGCCTTTGCCGATGTAGAGGAAGTAGTGGAAGAAGTCCCATCATCATCAGAGTACCACTCTCAAGGCTCAGCGACTACCGTGAAGTATCTTGGTGTGAAGACTGGAGGAGGCGGCACGGACTCAGCTATCGCCATGGTGGCCAACTCTTGATCAGTTGATTCCTCATCTCCTGAAGCTGACGTGTCGCTGGAACTGTCATCGGTCACCCATTCTTCCACAAAGGCTAGCCTCTTGCCTTGTGAGGAGCGACCCTTGAACCCTGACTTCTGGGGATTCTTCTTCTTATTGTCATTCTGCCTTGGTTTCTCGTCATCGCCCTTCTCCTTTCCTTTGTCCTTGTACTTGTTATTGCCCTTCTGGGGACACATTGAAGCGATGTGTCCCTTCTCCTGACACTCATAGCATCGGTATGATGCATGGGTGTTTTTGCTCTTCTTCTTCCTGCCTCCATAGCCATTTCTGCTCATGAACTAGCCAGCTTGCTTCATGAACAAGCCAAAGTGTTGGAAACCATCCTCGAGCTCACTCTATGATATCTCACCCTCATTCTCAGCTTGACTTGACTTGGGAGCACTCTGCCTAGATCCACTGGCCTTGAGGGCGATCACTTGATTCTTTGCTGGAGCAGAAAAATCCTCAAGATCATTGAGGAGCATCATCTCATGCGCGGTGATCTTGCTAAGCAAGGCTGTAGGTGCCAGCTTCTCCACATCACCACTGTTGGTGAGATAGGTGATGATGTCCCGGTATTCCTTCTTGGGGAGGATCCGCAGCATTTTTCTGCACACTTCATCATTTGCAACAGTGTGACCGAGCCCCTTAAACTCGTTAAGGATGGGGTTAAGCCGAGTAAATATAGCATTAACATTTTCATTTTGAAGCATTCTGAATTGATCATAACGCTCCTTGACAACCACTAGTCCACCCTCCTTAACAGCTGAAGTGCCCTCGTGAATCTCAATGAGTGTGATCCATATCTCGTGTGCACTAGTGAGGTTGCTAACTATATCGAAGACCTCCATGCTCAAACCACAAAACAAAGCGTTCATGGCCTTAGCATCAGTCTCTAGGAGTTTGGTTTGTCCGGGTGTGGGAGGTACATCATAAGTGAGTGTGACACCATGAGAAAACTCTACGACCTTCCAAACATCCATTCCCATGGCCTGCAGAAATACTTTCATGCGCAACTTCCAAAAGCTAAAATTAGTGCCACTAAATAAAGGAATTCTATTGGCGGCTACACTACCCCCGTCGGCCATCTCTATGCGGTTAAGCAACTAGAGAATCTGTGCTCTGATACCACTTGAAAACCTAGGCCGAGAGGGGGGTGAATCGGACTCCTAATTCAAATTTTAACCTTGTTTACGTGATTGTCTAGTCCGGTTTATACCCAAGCTACCGATGAAATCCTATAATCTAGATGCGGAGGCAATGGCACAATTAATCAATAGAAAGAGGTGGCTCGATGGCTCACACAAGCAATGCACAATTAAGACAATGCAAGAGACGAGGAGACGCAAACCGAGTTGTTTACCGAAGTTCGGTGTTCAACACATGAACACCTACGTCTCCGTTGAGGAAACTTCTCACACAGAGAAGTCGGGAGTCTCTCGTCCGTAGCCCTCAATCTACTCGTAGTAGCTCTTCACCAACACATGGTAGGCGAGCTCCAAACCTTCACACAAGACGAGTTCTTCCACACGCTCTTCTCGCACCCACGGCGCCGACACACGGCTCCGACCCCCGACACACGGAGGGTTTTGTACACAACCTTCAACGGATGAAGGCGACGCACCTCCGACACACGGAAGTGACCCCTAACACACGGAGGATTTTGGTTGACGTGGTTGTTCGGTTGATGAAGCCCGTGGCGTGACGACGATCTCTCCGGCGATGAAGTCCTAAGAGCACAAGATCGGAGACCGTCTCTTACCACTACCCATCCTCTCCCACCATGGAAACTAGGGTAAGAATACCATGGGAGAAGGGGCCAAACTTAGGGATGGTTGAGAGGAGGTAGGGGCACCTTCTTCGTCCTCTTCCTCTCTCTCTCTCCTTCAATCTCTCAAGCACATGGAACCCTAGGAGGAAGTGGGAACCATGGGAGGAGCTCTCTAGGGTGGCTAGGGCAAGGGGTGGCTGCTAATGAGGCTCTCTCAAGTTTCTCCCGTGCTCCAAGCTCCTATTTATAGCCCTACACTCGAAACCCTAGATTAAAAATGCAATGGACGGCGCAAATTTCGTTCCCGAGTTTCGGATCAATCCGTCGGACCCCGTCCGGTGCTCATCGGACGCCGTCCGATTAGGTTTAGTCCAAAATTTGTACTCTGTCGGACCCAGTCCGATAACTTATAGGACGTCGTCCGATAAAGTTTAGGCCAAATTTGTACTCCGTCGGACGCCGTCCGATGAGGTTCAAATTCCCAGAGTTTGGGCGCTGTCGGACCCTGTCCGAAGGGCATCGGACCCCGTCCGACAGAGACTGTATTTTTCAGGACTTAGTCGTTTCCCACTTCGAGTTTTCATCGGACCCCGTCAGATGATTCGTCGGACGCCATCTGACAGAGGCTATGTATTCCGGGACTTAGTCTCTCGAGCTCACTCATTCATCGGACGCCGTCCGATGGTTATCGGACCCCGTCCGATGGAGGCTAATCTTCACACTACCTCAGACTTAGCCTCTCTCGCCCCCTCTCGTCACCATGCCTCGGGTCTTGGGACACTTTTGTCGACTTGTGGACACGGTGACAACCTGGGTAGGTTAAGCGAAAACTTTAGATCAATTGGGCCGGAAGTTTCGCACCCATAGAAAATATATGGCTTTGAGACTTGGCAGCTACGAAACCCCGAACACCTGGCTACGCCCTGAACCTTCTCGACCCTGGGACAGGTGTACTCGCTCTATATAGTTCGCTCAAGACTAACACCTGGCACTCTCGGAACCCCCATGAAACTACGGCTGATGTTTCTGGACATGTGCTCAATGGGACCTCGCAGCCAGAGATACGACGATCGGCAGGCATGTTGTCTCTAGGCTACACACACGCAAGAAATCAAAAGAACTAGGAAACAAATGTCCTTAATCTTGGCGTGATCCAGCTGTACGGCCTAGTTGCCATCAATTACCAAAATCATTCAGCCCATGGGAGGCTTGATCTTACAAGGGTGTTGTCGTTCTACTATAGACGAAGGCAGGGCTTTCAAGGAGTCGCCGACGGTGAGCAATCCGAAAGGGGAGAAACCAGTGGCGGCGGCGGCGAAGCTCTCCTGTGCAAATCGAAGGGAGGTGGATCAATTGGTTGCTAGGGGAGATAGAGAGGGAGGAGGGGAGCCGATTGGCGGCGGTGTAGGTGATTGGGGCTCACCGAGACGAGCTGTCGATGGCGCTGGCTCCAATCCGGGGCGGCCGGAAAGAGGAGAAGAAGAGGAGGGTGCTTCGGCTGGGCTTTATAGGGGAGGATTTGGGTGATGGGGGAGAGGCCGAACTGGGGCAGGGCGAAGGGTTTTCAAGGGTCTTTAAGTGGGCGGTGAGAGCGTGACGCGGACGATGACGACAGTTTTCGACCGGAGCTCCGGGTTTCGCGGGGAAAAGCAGGGAGGCGGGAGGTTTCTGAGTCGAGCGCATCATTCAGACTGGGTATTAGCGGGCGCGACGCCGAGGAGGTGAGTCGGCGGGGCGGCCGTGGCGCCCATGAGTGAAGAGTTACCACCGCATGAGTGGACACGCGGCCGTGCAAGTGGGCGAATGGGGCGAGCGGGATTTTGTTGTGGAACGCAGCGGCGCGAGTGGCGGCGACGGGCCAGGCGTGCCGTGGCGACACAGCTGCTGGAAACGATCGGGCACGGCCAAGGTGCGAGGACGCTGTGGCATGGCGCGGACGCGGCACTGCAGCGAGCGAGCAGTGCAGTCAGGGAGGCGACGTAGACGCGTCCTAGCGGTTGGATAGCCATCGGACGACGCAGTGGCAGCTGGAGGCTGTAGAGGAGGGCAGAGCCGGCAAGAGGGAAACAGGGGAAGGGAGAGAGAGAGAGAGAGAGAGAGAGAGAGAGTAGGGGCTAGGCACCTAGGGGAAAAAGGGGATTTCAAAACAGAAATTCAAATCCAAATTTTGAAATAAGAATTTAGTGCAAGACTTAAATTCTAAAGCTCAAAATATTATTTTTTGATATTATTTATATGCACAAACTTTAAATAGATGGTCAATTGACCTAATAGAATTTAAATTGCATATTTGAAATATGAACCTTTGCAACAGGTTTATAATTTGGAAATCAAACTATTATTTTTTGGAAATTATTTGTATGCACAAAATTTAAATAGATGTTCATTTGGCCTAAAAATACTTTGATAATTAAATTTGATATATAAACCTTTACAAAAAGGTTTATATTTTTGGAAACCAAAATATTGGTTTAGGATTAAATACTATAATTTAGCAAACACACAAATTGGATGGCCAAAGTACTTACCTAATGAAAAATTAAAGAAAGAATTTACATGCAAATATACATGCATTCAAAATTTAAATTCTAAAATAAACATTTGCAAGAGAGCATACAGGATTTGTAAGAAGGGGTGCAAAATAAATAAGTTCATACCTTTTATCTGGGCTAGATGAACCTTTTCTATATTTTCAAAATTTACTTTGCAAGCTTACAAAATTAGATTATTGAAAATGTTTAGAAGGTGACATTCATGTTTTGCAAGGAGGGTTTTAAAATAAGGAAAAAATCTACATCATCCCCTGAACTATTGACCTCCGTCTACTTAACCCCCCGAACCATGAAACCAGATGTTTTGCACCTTAAAGTATTGAAAACCGAGCAAATAACCCCCTGAGTGGTTTTCCTGTGCGGTTTTGATGACGTGGCGCACCAGCATGGCAGCGGGGCCCACATGTCAGGTTTATTTAATTTTTCTAAGCCTCCTCTTCTCTCTCTCTCTCTTACATCTTCTCTCTCTTCTCTTTCTCTCTCCCGACCTCTCCTCTCCCACGCCCACCGCCGCTTGGTCTTGCGTGCCGCCACCGCCGCCCTCTCATGGCTTGCTTGCCGGCCTTGCCCCGATCCCGCCACGGCAAGTGAGGCCGTCGCGCCTCCTCCTTCCGCCGCCGCCATCCTGGGGAGGCCGGTGAGCCTCTCCCCGGCCGTCCTTTGCCTCGATCCCGCCGCCGCGCAGCAAGTGAGGCCGAGGAGACGGAGAGGCGACGGAGGTCATGATGGAGGTGCCCCGAGCTCGCCGCCGACGCGCCTCCACCGCGGCTCAAGCTCAGCTGGGGAGAAGGCGGCACCACCGCCAAGGCCGCTTAGGCTAACGAAGATCCAGGCCGCCGAGCCGCTTCATGCTGGCCGGAGAAGGCCGTGTGCCGCCTCATGAGTCGCCTCCGCCACTGTGAGAGAGAGAGAGGGGGGAGAGAGGAGAGTTGTGTGGTGTGAGGAGGCTGCCATGTGGGGCCGAAATAAAAAAAAATAAAAGAAAGGAAAACGACATGTCAGCTGCCACGTGGGCAAAACCACCCGCAAAACCGATTTACCCGGTTTTGTAAAGTTTAGGGTGTAGAATACCCGGTTTCATAGTTCGGGGGGTTAAGTAGACAGAGGTCAATAGTTCAGGGGGTGATGTAGACTTTTTCCTTAAAATAAATATAATAACTTTATCCTTTAATAGAGGTCCAACGAATATTTCTATCTAAAATAAATAAATAAATACTTTAAGCAAAGCCATTAAAATAAGAATTTAATACTAAATGGTGGCAAAACATGGTTATTGCTTTATGACATGAAATGCCATGTAGCAAAACCTATAATAGACTTTTAAACCAAACAGGATATTTTTCCAATATAATTTAATATATATCTATATATATACATACTTCTATTTCTAAATACAAGTATATAGTAGCAGAAAAGGGTTTTCGAATTCAGTGGCAAAATATTAATTACAAAAAATAATTCCATTATTTTAATATTTCAAATAATTTTCTTCATGTCCTAAATTTGGGATTGTTACAAAATCCCAGCACTTGTAGTCCGTAGATAGTATCATATTTTCTGAGAGCTCGTAGATATCTCATCTTGTCGACACAATGGGGTGAAGACCGGAGAGCTCTCGGCAGCGGCAGTAGTGGATAGAGTGAAGTTGAAGCAGCTCACCTCCAAAATCCAATCCAGTCCACTCCATCTTGGGCTCTTGGCCTCCTCGACCATGGCGCCCGCCGCCGCATTCCTGTTTCTCTCCCCGCCGCCGGCACGGACCCACCTCAGGGCCAGCCCCGTCGCCTGCTCCTCCTCCTCCTCCTCCTCCTCCATGCCGACGCCGATGCCGACGCCGTCCCTCTCCGACCAGCTCCAGCCCCTGTCCCGCACGCTTCTCCACGACAAGCCCGCGCCGCCGCGCCCCACCCCGGAGCCCACCTGGGTGAACCCCTCCAAGCCCAGGCCCACCGTGCTCTCCCTCCGCCGCCAGCGCCGTCGCTCCCCCGCATCCCACGCCGCCTCCGCGCCGCTCCAGCCGCTCCTCCGCGCCATCCGCGACCTCCCCGACGACGCCGACCTCGCCCCCGCCCTCGCCGACTTCTTCCCGCCGCACTCCCCGCCCTCCCCCTCCGACGCCCTCCTCCTCCTCAACTACCTCCACCCCTCCTGGCGCAAGTCCCTCTCCCTCCTCCGCTGCCTCCGCGCCCTCCCCGACTTCCCCCTCGACACCATCTTCTTCAACGTCACCCTCAAGTCCCTCCGCGCCGCCCGCCAGTGGCCCGAGGCCGAGCGCCTCGCCCTCGACATGCTCTCCCACGGCGTCCCCCTCGACAACATCACCTACTCCACCCTCATCACCGCCGCCCGCCGCTGCCGCCAGTTCGCCAAGGCCGTCGAGTGGTTCGAGCGCATGTACGCCGCCGACGGCGTCCTCCCCGACGAGGTCACCTACTCCGCCGTCCTCGACGTCTACGCTCAGCTCGGCATGAAGGAGGAGGTGCTCGCGCTCTTCGACCGCGCGCGCGGGAGCGGCTGGAACCCCGACCACGTCGCCTTCGCCGTCCTCGCCAAGATGTTCGGAGAGGCGGGCGACTACGACGGCATCCGCTTCGTCTTCAGGGAGATGAGAGAGGTCGGGATCAAACCCAACATCTTCGTCTACAACGCCTTGCTCGAGGCGCTAGGCAAGACGGGCAAGCCCGGCCTCGCGCGCAGCCTGTTCGACGAAATGACCGCCGAGGGCGTCGAGCCCAATGCTCGCACGCTTACCGCGCTCGCCAAGATCTATGGCAGGGCACGCTGGGGCCGCGATGCGCTCCACCTCTGGGAGCAGATGCGCGACAAGAAGCTGCCTGCCGATAGCATCCTGTGCAACACTCTGCTGAGCATGTGCGCCGACGTGGGGCTAGTCTCCGAGGCTGAGCAGTTGTTCGGCGAGATGAAGAATCCGGACCGCAGCAACACACCCAAGCCGGACAAATGGAGCTACACGGCCATGATCAACATCCACGGGAGCAATGGGGACGCAAACCGCGCGCTCCAGCTGTTTGCGGAGATGCAAGAGGGTGGGATAGAGCCCAACATAATGAGCTACACCATTGTAATCCAATGCCTCGGCAAGGCGCACAGGATACAAGACGCAGTGGAGGTGCTTGAGGCAGGGCTGGAGAGGGGCCTCAAGCCAGACGACCGGCTCTGTGGGTGCTTGCTCTCCATCGTTGCTCTGAGCAGCGGGGAAGAGATGGAGATGGTGCTCGCTTGCCTAGAGAAGGCCAACAAGAACTTGGTTAAGCTGATCAGAATGCTTGGAGATGCCCAGGTGGGTGTCAACGATCTCACAGAGGAGCTGAAGAGCATACTAAATGCCGCGACCCCTGAGGTGCGACGACCGTACTGCAACTGTCTGATTGACATATGCCAGAGCCATGGCTTCCCTTCTCAGAGGGCGAGAGAGCTCTTCCATCTTGCGCAGCTATATGGCCTCTACTCCAAGCTTCATACTAGGAAGGATGAGGAGTGGTCGCTGGACCTGCGGTCACTCTCGATCGGTGCAGCCAAGACAGCGTTTCAGGATTGGATGAAGACCGTGTCGGAGCGCTTGACGCAGCAAAAGGCCTTGCCAGAGTCATTCAGTGTGTACACCGGGTCCAGCACACACAAATTTTCGCAGGGGCTATCGAGTGCTTTCGCTGCTCATCTTGAGGAGATGGCAGTGCCATTCCATCAGAGCGAGTCTCAGGTCGGCAGCTTCATCAGTTCAAGGGATGACCTAGTGTCATGGTTGCAGATGAGCAGGGCATCAACAGTGCTTGCAGGATGACTAGATATATAGTCCTGGCTGATTTGGATTTGGATGCAGAAAGCTCCAAAGAAGATAGTATGATTGACCTCATTGGATCTGGGTGACGATGTTAAGCTCATAATGCAATGGACACTTCATATTCAACATCGTCAGTTGTAGGAAGAGATGAGATTCCAAAGGTTACTCAACTACATGTCCCATAAAATTTACAATGATATATGACAGATTGTTGGTTGAGATTTGGTGGCCTGGTGGGCGATTACTTTTGGGCTCCCTCCAATTATAAATGCATGTCATTTCAAGGATACGCAAGCCAAAAGTTAATATTTGTATGGAAGATGTTGGACTATATGAAAAAATTATAGTTAATTGGTTAATTAAGCTTGATAATTAAACCTGTAATTAGCCAATTAAATAATTTCGTAGAATATTAGTCAAAGGGATAAGCGCTCATAACAAATTCGGTTTTATCTGCTCGCGTACCTATCTGTATCTCTCCCACCCCTAGAAAACATCATGTAAAAGCTCTGGAAAAGGGGATCGACAACTGGCAATTGGGAACAAGCTTTTTGGATTTGCAACACGAGAGGCAGCTGCAAAATGCTCATCTACTATACAAGCACATCGAGGAAGAAAAAGAAGGGTAAGATGTGACCACGGCAGGGAATCACGGGTGCTCTCTCTCTCTTCTCCCTTTTCTCTCTTATCTCTCTCTCAATCTCCCTCCTCTTTGCTTCATCTACTCCC
Source organism: Raddia guianensis (assembly GCA_036346415.1). Taxonomy (NCBI): domain Eukaryota; kingdom Viridiplantae; phylum Streptophyta; class Magnoliopsida; order Poales; family Poaceae; genus Raddia; species Raddia guianensis. The sequence continues at coordinate 59,850,354 of CM070536.1, forward strand.
TCCATGGCGTCGGCGGCGTCCGGCCTCTGATCTCCCGCGCGGCGTCCGGTGAGGCCGCTCTTGCCTCCTCTGTTGCGCGACAGTGGCCCGACGCGGCCCGGCGCCGCATGACGTGGCGCCTCGACTCCTTCTAACATGGACGCCAGCGTCGGCCTCTCCTTCATCTACTCCCTCCATGGCGAGATGGCGGCAGGGCTGGTCCTGACATTTTGGGGGGCCGTGGCGGAGGCCCCATCCACCTCCTCATATATATATTATATATATAGAGAGAGAGAGTGGAGCTTAGGAGTACTTTAACTAAAGTACTCCCACGTTTCTGTTCATTGTATCTGTTTCCCACCCCTCCCATCCTCGGTCCGATTTGTACCCGCGGCGCTCCCCAAAATTTCTTCCTCCCCCGCTCGTTCCCCTTTCCGTCGTCCGCGAGCTCCCCATCCCGACGCGCCTATCCCGGGCGCTCCCCGCCGAGCTCCTCCCTGCGGCGCCCGCCGCCTGGGCCGCACTCCACATGCTCTCCGTCTGCTGCCCCGGCCTCCTTCACGTCGGCGTCCTCCTCAAGCCCTCCGACGACTTCGGGCTCGAGCTTGACATCGGCCCCGACGCCGCCACCGAGCTCGAAGCCACCGCCACCACCTCCCCTCCGCCGCCCCTCCCCGCTCCTTCCACCGGCGACTCCGCCTCCGCCGCGTGGTCGCTCTACGATGATCTGTAACTGAACGCGGCCTACGACTGTTCCTCGTAGTCCCAGATCCCGGCCACCGCAGCAGAGCGAGAGGACGAGGGGGCGGCGGCAGTGGCGGAGGCCGACGCGGCGTGGTGGCAGGCAGCCGGCGGCGGGCACGGCGGTGGGTGGGGGCGCACCTGGCGTCGGAGGTCATGGACGCTGATCCGGGAGCAGCGGAAGAAGCTCCTGGTGAGCCGATTCCGCAGCGGCCGCCTGTACCTGTGCGAGTGGCCGAGGGAGGGGGCGATGGCGGCGTTCAAGGCGGCGGGCGGCGCGCCGGCGCCGCGGATCGGCGTGGCGCAGTACCTGGAGCGCATGCACCGGTACGCGGGGCTGGAGGCGGAGTGCTACGTGGTGGCGTACGCGTACGTGGACAGGGCGGCGCACCGGCGGCCGGCGGCCTCCGTCGCGTCCAGGAATGTCCATCGCCTGCTACTCACCCGCCTCCTCGTTGCCTCCAAGGTTCTTGACGACTTGTAAGCATCTTCCTTTTCTAGTCGCCTTCGCCTCTGCCTCTCTTAATTAAGTACGTAGCAAAATCTTCTTGTAAGCAATTATACTTTGATCAGGTTCATGCTCATGAAGCATACAAGTTATGATTCCTGCGCCATTTTCTTTCCATACAATTTCGCTATCCCTGATGGCCTAAACCTTGGGGAGATAAAAAAAAAGAAGAAGAAAACCTTCATGAGACAGGATGGACGACAATTAGTTCTACCTTCAGGAGATAGTAAATTTGATGCTACTAGAGATAGTATTATTATAAAGCATTAAGAATTTCAAAGTTTCTGGAATCAGGTTTACTGTAATGCTGGAATCGGTTTACTGTAATGGATTGACAGTTTTACTGTAACTAGGATTAGGTTTAGTTCGATGTAAAGCATTAAGAATTTCAAAGTTTCTGGAATCAGGTTACTGTAGTGTTGGAATCAGTTTACTGTAATGGATTGACAGTTTTACTGTAACTAGGATTTGGATTAGGATTAGGATTAACTAATATTAGGTTGTTTACATGCAATACGACTTCCCCTTTTCATAGCACTAGGGATGGATTTACTACAATGATTTAACAATTGTCATGTTACTGGAATCAGGTTACTGTGTTGGATTGTGAGTTTTACTATAAGTACAATTAAGTTCACTTTGTTGCAATTAGGTTTACTGCAATGCTGGAACCATGTTTACTGTAAACAATGGAATCTGGTTTACTGTAATGGTTGAATCAGGTTTAATGTAGCACTGGAATCAAATTTACTGCAATAGATGGTTTACTGTAATTCGGAACCATGTTTATGTAACACTCGAACCAGATTTACTGTAATGTTGGAACCATATTTACTGTAATCGATGGTTTTGCTATAATGTAGTCCTGAATTTTGTTTTTGTAGGTCAAGTGTGCAAATGAACCAAAATCATGCCATGAACCACACTTTGGTATGGTGTTTGCATCTAAGAAGGATGCATATGATTACTACAATGAGTATTCGTAGAGTCAGTTTTGGAGTGCGGAAGGATAAAGGGTACACATCGAAGAAGAATGAGCCCACGATGAAGAGGTTCCTTTGCTCTAACGCTGGAAAGTTCGAGTCCAAAAGAAAAGGCTCACGGCTTTGTTTTGTTTTCAAATAGAAGTACCAACCCTTGTGAAAAATGCATTTTAAAAAATGCGATGGAACAAGGTTCCCTGTAATGACTTGTTTTATTTACAATATTTTCATGTATGAGTTTATTGTAATTGTATGAAAATTGTATGAAGTTTAGGGTCGAGATGACTTTTTTGAATGAGTTGTAATTATGGATGATAAAAACAAGGAACAAACGAGGTTTACTGTAATAGATTGCTGTATTTTACAATAATGTGCCTACCAATTTACAATTTACAATAACGTGCTAATCAATTTACAATAATCCGATCAAAAGAAACCGAGCCAGCTTGGTAGTAAAACTAAGTCCATGCCCGAACAAAGCATGATCCATTTACAAATAATGTGCGAATCAATTTACAAATAATCTGAGCAAGAGAAAACAAGTCAAACTCAATAGTAAAACTGAGTCCATGCTCGAACATACTTGACCCATTTACAGTAATGTGCTGAACAATTTACAATAATGTGCTGATCAATTTATAATAATCCCGGGCAAGAGAAACCAAGGCAACGGTAATAAAGCTGAGTCCATGCCCGAACAGGCTTGACCCCATTTACAATAATGTGTTAATCAATTTACAATAATTTGATTAAAGAGAAAACAAGCCAACTTAGTATTCAAACTGAGTCCATGTCCGAACAAGATTGACCATTTACAATAATATGCTAATCAATTTACAATAATATATTAATCAATTTAAAGTAATCCGAGCAAGATAAAATCGATCCAACTCGGTAGTAAAACTTAGTCCATGCCCGAACAAGCTTGACCCATTACAATAATGTGCTAATCAATTTACAATAATCCGAGCAAAAGAAAACAAAGCCAACTCGGTAGTAAAAGTGAGTCTATTCCCAAACAAGCTTAACACATTTACAACAATGAGCTAAATCAAATTTACAATAATCCGAGCAAAGAGAACACAAGGTAAAACTGAGTCCATGCTCTAGCAAGCTTGACCCATCTACAATATATGAAGCACGACAGCAGCAACATCTATCTGCACCTACTCGATCTACGCTAATGCATCCGCATCGTCGTGGTCGGTGTTGTTGTGGCCGCCGCATTACCATGTAGCTGCTTCTGCAAGGTGATCACGAACCACGGAAGGAGCTCTAAAAAGACATAGTTGATTATATATAGCACCAACATGTAGACATAATGTTTACTATTACAAAAAAAAAAGACCATTTACACTAAGATAAGAAAAATTCAAGAAACAATTCATGGAAAAAATAAAAAAACGATGTCTACAATTGGTAAAGACCATTTACAATAATAGCACATGACTGTTTACTAGATAAGAAAAGTTGAATACAATACATGAAAAATGAGAGCCCCCACAATCCGAAGGATGCGAAATCTACGTGACTTTTTTTTGAATTTAGTAAAAGCTACTAGTAAGCTATTGTAAATATTGCTTCATAATTATAGTAAACAAAAATTATATTCATTGTGGTTTGGTTTACTATAGTTGGAAATCATCATTTACTATAACTCATAAGGAGTGTATTTACAAAGCATGTTGCTGAGTTCAGATTATAATAAATTTGCATGTAAGCTAGAGAAAGTTGCCTAGGAAATTACATCTATTCAATTACAGTAAATAGACCTCCAATTACAGTAAACAGATCTATTCAATTACAGTAAATATACACTAATGAATATTCAGATTACAGTAAACATGCTTAGATGTTTACAAAAACTAAACCTATTCAATTACAATAAATAGACCTCTCCAATTACAGTAAATAGACCTCTCCAATTACACTAAATAGATCTGTTCAATTACAGTAAAAATACACTAGTAAACTCATTACAATTACAGTAAATTGATGACATTCCTGAAGAAAGAAAAGTTCCACCTGACCAGGATTTATAGTAAAGCATCATAATAATTTATAGTAAATTGATGCTTCTCAATTATATTAAACCACATTTTTTTTTTTTATGGATTGGGTTGCTTCAAAATTACAACCTCTGTCCCTACGGTCCTAGTTAACTACTTCTTAGAAATAACCGAACCTCTCAACAATAGCTACTATATACATTGATTTGTTTCACAACAATCGTGTTAATAATGTACCTGATGTTCCACTCATTATCTAGATGAACAGGGCATTCATTTGCTCCTGATGCTTCAGCTTCCATCTTAGCCTTTGCAGCTGCATCTCTAGCAGGTTTTAGTTGCATATATTCATTCTACAAATGATTCAAACTATTGTCATTTGGAATTTTTCACCATTTGACCTAGAAAATATAGTAAGAGTGTTCAAAAACACCAATACCTGTCTCTGTACACATGCTGGATTTTGAACATTGTGGATTTGGTTTCATTTCCATTGTTGGGAAGTAATCCTTAAGTGCATTATATCCCTGCACAATCAATAAGGCATGATAAGATTAAGAAAACTAGAAATTTCTTTGGTTGTCAAATGTCAAAATGAGCATGCAGGTAAACATGAGCTGAAAACAAACTACTGATAGAAACCTGGATTGCTAGGATCGTGCATTCCCACGATCCACCAATCTCAGGTTATAATCGTGCACACCGCACGCACTTGCCATCGCATCGAGCAGGTTCGGCATCCTGTCAAAAGCCTCGTGTGTCCATGGAAGCAGCAATTAACGAGCTCCAAGTTCTTGCCATGTCAGCTGAGAGATCGGGGTGTGGAGATGTCCAGTAGCTCAGTGTGCTGTTACCTGTACGGCATCTGCAGTGGGTAGCGGAAGCCGGAGCTCTGGTTGAGGGAGGCGTCGGCATCGAGGTCCTCCTCCGTAAACCACGCCAGCAGCCGAAACGACGGGCCAGCGAGGTCCATGATCTCCTGCCCCTCTTCCGCCGTGGGGATCTTGGCGCCGGAGAAGAGGACGTAGAGGGCTTCGGCGGCAGGGCGGCGGCTGCTAGGGCGCGACGGCGTGGCGCGGGCGGGGCGGCGGCGGCTAGGGCGCGACGGGCTTCGGCGGCGCGCGGCGGTGACGGCTAGGGCGCGACGGCACAGGGCGGCAGCGGCGGCGCGGCGCGGGGCGGCGGCGGCTGGGGCGCGACGGCACCGTCTGGGCCGCGCTGGATCTGGTGGGAGAGAGGGCAGAAGGTTTTGGGAAAATTGAAATGAGGGGAGGGGAGAGGGCGCGGGGTGGATGGGACACGTGGTGATTTGCGGGTGTGGGAGTATTTTAGCTATAGATTCCTAAGAAGTCTGCGTAGTCTTTATTATATATATATATATATATATATATATATATATATATATATATATATATATAGGTAGTTCGCTCGGCGCTCCATGGTTGATACATACGTGATCAAAATGGCTTTTGATTAACGGGTATAGCTAAGTAAAACCCATTAGCAATAAATTAATTGTTCATTCCGTGTTAACAGTATATTAATTATTCATTTCCCAGATCATTCAAAAATTGAACGAAATATATTTCGTGTATTTAATTATTGCTCACGGAGAAGACATACTTGAATGGAATATGATTCAAAAACGTGTATTTAATTGTTACTCGAATATTTCACGGTAAACATATTTGAGCATCTCAAGATAGTAATGGAACCAAAATACATCTTCCAAAGTACACCTTGTTTTCAGTTCAGAATTTTGAGGGTATATACTCAAAATTTGAGGGTATTGTGAGGGTACATACTTACCCTTTTGAGGGTATATACTTAGAATTTGAGGTTATATACTAAGAATTTGAGGGTACATACTCATAAAAATTTGATATCCATGGTCCAACAGCTCAATTTATAGACAAAATCTGTACACAAAGCCCTCAATTTCTTTTTGGTTTGACAATTACCGTCAAAAGGGTATATACATATTCATCACTTGAAGAACATAGATTCAAAATCTTCTAAAGTCCTAAAACTCAATCTTCTATGCGTCTCTCGAGCCACCAGCTGACACAATGTGTTCTCTTGGACTTGATCTGAGGCCATAACCTGATACAACCATGTCACCATGCACCAAACAGATTAATTAACCCTGATATAATCAACTAGATAACTAAGATATGTTAACGAATGAAGATATGCTTTTGGCAAAATTCAGAGTATGTCTGCACTTTACAGCACTGAACCCAAACTAATTATCAAAAAATAAAACAATCTCCCTGAGAATCAAAGCAAGTAATAATAAAACAATCTCCCTGAGAATCAAAGCAAGTAATAGGTCATTGAAAATTAAAGCCAATTAACCAAATCAAACCAATTTTTATATGAACAGACCAGTTGCTGCGCCCATTTTATCTATACCATCAGAGATTGAGAGAGAGAGAGAGAGAGAGAGAGTTGCTGTTCAATGGGAAGAACAAAGAAGGCAATTTCTCACATGCATTTCCACGAACAGGTTACGAGCAGCCATGAATGTATCTAGGAGGAAACAACATGAGCACCTTAGATGTAGCAGGACAACGGATGAAGCACTGCATTTACAACTCAAACATTTACAAAAGAAGTCTCGCATGATGAAGCATATCTCCGCGAAACCAATGGCATACACGAACACACGATTAGTCAGAAAACGGAAAACAGCACAGAGTCTCGCTCGCTCGCCGCACGGGCGCATCCACTTACCTGGATCTCGCTGAGGAAGTCAGAGAGGCGCCCGTTCTTGATGATGACGGATCCAGCGCTGCCGCCCTGCGTCTGCCTCATCGCCGTCACTTGGACCACGTCGCCGCTTTTCACTGTCACTGAGCGCCTCGCCCGAACGAGGCGGCGCCGATCGCATCACCGCAACGCTGATCGCCTTCTATCAACCGCTTTGCCGCAGTTGTCGCCGCCCCATGGACTGCCGCGCGCAGTAGCCGGCGCCCATGGACCTCCACGCCACAACACCGGCGCCCCATGGACCGCCTCGCCGACCGACCGCCGCCCCATGGACCGCTTCTCATGGACCGCCGCCGCAAAGACTGCCGCCGACCGCCGTGCCGCCGAGCACTCGCCGCTAAATCTGCTCATGCCGAGAGGCATTTGGGTATAGTAATTATTGCCTTGGGTATACCGTGGCCTACCTAATTAATGGGTACAATTAATCATTTTAATGGCGATATTTGAATTAAACTAAACGGCTATACTAAGAAAGAAACCCGTTAAACAAGCGCAGATATTTGAATCGATCAAAAACTAATCAACGGTAGATAAGATAGAGCCTAGGCTCCATGGAGCCTTAAGTATATATATATATATATATATAGAGAGAGAGAGAATAGCGTACTCTCGAAATCTGAGATCTCCGTACTCCAGTGGTTTTCGAAATTCGAGATGTCTAACAACCGATCCGAACCGTTGATCTTGTTCGTCTCAACTGAAACGTTGTCGTGACCAAGTTTCATATTTTTTGAATTTGTTTACTATTTGTTTCATATTTTTGAAAATCAGCCATCCAATTAGTCGTGGTGCGCTCAAAAAGCTGATTTTCGAACATAAGAAACAAATAGTAAACAAATTCAAAAAATATGAAACTTGGTCACCGACAACGTTTCAATGAGATTTAACAAGATCAACGGTTCGGATCGTTGTTAGACATCTCGAATTTCAAAACCACTGAGTACGGAGAGATCTCAGATTTCTAGAGTACTCTCTCTCTCTCTCTCTCTCTCTCTCTCTCTCTCTATATATATATATATATATATATATATATATATATATAAATATATATATATATAGTAAAAGTATTTAGGACTCCATGGAGCTCGTGTCTCATACCTTGTTTGGAAACAATTAATTACGCAGATTATTGCATTCACACCTTTGTATGGCAAATGATAATGTTGTTGTGCATGTATTTACTTTGTGTGCACGAATCTTGATGAAATCCAACGGCAACAAGGAATGGAGCACTGACTCCATGGAGTCCCATTCCGTTTTCCTATATATATATATATATATATATATATATATATATATATATATATATATATATATATATATATATATACGGAGGCCCTAATGTACCCTTGGGTGTAGATTAAGCTAATCTGCACTGAGCCATCCGAGCGAACCGCATGAGTCCAAAAGTAAATGGTCAAGTTTGAAAGTAATCCGAGTAACACGTTTCAAAGCATGAAAAGTAATTGATCAGGAGGCAAGATCCTAGAATCGTGGGGGTATTAACTGCCCTAAAATTGTGGGTCGCATGCCGATTCATTCAAAATTCGAGCTATTTCTTCCTGAACGAATTACTTTCCATTACTTTTTGATAAAAAAACACCAGAATCATAGATTTTGACTTACTTTTCATTACTTCTGAATGGCATACATACAAAAGAGTAAAAAAGCAAAGTCACAAACCGATTATTTTGCATTAGCTAAGTAAATGTTTAATTCCTATGTAATCCCTAAGTAATCCAGATTACTTCCAAACAACCTTCGACGCCGACACAAACGCCCCTATGTAATCCCTAAGTAATCCGGATTACTTCCAAACAACCTTCGACGCCGCAACAAACGCCCTATGTAATCCCTAAGTAATCCGGATTACTTCCAAACAACCTTCGACGCCGACACAAACGCGATTACTTTCGGACAACCGTCGACGCCACCAGCAGGATCTGAGGAAGGAGTCGAGGATGGCCCACCGCTGGCTAGATCTGAGGAGAGGGAGATGTGCCGCCCGCCGGCCGTGCCGAGAAAGAGGAGACGCTGTTGTTCGCCGCCTCGCCGTCGTGCCGCGCCTAGACGTGGTTGGGTGCCTCGAGGCGGGCGGCGACGCCGAGGAGGCGACGGCGGCGGCCGGCGCGTCGGCGGCGGCGGCAACGGCGGCGGAGGAGGCGCAGCACAGCCAGCGCGGGGAGGAGAGGAGGCGGCGGCGGTGGCGATGGCGACGGGCGGCGGCGGCGGAGGCGGCGGACGGAAGCGGTGGCGTCGGAGGCGGCAGATTCGGGAGGCGGTGGAGTCGGGCGGCAGCGTCGGGAGGTGGCGTGGAGGCGGCGGCGCCGGCGTGGATCGGATCGGGAGAGGAGAGAGAAAATGGGAGCCGAGAGAACGTGGGGAGGAGAGAGATGGGAAGAGGGGAAGTGGGGGTAGTTAATGGGGATCCGGTTTTTTCGATTTTTTTTAAAATTTTCCACCATGTTGACTGCTTGGACTCGCTGGAAACTGGCTCGTGGGGTGGCTAGGTGTAGATTAGGCTTAATCTATCCTTGGGGGTAGATTAGGATCTCTCTCTCTCTCTATACATATGTGTATATATATATATATATATGTATATGTATATGTATAGTCTTTTAAACACACATCATTGAAGAAATTAATATTCGATGCACAAAAATTACTTGTATAAAACACTTTAAAGTTTATGAAATAACAAATGTAAATTGTATTCATAAACACTTACTTGGCACTTGACATTATCTTAAAAAATTTCTTCTAACATTTTGTGATACAAAGTCATCGATTATTATATTGATATCAATCTCGTTCAATAACTTTTTCTCGATGCATAAAGTCGCCAAATCATTTAACCTTTCCTGTGTCATTGTTGATCTCAAATAGTTCTTCAACAATTTCAATTTTGAAAAGCTTCTTTCAGCCGATGCAACAGTCACAGGCACAGTAAATAAGATTTGATATGCAATGGAGACACTAGGATAACAATCCACATCTCTGACATGCTCGAAAATCTCCATAGCAGACAATACGCCATTTGGCAAAGTGAATTTTAAAATCTTTAATTCAGAAATAAGATCATGTACCTCAACATCAGATGAACCATCATGAGAGAAAGTGTCTCCAAATTTAGTGCAACACTCTTCAAGTTCGCTATCATTTAATGACTTCAGAGTGGTTGAGCTCAATAAAAATCCGAATATATTTTAAAACATTATGAGTTCTTCAAATCTGGTCTTCAAAGAAGTGATCGTCATATCAACCAAAACCAAAAAGTATTTAACTTCAAAAGCTCTCTCGGCTTCTAGGATTTCTTCTTCGGAATTACTTTCATCAAATTGTTTCTTCCTGACAGCACGACGCTTTACTGGAAATGATGCATCTACACCCATGTCATTTGCAATACCTTTGACAATATTCAGACAATCAGAAAACCCATCATTTCTGTACTTCTCAAAGTATTCCGTCATACCTTGTATTAGCTTCAAAGTAGAGTCAATGCACATGGCTGGAGATTGTAGCTTTTTACTTACTTTATTTACAGCAAATAAAACATCATGTCAGATAACCATACCAAGTAAAAACTCAAAGCTACCAAGTGCATCAAATAAATTTTTTGCATCACTTTTGTCCTTAGGTTCAATGTCAGAAGCATGACGTAACTCAGACAAAGCTGACCTTATCTCTGTTGCTTGATGTCTTATTGCTGTAACACTTTTGATTCGACTCTCCCACCGAGTATTGGACAATGGTTTGACAGTTAAACTAGGAACATGTTTAAGCAAAACATTCCACCTTTTCGTAGAACCAGCAACTAATACATATATGCGCTGAACAATTCCAAAAAATGAAACAGCCTTCCCACAAGATTTTGCCATATCACAAAGAGTAAGATTAAGACTATGGCAAGCACATGGCATATACAATGCTCTTGGATTGATATCAATTAACCTTTTTTGTACCCCTTGGTGTTTTCCTTTCATATTGGAACCATTGTCATAGCATTGGCCTCTTATATCATTAATATTTAGACCAAAGGACTTCATAGCATCAAGCAATACATTAAAAAGCCCCAAACCAGATGTGTCATCTACCTTCAAGAATCCCAAAAAATACTCCTCAATATTTATCTTTCCATCAGACAAATTAACACAACGAACCAATAAAGTCATTTGTTCTTGATGACTAACATCAGGGGTGCAATCTAGGATAATAGAGAAATACTTGGCCTCTTTAACCACCTTTATGATAGAACTTGTAATATCAGAAGCCAAAACAGATATCAACTCATTCTGAATTTTATGGCTGAGATAATGATAATGAATTCTGAATACGTCTAAGGTGGTCTTGCATTACCAAGTCAAATTCTGCAACCATCTCAACACAAGCTAAGAAATTACCATTACTATCGTTATAAAGCTGCTCACTGCTTCCTCTAAAAGCCAAGTTGCGTTTACCAAGATATTTCACAATTGCAATTATTCTCAACAAAACTTGCCTCAAACGTTCTTTCTCCTTTGTGATTTGCTGCAAGTCTTTATCAATAGTTTTCTCTTTCTGTAGTCTAGTTCTCAATTCATTCCACTTGTTCATGTTGCTAATATGCTCAACACTATTTTCATGTTCTCTAAGCTTCTCACTAATATGCCTCCACTTTCTATATCCATCATGTGCTAATGAACTCAGACTCTTGTTAGAGCTGGACTTAAAGACCTTACAGCAGAAGCAAAACACTCTATCATCATGCTTTGAATAAACTAGCCATTTTCAATCATGTATCTCTCCATTACTTAATTTTTTATGATAATGAGCATATGAAAAATGTCTTGACACATCATCTAAAGGAAATTTCAGACCCTCCTCTCTTATAGGCCCTTTCTCAACTAATATGTCTCTTGTTTTATTATCAAGATTATCCCAATTTCTTGGATCATAAATATCAGAAGTATAAACTGGTGGTTCATCAACACTAGCAGACTGTGCATTTACACCCGATGAATTAGCTGGATTTTCAGGGCCACTTACATTGTTATCATTGATGTTGATGTCAACATTTTCCTGTTCTTCAGAAATCCCAATAGCTGGTTCCTCTTCCTCCACAGCAACTATCGCCAATTCATTATTTGGGTTCGTCGAAACAGTAGGGTTACTCTTTAAAAATTTGTCCATAGCTCCTCTCTGCGTTTCTATGAAGTCATCCGTCCATTTTTTTCTTTTCCTTTTTTGCTACCGGATGGATACTTTCTCGATGACATGATATCACAAAGCACTAAAAATAAAAATAAACGCATCAAAGGATGAATTGAAAAGAACTCTGTATCGTTCTGTCCGTTCATTCAGTCTATGGAATTGAAAAGAAAAATAGAATACATATAATACATACACTACGGACTACGAATTGAAAAGAACTCTCCATCGCTGACCGCTCCACGGCTCCACGAGGCACGACTGCACGAGACGCCGCCGAGTCGGCCGAGGCGCCTAGCCGCCGCCCGCCGAGACCGCGAGACGCGAGTGGAGGCCGAGGCGCCGAGCCGCCGCCGAGGGTATGGCGTGACCGCGTCCGCGTGACGGCGACACGGCGTGAGGCGTGCGTGAGGGACTCGCGACTCGCGTGATCGCATGACGCGTGATGCGCTCGGGCCGTCAGGGCTCTGGACATGGACTGCATCTGGATCGACTGGACGGCTCGGCTTCTCTTCTCGCGACTGCCCAGCAGCCCAGGGGTGACGAGACGAGGAGTACCGGCCCCATACAGCATACCTGCATATGCATACCTGGGGGCCCACGAACTTTGGGGGCCCAGGGCGGCCGCCTCCCTGCCCCCCCCCCTAGGGCCGGCCCATGGCGGTGGCTCCGAGCATCCTCCTCATTGCGTTAGACCGGCACGACATCATCCCCACGACAGCTCGGCTTCCTTAGTGCCCCGTCTAGCACGACGACAACATCTTCCCCGACCCGACGAAGACGTTGACGTGCTCATCATCTTCTCAACGCGAGGCCGGCGAAGGCTCGGCCACCTCCACTTCGGCATCTCGAGGCTCGGCGTGGTCCTCTCCTCCTAATTGAACTGACGTCGGCGGCGTCCCTTCCTCGGCGGCGGCGGCGGCGCTGCAAGGCCACTTCCTTAGCGCGGCATCGCGATCCCCATCCTCAACGACCCGTCTTTTTTCGGCCTCCCTCACTAGCACGACGACGTTGCGACGTTCTCCACGGCGGCGCCCCGGCGCAACGAGTGTAGTTATTTAACTCGCGATAAGTTTTATACAAGCATTATACCTTTGTCGCACCTCCTTTGAAACTTATCCAAATGGTGTCTCTTTTTGTAGATGTACACTTTGCACCCAAAGACTCGGAAGTAGGAGATATTTGGACGTCTTACAACTAATAGCTCATATATGGAGTTTTTTTTGAAAAGTCGGTGATGATATATTCGATTGATACCATGGCAAGCCATATTGATTGCTTCTGTCCAAAAATTATCGGGCGTATCATACTCATCTAACATGGTTCTTACCATTTCAATAAGAGTTCTATCCTTCCTTTCTAGCACACCATTTTGTTGAGGTGTGTATGTGGTGGAAAGTTTATCTTTATGCCTATCTCATCACAAAAATCTTCAATGTTAGTGTTAATGAACTCCGTCCCATTTTCACTTCTAACCTTCTTGATGGAAGAATCAAATCCATTTTTGGCTCTTTTTGCAAAAGTTTTGAAAACATTTCCAACAACACTTTTGTTTGGGAAAAATAACATCCAAGAAAAAGTGAGAAATCATCTACCACCACAAGACAAAAAGAGTTTTCACCGATGCTTCCATATGTTGTTGGGCCAAACACATCGATATGGAAAAGCACGAGTGGGCGAGAGGTGCACATGACACTTTTTGATGAATGTTGGTTTGCAATTTGCTTGCCGGCTTACCAAGCGTTACAAAGTTTGTCCTTCTCAAACTTCACATCCTTCAAGCCAACCACCAACTCATTTTTGAACAGCTTCTTTAATTTTTCTATACCAACATGTCTAAGACGGCGATGACAAAGCTAATCAAGAGAGACTTTTGCAATTAAACATGTCGAAATACATGAAGCATTTGATTTTAAACTCAAGAGATAGAGATTTTGAAATATAATCCTTTCAAAATTAGTTTTTTTGTTTTATCAAAAATTGAAACTCCATCCTTTGATAAAAGACAATAAAAACCCAAGTCACAAATTTGGGAAACGGATAGCAAATTGAAATTTAAAGATTTCACAAGAAGGACGTTTAATGGTCAAGTCGGAAGAAATATCAATTCTACTCTTTCCCTTTACATAACCCTTGCGATTGTTGCCAAAAGTGATTTTTATAAAGGCATCACCATCCTCAAATGAAGTGAACATACATGAGTCGTCCGTCATGTGTTGAGTGCATCCACTATTACAAACCCAATATGGGCCGCCACTCTTATAGTTCACCTTCTCATCATCAAGACTTGCCATGAGGCAAAGTGAGATAAAGAATAGAGGCGGAGGAATTAATTCTTCCACAGCCAGTCCAGCTAAGCCTTCGGATTTTGTGTCATCATCCGAAGACGAAAATGATTCATCACTTGAGCTCTCCTCATCGGTCATCCATTCTCCGATGAATGCTTACTTTTCCCATTCTTAGCAAATCTTCTGAAGCTTGTCTTCTTGTACAACTTTCACTTCTCCTTTTTATGATCAATTCCTTTATAATCGTTTTCCTTGTTCTTACTCTTGTGTTTCTTCTTCATCTTCTCACACTAAGCAGCGATGTGGCCTCTTTCATTGCACTCATAACATATAATGTTGTGAAGCGGGTTCTTTTTTGAGTATGGAAAGAAATGCTTTTTCTTTAAGTCGCTAAAACTGACTTTTTTCATAAGGTTACTTGCTCTCTTCATGAGCAAAACAAGCTCCTTGGCATCATCTCTGGCATCACTATTTTCTTCTTCATCATCGGAGCAAGCCTTCTCTTTTGCCTTGAGTGCAAGATCCTTCCTCTTGTCTGTACTCTCACTCTCATCAAAATTTAGCTCATGAGTGCTCAATCTTCCTAATAGCTCGGTAGGAGTGAGAACTTTGAGATCATCATTGTTTGTGAGGCAGGTAACCAAATCCCGGTAACACCGAGAAAGCACCCAAATCATCTTGCGGCAAATCTCAACATTTTTCAGCCTAGCTCCCAATCCTTTAAACTAATGATGGGATTCAACCTATTAAATATGTCATTAGCATTCTCATTAGACATCATGATAAAAGTATCAAACTTTTTCCTAGCTATGGTGAATTTCTCCTCCTTGACATTTGAAGTAACATCATGAATTTCTTGTAGGGTCTTACAAATCATGATAGCCAAAGTGAGGTTACTCACACGATCAAAGACTTTAGGACTCAAGCAAGAGAAAATGGCAAGCTCTTCAAGAATATCACCACCAAGCCATCTAGCATTATTAATCCAAGAGTAATAAGCTTCAAATCATCACTCAAGTGTGTAATACAAAATCAATCAGATCAGGATACATTTGGAACAATGTAAATGTTGCGCCTTTTAGTGATAATATGTTGTAGCTAAAAAACTAGGCTCAAGGTTTGGCTGATAGGAATGAAGGTAGTGTGTCCTTTTATAGGCTAAGATGTAGATAATAGCCATTTGAGTGTAATCCTAGATGTTAATAAGAGGAAACAATACTTTTGCAAAAACATTGTCAAAATTGCTTTAGCAACGGGCGTATTCCAACGGTAGGAAAATTTGAACAGAGAAAATTCAGTTTTCGGCAGACAGAAGTTTAGAGTAACTCATTCACATAACGGACTGTCCGGCGCAAACATTGTTTTGTCTGCGTGCTAAACTTCGGAATTTCAGTTCGTTACAGACATGTCCGGCGCAAGCGGCAAACTTACTGGATGAAACGAGAGGAGATTGATTTGCAACAATGTTCACGTCGAACTGTCCGGCATGAACTGAAAATTTTTTGTAAGCGCCGCCGGACCAAAGACACGACTAAGGAAAAGATTGTCTGGCGTTAACTTGTATTTTTTTTTGTGGAACACAAGACGAAAAAATGGAAAAAAGGGCTTGTCCGGGGAGAACTTGCATGTTACTGGAGAAGCACCAGACAACAAGGTGGGTGGTTGATGACTTGTTCGACGCTCACTTGAAACTTTCTAGCAAAGACAAATGGCTAAGTCTGTAGGATTAGGTTGCTCCAAGTTATTTTCATATGATTGAGAGACATATCACCCAAAGAAGTAATAATTTGCAACCCCCCTTAATAGCATGGCAAAGAACAAAAAAAACTAGCTAAAAGCTTGATGCTTCTCCCAAGCTTAAACTAGCAAAAATGTCCTTAATCTTGTCTTTGAGCTTGATACCGCACCACCAAGGAGAACAGTCACCAATTTGAGCCTAATTGCTCTGAAGTGAGTACACTTAAGATTCTTGAGGTCATTATCACTAAAACCCTTCAATAATTGAAACAATTAAAAATTGAGGGGCCAAGATGCTACAATAGGTGACTTTACAAACAAAACGAAAAGACCTAGACTACAACTGAACCATTTCGACTCCTGGTTCAACTACTAGCTTGATACTTAACCTTCTCGCTTGATGCCACCAACAATGAGATTTTAGGGGCCCAAGTTTTCCCTATTTGATATTCAATCATCAATACCAAAACCAATAAAAAGCCATTTAGAGAGGCCTAGATGCTTACACCATGTAACTACTACTAGGGTACCTCACCCCACCCTCACGTCATCACACTCTTCCCCAGGCACCATGCACATCTCGGTCCCTACCTAGAGGTGGCCGAATGAGCCAAACCAAGGTGCACCAACTGGACTGGTTTGTATAGTTCATTAGACTAGACCAGCCTAGTATGCTTTGCTGAACCAAACTTGGGCCGTGATCTAGGCTCACCAAGTCACCCGATGTGTTTCGGCCCAGTTTGATTCGCCACTACATCAATCATATTTAATTAAAGGCAACATATTTTGTGATGTTGCCCATTAGGTATTAACATGATAACATCAAATTTAGAAAAACACCACTGATTTTCTATGTGGAAAAGAGGTTTCCACCTGTTCATATATGAGTCGTTTCTCCTGTATTTGTTGGCATCGATCTCATGTTAGCGTGTACTCCCCCTGTTCCAAATTGTAGTTCACTGTTGATTTTTGAACACGCCATTTGACCATTCGTCTTATTCAAAAAATTAATGCAAACATACAAAAATATAAGTCATGTTTAAAGTATGTTTAATGATAAAACAAATCACAACAAAATAAATAATATTTACATATATTTTTTAAATAAGACGAATGGTCAAATAAAATATTCAAAAGACAACAGGGAACTACAATTTGAAATGGAGAGAGTAGCATCCAATGAAAGCTAGCATTAATTATGTTGTCTTAATTAAAAATATATGTTTATATGGCTGTTTTCTTATAATTTATGATTTATTTATTTTCTTTTTAACACATATTTATATTTAATATAATAATTTTCTCAGGTTTCTTTTATAGCCCATTTATAACGGGTTCGGCTAGCTCGGGCTTTGGTCCATTGGCCCGTTAGACCCGGTTCATTTGGTAAACCGGGCCTGAACGGGCCCCGTTCTTTCGTCGGCCACCTCTGAGGTCTCGCCCCTGGCGGCCAGGCCTCCCAAATCCCAAATCCCAATCCCATCGCCTCTCCCGGACTCTCCCCCCACGTCGCCCGCCCCGCCCCATCCTCCCCCCACCGAATCTTCTCGCACTGCACGGCGGCGGCGGCGGCGGCGGCATCGACGGCGCGAGAAGATGATACTGGCCGTGCTCTTCGCCAACTCCGACGGCAACATCCTCATCGAGCGGTACCACCCCACTTCTTCCATCAACACGCGCGCGCGTTTCTTGCAGCCCCGAGATGCCGATCTCGCTTCGTGAGATCTGCCTAATCCTGCATGATTCCTTCCTCCTCCTTGTTGGCAACCAAGACGAACTCAGATTCGCTACTACCAGCTGATCTACCTACTTGACTGTTTGCTTGTAAATGGTTGATTTGCAGCTTCCATGGCGTTCCTGCGGAGGAAAGGCTGCACTGGCGCTCTTTCTTGGTCAAGTTAGGATCCGAGAACCTCAAAGGGGCCAAGAACGAGGAGCTCCTCGTTGCTTCCCACAAGTATGCTCCACCCCTCACCGCGCACCAGCTACTTCAAATCTTCTAGCTCGCTTGCTGCTCCTTGCACGCCATGATGGG
Organism: Raddia guianensis; assembly: GCA_036346415.1. Lineage (NCBI taxonomy): Eukaryota > Viridiplantae > Streptophyta > Magnoliopsida > Poales > Poaceae > Raddia > Raddia guianensis. The sequence goes on from CM070536.1 coordinate 59,868,593, forward strand.
GGATACAATCACTTGCCCTGGTTGAGATTTATTTCTCCACAAACGCAAAGGCAAACGCAAACGCAAATACGGGTGGTGTGATCCAAATGCATCTTGTTGCACGCTAGGTGAAAATCCTGTCGGTTAGTTTTTGGGAATTAGTGGAAACTTTAATGTAGAGTCCAGACGGTTTGGTGATTTAGTTCGTGCAATCGTGCTGGTCGACATATCTGGTGTAAGCTCTTCCATCTAACCAGCTATTTCTCTCATCAACCCTTCTTACCATCTATCTAGGAAAAATATAAATGTGCCAGTATCACTTAGCAAATGATATACTCGGGCTAATTCGTAATGCCTTGTTATTCACCATTATATTATATTTATTTATCTTAAGAGAAGTCATTTGTTTCTGCCCTTCTAGGCTTCCAAACAACGGTTGGCATTTCCTGGAATGTATAACACTCTGACTTTGATTAGAATGTACAGATGAATTTGCATTTGCCCGAAGAAAATACAACACTTTTATTCTTTTTCTATAACCAAAAGACTCCTAAAACAACTGCCCTGGCCTATTTTAATCTGATGCTACTATGGTTGTGAATACTGCTCCACTTTCTCACATCAGTCTCTACCTATATATGTTTCGCCTTTGGTATACACCTGCATGTCAGTGTCCTTGGTTCATTTATTCGTCATATCTGCCCAATAGGAGCAATCCAATATCATAACACCACTGCTCGCTAATGTGTGTCTACAGTTCTTAATTCCCTATTGAAATCTGCGATAGGAGAAAAGTCAGTCATTTTCTAATTCTCTCTTTACTGTTATAGGCCATCATTCTTTGCATCACTCGGTACATATCTGTAGAAGTTCAAATAGATTGCTGACCTCAATTTGTTGTTTGCATTACTATGTAGTATGTACTAATAATGATCCAGTTTACTGCAAGCCACATTGTTGATTTTTTATATTTACCTTCGTGGACCATTGCCATTTAGAAGCTCCCATATGCTAAAGTGGCCTTGACATGCCTGTGCATCTTGAATTCCAGTCCCACTGTTGCGATGGCTTCAGTTTTGTCCTATATTGTGTTACTGAGTCATGCTTGTCCTCTCCAAGTTCATGTCGCCCAACTAACTGCTTGTTCACACCTTTTTTCCAGGTCCGTCTCTATTGTTTATACCATGATTGGGGATGTTTGCCTGTACATTGTTGGCAAAGATGAATATGATGAGCTTGCTTGTGAGTATTGAGGATTTGTGATGTTCTTGTGGTTAAGTGCCTCCCCAGTTTAAAGTTTTACTATCTTACCTCTCTTTTACCTTATGCTTGGTATTATGTGTTGTTTGTAGTGTCAGAGGTGATTTTTGCTATTACATCAGCAGTGAAGGATGTCTGTGGAAAACCCCCTACGGAGCGCCTGTTCCTTGACAAGTATGGGAGGATCTGCTTGTGCCTTGATGAGATCGTTTGGAAGGTAGGCCTTTGAATTAATTTTCTGGTGGCATAGTATTTCCATGTGCGTGAACTTACTTATTGGGTAACTGATGATGGACTGTGGATTGCAGAGCATGTCAGAATGTTGTAATACCAGTGTTTGTTTGAATTCTTTGTGTTCATTCCATCCTGATCAAATTCGGAGAATGTCGATGTTTTTCATTCTTGTGCGCGGTGCATTTCACTTTTCATAACTTGCAGCCTCTGTAAATTAGTTTCTTGGCTAGCTATCTTAACCCAAATGAAGGTTTTTAAGTACGCACATGTATGATGTTTTGACCAATTGTGTTGGTTGTTGACGTAGGGCCTGCTGGAGAACACAGAGAAAGACAGAGTCCGTAGGTTGATTAGGTTGAAGCCACCTGTTGAGCCATGATCTGGAGCTGAAGCTGTTCTTCATGTATTGCGCATTGATGTAGAACAAAATCTAGAGACACCTACATACCTGCATGTATTGCCTGTATTTAGAGAATCCTTCATTCAAGGATGTTGTATACTGACAATATTTCCAAAGTATAACCCATTGATATTATTTGATTTTCTGAGGAAACTGAAATTTGACAGTTTTGACAATTAGCTTAGAGAACCCGAAAGTGATAATGGAATCCCGGGTGTGGGAATGTTTTATCTTTGACATTGAGAATTTCAAGAAACGACACAAAACTTAAAGCGCTAAAAACATAACAAAATGTATTTTTGAAAGAAAAGTGCGCAAAACAATGGAACCGAATGATGGTGTGTTTTTCTTTTCACCTAGCTAAAAAAATTATCGCAATACACTCATCAGGTCCATGGGCCAAAATAGGTTCTAACACATTGCTCCAATCCCAACGGATGGATTCAAATTGTCGCACTGATGCACATTTTTTTATATTTTTATATTTTTTATAAATTTTTAAATTAAAATTAAATAAATAGACACCGTTCCATCGGACGGGATATAATTCCCACCGATTCAATAGGCAAAATTCACATTTTTCGTCAAACGGTCGGACGAAAATTTGCCGCAGATGTGGGATTTAAATTTTTAAAGCGTTTCTCAGCTTCCTCTGGACACTTCGTTTGTTTGGACAAATCTCGTCATTTGGTTTGATGGAATTTAAATGGTTGGGTTTGTCTCCGTGTAGCCCCCGATTGGCTTGGTGTCCGTTCCGCCCGACCATTTAGTAAAATTTGTAAATCCCACCGGTTGAATGAGCATGATTTATATCCCGCCTGATGGAACGGCCATAGACGCCTATTTATATAATATAATATTAACAAAAGAAATAGTTATTCATTTTTGAAAAATAAAATGTAAAAAATTTAAAAATTCACCGATGCACTCTGCTTCCTCACAGAGCGCCGCCCAACGTCTCCGCTCCCGCTGAACCATTTGCAGGCGTAGCCAGTGGCGAACGCAGGAAACCAAATTCGAGGGGGGCTAGGCTTAACATTCTAACCACCGAAAACAAGGCAAATAAATATTAAATATAGGTTTTAGTTACTACTACAATCCAAATTCATGCGTAACTAAGCAAGTGAAATGAACTATAAGTTTGTAACATACTAGAAAGTAAGTTTGAAGTTTGTGACATAATCACATATAGCCTTCTTGAACCATGCTTCTCGAAAGGATCTTCGACAATCCATCATTTTTTTGCGGAAAAAATATCCAAATGGACGTGTTGGACCTTTCAACAAATATGTCCTTTGCACTTGATATCTAATTTTAATAGGATAATCATCAATTAGCTTCCGACAAGCTGGATCGGCAATAACATCATTTGGATTAAATTCTTCAATTCGAGGTTTTTTTTGTTGAGTTGCACTCTCATTCGTTGGAAGGTTACTTGAACTTGGATTAGTTGAAAAATAATAATGCAATGTCCGTTTATCCTTATCCATCAAGCCAATCCGTTAGTGACAAAGAGCAATGAAACAATCAAACAACAAATAAAAATCGAAGTGACAAAGTCTATTCTCTACACACTAATTGGACATATGAAAGAAACTTTACAACCTAGAGGGGGGGTGAATAGGCAATTTTTAATTTCTTTGGGTTGTACTAGATTAAATAACAAGATTAAGAGTGATCCAAAGCTAGATTCTAGTGACCTATGAAGCGGAAGCAAATTGATCGGCATGCACTAGCAATCTATTTCATCTCACCAAAACAAGCAAGCAATTTAAGCAATACAAGTGAGAAGTAAATGCGAAAGTAAATGAGACAAGAGAAGTGACACGATATTTGTTTCACCGAAGTTCGGAGTCACCACTCCTACTCTCCGTTGAGGCTAGCCCTTGCGTACAAGGACCGGCTCCCGCTTGAGCCACACGCCTCACTTACTCCCGGTAGTCGTTCGCCACTCCGGCGAGGTGGACTCAGTCACCTTCACACCGACTCGAGAGTAGCCACACGCCAAGACCGAATCGCCTCGATCATGCCAAATCGAAGGACTTCCATGAAGTTCGGATTGGGGAAGGTAGGTGGTGGATGAATTGATGGAGGAATGGCTCTAGAACACCTATAAGATGAGTAGATGTTGGCTATAGGTGAAGTGGAGCAACAAAACCTCAGTAATGGCTGCCTACCCAGGTCAATAAATACCCTCCGAAGAGGAACTAGTCGTTGGAGCTCGGAAAGACTCCAAAAACTACCCGTTACATTACCGTCGGACCCGGTCCGATGGCTGCAACCACGCCTCAAACTCAGCTGACACACACTCTGTCAGACCCGGTCCGACGGTGGTCGGACCCGGTCCGACGGAGCTTTAGGCACTGGAACACAGGCACTGTCGGACTCGGTCCGGAGAGGTCGGACCCGGTCCGACGGCGCCGGACTCAGTCCGACCAACAAAAAACTGAAATTATGGTTTGGGCTAGGAGACCTAGTCCGATGGCGACTAGACCCGGTCCAATGAGCACTGAAAAGGCTCAGTTCAGGAGATTTTCAACGGTTTGGGTTCTCTAACCATTTGTGGATGGCTTGAGGGTTAGGGCAAGGAGAGACTTGGCACGATCGAAACGAGTAGACCCCTCTTGAAGCATGGGCAACAAAATTAAGACTTAGCTACTCCTAAACCTATACATGACCTCGTCACTCGCTAGGTCATGCTTAGATTATCTTGAAGTAGCTCAAATCTTCGCCGAGGCCTAGCTAGGGTTCCATGAAACGTCCAAGAACTCTCTAGCATAAAAGTATACGTCATCAATGTCAATAAACGAATTAGGGCTCAACAATGCTCACAACATATTTACTAATTACTCAATTTGCTAATCCTAGAATAAATTAAACAAGCAGTCAACTAGTCAAGCATCACTGCATCACTTGCATCAACATTCAGCATTCAACATCATCAACCATCAGAACAAGTGCAAGCAATTAACTAATTAAGCAAAAGCTAAAAGCATTAACCAGTATAATAGTATTCCATTCCATGGCTGGGCATGTGGCCAGTGACCCATTGCGCTGGCGCCTTAGGTTTGGCGGCTTGTTGCCGAGGCCGGCCGTTCATGATCGCTTATCCACCAGTATAAGCGCGGCATGGCGGACGGCAGCAAGCAGCTGCAGATTCACCGACCTTGATCCTTCACGCCACGCCCAGCGCGGTCTGTAGGCGTCACACCACTGCCGACAACCTTGCTAGCCTCGTCGTCGACAAGCGCGCACTTGCGCGCCCTTTCTTTGCCTAGGGTTGTGTTGTGCTTTTCGGGAATTCGGGAATGGGGGTTTTTTGGGGGGATCGGGTCTATGACACCCATTTGGACGCCCGCTCTATTCGACATTAATCTGCCTTGAGGCATACGACACGGTATGCAATTTCTCTCCTAGATGACATTCTAGCCATTTCTCTCCTTTTCCTATTTTCTTTTCTTTTCTCACATTTTCTGTTTTCTTTTCTTTTCTCTCTCCTCTCCTCTTTTTTTGGGGCGCCTTTGGGCCGGGCAAGGCGTGTGGCAGCAGGTGAGGCGGCGAGGCGAGGCTTGGTGTGGTGACGACGCTGACAAGCCCAAGACTTGTCTTGCATGCCGTGGAAGAAGAAGAAATAGAGGAGAAGAAAAAAGAAAAAAGGGAAAAAGGGGAGAAAATTGCTGAAAAATTGCCAAAATGTCACATGGGAGAGAAATTAATGCGCCCGGTGTCGTATTCCTCAGGGCAGACGAAATTAATGTCGAAGCGTCCGAATTGGATGTCATACACCCGATTTCCCTTTTTGGGGAGGGATGTGTGCATTGGCACATGGGCCATCAGTTGTGGGCTGTTACTTGGGCTGTTGGGCTTTTACTTCTCCTGTTCTTCCCATTGAAACACTACACAGCAGGTGCATGGCGACGGCGGCGCTCATGGCTAGAGCACGACGGCGACGGGGCTAGGAGGGATTCCACGCCGGAGACGGAAGGGTAGTGGTGGTTCGCCGCAAAACGGAGCTGGGGCGTACGCCCCAACGCGCCCCAACGGTCCGTTCGCCACTGGGCCGCGCAGCGTTGCCTCTCTGCTCCGACGACAGGAGGGAAGAGGAGTGGAGAGGAGAGGAGGAAGACGACCACCCAATCACCCATGGCTCGCAACAAGGTACCCTTCCCTTCCCCCACGCTCCTCCCGCCTCCCCTCCCCACCCTGTGCTAGGGTTTAATCCTCCACCGCCCCACTCCGCCATCTGCTCAAGGGAAACCTAGCGTCCCCTCAATTTTGTGCAGGAAGGGTTGGTTTTGCTACTGGATGTCGGGCCATCCATGCATGGGGTGCTGCCACAAGTCGAGAGCGTATGCTCCACTCTCGTGCACAAGAAGGTTAGTCATCCGGATTCCCCAGCTCAAATGCTGCTGCCTGCCACCTCATCCTAGGGAAATACCAAACCGACCACCATTGCCGCATGCTCACCGCCTGCGCTTTTCCTTTTCCTCTCTGCAGCTAGTTTATAATCGGAGCGACGAGGTTGGCGTCGTCGTCTTTGGAACTGCAGGTACCTACTTGGGTTCTGGCCTTAAAAGAAGTTGCTTGATCCTTCACACTGAATCTTACTTTTGCAGGAATTTCACAACTACTAGCAAATATAAAATCTCAATGTAGCAAATGATATAGTCGATGTGTTTCCTTGTCTGATTTTTGTCAATAGAAAGAGGAGGGTTTAAGCGATGGGTGTTTCACAATACCACTAACTAAAGGGAATTAAACCGGCCTGATAAAAAAAACAGTAATCTGATTACTTTGTGCACTTGACAGTTGAGACATATTCGTCTTCTACTTTGTAGTAGTCAACATAACGTGGGCATCCAACACTCAAATCAAATGCCATATGTTTTTTTTTTGGCTACTGCATATGCGCTGTTATGGTGTGATGATGAACTAATAAATGTAACTTCTAATTGTGAGCGCATGTATCGTCCTGGTCCATTCCACTTCAATGAAGCTTCATAACAACAGTACTGACAGTATATGATGAATGATGCAAAAGCCAAAAAGAATCCTAAAGTCCACCATAGTTCTAGTTACACTTCTATCATCCACTCCCGTTGCTTCAGCCTCAAACACCAGCCAAGGATGTTATCTAGGTTGTATCTTCCTTGCTTCTTAAAGTTATAAAATGATGAGCTACCTGCTTTTTTGTTGATTGGTGCAGAAACATGCAATGACCTCGCAAAGGAGCTTGGGGGTTACAAGCATATAGTGGTTAAACATGATATCAAAGTTGTTGATGATGGAACAACAGATGCTCTTCAAGGCCTTCCAAGGGGAACTGTGCCTGGTGATTGTATCCATAAACAGCAGTATTTGTTGCTGTTTGTTTTTTACTCTGATATTAAGTACCAATCTGTTTCTTCATGTGTTGTAACTATCACTATCAGCACACATGAGCTGTTTTGTATTGGGGGCATCTCATTCACAGGCAAGCAGCAGGCCAGCCTGAAGGCATGAACTAAAGGATTTTGTTTTGTTGCCTACATTTATTTGTGCTTGATCAACCTGAAGCCATTCCTTGATCAATCACCTTCAAGTGTTTGAATTCTCAGGCTCTCCTTTTGCTGTTGTTTTGCCATCAAGTGATTATGCCTAAGCCTTGGTTCTTTATGCAGTTGGTCCTGCCTTGATTTTGGCTGTATTAAACCCTTTTTTTGCATTCTTCATTTGCATAGTTTATAGTTTTTCTTGTCTTTAAATCAAATGGATTCTTTGATTTACCTAATTATTGATTTCTGGAGTATTTTCTTGTTTTATTCATATGGAGTTTGATCAGAACAAGGCTTTGAAATTCCTTGACTAAGGCAAGTCCTGGATGCTATTGTTATCGGTTTGGATATGCTGATAAAGAGATTCGGAAATACCAAAGGAAAGCAACGTCTCTGTCTAATCACTGATGCACAACACCCATTAAGAGATCCGCCCCAAGGGACAAAAGAAGATCAGGTGGACACTATTGCGGACCAGATGAAAAGACACGATATCAAGATGGACTGCATTGTTTTCAGAGAATCTGGAGTTCATTACAACGCTGTAATGGATGAAAATGATCAATTATTATATCACTTTAGGGATAGGTCTGTGGCTAAGGTAGTCCAGGTTGACAGCCCGACATCACTCTTAGGTGCTCTCAAGACTAGAAATGTACTTCCAAGTACTGTCTTCAGAGGAGACCTAGAAGTGGGCACTAATTTTAAAATCAAGGTGAGATTTTACAATAAAAGATTGTATTGTGTCTGTTAATTGATGAAGTTTATTTAGCAAAATATTTCTGGTTCAGTTTGCAATTGGTTTAAAATTATTAACCCAAGATGATCTCATTAATATTCCACTACAGTATTACACTAATGATGCTACTGCTTGATGCCCTTGTGAACAGGTGTGGGTCTATAAGAAAACAAATGAGGAGAAATTTCCCACTTTGAAGAAGTATTCTGATAAGGCTCCTCCAAGTAATAAATTTGCCTCTCATGAAGTCAAAGTGGATTATGAGTACAAAAGCGTTTTAGAACCAGACACAGTTGTTCCACCAGATCAGAGAATTAAAGGGTATCATTATGGTCCTCAGGTTGTTCCTATATCATCTGCTGAATGGGAGGCTGTCAAATTCAAACCAGAGAAAGGCGTCAAGCTCCTAGGCTTTGCAGATAGATCCAGCATATTGAGGTATTTTAAATCCTTCAACTTAACTTGTCGCATTAGATATTGTTCTTTGGTGATTTCTGCTTATATAAGCTTTGAAATTAACTATACACTAGTCCTTCATTTGTGCATTGATGAACTGAAAGTTTCTTTTTTTTTTTTGTTATTTTGAGACATCGAAGCTGCATCAAATTTATTCCATTCGCTAGAAATACATCTTCCGACACTAACCCTTGCCTTCTTAGTGATAGGCTGTTTCCCTGAGTTGCATTTCTTTAACATGATGAGAGAAATTTAAAAGGCAAGAGTTCCATGTAGCACTTCATAGTATGGCTAACTTTACTGTACACTAGCTTGGTTTTCTGCTGGTTTGAGGTTGTGCCATTATGTTCTGCAGTTATCTCAATTATCATGGTCAACCCATAATTACTTCAATTATTACATGTAGAAAATACATAGATATATAAATAATGTAAAGTTATAAATTACATAACCAATAACCCAGATTGGTACTGGGTGAATTCATATTAGCCTCTGAGGAATGCAGAGAGGGCGGGAGGGGGGGGGGGCGCTCATGTTCTCATTCTACTCTTTATCCGAGTGTCTCATGTCCAAATAAGGTAACATAAAGTGCAGGGTGTTCTCCACTTATGTAGTAGTTGCACAGCAAATATACTTGATATAGTTGCACTTTTAAGGCCCACATACCGGTAATGTAACACAGCCCTTGTTTTCTACTTTGGCAGGCACTATTTAATGAAAGATGTGTTCTCCTTTATACCTGAACCAGGAAACACAAAAGCAATTATTGCAGTTTCTGCCATAGCTAGGGCAATGCAAGAAATGAACAAGGTTGCGATTCTTCGATGTGTGTGGAGACAAGGCCAAGGGAATGTTGCTTTTGGTGTATTGACACCAAATATTTCATCAGTGAATAATGTTGTATGTACTTTGTTCACAACTGTTACACTTGAAAGTTTTGATGGATGGTTCTGCATATGTTCAAGCAATTCTGTATTTTACCTTGCAGCCAGATTCATTTTACTTCAATATACTTCCATTTGCTGAGGACATCAGAGAGTTTCAGTTTCGCTCCTTCAGCAGCCTGCCAACATCATCTCAACCTACCGAAGAACAGCAGGAAGCTGCAGATAACCTAGTGAGGATGTTGGACCTTGCACCACCAGGAAGGGAAGAGATCCTTAGGCCTGATTTCACACCAAATCCCATGTTGGAGGTATTGTTCTTCCTATGGAGAATCACAATTTGCCAAAATCCAATTTCAGACACTTCCTTACTCATCCTTTCTTAGATACCACATGCTATTTCTCCTGTCTTTTTTCACCTCTTTTTTGTTGCCTTGTGCTTAGTAAAGGTTTTTGTTTGGTCAACAAATCCAGTGATGTTTTTTTTTTCCCCAAAGACGTTGTAGTAGGCTCTAGTGGATATTGGAAATGCACCATTTAGGTTTCTATGAATTACTTTTCCAATTCTAATAGAAATGGTTTTTCTGGGCTGTAGTAAGTATGATTGTTGAATTTCAGATTGTTCCATATCCATTGTTGTCCAAAAGAAAAGATGTGATTAGACAAGAGAGTATGAACAGTGTCAGTGTTAGAATGAGAGAAAGAGTGATCTATTATTCCAAACCCTAGAAGGGTGGTAATATAGTAGAGTACATGGGCCTCTAGATGGGCCTGATACATGGGCTCACCCACACACTCCAACACTTCATGATCTGAACTACAGTAGCAGTGAGTTTGAGGCCAGTGAAGAAAGAAAACACACAGGGCCAAACCCCCTGCAGATCTCAGCGACTAGCCACTATCGATGTTGAGGTGGGGCGGAACTCGGAGAAGGTCGAGGAGGCGGTCCTTGGTGAAGATGTCGGCAAACCGGGAGGTGGTCGGACGTGGAGAACCGAATATCGCCGATGGCGACTCTGTCGCTAACGAAGTGCAAGTCGATCTCCACATGCTTGGTCCGTGGTCTTTGAACCGGGTTGGTGGAGAGGTACACTGCTACGACGTTGTCGCGATGAGACGAGCGTGCTCGGCGAAGCGGTGTGAAGCTTCACCAGAGGCTGTCGAAGCCAGGAAGCCTCCGCCACACCGTTGGCGACAGCACGGTACTCGCTTATAAGCCTTTGGGGCGGAGACAACCGGCCGACGCTTGACGACCAGAGACAAGGTTGCGGCCAAGAAGACGGCGTGGCCGGAGGTGGAAGCGGCGAGTGTCCGGACACCGCCCGGTCGGCGTCGGTGTAGACAGCGAGGTCGATGGAGAAGACCGGTGGAGAAGCGGCCGTGGTCAACCGTGCCACGGAGATAGCGGAGGATCTCTTCTTGTAGATGAGGTCGCGGCTCCGGGATCATGCATATGAAGACAGACCGCTGAATCTGCATAGGTGATGTCCGCCGGGTGAAGGTGAGGTATTGCAGGCAACCGCAAGGCTCACAGTGGCGATGGGTCAAGAATCTGGGGACCTCACCTCGACAAACTTGGCACAGGTGTCAATCGGGGTGGAGCAAGGGTTGCAGTCAGTGAATCCTACCCGCTCCAGGATATCGAGAGCATACTGCCGCTGGTGGAGGAGAAGCCCGGAAGGACGGGGCTCAACAGTGACACCCAAGAAGTGGTGGAGCACACCAAGGTCGGCGAGCAATAGCATCGGCCGCGGTGCGCTCACGCTCCCAAACAAGAGCGGCGGCGCGCACACGCTCCTGGGCCGCCGCGCCTTAGACTTGGCGGCGCGGAGGAGGCGTCGGCGGATGAGTCTGCCTGGCGAAGCTGCTTGCCGGCGGCGATGTCGGCGGCGAGGAAGGATCACGGAGCGAAGGGCGGCGGGGCGAAGGCGGCGGCGGCGGGCACGGCAACAGCCCGAGCCGCGCCACCACCGGATCGAGGCGGCGCAAAGCGTGGCGGTGCTCATGGCGGCGGCAGCGGCGGCGGCGGCGGCGGCGACCTCGGCGCGCAACTCGACGGGCGCGACCGGCGGCTAGAGAGCGGCCATGGCGGGCGGCGCCAGCAGAGGCGCGGCGGAGAGAGCGGCGGCAAGGCCCAGCGGAGGCGCGGGCGGCGGAGAGGCGGCGGCGGAGGCGCGAGAGAGATGGCAGCAGCGGCGGCAGCAAGGGCGGCGGCGGCAGCAGTGGCAGCCAGCGCGCGGCAGCCCAGCGCCACGCTGAAGCCGCACATGTGTTGTGCAGGGAGTGGCAGCAATGGCAGCGGCGGCAAGGGGAGGACGGCCGAGGAAGGAGGAGGAGGAGGAGGAAGGAGGGAGAGGTGGGGAATGGCCATGGCGGCGGTGTGCGGTGGCGGCCACTGGGTTCAGGCGGCGCTAGGAGGAGGAGAAGAGAGAGAGAGAAGAGGAGAGGAAGGCTGATACCATGTTAGAATGAGAGAAAGAGTGATCTATTATTCCAAACCTTAGAAGGGTGGTAATATAGTAGAGTACATGGGCCTCTAGATGGGCCTGATACATGGGCTCACCCACACACTCCAACAGTCAGGACTCAGGAGGACTTTGTGGAAGCATATAAATAGACTTGAAATCAATAATTTTATCTTTGGAATTTCATTATCCATTGGGATCTTGTGATTGAGATCTTTTGTTCAATTAGTAATTAGTAATTGCGCGTTTTGTTGTTCACCTTAAATTTTTACAGTTGAGTACTGGATCACCTGGCATTACTCTTCTTTGTTGGTATTACTCTTTGGTTAATCCCGCTCCTTTGTTGGTATTACTCTTCTTTGTTGACTAATAGTTTCACTTCCCACCTTCAGAGATTCTACAATTTCCTTCATTTGAAGTCAAAGCAACCAGATGCAAATGTCCCACCACTTGATAGAAGCTTTCGGAGGATAATGGAGCCTGATCCTAATGTCATTGATCAAACACCATTTATCCAGAATTTAGGCAAAGCATTTGAATTGAAGGAGAACCCCAAGGTCAACAATTGATAATTGTGATATAGACTTGTACTTCAGTAATTTGGTTGGTAATCAACTGCAACATTAACATGTTTTATTTGATCTCAGAAAAAGAAAGCACGGACACAGGAGAGATTGACTTATACTGGTGCAGATGATCAGCCTAAATTATCAGAAGAGCCTTCTGCAGCGAAGGCTGGGGTGATGGAAGTTTTATATCCTCCAACTGAAAAGGTTAGGAAGATTGGGGATCTAAATCCCGTTCAAGATTTTGAAGCTATATTGACAGAGAGATCTAGCTCTATGTGGGTTCAGAAAGCAATTGAGGAGATGCAGAAGTACATAGCTGGTTTGTTAGAGAATTCTCGCGAGGGAGATAATTACCAAAAGGCACTCGAATGTTTTGTTGCTCTACGGAAGGCGTGTATTATCGAACAGGTAATCATCTTACAAATTAATTTCCATTTCAGGGTCTAGTAGTGACTAGTAGGATGTAGTCAGTCAGATTTTATTCCAAGACCACGTAAGAAGTTTAAACATGCTTCCTCAGTTGTACCACATCTGCCGATTGTGCTCAGGAACCAAAGGAATTCAACCAATTTCTGAGTAAGCTATATGAGAGATTGAGGGTGGAGGGTGATGTTGCCAAGTTTTTTCAACTTCTTTCATCCAAGAATGTTTCACTTATAAGCAAAGAAGAAGCACCTGACAGGTACAGAAAACTCCTGGAATGTAACGCAGAGAATTAGGTTAACATGATTTCCCCCCTACTATATCATGAATTGTCTTGATCTACATGCATGTAGTGATGTGACGGAGGAGATGGCACGAAGCTTCTACTTGAAACCCGAACCATCTTCGCAGTAGCTGAAAGCGCGGTATGGTTTTGGTGTTCAGGTAAACCGATGATCGGACTAGAGCAAAGGCACCCTGCTAATTCCTAACACTGATGTAGTTTAGCGTGCTCACGGTGATGTTCTGAAGCTTGATTATGGTACGATATGTGATTTGGTAGCTGTGTCATGACGAACAGTCTAGCAGCTAAAACTACTGCCTTGGAATCCCTTTTGCTGATAACTGTTTTGGAATGAAAAAAGGGTGGGTGGTCTCAGAAATCCTTTTCTCTGTGGCCCCTGTAGGCATAATCGTAGGCAACGGATGCCCAGCAGAAGCATCTTTGCTGGGAGGTAGGATGGCCCAATGGCTGTCAGCTGCAACATCAACAACACAGTCAGCACGAGAATCAAATTTGAGGCACTCACTAAGGCACATCTCAGCATTCTTGAATCCTGGGTGGCATCGACAGAATAATGTTCTTTTGTCTCTCAGGGAAAGAACCAGTTCCCTCTTTTATTCAACCAGGGAAAGCAGACATGAAATGAAAAGAACCCCTGCAGAGACCCTGACTAAATTTTGATCATAGCCCCGCGTTTAGATTTAACAGTACAACAACAAAGCTGAGCTCGTCACCAACAAAATGAATCAGAAAGTGTCGCTAAGCCGTCATTTCTAACCATCCTTGTCTGCCACAAGCTTATCAATAAGAGCGGCAGCGTCCTCCACTGTCTGTATCACCTGAGCACTTGACTCATCCACCGTGATCTGGAATGCCTCCTCCAGCCCCATCACAATTTCGACCTGCGTCCAATTCGAAACGAAACGGAATCCGACACAAATCAAAGACATTATGATTGCAAGCTGCACCCGGCTCCTCAGAGAAGAGAATAACAGGATATGGAATTGATTCTTAATTCCACCACGGTTGAAAAATAACTTTGCTATACAATGTCATAAAAGATAATCGATTGTAGGCATCTGCACAAGGCATACAATGTCATAAAAGATAATTGATTGTAGGCATCTGCACAAGGCGTACGCATTGGCTGGCGTCAAGTACATGCACAAGCCATTCAAGCTAAAGCACATCCTCTTACTTCCAGTCTTCTTTTTCTTAAAAAAACATTAATACAGTAGTCCAAATGATATAGGTGATGTTGAATTATTACTCACTAGTCAAGTGATTACCGTGTCAAGAGAATCAGCCCCAAGGTCTACAAATTTTGTTTCTCCAGTTACAAGTGTCCCTTCTTCTACAGCCAACTGTTTCTTCACTATTTCACAAACCTTCTCAATAGTGTCTTGTTTGGCCTACTCAAAAATCAGAAGGAATCTTCACCAATATATCAACAAGCAAAAGTTGTAAATTATTCTATCATAAATTTCCTGGGAGATATTATGAGCATTTGACCATGTAACACTATCCATCAGTGCAAGAACATGAAATCCTCCTAGAAAACAGATCATACTGCATGCTTTAAGGAATATGAAATATCTTCTACAATTATCACAACATGTGTAATGCACCAAAGATGCTAGCGTGCATTCTTTAACTGCAGGTACATGTTTCAAACTTCAATCACCTTAATCCATTAGCCATAAACAATTATTTTTTTCAAAAAAAATAAAATGCTAATCTACCTTATTGCTACAAGAAGATGTGGCAGCTCTTTGATGATCTGAGGTCAAGCATGGGAGGATTCAGCGTGGGTGCTGGATATGCATGTGCACTCCCAAAATTTGTAAACAACGCATGACATGTATTGATGGCTTCGTAGCTCAGATGGTTAATATCATAGTGTGCGATTGAGATATCGCTGGTTCGATTCCAGGCCGCTCGTCGGCATGCAATTATTGGATGGCCTTGCTTTCTACTTTCTCCCCGTTTTGCTGGTTGCTGGCTTGCTGCTAGCCTAATATTGCAAGATTTTGCAATTATTTCCAGATTGCTTCTTTTATACATTGCTTCTCACTTCTTCATTTTTTTTTTCTTATTTGCAATTATTTTCAAATTGCTTCTTCTCTACGTTGCTTCACACTTCTTCATTTCTTCTTTGTTTATTTGGTTTACACCCTGCCATCACATGCTTGTTCTAAAAATAGTTAAGAGATTTGCTTCTACGTATATTGGCAATCTCTCTTTTACGGTTTGTTTGTTAACACTTTGTACATTTCTAGTCTCATTACTTTTCCCCCTGTTTGTTCCTAAACATTTTAGGCTCTTGCTCTCAAATTTGTGTATTCCTTTTTAACTCTAAAAGGCTAGTAAAAAAGATGTGCATTATTGGATAATATAGAGTGGTGGGATAGCATAACTATGAGTTATGGAGTCCGTAGGACACACACTCGGGCAGCCAGCGTGGATGGAATGGTGCAACAGGGTAGAGGGGCTGATACACATGAAGCATGGCCAAAGAAGAGTAGCAAGTGCCACACGACAGTTATGAAGCGCTCACTGGGGCACCCCCAAAGAAAAAATCCTGGACTTGCCACTGAGATCGAGCAAGGTTGAAAACCTGTGGTTTTCATTGTTGACATGGAATGCTGGGGGTTGGTACCAATATAATGAATATCGAAACAATTTTACAAAGAGACAACAGAACGCTTCAATACTTCATTGCAGTTCTTACAGCAGCATACAATTTTGAAAGAACAAAGGCGTAAGCAATGCAGCCATGCAGGTAGTGGGATAATAGCACGAAAATCAGCAAACAAACTGCAATAAAAGGTTGCATTACTCTAATAGCTTAAAGTTATTTTATCTATTATCATAGGGAATGAACTCTCAGGGAGGCTACCATAGAGTTGCTACCAAATTGCATCTTTCTAATTTTCATAAAACATATACTTTTTGTTCAAATAGCTGTAAGCAATCATCGACTCATAATTTAGTGACTGATGGTAAAAATTTATGACTGATGGTAATACATAACTGCCATGTTGATCTCAAATACTATAAGATAGTGGCATTATTCGGTACCATATCAGGCTAAGGGAGTGGAATTAATATTTAGTAAGGAAACCCCTTTATGCATGTGAATAGCCATGTTTGTGGTCGTCAATCAATCAGCGGTACATTTTTCTCTCTTTTTTTTTTTTTTTTTTTTTTTTTTGACAAGCAGTACATTTTCTTGAACATATGGAAGAAGAAAGAAATTTGTGTTCAGGCTCTGAAACTACATATAGAGCTGAAGAAGTAAAGCTGAAATAGCAAGAACACGACATGGCAGTGCTTGATACATACCAAGCAAGCCACCTGGAAGCAGCGCTTTGGAACCGTGCTTACGCGAATCGACGGAAAGCTCGCTGCTTGCCTCGGGAGAGACGCGGAGCTCCGGTTGAGCATTGCGGCCATCGCCTACGGAGGATGGATCGAGCAGACAGACGGCAAACCAAATCAGGATGTGCATAGCACCATCCACGAATCAAGAAGCGAAGCGCGAAAAGGAGGAGGCGCGGCGGTGGAAGGATCGAAGGAGAGAGCACCTGGGCCCGAGGCGCGGAGGCGGCCGATCTGGCGGTGGCGGTGGCGGGCGCAGCCATGGACGGCGGGGGAGGAGCTAGCTCCAGCCGCAGCTGCAGCTAGTGGTTTGGGACTTGGGAGCTCAGCAGCAGGTGAGAGTGAGAGTGAGGTGGGAGAGGGGTCTCCCCGAAGTTTATGGGGGCAAGCAGGAGCAGTGCCTCCCTTCCCCTCCGCGGCTCCGCCTCGTTCGTATCGAGCAGGCCGAGGCCGAGACACGGACGGTGTCGATGGACTCCACGTCCATGTCCATCTCCTGCTTCCTTCGCTTGCACCACCATAACTATTCTCGTTCTCCTAGCCCGAGCTAAGCTGGCTGCTGTCATCGCATTCTCCTCTGGATCTGGATGCAAACGAGGAGAGGGCCTTGTCATCACCTTCCTCCTGGCAGATGGAGATGTTCTCTTCTCTACGGTCATTGTCTTCTGGAAGATTTCGGTCGTGTATACATGCAGGGTTTTTTGTAGTGCGAGAGGTCAAAAAAAAAAGTTTGTTTCACGAGCTAATTTTAGGCCTGATTCTCTCCGCCTTAGAGTAAATTAAATAAAAGGCGAGCACTAGGGTCCGGACGTTCGGACTGCTGATGTCAGCCTGACGTCATCGTGTAACCTACGCGAATACCTACGGAAACCTGAAAAATAACAGTAGAAACCTGATGAACCGTTGCGACCTGAGGACGAAACTTGAGATTTCAGAAAGTTTTCGAGGGTAAGAACCAAGTTTCGATAGTACAAATTCAAGTTTCGGTAGGCAATATCCAAAGTTTCAGCGGGCAAAACTTAAGTTTTAACACAAAATAGCGAAGGTTTCAAAAAATCGTAAAACCCCAGGTTTCGTGCAACCTGACAATGAAACCTGAGGTTTCAAAAAGCGTCTCGAGATTAAACCCTAAGTTTCAATAGTGCAAAGTTCAAGTTTCGGTAGGCAAAGATTCAAGTTTCATTAGTCAGAACTTAAGTTTCAGTGGACAAAAAAAGGACTTTTTCATAAGGCGAAGTTTCATATGTACAACTCCAAGTTTCGAGCACAAAAATCCTATGTTTCCAGGGACAAACCTCAAGTTTCGAGCCTAAAATTGGGATCGGTCTCCTCCTTGCCTCCTTCTTCCCAGATCCGCGAGATCCTTGCTTTCGCCGGATCCGCCCAGACGGCGAAGCAGACACCATGCCGCCTTGCCGGTGCTCCTCGTCGGCGTGGTCACTGCCTCGCCAGATCTGGCGGCGCTTGGAGCACGGCGACGGAGGAGCTCCGGCGGCGCACGACCATTCGTCGGAGAAGGACGGGCGGCACCGGCCGTCGCACGAGGAGGATCTGTGGGACAACAGACCGGCGCCAAGGGAAAGGAACGCGAGGCGAGGAGGAGGAGTGCAGCGGGCGGCACCGGAGGACGCGAGGGAGGAGGAGCGCAAGGCGAGCGGGAGGAAGCGCGAGCGAGGAGGAGGAGTCGTGTGCGAGGGGTCCGGACGGACGGACGTCCGTCCTAAAGTGTTTCCCATTAAATAAAGATTTAGTTTGCAGTTATTTTTGGGTTTAAATAGTTTCTACTAGATTTACTAAAATAATTTAATTTTTTTATAATTTTTTGGACCTCCAAGATCTCTCTCAAGAGATCAAAACTTTTTTAGATTAAAATTTTTAGCAACTTTAAGCTAAAGCAAACAAGGCCTTAGCACCACAAAGTGTGTAGGGTCCTTTTTTGAGCTCATCTTTTTATTTCGTATCTATTTATGTAGCATCCCCTTAGTTTTCACTCGGCTTATTAGAGAAATAGCCTGATTGGTCATGCATTGGTTGAAAACTAAGGTACGGTTCAGTCCGAAGGGAGCCAAGTACTTTAGAGTTCAACCCGAAGGCACCAGTACAAGCAAATCTCTATTAAAACGAGTGCAACTTGGGTACCGGATGTGTGCTCTGTGATAGCTCCCAAGATCAGCTATCATCACACACATCCTTAACATGGATTGATAAAACAACACATACGTACATAAAAGTGGCATATCTTTGTTTACAAAAGGTATGGACTACTATCCATACAATAAGTTTCAACATACATATTAGAGTGTACGCAACGGAATAGATAATTAGGTTATCAAAACGGTGTAAGTAAACCAAAAGTCCAGCGTGGTATGCCTCCCAACCTAAGGGCAACTGACTGAAAAATAGAACTTGGCACCATGCCCGCTAGCGTCGTCATCCCCTGCTTGAAAGTAGTACTTAAGTGGGAGATCACTATCACCTGAAACAATAGCACTTAATTGAGTACATATGATACTCAACACTAGGAGGTACTTATAGCCTCGCCCATATAGTATATATATATATATATATATATATATATATATATATATATATATATATATATATATATATATATATATATATATATATATATATATATATATCAAAGAGAATGGTTAGCAAGACAATTTTCAGCATAAAGAGCATTTGCAAGACTTAAACAAAAGTAGGTTATGAATGGTATTTGAGCAAAATTTGTTAAAAGCTTATTGACCAACAGTAAGGTATATTATCAAGTGCATCATCATCCATTTCATTAAGATCAAACCACTCGGTAAAGTCACCCACTCGGTAAAGCCACCACGAGCAACCATGTGCTTGAAAATACCAAACATTCAGTACCACACCCATCCAACTCAACCCACGCACTTATGCTAACAAATGGTAGCTTAACCAACTTAAGATTCGTCCTTAAACCTGGATGTGGTTGTTCGAACAGTTCATAACTCTGCAGAGGTTTACGACTTTACCCACACGACACAGCAAGCCATGTCGAGGCCTCTCGATGTACATGCATGCTCATGGGATCACCCAAATTAACTGGCCGTCTGCCCCGATCCGCGATCGCTAGGCGTCGGGGTTAATTAGTTGCATTGGATTTGTCCAAGGCCCAAACTTACCAAGCACAGGGACGCACCACGGATGGTCCACCCTGCCACCCCACCCCCAAGAAAAACATAAACTTGCACTGTATGATACCCCATGGTCATGCATGTGCAGGAAGTTAGCCAAGTGGTCCCATTTCCCCACGTGTGGTCATACGTATAGTACTTGAGAGGAAGGTACCTAATGTTCGGTGCTTAATTGCCCAAATGGGGCTACATGCCTGAGAGCTCCTCCCGTCATATCTCTATTACCCGTTCAGGCCCGACATCCATCCAGCACACCAAACCATCACCATAGTTCAATCCATCAGAATCAGGAACATATCACCTACAAGTGTTTCATGTGACCACGTTGACTCTAAACATTGCTAACCATTCGTGACACAACCATAATTAATAGTGCTAACTTAGGCTAACAAGGAATAGAGGTATCGTCCTATTAACAAACTGACCACTATTAGGACATAGCTACCTTTACCCGTCAAATAGCATATTAGAATTTAGCATGCAGTCATTGATAGAACATAAGTAAATCAATGCAAGTAAATAGAGTTCAATATGATTGAGTCAAGTGAGCGGAGTAATAAGTGCGTAGAGAGGGAGAGCAACTTGCTCAAGTCCGGGCTCCTCCGAAACGTCGTTTCCTACCGTTTCGGTAACAAACACATCAAATAAAATCCAAACAGAATACCAAACACAAAGAAACATGGAGCAACATAATATTCAAAAAGCTCATGAGATAATGTAGGTTTTACAAAAAGAATCACCCAAATCCGAGTTCGGATGAGGGAGATATGGTCATGTGAATTTTGGGGTGCTAAAGATCACTCGGGATAAACCAGTCAGCTTGTCTTCTGCTCGGTACGAGCAGCTTTTGGGGTAGAATAACCACTCGGCTAAGCTGGGGGTCAACATGAAAGATGTAGATAATTTCCTGGCGCACATTTTTTATGTAAACAACTTCTTCATCAGAGCTATGGTCGATTTTATAGAAATTATTTACTGAGTGGTTGTTTCCGGGGACAGGCTGAAACTGAAGGAAGCTGCCAATACACGCCCCTAGGCTTAGAAATATAAGAAATGGCAGCAAGAGTAAGAACTGAATGAGTTCTTGCTGTTGCAAGTTCAGGACATGGGAGGTGACGAAAACGATAAGGAACTCACCTAATCCTTTGTGCATATGAATGCCCTCGAATGTGTGGGGAGTTTAGGTGATGGAGAGATTGGATCTTGACATGCACAAGCTTTCTCCAAGTTTTTGGGTGGATTTGAGGGTGGAGAATGGGAAGAACTGCTGCTGTCCTTCTCAGTTCGGGTGGCAGGAGAAGGGGTAGAGATGAAGGTATAGAGAACAAGAAGATGGCTTGTTATGGCCTTAAATTGGACTGCCATGTGTGGGTGACAAGTGGGGCCAGGTCCCACATGTAAATGGGAGGCTGTGGGTGAGAAAATGGGTGAGAAAAGTGAGGATGCTGCAGTTGGACGAATTCCCTTGCCACTTGGCTCCTCTCGCAGCTGTCCTTCGCCATCTGGCCACCGCCCACAGTCCGTGACGCGTGGGTCGCTGTCTACTCCATCGCCCCGTTCATCCAATGAAAGAATACGGGTCGCTGTCTTTTTGCAACTATTTATCACCAATGCCATTGTGGATTATTTCAGGGGATTTACAAATTATACGCGAGCCAAATACGGAATAAATACATGAAATACATGGGGCCCACATGTCATACCCTCCCCTCCTCCTTCTTCCTCCTTCCTCCTCCAACGCTCTCTCTGAACTCGTCGGTTGCCGCTGCTACGCTGCTCCTCTCACCTTCTTCTTCCTCCCACCTCCCACCTTCTTCTCGCTGCTGCCCAGCCGCCACCTTCTTCTCGCTGCTGCCGTGTCCAGGTCACCGACCGCCCATGGAGAAGAGATAGAAGAGAGAAGGGGAGAAGAAGAGGGAAGGAAGAAGGAAGTAGTGGATGACTTGTGGGACCTAGCTGTTAGGTGATTATTTATCACGTATTCGGATTTCATATATCGTAGAAAATTCTTAAAATCCCTGATAATGACATTTAGATTATTTAAAAAATAAAGGCATCAATATAAATATGTGTTTTATAATAGCAATTTCGAATAAAACAAACTTTGTAATGGCATGTATGAAAAAAATCCAAACCGAAAACCCCTCAACAATACGGTAAAGAAAAAGGAAAAGATCCTAGCAAAAGATTTGATTCATCTCCCAAGCCTAAAACTAGCAAAAAAGTTCTTGCATAATTTGAGCTTGATGCCACACTACACAATGAGCCTTAATTCTCTTAAGGGAGTCACTTTTGATCTTTAGAAGGTTATCATCACCAAAACCCCAAAAATAAAAAATATCCAATCAAATTAAGGGGCCTAGATGCCACACATTGCAAAAATCATCTAGTGTCATCCATTATACCTTTCCCTTTCCTCAAACAAAAAACTAGTGCCGTCCCTAATAAGTTCTTTTATTGTGACAATTTTGTAACTATCCTATATGTTAAAATAGACATATTGTAGATTTCCCTGTGATATATTTTGTGTCAAGGTTAATTATGAGTATTTGTAAGTTTTTTTAAAAAAATTGAATTTGATTTTTATGTTGGAGCCCAAATTTTCACTTGCCTTGACTTGAACATGAATTTTGAAATCCAAAATCATGAGGATGTCGCGGTTGAGACTACCTCTAACTCGCTTGAATAGTTGGACACAACTTGTTTAGGAGGTTTTGCATAAACCCCCTATTTCGATTAAATCCCAAATATCTCGAGTCAAACTATTTAGCTCACTAAAGCAATCAAACCCTATTTGGTCCTTTCATTCCCATCCAAAACCCCCACGCGGCGACGCCACGCCTACCATCCCTAATGCATGCATCACTCGCAAAGTCCACGACGCGGTAGATCCTCTAGCTCCTGTGCCACTAGCCATCGCCACAACCATCATAGCCTGCAATTCTGTTGCCCTAGTGCTTCCTCTTTCTCCTTTTGTCTTGCTCATGGTTCTCCTTTCTCCTTGCATCTGATCCAACTTCAACGATGGCAATAAGCTCAAAAGAACATAGAGGGGAGTAGAAGCCGCCACCTTCTCTCGAAAATTTTATTCAGAGTAGGGATGCACACACTTCCTCTACTTATGAATAGTGACATCACTTCAATGGATGGTTGAATCCCTTTTTGAGCAGAGCATCCACGTTGAAGCATCCTGATTTAGACCCCAATTTGGGCAAGGATGTTCATTCCATGAGTTGAGTTAAACCTAATTTGTAGCTCCATCATGCTATTGGGGTTAGCTTGATAATGAATGAGCTGAGTTGAGCTAGGGCCTGGCTCACTAGAAATCGGCTTGTTTTTCACCCCTGTATCCATAAAAAATAGAAGCTTGGTGTTATATGCAAGCAAGCAACTCAAGGCATTTGCATCTTTGTCGTGCCATACAAATGCATTTTTAATATACTTATTGGTAGGGGTTAAAGCGGATTAAGATATCTAGGTTTTGAATGTGTTGATTTTGGATGGGTGAGAATGGTTTTCAATGGCTGACGAGATGGGTTTTCTATATTAGTGGGTTGGTTCTGGAATAGGGTGTAGCATTTCGGGTTGGGATGGGCTCAACTTGTGGAAAAACCATATGGGTCAACTTATGGTAAACAAAATTTCACATTAGTCGTGACGTTCCGTGACCAAGCGAGTAGCGACCAGGGTTTCCTACCCACCGTGCGCGCCCCCGTTGCCACATTTATCTCCTCGTTGCCTCCACCATAGGGCATACACGTGCCATCCCTTGTAGTCGTTTGCGTTGATGTTCGGGCACTGACGAAGGCATGCTTCAACAGCGGTCGCTAGGCCCCGCCAAAGCACCATCTCCTTCTCCCTCCACCTCCTTCATCATCTGGGTTGCCCAAGTTGATTCTTGGTGGTGGGAGTGGTGGGATATGGCCCACGATGCCATCTTCATTAGCAAGCCTCCACCGCTGTTTTCCAAGTCGACGGTTGGACTCCCTTTTGAGCAGAGAATCCACGCCAAGATGTCAATGGTAGATTTAGATGCCAATTTGGGTAGGGGTGTCAGTTCCATGATACAAGTTTAAACATATTTTGTAGCTTGGTCATTCACCGGTCTCAGCTCGCTCATTTTCGACCTGTTTCCACCCTTACATCAAACTTAAATTGGAAGCTTGTGTTATATGCAAGCAAACAATTAAAAGGCATTTGCATATTTGTCTTACCATGTGAATACACTTTTAGTATACTTGTTGGACTTGTAAATGCTTTATGGTGTGTTCATGTCCACGTGGACCGTGGATATGTTTACCCCTTTATTAGGTAGTCCAGTTTATCGCTTAAATGAATATTTATATTTAAATTGAAAAAGAGAAAAATACGTCTGAATTCCATCATGGTCGTCTCTGGTTTGAGACATGTTGTGCTCTCGGGCTCACCGTCGTCCCGAAGGTGTGCACCACCTGGTCTTCCCATCCCACCCATGCACTCCTTGGCCGTTATGGTCTTGCAAGCTGTGGTGGCCATTTTAAATATGGAATTTGTCATTGCGCCCGGCGATGATAAACTAGATTCGCATTAATGAAACGATTTAAGCCCGGGCTACATGGACGCCAGGAGCAGTGTAGCCGGCGGGCGGGGCGCACTTTACGTACATAACCGGCGAGCGGGAGCAATACTAGTAATCACATCATCATAATCTTAATCACAAACAAAACAGCTTTCCTTGGAAGCCGTGTGGTGTGTCCAGTCTCCAGACTCCAGTGAAGCAACAAGAGAAAGCGACCCAAACAGAATTGGGAAGAGCTCACTCACTCTGCGCTGCGCATCCACCCCTCCTGCGACTGCGAGGAGGAAGACGCAACGCGAGTATATGAACGAGGTTGCGCAGAAGATCCTGCGCTAGGTCTCGTTTTCAACCCTTGGCCCCTTTTCCTTCCTTGCTCTCTCCCCTCCTCCTCCTCCGTCTCCATCCCCACCTCCTCCTCCTCCTCACCGCATTCGCATCTCCCCCCGGATCCCCACGCCCCCGCCGCCGCCCTCGCCATTACCGCCCCCTGATCCCGCCCCGGGGGCTCCTCCTCCATTCCCCCCGCGGGATTCGGCCCGTCTCGATTCCCGCGATGCCACCCCGCGGCCGGGGCTGCGCCTGCGCCGCCCGCCGCGGGTGATCTCTCTCTCGCGCGGGGCCCGCGTCGAGGATCCCGCCGCGGCTGCGCCCTCCCCTCCCCTCCCCTCCCCTCCCCCGCGAGGTGCTGCTCCGTCCGCTCTGCGGTCTCCTAGGGTTTGGCTTGGTCTGCCCGGGCTCGGGGTGAGGGGATCCTCTCCGGCTGCGAGGCGAGCTCCCCGAGTCGCCGCCGTCCTGCGCCCCGCCGCTGTGGTGAGACAGGCAGATGTTTTCCCACGGCGCGGATTCCGCCCACGATGCTGCCGGCGGCGTCGGCGTCAGCACCGGCGGCTCCGTCGTCCCCACGCGCTTCGTTTGGCCCTACG
Organism: Raddia guianensis; assembly: GCA_036346415.1. Lineage (NCBI taxonomy): Eukaryota > Viridiplantae > Streptophyta > Magnoliopsida > Poales > Poaceae > Raddia > Raddia guianensis. Next base: position 59,893,851 of record CM070536.1, read on the forward strand.
GTGGCAAGAGAGTCTTCCTAACCGGCTCCTTCACCAGGTCCTAACTTCTATCCTCATCATATACTAGTATATCCTTCCTGCCTCATCACCATTCCTACCTTTTCCCATTTATTATGCTTGCTCCCTCCAGACTGTTCGTAGCCGTTTCAATTGTATCCCCTGATCCCCATCTAGCCTCCTGCTGGTCGTCGGAACTAGTTTGTTGCTCTGCGGATGCGGTGGAGCCCCATTTCCTCATTTCCAGAGGAAAATGGACTGCTTTTTACATATTGCTGACGACAAATGTTTACGAGTTGATGGCCTCAAGCCTAATTTTTCCCTGGACTGATGGATAGATTACCTGCCTGCTGTCCTGCTGGGAGAAGCTGTACGATGTGTTATCTGGTCAAGATGCATATTTTGATTTGTCTTGATTCCATGCTCGATTGGGCCCTAGGGTTTACCCCAGCAATGCAGCTGACTTGCGCAACGGGCTATATTGGTTATTACCTCACTTTTGGGTGCATGTTTGAGTTACTCGTTTCCACCTTGATGGCCACTGTCGCGTAGCACACAACCGACCAGGGATGGAGTCCTGGTCTGTGCGCTGGCACACATAACAGGAAATCATCGAAGAGGCAAAAAAGGGACATGTTTCCTGTATTTCCACCAATCGCTGAGACGCTGACTCTTTTCAACACCGTTGACGTGTGCTTATCATGCACCTAACGACCAAAATTTTGTTTCAGGTGGACCGAGCATTTGCCCATGTCTCCTGTCGAGGGTTGTCCCACCGTATTTCAAGCTATCTGTAGTTTATCTCCAGGAATTTATCAGGTGCCCCTCTTTATCCCATCTCTTTACAGCTGTCCTCTTCTGCGTTACCATTTAGCGTATTTTGTTGTCTTGTTCTTTGTCTATCTCGTTTGCTAATATTTCCATGTTTACTTTTCCCGTGCAGCGCGATGCTTGCGTCGTGCATTAATGCCCCTCGTGTGTCTTTCCTATCATGTCGATAAGCTTGACTAGCCATTGGTCTCGTGTATATATTTTTTGTATTCTACGAATGAAGTGTGCAACTGTGCATGCCATTTTATGACCTCACATTTAATACAATAATTATCTTTATTTGATTATTATTGATGTGCAGTACAAGTTCTTTGTCGACGGGGAATGGAGGCACGATGAACGACAACCAACTACAACAGGAGACTATGGAGTAGTTAATACCCTATACCTGACAAGGGAATTTGATCAAATAAATACAGTATTGAGCCCTAGTACGCCTGGAAGCAGGATGAACATGGATGTTGATAACGAAAACTTCCATCGTATGGTAAAGATTGCCTATTTTGGTAGAACTTTAAGAGTACTTACGGAATACCCGCTAATGTTTGATCACCTTGTGAGTGAACAGCTACATGTATATTTGTCCTAGTCGTAATGTTTTGATCACCTTGTGAGTGAACGGATACATGTCTACAACATGTCTACCTGTACTAGTTGTAATGTTTCTCTCAGTGATAGGATTAGTGGTATGATGACATAATTTTAGGTAAAAAGCTTCAAAAAATCATTTTGTCTAATAAACAACCATCTCGGTGTTTTGATTACCTAACAAATATTATTCTGTCTAATAGGAAGATGGCCTGATGTTGTGAACATTATTGTGTTCGTGCAACAAGATGTACATGTTATCTGTTCTTTATTTTTGTTGAAAGATTGTATGAAAGCATAATTTGATTCAAATATATCTTATTATCAACACCAGAAAAGTTCATGCGCTCATTCTACTTTTTCTTTTTGTGCCTCTACTCACTTTCTTAAAAGGTGAAATAACCTTCCTTGCATTCTCTAAACAGGTTACATTGGGGGATGGTGCTATTCAGGAAGGTCCTTCAAGAATTTCAGAGGCTGCTATACAAATCTCCCGATGTCGGGTTTCTGAGTATCTGAATGGGCATACTGGCTATGACATACTTCCAGATTCGGGCAAGGTATGGAAAACCATACTCTTCTGTGAACTCTATTGATGTAAATGTGTGTTTCACTGTTTTTAAACATTTTTTTCACTCCAGGTCATTGCTCTGGACATTAATTTGCCTGTAAAACAATCTTTTCATATCTTGCATGAACAGGTATTCAGTCTTACCTTAATCCTCCTTTTTTTTGTGTCATGTTCATATGTTCTTCATTTTGTTGCTTTACACTACCTACGTCAATTGACATGAATTATTTACCAAAAGCAAAGCGCTAGCAATAATAGTTGCCATTTTTGCTATCCGGGTTCAAAGTTTGTGATTCTCTACTTCTTAAAAATAGAGTTCGTTAAGGCGTATATATCTCTGCTTTGCGAATTGGAATTGCCATTAGCGAATCAGACTTTGGTTTCTATGTACCATATAAAGGTATCTGCAAAGATCTTGACCCATGAATGAATCGAATCATAGTCCAAGCTAACCTCTCCCATACCTGGCATATAGCCCATCCAGTACTACGTGGATATTCCTATAATCAAGCCATCTCTGCCCTAGCACTTCCAGACTCCCACCTCACATCGAACCCAGCTGCTGATTGCCGTAATGCTCACTTCCTAGCCACAACTTGAGCTCCTTTGCCTCACTCCCATCCACCATCCCAATGCCCCAGCAATCAGTAAGCAGCGACCCATGGCAAGCTGGTGCTGGCAAAGTATGCAATTGTGGAGAGATCTGGTGACGAGCAGCGACCAAGAAGGCACATCGATGAAGAGGCCGCTTCTGCGAGTGGTGACAATGGTGGCGGTGGCAGTGATAGTGTAGCTTCCTTTGCAGCCTTTTTGTTCGATTCGTTGTTCTTTTGCGAAACCAGACCACGAATCCGAGCAAATCAGATCGTGTTCGAACCTTTATCTAGTTCGCTTGATCAGGATCAGGGTTCAAGGGTTGTTTCAGCGAATCTGGTTACTATGTGAGCGCTACAAATGTAACTATTCAATTCCTAATATATAGCTTCTTATTCTCTTACTACGTCTACTTGTGCTGCCTGTATGTTACAATTCAGCATTTGTAAACATATGATTCTTGACCAGCATGGCCTGAATAGTAGCATAGTTTAAGCAAGTGCACATTGTTTGGCTCCATGGTAGTTTGAATCCATATAAGCATTTCATATTAGTATTTAAAAGTCCATCTAACTTCGAATTATGATGCTTCCTTAGCTGCTCTCGGGGTTATGTTAAAAGTTGATTATATGCTTTTCTGGCACCTTTGATAGCAGTGGAATCACATTGTTGCTTTTATGATATATTGAAGTCACCATCAATATTTTCCAAGTTGCAAGGACATACATTAAACAGTGCACCTTGCAGGGAATTCCCGTGGCTCCTCTGTGGGACTCATTTAGGGGTCAGTTTGTTGGCCTTCTGAGCCCACTTGATTTTATACTTATATTGAGAGAGGTAATTTATTTTGGCACTTACTTTTTGGTCTTAGTTTTCTTGAGTTCTTTATTTCATCAATGATTGCATTGTTTGTGTGATATGTCATTCTTTTACTCTCTAGCAGAGCCAAAATGGCCCTGATAATTATCCTATTAATGTGATGACTTTGTTTATTTCAAATATTCTATTATGACACCATGATGATTTAGTACTGCAAATCAAATACTTTGCAGTCTTTTTTTAGCTTAACTTTGTTCTTTTAGTGTTGACTACTTGACTGTAACGTTCAACCTCACATAAGATGCAAGAACCAGTGCAATGGCGCATCTGAAATATTAGCTTGTCGTGGCTTTTAAACATCTGGAAGTTATCCCAATTCTGTTGTATTATACTTGGTGGTTGGCACATCTTGAATCTCATGGTATTCTTCTATGAGACCACATTAAGTTCAACTAGAAATGATTTGTTTTGATGCAGCTAGTTTTGGTGCTTTACTTGTTCATCTTTACTAGCCCCTCCCATTAAGGGTGGAAAATAGATGAGATACCATCTCCAAATTTGCAAGCTTATCGCTCTGCTTGGATTAATTTCCAGGCAACATTGCAGCAAGATTGTTTGAAGCTCAATCAGTTCATACACATGAGCATGCCTGAATGCTGACCACCCCTTTTGTCCTTAGCTTGAAGGGTCTGTAGAACCAGCTAGACATTGAAATGTTGGAACTGAATGTATCTCAGAAAAGTTGAAGCATACATGCATGGCTTTGCTCAGTTCTGGTTTATGTTAAGCTTGTTTAGATTGTATTCATCCAGATTCTTTGCTTGATTTTAATTTTAGTTTTGAAAAGGTTTGTAAGCTCAACTAGATGTGGAAATATGGAGCTGAAATCTCATAAAATCTAAACATGGTCTGGATGGCTGGACCCTGGATGGCCATGTATGAGTGAACAGTTTTGCCAAGTTTGTAGGGCCTTTATTGCGTCATATAAATAGATAAAAAGCTTTGTGACAACTTATTAGTTTATCATTTTCCTATATATGTCCTTAGTTTAGATGTGTTAGAACAGGTGTGAATTGCTGAATGGGATTAGGTATTCTTTTGTTCTTATCTTAATCTTATCTTCCCACCAACAAAGTCAAAGATAATAAGATTAGATAAGATAGGCGAAAAGAAGGGCACCTTAGCAATAACGTGTTCTTGGTTTTTCAAAGTCAGTGCTGCCAATGAACATTCATCCATCTGGTTTCCTTTCACATGATTAATTCTTATCATTTTCTTGCTTCTTGAAATAATTTGTGGAAAGTATTTTCTTTGTTTTTTTTGCAGCTGGAAACTCATGGCTCAAACCTGACAGAGGAACAGCTTGAAACACACACTATCTCTGCATGGAAAGAGGCTAAGCGGCAAACTTATGGAAGAAATGATGGTCATTGGAGGTCAAATCAGCATCTAGTGCATGTAAGTTGGTACCTGTTTCTGGTTGTGAATTAAATCACAAATTCTGCATGTAGTTTTAACTAAACTCTTGTTGCACCACAATCATTGGGATTAATGGACTCAATTTTCGTCTTCCAATTAATGACCAATTATGCTTTCACTAAATTGTGATTTTGGTGATTCGCCCTTTTTGTGCCTATATTGTTGAAAATGAAATTGTGCCTTATGATTTAATTGCATTTTGCAAGTTGTTGTCTAGTTGACTCTGGAAGTTTGAGTTGGTGAGAACTGTTGTGTTTAAACTAATTGAATGAGATGTCCTGCAAACTATTTTCTTTTGAGAACCACCTACAAACGCTTGATTTGAGGGAAGTATGAAACAGCTGTTCAGCATGAAAATTGTTTTAACCCCCTTAATTATTTTTCCTGATTTTCATGTTTCTTTATTTCATGCTAATTACCCTACATTATGGTCAGTTTATTTATGATTTATATGGAAAATGTTCTCATGCTGGATTTAATCCGTAGGCTACCCCGTATGAATCCTTGAGGGACATTGCTATGAAGATATTGCAAACTGGTGTTTCTGTAGTTCCGATTATCTACTCACCCTCATCAGATGGATCATTCCCACAGCTGTTGCATCTTGCATCCCTTTCTGGAATCTTGAAATGTAAGCATCTCCCCCCTTATATCTGTGTGAAGTGTGGAAAATTTGTATTCTATTAGCAGCCTATTGCAAGAATGCTTAGTAACATTCTTTATTTTTTTCAGGTATTTGTAGATATTTTAAAAACTCTACTGGTAACTTGCCTATCTTAAACCAACCAGTATGCACAATTCCGCTGGGTACGTGGGTTCCAAAAATTGGTGATCCAAATGGCCATCCACTGGCTATGTTGCGACCTAACGCACCACTTAGCTCTGCCCTTGACTTGTTGGTTCAAGGTATGTTCTATGCTTGTTTCTCTGCAACGGAACTTATGCATGGGGGATGTTCCATATAACCTGAAACCATTTTATGTATATAGCTGCAAAAGTCATCTTTTACATTTTGTTCTTTGCTCCAATCGTTTTATGTAGCTGGAGTTAGTTCAATACCAATTGTGGATGACAACGACTCACTGCTTGACACATATTCCAGAAGGTATACCATTTTGAGCCACACAGACATGTCATTCTCCGGGTAGAGTTAATTGTGTCCATTTGTTTATTGAGTTTCTCCCATTGTGTAGTGACATCACAGCTCTCGCAAAAGATAAGGTTTATACACATATTCGCCTGGATGATATGACCATTCATCAGGTATGCAGTAAATATCAATGTGTATCTGAATCTAATCTAGACAAAACTTATAGCTGGGATTAGTTGCCCAACAATTTGATACGAGACTGTTTTCAAAGAAGAGTTGGTAATCTGGAAGATGAAAAACAATGTGGCATAGTTCAGTTATTTCGGAACTACAAGTAGTTTACTGTTTTTTGCAAAAGTGTTTATTGATGCCCAATGTGCATTTGGATCAAGCCGCATACGTGAGCTGTGCGGCGTCCTTGTGATTTCTTTCCATGTATATTCCTCCGTCCAAGTACAAACTTTTGTGGTTTTACTAGGATTGATATCATGTCAATGCTGGTCATATTCAAGCCTGATGAAATTGAGCTGAATAGTGAAACATGTTAGGGAGATAACTATGTAGTTTCAATTTTCAAACAGGACTCATGAATTGTTCATCTGCTCCCTCCCCATTTTATAATTTGGGTATAAAGTAACCTTTTCTTTGTGTATTCACAGGCTTTGCAGCTTGGACAAGATGCAAATTCACCTTTTGGATTCTTTAATGGGCAAAGATGCCAGATGTGTCTCCGGTGTGATACTTTGCTGAAAGTGATGGAGCGATTGGCTAATCCTGGTAGGTTTTTCTTACTATGAGTATTGCCTGTATACATCTTGAGTTAATTCATTAAATTTATGCTGTTATTACTTCTTAGGGGTACGGCGTGTGTTCATTGTGGAAGCTGGTAGCAAACGTGTGGAAGGCATAATATCACTGAGTGATATCTTCAAGTTTTTGCTGAGCTAGCAAAAATGTGGAGTTCTCTGTTTTGTTCTCACAACTGCCAGAGTTGACAGTAGCAAACACATCGTCAAGCCACCGCCGATCTCTGGGTTTTGGATAAGGCAGGAATTGAGGCTTGTCTTTCCCGATAATGGCCATTCAGGGTCTGTAAAGTTTTTTTTTTACTTGTCCCTTTGTTACACAGATATCTGGTGATTTTTATTTATTGGATTGTTTCTCTTCATGCTCGGTTTCTAAGTCTACAAGGAGCTAGCTCTTCGCCGTGTTACATTCTGCGATACTAGAGACATTTTAGCATCAGAGAGAAAAGAATGAGGGAGACGTACCAGGGTTGATCAAGGTGCCACCATGTGTTGTTTCTGCTCAACAACCTGTTTGTTTTTTTTGCTGGCAGTGTTGGCTGCATTGTTGAAAGAAGAATAGAAGATGTGCCATCCCCTCAAGGTTTTGGAACAGGCGGGACCTTGTTAGGAGGAAAAGAAAAAAAAAAATGTAACCTGATGCTGCTGGGGAGTTGAGCGGTGTAACGTTGAACCTCATTTATGATTGTATATTTGTAGTGATGCAAATGCTGACGTGTGTGTATTTTTTGGGCAAAACGAGCTATGTATGTGGGGTGGGGGGGGGGGGGGATGCTGTATGGGTGCAGTATGTGACATGAGCAGCTTTGCATTACCTTTTTATTATGTACAAATATTAATTTGAGGGGGCATTTCATTTCGGAGGAGAGGAGGCATTTGAGTGGTGGGATGTTTGAGGAGCGGAGCAGCATGACACTTGGCAAGATTGCTGTCGTGAGGGGGGGTTTCGAGAAAAAAATCTAGAGTGGATAGGGAGGGAGGAATAGGATAGGGCCAATCCACATCAACACATTACACATACGCATGGCCCATGGGCATGGAATCTTCACTATCCAAGCAGAGCAGAGGAAGAGGCAGAGCATCCTCCCCTGCCGTTCGCAAGCGCAAGGAGCAACAACAATGGCGGCGACCGGCGTGCTGTCCCACCCCACCCCTCTCCGCCTCCCCCAAAGCCCCGCCCCTTGCTGCCCTCCCGCCTCCCTCCGGCTCCGGCTGCGGTCGGGCTTCCTCGGCCGCGCGCTGGCGCAGAGCCAGAGGCGGCCCAGCCTCGGCGGCGGCTCGTCGGCGTCGGCGTCGGCGCCGGTGCGGATGGCGTGGGACGGGCCCCTGTCGTCGGTGCGGCTGATCATGCAGGGCAGGAACGTGAAGCTGAGCGAGAAGCTCAAGGAGCACATCGAGGACAAGGTGGGGCGGGCGGTGGCCAAGCACTGCCACCTCGTCCGCGAGGTCGACGTCCGCCTCTCCGCCCGCGGCGGCGACCTCAGCCGGGGCCCCAAGACCTCCCGATGCGAGGTCCCCCTCCTTCCTCCTTCCTCCATCTCCCCCCTATCCCCAACCCACCAATTCCTCCCAGTCCCACGAACGCACTCATGGCCCTATCCATGGCGACGCAGATCACGCTCTTCACCAAGAGGCACGGCGTGGTGCGCGCGGAGGAGGACTCCGAGTCCAGCTACGGCAGCATCGACCTCGCCTCCTCCATCATCAAGAGGAAGCTCAGGAAGATGAAGGAGAAGGAGACCGACGTCCGCCATCTCAAGGGGACCAAGGACTGGACGCCCGCCGCCCTCCCCCTCTCCGACTCCGACTCCGATGTGGACGACGACGAGGCCGAGAAGGATCTGGTTGAGGCCGTCGGGGCCGAGGACGAGGAGACTGTCCTCACCAAGGTAGCTTCCGTGCTGCCATCAGTCCTGCATTCCCTCATGGATTGCTGCTCGTGTCCACAAATCAACCGCAACAATCTATGTGTCTTATCATCCTAAATGCAATGGAATGGGCGATGCCAATGCGTTGCATGGATGCTAATCTTGCAGGTGGTGCGCACCAAGGTGTTCGAGATGCCGCCGCTGACGGTGGAGGAGGCGCTGGAGCAGCTGGAGAACGTCGACCACGACTTCTATGCCTTTAGGAACGAGGGCACGGGTAAGCATTTGCCTTCCCTTCATCCAAACCAAAGGATCATGTGCCAGACCCCAGCCCAATTCTCTCTTCTTTGAACCAACCGCAGTCCGCAGAGCACTTCCATTTATGCAAAGAAGTAAAATACAGAAAAAAAAAACAACTGCATGTGTAAAAGCACCAAGACACAACGTAGCGCAACTACTGTGCCCATCTCGGCCTAAAGCTGATCACCTCGAACAACACGGCAGGGGATAACACAAGGCCAACACGACACCAGCGACTGAACAAGCCGACCCAACCGAAACCACCGTACCGAAACAGGAAAATATCCTTGAGGCAAACAACACAGAAGCACCATCACAAAGCCTTCACGAAGGTCACAACGACAAGACGCCATCTTCGTTCGTCCACAACTGGGTTTTGAACTATGATGAGAGTGCCTACGATGGTGTCACTAAGATGGGGAAAACACTGGAGAGGTGTCGCCACCGCCAGCCCATGCTGGGCAGGTCTTTCGCCTGGCAACCCCTCTCCTTGAAGTCGCGATGCTGAGAGGAGTGTTGACAAGAAGACCCTTAGCCAGCCGACACCGACACCGCCACCACAACCACCTTCTTAACGCTGTGACACCGCCATCCATACAACCGCCCTGACGCCACGTAGCTGCCACAAGAGGGTGGGAGGAAACCGTGCAGGAGGACGAGCTGCAAGGAGACGACAATGATGACGAATACCGGAGGGGCCAAGGATGGCACCAACATTGCCAAGCCACTCAAACAAAGGAGGGAAAGGGGCACAGCTGGAACCACCACGCGACGAAGATCGGCCACCTCAACACCGAGGTCTGAGGACCACTGTCCTCGACTCCCACACGGCGTTGTGCACACTAGCCCCTACGGTCGCCGCCACTGTCATCACACCACGGTTGACCACCGCACCACTTATGCCTGCCACCACGCCACCTACTTTGCACCGCCGTCGTTGGGAGGAGCAAGGCCGCCTCCACTGGAGCTGACAGCATCGCGTGGGCGCCTAGCGGGGTACTATGGACCGGCTGCCCGTGTCTGGCCTAAAATGTGTTCTTTATGCGAGAAAGTCCTGTTTTGACCTAGCCCAATTCTAATTGTAATTGGGCCCAAGTAAGACACCAAAGACTGCAAAATGCAAGTGTCGACGGTTGAGATAACGATCTCAAGTCGCTAAGGTTCTTTAGAAGTGAGATAGGAGACACGCCGAACAACCACGAACAACAACGAACAGGAGACAGGGGTTTTTATCCTGGTTCGGGCCTCTCGGGAGAGATAATAGCCCTACGTCCAGCCTTTCTTATATATCAGAGATGATTACAAGAGGTGGCTCGGTGAGACGAATAAGTCTCGGCGAGATTATGTGTGTACAAGTGCGCAAAACTCGAAGTCAGATCAAGTTCCCCCTACACGCCGTAGGGGCCTTGTTTATATAGTGCAGAGCAAACCGACCTACCGAGAGAATATCGGACCGGGCTAACTACGAGATCACAACGAACTCATACATGCCAAATATATCCCGAGGCAGATAAGGCATACTCCTAGTCTTGGGGATCACGACTTCTATTCCAATCCGGGAAACCACGTCCGGGTCTTCACGTAGCCGTGCAGAACTCTTGTTCGAGACGGACTCAAACACGATTCCTTGGCCGTTACGCATCACCCCTGCCAAGAGGCTGCTCGGCAGGATGCATATGGGCCAGATAGAACCTTTCAGGAGCTGGGCCTGGTAGTCGCATTCGATTGGTACGTCGGGAAGTGGGCGTGGCAATGGGCGTAGTTTAATCCCGACGGCTAGCCCCGAGACTCAAGTGGAAGGACCCACTTTGAGTGGGGTCATCCTCTTGAGACTCCAAGTCACGAAGAGGGTATTTTTCTGCTATAAAGACGCAACAAAGCGGCCGAGCAGTTACCGCTCAACCGAACAAGACTTGTTCGGGACCGAATAATCCCCGCGCCGAAAGCAACTCTGTCACGTCGAACAGGGAACGACATCTGTCCGAGCAGAGTACCTAGCCCTCGATATAGAAATCGGAAGAAGTGAGGTGAATCATCTCCTTGAGGCTGAACGTCATCAAGGATGGATTGGATTCTTGGTAGTGAAGAAGCGACACCGCATCCAGAAGATCGATCTTCCGGAGAATGAACATAGCAAGTCGCGAGACGGACTCGTGCTGCTGCATCCAGGCATTCAGATGCCTAGAAAAAGATAGGGGAACCACCTCTCGGGCTAGAGCTTGCCCGAGAAAATAGAGATTGCGCTCTCGAGCAAACATTATGCTCAGGAGCGAAGGTGATGTGCCCCCAGACGTAGATCGTGTGCTAAGAGTAGACAATGCATACGAGGGGTAAGGTGACCCAGTCCCCGAGCGTAGAGCTCGCCAAAGAAACCAAGTAAGGAGATCTAGTCCCTGAGCACGGAGCTCGTTAAAGGAATCGTAGCGACCAGCGAAGTGCGATCAGCGAAGAAATGCGCCGGCGAAGAGGTGAGGTGATCTAGCCCCGAGCACGGAGCTCGTCGCGAGGACGGATCGCGACTCGGGCAAAGAAGCTGCCGCCGCGAGATGAATCACAACCCGATGCAATTAGAGCCGCAAGAGAACGTGTGAAATCAACGCTTTACCCATGACGTATTCCTTGCGACAGTGTTAGTGTTGTCTTGGCAAGTCGCAGAACCGACGCTGGAGTGCGTTGCGATGAGAATCGACTACGGTGGGCATGCCCGTTGCGATGAGAATCGACTACGGTGGGCGGGACTCCATTGGTGGCGCAATACCTTGACTTAGCCGAACCGTGAAGGTCGGTCTTGGGACAAAGGCAAGAAATCATCTGTGGTGAAGTGAATCGGTCCGGGCATGCGTGAACAAACCCGAGAAGAGGATGCGACATCGGTTTAGGTGGGAAGCTCGAACCTCGCCGCGACCATCACCGGACCGACGTTCCCGTTCTGCATTTCCGCAGAAGACAAACAAGAAACAGCCGACAAGGGAAAAAGAGAGCAAGAACAGGCTCTAAGAAGAGCAAAGCGAAGTTTTGGAAAACACGCAAAAGACGACCTACCCGCACAAGACATAATTTTTCTATGTACGTCCCGATAGCGCTAGTGTCACCTCGGCGAACGCGAATTGACGCTAGAGTGCCCGCTGCGATGAGAATCGACTTACGGTGGGCGGGGACTCCGTTGGTGGTGCATTGCTCCGGACACCGTGCAAGGAAGGACGTAGTATGGATAAAAAGACGTGTCGCGGGCAAGCGCAGCCCCATTGTGGCTAAGGCGCTAACCGTGGAAAGTGATCGGGACCTTAGCCGCAGCAAAACATGCGAGGCGAAATCTTATCCGGGCATGGACCCGCGGCGTTAGTGTCGCCTACGGAGTGCGGAACCAGCGCCAGAGTGCCGTTGCAATAAGAATCGGCTACGGTGGGCATGCCCGTTGCGATGAGAATCGACTACGGTGGCGTAACTCCATCGGTGGCACCGCTTTGCTAACCGAGCCGCATGGTCGCTGCGATAAAAAGACATGCTCAGACGTGGGGGGCGCCACGGAGCGAAGACCAACGAGGTTTTGGAAAACCAACGCTAAGGAAAGGAAAGGCGAAAAATCGAAAACGCATCGGGTTGCGAAATTCAGCTCGAGTCCCAATCGCCGAGGAGAGCGATCCTCGAGGAGCCGCCGAGCGACTCAAGACCGCCGAAAGCGCTTGAATCGAAAGAGAGTCTAGCAAGCGAATTTTTCTGCAAAAAGAGCAAAGAAAAGATAAGGACGAACAGAAACCAAAAGCAAAGCGACAGTAGCTAGAAAGTTTTAAGAAAACCGATAGAACGCTTAGCCTAACTCCCAAATTTCTGCGGTTGCCGAGGATCCGAGTTTGCGAACTCGAATCGGTGCACAAGAGAAAGAGCGACGCTTAGCCCTCGGTACGGACGATGCATGAAGACCTGAGCTTGCGACTTCAAGCACGTGCGTAGAGAGTTAGAGCGACACCCGTATCTTGATCGACTCGTTCCAGGAACTGCTCGTTAACGTAAGTTAGGCGATTCCGAGGATAACCGAACAAGGAAAGTGCCTCTGCCGCGGAGGGCTTACGAGAGCAGGCTTTGCCAAGTGATTGTGCCGTGAGCAGTAAGTGCCTCTGTCGCGGAGGGTTTACGAGAGCAGGCTTAGCCGCAAGGCTGGATGCCGTGTTACGCAACTCTGAGTTTAGAAACTTGTTAAAACTAGATACGGGCAGGGAAATCCTAAAGATCGCGAGCCAAGAGTTCACAAGACAGGCGACCATCAAGTGTTACCGAGAGTGAGGTAGTCCGAGAAGACGTGCGTGAGAAGGGCCGCAGGGTCGCGATTATTCACCGCTCAATGGATTGAACTTTACATGGCGCTCGAGAGACTTGGACGAACTAAGGCGCCAAGTTTGAGAAAAGCGCGGTTAGAAACGAAAGACCTACACGAGGAACTTACGGTCGGGTCGATGTTCCAAGTCTTTGGTCGACTCTCTCCGTCATCCACCGCCAAAGTAACGGCCCGAATCCGAAGGAGTTTTGATCCGGTCTCGAGCATGGAGCTCGCCACGGGACGAGAGCGCCGGCGAAGAGCGCCCGGTTAGAAAACGAAAGACCTACGAGGAACTTACGGTGGTTGATGTTCCATGTCTTTGGTCGCTCTCTCCGTCATCCATCGCCACCTTGAACGGCCCGGATCCGGAAGGAGTTTTGATCGAGCCTCGAGCATGGAGCTCGTCACGGGGACTAGACGCGCCGGACGAAGAGCCGCCGCTGGTTAATCGATCCCGAGCACACGAGCTAGTCGCGAGGACAGACGGCGCTCCGGCGAAGAGCCGCCGGCGCGAAGAGATCCGACCTCCGAGCACGGAGCTCGTCATGGGATCAGATCTGCGCTCGGCGAAGAATCGCGCGGTCGCGAGAGATCTAGTCCCGAGCACCGAGCCGGGAACCAGATCTGGAAGGCGATCAAGATCGAAGGATCGATCCGATCTGGCAGGAAGAGACATCCCGCCGCCGAGTCGTAGTCCTCGGGAGAATCTCTGTCGCCGATAGAGTTCGACATGCTCGATCTGCGTATTCTACACGGACGGCGCCAAATTGTCGACGGTTGAGATAACGATCTTAAGTCGCTAAGGTTCTTTAGAAGTGAGATAGAGACACGCCGAACAACCACGAACAACAACGAGCAGAGGCGGGGTTTTTATCCTGGTTCGGGCCTCTCGGAGAGATAATAGCCCTCACGCCCAAATCCGGCCTTTCTTATATATCGGAGATGATTACAAGAGGTGGCTCGGCGAGACGAATAAGTCTCGGTGAGATTATGTGTGTACAAGTGCGCAAAACTCGAAGTCAGATCAAGTTCCCCCTACACGCCGTAGGGGCCTTGTTTATATAGTGCAGAGCAAACCGACCTACTGGGGAATATCGGCCGCTAACTACGAGATCACAACGAACTCATACATGCCAAATATATCCCGAGGCAGATAAGGCATACTCCTAGTCTTGGGGATCACGACTTCTATTCCAATCCGGGAAACCACGTCCGTGTCTTCACGTAGCCGTGCAGAACTCTTGGTCGAGACGGACTCAAACACGATTCCTTGGCCGTTACGCATCACCCCTGCTAAGAGCCTGCTCGGCAGGATGCATATGGACCAGATAGAACCTTCCAGGGAGCTGGGCCCTGGTAGGCTGTTCGATTATGCCGTCAGGGAGTGGGCCATGGCAATGGGCCGTAGTTTAATCCCCGACAGCAAGTGGGTTATTTAGAATGTGTGGTGTACATCGAAAGCGGGTATACCGACCTGGCCCATTATAATTATGTATGATATGTTCATGCACTGATTGACGATGTTGATGATAGGTGAGGTGAACATCCTGTACAAGAGGAAGGAGGGCGGATACGGGCTCATCATCCCCAAAGAAGACGGTCATGTGGAGAAGGAGACCATTGTGGAGGAGGAGCAGCCCTTCTTGGCTGCGTGATCCATCATCTCTACTCTGTATGCCTAGTCCACAATAACATCATGGAGTATCACATGTGCATATGCCCCAGACTTAGCAACTGCAACTGCACTGATTAACTGATGCAAAGTTTTGTCTAATGTCCGTGCCATCACTCATCGCTGTTTTTAATTAAGCCCAAGCTGATTGATTCCTACACTCCACAATCAGCCAACTGTCTGGGCTGTAGCTGCAGCCCATATTGGTGTGGTATAATTAAAGCCCATCTCTTTGGATGGACGTCCATATTGTCAACCCATCATTGTAACGCTGCTTCTCTTTTTTTTTTTCTTTTGAGATTTTATTTTGGGCCAAGAGCTCCGGGCCTCCGGTGTATACTCAGGAAGTAAAATACTCCCTTGTTCTTTTTTATTTGACATTTTGACTTTTGGACACGCCTTTAAGCATTCGTCTTATTAAAAAAACTATATAAATATTATTTATTTTGTTGTAATTTGTTATATCATTAAAAATACTTTAAGCATGATTTATATTTTTGCATGTTTACACTAAATTTTTAAATAAGACGAATGATCAACGACGTGTTCAAAAGACAAATATGTCAAATAAAAAAGTAACACTAACTAAGCGCAGGAAAATGAAGCACCACCCTTTACCAACTTGAACAACTCATTTAATCGAACAAACAAGTGTTTTTTTTCTTGAGAAAGGAACAAGTGGTTCAATCGAAGCTTGACTGCAGGTAGCACTACCAAGTCGCATGTGGTCAGCCCTGTTAGAAAAATAGGACTTTAGTATTAAATCTAAACGTTACTGAAGAGAGCCCTGTAGAAAAAATAGGACGTTGGTATTAAATCTGAACGTTACTGAAGACATGATGTTTGAAAATGCAATTTGCCTTTCAGCCTACATCTACGAGGCTACGAGTACAAGTGCTCCTCCCCATCAATATAGCATACCGGGCACTATGGCCACAACCACATGCCCGCTGCGACCTCCCGTGTACCTATGCCGCTACTTTAGTCGTTATATGTTACATCAGAGTTGCCTCCATATTTATACATAAGGTCGGATACGAGTTCAACCCTAATATGACTCTCCCTACCTATTACAACTCAAAATCCTTGTAACCTACTTATACACATATTCGACACCAACTCTAAAAAACTCCACCTTAGTGAATATGACGTCCGCTGTCTTGATGTCACCTTGTGTACCCCTACTCTAGTTGCTTCATTTGTACCTCACGTCAAGCCACCTGACAAGTCAAACTTGATTTTGGACCCACCACTTTTAAAATACAAGTTGCTAAACATGCAAATCGCTGAAATTCGCTGAAATGGCATTGCTGAGTGGGGGCATCAAAAATGGCAACCACGGTTCCGGGGCATCGAAAAATGGCACTAGTGATATTAACCCGTTTAACATAATTTAATAGATTAACATGACGTGTCACACAATTTCAATATTTTTAAATATCTTTTGCAAGAATTTTTTAAATATTTAAGTGACATATGCACATAGTTAAGCACAAATTTGATTTGTTAAATGCATTTATTAGTCATAAAATTATGAAAACATCATTTTATTATATTATCAGTAGTGATTTCATTATTGCATAGAAGTTGTATTATAAAAATATTAGTAATAATGTATGAAATAATGAGGAAAGTAATATGAAAATTATAACTCTCGACAACTCCATTAATTGGGCCATCAAGACAACCACTCGGGCCCAGTAATAGTGGGCCTCGATTGGAATGTGGCCTACTGCATCACTCTCAACGGCCGACCCAAAGCCGTCAAGAGAGCCTCCACAAAACCAAGGCACAACAATGTTCCTTGTCCTTACATAATGATGATAAAAAAGTGTGAGGTAGCTTGTGGCATTGGCCCTCGCTCGCGCGAGGTTGCGAGTTTGAGCCCACGCCTACTCCTCCCCTGTTTTCAATTTAAGTTCTCTTGACCGACACAGTTAGCGGTCTTGAGAGACCTTACGCTGTACATGGCTATTCAAAATTTTTCTTAGCGTGCGGTCAGGTGGAACACTACTCTCGATCGTTTAATAAAGACGGTTCATTAGAACCCATGGTGTGACCGCGCTGTTATAGCATCAGCTAGAGCCATGTAATTCTTTCGAAGGTAGGATGAGATGTACACCTACCTATCTGATTAATCCTAAGTATGTATGTTAGAGATTCTTGATGCATGCGTATGCTTTACGCCGCAAGCAGCTTGCTGACGCTGACGCGATAATTAGATGGCTCGATCGACAAGGAGATGTACACATGCCTGCCAATCGTTAATTTGTAACGACTTAAAGCTGAATGCCGACTTGATCTTTGCTTTGCTCCAACGATGGAATCTCCAGCTAACATGATTCGACTCTCTCCTCTCTTAAACTTATCGATGTTGTTGCCTAGATCAGCAAGTAGTAATTTGTAGCTTCCGCCAGTCGGCACAATGTAGATAGTATGTATATATGTTAATGCCGACTGCCGAGGCATGCAAGCAGCACATACATATATGTTAGGATTTAGAGCCCGCTGCAAATAGTCCACGTATGGACCAAAACGCAGAGAAAGGACTCCCCAGGTCTTAACGGACCTAAAGGCCCAACTGGAGCAACGACTAAGGCTATGGGCCCACTCAACCTAAAAGACTAGCCTTTTAGATGAGGGATGGCTCCACCTTTTTAGTCGTGCTCCCTCATCATCGATTACCGATATGGGACTAAACCCAACAAACTCCCCCATCAAACATCGGACCACTTCATCATAACGGACAACTTCGTCCAGCGAACGTGTGGAAATAACAACGAAGTTGAAATGGGTCAATGCCTGGCTCTGATACCACTTGTTAGGATTTAGAGCCCGCTGCAAACAGCCCACGTATGGGCCAAAACGCAGAGAAAGGGCTCCCCAGGCCTTAACGGACCTAAAGGCCCAACTGGAGCAACGACTAAGGCCATGGGCCCACCCAACCCAAAAGACTAGTCTGGTAGAGAGGGTCACCTTCACCTTTTAAGTCGTGCTCCCCCATCATCTATTAGCGATGTGGGACTAAACCCAACAATCTCCCCCATCACACATCGGACCACTTCATCACAACGGACAACTTCCATCTCCCCCATCACACATCGGACCACTTCATCACAACAGACAACTTCCATCTTTTAGGATTTAGAGCCCGCTGCAAACAGCCCACGTATGGGCCAAAACACAGAGAAAGAGCTCCCCAGGTCTTAACGGGCCTAAAGGCCCAACTGGAGCAACGACTAAGGCCATGGGTCCACTCAACCCAAAAAACTAGCCTTGTAGGAGAAGGTCGCCTCCACCTTTTAAGTCATGCTCCCCCATCATCAATAACCGATGTGGGACTAAACCCAACAATATCATATGTATCATTCAGTCGATTGATCAATGAACATATATATGTCTCCGTCGATCTCTTGATCGAACTGTGCATACATGTCACTCTACTAGAGAATTAGGCTTACATATCGATCTATTAATACCGGTTAGACTCAAACCGTGATTGATATGGTGACATCAGTCCTGATTCAACGGCTACAAGATCGTAGGTGCAATTAATTAGTACCGGTTCATATCACGTACCGGTACTAATGAGCCTTCTAGCAGTCAGGGTAGGCCAACTGGCACGACGGTTCATTAGTATCGGTTCGTATCACGAACTGATACTAATGTGAGCATGTCTGTACTGATTTGGTGCCTCCAACCGGTACTGGATGGCTATTTGAACTTCTTCCTTTCCACACTCTATCCACTGAACATTAGCTTGTGGCACCGACCAAGAGTTTTAAGAGGGGAGGTGCTGCCCAAATTTATAAATTTTGATCATATTACTTCAACCCGAGTGCTCCATTCTTAGTAACATCATTCATCACTTCTTTTGGTGTCGAATGTAGAGGTCTAGCTCGTTCTTTTCAAGTTTAAATTGGATTATGTTGTAGCTCGCATTGAAGGTGTGAATCTAGCTCAAATTTAGATTTTGATTCCATTGATCGATGAAGAATGTTGAATCTACACTTTTCGACCAATTCTTTTAGTTGGCCGCAAAAACTTGTTGTGTAAGTTTGCAATTTGCTTGATTTATGGTGTAATTGCATTGAAGGTGTGGATCTAACTCAGACTTAGGTTTTAGTTCCATCGATTGATGAACAACTTTGAATCTACACTTGATCGAGCAATTCTTTTAGTTGGATGCAAAAACTTGTTCTGTAAGTTTTGAATTTGCATGGAATATGATGTAGATCGAATTGAATGGAATATGATGTAGCATTATTGTAGCTCGCATTGAAGGTGTTAATCTAGCTCAAATTTAGGTTTTGGTTCCATCATCAATGAAAAATTTGAATCCATATTTTGATCAATCAATTCTTTTAGTGGATTGTAAAAATAAGTTTTAACAGTGCTTAATTTGAACGAGTTCATTTCACCCCCTCTAAATAGCCTTTTTGAAATAATTTACTACAGAACTTTCATATTTAAATATTGTTGTGCTAAAAATAACAATTTATATAAAAAATATGTAATGAAATATAGTCATTTTTTTAAAAACTCATTCCTTAAAGAAATTTCACCAAAAATTAAATATCAACGAAATATGTTTCTATCCAATAAAAACTTAAAATTTGGGCAATATTTAATACGTTAGTATTAGAAATGAGCTAATAGTTGCCTTAATGTAACATAATATAGATGGACTGGCATGCATGCGCATGCCGGACCGACACACCCTCGAGTTCTTGTTGGGTTTGCAATAGACCTGATCATCGGAAGCCTGGCCTGACCCGACCCGACCAGCAAGTCGGGCCGAGCTCGGGCCTCAATCCAAAGCCGGTCATTTGGCCGGCCCGGCCCGCAAAACACAAAATAAGCGCGTGGTAGGGCGAGCCTTGGTCGGGCTTTTGGGCTTTGGGTCGGTCTTGGGACTTGAAGCGAGGCCCGACGTGCCGGCCGGGCCTGGTCTCGCGGGACCGGGCTTTTCCAAGCCCAGCCTGGCCCGGCCTTTGAACAGGTCTAGTTTGCAAGCTTTTCTTTGTGCGATCGACGCAAACACGACATGTGACATCCTAATAAATATTAGAATGTCCCAAGTTTTTTTAAAAAGAAAATGCAAAATTTAAATAAAGTTATTATGATTCTTATATGAAAAGCCCTAAATTTTCAAACAATTATTTACATATAAGAATTTATTTTACTAATTTTGTTCATTGTAATTTATAAAATTACAAATTTAAATACAAAAGCTCACTCCTCGCTTTTATTCGTTCCTCGGTCGGAACCCTGACTTTGTCTCTCAATTGAAACCTAGCTCGACCGAAACCCTGATCTTCTGATCGAGCCAACCTTTGTCTCTCTCTCGGTCGGAACCCTAACATTCTGTCTCGATTGAAAATCCTGGCTCGACCATTGACTGATCGACACTCCTTGTGATAGTCTTAGACACCACGTCTGCTACTAAATCCGATCACTCCTCTCCGGATTCTAGGAAGGCGATCTGTCGACGGTTGGGATATTGACCCAAGTCAACCAAGGTTCTTCAAGGAGGAGATAGGAGACACGCCGAACAACAACGAACAGCAACGAACAGGAAGACAGGGGTTTTTATCCTGGTTCAGGCCTCTCGGGAGAGATAATAGCCCTACATCCAGCCTTTCTTTATATCAAAGAGGATTACAAGAGGTGGCTTGACGAGACGAACAAGTCTCGGCGAGATTATGCGTGTACAAGTGCCAAAGCTCTAAGCTAGATGCTAAGATGTAAAACTCAATGCCAGGGATCCCCCAAACACCAAAAAGGCCCCTGTTTATATAGTGCGGAGCAAACCGACTTACCGAGGGATTATCGGGCCGGGCTAACTACGAGATCGCAACGAACTCATACATGCCAAATACATCCCGAGGTAGATAAGGTATACTCAATTCTTGGGGATCACGACTCCTATTCCAATCAGGAAACCACATCCGGTCTTCACGTAGCCGTCTTGTAACTCTTGTTTGAGTAGGACTCGAACACTAATCCTAGGTAGTTCATGCGACCGTACTGCGCCAGAGGCTGCTCGGCGGGATGCACATGGGCTCGATAGAACCTTCCAGGAGTGGGCCCGTAGGTGTTCGAATGGGCCGTTAGGGAGTTGGCCATGGCAATGGGCGTGATTTTATCCTCGGCTAGCCCCGAGACTCAAGTGGAAGGACTCACTAGAGTGGGGTCATCCTCTTGAGACTCCAAGTCCGAAGAGGGTATATTTCTGCTACAAAGGCGTGCAACAAAGCGGCCAAGCGAGTTACGGTTCAACGAACAAGACTTGTTCGGGACCGAACAAACCCTTGCGTGCCGAGCAACTCTGTTGCGTCGAGCAGGAATGACATCTGTCCGAGCGAGTATCCGACCCTCGTCTGTAAATCGGAAGAAGTGAGGTGAATCATCTCCTTGAGGCTGAACGTCACAAAGGAGGGATTGACTTCTTGGTAGTGAAGAACGTACCACCGCATCTGGTAAGATCAGATCTTCCGGAAGAATGAACATAGCAAGTCGCGAGACGGACTCGTGCTGCTGCATCCAGGTATGAAGATACCTAGAAAAGCATGAACGAAATCAAGGGAATCATCTCTCGGGCTAGAGCTTGCCCGAGGAAATAGAGATTGCGCTCTCGAGCAAACGTTATGCTCAGCGCCAAGGTGATGTGCCCCGGGCGTAGATCGTGCCAGAGCGCACAATGCATACGAGGAGAAAGATGACCCGGTTCGAGCATAGAGCTCGCCAAAGGAACCAAGTAAGGAGATCTAGTCCCGAGCACGGAGCTCGTTAAAGAACGAAAGTGCGACCAGCGAAGACGCATTCGGTAGGAGCCCGCGCTCCGCCAAGAGCCGGCGCGTAGGTGATCCGGCCCCGAGCACGGAGCTCGTCGTGGAGACCGAATCGCGCATGGCCCGGCGAAGAACGCCTGGCGAGGTGAATCACAACCCGATCGCCAGAGCCGCAAGAGAGCGTGTGAAATCAACGCTTTACCCATGACGTATTCCTTGCGCAGATGTTAGCGTTGTCTTGGCAAGTGCGAGAACCGACGCTGGAGTGCCGTTGCGATGAGAATCGCTTACGGTGGGCATGCCCGCTATGCGATGAGAATCGGCTTACGCCAAGGTGGACCCCATTGGTGGCGACTACCTTGACTTAGCCGACTGTGAAGGTCGATCTGGGCAAAGGCAAGAAATCATACTCGGGTGAAGTGAATGGGTCACCGGCATGAGCGGAGCAAACCGGGAAGAGAGGGATGCGAACATCGGTTTTGGTGGGGAAGTTCGGAACCTCGCCGCGACCATCAATGAGTCCGATGTTCCCTGTTCTGTATTTCTGATAAGACAAACAAGAAACCAGCCAACAAAGGAAAAAAAGAGCAAGAACAAGCTCTAAAGAGCAAAGCGAGTTTTGAAAAACACGCTAAAGGCGATCTACCCGACAAGACATAATTTTTCCGCACGTCCCCGTTAGCTTTAGTGTCACCTCGGCGAATGCGAACCGACGCAAGGAGTGCCCGTTGCGATGAGAATCGGCTTACGCATGGGCGGGACTCGTTGGTGGTGCATTACTCGGACACCGTGCTGGAAGGGCGTAGCATGGATAAAAAAAGACGTGTCGCGGGAAGTGCAGCCCGTGGCTAAGACCGCTAACGTGGAAGGCGAACGGGACCTTAGCCGCAGCCGGACGTCGAGGCGAAATCTTATCCGGGCATGGACCCGTGCAGCGTTAGTGTCGCCTCGGCGAGCGCGGAACCAGCGTCGAGTGCCGTTGCGATGAGAATCGGCTTACGGTGCGTAACTCCATCGGTGGTACACCGCTTGCTAACCGAGCCGCATGATCGTTGCGATAAAAAGACATGCTCAGACAGGGGAGCGCCACGAGCGAAGACCAACGAGGTTTTGAAAACCAACGCTAAGGAAAGGAACTGAAAACGAAAATGTACGGGGTTGCGAAATTCAGCTCAAGTCCCAATCGACCGAGGAGAGGCGATCCGAGGAGGCGGCCGAGTAGCTCAAGACCGCCGACAGCGCTTTGAATCGAGCGAGAGTCTCGACCGAGCAGCTTTTCCTCGCAAAAAGAGCAACAAAAGACAAGGGCGAACAGAAACCAAGAGCAAAGCGTAACAGCGCTAGAAAGTTTTAAGAAAACCGTAGAACGCTTAGCCTAACTCCCAGCCCCTGCCAGTACCGCCGAGGACTGAGATTGCGAACTCGAGCAGTGCACAAGAGAAAAAGCGACGCCTAGCCCCGTGACGGACAATGCATGAAGACTGAACTTGTGACTTCAAGCACGTCGCGTAGAGAGTTAGAGCGACACCGTATCTGATCGACTTCGTTCGAAGCGCTCTTTAACGTAAGTTAGGCGATTAGAAGGTAACGAACAAGGAAATTGCCTCGCCGCGGAGGCTTACGAGAGCAGACTTAGCCGCGAGGCTGGAAGCCGTGTTACGCAACTCGAGTTTAGGAACTTCGTTGAAACTAGATACTGGCGAGGAAAACCCTAAAGATCGCAGAGCCAAGAGTTCGCAA
Source organism: Raddia guianensis (assembly GCA_036346415.1). Classification (NCBI taxonomy): domain Eukaryota; kingdom Viridiplantae; phylum Streptophyta; class Magnoliopsida; order Poales; family Poaceae; genus Raddia; species Raddia guianensis. Next base: position 59,917,315 of record CM070536.1, read on the forward strand.
GACCGGATGACCATCAAGTGTTACCAGAGAGAAAGAGTAGTCACGAGAAGACAAGTGGTGAAAACCGCAGAGGGTCATGAGCATTCACCGCTCAATGGGTTGAACTTTATATGGCGGTCGAGAGACTTGGACGAACTAAGGCACGAAATTTGAGAAAAAAGCGAAGCTAGGAAGCGAAAAGACCTACGAGGAACTTACGGTCGGGTCGATGTTCCAAGTCTTTGGTCGCTCTCTCCGCCATCCTTTGCGGCGAACGGCCGGGATCTGGAAGGAGTTTTGATCCGATCCCGAGCAAGGAGCTCGTCATGGGACGAGACACGCGCCGGCGAAGAGCTGCGGCGAGGAGATCCAAAGCCCGAGCACGGGCTCGTCATGGGATCAGACCGCGCCCGGCGAAGAGCTGCCCGGCGAAGCGATCCGGCCCGAGCACGGAGCTCGTCATGGGACCAGACTTGCTCTGCGGCGAAGAGCTGCCGTAGCGAAAAATCGATCCTCGGGCTTGAGCTCGTCGCGAGACGAACGCGCCAGGCGAAGAGCTGCTTTCGGCGAGAGATCCGATCCCGAGCACGAAGCGGGAACCAGATCTGGAAGGCGGTCAAGATCGAAGGATCGATCCGATCGGCAGGAAGAGACATCCCGCCTTCCGAGTCGTAGTCCTCGGGAAGAATCTCCGTGTCGTCGATGGAGTTCGACATGTTCGATCTGCGTATCCCCACTTGGCGCCGCTAATCGCCGACGGTTGGGATATTGACCCAAGTCAACCAAGGTTCTTCAAGGAGGAGATAGGAGACACGCCGAACAACAACGAACATCAACGAACAGGAAGACAGGGGTTTTTATCCTGGTTCAGGCCTCTCGGGAGAGATAATAGCCCTACGTCCAGCCTTTCTTTATATCAGAGAGGATTACAAGAGGTGGCTCGACGAGACGAACAAGTCTCGGCGAGATTATGCGTGTACAAGTGCCAAAGCTCTAAGCTAGATGCTAAGATGTAAAACTCAATGCCAGGGATCCCCCAAACGCCAAAAGGGCCCCTGTTTATATAGTGCGGAGCAAACCGACTTACCGAGGGATTATCGGGCCGGGCTAACTACGAGATCGCAACGAACTCATACATACCAAATACATCCCGAGGTAGATAAGGTATACTCCAATTCTTGGGGAATCACGACTCCTATTCCAATCCGGGAAACCACGTCCGGGTCTTCACATAGCCGTGCAGAACTCTTGTTCGAGTAGGACTCGAACACGAATCCTAGGTCGTTCAAGCCGTGCTGACCCAGAGGTATTCGGAGGATGCACATGGGCTCGATAGAACCTTCCAGGATTTGGGCCTGGTAGGTCGCATTGAATGGGCGTCGGGGAGTTGGCCATGGCAATGGGCCGTGATTTTATCCCCGACACGATCCAAGTTCAATACTTAGGCTATTATAAGCATATGAGAATGAACCTATACTCGGAACCAGATAATCTTAATCAACCACTTTTATAATTCACACTTCCCACTTAGTGTAAATTTGCTCAGCTCAGCTAATGAAAGACACTTATTATAAAAACAAAGTCTTACAAAAGGAAAAGGATACAAGAGCTATTACCTGAATTCTTGAAGACGATTCCGGAACTCCGAGCTTCAGCTCGACTCAACTCTAACTCCTAAACTAACTACTATAACAAGTGAAGAGTGACTCCAAAATAAGTTGTATGTGTTGTGTGTGATACAAGTGAGGTGAGGGGGGTCCTTTTATAGCCAACAATAGCAAATGAGAGAGTGCCACACCATGTGACACGTGTCATCCAGCCACCTTGCAAAGGAGAATCCAAAGTGGGATCCGAGGGGGTCTACAGACCCACCTTCGTTTTCGCCTGGGATGATTCTTTAACGGTTTAGATTAACCCCCACGTCAGTTTTGATAGTTAGAGCTGGTAAAACTGCCTTCCAAGTGGGCCCTTGGATCCAAATGTGAAGCAAGGGCTGCCCTTTGATCAAACAAACTTGAGTGGATGGTGTCGATCTCTTCATTTTGTGCTTCTTGACCACTTGGGAGAAATTGGAGTCAGGTGGACACAAAAGCCATGTAGGTCGACCTAGGGTGGGCCGACCGACCGGATCTTTTGTTCGGCTCAGCTCTGGTTTTCTTTACTTTATTCCTTAGGACAAAAACTCACCAAAACTTATGGAAATTTATTAGTTTAAATCAAATGCATGAAAAAACCTTGATTTTCCCAAATCACTTAAAAGTTGGCGTATGTCAGCGTATGAAATTGGACTTTAACGACTGCCAACAATCAATAACGTTGGAGGCATCAGTCGACATTGAGGCGGCTATCACATACAAGCTTGAGAGGTCGGAGACTTGCCTCTCATCCAGGGTAAGTCTCCAACCTCTCTCCTCGTCTTGATGACACCACCATCTCCAACCCTCTAAACCCGACATGCACTACAAGAAAAATGGCCTTCTGTGACGTATTTTCTATGACAACTGAGTAATCTGTCATTGATTTATGACGTTTATTCTCAAAAATGTCATAAGCAATAACCTAGGGATTTAGCAATACATTTTAGTGACAAATTCAATTGTATTTATGTTGCCATGTACAATGTGCCGATGAATATTTGTATTATTTGGTCACTTGTTAATTTATAATGAATTTATTTGTGTAAAAATTGTTTGGATTTATTTATGTGATGACAAATTGTGAGCTATAATGGGGTCTAAATACATTATTGGGCTAGAATTAATGAGTTTTCCAAATTGATTTGGTTTTGAATAATTATGACGATAAAATTTGTCACAACATTTCGTCACGTCACCTGCCATGTCATTTATCTAGCACCATCCTAGTCATTTGTTTGTGACGATTCTGTTTTAAATTGTGAAGATTCATAGCGTCATAATTTTCTGTGACGATGAACCGTTCGTCACTAATTTTGTGACGTTTTTCCTTGTTTTGTCACAGAAGGGCTTTAGAGACGCACCTTTCATGATGATTGATTTTAAATCACGTGAGCGTCCATGATTGGATACGGTGATAAAAAAAACCCCTCTGTGTGACGATTTCTAATTGTCACAGAATGCCATATTTATTGTAGTGATGCCGCCTGTGTGCACTGAATCCGTCGCTGCCCGTGGCAGTGATGAGGACGCGTCGGTGGCGCGGTGAGAAAGGAGAGAGTGAGGAAAAGAGAGAATGAGAAGTGGAGAGAAAAAAGCGTGCGAAAGAGGGAGAGAGACGGTGGGAGATGTGGCCGGCTAAGTAGTGGCGGCGACGCTAGGGCTCGGGCCTGGCAGCACGACCGACGCTTCGAGGGAGGACAGGAGGGGGCGCAACAGCAACTGATGGCTCACCTCAGCAACTTTGTGGTGACTCCTACTCCAGCAACGATGATGACCTAGAATTCGGTTCTCCTCAATTGATTAGGGTTTTGTTGATTATGGTTTTCGGGGTTGGTCTTTAGAGATTTATTTTGGGCTGTTGCAAGCTAATCTATAGAGGGATCGAGTTGGGGATATGATCGATTTGTATAGGAATTGAAGTGGGGATCTGCATGGAAAATGGGGTTCCATCAGGGTTTGGGGTGGCCGACCCAAGAAGAGAGAGAGAGAGAGAGAGAGAGAGAGAGAGAGAGAGAGAAAGTGAGTAAAGATTTTTCTAATATAAATAGTGAAAATTTGAATAAAAGAAATTTCTGATGAAAATTATAACTTTGAAATTCCAGGATGTCACATGCGAATTCAAGGAGGGATGATTTGTTGCAACATGCTCTCGAGTATGTATAGCATAATGCTAGCTTTTTAGTTCACTTTTTAAGCATCCATTTCACGCTTTCTATGTTTGTTCACCATAGTGTCTTAGATAGCCGCCAGACAACAATTTATGCGGGTACTATGTATGTGAGTTTATGGACAAATTGGACGCGTTGACCACATGTTGCAAGATGACCAACAAGGTTTGAAACTCGCGCCGACGCGAGTGAAAGCAATCCAAGAACAACTCGTCGTCTTCCTTTACAATGAGGTCATAAATCTGAAAGGTGAGTTTCACGAACCATACACAAATAAGTTTATCCCTTAAATAAGAACACGTGAAATGTCGTGGTCGACATCTACGAGTACCAAGAGCAATGCTCATAAAAGATCCCAATAAATTGATAGAAAGGATGAAATAAAATTTTATTAATTGTTATATGAATTATGTACATTTCTATACTTCAAACAATATAGGTAGGCTAGCTAGCTATGGTACAAATGTATTTTAGTCTATAAATGTTACGTGATTTAATTAATTCTCAATTAATTTGTCCACGATTGATTATCTGTGCTTTAATTAATTGTGATCATATGTGTGTGTGCATGTGATTGTAGCTAGTGGCAGGACAAAGTTCATCAATACCGGTTGGAGACACCAACCGGTACTGATATGCCCCTGAGGGGCACAGAGGAGCCATGTCCTTCAACTGATACTGACACTGCATATATACCGGGTGAGGGCATCAGTCTTGGGTGACATGTACCAGTTCAAAAACCGGTACTGAAGACTATTCCAAACTGGTACTGATATGCGGTTACGTAGTAGTGATGAGGTACAACGTGTAACCTAAACATATGATATGTGCTATTTTCCTTCAGCTAAATATTTGGACTTCTAGCTAGCTTGTCAGTGCCCTGTGGTTTCTGTCTAGAGCGATGTTGGGGGAAGGGGCGTCGGGCAGAAATCCTACCCAAAAACCTATTTGGGTAAGCGATTGATGGTGCATGAGGCCGTCTGGCACCGTTTCTCCTTTGAGGCATATATTTGTGAACGTCCCACCACTACTACGGATCGGGACTTCCCAAGCGGCTCGTAAGGCTTGTGCAAGCGGTTTTAGAACCGCTTGCGCAATCATGATCGATGATGCGAGAGGGCATCAAGCGGCTCCTAGAGCCGCTAGTGATGCCCCTCTGCAAGCGGTTCGCAGGGCGATGGCGCGGGCGGGCTGGCATGCCACGTGGGTTCTCTCTGCAAGCGGTTGGAGGCACGAACCGCTTGTAGAGAGGCATCTCCATGAAGCGGTTCAAAAACGCTTCTGCAGACGCAAAGACGCTTACCACTGGTTCATTTGGTAGCGTAAATAGATATTTAAATATATATTTCGGCAGGAGATTTTTTTATTTGTCGTTTAAATTTAAATACATATAGGATGAGTATATAATTAGCGATCAAACAAGTTTAAATATATTAGATAATACATGTAATAATGTACACTTTATATGCAGCGGCCAAATTTACAAAGTTTATAATTAATATACATGTGCAAAATGGACAAAACAGTTCATTGTTTTCTTGCAGTACTCTTCTTGACGCTCTTTGACGACGTAGAAGTCGTCCCTAGTTCGTTCGTGTTGGAATATGATTCTCGATAATGGAACTCGCCCTGGGAGTTAATGACCTCATCGAGAATGAAGCCGAATAGTTGTTCTCGTAATGCGAGCACCCGATGATGTGGTAACACCTCAGTATGTTTATCCATGTCGGGTTGTCAATTCAATTAAAGTAAAAAATAAATAAATACGTGCACCCATGTAAATTAATGGAGTACATAAGAACGTTATTAAGTTGTTGCTAGATGCATGGTTGTGTGCATGTATATACGAACCTCTTCAGGAGTTTGAGGCTCAAGCTTGCCGTGGCACATCATTTGGATATAGTGGAACACATAGTAGCCACATAAGTTGTTTCCCGCAGATTGTTGTTTTACCTATGGTCGATGCGGGGCAATTACAAATCAGTAATAACAAGAAATATTAATTGACAAAGGGCAATTACGTCGTTTTAGCTTACCCAGTCGCTTATCTTGACATCGAATTCCTTCTTAAAACGTCCTTTCTGAATCTCTTGAAAGCTCAGGAACGCCTTGTTAAGGAGGTCAATTATCCACTGGTATTCTTTTTGCGGTTTTCTCCGTGAGTCTTGAACGATGATCATGCTTTGGTCAAGCTTTATGATTATAAGGATCGATGGAACCTATTTATATATTGCCTTGCTTATGACATGTAATTAAACAATATATAGTGTGCCATCGGTGCCTTAAGCAATATAAGAACGAGATGTTAGTGAGGACATCAAAGACGCATTTAAAGTTGAATGGCGAAGTATGTATGGCTTGTAGTGTTGTTGTACTAGTGCATGTACAACGTAGTCGTGGATTTCCTTTGGTTTTCGGGGTATTGCCCGACTTCCTCGTTGACCAACCAAGGGTCAAGGAAGCCAATCGAGTTCGGCTTCTGCTTTCTAAGTCTTTGTATCTCCATTCTACAGAAAATGGGTTAATTGAGTTAATTAATTAGGGTTCTCGGAAGCATGTATAGATATATATATACATCTTGTGGAGTCGACACTCACGAGCACCAAAGCAGTCATGAAGGACACGTTGACGGCGTCTGCATGGTACACATTGTACCAGTCTTCAAAATCAAGATTTATCAATTGATCATTCCCTCGAAACAAATGTTCTTCTTGAAACGAGACGCAACAATGAGCATATCCCCTGGCGGACATGTGTTCGTACCATTCATGCGCGCGTCGCATCTTGACCGTAGTTTCCGTATGTCCTTAGGGTCTAGCAACGGCCGCCCAAATTTTAAATGGCCATCCGACTTGTGCCGCTCAAGATCATCGCTAATCCACTCAGGCGGCTTCTATGTTATCAAGGCCAGCTTTCCTCATAAAGTTATACTCCATCTGTAGACGTTTTGCATCCTCCTGTTCTTCCTTGCTCATGTATGTGCCCGGAGGTTGTTTACTCTTGAAGACGTGCTTTCTGATAGTTCTTTGGTAGTCGGTACAGAGAGGCGGTAGGTGCTCAACAGTTGTCGCGAAGAAGTCCGCGATCTTTGGATCAATTCGTTTCTTTGGTGTTGGATTTGTTTTATCTTTATACCCCTGTATCCATGCGTCCACTGTTTTCTTCGACTCTCTCTTTAGCTCCTCAGGCGTCATCTCATAAAGTGTTTTTTCGGGTTCCTTCATTCTCTGTCTGAATGGGAAACCAGCCGCCCTGCTGCTTGGTGTCATTCTAGCTGCAGGAATGCTCCTTTTGCTAGCAAGCTTCTTACTGGGGGGAGATGCCGGCTTCGTTGTTTCCCTCGGAGGCTGCTGCTTCCTTTTGCTTTGAGGGGCTGGCGGCGGTGTTGGGCTTCTGCGCATAGCGCTAGCGGGTGGTGGAGTGCTTTGTCTCACCGGCGAGGCGTTGCGTGGTGGTGTGGCCTGTCTTGGTGGAGGAGGTGAGCTCCGTCTCGGTGGAGTGTTCTGTCTCGGTATAGATGTCACCTCCACACCATCAGGAAACACAATGTACTTCTTCCGCCAGAGGATGATGTTATGGACGGCCTCTGCAAGCTTGGTCACATCGTCTCCTCCAGCAATATCGAGCTCCATATCCTCAAATCCGGCCACCACCTCGTCCACCGTGACCTTGGAGCATCCCGCGGGTATAGGGTTACAGTGGAATGTCTGGCCCGACTCCACCGGGAAGGTCATAGCGTAAGCCACCTTGAGGGTGAGGTTGTGCAGTTGGACGCGTAGCTCACATTGGCGGGACACGGTGATGTTGTCCACGGATAACGGGCCTGCAATTAAATCGGTCGACACGTTGTTTGACGCCAGAGTCGCTTCGCCGACCGGAGGCCGGGGTACTAACCACGTTGTCCGAAGGCATGACGACAACCCCACCTGGTCTTTGAAGACTGGCGATTGCAGCATGCACTCCCCGCTTTAGCATTTTTGCCATGTTTTTCTTATGCTCCTTGAGCTCCCGTTCGATTTTGCTGACTCTATTGTGTTCTCTTACTTTCCTTCTTTCCAGGCTCCGGTATGTGGCTTGATCATTTGAGAAACCATCCATCCACGGCACCTGCTTGCCAAGTCCTCGTGTCCTTCCTGGATGCTCTGCGTTCACGAGTGCGTAGGTAAGCTCGTCATTCTCCCTGTCTACCACCAAGGATTCTGCAAGTTGCTTCTCGATGGCTTCCACAATCCTTTCTTTCACGGGTTGCACTTGTGGTGCCATCTCCATCTTCCCATCATCCTTCAGCCTCCCTCCGTGGCCCAAGGTCCGAGCTATGGCGGAGCTCTCAGTCTTCTATTTCTGGTACTATATCCTTTTTTCTAAGCTCATCTTCCTGCTTCTCCCATTTTGGCATAGCCTTGATGTAACCACCGGACCCGAGATGGTGGTGGTATTTTTTGCTTCGCATTGGCCTTGTTCTCGCTTCACTCGCGGCCTTACCTTCACCGACGGCTTGTACTCCTCGAATGCTTACCGGTGATCCGCTAGCCCGGATACTTATTGAAGTCTGGGGTTGTTCCGGTCTCCACGCATTTTTTATCGAGCTCGCTCTTCCACGATCGAAAGCATAACGCCATCTTGCTCGAGTAAATTTCTTGCACTTGTTTTCGTAAGCCGCCGGAATCGTGAAGTTTTCCTTTATATCCTTCCAGAGCAGCTCTTTCGTAGCCGTAGGAACCTTGGGCCATGTCTTGATGCTAATAGGGACGTGATCCCTCACAATGACTCCACAGGCGTTGTTGAAGGGGCAAGTGCCGACATAGGGCTTCGCTTCCCAAATGGTGAAACTTGAGTAATCACGTACTTTGTCGACGGCTTTTTGTTAGGCCCTCGTATTTGCTTGGATTGGCCGTTGGACGTTGCCGGCTTGTAAAAAGAAGAGGAACACGTGTCAGAGGTTTATTGCTATGAAGTAACATGATAAGAAACGGTCATTTTAGTGTCCAGGCTATATATACCTCACAGCCGTCGACATTAGTTTCATCGGCTTCAGCCTGAATGGCGTGATCACCAGCTTCAGCCTGGCCGGTTGGATCACCGGCTTGAGCTGGGGCGGCCTGATCACCAACTTGAGCCAGGGCGGCCTGATTAACGGCTTGAGTCGGGACGGCCGGATCCACTGGGTTGGCCTCAACGTAGCTTATAAAGGTGCCCATCGCAATTTTGTTTAGTAGAAACTCATCTCCCGCTTCGAAATCAAGGTCACGTCCGGAGTGCGCCATCTATCACTGTGCATGAACGTGAAATAATAGAGCATTTAATGCATTCGTCCACATGAAAAAATACAATATTTGAATTTGTTTTGCAATATTTGAATACAACATTACGAACTTAATAATTGGAACCGAAAATCCGGAGAAAGATTTCACAAGAAACCATGAAACCATGATTTCTGGTCCAACAACTTACATTCCAGATTAATTGATACAAACGATACAAAAAATTGATTCGATACAAAACGATACAAAAATAATTCATACAAACGATACAAAAAACTGATTCGATACAAAACGATACAAAATAATTCATACAAACGATACAAAAAAATGATTCGATCGTCTGAGCCATGCGAACCAATTCCAGATTATCTTCAAATTGGGAATATACAATTCTGTCCCCCCAATTCTGAACATCAGGCATGGCAGCTTTGGGAGCTGGAAGCATCTAGGGCCAAGCGGTTCTTAATTGCATTCTCAAAAGGTAGCAAGTTGTTAGATGCATGCATATAAATTCATGATCACCGGCTTACTTGAAAAACATGGCAGCCACTAATCCAACCAAATTAGCTTAAAGTTCAGATTAGAAAGATTATAAATTGCTCTCAGATTGCAATTAAAGGGTTGCTAAACTTAATTAGCCATCCAACTCCAATTTAGGCTAAATATCATAGGTTGAATTAATCTGAAATTAAAGGTTTCTAAACTAGGACAGCACTGCTCTTGCACAAAAGTTTACTCAATGCTCCAGAAGAATAATAGAGCTATAAATGAGTTCGGCTAGTACACAAGCAAGCTCAGAACAGAGCCGAAGAGCTGCATACAAACTCACTGATGAAACTAATAGCAAGGTAAGCCAATACAACTAGTTCTTCAAAGTTAAATGTATAAGCAGTGCAGCAGAGACATTGAGTCTCCAGAGTGAATGGTAAGAGCAGTACTAGTCCAGATTCAACAAACTTCTTTAATTAACAGATTAAACAAGCCTCAAACAGTGCAATCATCATCGAACAATATAAATATATAGCCTAGAATGGGATCGGCCTCTATTCAAAGAATAGATCCCTAGATGCCCAATCGGCCACCGCCATAATACAAGAACATCATCATCAAGCAATTTGCTCAATTGAGGTGATCAGGGTTGAGAAAATCTACCGAGAGTGTGCATGATGAAGTGTAAAGTGCTTAATGGTCCGTAGCGGGTTCATGCCATCAAAGGCAAGTGGGTGGATTAACGTGTTGAACATAGTACGATATAAGCATAATAAATTGACCAAATAAACAGAATATAAATAGAATGAGCAAACACAAAACATTGCCATGAAAAATTAAAATTATGATGTACTCTACAAAATTGGACTCCAAAGTACCAAGTGACATGATAAACCGATTAGAGAACATGGCAGCCAGAAAAACTAGTGACCAAATCACCATTGAAATGATTATATTGTCTCAGATTAATTTTGTTAATCGTTGTCATTAAGCAAACCGCCCAAGTTAACAAATACAAAGAAATCACAGAGCAAGTAAATATTGACATCACTATCAAGGACTAAACAATTAATTACGCCTTTGTTTCAGAATATAATTTAGCTCATAAACATCCCAATTTAGCAAACACTCTGCTGATTTACAAGTAAATAAAGTCACTAACCACTGGATATAAAGCAAACCACACTGAACCAACCGAAACAACACAAAAGTGCAAAAATTTGGTGTCACCAACAAATAGCAAACTACAAGTGCAACTTGAACAACACAAGTACTACCCAGTAAAGTGATTAGCCATCCAATGATCTGCACACCAACAGATTAATGTCTAAATTGGGATGAATTTATATTCTTACACAGTGCATCTACTAAATGAAATAGTCACATATCAACAATATTATACGCACATACGCCTCAATCAAAATAACATCACAGAGCAAATTAGGAGAGGGGAAGGAGAGGGGAGCAATGGGAGCACCACAGATGGGAGTGAGGGGAAGGAGAGGGGAGCAATGGGAGCATGACAGAGGGGAGCAATAGGAGAATCTCCACAGGCCAAGATTCCGTCGAACACTACAAGTGCATCACAGAGCAATGAGGGCAAGGGAAGGAGGGGGGCTCGATACCTCGGCCCTTCGTCTTCAAAGTGGCGGGGAGGAGGTCCATGGCGAACGGGAGCGAGGGGGCTCACCGGCGAAGGTGCTCGCCGGGTGGTGGCGGAGGTCTGGTCGCTGCAAGACAAGGGTCGATGTCGCGAGTCCTGCGCAGTGCTCAAGACGGCGAGGTGGAGTGTCCAGAGGCGGCCGCTGCGGTGTGCTCGACGACGGCGAGGTACGGCCGTGCGGTACTAGACGGCGGCGAGGGTGGTGGCGGTGGGGCGCGGCGAGATTGCGACGGAACGGTTGAGGGAGACAGGGGCAAAGGACTTAGAGAAAATTTCGGCCGTGAACCCTCTACCTTATATAGGAAAGGCCTCTACAAGCGGTTGGTAGTACAAACCGCTTGTAGAGACACCTTTTACAAGCGATTCATAATATTAACCGCCTGTAGAGAATACTTTTACAAGCGGTTTGTAGAACAAACCGCTTGTAGAAGCCGGGTAGCGCGACATTAAAATTTCGGAATTTTGCCCGCCCGCGAAACAGTAAAGGCCTCTTCAAGCTGTTGGTGATACAAACCGCTTGTAGAGGTCACTTCTACAAGCGGTTGCTAGGACGAACCGCTTGTAGAAGTGGGGCCATCACACGTGGCGAGGCTGGGACGTACCACTCTATCGATAACGTTTAAGAAGGTATTGCGCCCTTCTCATGTTGAAATGAAACTTCCTCTCACTTGGCTAGCGCGTGGCGTTTAGGTGCGGGCTCCCCGAGCTGGTCGCGGGTTCGAGCTCCGCTTGCGCCCCCTTGCCTTATATTTTTTTTAGAAATATTTACTGATCCCATTATTTTGTTCCAAAAATACTAAAAAATATTTTTTTATATTACTTTCATTTCTAAATATGTGCTTAACCCATCATTCTTTTCAAAAATAGTAAAAAATATTTTTTGGCATTACTTTCATTTCGAAATATGTGGCCATTATTCTTTTCAAAAATACTAAAAATTATTTTTTGGCTTTACTTTCATTTCTCAATATGTACTTAGCCCATTATTCTTTTCGAAAATACAGAAAATTTTTTTGGCATTACTTTTATTTCTAAATATGTGGCCATTATTCTTTCCAAAAATATGGCTTCCACCTTATAAATTCTTAAAAATGCTATTACATGATAACATAGTTCATACAACCACATAATATATTTAATATGACCACATAATAAGGGTCATCCTAATCATTTACATTTTTTGTCTTTACAATTATTCCTTCATCGTGATCATGGCGTATGTGCGGAGCATCCATGCTGTGTCACCCAGATGCTTATGTCGACATCTATCGCAAATGGAGGGATCTCATCGAATCGATCGATCGTTCCTCGTCAAGAACATCCTCTACTCCGACAATCCTTCGCTTGCCTTGGAGAACCACATGTCGCTTTTATCGCTCCTTCTTCTTGTCTTTGATTTGATTCTTCTTTGGTCCGCTTGACATGTCCAATACGTAGAAGACCTGTCTCACCTCGCTCAGCGAGAACAAATGGTTCTCTCAAGTAGCCGATTTCTTGGAGGTCGGCGTAGTCATGCCGTATTTGTCGACATTCACGCCGTCTGCGCTTAGTTTTACCCATTGGCACTTAAACAATGGGACCTTCAAAGACCCATAGTCGAGCTCCCATATCTCTTCTATGAATCCATAATATGTGTCCACCCCGCCTCTATTGTCGGGCTTCTATACGGACACCGATGTTCGGTTTATACTATTGTTATCTTGTGATCTCGTAGAATGTGTAACCATTTATCTCGCACTCGCCATCTCACAATTTCAATCGGATGGTCCCCGCCGGGATAAAATCACGCCCATTGCCATGGCCCACTCCTCGACGGCCCAATCGAAGGCGACTGCCAGGCCTAGCTCCTAGAAGGTTCTATCTCGACCCATATGCATCTCGCCAATGCCTTCTGGCTGGCATGGTGCGTAACGGCCAAGGAATCGTGTTTGAGTCCGTCTCGAACAGGAGTCCTGCACGGCTATGTGAAGACCCGGACGTTGGTTTCCCGGAATGGAGCAGAAGTCGTGATCCCCAAGAATCGAAGTATGCCTTATCTATCTCGGGATGAATTTGACACGATGAGTTCGTTACGATCTCGTAGTTAGCCCAGCCCGATTGTCCCTGGTAGGTCGGTTTGCTCAACACTATATAAACAGGGCCCTTACGGCATGTAGGGGGCATCCAATCTTCGTCAAGCCAGCACGACTTGACGGCCAAGAGACTTCGCATTGTTGCGTATTGTTTCCTGTACACCCATAATTTCGCCAAGATCTGTTCGTCTCGTCGAGCTTCCTCTTGTAATCATCTCTGATATATAAGAAAGGCTGGACGTAGGGCTATTATCTCTCCCGAGAGGCCCGAACCAGGATGACGTAGGGCTATTATCTCTCCCGAGAGGCCCGAACCAGGATAAAAACCCTCGTCTCCCTGTTCGTCGTTGATTGCTGTTTGTTCTGTTCGGCGTGTCTCCTATCTCCCTTTATTAAGAACCTTAGTTGACTTTGATCAATATCCCAATCGTTGACAGTTGGCGCTGACCGTGGGGATCTAGCAGATCGAGCATGTCGAACTCATTCAGCGACCAGGAATCTCTTCCTGAGAACTATGACTCAGAAGGACAGGATGTCACATCCCCTGTCAGATCGGATCGATTCCTTCGATCTCGATCGCCTTCCAGATCTGGTTTCGCGATGAGCTCCGTGCTCGCATGATCGATCACTTCGCCGGGCAGCTCTTCGCCGGGAAGCTCGTCTCCGCGACGAGCTCCGTGCTCGGGATCGATCACTTCACGGACAGTTTCTTCGCCCGGCGCACGTTTGGTCCCGTGACGAGTTCCGTGCTCGGGCTGGATCATCTCGCCGGGCAGCTCTTCGCCAAGAGCAGCGTCTCGTCTCGCGACGAGCTCCGTGCTCGGGATCGATCACTTGCCATTGGCGCTCTTCGCCCGGGCGCACGCTCGTCCCGCGATGAGCTCCGTGCTCGGGGTCAGATTATCTCGCCGGCAACTCTTCGCCGGAGCGCACGTCTGTCCCGCGACGAGCTCGTGCTCGGGATCGGATCACAAGGCCAGTAGCTCTTCGCCTGGCGCACGTCTCGTCCCCGCGACGAGCTCGTGCTCGGGATTGATCACCAGCGGGCGCTCTTCGCCCGGAGCGCCCGTCTAGTCCTCGTGATGAGCTCTGTGCTCGGGAACACCCCACTTGGAACATCGACCAGCTTCGTAAGTTCTTTGTGTATGTCCCTTGTTTGCTTAGCTCCGAGCTATTTGTCAAACTTCGCGGCTTAGTTCGTCCAAGTCTTTCGGGCTGCCATGTAAAGTTCAATCCAGTAAACGGTGAATGTTTGCGGCCCCCTGCGGCCCTTCTCACCACTTGTCTTCTCAGACTACTCTTTCTCTCTGGTAACACTTGATGGCTACCCGGAATTGCGAACTCTTGGCTCGCGATCTTTAGGGTTTTCCCTGCCCATATCAAGCTTCAACGAGTTCCTAAACTCAGAGTTGCGTAATGACGGCTACAAATTTTGCGGCTAAGTCTCGCTCGTAAGCCCTTCGCATGGCAGAGGCACTTACGCGCTTGGCACAACCGCTGGCAAAGCTCGCTCTTGTAAGCCCTCCGCGCAGAGGCACTTTTCTTGTTCGTTACCTTCGAATCGCCTTACGTTAACGGCGGCCTCGAACGAGTCGATCAGGATACGGGTGTCGCTCTAACTCTCTACGCACGTGCTTGATTTCTCAAACTTAGGTCTTCAAGCATCGTCCGTACCGGGGGCTAGGGTGTCGCTCTTTCTTTTATGCACCTGTTCGAGTTCGCAAACTCAGGTTTTCGATCAGATGCACAACGGGGGCTGGGGGTTAGGCTAAGCGTTCTACCGGTTTTCCTTCAAACTTTCTAGCTGTTTGCCTTGCTCTTGGTTTCTGTTCGCCCTTGTCTTTTGTCGCTTTTGCGGAAAATCTGTTCGGTCGACTCTCGCCTGATTCAGTATCGCTCGGCGGTCTTAAGCTGCTCGGCCAGCTCCTCGACCCTTCCTTCCGCGATGCTAGTCCTCGCGGACAGCGCGCGAAGCTCCTTGGCTTCTTCCCGAAGAACCTCGGAGGACTGCCTCTCCTCGGTCAGTTCGGACTTGAGCTGAATTTCGGCAACCCCGGTACGTTTTCAGTTTTTCAGTTCCTTTCCTTAGCGTTGGTTTTTCAAAACCTCGTTGGTCTTTCGCTCCCGTAGCACTTCCCGCGTGCGAGCATGTCTTATTATCTGGCGACGACCTGTACAGCTCCGGTTAACCGAAGCGGTGCACCACTGATGGAGTTCTGCCCACCATAAGCCGATTTTCATCGCAACGGGCACTCTTGGTGTTGGTTCCGCATCCGCCGAGGCGACACCAATGCTACACTGATCCATACCCGGATAAGATTTCGCCTCGCACGTCTTGCCTGCGGCTAAGGTCCCGATCGCCTTCCCTGGTTAGCGGTCTTAGCCACAGCGGGGCTGCACTTGCCCGCACACATCTTTTTTATCCATGCTACATCCTTCCTTGCACGGTAATCTGGAGCAATGCACCACCAACGGAGTCCTGCCCACCGTAAGCCGATTCTCATCGCAATGGGCACTCCTAGCGTCGGTTCCGCATTCGCCGAGGTGACACTAACGCTATCGGAGGACGTATCCGGAGAAAATTATGTCTTGTGCGGGTAGGTCGTCCTTAACGTGTTTTCCAAAGCTCGCTTTGCTCTTTTTAGAGCCTGTTCTTACTCTCTTTTTCCCCTTGCTGGCTCGTTTCTTGTTTGTCTTCTGCAGGAAATACGGAACAGTGAACGCCGACCGTGATGGTCGCGCGAGGTTCCGAAGTTTCCCCACCAAAACCGGCGTCGCATCCCTCTCTTTCTAGGTATGTTCGTGCATGCCCGGATCGATTCACTTCACCACAGATGATTTTCGCCTTTGCCCGGCGGTCCAAGACCGACCTTCACAGTTCGGCTAAGTCAAGATAGTGCGCCACCAACGGAGTCTTGCTCACCGTAGTCGATTTCATCGCGAACGGGCAAGCCCATCGTAGTCGATTCTCGCGCAACGGCACTCCAAGCGCCGGTTCTCAGACTTGCCAAGACAATGCCTACACCGCCGCAAGGAATACGCCATGGGTAAAGCGCTGATTTCACACGCTCTCTTGCGACTCGACCGCAAAGGGTTGTGATTCACCTCGCGACCGGCAGCTCTTCGCCCGAGCTCGTGATTCGTCCCGGCCGACGAGCTCCGTGCTCGGACCGGATCACTCGCACCGGCAGCTCTTCTCCCGCGCGATTCTGGTCCCCACGACGAGCTCCGTGCTCGGGACCGGATCACCTCGCCACTGCAGACTCTTCGCCTGAAAGCGGCGTCTGGTCCCCGCGACGAGCTCTGTGCTCGGGGACTGGATGGGACCTTCAAAGACCCATAGTCGAGCTCCCATATCTCTTTTATGAATCCATAATATATGTCCACCCTGCCTCTATTGTCGGCGGGTTCTATATGGACACCGTTGTTCTGGTTTATGCTATTGTTATCTTGTGATCTCGTGTAGAATGTGTAACCATTTATCTCGTACCCCTGCCATCTCACAATTTCAACGGATGGTCCCTGTCGGGGATAAAATCACGGCCCATTGCCATGGCCCACTCCCTGACGGCCCAATCGAACAGCCTGCCAGAGCCTAGCTCCCTGGAAGGTTCTATCTGGCCCATATGCATCCTGCCGAACAGCTTCCTAGCTGGCATGGTGCGTAACGGCCAAGGAATCGTGTTTGAGTCCGTCTCGAACAGGAGTCCTGCACGGCTACGTGAAGACCCGGACGTTGGTTTCCCGGATTGGAGCAGAAGTCGTGATCCCCAAGAATCGGAGTATGCCTTATCTACCTCGGGATGAATTTGGCACGTTGAGTTCGTTACGATCTCGTAGTTAGCCCGGCCCGATTGTCCTCGGTAGGTCGGTTTGCTCAAGACTATATAAACAGGCCCTTACGGCATGTAGGGGCATCAATCTTCGCAAGCCAAAGACGACTTGACGGCCAAGAGACTTCGCATTGTTGCGTATTGTTTCTGTACACCCATAATCTCACCGAGCTCTGTTCGTCTCGTCGAGCTTCCTCTTGTAATCATCTCTGATATATAAGAAAGGCTGGACGTAGGGCTATTATCTCTCCCGAGAGGCCCGAACCAGGATAAAAACCCTCGTCTCCCTGTTCGTCGTTGATTGCCGCTCGCTCGCTCGCATGTCTCCTATCTCCCTTTATTAAGAACCTTAGTTGACTTGGGTCAATATCCCAACCGTCGACAGTCGCCGAGCCAGGCGTTGCAACTGTTCATTGTTGGGCTTGCTCTTAAGGATATGGTTTTGTAACTATGCGCCGAAAGAATCCATGTGTCTCAGTATTATCAACATATCAGTCTTTTCTGGGAACTGGCGACGTAGAGCATTCTTGTGTTGGAGGACATACGGGGCGGCCACTGCCGATTGCTTCAACACAGTGTAATATGCTTGCTTAAATATCTGAAGATCGTTGCATGCAACTACTTTTCTTCCAAGTGTCCTTTTACCTCGTGGCCTGCCCTCATGGTGTGATATAGGGACGTCGATGGGGTCTAGATCATCAATGTAGTCCACACAGAACTCGACCACCTCCTCTGTCACATAACCCTCGGCAATGCATACTTCTAGCCGAGAACGGTTACGCACATACTTCTTTAGTACGCCATGTACTGCCGAAGGGAACATGTCATGAGATAAACAGCCCAAGAATACCTATCTCTTTGCTTAGATGAACAGTGAGATGAACCAAGATATTAAAAAGGGGGAGGAAAGATCATCTCGGCTAACCACACTTTGTACCACGTCACCGCAGCTCACCTAGTTTTTTGGATCGATGACCTTTCGAAAACAAGCGTTGAAAAACGAACACGCCTTTGTGATTGTCCCCTTACACACTCGGGCAAGACACCTCTCAAAACCACCGGAGCAACTGTGTCATCCAGACAAGACAGTCATGGATTTTAGATGTACAATTTTGTTCTCTTTCATATTTATCAATCTCTTTACGCTCGACGAGTATCCGGAAGGGACCTTCACACTGCTAAGACACTCTATCACGCTTTTTTTCTCTTCTTTACTTAGAGTATAACTCACGGCCGAGGTACAGCTTGTTCCGCACTTTTTTCAGGGTGTAGGTCCTTCCTGATACCCAGGACTTCAAAGTCGTTCCGAGCACTCACTGTATCTTTCAATTTCCCGTACAAATCTATATAGCCTAGGAAGCTCACACATACGTTCTTGGTGATGTGCATGAAGTCCAGTGAGTGGTGAACATCCAAATCTTCTCAGTAAGGCAAGTCCTAAAATATTGACTTCTTCTTCCATATGGGTGCATGGCTATCCTCATCATTCGGCACAGATTTGCTTCCCGGACCCTTTCCAAAAACTACCTTCAGATCCTTCACCATAGCAAACATCTGCTTGCCACTTCGATGCCTCGGCTGGGAATGATGTTCTTCCTCCCCGTTAAATTTCCTGCGTTTCTTCCGCAACACGTGGCTCCGAACAAGAAACCTGCGATGCCCCATGTACACCATCTTCCGAGAGCCTTTCATGTACGTGCCATCGGTTTGATCCAAACACCGCACACACGTTTTGAAGCCTTTGCCGCTTAGGCGCAACAGTTACCAAGCGGCCGCCGCCGTTGATTGTTACAAATAACATTGCACGCAGTTGAAATACTCCATTTTGTATTCGTCCCGCACCTTTACACCGCTCCATAACGTTTGAAGATCTTTTACCAAAGGTTTCGTGTAGACATCGATATCATTTTCGGGTTGCTTGGGGCGTTGGATCAACAACGACATCATTATGTACTTTCTCTTCATGCACAACCATGGAGGAATATTATACACACATAGTGTGACTGGCCAGGTGCTATGGCTGCTGCTCATGTCTCCGAAAGGATTCATCCCATTGGTACTCAAACCGAACTTTATGTTTCGACTCGTCGCTGAAGTCTTTGTACTTCCGATCGACCATCCTCCATCATGAGCCATCTGCCGGATGTCTAAGCATTCCGTCGACCTTACGTTCTTCTTTGTGCCAACGCATCATCTTCGCATGCGCTTTGTTTGCAAACATACGCTCCAGCTTTGAAATCAGAGGGAAATACCACAACGCTTTTGCCGGTGCTCTCTTCTTCACATGCACCCCATCTATTTCACCTGGATCGTCACACTTCGTCTTATACCGGGGTTCCTTGCACACTGGACAGGCATCCAAGTCGGCATATTCACCGCGATATAATACACAGTCGTTGCGACATGCATGTATCTTCCGTACTTTCAATCCTAAGGGACATAGGACCAGTTTGGCTTGATACGTGGATTCTGGCAGGGTGTTATCTTCCGGAGCAACTTTTTATGAGCGACAAAGAACTCATCGAAACTCTTATCCGACACACCATTCACAGCCTTCCATTGCATGAGCTCCAGTGTAGTGCGTAGCTTCTTGTGCCCCTGACCACAATTTGGGTACAAAAGAGTTCTCTGATCCTCCAACAATCCCTGATACTTTCTATATTGTTTGTCCTTTGTGATATCTCCCCACACGCAAAGATCATCGTCCAGTCATCATCCACACCAAACTGATCGCCTTGTGTATCTTCTACGTCCTCGTATGTCGTCGCGTCCGGCATATCATCATATGTCACTTCCTCTTCATCGGTTTCTTCTTCGTCTTCTATGCTCGTATGCTCTACTTCGTCGTGGTGAATCCAACATGTATGGTTCGGTATGAAACCTCTCATCAACAAGTGGCCCTGTATCCGTCCTCGCATTGAGTGCTCTTTCTCGTTCCTGCAATCTACACACGGATACCGTATGAAGCTTCCTGGAGGCAAGTCTCGAAATACGATATGGAGAAAAGCATTCACGCCATCGATGAACTCTCTTGTCCGACGATCCGCATACATCCATTGTCGGTTTATCTGCACCAATTAAATTAATAAGAACACTTATTATATTTTTTAAATTGAAATATTTAACTCGAAATAACTAATTGTTATATTTTTTAGTTACCTCTAAACTTTCTTGATTTTTATAGCTAAACCAACTAAATCTCACAAATTTAAAAACTTTTTTAAAATATTTTAATTACATTTCGCATAAAAAAAAATTATTACCAACCTAGCAAAAAACCTAGATCTATTTAGCTCTATAGCAAATGAAATAATCACCCTACCTACTATTTTAAACTAATGTGAAACTAAAACCATCTAATAGATCACCACATTGCCTCAAAAGATCTAGAAGGGAGAGCTAGCTAAGGCACCAAGCTAGATCTAGCTCTCTAAAACAAATAATCACCCCTACCAACTAATTTCAACATCTTATACATCATCAAAAAAGATACAAAACTAATATGAGACTTAAAACCCCCAATAGATCTACATCTTGCCTCAAATTATCTAGAGAGAGAGCTATAGCAAAACAAACACCCTTCAATTCAAACAAAATTATTTAATATTTCTCCACATACAATGTAAAAAGATAAGCAACATCCACATAAAAATGATGTTGAGACCATGTTTACTTACCTTGGAAACCTTAATTTGAAGCTATTAGGCTCAATTAAAAATTTTGGCAAGACCTCCTCAGATGAATCGGCCGTCGATTGCTGCTACACGCCGAGCCGCCGGGAAGAAGGGGTTAAATGCACTGGGCAGGAAGGAAAAGGGCATATGCAAGCGGTTCGTGATACAAACCGCTTGCAGAGATAGCACACTGTA
This sequence comes from Raddia guianensis, assembly GCA_036346415.1. Taxonomy (NCBI): domain Eukaryota; kingdom Viridiplantae; phylum Streptophyta; class Magnoliopsida; order Poales; family Poaceae; genus Raddia; species Raddia guianensis. Next base: position 59,938,286 of record CM070536.1, read on the forward strand.
AGCGGTTCGTATCACGAACCGTTTACAGAGTACTTCAAGCGGTTGGTGATACGAACCGCTTACAGTTAGGGGTGGAAACGAGCCGAGCCCGAGCGAGCCATCCCCTGGCTCGGCTCGGCTCGTTAGGTGCCGAGCCGAGCCCGAGCCGAGCTCAGCAAGGGCTCCGAGCTAAAAAGTGGACTCGGCTCGGCTCGGATCAGGCTCGCGAGCTGTTCACGAGCCGCCATGAGCCACTCCTCGATCCAATGGATGGGCTTGTCCCAGCTAGAAGTTCCCTATTCGGCTACCCACTGGCCACTCGGTCCCTCCCCGCCTCCCCGAGTCCCAGTTGACCAACCCTAGCAACCGAGCCGAGCCCGAGCCAAGCCGAGCCCGAGCGAGCCATGAGCCGAGCCCGAACGAGCTAGCCTCTAGCTTCGGCTCGGCTCGGCTTGCTGATTGCACGAAGTGAACGGCTGCGTCGCTCGTGCTCGCTTTAAACGAGCGAGCCCGAGCCGAGCTGGAACCGAAAGCTCGCGAGCTTTAGCTCGTTTTCCAAATTTCTACCTGATGTGCTATCTCTGCAAAGCGGTTTATATCACGAATCGCCAGATATGCCCTTTCCCGCCACCTCCCACCCGTTGGCCACGAACCGCTTGTGGCGATCGGGTCGCAAGCGGGTTAAAGCGAACCGCTTGTGATGAGCCGTTTGGAAAGTTCCGATCCGTAGTAGTGCACCCTTTCGGATGAGATCCCATCGTTGTACGTGTACGTGTCAGATGTTGTGAAACATATACGTAGCGAGAGGTCATGGGTCTATATGCAGAACTCATTTTTTTTATCTGTTACAGAGCGTGATCTGGTAAGCAGCAACTAAGGAACTTATTTTTGCACGTTTAGCAGCACATGCATGGACTGTATTCCTGCACTAGCTGCAGTGTACGTAGCAGCTGGCTCTTCCTACGTACGTACGTACGCACACGTACGGTCGTACATATCTGGGCCCTTTTAGTTTGGCATCTGCCGGTGGTTACGTACACGCGCTATATATGCACAGGTACTGCTGCATCCATATATATACACACACACACATAAGATTTCGCGAGGTTTTGTTTGTTTTGTCTTGCCTTCCGCATGCCTTGTACTGTGCCCTAGCTCGCGGCCTGACACATCCATGCGTAATATCTATTCAACACGTACGTACGTACGTAATAGTACTAGCCAGCATCTTGGCACAGTACCAATCGAGTCATGCGCATGTACGTACTCCGATCCCTCCCATGCCATATATGTCGCTACCCGGAAGGGCATACCGGTTCGGAATAGCCTCTAGGGCCAGTTTCCCAACCAGTACACGTAAACCAAGATTAATGCATGTCTTTGGGCATCCGTACCAGTTCATACAACCGGCACTGTTGTGCTACCAGTATCGGTTGGTGGGCAAACGTGACAACACGACTTAAAGGCCCATTAGTATCAGTTGGAGACACCAACCGGTACTAGCTAAGGTGATTTATTCTACTGCGTGCTAGCTATATATAATTTATAATAGTGTAGGTTGAGTACATAAAAGTCACGCATATAGATTTGTCTAAAAAACTACTTGAGTTATATTATAATTGTAGTGGGTTTAAAATTAAATTTCAATAGTAATTAGTGACCACGGTTGCATCTTGCACCCTCCGTCCTAAAAAGAATGTCCTTCTAGCTTTGTCCTAAGTCAAAACATTTCTATTTTTAACCATCAATTAATTACTAGAAATTCGTGTAGTTTAACAGCATAAGATTTATGTTTTTAGATTTACCATAAGAAATATTTTCATAATATATAATTCACATATTGTTAAACTGTACGGATTTCTGATAATTGATAATAAAAGATAGAAATGTTTGATTTAGCACAAAGTTAGAATGGTATTTTTTGGGGACTGAGGCAATACGTTGGGAACAATTAATTTGAGTTGCATATTCTTGCGGCAGGCTCGACGTCATGAAATTGCCGTGCATCAGTTTATGCATGTGTTTTCTTAACTTACGTACGTACGACTCTATGCATATATATCCACGACTCAAAAAACTTGATTAATCGTCACGACCAAGCTAACTAGGAATATCGATCGCTAATTCCAACTGAAATGCCCATATGCATCGATACCAGACCATCTGCAGTACGTCATGGTCCATCGGGTTGGTAACCATTAGCTCCGTTGATTTATTGACAAACACATAAGCTATATTTATATATATCCAGGTCGACTAATCGATTCAGTCGATTAATTTCCATGTAGTTGTTCGTGAAAACATATTTGTCCACCATCAAGTTACAAAGTCACTGAACCCTTCTCTGAAAAGGAAATAAGAGATGCTATTTTTAAATGGATCATAATAAAGAACGTACCTGCTCTAGGTGGCTTTCTGGCTGAATTCTACTAAGTTTTTTGAAAGCTTATCAAGCATGATTTGATGGCTATGTTTGAGGATTTTTATAATGAAAATTTTCCTCTTCATAATTTGAATTTCGGTATAATTACCCTTTTACTGAAATCAAAGGAAGCAACTCGTATTCAGCACTATAGGCCTATTTACTTGCTCAATGTTAGTTTTAAGATTTTTACCAAAGTGGGCACAAATAGAATTAAACGTATAGTTGACAAGGTTATTAAACCTTCTCAAATAGCTTTTACATATGCCCGCAAGAAATATCATGGAAGGAGTAGTAATTTTACATGAAACTATACATGAGATGCATAGGAAAAATCTTAGTGGTGTAGTTTTAAAACTTGATTTTGAAAAGCTTATGACAAAGTTAAATGAAATTTTCTTCAACAAGCTTTGAGGATGAAAGGTTTCTCCCCTAAATGGTGTAAATGGGTGGAGGATTGTGTTTCGAGAGGAAGTGTAGGAATTAAGATCAATGATGACATAGGCCCTTACTTCTAGACTGGTAAAGGTATGAGACAAGGTGATATGTTATCTCCCTTATTGTTCAATATTGTTGTTGACATGCTACCTGTTCTTATTTTGAGAGCGAAGCAAGATGCTCAAATTTAAGGAATTGTTCCACACTTGGTGGATGATGGGTTATCTATTCTGCAATATGCAGATGATACTATTATTTTTTAAAATCATAACCTGGATTAGGCACTAAACTTAAAACTCTTGCTTTGTACACTTGAGCATTTATCTGGTTTAAAGATAAATTTTCATAAGAGTGAAATGTTCTGCTATGCTGATGCTAGGGAACATGAGGACCGATACACACAACTCTTTGGTTGCGGTGTGGGCTCGTATCCTTTTAAGTATCTTGGTTTACCTATGCATCACAAGAAATTGTGCGATGAAGACTGGAAGGGAGTCGAGGATCATTTTGAGAGAAAATTGAGCGGTTGGAAAGGAAAACACTTATGTTCAGGGGTAGACTAGCGTTACTTAATGCTGTACTTAGTAGTCTACCGATGTTTCTTCTTTGTCATCCCAAGGACCAAGGTGGTCTAGGTATTCAAGATCCAGATACTAAAAACAAGTGTCTTCTTAGTAAATGGATTTTTAAGCTCCTAAATGAAGAGGGCATTTGGCAAAGATTGCTCAGAAATAAGTTTTTAGTAAATAAATCTTCTTCTCAAACTCAATCCTAACCGAGGGACTCTCAATTTTGGAAAGGTCTCATGAAAGTAAAGCCAGATTTTATAAAATGGGGCATTTTAAATTAAGACATGGTACCCAAATTAGACTATAGGAAGATAGTTGGTTGGGACATTCTCCTTTCAATGAACAATATCCAAATCTATTTGCAGAAAAAATATGTCACTATCTCGGAAGTTCTTAACTCATGTACTCTTGATATTGCCTTTCGGAGAGCATTAGTAGGCCGAAATTTAAGAGATTGGCATATGCTAAAGACAAAACTTTCTGGGGTCCATTTAGAGTTAGATCAAGATTTTTTTGGTTGGAATTTACATAAAAGTGTTCAATTTTTGGTACAATCAATGTATCAAAAAATGATCAACACTACAACAATTCAATCCCATGACTATATTTGGAGACTTAGAATTCCTTTGAAAATTAAAATATTTCTTTGGTACTTAAATCGAGAGGTCATTCTTACCAAGGATAATTTGACAAAGCAGGGTTGGCAAGGCAATTTGCAATGTGCTTTCTGCAATAAAGAGAAACTATTCATCATTTGTTCTTTAATTGTCACTTCGCTAGATATATTGTGGCGAATTGTTCACATAGCTCTAAATTTAGATTTACCAAGTAGTCTTTCTCATTTAAGAGGAATTGGATCCATGGTTTAAGACTATCAAAGATATGTCAATTTTTAACTGTCATGGCATCTATGTTTTGGTCTATTTGGCTTTGTCGAAATGATATGGTTTTTGACAGACACAAAGATACATCTTTTTTTGCAGGGCATTTTCTGAGCTACATACTGGTTGCAGCATTGGGCATTACTGCATAAGGAGGATGACCGGAAACCATTTATTGAAGCATGCCAATCTTTAAAAGAGGTGGCTATGATGTTCTTCAATAATTGTGGTTGGAGAAATATTTAAATTATGTTTTGTTTAATGTAATTTTTATTTTTCTCGTTTTAAGATGATTGTTAGACTTAAGTTGAACCGTTGTATGCGAACTTGGCTGTGTACATCTCACGATTTGGAGGCCGAAATTTTATTCCATTATCTAAAAAAATCAAGTTACAAAGTCGTAACCCATTCATAATTTCATATAGTTAACACCTTTCTCTAGCTAGGCTGTGTTTAGATTCGAAAGTTAATTCCTCATGGCCTGGATAAGGACGAAGCTTAAGAACGGTGTTATGTATGTAGCCAATTTTGAGCTATGATGCTACAAATCATATGGTATATCAGAGCGTCAATCCTCAATGCACGAGTGTTAAGCGCCAGTTTACAATACCACAACAGCATGTGTCACAATTCAGTGCTATACCGAGAGGAATTTCTTGTGATTAATTTCTTCTGCTGACAACGATGTTAGACCATTAATAAGGACGAGATTGGTAGCACCGCGTACTCCATTTTACCACATTGCCATTGACAATGAATTCCACTGGCTTGTAAGAATTAACCATTGCGATTCTAAACTGTATATATAATTCAAGATTATATTTTTTGAACTAAGCCCAAAAGAGATGCTCTAAACATGTGTAGGCCATCCCTAAGTTGGATCAGCTTAAAGCAAATTGTAGGCCAGTTGTTACAAAACCACCGTATGTTCGACATGAGATTTCCACATCCCAAACCCATACAAGTCCAATAGCTGTCTTTAAACCTTCCCCAAGTTAAATTTAGGAGATGGAGATGAAAAAATAGGGTGCCAACATATCTTCTATCTCATCCCCGAATGTTAGGGGATGAGGTTTTTTTTAGAAGGGGGTGAACCTCCGATTTCCATTCATTGAAACCAAAACAGTACGTACAATTGTTTTTAGACACACCGTATTTTCTTATAGTCTCTTCCTCACATTTTATGCAAACACTCCCTATTTCCCTCTATTTTTATAAAGGACTCCTCTCGCTATTGGCTTGGACTCTTCTAGCTCCTTCTAGCTTGGGGTTCTTGAACTAGCTCACATGGCTTGACTATCCTCTTTGATTTGGACTCTTCTCTATCTTGTCTTGACTCTTCTAGCTTGAAGCTTGGACTAGCCACCTAGTTTGGCTCCGTCTCCTTTGTGCTCTTTCAGCTCCTCCTAGTTAGGGAAGGGCTTTTGATCCCAATATCTAGAGATCCTTAACAAGTAAATAACCGGCACAAGTACGGTATCATGTACAAACCAATCTTCCCTACAATAGGAAAGCGATGATGATCACCCCATCATGGTGAAGGTGTAGTCATAATAGTTCCCATCGACACGTAGAGAAAGTAGTCAATGTATAGTTGAAGCAGGGAGTAGCAGTCGCTCTTGGTGCTTTCCAAAACTTTATTTGTTGTCTTACGGTGCAGGATCTCAATGGCGGAGGGTTTCATAGACATGCTCTCCCCCTCTTCGGTGCATGCTGAAGCAAAGGGATGGAGCAAGTTTTATGTTGCGGTACAATGAATGGAAAGAGGAAAATTTGGTTGTTCTTCTTATTCTCTAGAACAGTGGTCCACCGCGAGGGGGTTATATAACTAGCGTGATATAAAATTAACCCCTTTAGTGGAAGGACTGCGTCAGTAGCTTTTGGCAAATCTAGCAGGGTCATCCTTGCAGGAAGCACCTGCTAGCTGGACTTGTTCCATAAGTCAAGATGACCCTGTTGCCTGACATGACATTTTTTGCCTAACTTGATACAATTTTTTGGAGATTAAGAAACAACTAAAGATGGAGTTGCACTTGCGCGCGCAAGCACACGAGCTTTTTCATGTAGATGTTGTGCCCTTGCCCCACCTCGAGTCGGACCTGGCGAGGTGAGCAAGCACGTGTGTGGGTTCGCTCTTTCCCTCTTTCCCACATGCATGAGTTAGTGTGGAGTAGCACGTCATACTATTTATGTTGGTGTTTTCCGCCTCCCAGTAGTAGCATGGCACTAAAAGATTCCCACACTCCTTTCTATGCCTAGGCTTATGAGATTCACCATAAGTTATTGTCAAATATATGACCTTGCTGGTTCATTTACTCTGAAAGGAGAAAATTTTGTTTTGGAGGACATCTCTTATAATTCTTTTGCTTAACCAATCAACAATGACTCGCTTTTGGTTTTGATGTGGACATAACAAGGCTCACCGACCACAGTGACACAAACCCACGTGTGATCGACCAAGATGATCACTCCGATGACCAAGATGGTCGCAAACATCAGGCATCAATCAAGTTTCAAGGACCGATCACTCGAGCTCGAGCTAAACAAATACAAGATCAGGTGAATGCTAACTTAAATATTATTCCAGATTTTAATAACTTGGTAGTACTTCCAAACTCTGTTTTTGTTGTTGAACTTAGGTGCATTGGAAAGGGAGATGGAGAAGGGTCACGTATGTGAAGAAAGTTCGTGTCATGCACTGACTGTCATCTTGCGAATATTGCTTCTTCCTGTCACGATGGAATATATGGTCATATGCTATATGGATGAAAAGATATTGAAGTCTAGTTTCCAGCATTTCAAACCAAGCCTCATTTTGACTTCTAAGCTAGGAGTAATGGCTGTTTTAGTGAAAGCTGCACATCCTGTTCACACCTGCGCAAGAATTCAAAGGACTTCACAATTACCCAAGGAGACTAATCTGGATTTCCAAGAAAAGACCTCTTAAACAAATGTTTGCTTTCATACCTAAACTAGGAGCGATGTTCCTAGTATAAATACCTTTGTACTCCATCCATTATGGGACTTTTGGATCTTTTGATAAACTGAAATTTCAGATTGCAGCCGAGCTGCTTGAGTGCCTTACTCCTTTGTTCTTGTGAGTTCTTTGCTTGAGAGATCCTCTGGGATCCCCTACTGCGTGTTTCACGGTTCCGCCGCTTTGTGTGGAATAGTTCCGGCGCCAGGTTCTGTGATCGTTCGGAGATCGAGTCGGAGTCCAGCGGGCTACGGTGCCTCTCTTCCAGTCACTTGGTCGCATCCAACCTTGGCAGGTGTAAAGCTAGTTATTCCAGCTGTTCGCAGCTAGTTATCCTTGTGGTTGCCTTGTTTTATCGTTGTTTGTTACCTACTGCCGTGAAGATCCTTGGCACCCTATTCTTGTCCTTATCAGGTTTCATTTATGGTTTGAAAGCCAGTTCATTCTAGTAACTAATTTAGCCAGTATAGTAATCGTTTGAATTCATTCTTCGATAAAGCTGGGATCGATTAGCTAGTTTTTCGAATTCAGCTTAATTCGCACATGAGACAAGAGTATTACCACAACGCAACACGGACATAAATACTAATTAAAGTCGGCGTGCACCGATCACTGCGTAATGCGCAGTGGATTATTTATTTTAAGGGTATGTACGTATACATATATATATCTGCCAGGTAGGCTTGCAATTGCAGACGCATGCAGGCACATGGCGACTGCTGGAGGAAGAAACAAATTAAATCGCACAGTGGCCGTACGTACCGGGCTAAGCTCGCTAGCTCCTCTCGCCTACATCAACATGTGCCCCAAACAATAAGATCGCCCAGCGTATTTGCTCCTTGTCCTATCCTTTCTCCTGTTGCAATTATTGACAGGGGAGGATCCAACAGAGTCCAGCAGAACATGAGATGGAACTACATATATGCATGTAGGCATCCATCGTATATATAGGCTAGACAACTACCAATCCTTCAAGCCTAAATCTCTTGTCTCATTACTAGTTCTTTTGCTGAGATACATATATCTTAATCTAAATCTATCTAAACCTAAACAACTCTATAATTAAGCAGTTGGCCTAAATAAAACTACAGATCGCATCCGTCTATTTCTTTCATCCATCATCCAACAATCATAGTTTTCCAGGAGTTTGTTAGCAACTCGATACGTAGAGATCACGGTATCTTGACTCGATACGTATAGACCACATGCTCTTAACTCGACACGTATAGACAATGAACTCTTGCGCATAACTCGATACGTATAGACCACGGACTCTTGCCCACATATACATATACACAGGATTAGTTTTTATTCTCCCATTATAAATCTTTCTAATTTTTCCTAATACTTACTAGACTAGAACTAACAAACTAGCACCCGTATAGACCACGGACTCTTGCCCATATATACACGAGATTAATTTTTATTCTCTCATTATAAATCTTCCTAATATTTTTTCCTAATTCTTCCTAGACTAGAAACTACTCTATAATTGAGCAGTTGGCCTAGATCCAACTACAGAGCACATCCGACTATTCCCTTCATCCATCATCTAACAGCCATAATTTTTCAGGAGTTTGCTATCAACTCGATACGTAGAGACCACGGACTCTTAACTCCATATAGACCACAGACTCTTGACTCGATATGCATAGACCACGGACTCTTGCCCATAACTCGATACATATAGACAATAGACTCTTGCCCATAACTCGATACGTATAAACCACAGACTCTTGCCCGTACATACATATACACGGGGTTAATTTTTATTCTCCCATTATAAACCTTCCTAATTTTTCCTAATTCTTCCTAGACTAGAACTAACAGACTAGCACCCGTAGAGACCACGGACTCTTGCCCATAACTCGATACATAAAGATTAGGGAGTCTTGCCCACATATACATATACACAAAATTAATTTTTATTCTCCCATTATAAACATTCCTAATTTTTCCTAATTCTTCCTACACTAGAACTAACAGACTAGCATCCATAGAGACCACAGACACTTGTCCATATATACATGGGATTAAATTTTATTCTCCTGTTATAAATATTTCTAATAATTTTTCTAATTCTTTCTAGACTAGAACTAACAGACTAGCACAGTAACACTATAAATAGGGTGGGGGCAGGCACGTACGCCCCAATCATACATACTCATACATACGAAACGCCTACCCGGGCCGGGCGGTGGAATAAATTCAGGACTCCGTATAAAAGTAGAAGTATTGTGTAGCTCTGTTAAGAATACGCTCCAGTATCCTCCCCACTATGTCAATGCGTGTGGACGTATACAACCTGTTTATATTAAGCTTGCAGCGCGGTAAATAACAATCGTGATGCACATAGATAATTACAATTTACAGCCTGATTAGCCCATTGAGAGGAAGCATCGCTACTTTTAATTAAATTTGTAAGTGTCACGCGTATTTATGCGTACATCCATGTACATAATTGATATGTTAATAAAAAACAATTATTTGCATGTTATTGCACCCATTAATTAATTTATATCTATATCTATATATATATCTTGATTATTAGTTATTTAGTTTTTATTTTTGCTTGTTCAGATGTTTTATGAGATGACGCACGTCAATATCAATCGAATGAGACAACAAATGCAATAAGGAATACTCCTACACTGCTCCATATAAACATAGACAAATAGAAAAAATTGCATGTGTCCTAAATGTAACATTTTTATACAAATTGTTAATATCAGCATTGCTCCAATGTGCTTTGCACGTGCTTGCTAGTTTGTGTGTATAGTAAAAATATTTGGGACTCCATGGAGTATGTGCTCCGTAGCAGGTTTGGAAACAATTAATTGTACGGTTATTGTATTCACACCTTTATGACAAATGACACGCCCACCCCACCATGCATGCAGTTATATATATACTAATTAATTGAGGGGCCACCACCCACCAGTTAGCTAGAACATGATCAGATGTGGACAATTCTAGTGCTACATTGCATGCGTAAGTATGTATATATGTATGTACTAGCAAGCAAACGCGCCCGTGGCGCGTTGGTGCTAGCAACATCAGGCCCATACATCCAGGCAGGAGTCGGCAGAGGAAAAAGAAGGACATTAGCCTTTGATAACATATAAGCCCTCCTATGAGCGCGATTAGCCGCAGACTCAGCTCTTGTAACGCACGGCAAAGCAGCTGCACGTGCAGCAAAGAACATGAGCGACAGGAAACGAACAAAATAAGAATAGCAACCGCAGAACGGCGGGGACAACACGCGAAAACTATAAAAATAGGAAGGGGAAAACCAGGAGGTCTGCATGCACGGCGGCGCGAGGCCGATGAGACGGGAGAAGGGATGACGCCGCGGCGAATGCGGCTGCGGCGAGGCTGGGGACGACGCGGCATGAGGCACGGCAAGAAAACGCAAGGCGCAGCGAACAGAAACAGCTATAGGAAGAAGCAAGCGAATGAAAGAACGAAGCGGAGAAGCCGATGAAATCGCTAAAGCGCAGCGGCTAAGCACGTCGTAATCGACGGAAGCAGGAAAATGGCACGGCTCGGTAATTCGGCGGAACAACAGGTGTATCTATGAAGAGCAAAAGGGCCACTGTGCAATACGGAGCAAATACGGAGGGCTCAGCCGCACGCACGGAACATCTGCAACGAACGCACGAAGGAGCAAAACAAATAAGAGGAGGATAACTGTGCAAAACACAGGAACGAGGAGGGCCTTTTTGCATCACCACCAACAGCAGCAGGCAGCAGCACGTGTGACGGGAGGAAGCGACACGTCAGAGAGCGTGGGCGAGCAAGGTGGCGTGGATCAAAGAGGGGCGCCGATACGAACCGAGGCACGGCCACGATTAGCAGGCGACGTGGCCAGCCCGACGGCGATGTTTGCAGAGGCGCTACGCGCTACATAACGTAGGGGAATGCATGCATGTATGTATATTGTTTAATTGGTGGGGTGTTGCTTAGTGCTGATTTTGGGTTGATTATGGATACACCATTGTGTGGTACTGTTACTAAAAATAGTAAGCGAGATTCCCAAATCTTGTGCCATCGACATGCGACACCTAGCATGTGACCTTACCACTTTTGGCACTTGATTAGTTAATGGTCGTGCCATCTAGGATTCCCGCGGAAACCAATTGGGGTCTTAAAGTAATTAAGCTTGGAGCGTACGTACAAAAAATGTATTACCTTAGGACGTACGTGTTTAATGCTCTGCTTGTGATTGCGCAACGAGACCATGCTCAATCACTACAGAAAACAAAAACAATCTCGAGTGCCGAAATTAGTACCGACGGCCGTCTAAAACCCGTCGATAGACTACGTTCTGTCTCGAAGGCCATAAGAAGGCCGTCGAGAGTAAGAACCACGACTAATTAGTCTCGATGGCCAAAACACTAACCATCGAGTACAATACGCCGTCTTCCAGGACAGCCGAACGACGTTGTTTCTCACGACGGTTGAACGTTATGCCGTCGAGAGAGCCCTAATTTAAATATACATTTTTCTATAAATTAGCGTTTAATTGATATTTATTTTTTTACAAAGTAGAAAAATGAATGAAATGAATTTGTTCTTTTGCATCATTATTGAAGTTTTGATTGTTAATTGAAATTGAAAATTTTGAATTAGTGTATTTTGTGTAGTAAGTAACAAAATATACGATATCGCACGATAACCTATAACTTAACAGGAAAACACCCTATTTAGTAGTGTTCATCGTGTTAGATGCTCTAAAAATTTTTATAATTTCGCTGATGTATTATTTGATGCATAAACGTCAATGCATTGTATATGAACAACAACAAATTTTGTTTTGTATTTTTAAAATCAAATTATGATGGGTTGACCGTTGAGTCCAACAAAGGGTACAACCCTCGAGACAGAAAATTGTCTTGACGGTTTAGTGTAAAACCGTCGAGACTAATGTATTCTCTCGAGTGTAGTCAAACGAAACCGTCTAGTATATATTGTCTCGGCGGCTATGGAATAAATAGCAGTTGAGAGAAAACAGCACCTGTCTCGACGGCCTCGAGTTGGCCGTCGAGTGATGTGCCCATCCGTAGGTCCCAGCCGTTACCATCAGTATCGACGGTTGACCTAGAACCGTCGAGAGGGTAAGGTTTGTCTCAACGGCCTCGAGGAGTGATATGCCCCTCCGCAGGTCCCATCGTCACCATCAGTATCGACGGTTGACCTAGAACCGTCGAGAGAGTAAGGTCTGTCTCGACGGCCTAGAGTTGGCTGTCGAGAGAGATGCTATTTTAACCGTGATTTTCGTGGGACTTAGTAACATGTGTTCCTAAGTCCCACGCGCCGATAGCTGCCGCCGCCACCTCCTCACCTGCGTCGCCCGCCGCCTCCTTTCCCGCTTTGGGCGCCGCGCCGCCCGCTTCGCCATTGCCGCCGCCGAGCCACTAGTGGCCTCGCCACGCCCCGCTAAGTCGCTCGGGCCACCGCCGCCATCGCTCGCCAAGGCCGCTGCTTTGCATGGGCCGCCGCCACCAGGCTGGTCCTGCTGACGCAGCTGCCACGTCCAGACCGCCGCTTTTTCACCTGTCTTGCCCGCCTCAAGGTCTTGCTGCTGCCGACCCCTTGCTCCCCCTCCGCATTGCACAACCTCCACCTCCCCTCTGCCGCCTCCGCCTCTGCCCCTCCCGTCCCCTCTCTCATATCCAACGCTGTCCCCATCGTTGACCGACGACGTACGAGGTAATCGAATCCATTTTTTTTCATACTTGTTGTGTAGTGTCAACGGCCATGCATCATTAGTCGACACTAATGTAGGTTTAGTAAATAAATTAGGCAAATAATAATAAAAAAAAATTAGGCAAATAATAAATAAATAAAATAAATGTATTGTAAATAATTAATTATTTCCTCCTTAGTAATTAATAATTATTTTTTTGATTGATGGTTGATTGTTTATTAATTCGTAAATGTTGTTTATTACCTTTTTTGGTTAGGTCATATGTTAGGCTTAATAATATTATGTCCGCATTAGTCTTTTTCAATTGTGACCTAGCCGTACGTCACCTATTCGAAAACGGTACAACTCGTATGGAACACGAACAGTGATTCGTTGTGTTTTCATATGTGATGTGATAAGTGTTTTCGAATTGTCCAGTGGACTGCCATCTATGGGCGTTCTAGTGGACAGCGCACGAATGACCGATCGAGCAAAATTCATTGTGACACTGGTGGGTTCGAGACGAGATTTTCGACGACATAATCCTAAAAGGTTCTCCTATGCATAACATAAGTGCTCGGTGGTTTTAATAACCTTCATGGGCCATCGTGGCACTAGGAGAACCCTTAGGGTTATGCTGCCGAAATCTCATCTCGAACGCACTGGTGTCACAACGAATTTTGATCGATCGGTCATTCGTGGGTGGGTTTAGAAGCCTTCCTAAGCTTGTCATGAAACACTCCCGTGAAATGACGCATGCCAACCATAGATGGAAGAACAAAGAAGTTGAATGTACGATGGATGGCAACACAATGGACAACACACAGATGAATGGTACGAAAAGACCGATGAATGGTACGATATGATCCGTTTATCCTTACTAACTGTGACATCCTAATAAAATTATTAGGTGTCCCAAGTGTTTTTAAAACATATAAAATATAAGGTAAAAATTTGATTTTATTATTTGTGTAGATAAAACCTATTACAGCTATTATTTTACGGTTCGATAGGCTATTTTATGCACAAGCCTTGCCTAAAATCAGGATGGGGCAGTGGCAACACGTCCCCAAGGTTCCCAAATATATGCCTTATCTTTTTCTAATTTTTGGGTTTACCGAAAAGTCGGATTAAGCTCGAAAAGGCCTAATTTAGAAGGTAATTCGCATGAAATCATGAGGAATCCTGATCCGAAAATTCTCCAAAAATAGAGGAGTGTTCTAGAAGCCCTAGGTAACTTGCTCACGAAGTTTCGGCCACAAACTCCCTGGGAAATTCGGGATCCTAATTCGGCAAGTCCCGAATTCTACTCCGAGTCGAATTCGATTTTCTAAATCTTTCATATTCCATCCTGGCCGAATCCACCCCTCCCCAACACTATATAAACCCCCCAAGACCACCTATTGACGTCCACAACTCATGGAGCCCCAAGGTTGGATCCATAGCCACCAAACCCTAGCCCCTGCAACCTATCCCGCAGCCACGCCGACGCCGTCGCCGCCCTGGCCGAGCCACCCCGCTGCCGAGCGCGCCTTGCACAGATGTCGCCGCCGCCATGTCCTTCTTCCCCATGGCCGCCGCCTCCACCCTCCCAGGCCGCCTGGCCTTTGCCAAGCGCCCAGCCGAGCCGCCGCCGTGCCCTGCCCCGCGCCCCTAGGCCGAGCCGTGCTGCCGCCCCTGGAGCATGCCGCCGCCCCTGGAGCACGCCGCCGCCATGGCACAACCGCCGCCGGCGTTGTAGCCATGCCGCGCCTGGACGCCGCCGCCCATGCCTTGCCGCCGTGCCGCCTTGCCGAGCCGCCTCTGCCCTGCCCCACTGGAGCAGCGCCTCCGCCCTCTGCCGCCGCGCCGCCAGGGGACATCGCCGAAGCCGCCGCCCCTCGCCGTCGCCGGAGCTCGCCTGACCCGCCGCCTCCTTCCTCCTCTCTCTCTCTCTCTCCCTCCCTCTCACTCCGCATGAGGCTACGGGAAGAGACGGGTATTTTCCCCTTTTGATTTTGATACCACGGCTTGGGCAAAACCCAGCACTGTTCATCATGAACAGTACTATTTCTCCGATTTCTATCTCCTAAATCGTATGTCCGATTCACTCCAAACCAATTTTTCTAGTCTCGTAATATTCTATACTATCTACCATATTTATTTCATGATTTTACGATTGTTCTGTGTTGCTGTTTATTTGTGTTGCCTCGGTTTGCGCGTAGGCCGTTCCGATATTTTTGCCGATGTCGTGAGAGTCGATCGGTTCCCGGAAAATTATCGAGACCCCGAGATGCACAAGGACGTCGCCGTTGATGGTGCCGGAGTCGTAAGCCCTAACGAAATTAAGACTCGGATTCTAGCCAAGACGTTACCATTGAAGATGGTGGCCCGAGGTCATCGTCGATTTCTCGAGAAGCGTGCGAGGCCGATCGCTACCAGGCAAGCACTAGTTGTTTGCATATTTCTGTCCTATGTTTTACTATCTTCGTCCGTCCAAAAATATGTGCTCTCTTAACTACAATTTAGGGCAACAGTCTTTGGACGGAGGGAGCTTAATCATATTTACTTTTCATAATTCACCTTTGCATGCATATTAGAATAGTGTGTGTGTGCCTTATTCATGTTAGTCATTTACTAGCATGACTAGACCTCATTTGATAAACCCTTTACTGTTCCATAGCCTATCCTTTGAATAGATGTGTAGGATTGCATTGGGATTCACTATAAAATGTGCCCTTGTGAGGCGTATGCTTCGTGATGGTGTTTTTGGATAAACCCTAAACAACTAAAACTGTGTAGATTGTTTAGGGGAGACCCGGCAGTGGTGGTTCCGAGACTGTGGTGGAGATTTGAGGGTCTCCTCTAATACGGACTCAAGCTTGTGTATTGCTAGACCAAACCTTACTGTACAGCCACTTGTGCCTTCGGCCCTAGCTTAGTACCCTACGAAACCCACTAACCACTTGCTCGCGACTTGTCCGGTTACGGTTTGATACTTTCGCCCTAGGGTAAGGAACGCGACCTTATCTGAGGGGCGGGTTCGTCTCTGAGACCGAATGGCTTAAATGGGGAACGCCCCCGGGTGGTGTCCAGAAGTAGTAGGCGCCCTACCGCGGCGGGCACCGGCGGGGCCGGGAAAACCAAAAGAAAGGGCAGGCGAAGTGGTTGGCGTAGTAGGCTGGAAAAGTCTTGTACCGTTTCTCCTAGTGGATGAGACGTGGCTTGTGGGGAAATTCGTACACACTCTGCAGAGTTAAAACTATCATGATAGCCGTGTCCACGGTCATGGACGGGGCGAGAGGTTTGCACATGTAGATTCACATGTAGACTTGCATCCAACAAAACATCACTTTTGCTAAAACTTAATTAGTAAATAGGCCTTAGTGTAAAATAGCCAATTCCCGATCTCTGCCGTTGCATACATTTGTTAAGGATTGCTTGCTGAGTAGCCGCGTACTCATTATACCTATCGCGGATAAATTTTATTATTCAGGTTGCAAGTCCGATCGGGACTGTGAAGGTCCGAACTTCGGTGTCTTGAGGACTAGGCTGCGGTGTCCGGTCAATTGCTTGGATATCGTCATTTGAAAATTCATTGTTGCTCGATGTTCTATTTATTCGTTCTTAATATTTGGTAATACCTATCTTATTGTAATAGCTTATGATGCTACCTTGTAATTCTCCGTTATTTTGAATAACAATAATGGAATGCCAGCGATGATAGCCGTTAATTGTCCATCATGAGGTACTAGTCTGGACTAGTATCAGATCATGGTGCCGGATTCCCTGTGGTGACGCAGGGGGTCGTTATACTAACCAAGCAGAACAAGTGTATTACCTACCTTGAAGTCTTGAAGGTAGTACTAAACGCAATGAGACTTGAAGTCTTGGTGGGTTGCATACAAAGTTCGAAGACCTAGAAGGTTAACTACGCAACGTCCAATGACTATCATCATCCAATACAAGAACAACGTACGAACGGCAATTTCTTGATTGATATTGGCCATGGACTAGATATTCTAACAGCCACAATTGATGATGATGTTGATGAAGAAGTTAACCCACCCAACGAAACGGGCGACATCGAGGAACCTGTGAACGATCCTCTTGATGTCGATGACACGTACTTCTAACTTAAGGTTAGTAATTATGCATATTTTTATTTACTTATTAAAATTATTATTGCTCACTAACATTACTTTAACTACAGGATGGCACGATGATGGTTCAGGAGGAGCACCTCTGAGGAGGAGGAGGAGGGTGATGACAGTGAGGGCACACCGGGTTCTGTCCGTGCGGGCGGACACTGCTCCGATCATGAGGAGCTGGCCCTCAAGGAGGAGTCTGGGGCCGGCGAGGCGGACACCCTGGGCTCAAGCCAGGCAGGGGCTACTCAGGCATCAAAAAAGAAGAGGGGGCCCAACAAGATGCCCAAGGATCGGATTGTGATCAAGATTGACGGGGATAGGTAAGTCGTAATAACACACAAACTATCTTATTATCAACGTAACATACTAACTCCGTTATTTCTATTCTTTGTAGCAACATGTCCTGTGTCAATCCCAGAAAGGACCACACACAACCAGGTCCCGCGCTTGGGATACTAATCAGACAGTACTACCTGGGATGGTCGGAGAGGAGGGGGCATCCCATTCGGCTTACTCCTGCGATAATTATAAGGTCGCCGAGCATGGTGATAGCACCGCCGCCGAGGAGATTAAGCGGAAGTTTTGGGTGAGTTTGAACACATCTTTTTTTTGGGCATTTGTCGAAAGGGTATTTGCTGACATTACTAGCACACTTGTTTGTAGCTTAGGTACTATCCTTATGCAGGGTTGGAGGAGACAGACTTTGACCCGATGATAGATAGAAGTGCGAAGCAGAAGGTGCAGGATCTGATGTCTGGGGCACGAGTCTTGGTGATCGAGGACTTTTACAGGTAATCACTTAATAAATTTCTATTCTTCGGTATATTTCTAACGCATGCTAAATTTCAATTTTGCCAGGAGAGAGCACGGTTAAAGGGTCAGCACCTCTTTTGCTCGGACGAAGTACCTCACAGCTCCGCAGTATCCCACCGTTCGCCCAGATTGGGCCTCGAATGTCTCGGATGCCTAGGAGGGCCCTCGCCAACCATTCGGCCAGCCAAGAGTTCCGTGATAGGTCTGAGACGGCCAAGAAGAACCATACTGCTAAAGGGAGCAGGTCTACTGTCGGGAAGATGTCATTCGCCCAGCTTAGGAAGAAAATGGTAATCTTCTTTATTCCATATTTGCAGCTTTGATTTCACAATAAAAACCATATTTTCTTTACTTGTATGCTGCAGGACATCACCACCGGGCAGCTGCCTCCGTGACTGCATGTGTTCCGTAGGGGCCACTCCTCGCAAAATAAGGATGGTTCCCTGGGGTCCGTGGACCCCGTTGTTGCGCAGCGAGAGGTACGTAAAATGTTGATACCGAGTTTTGACACAATTTACTATTCAACCATTCTTGCCCAATGTACACTTCGATGTAGGCACGCTACAAGGAGGCTTACGCCGAGAATAGACCTAATCATCGGCCGGGCCGGGCCGGGTTTTGGGCCGGGCTTGGAAAAGCCCGGTCCCGCGGGACCAAGCCCGAGCCCGGCCCAGCCCGACGGTTCGGGCTTTAGTTTTGGGCCCGAACCCGGCCCTAAGCCCGAAAGCCCGCCCGCCACGGCCATCATGTTTTCTCAGTTCGAACTGGCTGGCCCTACGATGACGGTGTAGAGACCGAGGCCCGAGCCCGGCCCGATGCACCGGTCGGGCCGGTCCGGGCCGGGTCGAGTCGGGCTCACCGAACCGCCCATGATCAGGACTAGCTGAGAAGCACGGGCAAGATAAGAATCCGGAGGATGAGCCGCTTGACCCCATGCTCATCCACCAAACTATGGGTGGGAAGGCTCATGGGAGGCTAGCGATCGGCTAGGACTAGCTGAGGTAGGCTTAGGTTATATTTACAAATCAACTCGGTTAAAATTTCATAACTACTGACAACACTTTGTTATAGGTCCGAGGATTACATGCCTGCTGTGCGAGCTGGCCACACATAGGCCGAGAGCTGATGCGCCTTCGAGTCCATACTCCACAGGGAGAGGGAGCAGGAGAGGGAAGAGAACAGATAGATGCTGCACGCGATGCAAGAGAGCCTGAGGACGGCGGAGGAGGTGCGAAAGAGGCAAGAGGAGGAGATGGCTCGATAGTGAGCGGAGTTCGAGGCAAGGTTCGCCTATTTGGAGAGCCTATCTCGACTAGCTGGGGTATGTACTTAAACTCTAAATATAAATTATATACATCTTACCATTTAATTAACACGTCACATGTCAAATTTGTTTTAGGCTGGCCCGAGTGGGGCTAGTACCAGTCCAGGGTTCTACGGGGGTCCACCACCGTATCATAGTGGATTCAGGGGCCACCTCCGTACCAGAGCTACTACGGGGGCTCGTCGCACAAGCCTGCTGCACAGGGTCTCTAATGTGCACCTCCTCCTCACCAAGCTCTCTGCAGCAACCTACCTCCCCCAGCAGGTGACTACGTGGGCCCAGCTCGCCCACATGGTGGTTTCCCGTACGTTACTGAGACGGTAAGTCATTCGACCTCAAAACATGTAGTATTACTTTATTTCAACACATAGCATTAACTAATAAGTCTATATTTATTTGCTTCAAGGGTTCGGGTTCTACCGCCCCTGCAGCAGCTCATGCGCACGAGGGAGGGGAGACATCGGGCAGCCAGGAGGCCGACTTCGTCAACAACTTGTTCGATGGCGCTCCGCTCTTGTTTACCCAGCTGTCCCTACCCCCTTCAAGCGATTCTCCATCTAGAGAGCATTAGGTGACTAGCTAGCTAGCGACGCACATGTTTTGGTTATCGTACGTTTGTGGACAATGAATTGCGATGTTATATATGTATGCCATGCGTGCCTTTTGATCGTTCATTTTCTTATCGTTGTGCGCTGTGGATTTTAATTATTTGTGTGCATTTGTGATCTTGTAGTCGCATGTGTGCGACAATTGGGGATATATATGCATTATGGGGATTTTGGGTTTACTGGTGCAGTAGCTGCTGCAGTTTCTGGGTTTTTTTTTTGCAAAATTAAAACATTTTTTTTACTGCACGGACTTACTCTTGACGGCCAAGGGGAAGCCGTCGAGAATATGTAACCTGGGCAGGTTGGTTTTATGGGGCCCGCATCTCCTGTCTCTCGACTGTTCAGAGGTGCCTGTCGAGAGTATGTTCGTGAGGCCCAAACGACGACTGTTGCAGTGCATTGGACGGTTTTTTAAATAGCCGTCGTGCGAATCATTATCGACGGTCGAGCCGTCAAGACAGCGTGCCTCTCTCGGCGGAGTTCTCTCGACGACTGGCCGTCGAGAGAAGCTTGTCCCGACGGCTTGTGTCCTGGTGTCGACGGTTTTGGCACTTGACACTGCTGGTGTTTCATGTAGTGAATCCACTAATGATTGCATCTACGATAGCTCCAAGCACCAAGTTTCTTCTCAAAGCTAGCCAAAGGAATCTGAGGAACAAGAACAGAAAAGGAACAAAAGGAGAGGAGGAAATCAACCGAAATGCAAAGAGAGGTCCATGGATCGAATTGCATACTTTTCGATTTTTACATCTCAAAGCATTCGGTGCAATGTACTTTGCATAAATGGAAGAGAATATTAGAGGTAAAAATGAGCCGAGCCATGGAGATAGTCTTGACTCGGTTTGGACTTATGCGGGTCTCGGCTCGTGTGAAGCGCACGGGATCATCTAGCATAATTTCTGAATCTAATTGTCACACGCGTCCTAACCATCTTATTTTTGACCAAACATATAACCAATGAAAAAAGTGATGTAGCTTGTACATGGACATGCCCATGAAGTTGAGCTCGCCTCTCTAAGGACTGTGACACATCAACACCGCCGACCACTGGATCTAGCCCTAGTGAGAATCAAGGTTGAGTGCCCTCTTGTTGTGTCCATGTAAAGGACCGAGGGAATGGCAATACCATTATATAATAAGACGTTAATGTGATCTAGGAACGACATCAAAGGTATGATGTTTGGTAATGCATGCAGTTCGAATTTTGCCTACATCTACGAGTCAATGATTATGGACGCTCCTTCCCTGGATACGAGTCCAACCATGACACTATCCTATTCTGCTATTACAACTTAGAATCCAAATAACCTACGTGCACATATAATCGATACCAACTTCTAAGACAAAGACCTACAAAACAAGTGGGCACGACCTGTTGTTTTGGTGATCCAAGGGTGGAAACAAGTAGTAGGCTTGGACTCGAAGTAAAGCAACAACTAGCTCGTCCGTGTGTCCCTATCTCTTGTTGCCTGCGTCGCTGTTGCGTGTGGTGGAGGTGGCTAGGGATGGATGGTCCTCGACATTTCTAGGGAGGCAATTGGGTTGGTGGTGGCTATTGGCTTCGGTGGGTTGCGGGTTGCCTACATGAAACTAGACTATTGGGTTATGCCAGAGGCGAAGAAAGAGAGGCATCAGACCTAGAGATCGATGTTGAATTGAAGGGTCATTGTATTAGTATTGATATATTCGATATTTAGTTTGTAGATTAATGACACTGAACGGATCCAAAATACCAAAATTTCTAGCAATTTAAAAACCGAAAAAATTACGGTATTTTTGATACAGTTCGGTATTTAGTTTTGGGATTGTTTCGCCGATCACGAATCTATGTATAGACCATCCTAGTTCAGTTTCTATGTTCCTCGGCGTGCACATGTTTAATTTGTTCAGATATATTTGTAACTGCTCTTATCGGACCTGCGGCCACGCCTGTATCGCCCGGGCCCAGTGGCCGGTGTCGACGGTGCTGTCGAGCGCCAGGGAGCAAAAGCTTTTATTTATAGATTCACCATTGGAAGTGGAGCTGCTGCACGCTTGATCGAGACACTGCTGGCCCATTCTGCTTGCTAATTTGTAGACAATTGAGTTCTTTTTTGGCCTTTTGAGAGAGAGAGAGCGCAATGCGTTTCGTTTTGTTCTGCAGGGTGCCAGGGTCCCAACGGCAGGCACACCGGAGAATCCGTGTTCACTGCTGCACGATGAGATATCAGTATCGGTTCGAAATTGGCTTGACAACCGGTTTTTTATCGATACACACCGTCCATGGTTGATGTCTAAGGGTATTAATACGATTTTTCGCCAACCAGTAGAGATAATAATATAAATTAATGGTTTAAAATAAGTTGAGAATATTAGAAGAACCAGGACTCGAACTAGGTTTACAAAACCGGTGGTTAACCGCCTCCGCCAGTGGCCGGTTCTGGAAACCACGAGGGCAAAAACCAACTAAATTTCATCAAATTCCAATTTGAAATGAAAACATGTAAAAAATTTGTAAAAATAATATTAATTATTCCAAACACTTTGGCTAAAAGAAAATTTTGAAATTCAACAAAGTTCTCATTAGTTTATGTGATTTTATATTAAAAAATAAACAAATGGAAAATATGCTTGGTGGCTGGCTGGGGCTTTTTTTTGGTGGTGGGGGGGGGGCTCGGCCAAACCGGCGATGGCCCATTAGGACTCATTTCAGACACATATAGCTGCAGAGGAGTGAGAGGAGTATATATCCAAATCATCCTTTTGGTCTTGACCCCGTGCTCGGTCTTCCTCTAGCCGTCGGCACCGTCGCCCTCCAGATCTGTCACCGTGAAAAGATAACTTTTTGCGGTTAGCCGGGGCTGGTCGAGCACTAGCAGTGGTAGCCGGGGGGCACCATTAGCGCCAGGGGCCACCTGGAGTATGGTTAGCCAGTATTTTTTGTAGTTAGTCGCTGTTTTCCTTCGATTAGCCGGACAGTGCGCGGGCGGGGTGCGCCAGCGTTGCCACTGTCGCTAGCAACCAGTGGGGTTTGCTGTGAGTTTGGGGCGGCTTGCTAGTAGGTTATGGAGGTTAGCCGCAAAGTAACCACTACTAGGGAACGTGCCTTCTATCCAGGCACATCAGTCCAGGTTAACTACAAACTAGGACTGAGATTAACTTCAGTCTCGGTTCAACGGCAGCGAGGACGCAGGACACTTTTTAGGCCCGGTTGGTGCCACCAACCGGGACTGATAGATCGCCTCGCGCGATAGATGGCAGCAGGGGAGTATTAGTTCCGGTTGGTGTTACCAACCGGGACTGATACTAGGCTCCGATAATTGGCGTGCATTTCTCCAGTCACAAAAGTCCCGGTTGGTGTTACCAACCGGGACTAATATTGGGCTCCGATAATTGGTGCATTTCTCCGGTCACAAAGTCACTGCAGCCCATCGCGTCCACCGCCGTCTTCTCGCCGCCAGACCGAGAGCCGAGGGCTTCGTGACGCGCACGCCGAGGAAGGAGCGAGACCGAGTCACATTAAATCGCTTGTGGCCGAGCAAGGAGCTGCTGAGGAGTGGGGACCGGAGCCAAGTCTCTCTTCGCCGTGCTGAGGGAGGCAGAAAGGGGATCGAAGCCACGCTCGTGTCGCCGCGTCGTCACCACCGCCCCGGCCGGGCCTCTGAGGAGATGGCAGAACAGATCCTCGCCTCTTCATCGCGCTGGGAAGGAGCTGAGGGAGGAGACGGTAGCCGGTCTCGTCATCGCCGCGCGCCCCCTGTAGGACCCAATTTTTTTTGAAAAATACGACCATCACTCCCGGTTTAAACCTCCAACCGGGACTGAAGTCCTCCCGACGCAAAGCAGTTTTGTTGAATTTTTTTAAAACACAACTTTACTCCCAGTTTTTATCTCCAACCGGAACTGAAGGCCTCCAGACACAAAGCAGTTATGGAGGGCCCGCACGTCAATAACCTTTTACTCCCTGTTGGAGGTTTCAACCGGGATTGATGGTCACAGTAATCCCGGTTGTTGGACTTAACCGGGATTGATGGCCTCTATATGTCCGTTTCCCCCAATTCTTCAAAACACGCACCCTAAACCGTGCCAAATTAACCGGGCCCGCGCCTCAGCGGCTGGCGACTCTCACCAGTCACCTGCCCATGATCTTCGCCAAGATATCGAAGAAAAGCGGCGGGAGCGCAGTCACTGCGAGCGGAACTCTCATGGCCGTCAAAGTCACCGCGACGATGACCAAGCCGAAACACCGCCGATCGGCGCGACCACCGCCAGAACAACGCCAAACCCAGCCGGGGCGTCGTAGTAGATCCCCACGCGAGGCGGCCACGTCCATGGAAGGATTCGCCTTCACCCGGATCTTTGCCGAGTGGTTTGGCGGATGGTTTCAACCTCAAAGGCATCGACAAGTTCGATGGCGAGAGACCCAAAGAATCGGCTGCGAGTTTACGCCTTAATAGTCGCCAGCGGCAGAGGTGATCGAACGTCATGGCAAATTACTTGCGGTCGCTTTGACCCCAACCGCCAGACACAGCTAACGGACTCTGGAGAACTCTATCGAGTCTTGGGGCGACCTCGAGGAAGCGCTTCATCGTCAATTTCAAAGGACCTCGAAGGCCCGCGGGAAGATGGGAGATTGGACAGCTACACGGCGCAAGAACGAGACTCTTCGCGAAGTTCATCAAGCGCTTTACCAAGAAGAAGAACGAGATCCGGGCGTTTGAACAAGCGATCATCAGCGCCTTCTTCACGGATGCCAATCCGAGGAGTTAATCAGCAGATGACGGGACCCCAGCGTAATCTCAAGGCCATGTTCACGATGGCGGACCAGGAGGCCCAAGCCAAGAAGCCATCGCGAATCACCGAGGGGGCAATGACGGAGGCCCCAAGAAGAAGCCTAACGACGAACAGGGCAAGCCCAAAGATAAGAAGACGAAGGGGGACGAGATGGTCGCCAACATGGAGCGCAACCGACCTAAGCCCCCCAACAACAACGACTACAAGAAGTGATGGATTCGGTATGTCCCTTCCATCCTCGAGGAAAACATTCTGCCAAAGATTGCCTTATTCGCAGGTTCGCCGACAAATGAACCGGCCGCCAAGGCGGTCAAGACAAGAAACCCGATGGAGACTACCAAGACGCCGAGCGCGAGATCAACTATATCTTCGGGGGCTCTGATGCGTACGAGTCCAAGAGGAAGCAAAAGCTTACCACTCGGGAGATCAACGCCATCATGCCCGCGACGCCAAAGTATATCTCGCTGGTCCGAGGTGCCCATCACCTTTGACCGTCGGACCACCGGACGGATTGCCTTCCCAGGAGGTACCCTCCGTGCTTTGGATCCGGTCGTGCGAGGAAGCAAACTAAAAGAGTCCCGGTCGATGGCGGGAGTGGGATTAACGTCCTTTTCGTCAAGACCCTGGACCAAATGAATATTCCTCATTCCGAGCTACGGCAGGGATCATCTCCGTTCCACGGGGTAATCCCCGGGACGTCCGCATACCACTCGAGATAGATCTCTCTGCGGTCACGTTTGGGACCAAGGATAACTATCGGACCGAGAGTCCGAGCTTCAAGTGGTTGATTTGGAATGCATATCATGCCATCTTGGGAAGGCCGGGGATTGCCAAATTCATGGCGGTTCCCAACTACACTTATCTCGTTTTAAAGATGCCAGGTCCCAATGGTGTAATCACCTCCCCGGTGGCGTTAAGCGATCCACCTCGCTGCGACAATAAAGCTGCGAGATGGCGCAGGCACTGGACTCATCTGCTGAGATGGAGAAGATCCGACTGGAGGTCGTAAACGTTCAGGAGGAAGGGGACGTCCCAGCCAAGAAGTAGGCCAAAACATCCATCCAAGCAGCCGAAGAAACTAAGAAGATCCTGTTGGACCCGTCTGACCCGGCCAAAACGGCCGTGATTGGGATAGGGCTCGACAGCAAATAGGAAGACGCGCTCGTCACTTTCCTCCGGGCCAACCGGGATGTGTTCGCTTGGAAGCCTTCGGACATGCCCGGTGTCCCGAGGGAGGTGATCGAGCACTCTCTTCACGTCGACGAAAGGGCGAAGCCTGTCAAGCAACGCCTACGAAGATTCGCCCCGGATCGGAAGGACGCCATAAGGAGTGAGATCACCAAATTGTTGGCCGCTCGGTTCATCAAAGAGGTGTATCACCGACCGCTTGCTAATCCGATCCCGTGCGTAAGAAAACAAGACATGGCGCATGTGTGTCGACTACACCGACCTCAACAAGGCGTGTCCCAAGGATCCTTTCGGGCTCCCCCGCATTGACCAAGTGGTGGATTCCACCGCCGGCACGAAGTTCTTGAGCTTCGACGGGCGCCTACTCGGGCTATCATCGATCGGCTGAAGAGGAGGATCGCATCAAAACGTCGTTTATTACGCCCTTTGGTGCTTTCTCGCTATATCACAATGCCATTCGAGTTGAAAACGCGGCGCGACTTACCGGCAAGACTATCAAAGAAGATGTTTTCACACTCAACTCGAGCATAGCGTGGAGGCATATGTCGACGACGTCGTCATAAAAACCAAATCCAGATGGGATTTCATAACAGATCTGACCGAGACATTCGAGAGCCTAAGGGCATTTCGGATGAAGCTAAATCCCGAGAAGTGCGTTTTTGGGGTTCCGTCTGGTAAACTACTCGGATTCATCATCTCCAATCGAGGGATCGAAGCAAATCCAGAAAAGGTCGGCGCCATCCTCAAGATGAAGCCTCCGGCCAACCAGAAAGATGTGCAGAAGCTCACTGGATGCATCGTGGCACTCAGCCGATTCGTTTCCCGACTCGGGGAGCGAGGCATGCCTTTCTTTAGGCTCCTACGCCGACAAGACGACTTTCAGTGGACAGCGGAAGCACAGCAAGCCTTTGAAGATCTAAAGAACTTCCTCACCACACCACTGGTGTTGGTCCCTCCCATGCCCCAAGAGCCCCTCTTGCTCTACATTGGCGCAACGACTCACGTCATCAGCAGCGCTTTGGTGGTGGAGCGAGATGAGGAGGGCTCCCTCCAAAAGGTACAGCGTCCAGTCTACTTCGTAAGCGAGGTATTGGGCGAATCAAAAACAAGGTACCCACAAGTCGAAAAGCTTCTGTATGCTGTGTTACTCACATCGCGGAAGCTCAAGCATTATTTTCAAGAGCATGAAATTTCGGTGATCACTTCTTTCCCGCTTGGAGACATACTTCATAATCGGGAGGCCACCGGGAGGATTGCCAAGTGGGCAGTTGAGGTTGGAGCCTTTGAAATAAAGTTCAGGCCTCGACTAGCCATTAAATCTCAAGCATTGGCCGACTTCATCGCCGAGTGGACAAAAGCCCAAACCCCAGCAGCAAAGGATAATTTCGAGTACTGGACGATGTACTTTGATGGTTCCTCATGCTTTCGGTGGCTGGGCTGGATTTTGCTCATATCACCGACTGGAAAGAAGCTACGCTACGTCCTCCAGATATTGTTTCCCGTCAG
The DNA here is from genome assembly GCA_036346415.1 of Raddia guianensis. Lineage (NCBI taxonomy): Eukaryota > Viridiplantae > Streptophyta > Magnoliopsida > Poales > Poaceae > Raddia > Raddia guianensis. Next base: position 59,965,583 of record CM070536.1, read on the forward strand.
CAACAACGCCGCCGAGTACGAGGCACTCATCCACGGTCTACGCGTCGCCATATCGCTCGGCGTCAAGCGGTTAATGGTACGCGGAGATTCTCAACTCGTGGTCAAGCAAGTTCAAAAGGAGTGGTCTTGTATTGGCGACAGCATGGCGGCCTACTGCCAGGAGGTTCGCAAGTTAGAAGACAAGTTCGACGGACTGGAGCTTACTCACGTGCTCCGCCGCGACAATGAAGCAGCAGACGAGCTAGCGCTGATGGGATCCACTCGGGCCCAGGTCCCGAGTGGTGTTTTCGTCCAGGAGCTACGCGCGCGGTCAATCAAGCTACCATCTGCAACAGGAGAAGATCAAGAGAAGTAGCCAAAACCCGACGCAGAGGTACTATTAATTACTCCCGGGTGGACTCAGCCTTACTTAGATTATCTCCTTCGTGATGAGCTGCCTGAGGATCGAAGCCTAGCCGAGTGCATCACACGCCGAAGCAAAAGCTACAAGGTAGTCGGGGACGAGCTTTTCAGAAAAAGTTGTTCCGGGGTACTAAGGCGTTGCATATCTGAGCAAGAAGACAGAGATCTACTCAACGAAATCCACTCGGGGGAGTGCGGGCATCACGCAGCAGCAAGCACCCTGGTGGGCAAGGCCTATCGATAGGGATTTTTCTGGCCAACCGCGGTCACAGATACGGAAGATATAGTACGCAGATGTGATGGGTGTCAGTTTTTCGCACGGCAGATCCACATGCGGCGCCAAGATCTCTGACGATTCGATCTCTTGGCCCTTCGCCCCGGAATACGGACATGGTGGGCCCCCTCAAGCGAAGCGCAAAGGCGGATTCACTCATCTCTTCGTCGCCATCGACAAGTTTACCAAGTGGATTGAGGCCAAGCCGGTTGCTGTCATCACGGCGGCCAAGGCATGCGAGTTCTTCCGGGACATCGTTGTGCGTTTTGGTGTGCCCAATCGCATCATCACCGACAATGGTGTTCAGTTCAAAGCAGCGAAGTTTCAAGATTGGGGCGAGGAGGGCATCAAAATCTGCTATGCATCGGTGGTCCACCCAAGGAGCAACAGGCGGGTTGAACGCGCCAATGGATTGGTCTTTGCAAGGGCTCAAAGCCGAATTTTCGATCCTCGCCGACGCAACGCTACTGGGTTAAGGAGTTGCCTTGATGCTCGGGGCTCGTAAGCGACCCCGAGTCGAACAACCCAGGCGGACACCCTTTTCCTAGTTTACGGCTCGAGGCGATTCTCCGGTGAATTGAAGTTCCGGTCCCCTCGGGTCGCGATTCTGACGATAACCGGTCGGATGAAGCAAATACGAAGACCTCGATCGGCTCGAGGAAGCGAGGAAGCAAACAATGATCCGGTCGGCAAAGTACCAACAGGACTGCGTCGCTACCATTAAGCGCAACATACGGGCCAGACGTTCTCAAGGGGATCTCGTCCTCCGAAGGAATCAGAAGCACGAGCATAAACTCTCCCCACTCTGGAAAGGCCCCTGCATGATTGCTGAAGTGACCCACCCGGGGGCTTACCGGCTACAGCGTGAAGACGAATCTGAAGTGCCCAATACCTGGAACATCGAGCAGCTACGTCGTTTTTACTCTTAAAGTCTTGTATTCAAGCAGCATGTAATTAGTTTCCCTTCTTTTGACTTGCTACTTGGCCGTAAACGATCAAGCAGTAAGTCGGAGGCTACACTAAATAGTGTGCGGAGTCAACCGCACCCTATCTCATCAATAAAGTTGTTTTCTCTCTACATGTGTTGATCACATTCGAGTATTATGCAAATTCTTGAGTAATGACGCTTTTATATCCTAGCGACAATGTTTAACTACTTCGCAGTTGCATAGGGAGAAAGCCAAGTGCTACTTCACGGCACTTCGGAAATTTGGACCGGTCCATGGATGCGTTTCATGAAAAAGGATAAAACGATTATTCGGATAAGTTGGATCACCAAGATCGGGATCAACCAAGTTTATTACGAGCATAGTTACAAGTCCGGTGATCAACTATTTGGACAAGAATGGATGGACTTCCTCTATGTAGCTACGGCCTCCTCCCGAGCAAGCAAACCCATCCACGACGGCCGCAGATCTAGGCGGGGAAGTTTGATCAGCGATGGCGAGGCCTTGGCGGTGCATGTTATTGCGCCTCCCGGACTACAGAATGTGCAACTTTGTCGGCGCCAAAAGATCTCTATCGACACCAAATAGTTGTGGACAAACTTACATCGTGGCTCACACTAAACCGCCGACACAAATTCTGATGTCGGCAACACAACAACAATTTGGCGACAATTACTCGATCCACCTCCCGCCCTCGAATCGAAATTCAAATTTGGCGTAAATATCAGTGGCTAAAAATCTACCGTCGACACAGATGAACCCAAATAAGCGTCCTCGATCGGAAATTTGAATTTGTCTCCGATCGAACAATTTGTATCGGCGGCAATATTAAACCGTCGACCACGTAGTCAACACGATAACGGCCCTACCACGGCCGACGGAAAATCAAGCGTGGTCCCGCATGTCGACACTCGGCATGTCTCGCCTTGTGGGCAAGACTTGGGTGGTAACGGCCGAGTCGGGTTGCCTCGTGTCGGCGGCTTTACTCTAGCCGCCGACACAGATAAATAAAAAATAATCAAGGGGTGCAGACGCGGGCTCGAACCTGCGACCTCCCGCTGGGAGCCCGCGACGCGCCGCGCGCTGACATCCGCCTGAGCATTTTAGTTTTAGTCAACAAACATGGGCATGGTTTTTATTTATACTGAGTTACGCACTATTTATCGGCGGTATTCTGTGAGCCGCCGACACAGAGTAGTCTGTATCGGCGGCCTAAAAGGAGGCCGACGACATATATTCCATTGTGTCCGCGGTTTTGTTTAAACCGCCGAAACAGATCATCCCCCCACCCACCGCCACTTTTTTGTCCGACGCCCTTCGGCTCCCCGATCGAGGGGTTGATTTCATCCAATGCAAGTTTAGATGGCAAGCCATGGACATCATATGTCATCTAGTTTGCATGTTGGCATCCGCCGACCTCGTTCATTTGTTAGTGTGTGTATGCATTGTTATAGGGCACCACTATATATATTCACGCATTTATATAGGTGTATCAAAGCTATATTAAGTCTGCGAGGTTGAAGCCGGAGAATATGCCACCTTGTATTAGTTATTTATTATTTTTGCTTGCTATGTAATCATAGATTGGACAGAATGAACCCCTTTGGGGAAGCGGATGGGCGTCGGACGAGAGGCTCGGCGGGGAGGTGGAGAGGATCTGTGTGTCGGCGTATGATATCTTTGTCGCCGCCGACATAGGTTTCTGTATCGGCGGCATAAAATTACACCGACGACACAGATTATCTATGTCGGCGGGTTACGAGAGCCGCCGACATAAGATCTATGGGGTCCGCAAAACTGGCGGGTGACTTGTGGCCGGGAAGGCGAGAATGGCGTTGTGGAGGCACGTAGCCGGCGGCTTATGGCGCCGACGACATTTACAGAAAAAGAGGCCCGTGGCGCTAAGTCCCGGACCTAGCGCACGGGCTTGTTGTAACCACCATACATCGGCGCCGACCGCCGCCGCCCGCCGTCCCGGGCCCCGCCCCGCCGCCGCCGCCCAGCGCCGCCCCGCGCCTCGAGCGGGCGCCCACCACGACGCCGCCCGAGCCGCGGCGTCAGCGACTCCTCGAGCCGCCTCCCCGCCGACACCCCAGCCGCCGCCGCCGCCCGCGCCTCGAGCCGCCGCCCCGCAGCGGAGCCCGCGGCCGCTGCAGACGCCGCTTCGCCGCCTCGAGCCGTCGCCGGCCCCGCCGCCGCCGCTCCTCTCGTGACTTGTCCGGCCCCACTATTCTCAAGCCCGGCACGCGCGCCTCGAGTCCGGGCAGCCCAATCCTATCCTCGCTTCCTCCGCTTGGACGCGTCTCACCCGCACTCGAGGTATGGTTGTGTTTTTTAAATGTTCGACTGCGGTCGCTTGTGTTTGTTTAACCGATATTAGTAGATGTAATTAATTAGTGATATATGTAATTAGTACGAAATGTTGCGTCCGCGTGTTGCTAACCGGACGGTATTATTAGATGTATTTAGCTACACGTATTTTGAATATTTCGAATATAATTATAAAATGAATCGAGCCATAGTCATACCCGTTCGGAGCACACCTGCACATTTTCATAATGAACTCGGACGGTGATTCGTCGGGTCCATAATGAACAAAATCTTAGTGTGTTCCATGATCAAGTTGGACGACATATCGGAAAAAGCACAACACGTAACTTGTCTGAAGCAGAAAAAATTACCGTCCAGCTGTACGTGTACGACAACATGGACGAAATGAAGGTATATATCGAGTAAGTTAATAAATGTCTCAATTATATAATATATACCCATTTTGTAGTTAATAATGTTTTACATAACAAATTTTGTAGTCAATTTGTTCAAGAAGAGACTGGGAAATCAGGTGAAACTTCGGACGACGTAATCAATAAGCTTAAAAGACAAGGCCGTGGGCAAAACCGTCCAAACTTTCTAACTTGGTTCAATTACCACGTAAGTTTATTCATACTATATAACACACTATTCTATTATCACACAAAATCCTTAATGAAACTTCTCGCTAATATTTGTTCAATGTCAAATACATTCCAGCGTGCACAACGATCTCCGACAAATGTCACGTGGATGTAGTCGAAGAATTAAGGTCCATGGATGCTATGATTGCCATGGCTATCGATTTCGTTCCGAAGTAGCTGAGTTTGCTCGGCCCAATGCAACTACGGTGAATAGTGGCGTTGTGAGTTATGTCACAAACGACCTTGGCAGACCAGACATAGAGTATTATGGGATCATTGAAGAGATAGTGGAAATATCTTATGAAGGCAAAAACGATCTATCGCTAGTTCTGTTTCGTTGCAGGTGGTTCGATCCAACTAGTGGGGTGCGGCGTACTCCAGAACTAGGACTAGTTGAAATTAATCCTAAAAGGTTGTATCAAAGGCCAGACGTGTTCATTTTGCCCGAACAAGTCGAGCTGGTGTTCTATCTCCCTTATGCCCACCCGGATTACAAAAATTGGTGGATAGCCCATAAATGTCACCCAGTTGGTGGATTACTCGGACTCACTGAGGAAGACTACGAGCCTCGCCAAGACATTGAGCCATTTAGGAAGAAGGGTTATCGGGGAGTTACATCGTCGATATTGGTGTTGTGATACAACAAGGCGAGGAAGATGGAGAGGAGGAAGAGGACGAGGAGGAAGATGAGGAGGGGGAGGAAGAGGGGGATAAGGAGGGGGATGAGGAGGAAGATGAGGAGGAAGAGGAGGACGAACAGGAAGATGAAAATGAAAACGAAGAGGAAGCAGAAGATTTTTGAGACATTCAATCTCTTATAGGTTCAATTTTACATGTATTTATATATTTTCCATTTACCTTTGTATACATTTATATTTATTTGATGTAACTAATATCTATCTAATTTGTGTCATTTCTTTTCATTTAAGCGGGATGTATCGAAATCAAGAAGGCGATTAAGAAGAGCAAGAAGGTGCAGGGGAGGCGGGGAGGAGTATGGGAGAGTCCAACGCATCCCACGAGGAGGAGGTGGTGGCCACCGACTCCCGGGAGGGTGAGGAGGTGTTGGCGTCGACTCTCGGGAGGCGGAGGAGGTCGAGTAGGAGTGGCGGCAGGAGGCGGGAGCAGTTTTGAGGAGGAGCGGAGGCCAAGCGAGGGGGGTGGGAGGACGCCAAGGATGCCCTACCTCTTGGTTGGTATCTTCAAGCCTTTGGAGAATGTCGACTCGAGGAGGAGTTGGGGGCGAGGGTGGGAGCTTCCCGTGTCGTCTGGGGCCGAGTCATCGAGCTCCAATAAGAGGGGGCGACATAAATTGCCGCCACTCCCTGCTGATCCAGCTCAGAGGCCTTTCGTACAGGTTTCCGTTGGGCAAGGGTATGTGTTGCAATTTTTGTTCTCTTTTAATGGTAAAAAGTTTTGCTAACTATTTTTTATGAATTGTACGTATAGGGGATTGATTTGCGTCAACAAAGGTTCGCAGGAGCCGGGTCCCTTGCTAGGGATTCTATTGAAGAAACTTTACCCCGGGCTAGTGGGACAGGGCGATGCTCGACGCCCGGCGGTGAGATGGAGCGACTACTCTCGTGGTTGACAACGAGGAGTAATCGTCGCCGATCGATGCATCGGCGAGTTCTCGGGTTAGATGACCAAATTTATTAGCATTTCATATTTTTTGTCATCTTGTATTGTGTATTATCGGTGTTTGTTTTATTTCGGGAGAGGTATCGGCTTCACCACGAGGCCTTTGTGGAGGACTGACGATGGTTGCCGCCATGTACTAGATGGAATGGCGGCAAAGACGGTTAGGGATGCCATCGGGATAGCCCGCTGGATGCGGTCATCAAGCATCACAAGGGGAGAGGTATTAGAACAATGTCGAGGACAATGGCAGCTCGGGAGTACCTGAAGGCGAAGCAGTACCGTCCATTTAAATCACGAGTGGATGGACAATTGTCCAAGTGCATGGAAGATGCTCTTCAAAATGTGGGCATCTAAGGAGTGGATCGACAAATCGAAGCGTAACAGGGGCAATCGAGGTGCTAACCCCGAGATCTGCACCACCTATCTTGGAGGGCGAGACATGGGGCATGTCGCGCGGGACATAGTAAGTCACGACAAACAGATCACTTATATCTTTTATACACTTAATTTTTCGCTACTTAACCAGATCAATGTTCTTTTCATATTGCAACCTAGGAAGCGGATACGGGACTTGAGCCCGATGAGTTTACCGTGTGGAGGCGTCGCACACACCCGTGTCCTACCGGATGGCACACAACCACCGATGCTTTCCGCACCCGTGAGAAGATTGTAAGTTAATTGTTTTTTTTTTACATGTGCCATTGCGGATTTACACTATATAACACACTATATATCTATTTTGTTTCTTAGGATACATATTGTGCTGCCATTAAGGAGAAACACGGTGAAGAGTGCGATCCCTTGAACATGCAATTGGACACACGGCTCATCTCTGACGAGTTAGCGAGCTCACCACCAGCGGCGGGTTTCATGGACTCTTTATCGCCCCATGACACTTTGAGAGGGCAGGCGAGGCACGTCGACAACAGTCGCCTCTTCCTCACGTGCCAGTGGAAACCCAAAAGAAGCCGATCGAGGAGATCACGAGCCTGAGGCAAAGTGGAGGCGAGGGCGATGGCGAGGAGAAGAGCAAAGGTGGAAGGCACAACACGAGGCGGAAGAGCAGCGGAGGCGGGCGAAGAGAGAGGAGGACTTGAAGCGTCTGGAGGCAATCCAGAATCAGAATTACATGATGTATCAATTCATGTATCAGGTAATTAAATATAGTTAAATAATTGTACTTACGTGCATGTTTCATATTCTAACATATCCTGTTTCATATTCTAACATATCCTATATCCACAGAGATTCCAGGGGGATGGATCATCTAGTTAGGCACCCCATCTGCCACCTCCACCGAATTAGGTCTTCACGCAGACCCCAGGGGCCCCAGCGACACCCACAGCCGGTCCCAGCCCTTTTCCGCCTGCCTCGATCCCTTGGCTACACTTTCCTCCTGCACCGGCGCCTTCTCCTGGGGTAATTCATTTTCTAGTTTTCACAACATTTTCTAGTTTTCTAGCGGGAGTAATTGTGATTTCGTCCAATTTTGCAGGTGTGTGGCTCAGCCGCTCAAATGGATGCGCAAATACTCCTGAGGAGTCGATTCGATTACACGCAGAGGCACGAAAGCGAGATCATTGAGGGTTCTTCGCCGACCCTTTCGATGGTTCGCAGAACCATTAATGTACTTTTTTATTTCTCTTTGTCGCTAAGAACAATTTGTGAGTTCCGATTGCTCGTGTGACAATTATATCTGTTTATATGGACTTTCGGGCTTGGATTTAAGATATTTTGTATTAGTATCGACACTTTGTGCATTTGAAGCTATGTGATTGTGTGAATGTGCTCGAAATTGTGGTGTGGATTAGTAAATTATGTGTGGATATATTGAGGGAAATTCGGGAATATAATTGTATTGGGATTTGGGTTTTATTGCAGGTTCAAATTGAGATTTTAATGAATTTTACGTAATTTTTTTCTGGCCAACCCTACGTGTTTGGTGGCCCAACACAAGGCCGACGACAAAGGTCTCCGGACGGCTCCGGACTCGGGATCTCTGTCGTCGGTCTTATAGAAAGTCGCGGACAAAAATCGCCACGTGGCTTGTCGGGATTGACTGTGGGGCCCACGAAAAGCGCCGTCTGCCGTCGGGGAGATCTTCGTCGTGATCGATAAAACCGCCGACAAAGGTCTGGGGATAGGACTTGCCTGGAATTTAAGTTTGTGGGCGGTGTTTGTTGAGGCCGTCGACACAGAATGCTTTGTCGTCGAGAGTTTGTCGTCTGATTTGTTGTCGTTTGGTGACGACATAACGTTTTGTCGTCGGTTTTTCGTTCTGTGTCGACGGTATAAGCCGTCGACAGTAGTCTCGATTCCTGTAGTGCGGGTGAAGACCTTTATTGGCTCAGGAATGGCGTCGAGGTGGGCCACCAGGAGGTCAGGATCGTTCGGCGGCTCCTCGTCCGGATAAAGGCATTCAAGTATTGGAGCAATTCCCGTCGAGGCTTGGCGGCGAAGCTCTGCGCGAACAGTCGGGTGAGGCATATCAGTCGGGTGTCAATGAGGTTAAGCCAGGGAGAGCTAGTCGGGAAAGTTACCTTCCAATTCTTTAGACGACCTCTCGGCTCGAGCGTTGGCTTGGCGAACTTCCTCCTCTAGTGCCTTCTGCCTCGCCTCCAGAGCTACACTCGACAGCAAACATCGAAGATCATTACATATGAAACATCCTTCTTAGAGATTTAGCACGAATTGGGGTCTATATATACCTTGATTTGTGTTGGACTCCTCCACGTGGCGGAATCGGAGCTCGGTGACTTCGCGGTGGAGCTCTTCGATCCGGCAACGATATTGTCGCTTGGCGGCATATAGCGCGTTGTCAAACTCATCGCGCGTCTTCAGTTCGCCTATCGTTTTCTCCATGCACTGGGTCTTCTGCTTCGACCTCTCCTTCATGCGCTGCGTGGAGAAGAGAGGAGATCGAGAAGATCCCGTCGCAGGCAAGGGTTAAATGGCCAAGAAGTTTACATTGTATATTTCGGCTTGAATGGCGGTTACTTGGTCCAGCACCTCCCACTCCTCGGCTTCCTGCCCGTCATCGACCTCGTAGCCCTCCATCTCCTTCCGCTACTTCAATCGGAAGGGTGGAACGTGAGCTTTGGGGGAGGGGCGAGGAATTTCCTCGATTTTCGGTTCTGAGCTCCCTGGAGCCGGAGCTGGGATCTTCCCCTTCGCTGACGAGGGTTGGCGGTCGGCGGTGGATGGGCCAGAGTCCTAGCAAGGCGCGGTGGGCTGAGCCGAGTCCTTGGAGCTTGGCGGCTCATCAGCCTTCATTGGTTTCCTACAAGCATTTGAGGATCTTTCAAGATACATATCTCTACAAATCATGAAGCTGTGGCATCGCGAAGGAATACCTATGCGACGGGACGTATTTCATCTTGAATTTCATGCCCGAACCACTCGGGCCCGAGCCTGGAGGTTTCTTCGCCCCAGATGCGGCCTTCGGGTCAGCCGACTGGCGTGGCGGAGGGCTCTGTGGCTGCGCGGCCTGGGCTGGTGTCGACTTCGCCGCTGGGCGACGGCGGCGGAAAAGAAGCGGAGTGGTGTCGTCCTCTTCATCGTCTTCATCCGAGTCCCTTGAAGCGACCTCCCTGCCTTTTTTGGCCGGAGGAGCACTCGTCGAGCCTTCAGCAGGACGCTTGCGAGGAGCCTCCTTGGGGAGCGGAGCCTCCGGGACCGGGGGTGTGGAGAAGAAGGCCTCACGCCCCTGCGACATATCAAATCATATCAATCCTTACTCTACATCGACAAACCGCGGTTGAGTTGAGAAGGGTCTTCTCCTTACCGCTGGTGGCAGGTATCCCAAGCTGTACGGAGCCGAGCATTCCACTGGAGCAATATCCGAGCCCGGAGCAAAAAGCTCAGCCACTCGGCTGATGATTTCCTTTTGCGTGAGGTTTTCATGAGTTTCCCGAGTGGTGTCTTGGGTCCCCGAGTACTCGAAGGCGAGATGGACCCTCTCCTTGATGGGCTGGATACGGCGTTGGGTATAGTTCCACACTACCCCAACTCCGGTCAACCCAGCAGACTTGGCTCTGCGGAGAAGAACAAGCAGTTCCTTCACTTGGCTCACCTCGTCATCGGCGAGGAGAGAAGACCAGGAGGGACGGACTGTGGGGCACTCACCGGAGAAGGAAGGAAGGACCGGAGGACAGTTGGCACAATAGAACCACTCTGAGTGCCAGCCTTTGTTAGAGGTTTTCAAGCGAAGATCGAAATAAAATTTCTTGACCCCTTCCCGCAATTGGAATCCCGCGCCGCCCGCGGCCTTGGGATTGTCCTTATTAGGGTAGGGTTTGAGAAGAAAGAGGAATCTGAAAAGGTCGAAATGAGGAGCGATCCCCAAGTAGTCCTCACAGACGTGAACAAAAATCTCGATATGGAAGATGGAGTTGGGGTTCAAATACGAGACTTCAATCCCATAGAAATGGAGCAAACCCCGGAAGAAAGGGGAGCAAGGAAGGCCGAAGCCGCGGAGGAAGAAAGATTCGAAGACCACTACCTTGTCCTGGCGAGGGGTGGGGCAGGATTCGCCGGCGGCGGCGCACCAAGATACGAACCCTTCCGACGGGAGCACGCCGAGGGAGACCAGCTTCTGTAGCCTCCGCTCAGTCGTGGTGGACTTCATCCACTTTTTTGCGTTCTTGTTGCCTCGGTGTGGTGGGGATGGTGGAGCCATCGCGATTGGAGACGGGTGGCGGCGGAGGCGACGGCGGAGAAGAACCCTAGCGGCGGAGTCTGCTGGGAGAAGCTAACTGGCTGGCGCGAAAAGCGAGCGAGGTGAACTAATTTTGTTCCCCTGTTCCTAATTTATCGCAACAGGCAAAGTCTCGCATTCTGGGCCGGGCCTTAGTCTAGCGTGGGATGCGGCCTTTTCGCAAGGGGCCCGATAATCGCTCGGCCGGCCGAGTGGTTCTCCCTCGAGAGGTCTGCGTTACGCGCCGACTGCCTGTCTAGGAGCGGGCGAGCCTAACTACTCGGACGAAGCGATGTTGCGGATTCGAAATCAACTTGAGAAGAAGCGGCATTGCGGATCCAAAATTGGAGCAAAGACAAAGGATCATGGATATTCGAAAGATTTTCATTAAAAGGGCTCTTAGGCCCGATTACATATTTTCCGCGGCACAGCACATCGAGCTAGGGCTCGTCGCTGGCTCGCGGAGGAACAAAAGAAAAAGTCCCCCGGCGGGAGGGCCTCAGTAGTACCGCCCGTGAGCGAGGAGGGCTGCAACCAGTGTGTCCGTCAAGGGGAGGCGCACCTTGTAGAGCTGCGGGAACCCGCGGATCAGAACCCTAAGGGATTCTTCCGCGGTGATCTCCGCCCTCGCCTGGGCGAAATCCCGCCAGAGCTCGTCCTCGAAAGCTTGGGCGGCGGCTCTGGCGGCGGCTTCCTCCTCGTCCCTTGCACGGGCTTCGTCGATCCACGTCAGGATCATCTCCATGATGTTCGCCATTGCTCTTGAAGCGAGGCGGGGTGGAGATTTTTGGGTGCCGCCGAAAAGAAGAAAACTCAACAACCCGAAAACTGGTGGTGGAATAGTATTCCGCCCTTGGGGTTTCTTTTATACACGAAGAAATCCAAGGGTCGCGTCTCGGAATCCGTTTCGAACACAGTAAAACCATCATGATGGCGGGATGGAAGTGGGTGCAAGTATGGTTTCCGACCTAAGCACGCACGCATCCTCTGGTCATGTGTGAGAAAAGGCGCGAAACGTTCGCCCCCCTAATTGGGCTTGGGCTAAAATTGCAAAGGCGATCCCTTAATGAGGCTTTCTTAACACGTCACTAACGGTGGCAATGTATTAAATCGAGCCTAATTGACCTCGGTACACCCTCGAGGGCATATGACGGCGGCGTAAAATTAAAAAGTGTTTCACGGCATACCCCATGTTGGGTCACTAGCCGACTTCGCATGCTCGAGGTTGGGTGTTGGTGAAACTTGGGTCCAATTTCTTGAGGTATGCCTTCAATAAGGTCGCTAGTTGTACACCGCCCTCGGGCACGAATGCCTCTCGGCAAAATTGCATCAATCGATGCGCCCCAAAGGGCCTATCTTCGATCCCTCCTCCGGTTGGGACAGTACCACTCGGTGAAAGGTGTGCCCAGCGCTAGGTCGAAAGTGCTAGCTCTTCTGAGTTAAGGCTAGGCGCGATGTCGATATCCCTTGCAGCGTTAAACCACGACATCTTTGCAAGATAGAAGTTGTGGAGCGTGGCTTAAGGCACGCCCATGATGGGCCAATCGCCGCTTTTGCATTGCGAGTGGGTGTCAAATGGCGAAACCATCTGTTGAGGCGATCGCCTAATGGGCCGAGTAAGCTGGAGTTCGGTATCGCCGATCCAGGCGTTGCTTCAACACTAAAACTTAAGATTTCTTGAGTTCTTTACAATCTCTTTTTAGATTACAGGAATCTTGGCGAAATCGATCCACGGACATCGACTCGATCGTAAAAGCACTAAGGGACTATGTGGACTATATGGGCCCCGGGTATCCTCTAAAAGGCCCATAAGGGAGCAGATGGGGGGCGATCCAAGTTGGCCGGTTGAGGATAAGGATCACTCGGGCCACGCGAGGCTTGAGCCGCAAGGAAGTTCTCGAGGATATAATCTATCTCCATGTAATTAGCAGATCAACGCATGCATTCTATGTAACTGCATAACAGAATTAGTTACCAGGGATCCCGAGATATCCTGTAACTCTATCTCCCCCTGCATTATATAAAGGGAGGGGGTGAAGGCCATCGGCATAGAGCTCGATAGGCATCTAAGTCTCTGGTAGCGTAGCATCATCTTGCATCTCATATCCACCATATAATCCTGCAACACGGGGACGAGGGTATTACCTCCTCCGTTGAGGGCCCGAACTCATCTAACCTAGACACATTCATGGAAGGCCGGCCATTAACCCGGCTGGACCCGGCCCGTCTTTTTCGGGCCGGGCCGGGCCGGGCTTTGCTTTCGGGCCGGGCTCGGGCTTACGTATTCAGCCCGATTGATTACTCGGGCCGGGCTCGGGCTTTCAACTAATCATGAGGGTAGCCCGGCCCGGCCCGGCCCGGCACAAATAAAACTTGTTTCAGCCCAATGGCCTACTGGCCCAATGCCATATACTGATATAAGTATAACCTCCTCACTGCAGAGTGCAGACTACAGGTCTCCATCCCCGAAACCCTAAGGCAGCCGCCGCGTCCCCAAGTCCCCATCTAAGCTGCATCGGTGCATCCACATCTTCAGATCGATGCCGCCGCTGGAGCTCATCGCCGGCTCGACGCCACCCTAGGAGGCTTGGAATCTTGATACTGCCATCTCCCAGTCCTAGGTATGCTGCATTCAAGCTCACCTCATGGCGCTCTCACTGCACCCGTCCCTAGTCCCTAATCCCCCATCCATTTTTCACTGATTCGGTGATTCCAGAGTGCAGACATCAATCCCTTGCTGACTTGCCGCCAGGAGCGGGAGTGCTGAAATTGACTTGCACCCCTACGCTGTCAGATCTGAATGATTTGCTTGATCTGGAGTCTGGACACCATTGCGCTAGATCATCAAGCACAAAGCCACCAAGTGATTAAGGTAATCACTAATCAGTGCCAAATTAAGGTTGCGCGGCATGCACAGATTTCTGGATGCCATGTATATATACGTCTAAAAATTGGATGCCATGCATATATATAGATTCCTGAAATTTGATGCCATGTATGCAGGGATTTTTAAAATCGGTGGCCATGTATATTAACTGCGTATATGTAGATGCCATGCATATATATAGATTCCTGAAATTTGATGCCATGCATATGTAGGGATTTTTGAAATCAGAGGCCATGTATACTTACTGCCTATATTCAGAATTCTAAAATTTGATGCCATATATATGTAGGGAATTTTAAAATTGGAGGCCATGTATATTTTGGCACTTCATAATTATATTATTACTGACTTTGAGCCATTTTGTAACAGTATGGCAAGTCCTTGGAGCCCAACAGCAAGTATTGAAGAAGAAGAAGAGGAATATGATGATGAAGTTGAGGCAGGTGAAAAGAACAAGCAGGCCATGGTTGCTCCTGCTCGTACTAGTCGCAAGCGTGCAAGATCAAAGGGAAAGCAAGGAGCCTATGCTATTTTGTAGAGATGAGCTGATTGTATTTACCATGAGCACTATAAAGAGATGAAGTGGGTTGCTAGCAGGTGGCACTTGGCAAGTTGGCATCATCAAATTCCAGCAAACAATCGTGTCTATTGATCAATGGTTTAATATGTTTTGTTAATGACTTAATGGTTTGTTGTGTAACGTGTACCGGAACTATACAAATTTGAATGGTAGTGCTAGTAAGTAATAACTCGATTCAGTGGTTTGCACATTTGAATAATTCCTATATATTCTGTTTCGATGCACGTTTGAATATTTCCTATATATTCTGTTTCAATGCTATTGGATATTGAGTACATCAGTGGCAGCGCTATTGAAATTTTGGATCAGTAACGCTGCAATGTGTATCAATGTCGGGCTTCGGGCCGGGCTTCGGGCTTTCGGGCTTTTGGCCGGGCTGGGCTCGGGCCGTTGAAAATGAAAATTAAGTCGGGCCGGCCGGGCCGGGCTCGGGCTTGCTTTTATAAGGTCGGGCTTTTTGAGGCCCGGCCCGAAACCCGGCTCGGCCCGAGGTATGATCAGGTCTAGTCTAACCCTACCTTGTGTTACCATTTAGCTTAGTTCTTGATTAGCGTCCCCTCGTACAAATTCATTGCCGGTGGTGACCCCCTAGTTAGTCACCTGTCGACAATAATTTATTGAATTGTTTGTCGATGCAATTAAATGACTACATATTATTCTCTAAAAATCCATAGTCCATGAATTTTTTATTCTGTGAGAATGATTCTGATTCAGACTTGTACAGTTCTAATAGTGAATCATTTTGGAGAGCATATATCATACATGTCCAAAATTTTTGCAGATGACCTAAAGCATTGCAGTGCTTATATGATTTCCTTAAAATGATCATTAAGCATCTTTGTTTATACAATGTCAGAAACTTTTTTTATGATATTTGTTCAGACAAAAATGGATTGACAATCCAAATGTACCTACATTTATGTTTTTTCAAGGGTCGTTAGCTTCACTATCCGATTTAGCTTCACAAGTTAGTTAAAACTTGCAAGCAATTTATCATATCCTTCAACACGATTCTACCAGGCCTTATGTGAGGATGCACTCGTATTTTCAGTGCCTTTATTTGTTACAATGGCGAGTGGAGGGATTGGTGATGAAGAATTTTTGATGGAGTTGTTTGGGACTGGTCCGAATGATAGAGTTCAACCTGCGGCAGCTTGTGAGGCCGTAGAAGCCACTGAGGCCGATGAAGTCACTCAGTCCGGTCAAACGAGTAGCCAGTCACGTTAGCGAGATCAAAGTAAGAGGCCGAAGTCAAGGCACATAATCACTGAAGTCAGCGAGGAAGGCGAGCCTCTGAAGCCAGCATCGGCGATTGGGCCGTTTAGATCGACTTTCGGAATGATTGTTAAGGACCACGTGCCCATTAGCATTGTGAAATGGGACGACATACCTGCAGACCTCAAGAACACCCTATGGACCGATATGAAACAAGTTTTCACCTTCCCCGAAGGGACCGAACAGAAGGTGAAGAGTTACACATTGAAGAAAATGGCAATGGCATTCCAGACGTTCAAGAAGAAGTTGAACAACGAGTACGTCAAGAATAATGTACTCCCCGACTTCAATAAACACCCAAAGCTGCAAGATCATTGGGATGAATTTGTAGGGTACAAAACTTCTCAACAAGGTCAGAGTATGAGTAAAAAAATAAGCAAAATGTAGCGAAGAAGCAATACCACCATCGTCTCGGCCTTGGTGGTTACCGCAAGGTGATACCCAAATAGGAGATGAGGGAACATGACTTGCTTGTGAAAGGTGTCGAGCCCGTAACAATGAAATGGTATGACAGATCGAGGAATTGATTCTTTTGTCATGACGGCTGCCTTGACGATGACGGTAGGCCAGTTTTTGGTGAAAGGATCAGAGATGTTGCAAGAAGGCTTCAAGAGGCACACGAAGAGTCGGCCCAAGGCATCTTCGTGCCTAATAGGGAGAACGATGAGCTAATCAGGGCCCTACAGAACCCTGAGCGCCCTGGACGTACACGAGGCGTCCCGTGGAAGGTTGGTTTTCCGCATGATGCCGAGACTTACATGAGTCGGTCGAGGAGCAAGGGCTGACAGGCACAACACCTCCTCGACCTTGAGGTGCAACTGCGCGCAACACAGGCGAGCCTACAAGAAACAGTCCGAAGAGAGGTGCAGCTAGTCTTGAGCCAGGCGTGGGAGGCCGGTCAGCAGGAACCGCCTAGTAATCCCAACGTCATCAACTTCTCCATGCGTCGGAGCAGCTACGCTTCCGGTGGGCTGCCCGAAGAGGACTTGGCCCGCAATCTAATGGACGACATCACGCAGCCGACACCTTGTGAGTTGCACTTCGAAGCGCGGAACCTCTCCATCAAGGCAGCTGAAGGCATGGCTAACCCAATGGAGGCAGGGCAGGTCATCCATGGCCAACAGATATCCCCGATCGAGCTATGCCAAGGTCTCCGTGGACGAGGTATGCCAGGGGTACGAGAACCTTGACCTCGACATTGAAGGAGGTGACGGGACCACGAAGCTAGGAGATGCAGTACACAATTTCGTCATGTGGCACAAACGGTTCATAATTTTTTAAGGTAACATGCCCGTGTCCTCTCCACGGTCTCCTGCATCAACTCCTCAACGAATCCTCTCACACAAAACTCCAACTAAGACACCGGCCAAGACAGACCACCCTACTCAGCAAATATCTCCCAAGAAGGTGCCGGCTAGGTCAAGCCGGCCTGATGTGGGGCCAGCACCTCTCAAGAAGACAGGGTCCAGGTCATCCAGAACAAAAACACCTCCGGAGCTACCGTATGATATGACCGAAGAGGAAACTGAGCGGATAATAAGAGGCGAGGTCACCGCACATTTTGCGAAGAAACCATCTCCACCGAGGGTCCAGCCCGGTATGGACGAATGGTACAAAGGTAAGAGGTGTATCTTATCGTTGAAGGATAAGATCGAGATACGAGAAAGACCATCTGTATCAGACTACGAGCACATCTTGCGTAAGGAATCTGAAAAGGGAACATCAGAGAAGCAGATTCCAGAAGAGGATGCGCAAAGGAATTTCTACAATGAAGCTGGGCTTGATGCAGAAATGGTCTTGGGCCTTAAGGACATCCCCTTTGCAGAGGTACAATGGAAATATGTGAAAGGTTGATCGCTCGTAAGGCGTGAGGAGCTTCCTCGGCTAACAACGAAGATGCGGCAACTCCATGATTAGTATTTGTGCGCAACCGACAATGGTTTGGACATGATCACCGTCGTCTTCAAGCAACACCGTTTCTACCGTGGGGACTTTGATTTCATGATTGAATGGGAGGTTCTGTATGAACTATATCAGGGATTGGCCCTCGACGTCGTCATGATGACTTGTTGGTCTCTGTAAGTGTATTGTTTGTAATTTTCGATCGTGCCCGCCGGTATACTATACTAACTTGGAGGCCTAAATAATTTCTCCTTATGTAGAATGGAGATAAAAAGATGCCTAATGGAGGGAATCCATAAATTTGGCTTTCTTGACCCATTGGTCATTAATGAGAAAATAGCTAGAGACTACCCAAAAGAAACATGGAACAACATTTACGAAGGGCTAATGGGACAACGACGTAAGAGATATATACTTCTACCATACGAATTTAGATACGTGTTTTTGTACCGCCTTATTTTAATTCCTTTTCTTAACACACTGTTAGAACTAATTAGTAAACCGCGTTGACATATATATATGTGCAGCTTTCACTAGGCCCTTTTTATTATAGAGCTAGATCATAGCAAGATCACAATCATGGACTTCAGAACGGAACCAGTTGAAAAGTATAAAGACTTCGTCGCCATGCTAAACCGATACATTGCTCTTCCATTCATATCTTACTAGTTCTGTTTCTCCATATCATACAAACTCAATTATATATAACTTTTAATCAAATTTGTAGTGCCTTCGGAACGTTCTGCAAGAAAACCGTGGGAACATTCAAGACACGTTTCGAGTTGTACCTCGCTAAATATGTATGTATATCATATTACGAGTATTTTGTTAACGTAATTTCCGCCCATCTACTTCACGATTTCAACTCTTCCACCACAGGTCTTGTATCAACCAGATGGAAACAATTTATACGGATACTATGTGTGCGAGATGATGCACAACTTCATCGGGGGCACCGCTGAGTACACAAGAAAAATACAGGTTTTGGGGGTGAGTAATATATAATTACTACCTTAATAATGCCAAGCTAGCTACATCAAATATTTTCTATAGTTTCAAAGATTGATAAGTTAATTCCCTATTTAATGATAGATTCCCCTAAAGTTGGCCAAAAAAGGTTTGGAAAAAGGTCCGGAACTATCGCCGGTTGTTGACGTCAAATAAACACCAATTTTACATGTCAACATATTTCGGAATTCCGGCTATTCGAGGGAAAATCAAGGTTTGTACTAACATTTTATTTATTCTAATAAAGTTTCACAAGTTTTGGTGAGTTTTGGGTCCACATGTGCAAAACAGGACAAACCAGGGCCAGACCGGGCAACAGGCCAGGCCGGCCGACCCACTTAGGTCGGCCGACCCAGCCACACCACCAATCCAGCCCTGTCTTCTTCCCAGTGGCATAAAAACACAAAATGAAGCTATCTAGACCATCCACTACCGTCGGCTTGATCGAATGGACACGGTTGCTTCACAAATGAGCATAGGATTCCCTTGGATTCCTTTCTTGCGCAAGTCCATCTGATGCACCGGTTTAAGGGGATGATCTACACCATCAAGAGAGCATCCCATGCAAAATCCACGGCCGGGAGACGAAGGAGGTGGGTCGGCCGACCCACCTAGGCCGGCCGACCCAGTGTTGAGCCCCCTCGGGTTCCCCTTCGGAGGAGGGATGGATGACACGTGTCCCTACACGTGGACCACCCCGGTTGCCTGCGCAACACTATAAATAGACCCCCTCTCCTCACTTGTAACACAACACAACACTTTCACCCCTTCATTCCACTTGTAGAGTAGCTCTTAGTTAGTAGAAGTTGGGAGTTAGAGTCAAGTCGAGCTGACGCTCGGAGTTCCAGAAGTGTCTTCGGGAATTCGGGTAATAGCTCTTGTACCCTTTCCTAATTGTTTTAATTATTGAGATTACTTCATTCATTGCTATAGTGTTGAACTTTATTTGAGCTGAGTATATCTGCATAAATGAGTTGTGTAGATTTGCTTTACCGATAGCTTATATTCGTCTGGAACCAGTTTAGGTTCTCACTCATATACTGTTAGAGCCAGGCATTGAACCTAGATCAACTTCTTTTAGTACTGAGGAAGGTTGATTAGGAATAGTCGCAGACGTGGTGTATGAGACTAGGACTAACTCGGTTTACACCCAGGCCCACGTATATGTGGTAGGTGGTGACAGCCCTATCCATCCGTAGATACTAAGTATCTCGTTCGTAACCCACAGCGTCCGGCTTTGGACTAGTAGAACCAAATCGGAACTATCAGAACCATTCGGGATTCCAATTCAGGATAGCGGGTGGTAGTGAGTGTCCGAGCTCCGACGACGAATATCAAGTGGACTACTAGTTGATTACCCTAAGCTCGCTCAATTAAACTGAATCACACTACTTTGTGAACTTATTAAAACTTGACTCGTTGTCCTCCCAACTGTCTATCTAGCTAGTGTAGCTTTCTCTTGTGTGAATATTTATCGTGTGTGTGTGTGTGTGTCCCGGTCTTTTCATTTATCCTAACCCCCGTTACCTAAACTGGCTGGTATTTTAAATAATTAAGATATAGAGGATTCTCTTTAAAACCCTCGTTCCCTGTTGATTCGATGACTCTAGGAATACTCCTGGTGAAAACTACAAGCGATATCCGTCCGCTTGCGGATTAATTTCTTTGAGCGTAAGAATCGCCAACACCGGTGCGTGTCAAAGCAATTCAAGAGCAAATCACCGGCTTCCTTTTAGATGAGTGCATAAATTCGATGGGCGAGCATCACCACCCTTTTGTTAATAAGATTCCGGAGCCTTTCAAAAATACTAGCCAACCGTCGAGGAGCGAGGCATGTAAAAGATCCCGATAAAAAGTGTATGTGCACTGTGTACATTGTATGATACTTATGTATAGCTAGCTACCTAATACATATTTGTTGTTTAACAAAGGAGCAGATTGAAGATTTCATGGCCTGGAGCCCTAGAGTCTTTGGGCCTGGAAGGTTATAGATCAACTTTTGAGAACTGTCCTTCCCCTGCTTATGTTCTTGAGGAAATCTGGAAGAAAGAAGGTAAAGATCAAATTTATATATCTGTTCTATTGTGGGCTTGGTGTTGTTATTCAAGTGGCGCCGTAAATTTTAAATACTAAATATGTAGGAGTTTCTTCATATTCATTTCTTACTTGACTAGCATGTGATTCCTTTTAGTTTTGTGTATTTTCATTATTATCTTGATTTTCCATTTTCTTTATTGCTGTACACAATCAAGACCTGCCAAACTAGCATGTTGCCATTTCTACTGTTCTTGTTAAATAATAGTGTTTAATTTGGGTTGTAGGAGGAGGCTGCTAGGGTCAACGTTGGTGGAAAGGCATGATACAAGACAATGATCTCAGAAAGTGACAACGCTGAGTTCGACAACATCTCAAAGTGGCTTGGTGTGATACAGTGGGCCAGATCTGGTTAAGTTTTTGAGTATAGTGTCAATAGCCCAAGATAGTTTGATGATGCTGTCCAATGAAGGTGTTAGCGGAAATCTGAATCAAAGTAAAAAATGGGTGCCACCGTGAATGTAATACGCTAGCTCAATATCTTGCCAAATTGGGAGCAAGTGTAAATGACCAACAGTATGGCTGGATGATTTCCCTGTAAACTCTGAAGATTGTAATTGTTTGACCGTGCCTAGAGCCGGTCTGATGTAATATATGGTTTGGTTTCCCTAAAAAAAATACATATTTGTTGTAATATTGAATGTTATTTCGATTTTAGTTATCAACTAGCTGTGCATCTGCTAATTGTGTTAAATGTGGTTTAGTTAATTGTGACTAAATAAGCATAACATGCAAAAAATAAACTGTATACACCATAGTCCCGGTTGGAGCAACCAACAGGGACCAATAGAGTCCCCAACGGCCACTCCTGAGCATCGCCACGTGCGCACATCTCAGTCCCGGTTGGTAGATAAAACTAGGACTGATAGCCCAGCTACCGCTCCACGTGTATTCGGGGCCGGCCTATCAAGGAGAGATTTAGTCCGGTTCAGTAACTGGTGATGCCCAGCGAGCATTAGTCTCAAGAAACGCCCGGTTCAAGAACCGGATGAAGCCGCTCGAACAGGGGATCAACGCCTGCCCGTAGTAGTGAACTTTGGTTAGCCAATAGTTTTTTCGGCTAGGCTAAAGTAGTTAGTTAGTTAATTAATTAATAAGTTAGGTTAGGTTAGTTAGTAACTTAGTCAGTTAGACTCAGTAGGTTAGGTACTTAGGTTAGGTTAGTTAGTTTGTTACTTTGTTAAGGACTTAAGGTTAGGTTTGTTTTTACGCAACAATGCAAATATGCAACGCAATTTAAGAACTTTATTAAATAATACATAAGTTTTTTTTTCTTTGATGTTTTGTAGGGAGGGGAGCCAGGGAGGTAGAGAAAAATGGCTTAGCAGGACCACAACCATGTTTGGGAGCATCGCGATAAGTTAGGCAATTGGATCAAGTGCACGTATTGTAGAACCGAGAAAAATGAAGGTGGTGCGGCAAGATTTAAGTATCACTTGGCATGCCGTAGTGGAAAAGGTGTGGTGTCTTGTAAAGTAGTTGTCGTGACTCGGCTTCACCAGGATCCATTCACAATCGATTGCTAGTCCCGAAGATCAACACAAGCAACTTGTGAGTGACAATTTGTTAAACATCATCACGCAACCAGAAATAACTAATAAAATAGTATAATACGCAAAAATAATTGTTCCACAACTACTTATTACAATAGTTTGATGACATCATATTATCCATAACATATCAGAGTTTAGAAATTTAAATATGCAACCAAAATAATGGTATGACAATGATCCAAAATCTGACCCTTGAGCGTCAGCTAATCCTGATCAAAATCTGGAACATAACCCTTCTGATCCTGACTGTAAACCGAACCTGATTCTTCTGCTGAATACAAATTTATTCTTGGTATGTATAATGAGTACATAGCTTCCTAGCAAGAATCCTTATGATGATGCCAATGTAATGACAAGGATGGGTGGTTATTTTGAATAAACACCTACACTAGTTAAATTATTAACATTGTTGTAAAACAATTTTGTGTAGCATTTATAAGTGATATAGATTCCCAAGAGAAACAAACAGAGCTCGGTTTCTAAAACCTTTTTGTAGAACAAAGCTTGTCTCGATCAACACATCATGTTAAGTTATTAACATATGAGACTACCATGTACGACCTTCCTCCCCTCCATAACCGTGTGAACGACTATCATGATAGTTTTAAACTTTACAAAGATGAGCACACTTTACCCATAAACCTAATGGTACTTTAATGTCTTAACTCCTCCTTGGGAGCCTAGACCAAATAACAATAAAAGGCAATGTTTTAAATAGCGGGCTAAGACATTTAGCGGAGCTCTTCTGAAAACGCTAAGACTGCTATAGCGGTGCTATAGCGGCCGCTAAGCATTTAGCATTTTCAAAAAAAAAAGAGAAAAATATGGCATATATATTGCTCAAAGTGACAAAGGAGTCGCAGCCCGCCGGCCTAATTGGGGAGGGCTAGGATTTCTTGCTTTGTATGTAATGGCAAATGGTCTATAGCTGGCCTAATTGGGCCCGAGCCAGCCACTGGGCCTTCATGTGGCTTCAATTTCGTCCTGCGGATGTCACACCCTCAATAGCGCCGCTATGCCTTTTAGTGCAGCTAAAGCGTGCTATTTCCCTCTTAGCGGCCATAGAGCATATATGGCCAATAGCGTAGCATCTGCACCTCCAAAACGCTATAGCAGCGCTATAGCGGTGCTATAGCCCGCTATTTAGAACATTGATAAAAGGCGATTCATTAGTTCATTCCGTTAACACCAATACCCCCTCTACGGTTTTGACACTACGGGTCCCTGTCTTGAGCCAACGGACCCAAGTGTACGATCTTTTCAAAGTAACGTTGTTAATAGTTTTTCCTAATTACTAAGCCAAGACGAGCACATGTTGGCCGACATGTCAGAGTTAGCACTTATATATGGTTGTGCTTGTTTGGTTCGACCGGATAATTAAGCACACGCCAATGGTCCTTAGACAAAGGTGACTACCTCCACCACACACCTCATGCCATCGATATACCACCCTACTTGCCACCTTGAGTCAACACACGTCGCATAGGTTTTAGTTGATTAGGTTGTTAATGAGCAACCTAGCATCCACGAGTCATACCATGTTACAAGTAAGTACGTGAAATAGTGAACCTAACCAACTACCAACCGACGAGCACTACCATAATAAGCACAAGGATAGGCTAGGAAATTATGTAAGAACAAGAAATAAGCTACGATTCACAGGGTCAATGACTCTATGTGAATATATTAGGTTGTACCCAGACTCATCATTTTATGCATGAGATAACACAGCAAAATAGTAAACATGGTGAATTTTCGCAAATTAGGAAGCATGATGCAAACTATCATGGCTTTGTAGTACTCTTGATATTGGGATCCTCCTCCGGGTTGCTGCAAGAATGCCCCCGAGCAGTGAATACACGAACGGTCTACACGCATATGCATATGTGTAAGAAACAACAAGCAATCAACAAAACATATATCTCATAAAAATATATAAAATTCTAGGATATTTATGGAGAACAAAGGCTCTGAAATCATCTATTTAAAGTTTGGATGCTCCTTCAACAATCTAGAGAAGTTTAAGATAAATCAGAATTTCCCAAAATAAATAACAGGTCTATTTGGGTTAACCGGACGAAAACCAAGGGAACCGAGCGGTTCACACGGAACACAGCTTCTCGAGTTGTGGTGTTGGGGGAGGGGTCTTGAGGGGTTTATATAGTGGTATGGACGACCTGGGTCGGCCCTAAAATGATGAGAGTTGGATTCAGACTCAAATTCTTTTCAGGTAGAATTCGGATCCCCCAAATTAGGAAAGTGAGCTATCTTTGGATGTTTTGCTTAGGCCTCCATCCTTAGTCAGTTTTAGGCCTGCAGAAGCTCCCGTAAAAATTGGAGCACAAGTTTTCATATGGCTCCAACGATCTAACGGTTGAAAATTGACGTACATGAAATTGTAAGCTAACTTAGGAGTTTGGGATTGAAATTTGGCTTGTGGCTAGGGTTGCGAATCTAATGTTCTCCTGAATTTTCCTAGGGTTTTGCGAAGGTGAACCCTATGGTTTTAGATTTATACCTAAATCGTACTAATTTAAAATAGGGTTTTGTATATAACAAGTCCCTTTTATCTAATTTCTGGGTTTTTAAATTACAAGTGAAATACGAGAAAATAGAGGATGTCATGGCAATCCCGCCCGATGTGAAGGCGTACATACAGCGGGAGCTTGATAGGTCCAGAAAGGCAAGGAAGATAAGATTAAAGAGGATTTCATAAGGCAAAGGGCCGCAGAAGGCCTAGGTGAGTGGGACTGGCCCGGATGAGTTGACAGGGGGTGTTGACAAAGAACTATAGATGCGGCATGCCATGGCCGCATTACAGGCTAGGCCGAGGCAGAATTCAAGGCATGTGCTGGTGTGTATTATGACTATGGTGGTGGCAGTGGGTCTGGGGGTGGGTGCCATAGCGGGATTAGGAATGAAAATTCGTTGAAGAAAATGTTGAGCCAATCAAGTTCAAAGTCACAGCCGAAAATGTGCAAAACCATGCGGTCGCGAATTGATAAGGGTTGTTGGACAAAGGCAAACAAAACCCTTAGGGAGAAGCTCAGTAAAAAATGGTCATCATGGTTTCATAACAAATAAGCTATTATCATTTGTCATGCAGGAGATGGTGTGAGTTGACTGAGCGGTCGTGATATCAATGGAAAGTATTTAGAAAACAACAAGTGCAACATAGAGCATGAAATGATTCAGTGGAGGCGTGATTTCACTATGTTTGGTCTGTCCATAATGTCTGATTCTTGGACAGGACCAATATGCATGGCCATAATGAGCTTCATGCTATATTACAATGGGCGCATGTTCTTTTATAAGTCTGTCGGTATGATTAGGAAAACACAAGATGCACATAAGTTGATGCAGGTACATTGTTACTAATGGAATATGTATGTCGTGTAGTCTATTTTTTTTGTCTCTATTTGTCTCATTTGTAGCTTTTTTGAATGGTTGTCTATTTCTCATGCAAGAAATTAAGTCAGCAATCAATTCAGTTGGGCACGAAAATGTCATCCAACTCAACACCAATAAGGGATCCAACTACAAGAAGGCCTGCAGGCTGCAGGTTGATCTGTCGGCAGTTCCTCAACATAGTTTGGCAGCCTTGTATGGCTCACACCATAAATTTGTTGCTGAAGGACATAGGGGAGTTCCCAGAGCACCGTGTTATGATTGAGAACGCAAGGGGCAAGTGTACAGATGGTTGTACAACTCAAACAAATTGCTTGCAATGATGAAGAAACACATCAGCGGTGAGTTCGACAAGTGGTGTGCAACTCGATTTAGGACCAACTACATATTTATTCAGAACTTTGCTAAAGGTAGAAGAGAATTCATGAAGTGGATGGCTTCTGATGAATTTCTCTCTAGCGCATATGCTATGTCCGAAGTAGGGATGTACTGCCATGGATGCTTGAGTAACTTGGCATGGTGGGAGCACACATGAACAAGGCAATACATATGGTTGCTCCCATCTATAGCCTTCTTCGGTTTGCAGACCAAGATATGCACCCTACCCCATTAGTAGGGTCATAATCAAATACCAAGACATGTGTAATAAGCTCGCCAAAAACTTGAATGAAGAAGAATTCATGAGGTTCTATAGTATCGTCGAGAGAAGGTTTGACAGCAGAGTGAAGGCACGCTTATTGAAATAGGTATATCTGAGTATCTAATGTGCATGAAATATTTAATGCAACGTTTAAATTGGTCTACCTTACATTGTTTATTGTAGCCTGTGTTCTTAACCCTATGGTGAACTACACTAATGGATGACACATCAACATGTTGGTGCATGTCTGAGAAACCTTTGAGAAGATTGCTGATGCACAAACCGTGGCTACAGCTCTCAATAAGCTTGAGGAGTGGAGGACACACTTCGTCTCTTTCGCCGAAGAGGTTGCCAGAAGGATGGCTCTTTCCAATGAGCAAAATAAAGGTAATCGAAACTTCATAAGCATGAAAATGTGATCTACATTCATTATACACTCTGAATGGTCTCGTATGCAATAATGTTTCTTATGCCAGTGTTGCGGTGCAACATGATGGGCATGCCAAACCTACAAAAGCTTGCAAAGCATGTTGTGTCGCAGGTTTGCTCCTCGAGTTGATGCGAGCGTAAATGGAGTACCTTTGTTTTCATCTACTCAAAGATATGCAACAGTCTATCATACGAAAAGTTCTACGACCTTGCGTACGTCGACTACAACCTCCGCCTAAGACTAGAAAGACAGGGACTACAAGGTGAACAACGAGAAATGAATCCACTCTCTCTGTTCATAGAACTTTCAATCATGGATGACATGAACCCGATCGTCAAGTGGATGCGAATAAGATGGTAAGAATGTAATTGTTCTTTCTTTTGTAGGAATGTAAGTGTCGTGACCCTAGTGTCTACACAGGGAATCCAACACCATGAGGCGATACTAGGCCCAAACTAGTATCTCATGATGGACAATTCGGTGAATATTATCACTGTGTATCATTAACTAAATTCAAATAAAAGTTTAAAGGTAGCATCATCTGCTATTACAATAAGACAGGTAATCATGCTCGGCATTACGAAATGTTAATAACGAATAAAAGGACATCAGAGTAGTAGAAGCCATCAGCGACGATATCCAAACATTGACCCAGACACCCGCAGCTAGTCCTGCACACCTGAGTTCGGACCCTCATGATCCTGATTGAAACCTGAATAACAAAATTATTCGCGATATGTATAATGAGTACGCGGCTACCCAACAATCAATCCTTAACAATGAATGCAGGACAAGAGATGAATGGTTGTTTTGCGAAAACAGCACCTATCTACTCAAAAGTTTGTTTAAGCATTAATTATTCTGTTAACACAAGTGAACATTCTATTTCATTGAATCCAAAGACACTCTCTGCCTACACTTGACCAGGGGATGGTCAAGCGGCAAATCAGGCACTCTCAGCCCACACATAACCCCATATCGGCGATCATGCAGCACAACGAAACAGGCACTCGCTGCCCATACATGATCAAGAGATGATCATGCGGCACAAGGAAATAAACACTCTCTGGCTACACGCGCCCAATAGACGGACATGCGACACAACTAGAACAGTACTCTCTGCCCACACATGACTCGGAGATGGACATGCGGCACAACGATATAGGCACTCTCTGCCTACACTCGACCAAGGGATGGTCGAGCGGCTCAATGATATAGGCACTCTATGCCCACACTTGAGCAAGGGATGATCAAGTGGCTCTACGGGTACTCTCTACCCACACATGACCAGGGAACGGTCATGCGACACAAATCCTAGCACTTCACCAAGTACAACACAATATTTTATTTGATGAAATTCATCGTGAAACCTTAGCTTCACAATGTGCAATTTTATTAAAAGTGACTCTATTAATTAACCAAGCACATATAAGCAACTACACAAAGGATAGACTAGTAAATCACTAAGGGTTCGACAAATAAGGCTAGTACATATTAGTTGATGACTAATATGACTTTTGGAAATAAACTCACACACTAATCAGATTATGCATGCAATTAAAAAATAATAAAAAAATATTTAGCAAACTAGAAAGCAATATGCATCTAGCTTGCCTTCGAAGAAGTCGGAACTCTGCGGGTCTACGTCAGCTCCCAGACATCACCCCACACAACGGCCACAACACGTACCTACGCCCGGAAGCAAATAGCAAAAATAACCAACTTCAACAAAGAGAAAATAGTTTATTAAAATATATAAAATTGTTGGGATTAAATGTGATTTTTGGCCTATGAAATCATTTAATTTGGAGTTATGGAGCTCCCTAAACATTTTGCGAAAGTTTTGAATTAAATCAAAAATTCCCAAAAAAAAAGAAAATGAGCTAAA
Organism: Raddia guianensis; assembly: GCA_036346415.1. Taxonomy (NCBI): domain Eukaryota; kingdom Viridiplantae; phylum Streptophyta; class Magnoliopsida; order Poales; family Poaceae; genus Raddia; species Raddia guianensis. The sequence goes on from CM070536.1 coordinate 59,994,162, forward strand.
ACCATAATTACACCCAACTCCTCTCGCGACCCACTCCTATCTCCTTGCGATACAGATTTAGGCGGCCCAAGTACAGCAGAGCTCGGGAACCCGACAGTATTGGGCCCCGGCGGTGGCAGAAGCAGCAGTGCAATCGATCTTGGGCAGAACGACGATGGGTCCACGGGACGTGTGTCGCATGCGGATGGGGCGGCGGCGTGTGTCGCGTGCGCCCAAGCGGCGGTGGTGTGGGTGCTGCATGCGGGCGCTGGTTGGTTGGCGTGGAACCCGGGACACCGGCGAACGAGGTTCGCCGGCGACGACGTTGGTGGCGGCTGAGATAAGGGAGGAGAGAGAAATTTTTGGTGGCTTGCATCTTGCTCGATTCTTGGCCAAAATAGGCGACCCATATATCCATTTTGACCGTCTTGATGATCTCTACAACATGGCGGTATCTAATCTAGGGTTTGGGTTCGGCATAGAGAGCGATACACTGAATAGTGCTTGGTAGGCTAGGGTTTGGTGGCTAGAGCTCCAACCTTGAGGCTCCATGAATTATGGTCGTAAAGGGGTGGTCTTGGAGGGTTTATATAGTGCTAGGGATGGGTGGATTCGGTTAGGAAAAAGTAGGAAATATTTAGGAGTTCGAATCCGACTCGGAGTAGAATTCAGGGCTAGCCAAATTGGGAATCCTACTTCCACTTCGATATTTCAACGGAAACTCAGGTAATAAATCATCTAAAGATTCTAGAAGACACCCTTTTTTTGGGGATTTTGTGGAAAAGTAGTTCTCATTATTTTATGCAAGATACCTTGAAAATAAGATCTTTTTGGGCTTAATCCAATTTTTCGGGTTGCCCAAAAATTAGAAAAAGGTAAGACATATATTTGGGTACCTAGGGCATGTGTTGACATTGCCCCATCTTAATTTTAAGCAAGGCTTGTGCATACAATAGCCTATCGGACCATAAAATAATAGCAATAATAGGTTTTGTCATAGATAAATAATAAAAAATTTGACTTTAGATTTTATCTATTTTAAAAATATTTGGGACACCTAATAACTTTATTAGGATGTCACAGTAAGTATCCTTAAGTCATCAGCGTTCACTTTTTATACACTTACAGGTCTAATGCTGATCCTGAATTGGATGAGAACTTAAGTGATGGTAAGGCCCCCGGGCCAATCGGCCAGTGACTGATCTCGTGGCCAGTGACTGATCTCGTGGAAGACAGGGGCCTCAACAATCATCTGAGGGGGCAGCCAAACATGTAAATCCATCAAAATAGCTTGACCCAAAGAAATGTATGGGAAAAGGGCTACCGGACGAAAAAGAGGAGATGGGCAGTAATTAATGACTCCTCAGTGAAATTGCCCTTAGGAGCCCTCAATATAAAGAATTCAAATTGAGTTCGCCAGCCTTTCATGATGACAACGATGAATATTTTACATAAAATATAGCATAGGTCATGCAAAAGTTTTAATCTAATTTTCCTTATATTTTACATTTTTTTGTGCACATTTCTTACAAACCACGGTTAGCCGCACAAGTATTTGCCAAACCTGCAAAACATGTTTGATACCAAAACCGCCGTGCAAAACCGGCGGCTAACCACGTCCGTGCAGTTTGTCTCAAAACGGTACTGATGCCAAGATATCACTACCGGTTTTTAGCTCAAACCAGTAGTGATATTGCAGGAAGCATCACTACATATACTGATGCCTAGATATCACTACCGATTCTTAGCTCAAAAAGCTATCACTATTGATGGTTATTCAAAACGGTAGTGGTGATTGCATTACTATCGGTTAAAAAATATGTCTGAGTCCGTATTTATGTGCGTTCTTTAGCAGTGGTTGTGCAGATCGTTGTGTCAACGTAGGTATGTACATGCATGCTGCCATTTAGTATTCTCTGTCCCACTTCTCACATACATTCGTACCTACAAATCGAATTAAAACATCTTAAGTATACGAGGTACATATGCATCGATCCACGCCACACACGTAGTTAATTAGTTCAAAGGAAAATAAAGGCAACGATACACTCCAGTAGGTGAAGATCATGGATGAGCTAGTAATATATATATATATATATATATATATATATATATATATATATATATATATATATAGGAAGCGGAATTGGGACTCCCCAAGGCCTAGGCACCCCGCTTCTTAATCATCGGATTGCATCGAGATGTGGAAACCGAATTATTGGATACTCCTTAGCTGATTTTCAAAATTAGAAAACAAATAGCAAAAAAATTTAAAAAAATACGAAACTTGGTTGGTGGCTACCTTTTGACATGACGAACAAGATCAACGGTTTGGATCGATCACTAAAGTTCTCGGATTTCAAAAACCTGTCGAAGTTCACGGAGGGATCCGTGCACTCGAGTTCACGCTAGCAAATATATATATATATATATATATATATATAGAGAGAGAGAGAGAGAGAGAGAGAGAGAGAGACATGGAGGCCCTAATATACCCCTGGGTGTAGATTAAGCTAATCTACACCTAAGTCTTCCTAGCGAACCACGCGAGCCAGCCAAACCCGGAAGTAAACGGTCGCATTTTCGAAAGTAATCGGAAGTAATCGAAGTGAACATGTTTCAGCACGGAAAGTAATTCGCTAGGAGACAAGATCCTAGAATCGTGGGGGCATTAGCTGCCCTAAAATTGTGGGTTGCATGTCGGTCTATTTGAATTTTGAGTTGCTTCTTTTCAAACGGATTACTTTTCATTATTTACATTTCTCGAGCCAAGATAAGAAAGTAAACTGAATTTTCGAGCAGTTATTTCTCATTACTTTCGATTAAGCATACATACAAAAGTGAAAAAGCAGTCAAAACCTAATTACTATGCATTACTTAGTCGTAATGCAAAGTAAATATACAGAACTATTACATTTTCACAACGGGTTTCCTAAGTAATCCGGTGAATTTGCTAAGTAATCCGGTGCCAGGCGCGGTCGGAGGAGGCCGGAGGAAGCGAGCGGCGGCCGTGCGCTACTGGCGTGAGGAGGACAGGCGGCACGTCGGCGATGGAGGCCGAGGCGGCGTCGGCCGTGGGCGGCGCGGACGAGATGAGGCGACGCCGATCCGAAGAGGACGCGGCGCAAGGCTGAGGAAGCCGAGGCGGCGGATCGAAATCCAGTGGTGGAAGCGGCGGCCGGGCATGGAGGAGGCACGGTGGAAGCGGCAAGACTGGCACGGAGGAGGCACGGTGGAGGCGAGGGCGCAATGATGCCGCCGCGTCACCGTGGTTGTCGGTGGTGGCGGCGGTTGAGGTCGCCAGAGGAGAAGCGATGGCGGCAGCGTCTGGCGAAGTCGGGAGGCGGCGCGATCTAGAGGAGGACGGCGGCTGGGGACGCGAGGACTAACCGGAGGACGCTGATCTAGAGGAGGCGTCGGGGCGGCGCAAGAGAAGCGTCGAGGAGGCGCGAGCCAACAATGGCGTCGGGAGGCGGCGGGGAGGTGGGAGAGGCGGGCGATTTACGCCGGGAGGATCGCACGCCTCCTGATCGGATCGGGAGAATGGGGAGAGGAGAGAGAAAGAGGGTGGGGAGGTGGGTGGTTATTAAATGGGCATTTAAAACCAGAAATTAAGGGGTAATTATTTTAATTATTTAATTTGTTTGAATTAACCAAGTCCTGGTTTGGGCTAACCAGCTAGCCCCAAACCGACTCATGTGTAGCGTTACATCTAGGTATATATATATATATATATATATAGAGAGAGAGAGAGAGATTTGCTAGCGTGACTCGAGTTCACGGAGCCTCCGTGAACTTCGACGGGTTTTTCAAATCCGAGAACTTTAGTGATCGATCCAAGCCGTTGATCTTGTTCGTCATGTCAAAAGGTAGCCACCAACTAAGTTTCGTATTTTTTTTGAATTTTTTTGCTATTTGTTTTCTAATTTTGAAAATCAGCCTTCTAAATAGTCGTGGAGCGTCCAAAAAAGCTGATTTTCAAAATTAGAAAACAAATAGCACAAAAATTCAAAAAATACTAAACTTGATTGGTGGCTTTTTTGACATGACTAACAAGATCAACAAATGGATCGGTCATTAGACATCTCGGATTTCAAAACCATCAAGTTCAGCGGAGGATCCACGCACTCGAAGTTCACGCTAAAGAATCTCTCTCTCTCTCTCTATACATACATATATATATATATGTATGTATGTATGTATGTATGTATGTATGGACTATGGAGTATATTACGTACGATGTAGCTAGGTATATAACAAGAGGCGGATTTGGCCTTGCGCCACTGGCCTGGCGCAAGCGCGTAAAAAACAAAGTTTATTATACCCCCAAATTTCAGCCCCAGAGCAGCACTCAACTCAAGCCCAAATACTCAACACAGCCGAGCAGCCCAACTCGATTCCCCATTTCCCCTCAGGCCTCAGCCCATTGCCTCTCCCCCCACCGGCCACCCACACAGCCACGCGTCCACCCATTCCCCGTCCCGATTCCCAGGCTCCCAGCAGCCACGCGCCCAAGCCCAAGCTCTCAAACCCTAGCGGCTCGCCGGCGCGGGGGCGGCAGCGCTCGCGTCGCTCAACGCGCGTGGCACGGCGGCCGGCGGCGGCAGGCTGCGCGTCGCGTTGCGTGGCACGGCGGCGGTGGCGGTGACTCGGCGAGGGGCGTGGCCGCGGCGGCGAGGGGCGCGGGCGCACAGCGGCGCTGCGGCGGCACGACCACGGCGGTCGGCGGCTGCAGCCTGCAGGGCATGGGCACAAGCAAGAGCACTGCACAGTCCTGAGGTGCCACACTGCCACTCATCAAGAAGGTTAGGTACTAGTTAGTAGTTATAAGTACAACAAAAAACACAAATTAGCATTGGTTTTCTCTGGATTTAAGCTCTGATTTTAACATTGTTAAGTTAAAAGTTCAGAAAAAAAAAAGAAAACATTGTACCTGCCATGAGCCCATCCACCGAACTCGTCGTAGATGAGCACAGGATCAGCTGGCATGTTGTCTAGGTCACAATTGACACTGTGATTCTCCCTCATGGCCGCATTAAAGATATCCTCTGAACAAATCAGATATGTTGTGGATTACTTTGAAAATGCTCAAAGTAGGTATAGAGAAGCGAATAGAGATAGCCGCTTACAAGCTTCTCCTGGGCAGCCGCCGGCATTGGTGCCTGTGTGCCGTCTGGCCGAACACGTGGCGTGTGTGCAGTCCTCCACACGGAAATTCCCGATGGCTCAAGTCCCGTGTCATGCTCCTGTGTAAAATCAAATAGTGATATATTCAGTAAAGTTGTGAAATGAAGTTCATATTGTATCTAGAAAAGATAAGTGTGCCTTCCGGCACATTTCAGGGTTAGCATCACTATTGCCCATGTTTCTCTTAGACATCTCGATCTAGTCCAGCGATTCCCACATCAGGCATAGGTCCCTCCAGGCGCGTGAACACTTATCCATCTAGTCTGGATGCCAATCAATATACTGTTTGGCGTCGAGGTACTCCAGAGCCTCCCTTTCCCTCAACATCCAAGCGGGCCAGCCTTATGGTGTTCTTGACCTTCCTTCTCGCCATTTTGTTGAGGACACGGCAACAAGATTCGTAGTCCTCTGCAGTCGCGTCAGGGGATATGATGCGCTCACGGGTTCCCGATCTTCTGGTGAGGGGGATATGGCGTTTTTAAGGGCAGCTGCAGAAATGGGAAATTTCTGGCCGAGATTGGCCTTTTTGTTTTCGGGTGTTATAAGTGGAATTTGACACGGGGAGATGAACAAGAAGATGAACAGCAACAAGACAACACTAGAACGAACACAAACTCAAATTAACAAACTGAAATAACCGATTGAAAAGGCACAAAGGGGCTCAGACAGCGGGTAAACAATCTTTTTTGTGGGGCAAGTTTTCTGTACTATACGATAAACAAAGTAACAACTAAACAAGATACAAACTCACCGGTCAACCGTCACTCTAATATCAAATGATGGGCTCTGATACCAAATGATGCGCTCACGGGTTCCCGATCTTCCAGTGAGAGGATAACTTCGATTTTGGCTGAGGATGACTTTGACAATCCGGCTACAAATCACACAAGGATAAGCGCGCGCAAGCGCTAAACCACACTCCTGATTGTTATCAACCGTGCCAAAGCCCGGATGACCTGACCACGAAGGTCTATCCTTGCAAGCAATCAAAGAACTCGCAAGAACAAGGATAAAGCACACACTCGAACCGAGGTTCAAGCTCTAATCGATAGGTCAACCGACACTAGGGATTTCGAGAGTGTTTCTCCAATCTGAAGACAACAACAAAAGAACAAAATCTCAACAGAAAAGAAAGAGTCCTCCCAATATATAGGAGAGGATGGCTTCTAGAAGGTGCTCACACGCACTAGGAATACATGGGGACTCACCCAAAGTAATGGTGATGCAACACCCAAGAAGAGCAAGAGATGATTCGTCTACAAGATTGATTTAACTGCTATGCCGACTTGCTTGGAATTTGAAGGTGTGGTTGGATCCATTGGAAACATGGCGAAGTTATCTTTCCAATGAGTGTTCACACGTTCCAATCGGAATCCATTTGCATTCTCTAGGCCATTTTGAAGTCAGAGGGATCATTGAATGTCGAGTGGAATCCCTTTGCATTCCCACCTTGCTTTATTGCTCTTGTTGGTGAGTTAATACCTCCAAGCTGGTGCATGCCCAAGTTTCTAAGTACATGAATATTATTAGGCAGCGGTCTATTCTCATAATTTGAATTATGTAACCCGAGAAACGAATTCACCTGATTGTTTAATTGTCACGTGCGGGCTCGAGTAATTGGTCCTGTAATGCAAGTCAAGGGTTGCTGGTCGGGAGGAGAGACTTTGGTCATTGATCCTATGGGCGTATCCGATGTAGCGATGTCCTCATCAGGATAGCTGATATTTCACCTGAAACAAAACAAATAAATGATCATATACATGCAGGCATAAATTTATAAACACAAAAACATATGTACGAAATGAAATTTAGCATGTTACCCAGAACTCTTCGATGAAGGCATCGGCGACAGTATCTCCCTCCCCGTCCCGCACGAGGTAGTAGTCGCTCCAACTCAGCGCGGGGCGTTTGTTGCCACGGCCCTCGCCTACTCGCCCGGGGTAGAACTAACTGAGGAGCACCCCAAGCTGCTTTCCCGGCTCCTGCGTGTCCTTCTTGAGGAAAACCAAGCCACTGCACGTATAGTTATCAATTGAATTCAAAACATGTCTTTAGAAAGTTTATGCTTAACAATTTAAGACATCGAATTCAAAACTGTTGGTTAGCACATATACCTCTCTCCAGGGACAACCTGTATCTCTATCCTCTGAGCTAAGATCTGCGGGGGCTTTTGAAATTTTATTTTGCCCCTGACATCTCTTGGATCTCGAGGACTTTGCTCCAGAGGACAAGGGTGCCGGCTCCCACTCGTCGTCCCCATCATCGTTGCTCTCCTCCAACCAGGCATTGAAAAATATTGTCCTCCAGTGCTCATCCTCCCCCTCAGCCTCGTCCTCCCCCTCCTCGTCGCTCTCCTCCGAGTCAAACTCCTCTTCATAGCCCTCCAGCACACCAGCCAACACCTCCTCCGGCGCCAGCTCCCCCCTCCTCCTCCAACGCCAGCTCCCCCTCCCATTCCCTGTCCTGTCTCCTCCACATCCTCCTCCATTGACCCGACAAGCGAGTTGGGGGCCAAATCCTCGTCACTCGACCCCACCTGATGGTTAGTGGCCACCACCTCGTCCAATTTGTTGTGCTCTCCAGTCCTTCTGCCTCGTTGCCCAAAGAGCTTTTGCATCATTTCCGCTAACTTGTTCAAAGGTCATGTCATCCTGCACAAATCAAACAAAAATGACACAATTAGATGGGTATGAATTAAATTAAATAAAATTAAATAACACAAAATAAGTGGATATAAAAGTAAATGACACAAAATAAATGTATATGTCATAGAAACCTAAAATTCTTTGTCTACATCTTCCTCTTTCTCGTCCTCCTATTCGGTTTCTTCTTCCTTATCCTCTTCCCGTCCCCCTTCCCCTTCCTCTACCTCTTCCTATTCTGCTTGCTCTTCCTCTTCCTCCTCTTCTACTTCCTCTTCAGCTTGTTGTAGCACATCACCAATATCGATCGTGCAGCTCTCCTGATAACTCCCGTTCTTGAAATGGCTCCATTTCATGATGAGCCTCGTAGTCTCTTCCGTGAGGTCGGGCAATCCACCAAACAGATGACATTTATGGACAATCCGCCAATTTTTATAATCTATGTGAGCGTATGGCAGATAGAACACCATCTCGACTTGTTCAGGTAGAATAAAGACGTCAGGCTTGTGATACAACTTCTTATGATGTATTTCAACTAGTCCTAGTCCGGGAGTGCGTCGCGCCCCACAATTAGGATCGAACCATCCGCACCGAAACAGTACGAGCAAGAGATCGTTGTTGCATTCATAAGATATTTCCACTGTCTTCTCAATGATCCCATAATACTCTATGTCTGGACCATCAAAGTCGGCTGTGACATAACTAACGACGCCGCTATTAACCATGCTTGCATTTGGGCGAGCAAACTCAGCCGCTTCGGACAGAAATCGATATCAATGGCAATCATAGCATCCATGTACCTTAATTGTACGACTGCATCCATGTGACATTTATCAAAGATCGTTATGCACGATGCACTGTCTTTAACACTGCACAAGCATGCATGACAAAACTCATTAAAACTTACGTAATAATGGAATTGTGTTATATAAGGGATAGAAACTTACGTGGTAATGGAATCATGTTAGAAAATTTGGATGGTCTTGTCCATGTCCTCGTCGTTTGAGCTTGTTAATTTGTCCATCCGATCATTCACCTGGTCTTCCCCACTCTTCTTAAATAAATTGACTATAAGATCAAGTGTTTCATTCGGTTATTTATAGAAGAAGCAAGTATTTATGACTTAATTAAAAAATCTATTTCATCCATGTTGTCATACACGTACAGTTGTATCATAATTTTTTCCGCTTCATCCAAGTCACGTGTTGTGCTTTTGCCAACGTTGCATCCAGCTTAATCATGAAACATTTCAATGTTGAAAGGACTTTTACGATGTGGCTTCTTATATCTCGGTTGTGCCACATTGACCTTGTTCCTTTTTGCAAAATACTTGTCCATGAAATAGGCGATTTCTTGAGTTATCCAAGTTTTGGCAATACATTCCTTCTACTCGTGCTTTGCTCTTCACCTTCACTCTAAAATTTTTCATTATCCGTTCAACAGGATACATCCATCTAAACTGCGCTGGCCCCCAACTTTTGCTTTATATGGCAAATGAACTAATAGATGTTGCATGCAATTGAAAAACCCGGTAACATAAATCTTCTCGAGTTTTGTCACAAGCACAACAATCTCCTTCTCCAATTTTTTCATCCTTGATGCGGATATCTCTTTTGCACACAACTCTCGATAGAAGAAATTCAGCTCTGACAGTGTTCTCTAAATAATGTTGTAAACATATCCACGTCAGACGACTGAAAACAGACGCTTTATGGAGACTTTATAGTCGTGGGCCTTCATTCCATTTAACTTACATTGGTCTATACTAACGGCATGACGAAGGCTAGCCGCATAACCATTTGGAAATTTCACTTTTTCTTTAATCCAAACTAAAATCTCCCTTATTTTTCCACTTGTGAGGCCGTACTTTGCCCTATGCTTCATCCCATTCTCGTCGAGGTTCATATCTGGTCGATCACATATTAAAGCACAGTCTAGTCGAGCTTTTTTGTTATCTCTTCTCTTTAGTGGGATGTTCCAGTTTGTGTTGACGATTGCCTCACATATATTCTTCTCTTGATGCATCATGTCGAGGTTGTGTGGTTGCTTCAGGTCTGTTGTGTACGGAAGGTCATAAATACTACACTTATGGGTCCAATGGTGCTCCTCACCATACTCATCCGCGTAGCCCTTTTTATCAAATCTTCATGCCAAACGATGATATCCTACATCTTGAATCGTTCGTGTGGCCGCTGTTTCTTCATAATATTGCCTTTACGAAATGCATTTCTTTGCTTTTTAAATGGATGGTTCGGCTCAAGGAAACGATGGTGACAGTCGAACCAACAAGCCTTACCATCTTTTTTAAGTATGAATGCATTAATGTTACACAAGCATTTTAGGCCCGACAACTGTCCATGCGTGATCCACCCGAGAACATGCTATACGCCGGGAAATCGTGTATTGACCACAGGTGCGGCTCGCATTATATTCTTCTCTTGATGGATCATGTTGAGGTTTGTGTTGACGATTGCCTCACATATATTCTTCTCTTGATGCATCATGTCGAGGTTGTGTGGTTGCTTCAGGTCTGTTGTGTACGGAAGGTCATAAATACTACACTTATGGGTCCAATGGTGCTCCTCACCATACTCATCCTCGTAGCCCTTTTTACCAAATCTTCATGCCAAACGATGATATCCTACATCTCGAATCGTTCGGGTGGCTGCTGTTTCGTCATAATATTGTCTTTACGAAATGCATTTCTTTGCTTTTTAAATGGATGGTTCGGCTCAAGGAAACGACGGTGACAGTCGAACCAAAAAGCCTTACCACCTTTTTTTAAGTATGAATGCATCAGTGTTACACAAGCATTTTGGGCCCGACAACTGTCCATGCGTGATCCACCCGAGAACATGTTATACGTCGGGAAATCGTGTATTGACCACAGGTGCGGCTCGCATTCTAAAGGTCAGACTCTTGTAGCTATCATGTGTCGAGACTCCTTTACTCCACAGGTCGCTGAACTCTTCTACCAGTGGTTGCATAAACAAATCTAAAATTTTTTAGAGGAGACTTAGGCCCAGGTATGATAATCCAAAGGAACATATACTCTTCTTTCAAACAGAGTTGAGGCGGTAGATTGTACGGGATGGTAAATACCGGCCAACATGAGTACGGGTGCGAGGTCATATTGAATGGTGTGAACCCATCGGTGGAGAGTCCGATGCGGACATTTTTGGGCTCAGCTACGAACTCAGGGTGTAGATGGTCAAAACGCCTCCAGATTTGTATATCTGATCGATGAATCATTACACCCTTCTTTCTACGTTTCCCCTCTTTGTGCCACCTCATGTGGCTAGTCATGGACTTGGACATGTACAGCCGTTGCGGGCATTGAGAGATCGGAAAGAAACGAATGGTTTTCTGGGCCACCGTCGTCTATCTCTTTACACCATCTCGTCCTTTAACTTCTACGTACCGACTCTCACAGCAATGCTTACAATGAGTCAGTCCAGAATCGGCATTTCGGTAAAGCATGCAGAATTTTGAGCAATAATCTATTCTCTCGCACAGCATGCCTAACACACTAAGAAGTTTCTTCGACTCATATGGATTTGGAGTCATCCTGTGTCCAATCGGAGTAGGCTATCAAGCAGTTTGCAAAGATTTTTGAAGCAATTGGCGGAGAGGTTGCATTTGGTCTTCACCGTCATTCGACGCGACACCGTTGAGAGCACGGTCATATCGGTATGCTCATGCAGTGGCTTCTTGGCAGAATCAAGAAGCTTCCCGAACTGCTGGTCAAGTGGCTCGAAATCTTCCTCGGGGAGAGATCGTAAGCCCTACGCACATTATCCGTGTGCTCGTCCAGTCTGTCCACCTCAACTTCATCATAACCCTCTCCAAAATCCACAGGGCTACACACCGGCGCCGAACGTTTTCTCTCAGCATGATATACCCATTCAAAATAGTTTGGTTTAAATCCATGGCTACAGAGGTGCTTGCTAATATCCCTCTTGGACCTCTTTTCGGTATTCGAGCAGACAATGCACGAGCGCTGTGTTAGTGTTAGGGAATCTTCCATCGTTTATCACTTATCCATGTGCCGACCAGACTTCTTCCATCCATCGTGCATCCATCGTCGATCTTCCATCGTTTACTATATAATGTTCAAACATGTATAATAGTTTAGTTTTAAACGGTTTAAGCCTAACTAAATAGGAGGGCTTACCAACCTACGAATGTGCGTTTGAGTACGGTAGTTGCGGCACAAAGGTGTATGGGTCGGAATTCCGGCAGCATAACCCCGTAGTTCTCCCAGCGCAATGACTGGTATGACATACCGCTGATGTTATGCACCAGGAGAATGACAGGGTTATTCTGCTGGCCACGACCACCGTACTCGAACGCACATCCGTAGGTTGTCCAGAACATGGATAGCTCGGAAGCACAAAAAAATTCATAATGGAACACAATGAATCACCGTTCGAGTTATGTATGAAATTATAGAGCGCTTCCGAACAGATTTAACTATGGTTGCGTTCAGATTACAACATAATAATAAAGTTAAATCACTAATCAACGTATTACTAATTATAGTATTGACCTAATTAATTAAAACTACTAATGTCATCTGCTAAAAAAGTACCTATGATATAGCTACCATATTAAAAACTATAGACATGAGAGCTAGGCCATACCTGCACGATGTATGAAGACAACGATTTAAAACGACCGAAGGGCGGCGATCACAGAGGTCAGATAGGTAGCGGCATGTGCTTGGAGAGGGAACAGAGGTTGCGTTGTGGGACGGGGCGGCCGGTCGTGGGTGACGAATGTGATGCTGGGCACGGCAATGGCGGCCAAGGCCACGAGCCAAGCCGTAAGAGGCGACAAGGCCAAAGCCATGAGGAGGGCGGCACATGGGCAAGGCCCATGAGAGGGGGCCGGCAGCACATGGGAGGAGGCAGGCAAGGCAGTGATGGGCAAGGTGGGTGCAGTTGTGAGAGAGAGGCGGCGGCCGAGGGGCGGCAGCGGAGACAGGGCGCGGGAGGGAGATGTGAGCCTATGCGCTTGGTCTGAGGACTTGGCGCACGGGCCACCTATTTTTTAAAACAACGACTAGTGGAGGAATTCGTGCGGGCATGGAGAAAGTGGTAGGCCCCATTGATCAGCGCTGCTCGCAGGCGGATGCTTCGATTCCCCAAGGCGGCGCACATCTCAAAGTGGGCCCGGGGGCTACTGCCGGTACATTCTATACTAGGGTCTTCACGCCCAAGGGTACGACCGGTGGGCCCAGGCCCCCAAGAATTATGGATAATATCAAGAATGAATATAAGACTCAGCGGATGGGCGCAAGGCGGGCTACCAGACCCCAGCGCCTTAGGAGAGCACGCCACATGGGGGCCTGTCGAGCACGGCGTAAGGCGGGCAAGCAGGCCCCAGCGCACCAACGAACCAGGTCACGTGGCGGAGCGACGAGCACGACGCGTGGTGGGCAAGCAGGGCCCAACGCCTTGACTAACTAGTCCACATAGCGGCGTGGCGAGCATGACGCATGGTGGACGAGTAAGCTTCAGCGCCCTAGTGGAGCACGCTACTTGGCAGCTGGGCGAGCACGGCGTAAAGCGGGAGAGCGGGACCCAGCGCCTAGATGGACCAGGCCACGTGGAGACAGGGTGGGCACGGAGCTCCCTTGGGCCCCATCAGCGAGGCGTCTGCGGGAGCACAAGGGAGCTTCCTAGTGAAAGATTCGCTCTATCACGGCGTATCGGCGATATTAAATGCAGAGGATTTGGCGTGGGACAGAAAGACCAATGAAGGCGTCACTGGCGTGGTGCTAGGCGCACTGTGCATGTACTGGCGCCACTGTGTAAGGCAATGATGGTCGCCGCTCGTGTCTGGTGGCGTCAGAGGTAATCAGACCGCATCGTTGGAGAGAGGATGGTGTGGGTTCGGCTATACTGTGATGTATTGTTTGTCAACTACAGTGGTTGGGGTAGTAAATGAGCTCTCTCTCTCTCTCTCTCTCTCTCTCTGGTGCACCAAGAGAGGGGATCCAAGAAAGGAAAGGGGAGGGCAGAGCCAATCAGAGCCGATCCGATCGAACTCTCGAACACTGCATAGACTTTGTTCATCCACATCCAAGAACCAGTGTAGGAGTAGGGCTGTTATCCCTTGGGAGGCCCGAACCTGGGTAAATCTGTGTGCGTGATCTGTCGGCTAGCTCTTCCGGTTCGCGGGTAGATCAGTGCAGCGTGCTAAGTGTGGAGACCCCTCTATCGAACACCGAACACCCTGAGGACAAATCTGTCTGGTTGAAATACACCGACATAAAGCGAGGCTAGTAGCACAAGGGTTTACTTAGAGACACGACATCGGTTATGATGAGATCTACTCTCCAGCCATGAGTGGAATAACTTTCTGATACATAATATCACTAGCAACATGTACGAATTTGAAAATGCAGTTAATGGATGTAGTGATCACAAATTTGTATGGGTCACTAGATTCGGAGATCTACATGAAAGTTCTATAGAAGGGTAAACATTCCGAATCTAGGAGATTACAATATGTATAGCACAAATCTTGAAAAGTCAATGTACATGTTAAAACAAGTGAGAAGGATATGGTACAACTGACTTAGCCTTGTTTGTTTTGGCTTAAATTAAATTAAATTAAATGAATTTTTTTTGTATAATCCAAATGATGTGATACTTTGTAGTCTTTTTGTGGGATTTTAAATAGTTCTTCTTAGAATTTGTAAAATAGCTTTTTCATAATTTTTTGAACTCTTTATGAAGTCTTTCGAGGGGTCACAACTTTTTCAAATTAAAATTTTCAGCAACTTTCAGCTCAAACAAACAAGACCTAGTGAATTTCTCCCTAACAAGGTATAGATGAACTATGATGATTGTCCCTATGATTGCTAAGAAATCCTAGTGTGGATTTTGTATCATCTTAGTGTATGTCGATGATGTGAATATAATCGGCACAACAGAGAACATATATAGGTGAGGCAGTGATGTAGTTTGAGATGAATGATTTGGGTAAGACCAAATTTTGTTTGGGCTTGAGGCTTGAGCATCTTTCAGAGGGAGTAGTTGTGCACTAAACTGTCCATACCTAGAAGGTTTCAAAGAAGTTTAACATAAACAAGACACATCCCTTAAAAAAAACCATGGTAGTAAGGTCCTGGATGTTGGCAGTGATCCCTTTAGATCTATATAGAAAACACTACAAGAAAAGTGATTATCTGTGACGAAAACTCCGTGACATTTCCAATTCCCGTCATGGAAAAATGGTTTTTTGTGACACTTTGTTTCTGTTCGTCATAGATCGTAGTCAGCATCGATCGGCCAGTTTTTCAATGATTTAAACATAAAATTTTGTCATAAAACACTCGTAGATATCGTCATAAAAACGAGGGCCTCGTGTTCGGCTACTGATCCAAGGATGACGTCACATACATATGTATACGGTGATGATATGCTTTCGTCATGATGTCTGACGTGGCCGAGTTGGTATGTTGTGTGTCTGACGTCGCATTTTTTGTTTTGAAAAATAAAATTTCTAGAATTGTGGAGCCCCCGAAGTTAAGTAGTGCATGTGGGACCCACGTTTGGGCCACAAGTAAAAATCTTTTTAACGCCGCCGCCTCGAATCGAACTCGCGATCGTGCTATAAGGCAATGACATCCTTCCACCGAGCTAGAATTAGTTTGTGATTTACAAGTAGATTATGAATTTTATGTACCGACGATGAAGCCTAGCGGAGTCCAAGATAAGCGCCGCTTGCCTTGGGCCTTTCATGCGTTGGGCTTGATCCGAAGTTCGTCTCAGAAAAGGTCGCGCGCCGCCGCCGAAGTCGATTCTGACGAAGGTCGCAGCCGCCACCGAATCGTGTTCGTAAAAAGGTGCAGCGGCCGCCGCCGAAGTCGCCAGATCATGAAGCCGCCGTCTTACCGAAGTCGTCGTGAGACCATGTCGCCGAAGTCTCCGTCTAGCCTTCCGCCGAGCCACCGGGCTACCTTATAAGTGCTCACGACACGATCACTCCATGACGAGGCGCACGACCCATGCCTAAGTGCTTGATCGATATAGCAACACCGACACTGAGCAACCAATCAAGATTCCATCGATTGCTAATTCGGTACTAATCTTGTATTCTTGAATACACTATTTTACTATTAGTGCAACAATACCACAAGATTCTAGTTTAATTGAGTAAATGATTTTATATTAAGCGATTGATTTGTTAGTTTAAAATAGATAAGACTAATTATTTGTTTTGTTGTCCGAAATATTGTTTTCTTGGCCTAGCCTCGTCACCATTGTTGTGGAGGTTTTAGCACATTGTGCGGTGTCGTCGATGCTAAGTGGATCGAGATAACATCTAATTGATTGTGCCGAACTACGTAACAAATCGGAGATAACATAAAAGCGAAAAGGTATCTCTTTTTACGGTGTATGTTGATTACTTCATAGGATTGGTTACTCGTTAGCCTCCTTTTGATATATTTGATAATCTATTTGTTTAAAACACATTTATACATGTTTAATTATTTATTTGCTCTCATGATGTTGAGCATGATGATGGATGAAGTTGGATAAATGGTAAACAATTTACCCTGCATATATCAAAGGCGTTGGAGAATTCATGCAATTTATTCGAGAGAGATTTAATCGTAATGATGGTATATTTTGTCCATGTAAATCGATGTCTTAATCGCACCACGAAGACCTCGATCCCATGTGGAAGATCACATTCATATTTATGGCATGTCAAGTACATACACGAGGTGGGTTCATCATGGAGAATCATTCGATGCTGACGTCGTGGAATCTCCAGTTCATATCGATGAAAATGATTACAATATGGAAAGTTCTGGTCACGATGGCTTTGTTGTTAGTGAGGATGACAACGATGATGGAGGAATGCCCAATTTGATTAAGGAGCTCTTTACAGCTGCGGACCAAGATAGACAACATCCAAATTTTGCTAAAGTGCTTGAAGATGCGAAGCGGGAACTTTGCTCAGAATCTACATTTTCAAGATTCTCTTTTCTCGTGAAGTTACTTCATGTCAAGTCATACTATCGGATCAGCAATTCTGCTTTTGATGCACTAGCGAAACTGTTGTCACTAGCTTTCCCTCATTGCAAACTTCCCAATTCATTTTATGAAGTGAAGCAATACCTCGGTGAATTGGGTCTTGGATATGATTCTATCCATGTCTGCTTGAATAACTGTGTGCTATTTAGAAAGCAGTATGAAAATAAAGATGAATGCCCAATATGTGGAGAATCAAGGTGGAGAGATGCAAATGGTAATAGGCGGGTTCCTCAAAAGGTATTGAGACATTTTCCACTAATACCAAGATTGAATAGGTATTTTACTTCAAGACAAACAACAGAGGACGCACAATGGCACAAGTTGAAGCGACAACCAAATGATAGTGAAATGAATCATCCGCCGATGGGGAGGCGTGGAAAGACTTCGATAGAAAATATCCGTGTTTGTCAAGATGCAAGGAACTTGAGGCTTGGCATAGCTCGATGGTTTTAATCCATTTGGTATTATGAGTTCCTCATACAAAGATGTGGCGATGCTTGTGATGCCTTACAACATGCCACCATGGATATGCATAGATCGGTCGAATCGCATGATGGCATTACTCATACCGCCCAAAATGTCCCGGAAAGGATTTGATTTATTCATGGAACCTCTCATAGAAGAGTTGGTTGAACTATGGCAAGGTGTCCCTACTTATGATGCATTTACCACCGAGTTGTTTAATATGCGTAGTGCGATTATTTGGTGCATCCATGACTACCCCGCCTTAAGCACTTTGTCGACGCACTACAAAAGGTTATTATGCATGCATTCATTGTGACAAAGATCCACCGTCACGGGTATAAGGAATAAAATATGTTACATTGGCCACCGTCGTTACCTCTCAATGGACGCATCAGTATGAGGAAAAACTTAGCTTTTGATGGACATCATGAAAAGCGTGAGAAGCCGTGCAAGTTCAATAAAGATGACCTTTTGAAGCAACTAGAGAAAGTGAAAGATGTTAGACCAGAAAGCATCCTCCTCCTTCTACTTAATAAGAAAAGAAAGCGTGACGAGAAGGATGAACCTCAATTATTTAGCCGAAAGGCCAGATTGTTTGATTTGCCATATTGGCTAGAATTGAAGTTGCCACACAATCTTGATGTGATGCACATAGAGAGAAACATATGCATGAATCTTCTTGGTACATTATTGGATATAGTGGGGAAGACAAAAGACACGATCAATGCTAGGCTTGATTTGCAAGATATGGGCATAAGGAGTGAATTGCATTTAGAGGACAGGGGAACCTCATATCGAGTTCCACAAGCATGCTATACCTTGACAAAAGAGCACAAGATTGCATTTTGTGATTTTATTAAAGAGGTAAAATTTCCAGATGGTTTTGGTTCCAACTTATCTAGATGTATTAGTGCTGATGGATGCAAGTTACAAGACTTGAAAACTCATGATTGTCACATCTTTCTACAAAGAGTGTTACTGTTGGCTTTGGGAATCGTATGAGAGATATATATGAAGCAATTGCGAGTTGGGGAACTTCTTTAGAGAATTGTGTAGTAGAAATATAAAGATATATGTCTTTGGAACGACTTAAAGCTCAAATCCCAATCATTCTTTGCAAGCTTGAGAAAATATTTCCTCCCGCCTTCTTTGATGTGATGGTGCATTTGGTCGTTCATCTACCGGATGAGGCAATTATGAGAGGTCCAAGACAATTTGGATGGATGTACCCAATAGGCGTCGATTATGCACTTTAAAGGGTTTCGTGAGGAGCAGGCGAGACTGAAGGGTCCATTCTTTGAGGCATATGTAGTGATGAGGCCTTGACATTTTGCTCAAGATATATGGACAATGTTGACACTAGATTTAATCGGGAGAAAAAGTAGGGATGGATCTCTTGAAAATCCAACGGATTGTGGCATCTCTGTTTTTACACATGGTGTTAATTTAGTAGGACACCATAGGGTTACATACCTTCCTGATGAATTTGACAAGCTGGTTTGGTATGTGATAAATAATTGTGATGAGGTTGATCCTCACGTGAAGTGAGTAATTATTACTATGTAAATTTTAATTTGATGTTAAATATGAACTTACTTTTGTGTTAAGTAATGGTATCTTTGGATTTTTCTTTTTGCGTAATGTTTAGACAAGAGATAGAGAAAGAAGGGACAGATGATATTAACCAAAGGTTGATGTTTGGATTTTCAAAATGGTTTAAGAACCATGTAAGCGAGAAGACAGATGGAGTTAGTGATCACCTACATGCACTGTCATGTGGTCCAGATCTTCGAGTCGCAATATACTCATCTTGTATTGTTAATGGCGTCCGGTACAACACCGTCGATCGTGAGAAAAACATGAAGACACAGAATAGTTCCATCATGGCTGAGGGTACTCATAAAGGCCAATACATGGATTTTTATGGTTCACTAAGAGAGATAATTGAGTTGGTATACAACTCAGATCTACAAATTCGTCGGTCAGTTGTTCTATTTCGATGTGACTGGTACAATCTAGAGGGCAAGACGAGAGGCATTAAAAATGATGGATATTTCAATTCTGTCAATATTGAGACTTTATGGTACAAGACAGATCCATTTATTTTGCCCTCTCAAGCAAAAAAAATATTTTACCTACCAGACATTCAGCGGGGCTAAACCGGCGAGTTGTGCGAAGTTTGAGCATAGGCATCTATATAATGTGACTGAAAATGAGAAGCCTAATGATGTTGGTGCATACCAAGAAGGAGAATGTTCTGATAATGAATGTAACGTGCAAGATAGTAATCCACCTTCGAACACTTTGCACCGTGATGACGATGAGGAAGCCCAACATGTTGAGGCTACTGTACTGCACAACATAGTCAACCAAACTAGACAGGTGGATAGTTCAAGTGAGTCCGATGAAGATGACACTTTCGTGCAGTTTGTTAGCGATAATGAGCATGACGATATTTCGATGGACGAGAGCGATGACAATTGTTGTTAGCACTTGACTAAAAAAAACAAATTGGGCGCCATGTTTTCCCACACAAGAAAAATTTCTCCCGCTGCTTGCTCCCACTAAATTAAAAAAGGCCCACGTCCCAGCTGCACAGTGCATCCCCTAAATAGTCTCCTCCCGTCTCCACAGCTCCTGTTCTTCCACAAACCCTAAATCGACGAGGGGCGGTGACCTCCTACCTCAAGGCCCGACGCTGGCGAAGGCCTCTCGGGGGAGCTGATTGGTGCCTTCTTTTGCACTCCGTCGCCTCCAGCCGCCGAATCGTGCTCCGTAGCTGCAGGTTAGTTATCTCCTTCTCCATCCCCTCATCTGCATAGTGCATCCCCTAAATGGCCTCCTCCTTTCTCCACAGGCCCGGTTCTTCCGCAAACCCTAAATCGATGAGGGGCGGCGACCTCCTACCTCAAGGCCCGACGCCGGCGAAGGCCTCTCGGGGGAGCTGATCGGTGCCTTCTTTTGCACTCCGTCGCCTCCAGCCGCCAAATCGTGCTCCGCAGCTGCAGGTTAGTTATCTCCTTCTCCATCCCCTCATTTGCTTTGCCAGCGATACCCTCTGCTGTCAATCGGTGTTCGCAGATTGCAGAGTAGACTAGCGCTATTTTGATGCAACACACGCACTGCACTGGACTTGACTAATTAGTTTGATGGGACATAGGCGAATGCTACCAGCAGGGGAGCAACCTGATGCCCAAACACATCCGTTTTACTCTCTAACATTAATATTTAGACCATATGTATTAGTCTCCACATGCAGCTTGTTTTACTGCTTGCCGATTGCATTGATGTTTGGTACAACATACACAAAGAAATATTTGGAAAGACAATAAGTGCATTACCTTCTAAATTCTATCTTACTCTATAATGACATAGATTATTTTCTAATAGCTTTGTTCTTGAATATTTTGTGTACGCAAAGCTTTCTAGGAAATAAGTAGACATTGCAAGTGTTCCTTCAGATTGAATAAAGAAACTAATAAAGAGATAGATGGTCAGTTGGTAGTATATTGTTTATTCTGAAATTTTGCACGGGCCATCCTATTACATACTTGATAGAAATTACCTAGTTTAACCAAACTACTAGCTGACAAAACTTGTTTGTGCTACTGGTACTTGTTTGTGCTACCTTGTTTAGTCATTAGCTAGCTTGTTTGTACTGATCTGAACTTGGTTTTAGATCTTTTTGGTCAGATTGTCTTGATAGAACTTACTTTGCATGCCATGGAAGTTAAGTGTTTCACTTACTATTAAACTAAGTGTTTCACTTATTATTAAACTATATAATGCAGATCATATATCCTAGGCCTTCATATCATCCAATCAGGAGCAGCCAATGAGAACACGATTAAGCAAAGAGATAGGTTATTTCTCTTACTATCTTTCCACATGAAACTATGAATGTGCTTGTGCATGATGTGTCATTCCTTTAAGTACTTTGCATGCCTATACTCTATGTTGCATGTTAAAATATGCTCACGTTTTCAAACAATAATATTGTTTCTTTTATAACATAGAACCTGAACCACACTCATATGTCCTGAAGAAGCGATATTTTGATGGTGTTCCAGCAAATGAAGTTAGTACAACGTCTCCTGTGTCTAATATGACTGATGAGCAATGGCAAGCTCTTGTTCAGAAATGGTCAGACCCCAAAAGCAAGGTGCTAAGTATGAACAACTTGTTTTTGCATATTTCACAAATGAATGTATTTAACTGAATTATA
The DNA here is from genome assembly GCA_036346415.1 of Raddia guianensis. Lineage (NCBI taxonomy): Eukaryota > Viridiplantae > Streptophyta > Magnoliopsida > Poales > Poaceae > Raddia > Raddia guianensis. The sequence goes on from CM070536.1 coordinate 60,015,716, forward strand.
AACTGTAGGAAATCTCTGAGAAGAACAAGCAGAATCGTTCTAAAGTGCAGTTCCATCAAGCTACAGGATCTCGTAGCTACATAGCACACTGCCATTCAATTGTTAGTACCAATTATCTTCTTATCATATATTTTTGACCAACAGCTACTCATTTATTATGAATACTTACAAGATATTGTTTTCATTATGTTCGCTATATACTCGATTACAGAAGGAGAGGGCCCAAGTTCCAGAATTGGATGCATTGAATATGTTTAAGGCATGCCACTACAGCAAGAAGAAGGAGGCATATTCTGAACCTGTGCAACGCGCAATAGTATGATGCTCTTCATAGTTCTATTATTTGATTACTAAATAAAAGTTAGAATTATAAACAGTGCATCTTTCTTTCTTCTAGTGTTGGCAGACTCCAACTATATGCTTGTTGGTATGTAAACTAACCTATACTAGAAAAAACCCAGTTGATGTCTTACTTTTTATTGAACTACAATATATGTACCATCACAACTTTTTCTATCATTAGCCTGATGGGTTCTCCTTTTCACCTGAATTAAATTAGCAAATATTACCTCTAGACCTTGGGCTTTCTTATTGTAGCATGGAGCCAGATCAGATACCTGGGGTATAAGAACATCAAACTACGGGAACTAATGCCTGTAATACTCTTCCAGACTTAACTTAAACAGAAGCCTTCTTTGGGAAAATTAATCAGCCAGTATACTTTTTATTTGTCTACATTTTATTTGCCTTCGTATTCTGAAAAAAGATAAATAGATGTTTACAGTAGTTAGACTTGTATGTATAGACACTACCGTGCGATGTCTTCTATTAGGAGCACCGTAGTTTCAATAAATATTTATCATTGGATCTTTGATTTCAAGTTGTTAGCCCATGAGCCTTGGCCAAAATCATCACGATCATTTTGGGGTCTCTAGCAAATTCTAATTGTCCAACTCTGGAATACGACTTGCTCAACACCCTAGGATCCATGTTATGTCCAATTAGAAGACTGAATTCATTGAACAATTAGTTTCTGATTTATGAATCTGTGCTTATCTTGTGTAAGTCACATATAACAAAAAGTTTTTTTTTTGCTTTAAATGTTGCATGTCAGAGTGAAACCATCTCGTGTGCATTGGAGATATGGTCAATGAGCTGGTTTTGGCATGAGTGAAAATTTATTTCTAAATAGGATGCAATAAACTAAAGTTTTTTGTTGTTTTACCTAGCAGCCTGTGAACTATTGCTGTAACTTCTTTCATTTAAATATGGAACTACTGACGATTAAATGAAAAAAATACATTAGTGTGTGTGTCTGAGCTTGGGCCTAGATTAGGCGCAGTCTTTACTAATTTATTTTGATTAGGACTAAGTAATTGTTTGTAAAGAATGCTCCCATTTTGGAAGAGAATTACATTGGACTATTTTTATTCTTATTAGTGTCACATCCTATTTTTTGTCTGAACAAGTTTAGTAAAGCAAGTTGATCTGTTCCAATATAAGTCTGAAATTTACCTCTCTATGATCATGCCGTTAGTAGATTGGTTGCAATCATAAGAAATAATCAATGAAGTCAATTCTATACTACATTTTTGAACCAGCCAATAATTGTTACATCAAGATGGGCATGTTCTGAACAACAATGTCACATAGCTGAGACCTTGTTTACATTCTGAATACAAGTACCATAACCAAGGCCTTGTTTTACATTCTAAATCAGCATACAAAATTGACCTTGTTTTATCGTTTCAATGCTAAAAAATTCCACATTTGTTTGGAGTTGAAACTTAATCATTTTAGCATTTCAGCATAGCCATCTACATATATTTCCTATTATGTATTATGTTCCTTACTTCCAATATGTAGCTTCATTTCATATTCAATATGTTCACAAATGTTTGAATGTATATTGTTGTCTGTGAATTAAACTCTTATCAATAACACTTTAATATATATGCTCAAATCTTTACAAATGCATGCGTATGAACTTATCTCCATAATATCAACCCATGCTATGCTCAAATTTATCTGCTCGTTATGTTAGGTTGAGATGGAAGGTATCTTTGACTGATGCGGAGGGTCAGTCATCATGTACTCATATAGAGGTTGTCTCAAAGGTTCTAAACAATAAGAGTGCAACTAGCACATTCTTGAAGAATGCTGGCTTACTGAGACAAACACTTGAAGGCGACAAAGTCGGCCAAAGAACAACAACTTGAGGAGCAACTTGAGGCGAGAAAGCAAGAAATGCAATGCAATGCAGACCATTGATCGGCAGGAGGAAATTGATAACCTGAAGAAAAAATCACAAGATTCGGATGAAGTGTTGATGCGAACCGAGAAAGATATGGAGGATCTCGGTGAAGCAAGAAGAAACTAATGCATACCTTCGCATTCTCATGCGTAGTCAATCCAACAACCAGTGACTTGCATATCTTGCTTATCCTCTCATAATTCTGTTTTGGGCTATTGAAACAATGGACATGAAAAATTTTTTGCTTAGCTCTTGATTTGTATACTATGTTTAAACTTACTCGTCGTATGTGTGGATCTATGTGAACCATTCTATATCCTTTTGCTAAATATTAATTTCACTTGGTGACAATGGTGCTATTTTGTGCATATATTGGTCACAGCCTGTTCTAGTGTCTGTTTGCATTGGCCAAATATTTTATGATAGTGCATGGAAGTGTTTTGTGACGAATAATATTGTCGACATCTAAGAAAACTATGACGAAATTAGTCGTCACTAAAACAATCTGTGCCATGCACTTGATTACTTGGCATATCCGTATTTCATGACAAACATGCATCCACGTGGCTAAAATTTATGACGGCACGATTCGTCACTAAAAAAATGACACATCACCAGACGCGTTGGCTGCTGACTACGCACAAGTTCATCAGTGACGAAAATTCTCGTCACTAGAAAATGCCAAGTCAGCTGACACGGTGGCTGCTGACATGGACGCAAGGAGATCAGTGACGAAATAAGTGCTTACGTGGCATCCATTAATGATGAAATATTCATCACAAAATAATCAGTCAATGGCTTCCATGGCCGGCCGAATGGCATTTTTTATGACGAAATGGTCATTATTAATGACATTTTTGGCTCTTTTTGTGACGAAATATTTTGTCACAGAATATGCTCTTCCATGACGACAAAATGTAACGTCATAACTTTCTATGACGAATTTGTTCAATTAAATCGTTAAAAACTTTCTATGACGCACATACCATGACGCGAAGCAGTTTCGTCATAGGTTCGTCATAGAAGATCTTCAGTGATGATTTGCAGACAGATGATGACGAAGTGTTGACGTCACAGAAACTGATTTTTCTAGTAGTGAAAATGAGGAGATTTTAGGACTAGAAGTTCCCTACCTCAGTGAATTGGAGCACTTATGTATCATGCCAATTGTACCAGACCTGACATTGCTTACGTAGTGAATCTTTTGGCTCAATATAGCTCGGTGCATATCAAGAGGCATTGGACCGGGGTTAAACATGTCTTTAGGTACTTGCAACAAATGCAGGATCTTGGGTTATTTTATAGGAGAAATGAGCCCAAGACCATGGTGGCCATGGATACACTGATGTGAGATTCATGTATAAACTGCATATGGCTAAATCTCAGACGAGGTTTGTTGACCTGTATGGCCGTGCAACAATTTCATGGAAATCTAGTAAGCAAACATTTGTGGTGATATCTACTAATCATTATGAGATTATTTCCATGTATGAAGCCTTGTGTTTGGATGATGCAGATGGTTAATCACATCTAGATATAATATGATTTGGATACCCTATACCCCTATAATGCACAAAGATAATGCTGCTTTTGTTGTACAAATGCAAATGGGTTACGCTAAAAGCAATATTGCCCCTAAGCTAATCTATCTTCATGAACTCCAGCAGAGTGTGAGATAGTAGTTCAGATGACATCGTGCGACAATTTAGAAATTTTGTTCACGAAGACTCTGCCTACCTCGACATTCTAAAATTGTGTTCGTCGAATAGGGACGAGGTGAATTCAAGAGGTGCAAGTAAGGGTGGGCATTTAGTTTATTTAATTAATTCGGTTCGATTAATGCAGTTTTTTTTAAATTTTGTTTTTGAAAAATGGACACTGAATTTATCATCGCAATATAGAAAACCAAAGTATATAAATCAAAATATTTCGTTTCGGTTATTTTGGCTTTTGGGTTTTAACCAAAATTTCATACTCAAACAACAAACTAACATATCATTTAAATATCTTTTCGTAAACTACAACTATCGTATGTTCACAATAATAAAAATAATAAACCAAATAAGATATAGAACAAGTAAACAACGAATCAAACAAAAAACAAACATACATTGTATAAAATTATGAATCTCACTACTGTGTTGTCACATGTTTCTAGCCTAATACATAATTTCCGTTTATTCAGTTATTTGGTTTTTGGATTCTAAAACCTGAATCGAACCATATTAACCGAAGAGCATGGAATTAAAAACCGAATTCTAACCAAAAAATCTGAATTACTAAAAATTTTGGTTCTTTCAGCTATTTGGTTTTTTATGCCCATCCCTAGGTGGAAGGCTCAGGGGTAACAACCACCTCAGAGGTGGCCCATAGTGATATGACAAGATCATATATTGTACCCTTTTTTCCTTGTATGATTTTTTTTAAGTTTCTCATAGCAAGTTTTTTAAGGTAATATCACAAGTTGGTTTGGTTGTACAATGCACTCTTTTCTCCAATTTTTTTCCCATTGGGTTTTGTATGCATTTTTTAATGAGGCATGTGCATAGCGCAGTTTGCCCAAGGGGTAGTCTTGTAACTTATGTGATCTAATCATGTATGGAAGGGTATTATGGTAAAACTGAGTAGGGATGGATGTCCTTATCTCTAAAGGTTTCTTGGTGATCAACAAACCCTCTGCAAGAAATATCAGAGACGTCCCTTGTAATTGGGCACCGCTGACGTATTAAGATTAATAAAGATTTCCATCTTTCTGGGTACGCTGGAGTGGATGCATGGAGTGTATACAGATGTGATTGATGGCACGCGCATGAGCCTAATTGTGCTCGACCACGCATCGTGCATTACAGAATGGTTGCTTCCCTTGATTTGGCCGGGAGCATATATATGCATGCAGCTCGATCCGATTCCGATACATGCGTGCATGCTCATCACGCAGAAACATGCATGCACGTACGTACAGGAAGAAGATTTCGTTTTTGTTTTTTTGGCGCATGCATGCATGTTAACTACGCACGCACTGTGCTTTGCACCGATTCGACCAAAGCTAGCTGCAGCCGGCGGCGCCGTTCGGCCACTGCAAGTGCACGTTGATCGATGCATGGATGAATGAATTATCATTCATCCTTCTCCTACACCCGGCCGCAGGTGCCTGGGGGCAAATGAGCCTTGTCTGTATTTTTCTTCTTCACATTTTTTCCCTTCATTTTCAATCATCTCTTCAAAAAAATTTACGAAAAAAAAGGAGAGAGAGTTTCCTTCTGGAAAGAACGCATGAAAATTTCTTTTGGAAATAACCGCGAAGAAATTCTGTTAAAACATTGTTCGCGAAAATAAAATGACCCCTAAACAGTATCCGTTGGAGATGGTTTTACCTTCCCCTCCCTCTTTCGCACTACGCACACACCTGACTGCGGCCGTGCCCAACCAGAAGCACCGACTACATACACATCGATCATATACATATATATAAGGTATATAATGTCTAAGTACTATATATATTTGCACGATGAAAAATATATATCGATATATATCTCGCAACTTTCATCCATATATTGCTAGCTAGGCCGGGTCTTGGATCGATGGATCATACATATATATATATATACTCCTATCCCTTCCCGCCATCATAAGTTGACAACTAACCTAGCTAGCATGCACGTACTATATATACGTACGCACCATATATGAACACACGACTATGACACGTACATAAAGTTGTTTGTCTAGTAGCTAGCGGGCGTGTACAATAGCAAGCATATTGGGGTAGACACGATCAGATTCAGCCAATTAAATCACGATTGTTGTTTCATATATGAGAAGACATGGATAAGGGACCTAGCTACCTAGCTACCTAGCTTGTCAATTAGATATATAGATGGCTATAAACATGCAAGCAAGTAACATGCGGCTGCTAGCAAGCTACAAACAGCGTATAGTAGTACCACACCACGCGGATCGCCGACAATATATCTCGACGGCCAAAGCCATCAAGCAAAGTGGCGAAGCCGTCGAGAAAGGTTAATATCGACGGCCAGTCGTCGGGACTGCTCAGTCGAGACAGCACGTCAGTCTCGACGGCCTGGCCGTCGAGATTATCTGTCTCGTTGGTTTTTCCTACGCGGTCGAGATTTTACGGCAACCGGCCACCCAAGGGGTGCAACAACCTAATCTCGACAGCCTCTGGCCGTCAAGATTGCTAGTGGGCTAGCCGAGAGCTCTGGCCCAACCCACCAAGGCTCAATCTCGACGACTAGAGGCCGTCAGAGTGCTTGCCTGAGGCTGTGGCTCCTACCATGCATGTGGCAAATCTTTCACGACGGCCGTGGTTCTGGCTGTCAAGAATGAAGGCTAAACAACAACAAAAAATATCATTTACAAATAATCACAACACAACATCACATCATTTGCAAATAATCATAGCATTTTCTTATTGTACAATCCCCAAATATCACATCTGGTTATTACAATCACAGTCATATAAAACTGCTCTTACTAAAGAAATTCGACTTTCTAAAAATTACAAACAAATGTTCTCACTAAAGCAATACTTCGTTCTCTTTGTCCTCCATCATCTCAGCACCCATTTGTTATCAATATCCCAATATATGTGTCGGGGATAAAATCACGGCCCATTGCCATGGCCCACTCCCTGACGGCCCAATCGAACAGCCTACCAGGGCCCAGCTCCCTGGAGGGTTCTATCAAGCCCATGTGCATCCTGTCGAACAGCCCTTGGCTGGCACGATACGTAATGGCCAAGAAATCGTGTTTGAGTCCGTCTCGAACAGGAGTTCTGCACGACTACGTGAAGACTCGGATGTTGGTTTCCTGGATTGGAGCGGACGTCGTGATCCCCAAGACTAGGAGTATGCCTTATCTACCTCGGGATATATTTGGCATGTACTGAGTTCGTTACGATCTCGTAGTTAGCCCGGCCCGATATTCCCTCGGTAGGTCGGTTTGCTCTGCACTATATAAACAGTGCCCCTACGGCGTTTAGGGGGCATCCAATATCTGGTCAATCCTACAGGAGTTTACGCATCTAGCATCTCGTAGACACCTGATCATTGCATTGTCGCTCTTGTACACCATAATCTCGCCGAGACTTGTTCGTCTCGTTGAGCCACCTCTTGTAATCATCTCTGATATATAAGAAAATTTGGGGACGAGGGCTATTATCTCCCGAGAGGCTGAACCAGATAAAACCCCCGCCCCTGCTCGTTGCTGTTCGTGGTTGTTCGGCGTGTCTCCCATCTCACTTCTAAAGAACCTTAGCGACTTGAGATCGTTATCTCAACCGTCGACAGTTGGCGCCGTCCGTGGGGACACGCAGATCGAGCATGCGAACTCCATCAGCGATACGGAGATTCTCCTTGAGGACTACGACTCAGAGGGGAAGGATGTTTCTTCCCCTGCCAGCTCGAATCGATCTTATCGCCCTAGATCGATTTCTGCATCCTAGACAGAGGTCTCTGGATACGCCCCGGAGATGATCTCTGGTCGAGCTCCCGTCATTGACGATGAATACGGAACCGACGATCTTTACGCTGGTTTAGATCTATCGGATTCCAGGGCTATGTCGGTCGATTCTTCCTGTAGTGACACAGTGATGACGCCGTCTAGCGCGTAGACACACGGCCACCGCGTCGTCAACATGGCTGGTGCAGGGACTTCAGGGGATCCTGCACGGGTCACGGTGGCCGAAGAGATCGAGCGAGTCAATTCCGCTCGGCACCAAGATGGAGCCGCACAATCTGCTCGCCAGCAAGATATTGTTCGCCGCACTTTCGATGAATCCATCGACCAAACTTTGGCGCAGATCCGCGATCAACGCAAGCGTCAGTGACGTGATCCGCCTCGTGCGCCTACGCCAAGGCCCCCGGTAGAAGTTCAGCCTGCCCGGGTGGAATCCCCGCGTGCCCGGACTCCAATCGGGCAAGACGCGGATGTTTCGAGATCCCGCCCAATTGAGCGAGCGAGAGCGGCTCCGAGCCTGGCGATCCGTAATCAGATCCGCTCACGGGACAATCTCGTCCTCGTGGCGCGAAGTAACTACTCACCTTGAGAAATTGGCCGAGGGCCTTAAGTCTATAGGTGAGGCATCATCCGGGTAGCTCGGAGAGCCTGTCCGGGTAGATTCGGACAGTGAGCAATCCGATCGATCGCGTGACCGCCGTCACCATCGAAGGACCACTGTCCACGAGCAAGTTGCCCGTGGTCGCCGCCGCTCGCCAAGTCCCCGTAGTCATCGCGACCACAGGGGCAAGCATGTACGCGACGATCACGGACGATCCCCTCGCGAGGAGCGCGTTGTCGCAACCACGAGGAAGGAGCGCGGGGGCTTATCACGGAGAGAGTTCCTCCAAGCAGAGACCTCCCGCTCAGCAAGAGTTCCCCTGACTATCAGGACCAATGTCTTCTCGAGGCTAGGTTCTACCGGGGAAGGTGGCCGGTCTTATGCCTTGGGCGGCAGGGCCTTTTCCGACGAGCTTCGCTCTGTTTGGTGGCCCTCAAAGTTCAAGCCTAGACACATGGAGAGGTATAACGGGACACAGAACCCAGAGGAGTTCCTTTCCATCTATGCTACGGCCATCATGGCGGCCGGGGGTGACGAGCTTGTCATGGCTAATTACCTCCGATCGTCCTTGAGAGTCTTTGCTCGGACGTGGTCGTTCGGTCGGCAGGAAGGTTCCATCTCTTCTTGGAACCAACTTTGTGGCGCTTCGATTGCTAATTTTAGAGCATTACGTGCGTTTGGGCAAGGAGGATGATCTGCACGGATGATCCGGATGAGCGGGAGACCCTCCGCAACCGTGAAGCATTTCATCAAGATTCGCAACACGATCCCGAACATCTCGAACGAATCTGTTGTCCGCGCCTTTAAAAACGGAGTCCGCGATGAGCGGCTCACCCAGGATCTCGAGATCAATGAGACCTGGACCGCCAACGACCTGTTCAAGGCAGCTGATCGCTATGCCAATGCGGCAGAACGCGTTCAGTATAAGAAGGAGTTCGACAAGGGCGAGCTGTCCGACCAGCCTGGTGTAGAGGAAAAGAAGAAGAGCAGCAACAATCCTGGTGACAAGAAGTCCCAGAAGAAAAAGAAGGGTGATGCGAACAACACTGTCGCCGGTATAGATCGCACACCTCCTCCAAAGGATGGGCAGAAAAAGCCCAACAATAACTATAAGGGCAAGAAGCCCGCCTGTCGGGGATAAAATTACGGCCCATTGCCATGGCCCACTCCCTGACGGCCCAATCGAGCGACCTACGGGGCCCGGCTCCTGGAAGGTTCTATCTCGCCCATATGCATCTTGCGAACAGCTTCTGGTGGCGTGATGCGTAACGCCAAGGAATCGTGTTTGAGTCCGTTTGAGCAGAGTCTGCATGGCTACGTGAAGACCGGACGTTGGTTTCCGGATTGGATTAGGAGTCGTGATCCCCAAGACTAGGAGTATGCCTTATCGCCTCGGGATATATTTGGCACGTTGAGTTCGATTCACGATCTCGTAGTTACCCGGCCGATAGTCCCTCGGTAGGCGGTTTGCTCCGACTATATAAGCGATTGCCCTACGGCGTTAGGGGCATCAATATCGATCAATCTCGGACGAGTTTTACGACTTGATCTAGCTTTTAGCACCTGATATACACCATAATCTCGCCGAGACTTGTTCGTCTCGTCGAGCCATCTCTGTAATCACTCGATATATAAGAAAAATTTGGACGAGGGCTATTATCTCTCGAGAGGCTGAACCAGGATAAAAACCCCTGTCTCCTGTTCGTTGATGTTCGTGATTGTTCGGCGTGTCTCCTATCTCACTTCTAAAGAACCTTAGCGACTTGAGATCGTTATCTCAACCGTCGACAGTTGGCGCCGACCGTGGGGAGACGCAGATCGAGCATGTCGAACTCTATCAGCGATAAGGAGATTCTCCTTGAGTACTACGACTCAGAAGGGCAGGATGTTTCTTCCCCTGCCAGCTCGAATCAATCTTATCGTCCTAGATCGATGTCTGTATCCGAGACAGAGGTCTCGGATCGCCGGAGATGATCTCGGTCGATTGCTTTGTCATTGACGATGAATACGGAACCGAGCGATCTTTACGCGGTTTAGATCTATCGGATTCGGGCTATGTCGGTCGATTCTTCTGTGGTGACACCGCGATGACACCGCCTAGCGACGCGCCACCCGTCGTCAACATGGTGGTGCGGGGACCTCGGGGATCTGCACGGTCGCGCGATGGCGAAGAGATCGAGCAAGTCAATTCCGCTCGGCACCCAGATGGAGCCGCACAATCTGCTCGCGAGCAAGACATTGTTCGCCGCACTTTCGATGAATCCATCGACCAGACCTTGGCGCAGATCCGCGATCAGCGCAAGCGTCAGCGACGCGATCCGCCTCGCGCACCTACGCCAAGACCCCCGGTAGAAGTTCAGCTGCCGGGTGGAATCGCGTGCGAGACTCAATCGGGCAAGACGCGGATGCCGGAATCCCAGACCGATTGAGCGAGCCGGAGCGGCTCCAGGCCCCGCAACCATAATCGAGATCCGCTCACCGGGACAATCTCGTCTCGTGAGGCGCGAAGTGGCTACTCACCTTGGGAAATTGGCCGAGGACCTTAAGTCTATAGGTGAGACATCATCCGGACAGCGCGGTGAGCCTGTTCGGGTGGATTCGGACAGTGAGCGATCCGATCGATCGCGTGACCGCCGTTACCGTCGAAGGACCACTGTCCACGAACAAGCTGCCCGTGGTCGCCGCCGCTCGCCAAGTCCCCGTAGTCATCGCGACCAAAGGGGCAAACGCGCGCGCGACGATCACGGACGATCCCCTCGCGAGGAGCGCGTTGTCGCAACCACGAGGAAGGAGCGCGGGGGCTTATCGCGGAGAGAGTTCCTCCAAGCAGAGACCTCCCGCTCAGCAAGAGTTCCTCCGACCAACAGGACCAACGTCTTCTCAAGGCTAGGTTCTGCCGGGGAAGGTGGCCGGTCTTACGCCTTGGGCTGCAGGGCCTTTTCCGACGAGCTCCGCTCTGTTCGATGGCCCTCAAAGTTCAAGCCCGGACACATGGAGAGGTACAACGGGACCCAGAACCCAGAGGAGTTCCTTTCCATTTACGCTACGGCCATCATGGCGGCTGGGGGTGACGAGCTTGTCATGGCTAATTACCTCCCGACTGTCCTTGAGGGTGCTGCTCGGACGTGGCTATTCAATCAGCAGGAAGGTTCCATCTCTTCTTGGAACCAGCTTTGTGACGCTCTGATTGTCAATTTCCAGAGCTGTTACGTGCGTCTGGGCAAGGAGGATGATCTGCACCAGATGATCCAGATGAACGGGGAGACCCTCCGCAACTTCGTGAAGCGTTTCATCAAGATTCGCAACACGATCCCGAACATCTCGGACGAATCTGTTGTCCGCACCTTTAAAAACGGAGTCTGCGACGAGCGGCTCATCCAGGATCTCGAGATCAATGAGACCTGGACCTAGGGATGTGCTCGGATCGGATAAGGTCGGATATCGTTCTATCCGTATCCGTATCCGTATTTTTTACCGGATACAAATTCGAATACGAATGTGTCGAATATGGATACAAATTCGAATAATATTGGATAACATCGGTTACGAATACGGGTCGAATACAGATCGGATAACACATGGATACGGATATTGTTAGTCGAATAGTTAAAATTAATTTTCAAAAATCCGTCCTAAATTTTAACAAAATATGGTCAAATTTTAAATTTAAAAGTGGAAATTTAAAACGTTAGTAAAAAACAAAACATTAGAAAGTCTATACACGAATATTATTAATTTAGTCTAGATTTAAAAATTCAAAAAATAAATTTAAAACTTGGGAAACTATCAATAAAAAATTGTAGAAATACATTAAAAATTTCCAGAAATACATTTGGATAATATCCATATTTTATATTTGGATATTATCCGAACAAAAACCCGGATATTCCTTATCCACCGAATAATCAGTGCTCCATATTCGTATCCATATCCACGCCAAATTATCCATATCCATATCCTTATCCGTAAAAATAGTCGAATATCCTTAAAACTATCCAAATCACTATCCGACCAATTTGGTCGGTCGGTCGGTCGGATAATATCCGTACCATTTCCACCCCTACCTGGACCGCCAACGACCTGTTCAGGGCGGCTGACCGCTATGCCAACGCGGCAGAGCGTGTTCAGTACAAGAAGGCGTTTGACAAAGGCGAGTGCCTTGACCTAGTGTGGAGGAAAAGAAGAAGAGCAGCAACAATCCTGGTGACAAGAAATCCCAGAAGAAAAAGAAAGGTGATGCGAACAACACCGTCGCCGGTATAGATCGCACACCTCCTCCCAAGGATGGGCAGAAAAAGCCCAGCAATAACTATAAGGGCAAGAAGCCCGCCCAGGGAGGCAACCATGGCAAGAAAGGTCCTAATGACCGATATTGCAAATTCCACCAGCATCACGGGCATGATACGCGCCACTGTAGGACATGGGCTGCGAAGCTCGAGGATTTCTACAACGGCAAGGGCCAATGCCCACCCTGCCCGAAAAAGGTGAAGCCGGTAAGACCAAGCGCCAAACCGATGATGGTGATCGCGACGACGACGAGTATTAAGAGCCCATGAACCATATCGCCGTCATCTTCGGCGGCTCCTCGGCTTATACCTCTCGCCGCAGCCTCAAGGAAGCTGCTCGGGAGGTCCACAAGGTTGAAAAGGGCAAGCCTCAGCCCGAATCGATGAAGTGGACCGAGATCCCCATCTCCTTCTCTCAGGAGGATTGCCCCACTGGGATGACCAAGCCTCAGCGGCTCCCACTGGTGGTCGCTCCGACCATCAGCAACGCCAGAGTTGGCCGTGTTTTGGTCGACGGCGGGAGCGCTTTGGACTTGCTCTCTGCTAAGGTCTTGGACGAGATGCAGATTCCTCGCTCCAAGCTTAAAGAGGCCGCGATGCCTTTCTACGGCATCGTCCCGGGGGAAGCTGTTCAGCCATTGGGGCAGATTGTTCTGCCTGTTACCTTCGGCAGTCCAAGCAACTTCCGGACAGAGTTGATCACATTCGACGTGGTCGACTTCCCTTCCGCGTACAATGCGATCCTGGGCCGGCCATCTCTTGGCAAGTTCATGGCCGTGTCCCATCATGGATACCATTGCGTGAAGATACCGGGCCCCAACGGTGTGATCACGGTCAAGGCCAACTACAAGGCTGCTGTAGATTGCGACGAGCAGTCCCTTGCCCTGGTCGACCAGCTTCCGCCGCGTGGTCCCAAAGTTCCGCAGACCAAGTCTGCACGCCCTAGTGTCTCCCTTCAGCCAGGGGGTGAGACCAAGGAAGTTTCGCTGTCTCTGGATGATTCCTCCAAGACAGTTCATCTGGGGGCCAATCTGGACCCCAAATAGGAAAGCGAGCTCATTGCCTTCCTCCAAGCTAATGCGAGCGTGTTTGCACAGGAGCCGTCGATTGCGGAGTCCCAAGGGAGGTTATCGAGCACAAACCGGCGTCCGGCGGACAAAAGCCTGTTTGCGAAGCCGTCGCCGCTGAATTCAGCGGGGATCATTAAAGATCAGCTCGGCAAGCTGCTCGCTGCCGGATTCATCCGTGAGGTTGATCACACCGAGTGGCTAGCCAACCCTGTCATCGTAAAGAAGAAAGACGGCAAGTGGAGGATGTGTGTCGATCACACAGATTTGAACGCTGCTTGTCCCAAGGACAACTTCCCGCTGCCACGCATAGACCAGCTGGTCGACGCGACTGCGGATGCCCAGCTTTTGAGTTTTTTAGATGCTTACTCCGGTTATCACCAAATAAGCAACTCCCCCGATGATGAAGAGAAGACTGCCTTCATCACCCCCTTCGGCACTTTCTGCTACATGACCATGTCTTTCGGTCTGCGCAATCTTTGGTGCCACGTTCGGTAACAATGGAAGACTTTCCCGCATCAGCGGAAGAAACCTGGAGGTCTATGTCGATGACATAGTTGTAAAGAGCAAGACCTGGTCTATGTCGATGACATAGTCAGAAATCTGGTCGGCAAAGCGTTTCGCATGGGCTATTACTGGCCAACCGCGTTACAAGATGCCCGGGAGATCGTGACAAAGTGCAAAGCTTACCAATTTCACGCCCGGAAGGCACATAAGCCCGCCCAAGAGCTCCAAACGGCCCCCCCATCTTGGCCTTTCTCCACATGGGGTCTGGATCTGCTCGGCCCGTTCCCCAAGGGGTACAAGGGCTATACACACTTACTCGTCGCCATCGACACTTTTACAAAGTGGATAGAGGCAGAGCCTGTGTCGTCCCTTCACGCCAAAACGGTTGTGCTCTTTTTCAAAAGCAACGTGGTCACGCGCTTTGGGATCCCCATAAGCTGATCACCGATAACGGTACCCAGTTTCGAAGCGAGCTATTCTAGGAATACTACGAACAGCTGGGCACCAAGGTCTGCTTCGCCTCTGTGGCACATCCACAGAGCAATGGAGCAGTCGAGCGAGCTAACGGACAGATAGTCCAGGGTATCAAATGGCGCGTGTTCGCGGCACTCCGCGAGCACAATAAGGCCTGGGTTGACGAAGTCCATTCCGTCCTCTAGGCAGTTCGCACTACGGCCAGCCGGGCAACCGGAGAAACTCCTTTCCAATTGGTCTATGGTGCAGAAGTCATCCTGCCCACCGAAATAGTACTCGGTTTACCTCGCACGAGCTCGGTCAACTTGGTTGACGACGAGCAAGAGCGCCTACTCGATCTCGACCTCCTCGAAGGCACACGCGACCGAGCACAAGTCAGAATGGGCGCTACCGGCAAGATCTTGGCGCACGCCGCTGCCGTCGGTTCGACCAAGGGCTTTGCGGTAGGCGACCTCGTTCGCGCCGTGTTGAACTCCGTCCAATGCCAACAAGCTAACTCCTCACTGGGAGGGCCGTTCACGATCGTTTCTCCGCTTTCGCCGGGGCCGCTCGCACAGCCATGGAGGACGGAGAGAGCGACCAAACACTTGGAACATCGACCACCGTAAGTTCTTTGTGTAGGTCTTTCTATGTTTGCTTAACCGGCGCTTTTGTCAAACTTCGCGCCTTTGTTCGTCCAAGTCTGTCGGGCTCCATGTAATGTTCAATCCATTTATAGTGAAATTTTCATGGTCCTCTGAGGCCTTTTCACACCTCTGTCTTGTCAAGACTACCCTCTCTCTGGTAACACTTGATGGCTGTCCGGCCTTGCGAACACTTGGCTCCGCAATCTTAAGGATTTTTTCTGCTTTCGTATCCGGTTTCAACAAGTTTCTCAACTCAAGGTTGCGTAAAAGGCTTTCTCGCCTCGCGGCTAAGTCTGCTCTCGTAAGCCCTCTGCTGGCGAGAGGCACTCACCGCTCACGCACGACACACAGCAAAGAGCGCTCTCGTAAGCCCTCCGGAGAGGCACTTTCCTTGTTCGGTTACCTTTGGAATCGCCTAACTTACGTCGCCGAGCGTTCTTGGGATAAGTTGATCGGGATCGGGTGTCGCTCTAACTCTCTACGCACGTGCTCGAGTTCACAAACTCAGGTTTTCGAGCACCGTCCGTACCGGGGGCTAGGGTGTTGCTCTTTCTCTTGTGCACCTGTTCGAGTTCTCAACTTCAGGTTTTCGAGCAGCTGCACAACGGGGGCTGGGAGTTAGGCTAAGCGTTCTACCGGTTTTCCTAAACTTTCTAGCGCTTTCGTGCCCTGCTCTTGGTTTCCTGTTCGTTCTTGTCTTTTGCTGCTCTCTTTTGCAGGAAAAAGGTAAGTCCTTTATTGCATTGGCAAAGTTTGCAGGTACAAAAGTCCCTTTCGGATTACAGCCCTACAGCTACTTAGAAGCGAGTTGTTCCTTGGGCTCCTCGATCGCTTCCTTGAGGCGCAGGACTTCCCCCTGGGCTTTAAAACCTTCTCTGGCCTCAGCTCGGAGATGGTCGGATTCCTCCTTGCTGCTCCTGGCCTGCTCCGTTGCCTTCACGCGGAGAGCCTCGACCTCTTTGGTCTTGGCCCGCAGCTGCTCGGCCAGATCTTCACTCTGACTGGCTCGCTGCTCGGCGGTCTTGAGCTGCTCGTCTAGCTCCTCGACCCTCTTCTCCGCGGTGCTCGTCCTTGCGGCCAGCCCGCGCATCTCCTCGGCCTCCTCCTGTAACGCCCACAGGGTGGAGATTTTCTCCTGGAGTGCCGTGGAAGTTGATTTATCTTCGGCGAGCTGGGCCTCGAGCTGCTTCACCTGATTCACGAGCAGCTTCCGCCATTCGGACAAGTCGTGGAGTTGCTCTTCCAGCCACTTCGTGCGGCCTGGCTCACCTTCCGCGACGCTCGCCCTCGCGGCCTGCGGGCGAAGCTCCTCGGCCTCTTCCCGAAGAGCCCCGGAGGATTGCCCCTCCTCGGTCAACCGAGCCTTGAGCTTCTTTATTTTCGCCGCCAACTTGCTCCGGCTCTTGGCTGGCGCGGAGGGCTCCCCTTCGAGCCCCCTCGTTCGGAGCTGCTCTCGGAAACCCGCTAGAACGGCGCTGCGTTCGACGGTCACTCCATCCTCGAGCTCCTCCATGGTATCTTTAAAGACCTGAGAGAGAAGACCAGTTAGTCGCTTTGCAATAATGTTGCTCGACTGGACCAGGTTTGTGAACTTACCTTGCCAAGTCGACGCTTCAGTCCCCGGCGTAAGCGATCTTCAAGACCATGTGTCACGAAGCCTCGCTCGTGCGGGATGAGACCGGCGCGTCGCCCTCGCCGCCGTCTTTTTTGCTCCTTCTTCTTGCGGGAGCGCATTTGTCTAGAAGCAGGAGCGGCGGGCGAAGAACTTTCACCCTCGCGCTCCTGCCCTTCTTCCTCTTCTGCCCGATCACCCTCGGGCAAGGTCGGAGCCGCTCCACCGGGAGGCACCGGAGCTTCCACTGGCGGGGCAACTTGTGCGCCCTGCTCGTGGGTTTCTTCTTGCACCTTGGCGGCGGGGCTTTCGCCCTGCTCGCCGATCGCCTCCGTCGCCTCAGGGACGAGCTGCCCCTGCGACGAAGTGCCCGGTAGGACCTGCTCGGTCCCACCTCGGGCAGCTTGCGAAGCCAACGCTTTGGCCCCGCTGTCCGTGGCGCTGCCCACCGCCTCTTCCGCTTCCAGCCGCTCCACTGCGCCCTTCAGCGCATCGAGCTGGTCGCCGGAACTTGGCGGGAGCAAGCTCCATGCTGTCAGCTTGTCCTTGAGGCGGGCCAACCTCACTGCTCGCGACGCACCGTGCAGGTGCTCGGGCAGCAGAGATCGCTCGATTGCCGCGTCGACGTCGTCCGTGGCAATCTCCTCTTGGGCAGCTGATGAAAAAGAGAATGGTTGAGCCTGGTGCGGTTAGGAAAATTGTAAAGACGAAAGTTTCATTACAACATACCTGCTGTGGAAGGCTTGATCTTAATCTTCTTTACTAAAACCTTCCGCCTCTTCCTCGGAGGCTCCTTGACGCCCTGTTCGTCTCGGCCCCCGGACGCTCGTGGCGATGAGCTCAGCTCCCTGCTGAGCTGAGCACTTTTCTCGCGCAGCGCAAGAAGCTTTTCCTTGCGCGCGACTTCCTCCTCGAGCCTTCTCTGTTCGGCGATCTGATGCAGCCGTGCCAAATGGCCCGGGTGAGCCTGCGCGTATCGCTTAAGCCAGAGGGTCAGTGTCTTCACCTCTTCGTCGCTTTGCTCGGCGAGGAGGGAGGGGCTTGGTCGTTTCCGTTTGGTGGCAGCCGCCTTGGTTTGCCTCGATCGCGCTCGTCGCCACAATGAAGCTTCTTCGAGGGTAGGCGGCCGCCGTGGCGCGGTGAGCTCCGCGTTGGCTCGGCCGCCGCCTTGGGCTTTGTGGCCACCTTGGCCTTGCCCTTCTTCGCTCTCTCCTTCTCCGACCCAGAGAGCTCCTCCACGATCCCTCCAAGGATCAGTTGGTCTTCCTGTGTGTTCTGAATGCGAATGTTAGCATTTACGACAGTGCGAATCCAGCTACACAGACGAGGGTTCGAGCAACTTACCTCGGCTGTGCGGACAAGCACATTCCGCGGACAAGTGTAGGCCACCTCGCCGATGACCTCGCCGTCCTTCTTGGCTGCCTTCAACATGGCGTCGACCCGCTCGGTCACCCATGCGTCAGTAGGTTTTTCTGCCCGAGCAGGGGAGCCTGTTAGTTCCTGTTCGGAGGGGATATCGAAGAAAGGTTGAGTCTTAAAGGCACTTACCCGTGCTCTCCCTGGAGATGTCTTCCCATCCCTCTATCTTGTAGAAGGGATAGGGTCTTCTCCGCAGCGGACAGATCCTGTTCGCTGTGTAGTCCCGGATGATCTCCTTGCCCGTGAGCCCAAGGCTCACGAGGGAGGCGATCTTCCTCGTCAAGTACCAATCCTCGGCAGACATCTTCGGCCGAGGCATCGGTGTTCCCTTCGCCGGCGCCTTCCTGGTGAAGATGAGCTTGCTGTCGTCGCTCCGCCGAGTGTAGAACCACCTCGTCCACCACGCGCCCATTGAGTCAAGCAGTGGCGGGCGGGGGTACGGCGCGTCGTCGGCGGTGGCCCGGAGCTTGAGGTAGTAGCACCCCAGCGCCGAAGCGGCGGAGCTGCTCCTCGTTACCGTATAGTAATGGAGGAACAGCCCCACCGGCGGATCAATGCCCAGATAGCCCTCGCACAGTGTGCGAAGCGCCATCTGGAGGATCTGTTCGGATTGAGGTTCGCCACCTCCAATCGGCGATGTTCAAGAAGGCCTCTCTGAAGTCGCTCGGGAGACCTCAACCCGAGCAGTGCGGCTGTTGAAGTTGACGAACTCTCCCTCAGCGGCTCGGAGTTTCCTCCTCCCCGGCGACCTCCGGCTACGGCATCGATGTGCCCTCTTCCTCCCAAACTCTCAAGTAATCATCGGATGCGCTAGAGCTTACGAACTTGGCCATAGCGGTTCCCAGGGTTGGACGAGCAGGTTTGGTGGTGGAGTTTGGGTGCTCGGTCTTGAGCGCGGTTGGAATTAGGGCTTGGGAAGGAAAGGCATGAGAGCGAAGTGGCTAGCCATGAGCGGCTTGGGAGCTTTATAGTCCCATATCGCAGCTCTGCAGCAGTTTGTCACAAAACGGCTAGTTTTTACCGCAGCGACTAGGTAAAGCGGTCGCTTTATTTTATTTGGCGGCGACGATGAGAAGTTACCGTTGAGTTACGCCAGCGGTTAATTTTTTTCCAGCGTCATCCATTGAAGGTGAAAGTGCTCGCTCGGCGGATGAGATTCCTCGCTCGTGCAGCGGAGTTGCTCGGTACTAATCGGGTTTGCTCGGTCCCGAACAAGTTACATTGGTTGAACCCTAACTTTGTTCGATTCGATTGTTGCAAGTCTTTGTAGCAGCAAATTTTCCCTTCGCGACTTTGAGTCTCAAGAGGACGACCCCACTCTAGTGAGTCCTTCCACTTGAGTCTTGGGGGCTAGCTGTCGGGGATAAAATCATAGCCCATTGCCATGGCCCACTCCCTGACGGCCCAATCGAACAGCCTACCAGGTCCCAGCTCCCTGGAGGGTTCTATCAAGTCCATGTGCATCCTGCCGAACAGCCCTTGGCTGGCACGATGCGTAATGGCCAAGGAATCGTATTTGAGTCCGTCTCGAACAGGAGTTCTGCACGACTACGTGAAGACCCGGACGTTGGTTTCCCGAATTGGAGCGGACGTCGTGATCCCCAAGACTAGGAGTATGCCTTATCTACCTCGGGATATATTTGGCATGTCTTGAGTTAATTCGATCTCGTAGTTAGCCCGCCCGATATTCCCTCGGTAGGTCGGTTTGCTCGCACTATATAAGCGATTGCCCTACGGTGTTTAGGGGGCATCCAATATCTGGTCAATCCTACAGGAGTTTACGCATCTAGCATCTCGTAGACACCTGATCATTGCATTGTCGCTCTTGTACACCATAATCTCGCCGAGACTTGTTCGTCTCGTCGAGCCAAGGCTGATGGCCCCTTAGTTGCAAGGGCGAACGCTTGAACTTGCGGCTGGGCGAGGCGAGGCGGACGAAAGGCTGGTTCTAGCTCGGTGTGTCTGCCGGTCTAGGCAACGCAGCATAACGACGACACCAATGACTAGACCACTTCCTAAGTCGGCGGTGACAAGCGGTGGCTAGAGATGGCTGGAGACGACAGCGACGACGCGCACGCAAGGCTAGCTCGAGCAATAAAACTTCCTAAGTCCCCAAAACTAAAACCCTTATTAGTGGTCAAGGGGCTGTCTCGACAGCCACAAAAAATGTCATCAAGACGATAGGCCTTGATCTCTCAATGGCTCGAAGCCGTCGAGATAGGTCGTGCAGCCGACTCCTAAAGAAGCTTCTCGACGGTCGGTTTAAAGATGTCGTCGATCGAGAGAGGTCAGTCTCAAGGGCTCCCATTGACTACCCTCGAGACAGGTAGCCTTTCTTGAGGGCTTTCATAGAGGCCGTCGAGATAGAGACCTGTCTCGACAACTCACTATGCCCCTCCTCTAGTGGTCAACCAAACTTCTCTAATTGTTTTTTAAAAATATAAAAAATATGTTGATGATGCATGTTGGCTAGTCTTGCTTAGAACATGAAGAGACATCACCATAATATTTTTTACAACAAAAAAATGTCTGGAAATACACGCCCATATGTAAAGGACCATATCGTCGAAAGAATGACAACATTCTAGAGACTAGAACTAAATACAGTCGAAATGTTCCTATAATTTTTTATGTGTTCATCAAACCATGCAACATAATTATCATACCCTTATTTCATTGCAATGTCACAACTTACAACCATTTTACATCATTTTTCATGTAATTTACCAATTTTTAAACCCACATATACATATTTCAAAAATGTATATTTTCAATTAATTACGTAACAAAAAAACAAATGTGAAATCAATCTATTTTTTCACATAAGATTGAAAAAAGAGAATTTTCCACCTACTTTCACAAATTATAAGCATTTTTTATATTAACAAAACAAATGTCAACATGCCTGAAAATTATCTGTCTCGACGACCCCACTAAAACCTACTATGTGAAAAGGATTAGTTCCCGAGGTGCTGCGAAGAGATGAGAAAAAGTCTGCCTGAAATGATGTTGCATCAGACTTTTGTGGACCACTGGCTTTTGGCTTTTCAGGTATATCCTACCATTCACTTTTGTTTGGCAATTCTCCCCCTTATCTCCGATTATCTCGTCTTCGATTGATCTCTCCGCTCTCATCAACTATTGACCCGACCTTACTCTCTTCTCTCGCACTACGTCTCTTCTCTTGTTAGCCTGAAACTGCCACTACCTTAATCCAAGCTTTTGTCTGTCAACTCGCCTCCCCTAGGCTACGGCGCTTTTCATTCCCGCCTTTCACTACCGGTTCCGAGCAAGTAAACTTACTCCCCCGTCTCTACCTTTTATATAGGTTTCATTTTATCGAGCAATCTCTTGATGATTGCTCTTTTCCTGAGCCACGAAAAGCCAAAAAAAGTAAGGCGCGGGGCTGGATGGAAACTATCTCGACGGCCTTTGTGGTTGCCTTCGACTCTTATCTCGACGGCTTTTGTGTGGCCGTCGAGATTGCTTACCCTCTCACGACCGCGGTGCAGTGGCCGTCGAGCCTTTCGGGGGCCCTCGAGATTTTGAGTGTTTCTCGTAGTGTTGCAGATCATGATTCATTCATGGGCAGCTTCGTATGTATGTATATGTATAGCTTATTGTTAATTCTGTATTTGTCAACTGCATGCATGGCTGGGGCAGAGATAATTGGCGTGGCTGAGATAATTGGCGTGCATGAATGAAAATTGTTAATTACATAGCTACCACCCCATGTACGTACACATGCTAGCTAACTGCAAACCGAGCCCAAATGGAAAACCGAAATCCGCAGTTCCAGCTTTCATGGAAAACCGTCGAAAAGTTAGAAATAAAGAAATTGGACTAACGGTTTCGGCAGCTAACTGATCGAGTCGTTTACCAATAAAACTACAATGATGGAGAAATTAGCGAACATAACAAATTAGACAATTTATTCGAAAATAAGTAAAATTCATGAAAATTGGAATATATCATAAAAATCAGTAAAATTTCTAGTAACATTATCATGACCTTTGCTTTTATTTAAAAAAAATATATCAGGTACCATGCATTGATAGGATGCAAATTACCAAAAAAAAATAATAGAGGATGCATACACACAACAAACATAACACGTGGTACAATCATGCAAAGCTAGCGACATGATATATTTCATGAACAAGCACATAACGAAGATACATGTACATACTTTAATATATATATAATTTCAAATTTTCGTTACTCAAACCATGCAAGGGAAGGCATATATATAGTGTCAATAAATAATTAATGGATCCCAAACCATGTAAAAATCCATGGTCCATGCAAGCTATTGATGTCAATATATCTAATAAGGTTTGAATGCCAAAATAGGTGTAAGGGAAACATCACCTCTTTATCTACTCTTAACTACCGTGTAAACCAATCGTCACCCCGGCTGTTCTACATCAATATGTGTGCATCTTATTGGAGTTAAAACAATCTTGAGGTCTTTCTTGCCCTGTGATTAATCATCTATTGATATGTCCTTCCCACTTGTAACACCGTAAAAATTTGGTGAGTTCAAACTACACATTGGTTTACCTTAAATAAGTAAGTGAAGTTAATTTTGTAGTAGATGATATTATTGAACAGTAACTGACAGTGTAGCAACGAAAACTTCGATGGTTTCCTGTAGAGCTCCTATTTACTGACAGTTGTCTAGTGATTCATCAGTAACTGGAAACTAGCTAGCTAAAATAGTACTCTGTTTATGTATGCATGAGTTGCAGCTAGTAGCTCCGGCACTGTTCTATACGCATACGTACGCTAGTGGCTCATACGCTAATATATACACGGTAGCTAAGCCAGTTGCAAGATGGATAACTCGATCGATATAGATATTCTGATATATATCGAACTGCGCAGCTGGTAGTTGTCTTGTTCGTTGTGCTCTTACGTAACCGAATAGATCGATTGCATGCTTGTATGTATCCTTAATTTGCTGCTTCTTGATCGGCCATTGGGGAGCTCCTACGAAACGTATACATCAACATGTATATATATTTTTTTTATATAATGGAAACGTATAACTATCTAAGAGACTGGCCTGGCGCGTGTGGTAACTATGGACCCACGTACGCACACCTCTCTCCGTTAAGTATAATCAAGATATATATATATACGTCGAGCGATATGATTAGGTAGTTAATCATCCATAGATCCATCGAGATAAGGTCGGGCTGGCTCTAGCTCTTTCCATCTGTCGTGATGACCACAAGCATCCCCATTTAGTTTAGCTAATTACGTATCAACAAAATAACTATGTTCAATCTGTCCAACCATATATTACGTAAAATATCGGTCTACACGCTAAACTATGAAACCGGTTATTTAACACCCCAATCTATCAAAGCATAGTCATTTTACACCTATGTGGTTTAGGGGTGTGATTAACTACACCTTAGATTGTTATGAGTCTGAATCATAACGGATTAGATTAAAAATTGATATGAACTATGAAAAATGTAAATTTGGAATTTAAAATAATAAAATGTGAGTCCATATAAAATTAAAAAAGGCGATGTATCATCTACAACAAAAATAATAATACAAATTTAGAATAAAAATAATACAAATAAGAGTTCATGTCAAATTAGAAAATTATGGTCATATCGCATTAAGTAAAAAAATACATGAAATTAGAATAGAAATAAGAGTCCATATCATATTTAAGATTGTTTCAAATTTATCCACACAAATGCACCGTACACCTGCTTGTTATATATTATTACCTGCAAAGCTCGTCAGCTGGAGCCGGGAGTCCGATCGATACGAATATTATGCTTGTGGCAGCACCTTCGCTAATATGCAACTACATTCTTCTAATTAATCCGACAAGAACATCCCCTATCACCGATTAATTTAACTAGTAAGCAATTAAATAAAAATAATGCATTGGTGTGCCGTCACTGGTGACAACAACATTAATTGGCACAGTACGTCCCTGCTGTCTAGTAGACCAATATGATACTCGGTATAATTTTGTCACAAAATTAAATTTGATGAGAAGTTTACAAAGAGCACAGATCAGGAGATACAATCGAGGAAGCATGCAGATGCAAATCTAGATCAGACCATATTACAAGACAAGAAAAGAGTGATTGCGAAAGAGATTAAAATTATTTTGTCTCATTTAGCTTAATTTCCAGAGGAAGAAATTAATGCTACTAACTCTTCCATTAACCGAAAGAGAAATGACACTAGCTAGAATGGTATAAACCTTAAGGTATTATTATCATACATGGAATACAAACACATCTCAGTGGTATCACTGTCAGCAGTTTGTACTTGGAAACGCCAACTATGGCGATTATATTTATAATCATCTTGAGTGCAGTTTTTTTTAAAAAAAAATTGCCAATGATCATATATAGCACTATTTACCAGTGTCGGCTCATAAACCGTAATGCCGTGGGTTAAAAACAAGTAGCATCTAGCAGCGATTACCACGGCGTGTATGCATATGGATCGAGCTCGCACATAGCTAACAGCATGTCGTAGCGCTGTACTTCCTTGGATCGTCTGCCTGCATCATGCAGACGCGGAAAAGAGCAAAATTAATTAAGGTGATTGTTTAATCAGTGGTACAACGTAATCAGCCTATAATTAAGAGAACTGGATCGATCGTTTTTGTCTTCACTTCTGCTGCTTGATTTTGGACTACTTAAATCACCACATGCGTATGTTCGTGCCAAGGACAGCATGCAAGGAATTAAACTGATAGGAGGGTAGCATATATACAACACCAGCTAGCTACTGTCGTCTTCCCCACTAAAACATATGCACCGGAGAAGATACAAATTGCATGGTTGACATGCAAAACGCCAAAAACCGTTCGATTGTGGCCACTTTATAGTTTTTTCTATATATCATGCTCTAGGTTAATCTTTGCTAATTTACGAAATTACTATGACTTAGATAATTGAATTATATTTATTTTCCAGATACATTATTACAAAACTCCATTGACATTATAGTTTTTATACTATTTTTTATATCAAGTCTGGTCTTGTTTTGTTCGTAAAATTATAATGAACATAATGGTGAAAATGTTCATCATTCTAAGCTTCCATTCAGTAGAGACAACTTTTAATAATTTTCCCATTAATAATATTTCGTAACTCCCCCTTGGGCAAATTAATATCACCTTTAAATTCCTTTAAAAACTCTCTCAAAAAAATTCCATGGGAAAAATGGCAAAATAGGACATTTAAAGATATCACATATATGCCTAATTGAAAACTCCTCCAAAAACGCAATGGGAAAAATGGATGGAGAAAGTGCATATAGTACATAAGCTAATATTATATTGCTTCATTAAAATCCTTTCATGAGAAATTATCATGTAAAACTCCTAAAGGAAAAGAGTGCAATATATAACTTCGTAAAAAAAGTTTAAAGTCCAGATGATTCTCCCCATGTGCCTTACATTATTTAATGTCTTCTAATACCAATCCCATGCACATATTTTTGGAATGTAGATTTTGGTAGGGATTTGGTAAATAAATCAGCACGATTTTTCACAAGACTTTGTTTGCGATATTTCTATCTCACCACTCTTAATATACCTATTTGCATTTGGGCAATTCAGGCCATAGATAACGGTAGGGGATTCAATATTATCAATACCACATAATGTTTGCATGTGTTATTTAATCATTCTGCAAAGCCATACACACTCCCTTAATGCTTCATAAAGTGCAATTATTTCAGAGTGATTATTTGATGTGACCACTAAAGTCTATTTATTTCATGAAAAGGGTGCACTACCATATATAAAAATACAAACACAGTATGAGATTTGACATTATGGGGATCAACAAATAGTCATCATCAATATAACCCACTATAGTTATTTCTTGATTTTTCTTATAATACAAACCAAGATTTTGTACCTTGGAGATACCATAAGATATTTTTTATTTAAAGTTCAATGTCTTTCTTGGCGCTGCGCTAAATCTATCCAATAGATTAACTGGTAAATGAAATATCAGGCTTGGTGCAGTTGGCTAGATACTCTAATGCTCAAATAGAACTAAGATTCACTCCTAGGACTGAATGAGTCTTTATCCATTTCAAAGGATCTATTGAAAATAGGGGCCTTTAATGGATATGACTTATCATGTAGAATTTACTTAAATTCTTTATATGCATGCCATCTGGGAGATGCTCAAGTTGTAGTCCTAACAAAAAATGGTCTTACCCAAATCTTTCATTTCAAACTCTGTCACAAGATGATTGCTTGCTTCCCTGTTATCCCTTGTTGTTCCCATGATATTTAAATTATCAACATAAAATAGATATTACGCAAAATTCACTCTGTGATTTCTTTTTAAACACACAAGGACAATCATCATTGTTTGAGAAACCCTTCTTAAGAAGCAATTCACTTAGTTGGTTGTACCACTTTTTCACGATTGTTTTAGGCCATAAAGTGATTTTTTTCCAATTTGATGCTATATATGTTGCGATTTGCATTACGATTAGGAATTGAAATCCCCCAGAGACTTTCATGTAAATTTCATAACCAAGTGACCAATACAAATATGCGGTCACCACATCCATCAACATCATGGATAAGTTCATATTTACTGCCAATGATAGTTAATATCGAAACATTATTCTACTCATCATTGGTGAATATGTTTCGTCATAATCGATGTTGGGTCTCTGGGTTAACACTTGTGCCACAAGCCTCACTTTGTATCTCACCATATTATTATTTTTATTACTTTTTCAAACGAAAACCAATTTATTTCCCACAGGAAATATCTTAGGAGGTGTAGTCACATCTGGACCAAATACCTCTCTTTTATTGATCGAGAGCAATTCTGCCATGGACTTTGGTTCTGGATCTAGTCGAAGGGATTCAACAACTTTAGTGTTGAAATAAATGTCGACAATTGTAGCCTTTCTATTTTATTTATCCTGAATCAGTATAATTTATCGTAGTCTTAACCCGAGGCTTTCCTGCGAAAACCATCATTAACCGAAATGTCCTTAGACAAAAACAGTATGAATTAAACAAGATTAAGGCATAATGTGGCTTTAACAAGACGTTTAGGGGCCAATCCCAAATAGTTAGGCCCTTAACCGAGGAACATTAGGCATTGACAGTGAGTGCTGAACGAAACTTGCATATTAACTTGATTAACGAAGGATAATTAGGGGTCTAGTTAGCACGAAATGAGGCATCGACATAGAAATTAACCATCAGCCGAAATGCTTAAACACTAATTGGACATGATCAGCGCTAAACATAATTAACTAGGAGCATTAAAACGTGATTAGGGTTAGGGATGGCTAAGCACGGCTCTGATAACAAATGTGTGACTTAAAGCGGGAGCTAGGTCGAAAAAATTTTAGTCATTCACAAAAACACACCTAAAACGGAACCCATTAGAAAAGGGCCAAATTACTCAAGATTGCTAGATGATGCCATCGCAGGGAATGAGGGGTTAGAGCGTAGTAGAGTCCGTTTGAGGATGAGTCGTTGCACGACAGACTATTAGCTTCAGAAATCGAACAGACTGTTAGCCTCCCGTCGATCGTATCAAACAATAAATATTACAAACACGGTAACTCGCATTGTTTTGTCGCCACTTGGCCCTCCCCGCGCGCCGCGCTTGCTCGCCGCTTGCCCGACGCTCGCGTCGCCTACGTTTCATCGCCACGTGGGCCTCCCCACGCTCGCGTCGCTCCCAGCTCGCTGCTAGCTCGCTCGCTGTGCCGCGCGGCGTGACGCGGGCGCGCCACGCGGCTAGTATATCGAACAAAACTATGTTGAATTAATAAATGAAATGGCTGCCAAAGAAAGTGACAAATTGCGGCACTAGAGCTAGCTACGTGCGGTTGGGAGGCGATCGATGCGTGCTATTGGATCTAGACCCAATGGCTAGGCAGCGTATGATTCTCGTAAAAGATCTAGATAACTGGGAATTGGACACATCTACATTTGTTTGGAACCCAACCAACAACGTACATTAAAGACAAATTAGTTCAGGCTATACGGATGTAATCATGCTATCATGGGTGCCACTACTCTTTTTCTTTTTTTTTTGAGAAGGAGTGGCACTACTCTTGGCTAGCCCCGTTTTGGTTTAAGCCAGTTGTCACATCATCCATCTCGAAACAGAAAAAAATGCATGTAAGCTAGGAGTAGCAAATTAACGCACTGCACGCAGCTAGCACAGCAAATTAGCTAGGAGCGAGAGACGCTGGTACACGCGCGCGGCAACGCTGCAACACTGCCCACAGCCACCTGCTCCAAGCGTTCATTTGAATTCTCAAATTCAAATGAACAAGGCGTATGTTGCCATATGTTGACATATAAATGAACGCATTACTCGTATTTTTACGAAAAAAAAAACAAGACGTATTTTGCCATATAAATTTTAACTGGGTTTCCTTAAGTTTTCTTTAGTAGATCATCAAGTTTCATCAATAAATTCTCAAGTTTTAGTAGCTTTATTAGTAGGTTTCCTTTTGAAACTTCGATTATTACTATTCAAACTTGAATTTGTTTCAGTTTAAACTTGGTGTTTTTCGTCCATCGCAACTTGGATTTTTCACGATTGAAACTTCGACATTTGCCTACAGAAACTTGGATTTTGCCTACCGAAACTTGGATTTCATATTCGCAAAACTTCCCGAACTATCAAGTTTCATCATTAGTTTGTCAAGTTTTATCGGTTTTTTTCTAAGTTTCAGTAGGTATTTTCCAAGTTTCATCAATTGTTTTTCAAGTTTCAATAGCTTATTCACAAGGTTCATCAATAATGTACCAAGTTTCATTAGTTTTGTAAACAAGTTTCATTAGTTAATTTTTAAGTTTCAATAGTACATTTTTAAGTTTCAATATAGCATTATAAAAATCTAATATGTTCACATGATGTCATCATGATGGGGTGGGGGCACCATGTGCATGGGCAGTTGCAAAGTTTTCCAAGTTTCACACAAAAAATAAAAAAGTGAAAAATTCAAAAAAAAATTAAAATAGGTTGCTCTCGATTTCAGAAGAATTATGAAATTTATTCCGTGTAATTTGAACATTGTTTGAATTTTATACATAAATCAGAAGTTTAATTGAAAAACGTATCAACTGCACATCTAGCCAATGTCCACCTTGCTGCGTCTCGTGCACTCGGGGACGGGGCTGCGCTCGGATGCGCGCGCTGCCGGCGATCCGACGGCCGAGGCGCGTTCGATCCAACGCCTCGCGCTAGACGTCCGGACGCTAGCATCCGCCTTTGTATATATATATGGGCACTTTTATGATAAACTACTCTAAACCCTTAAGAGAGGATTTTGGTAGCCAAGTTATGCTCGTATCCTAGGGAAAAGCTTGCCATCTACCGAATCGCGACCTCGGATGCCACACAGCCCACTTGGTCTCTTTGCAACAGAGATAGAGAAGGAAAAAAACTGAAGCTAGCTAGCTAGGTGACTGGTCGAGTTGGCAGTTGCCGTTGAGTTGGCAGAGCAATATATATGGATCCCGGTTTTATTTTTGCGTCGCGCCAAGAACATCACTTTCTGTCGTCTCGAGCAAAAGAAAGAAATCAAGCAGGAGAGAGAGAGAAGGCTCAGCTCATCGTCGGCGGGGCGGGCAGCCGCAGCGGCGTATAAAAGGAGACTGGGAGCGAGAGCCGAGAGGCCTCAGCCACTCCCCGAGTCCGAGTCCGAGTCCGAGTACGAAGTGAAGTGAAGTGAGGTGGCTAGCTACTTGCTTCCCCTTAGTATATAACTGCTTCGATCGCTCAGCCTAGCTAGCTGAGGCTGAGCTGTGCTGACTGCTGAGGAGGGATGGTGGAGGTGGTGTTCGACGCGGCGCTTCTGAGCGGGTCGGTGGACATCCCGGCGCAGTTCATCTGGCCGGCGGAGGAAAGCCCCAGCCCGGACGCGGCGGAGGAGCTGGCCGTGCCGCTGATCGACCTGTCGGGCGACCCCGGCGAGGTGGCCCGGCAGGTGGGCGCGGCGTGCGAGCGGCACGGCTTCTTCCAGGTGGTGAACCACGGCATCGACGCCGAGCTGGTGGCGGAGGCGCACCGCTGCGTCGACGCCTTCTTCACGCTGCCGCTGGCGGCGAAGCAGCGCGCCCAGCGCCGCCCCGGCGACAGCGTCGGCTACGCCAGCAGCTTCACGGGCCGCTTCACCTCCAAGCTCCCCTGGAAGGAGACGCTCTCCTTCCGATACACCTCCGGCGCCGGCGCCGGCGAGGGCGAGGGCGTCGTGGCCTACGTCGTCGGCAGCCTCGGCGAGGAGCACCGGCGGCTGGGGGAGGTGTACGCGCGCTACTGCGGGGAGATGCGCCGGCTGTCGCTGGACATCATGGAGACGCTGGGGGAGAGCCTCGGGGTGGGGCGGGAGCACTACCGGAGCTTCTTCTCCGGCGGCAGCGACTCCACGATGCGGCTGAACTACTACCCGCGGTGCCAGCGCCCGTACGAGACGCTGGGCACGGGCCCGCATTGCGACCCCACCTCCCTCACCATCCTCCACCAGGACCACGTCGCCGGGCTGCAGGTGTTCGCGCACGGCCGGTGGCGCTCCGTCCGCCCCCACGCCGCCGCCTTCGTCGTCAACATCGGCGACACCTTCACCGCGCTCTCCAACGGCCGCTACAGGAGCTGCCTCCACCGCGCCGTCGTCAACAGCAGCCGCCCGCGCAGGTCGCTGGCCTTCTTCCTCTGCCCGGAGATGGACAGGGTGGTGCGCCCGCCGCCGGCGCTCGTCGACGCCCGCAACCCCAGGGCCTACCCGGACTTCACCTGGCGGGCGCTGCTCGACTTCACCATGAACCACTACAGGGCCGACATGCACACGCTCCAGGTCTTCACCGAATGGGTCCTCCAGAACCAGCACCAGGAGGTCTAGTGTTAGTGTAGTGTAGGCTACCTACACCTACACCGATCATGCAACCTCAGCTCAGCTCTCAGCTCAGCTGCTGCCACTGCCATTATGTTAGCAGCTAGCTTGATTCAGAGGATGGGTGGGTCCAGGTGGAAGAGAGGATCTCTAGCTTCTCCTGGACACGGCAATTAGTTAATCACGGGCTAAAGAAGATTCTATTCTACTAGCAATTAATGGAGATGGATTAGCGAGTACCCTGCTGCTGTCTATGGGCAGGCAGGCTGCGATGGGGGCTGATGGATCTTGTTGGAGTTGTGCTCAGCTCGGCCTCAGCTCATGCATCCTTTGCTTTCTGTTTTGGCGTTTTCTCTTTTCTTTGACTTTTCTTTTGGAGGATGTTGAGTTGAGATGCACAGGGAGAAATAGGGGGGCACAACCACACACCATAAATGTCCTGTCACCGGATAACGAATAGCAGCGAGAATTTCCCGGTAATCAGCAATTGTCCACGATTATTGATACCTCTCACATCCACCACGTGCATCTATGTAACACGCGGTGTTTTAAATAACCGACTATGATATTTAACGGGTGCCTTCTTCAAATAGCTATAGCGGTCGCTAAATGACATTTTGCCGCTAATAGCCTGCTATAGCCGGTTATTTTCCAATAGCTCGACCATGCAAAATCGGCTATATCCTGCTATAGCGGCAGCTATAGCTGGAGATTTAAAACTATGGTAACACGACAACACTTGGGATCCTGGCTCGTCCAACGATTGTGAAAGGCAAAAATAACTAAATATGCCTCGCTCTACTACAGCCTCTCCACACTATATAATGATAATTAAATACTTACTCTAGCCACCGGTGCTCCTCGTCGGCAACCTCGGCAAGGAGCACCGGCGGTTGGAGTAGAGTAAAAATTGAAGTGCATTTTCTTTGCAACAACTAAACATTTTTAGATATAAACTCCGCAAGTCGTCGGTGACTCGCCCCTTCTAAACGTACTGCCATTTATATAATGTCTGGCGGTATCCTTATCCATAGAAAAACTTAATCTCTTGGAGTTTTTGAGAAAGGGTACACAAAGCCCCTTATCCAATAGTAGAATTACAAAGACAAGTTAGAATTGAGAAACCAGCACTACAAGAAACGACCACAATGTGGGCGGCCGAAAAACTTGTGTCGGTGGAAATTGCACCGCGGGCACTGATTTTAAACTTATGTGGGCGGCAAAACATCCGGCGGCCGGCACACATAAGCAGTGTCAGCGGCCATTTATAAGCCGCCGGCAATGCTCACACTGTCTCTCCCGCCTAAGAGCAAATTTGAAATTTATAGCCCGCCCAACTAAACTATATCGGCGGCAACGACCCAACCGTCGACACAGAAGAACCCACCTCACGACATCGTAACGGCCTAACAGAACCACCTCAAGTTGGTCCCGCATGGCAGACAGAGGATGTCTATGCCATGTGGGGCCAACTTGGGAGTTCCACTAGAGGAGGTTGGCAGTGTAAGTGTGGGTGGCATTTGGTAAGCCGTCACAAAAGTTATCAATGTAGGCGGCACAATTTATGCCGCCGACACAGACAACTTTCTATGGGCGGCCACAGTTATGCCGCTGGACACAAACCCCCCAAAGGCCCTCGACTCTTTCCGGCATACCCGCAGCTCGATCGACACTGTCCTATGTGCAATCTAAGGTTCTAGGGCATGCACAAGAAATAACAAGTCGTTCCCCGAGGCTGTATTGCCATGCGTTCCTTCAAAACCTAGACGTGCGTGAAAGAAAGCTGACATAAAGTATAGGTTTGGAGGGAACATTTACCGAATGTGCAATGCATGGCAATACTGGCACATGGAACGACTTTTGATGTATTTTGCATGGCCTACAACCTTAAATTGCACATATGATAGTGTCGATCAGCCGCGGGTCGGCCGGAGAGAGTCGAGGGGCCTTGGCGTTCTATGCCGTCGGCATAGAGTTGGTCGCTCACGTTGTTGGTGTTTTGTGGACGGCATGTCGTATGCCGCCCACAAATGTTTGTGCCACAGACTTGTGGGCCACACTATTTTCGTTGACCGTTACGAATACTGTATCGGCCGTAATACAGGGATGTATCGACACGATTCCCTTTGTGTCGGCGGCCTCACTTATGCCGCCGACACTAGCTCCCTAAGCCCCGACTCTTTCTGGCCGACCCGTGTCTCGATCGACACTGTCCTATGTGCAAGCTAGGGTTCTAGGGCATGCACAATACATAACAAGTCGTTGCACATGGCTGCATTACCCTGCGCTGCACTTTCGTTACAGGTTCCTTCGAAACCTAGACGTGTGTGGCACCACAAAGCTGACACAAAGTATAGGTTTGGAGAAAACATGTATCGAATGTGGAATGCAGGTCAATATAGCCTCGTGGAACGACTTTTCATGTATTGTGCATGCTGTAGAACCTTAGATTGCACAAAAGACATTGTCGATCGAGCCTCGGGTGGGCCGCAAAGTTGAGGAGGGCCCTGGGGGTAACTGTGTCGACGGCATAATTATGGCCACCCATACTGTGTTGTCTACGTCGGCGGCATAATGTTGGCCGCCCGTATTGTTGGTGCTTTGTGGACGGTGTGCCATATGCCGCCCACAAATGTTTGTGCCACTGAATTTTGGGGCACATTATTTTCGATGACCATTATGGATATTGTGTCGGCGGCATAAATTTGGTGGCATAAAGTCGAGCTAGTATTCTATCTGCCATACGCGCACCCGGATTACAAAAATTTATGGATTGTCCATAAATGTTATCCAGTTGGTGGATTTCCCAACCTCGCGGAAGAAGAATATTACCCTCGCCCAGACATGGAGCCACTCCAAGAACAAGAGTTACTAGGAGAGCTACACGTCGATATTGGTGATGTACAAGATTTACCAGAAGAAGAAAATGAAGAGGGAGAGGAAGAGGAAGAGGAAGAGGAAGAAAATGAGGTGGAGTAAGAGGAAGAGGAAGAGGAAGAGGAAGAGGAAGAAAACGAGGTGGAGGAGGAAGATGAGGAAGAGGAAGCCAAATATTTTTAAGCTATTCAATTTTATAGGTTTAATACATCTAGTTTATTTCATTTTAGCCCTATATTTAATTTGTGTTATTTCATTTCATTCAATTCATATACATCTAATTCATGTCATTTAATTTGATTTTTGTAGGATGACTGGACCTTTGAAGAGGTTGGCCAAAAGGGCCAAGAAGGTCTGGGGGAAGGGAACATGAGGCGTGCACCAGAGCACATCGACGTGGTGTTGTGACCACCGACCCTAGGTGGAGGATAACGAGGCGGTGGCCACTGACCCCTAGTTGGGGTAGGACGACGAGGTGGCGACCACTGATCCCCTTTGGGGGAGGACGACGAGGTGGTGGCCCCCCACTCCTAGGTGGTCCTGAGGCCGCCGAGGAGGGGGGCGGGGACGAGGCCTACGAGTGGACGGGGGCATTGGAGGGCTACGAGGAGGAGTTTGAGGTGGAGACCGACGAGGAAGAGTGGGGAAGGAGGTCTACAAGGAGCATTGGAGGAGGATTTCGGACTGGCAGGCCGATGTGGTGGAGGAGGAGGGGGATGATAACTGGGAGCCACCCTCATCTTCTGGAGCCGAGTCCTTGAGCTCCAAGAGAGGTCGGAGTGCAATAAATTACAAAAAGCCCCCACATATCCAACTGAGAGGATAGTGGTACAGTTAGCCCCCTGTGAGAGGTATTTCCTAACTTCTTTTTTCTGAATTCGATGTTTGTTATTGCCACTACAGGAAACGAAACTTTTGTGGTCGGCCAAAAATCTTTTGTGGTCGGCCAAAAGTCTGCAACGTGGCGTCATCACCTTGCCCGCGGGACCCACATGGCAGAGCGTCGTCACTGTGCCCGTGCCGTCTGGTATAGTTTTGTGGTCGGCCTTAACATAGGCCGACCACAAAGATCACCCCTGGGAGCTCGGCCCGGGAGCTACTTTTGTCGTCGGTTTTTATTTAGGCCGACCACAAAAGTGACTTTTGTCGTCGACTCATTATCGACGAACTTTTGTCGCCGGCTGTCCGACAACAAAACGTTTTGTCATCGGTATTTTGACTTTTGTGGTCAGCATAGGCCGACCACAAAAGTCTCGTTTCCTGTAGTGTGCTAGCCACAAACTTGATAAATACTTTTTTTGAATTCAATGTGCAGGGGTTTGGTTTGCATGAACAAGGGTCCACAGGAGCCACCCACTCGCAATCGATCGAGGCGAGCGAGAGTGAAAAGGGCATTGTAAAATGAGCATAGATTACTGCAAAAAAAAAAAAAGAAAACAAATAATACAAGGGTGGGAAAGAGGAAAGGAGCGAGACCAACTTGCTAAGGGTGCTGCTCAAGCAGCTCTACCTCGGGAGAGTAGGAAAGAAGGATGATCAACGCCTGACGCTCAATTGGAGCGACCACTCACTCATGGAGGTTGATGAGGTTGAAACTGTCGCCAATCACGTCATACACGAGTTCTGGGTAATATGCCAAATTTCATTTCTTATTTATGGTTTCATGTTTATAGCTTCATGTATTTGCTCATGTGTTTCTTTCATTTCTAGAGAGGTGACAGCTTTTCCCTAGGCCGACCGAGGAGGACTACGAGGTTTGCTGCCATGTGCTCAACACAATGGCGGCAAAGAAGGTTAGGGATGCCATCAGATTGCCCCGTTTGGATGCGGTGTTGAAGCACCATAAGAAGAGGGGGATCAGAAAAATGTTGAGGGCAAGGGCAGCTCTAGAGTATCTCAAGGCTCAAGAGTATAAGCGTGTGTGTCCAAACTGGATGGATAAGTGTCCACGCGCATGGATGGACCTTTGTCGGACGTGGGCATCTAATGAGTGGATCGAGAGGTCAAGGAGGAACAGGGGCAATAGGGATGCCAACCCCGACATCTGCGCCACCTACCTAGGAAGACGAGGCATGGGTCACCTCGCGCAGGATATCGTAAGTGCACTTATCTTTTATAGTTACAATCAACTTCATTGTCATATTTTATATTAACCTACAGGAGTCAGAGACAGGACTTGAGCCCTCTGGGTTCACCTTGTGAAGGGTAGCACACACGCCCCGTGTCCATCCTAAAGGCACATAGCCACCAATGTCGTCGGCTGCCCAGGAGAAGCTTGTAAGTGACTAGCTCTTTTTGCCTCTCTACATCATTTCGATCATTTTCAAACTAATCCACTTCATATCTTATTTGTTCGTAGGACATATATACCGCAGCCATGAAGATAAGCACGGTGTCGACTGTGATCCCATCAACATGCCAGTCGACAACGAGTTTGATGGGAGGAGTCAAAGTAGATACGGCTTCATGGACTCGGTGGTTCCGTTTGACTCGTACAAGGCTGAGGTCAAAGCAAGTCAACAGCAGGCCTACTCTTCCGTCCGTGCCCAGCTAAAAGCCCATAACAAGCTTATCACGGAGATGCAACAACAGAGGGTGGTGAACGAGCAGCGGTGGAAGGCGGAGTGAGAGGAAAATAACATGAGGTAGCAGGCAGAGCGAGAGGAGAACAACAGGCGGATGCAGGCCATCTAGGATCAAAACCTCTTCATGATGCAGTATATGCAACAGGTAATTATGATCATATATGTAGCTAGGTTGTCCTTAATCGTTTTAGACGCTAACATATCATATCCGCAGGTGTTTCAGGGGGCGGGGACCTCTTGCTAGCCGCAGGTCACCTTCACATAAACGCTAGGGGCCCCGATGACACAGGCTAGCACTCTTCCTCCATTTGTATCATCGCCCTCGTTCCCCGTGCTCCAGTTTGGCTTTGCACCGACGGCTTCTCCAGGGGTAAAGATTTTATCCAGTTTACCCAATATTTTCCTCTAATCTTGCAAGTGTCTGGCTCAGTCGCACTAGCGGCTGCGGCAAATGCTCCGCAAGGAGGTGATTCTAGTACCACAAGATCAGTCGAGGAGCTATTTGTCGAGGACATGTTTGTTGATGCATTCGCATGTTCGCATTCGTAAATGTGGTTAGGCGATGAACTTGTGGGTTTTGTGCCTGTAATGTGAACTTGTGAGTAAGACGATGCACTCGTATATAAATATAATGTGAATTTGTGGAAAATGTGTGCCTGAATGTCTCACTTTTGTTTATATGTTGACGTATTCGCGTGTGATTGATTGAGACATGTATCGGTGGATGCGAATGTGGTCGCAGGTGGAAATATATATTCACTACACCACAACACACAATTAGGGGCAAAAGTCTACCGGTAAAACTAAATAACAACGGCAAACTGTGTGCCTGCAATTATATATAAAATTACCCATGCACTGTCTGTCGGGAAAATTCTGAATTAGGGGTGAACCGTCTGCCGGTAAATATAAATTAAATTCCGGTGAACCATCTATCAGTAGTAGAAATTATCAGGGATTCACTGTCTACTGGTGGAACGAAAAGTAGTATGCGGCAAGCGCGGGCCCGATCAATTTGCTATGCGCGCGAAGGATTGCTATGCACGGGAAGGAGTAAAAGGTTGGCCAGGTGAATTTTTTCGCGGGAGAGCCAATTTTTCACAAATATTTTCACTTACCCCTATACGCAGTCACGCAGGCGAACCAACAGACAGACACAACCCAAATCCCATATCCCACACTCCCCACACAGCTACACCCCATAAACCTCAAATCTCTAACCCTCGTTCCCCACTGCACCACGCCGACGCCGCCAATGCCCAATGCTGCGATGCCCCGATGCCCAGCCACCTACCACCGTCCGCACTGTTACTGACTCGCCGCCGGCAGCTGTCTGCGGGTGAATTTCTCTCTCTCTCTCCCTCCGTTCTTGGTTGATGCCGGCGTCCCGCATCTGTTGTCGAGGCGGTTCTGTCCATGATGCCAACGGACTGATGGATCTTGACTTCCCTGCTCGTCCTGATCCTGAGTTTGCACCTCGGCGTCCATGCCTTCTACCTTCCCGGCACCTTCATGCACACTTACACCGCCATCGAGACCGAGCTTCCCTTCGGCTACTACAGGAAAAGATTGTATACCTCCCACTGATTATGAAAATTGAGAAACAAAAACATTAGTGAGAAGAATGAATTCTTGAAATACTTGAATCTTGCACCCATCCTACAATCCCATAATACTAATGGATCTAGCCCTTCACATACTTCTACAAAGAGCAGCAAGGTATCTTATTACCTTTTTGTTGTCTTTTGAGAGGGATATCTTGTTGTCCTACTATTGTACAAACATCAACATCAGTAAACTTTTCTTCTAATTGCAATTTGTAGAGTAGAAAATCTACTATCACCTCTCCACAAACTGAAGTCGTGATTGGCCGGCCTAATCTTAGACCGAGGCTAGCAAGAAATGAGTCTTTGGATTTTCAAAGCAACCAAGATGAAGCTGTAGAGAATATGAACGAAGCCTTGCATGAAGAAAGTGAACGTGTGTTTTATTTACTTTACTTAACTATAGGTAAACTACATTTCCTTGAAAAGATGTCTTTAATTTATGTTCATCGTTTATTTTGTAACAAAGCACTTTCGAAAAGGCGAAAGGGACGAGGGCACACTAGGAAAGAGAAGATATGGGCAAGAGAAAATGATGAGCCTTTGATCAAGTTGGCCTTCAATGAATATGATCAACCGATTGGGAAGGATGCTAAAGAATTTCCAAATGTTTTTGGATCACTTGTGCGAACTAAGGGTTTTCCTCTTAGCCATGATGATTGGAGAGTCGTTGATCCAAATATGAAGCAGAAACTGTGTGATACCTTAGAGGTGTGTTATAGTTCTTGCTAACATATTATTGTTAATAAGTAATTCTTATGCTGATGAAAATGTTTTTCCTACCTTAGCGTGTCTATGAGATGGATGAAAAGCTTAAACAATATACTATGTTGATTGCTGCAAAGAAATGGAGGGATTTGTGTCAGATTTGAAAAGAACTAAATTTGATGAGACCAAGACAGATAAGGAACTTCTTGCTGCTTGTGATAGTCGAGTTGACGAAAAGAATAGGCTTGGCTTATAAATTATTGGAGATCACCTGAAAGACAAGTAAGGCATAATTAACTCTCACTTGTATTTCTATAATATATCGTAAAATCCTTTTTTCTTGTAGTCTCGTAGAGCTAGAGGAAAAGCAAACCGTGCCAAGTTAGTAACACCTCATACAGCTAGTAGCAAGAGCTTTGCACGTGTTGGACACAAATGGGTAAATATGAATTACATCCCAAACTAATGAATACTCTACTTGTAAATTGAATTCACCAATATATAATTAAATTAACAGTCCGAGGAGCATGGCCGCACAACACGTATGCATGAGTTGTTTGTGTTAAATCATACACAACACACAAAAGTGGTGGTGTTCTTAAAGAAGTTGAA
The DNA here is from genome assembly GCA_036346415.1 of Raddia guianensis. Lineage (NCBI taxonomy): Eukaryota > Viridiplantae > Streptophyta > Magnoliopsida > Poales > Poaceae > Raddia > Raddia guianensis. Next base: position 60,055,314 of record CM070536.1, read on the forward strand.
CCAAATATTGTGAGTATGCACATATTTTCTTGTTCATACAAAAGTAACAAACATTTACAGCCTAATGTTTTTTCCTTTTAGAGTGCTCTTCAAGAAGTTGCAGCAAAAAATCCAGAACTGAGAAGAAAAGATTTAAAAGATGGTGATCTTTTTTCTAAAGTGTTTGGGCGTGAGCCAAGCGGACATATTCGCTCGATTGATTTAGGACCAACTCCCTCTACATTGGGAATACCCGGCCACCATAAATACACGCCAACAAAACTTCAAATGGCACTTGCTAGTCGTAGTAAGGATGTGGAACAAAATGCAATCTTAAGGGGTATCGTGGAAAAAATGCAAGGAGATGTGCAAGAGTTAAAGCAAATGTTTTTTGCTGCTTAATTTTGGTAGAAGAGAAGCAACGCCAAGTCTAGACAGCCCTCAAGAACGTGGATCCAATCCTACGCCAAAATGCAGTATGATTCACTAACCTTTGCTGCTGAAATGTTGTTAACACCATTTGAGGTAGTGACTCTTTCTATTTCCGAAGGTGAAGTATGTACTCTATTGTTCACAAACTTGATATTCTTTCAAAAACAATCTGAATGTATCTTCACAAAATATGCTTGTCTGTGCTGAACCATTGATCATTTACTCATGTATATAATGCATAGGAAAGTTGCAGTCCGGTCGGCCCCAACAAAATCTAATGAGGTGGTATATTTCAATTTGGTTAGGTTAAGCACCGCATTTGCAAGCTTAATTATGATGTTATAATAAATTGACTCAACTTTTTCGTAGAGTGGCAAGGATGTGTTTTTACTCTCTCTTTTTGATCCCCATAATATTCCTGTGGCTAAGGCAACTATGCAATCAACTAATCCAAAAGTTCAAGTGGGTGGTATTGCACTTGGACATGACTGCTACCAAGTAGTAGTGAACTCGGTGATGAAAAATTATGCTCCTTTGATTTTCATTGACAGATGCTATTGGACGTTTCATTGCATGGCCACATCAGAAAGTAACTATCCTAACTTGTTCTTTTGGATGAAACAATTGGTATGGCACTTATTTGCTTGTCTTTCTTTTCATATCATGAATGACACAAATGCAGCAGGACCATCATGCAGGAATCTGTTTATTTCAAGTGCCAAATTAACTCATTTCTATTTGTCTACTTGTTAAAATATTTTTCTGCTCTAGGAAAACAAAATTATCATTCCCTTCCTCTTCAAAACTCAGTGGAACAGAGTATGTGGCAAGAACATGAACTGCTATGTTTTGTGCATGTATGATTTTTACAACCCGCTTAATTAAAAATGTCTAGCTAGTGCTAGCTCCCAGACTGAGTTAGTGATAACACATGCTAATACTACTTCTAGTATATGCAAGGCACAATTTCGCCAAGCTGAATTTTCACTCTAACATGCATGTTAATATCTACCTATATAATAACTAGTAACTCATAGCTTCTTGCTAGCTGGCTGCTTACATGGATCATTAAACCAGCTTCTTAATAGATAATTGCTTTGCCGGCTACCGACATGGAACATTAAACCAGCTCCTTAATAGATAGGAATGTTGGCTGAATAGCTCATCGATTATGAAACAACTAATTTCATAACCGAAGAAACAAATGCTTGCAGATGTTAGCAAATAGAATTGAGTTAAGATGTGGTTTGCCCATACAATATAAAATTGCATAAGTTCTGGATCATACTCTTATCACTTGCCTATATATGTGTTTTAGGTGCAAGATGAATTCATTGCCCACCGGTCCTCTTTTTGAAGTCTACTTGAAGTACATGCCTGCATGTAGTGCACAAAATCTCTTAAGTGGAGAGAAGCCTATCTTTAATTTTTTTTTTGCAAATTAGATTGCATATTATTTTGTGTTAGCATGGCAGCATGCAACTGTAGTCAATCAGATATACTGTGTGTTTTGCAAAAATGAGTGGACACATCTAGACATTGTGTCCGGTAAATTTGTGGCAGTGTGCACAGTTAATTTTGTTGTGCTATAAGCTATCTTGTGATTGTCCATATATATGAATGTATGTTGATGCTTATGTGATGCCATAAATAAGTTCTTGTTTGGCTATCTGATGTGGTGGTGATTGCAATTGTCATGCACGGACAATTTTTCAATTGGAGGTGTACCAACGATAGTGGTAGATAGTCTGTCTGCATTTTGTCAAACAGTGGCATACAGTCTGCCAAGAAAAATAATACCGACAGATGTCTCAACGTCCGCCGGTAACAAGATGTATGTCGGTAATATTTGGTCTGCTGAGAAAAGGACGACTTATAAGGCCAAACTGTATGCCGGTAAATAATTAATCTGTCGGCAAAAATAATTGCCGGCAGATGATGTTGGCGGACTATCTGTCGACGATATCTTTTACCGACAAACAGTTTGCCGCTATAAATTGTTTTTCCTAGCAGACATGGCTGCCCTCAAAGCTATGCTATGGTGTAGTGATTGTGATTGTTATGTGGAATTGGGTATGTAAAACTGGGGGATAAAGTTTTTTTTTGCAGGTTGAAATTGAGCTTTTTTTTACAAATTTCCAGCATTTTTTATTACTGCAACATTGCCAATAGTACAGGCCAACCACAAAGAGTCCTTCCAGGGGCATGCCAAAAGTAGGACAGGTTTTTATTTTGTCTGTGGCAACACGTTGGCTGTCCACAAAGTGTCTATTTATGTTGGTGGCAAAGGTAACGACCATCCACATAGGGAGAACTTTGTTGTCGGCATTAGGCAAGTCCGTCCACACAGATGGACCTACGTCGGCGGCGTATGGTGAGGCCGTCCACATAGATGGAGCTGTGTAGGCTGCGTATGGTAAGGCCGTCCACACAAATTTGCAATGTGGCACCCTCGACTGGCCTATGGGACCCACACGGCAAAGTGCCGTCATCTCACCCGTGCCGTCAGGGCGCCATCAGATTTTTGGCTGTCGACACTTCTCTTCCCTAGGCGGCCGGCCCAGGAGGCATTTTTGTTGTCGGTATTTTGTGTTGGCGCCGACAAAAAGTACCTGGGTCGTTGACTCATTGTCAATGAACTTTTGTCGTCGGTTGGCTGACGACAAAAGGTTGTGTCGTGGTTTTTTATTTTTTGCCATCGGCCTTGGCTGCTGACCCAAACCCCGTTTCCTGTAGTGCAGATGACATTTGTAGTTGGTCCGAAAGGGTACCTACCAAGTATAGATGTTATCTTTCAGAAAGTTTCATCATCTTCAACGCTCTAAGAAGGTCCAATTAACATTGGTATGATCCAAGACAACATACTAAAGTATCTGCAATCCATGTGCAATCCATGTGAGGCAGGAGAAACCGAGAGACAAGCTAGTGACACATAAGCTAAAGGACCGCAAGCCAAAAGGTTTGAGCCTTTCTCCAGTTAGTGACCTGTAGGGAGGTAACTCTTTAGCAACACCTAGCGCATAGAGACTAGGACCTTGTTTGTTTTAGATTAGATTAAATTAAATTAAATTAAATTAAATTAAATGCAAATTTGTTATTTTTGTATAGGCCAAATGTTGTAATATTTTGTAGTTATTTTTGTGTGGTTTTAAATAGTTCTTTTTAAAGTTCGCAAAATAATTTTTTCATAATTTTTTGAATTTTTTAAAACATCTTTCGAGTGGCCGGGTCACAAATTTGCTATAGTAAAACTCAACTCAACATTAATCTGAAACAAACAAGGCCTAGGTGGGATATTTTACCAACCATTTTTGGGGAAAAAAACATGATTGATCATTTAACTATGTTTGTTCTGTTGATAATACATAATTGGACATTGAACTATATTTGTCGTATCAAATGATCTATGAACCAAAATACTAGGTTAATTTGGTCCTTGAACAAGTAAAGCTAGACCAAAATAGTCCTTTGACTAGTCAAAACACATTTTCAAAGTGTACTTGATGGCGTGGCATCCACATTACGATTCTCACTCATGTGGTGTTCACGTGGGTGGTCTAATCTATTGCCTTCCTCTATCTCTTAATCTTTGTATCTCTCTAAACAACTTTTCTCTAGCTCTCACCTCTGTCTGGTAGCAAGGAAAGGAGGAAGGGGATTTGGCAGTTATAGGCAGACAGGAGGAGGCCTTGGGCGGTTATTGACAGAGATCGAGGAGGGGATTTTGGCAGTTATAGGCAGAGAGGAGGAGGCCTTGGCGGTTATTGACAAAGAAGAGGGGGCTTTGGCAGTTATAGATAGGGGGCGCTTCGCCAGCCGATAGGGAGGGACATGGGACTCGAACACCTACAAATAAAAGAGCAAGAGGCGGCTCTTACGACTAACATGGGAGAAGATTCATGCTATCGCCACCACTATAGCTCTCTACAAAAGATGCATGACAATAAGACATGGCAAAGTGGCTCTCGGGTGGTCATTGGGGAAAACAAGGCGGCAACAACATGGGGCAAGGTGAAAAATGATGGTGCTCGATAGCTAGGGCTCGCCCAATGGCACTAGGAAGCGTGGTTGACTGTGGTATCGGATCAAAAAAGAAGAAGAATGAGAGGAGTGGATGGTGTACTTAAATTAGGCCAAAAAAAGCACCCATAGAGAAACTCCCATATATGGGCACAAAGACAAAATCCAGTGCAATCATTGCGACGTGTTGTTTGAGCTCCAATGAGGAGGGATGACAAGTGCAGAAGATCCATGGTGGTGAGACGAGGAATGTGGCACCTTTGGTTTTACATATTACACTCTAGAGAGGCGTCATAGTGTTGTCAGGGGGTGACAGATGCTTTTCTTTCTCTACCTCTAGTTGTCATGTTGCCTAGAGCTCTCCCTCTTTCTCCATCAAGTCATGCATCCACATCAAGATGCTTCGAAAGCCTCATTGTTGCTCCACCATGGCAATCCTAATCGCGTCGGTTGGATCCATCATCTCACTCGCCAGCTAGAGGTAAAGAAGTCCCACTAGTGCCCGACACCCTTCTCACCTGTGGCGGTAGCTGGTAATTGTCATGCCCTCTCCTCTCCTACCAATAGAGATATTGAGGATGAGTGAAGAGAGAGAGAGAGAGAGAGAGAGAGAGAGAGAGAGAACGATAGAGAAGCATATATTGGATAGAAAAGTTTGCTGGCACACACGTGTATGCCGTGTCATTGAAAAACACACACGTAGATGCTACAACACTGAACCCCCCCCCCCAAAAAAAAAAACCTTTTTCTTGACCTCTCAAAGGACCATTAAATACTACTACATAAAGCCTTATAGAAGACACCCCATCAGAGAGGATTATGTGATTTTCAGCAAAATTCATCTCTTACTAGGGGGAGAGCACTTCGAAAATTATTATATAAGACTGGTTTTAACAAAAACCATCTTAGATACCAATACTCCATGGACCCATTCCTGATGAGTGATTATCAGAGAAGGGATCGCGCAAGAACAATTTGTGAAACTATTAAAGATGGTTCCTTGATATAGTCGTCTCTAATACTTTGGTTCATCAAGGATTGTTTTATATATGGATTGTCTCATACAATATCGAAAATAGACACGGTCGAAACAGTCTCAGATATAGGTGTGCATCAGAGCTGTTTTCGCACATATATCTGTCTCTAATAGTATAGGAGACATATCACCCATGTGCCTGTCGCTAATAAGATGACACACAACATCTTTGACCAGGGACGCAGTGATCGACAAGACAAGACGACCCAGTCATGATGATGGGTACTCACAGATTGTGCCTTGCAGAGGAAGATTACCCGCTAGTATAGAGGGGCTCCCCACAAACAATACAGGCAGGACACTCACTCTTTGTAGCACACGCACTTTGCTGCTCGACCGAGCTTCATCTTGTTGGGGTGACCACACCCGTGTATTCTCTCCACCACAATAATGGAAAGCTGTACGGAGGGCTGTTATCCCGTCGGTGGGAGGTTTGAACCAGGGTAAAAAATGTTGTGTCACTTGTTTGGGTATGTCATGGACTCTCTCGCCTGTGATTGCCCTAATACGCCGTGGAATGTGGCCTGTTAATCTCCATTCCAACGAGTAAGCTCGGCATCCACCGAGCCCTATCTCTTAATCTACCAACAATTTAAAACATATTTTTAGACGTCGGTAACACTACCGGTACCGGTTCTAAAATGTGGTAGTGATGCCCTATTTTCTTGCTTTGATTTGTCGGGGTTTATGCAAATTATCAGGTACCTCAGTAGCCGCTGACTGTCGGCCATGAGTTAATTTGATCGTTGAAAAAGGTAAATTTTTATGGAGTATCTAGCTCTGTCACCAGTGGGTTAAGAGATAAACATCAAGTAAGCATGAGAAGAGGTAACGGAGGGGAGAGTGAGACGATGGATGGATGGATGGATGGATGGTGATCTGAGGGGGCGAGGTGCGAGCTAGAGATGGACGGAGAAGAAAAGGAGGAGGGAAAGGGATGGGCGAGAGGAAGCCATCAAGATGAAGGCCCAAGCCAGTCCAGCACCAGCAGTGGAACATGTATGGAAGACGCCAAACTCCATGCGCACACACGGTGAGATGCCTGGCCGCATCCTGCAACAGCAACAAGCGCAGGCATGAGATCCGCGAGATCGACCCACCCGGCCATGCATGCCTTGCTTGTCCTGCTCCGCTTCGTCGTCTTCCCACGAGACGGCCACCCTCCTTAACTCCACTGACAGGCTCGAACGATCGAGCTGAGCCTGAGCCCCCATTGCCACTGCCTCCTTGCTACCTCCTGATCAGGCATGCATTCAGCTCCTGCTGTTGATCAATGGGTACACGACAAGCGCCCGATCGATCGAATTCCCCATAAATCCCAGCTACCTTCTCCATCACCATCCATCTCATCTGACCTACTCCTTTTCTTTTTCTTGTCTCCTCTTCTTCTTATTTCTCCCAGCTGATTGAGCGACCATGGTACACAGACACTTATCGTCCCTATGCAATATATGCAGGTCAAGATGTGACTATATATGCAATATATATATATATGCAGGTCAAGTCAATCAGACAGACGTAAATCGTAGTCACTCGGTCCACTACTGTATTACTTAATTAGAAGCCCCCCCAAAGTCTAAATTAACAAATTCCATCGGCCATATGGGGCCATGGCCATATGCAAGCTAACTAGGACCACAAAATTAACCTAATAAATCGATATCAGCTTGGCACAAATATGCCCCTCCCTTTATTCCCCATCTCTCCATATCCCACAAAAATGTATGGTCCCCAAAATGTAATCTAATCTCCCCCTCAATCCATGTATGCACCTTGCCGTTCCATCCATATACATTGCACACAACGACAACGCAACATTCATTCCTGTTACATCAACGCGCTTATAATTACTACTCTTTAATCTTGCCGCTATCACAGATAAGATAAGAGAGATGATGTTTTGTAGATTCATTGTCGCATCTTGTGCAGGGTGTTACTAATAGAACTTCGCCACATTAGACGGGTCGTTGTCGGAAAAGGCTAAATCCAACGGACTTATTTTTTTTTTACCTCTTGGATGGCTCGTTTTTCTGTTGTACTTTCCAATCAAATTATTGTATTACTCGCAATAATCAACTCTACGAAAAAAAAACTCTACGAAGATACCTTGCATTCTAGAAGCTCGTAGCATTGGCCTCCGTATGCCCCAATTTACTTCTTCGCTACTGAAACTGAGACTGCTTCAACATGTTCTAAAAAAGGGGTTTTACGTAATAAGTTGTTGATATTCAACGACTCCTCGTAAAAAAATAATCACATTAATATAATGAAAAATCCATTTGCACATGCAGTTATAGACATAGGCCATGTTTGTTTCAGATTAAAGTTGAGTTGGGTTGTACTGTAGCAAATTTTTGACCCCCTCGAAAGGCATTTTGAAAAATTTTAAAAATTATAAAAAAAAAATTTACGAACTCTAAAAAAAACTATTTGAATCTCCACAAAAATGACTACAAAATATTACACCATTTGGCTTATACAAAAATGACAAATTCTCATTTAATTTAATTTAATTTAATCTGAAACAAACAAGGCCATACTCTCTTTTGTTAGATATTCGATTAAAAATCCATATGTACATGCAGTTATAGACATATTCTCTTTTGTTAGATATTCGATTAAAATCTGTATTTCTTCTATCCTCCCTGTCATACACTTTATAAAGAAACTAGAAAAATTAAAATTTCCGTTGATCCCACCCATCGACTCATCGAGGGCCAGCGTTGATGTTGCCCTCTCTCACATCTGACCATCTGTGGGAAGGGACAGAGACGAAGAGGGGCAGGAAGAAGAATAATGCCCTAGCTCGTGCTAGAATTCGAAGTACACAAAGTCCTTTTTTCTGCAAAAGCGCATCATAGAAGAGGTGGAATAAATAAAAGTCTCGGAGCGAGATCTAATTAATGGGAGAAAATGCCTACGACTGTATATATGTACACCTTTTTAAAAAAATACATCAATGTACATAAATTAACATATGTATTACAGCTGTAGGAAAATATTACGACAAATTTTTGATACAGGACACTGCAAATAGCAAATTAGTGATTTAAACTCTCACACTACATTTTTAAGGCGCAGCCATACAACATCACAATTTGACACACATTAGTTCCATCACACAATTCGAATGCAACCTTAAATCATAATATTCAAAATAAATACAATGGAAATTATAAGATCCAAAAAAGATTTGTGGTGCTAAATACAAATGTATTCAAGTCCTTAAATTAGAAACTCCATGATTTAGGTTATGAAATGCCAAAATCAAATGAATTTAAAATATCTAAAATAATTCATAATAAAATACAGAATCATTCTAAGAAATTTGGAAAAAAGCTTGTGGTATCAACCCATCAAGTTCTAAACTTTAAATTTTTCAAAATATTACTAGCACCATAGTATGTAGAGTAATTTTCTTTGATTTGACCTGCATGCATATGCATAAGACGCGAACGGATCCGTTGAATCGGAGCTAGCTCCTAAATAGCTATATATTCAGCATTCCGGCCGGTTTGGAGAGAAAATTGGGTCATTAAACATGTGATAAGATGCATCTGATGATTACTATTAAGATATCGTGGATTTTATGGCAACATATCCGGTGCAAATGCCCATTGAGTGCTAACATGCTAACAACAGATCTGGGTCATCGGATCCATCAGGAGCGGCCCAGATCTGGAGAGGTGCAAGCCACTTTTCTACACTTTCATGAAAAACCCCTGACTTTCTAAATGGAAAAGGGCTTCATTTTTCAGATCTGGCAGCTCGATGGATCCGATGACCAGATTCATCGTTAGACATGTTAGACTCAATGGACATTCTTGACTTGGATATGTTGCCTTTTAATATAGACAAGATATCATGGGAGACAACCTCCTCAAAATGTGGGATGCATGCATTGAATACCTGTTGATCTCAAACATGTTTTTTGCTGTAATTTTTTATTCAAATATGTCCTGACGTTTTTTCGAATACAATAAGATCAAACTCACTGTATAAACTTTTTTAACTTTATAGCAGCGATTTCATTGATATTTATGGTCACTACTGTCCATTACGACTTGGATTGATGTTAAGATAATTGATATTACTGACTAACTACTAATGTTTAGTAATGCGCGGGAAAATATATTCAATCAGAAATCTTGTTATTACTGATAATCTTAATGACAGATAACGTTCAGTAAAACAAAAATACATACATGAAAAAGGAAAAAAAAGAGCAAATTAAGACCCATTACGATTTTTGTTTTTGTTAATTGATGAATGAATAGATCCTACTAGATCGGCAATGGCTTTTATCGGATGGGGCACACCGGAGGGCGCTAGAGCGCCACCCTCAGGAACCGTCCGATGGCAGCACCGCGCTGATGGTGGATTCCGGGTGCAGCACCGTTCGTCAAGGAGCCGGGCAGCGCGGCGAGGGATCGAGGCGGTTAATAATAGAGAAGAGGTAATTGTCGGTTTGCCCCCACAAGTTGTAGCAAATATCACTTAGCCCCTCGAACTTGAAGATTACTTTTTCGCCCCCCTAAAGTTGCTTCCGTACTTTTTTTACCCCCTAAAGTTGCTTTTGCTTACATAAGAAGTTCTGCACTGTGAATCCAGTCGTAAATTAATGAGTTGGACGCTAGCTTGACATAGAATATGGTGATGAGTCATCCATATAGACTTATGTGGTTGACATGTGGGCAAATGTAATGATTTGATCTTTTTAACCAAATCGAGCTGCCGTCATGCACACGATTAGGGTTCAATCGGTGAGAAAGGAGATTTTTACTTCACCCATGTAGCCTCACAGAATGTTGTGGCCAACTTCTAAGCCATATCAGTGCCAACTCATGGCCAGATCATCAATCCACGGTGTTGGATTCACGACGTGGCACTCCCTGTGCAAATGGAAGCAACTTTAAGAGCTCCAAAAAGTACGGAAGCAACTTTAGGGGGCCGAAAAAGTAATTCCAAAGTTCCGAGGGCTATGTGAGACTTTTGTACAACTTTAAGGGGGAATAATGTACTTTTCTCAATAGAGAATGTACAACAAAGTTTATAAAAGTAATTTATATAATGTAAGATCCTTAAACTATTCTATTTGTCTAGGGTTCGTCCTATAGTCTAGCTTTGATACCAACTCTATAAGGACCCGAAAATCGAGTCAAATCCCCTTTATACTTCGCCTATTCTAGTCCCTGAATCAATTAGCTAAAACATACAGATTTACAGCTCTTTAACCATAACCATAACAATTAAAATATATAAAAAAAAGAAATCCAAAATAGGATAGACAAAAGTCAAGAAGCCTCTATTGACCAACATAAGACAAAAAAAGTAGATGAGCCAACTTGAGATTTTTTGGCATTATTATCCCAAAAATGAAATTATGAATTTTTTGTACAATAATGTATAAACCAACCTAGCAAATATTACAAAGTTTTAGGCACGCATGCCTTTTACAACAGTGTTTATCAAAAACCAAATTAACACTCAAACTCCACAAGCTAGCATACTACAGGGGCGAGCTGCCCGGCGTCTCCAAAGTCTTCATCCTACACTCCTTCTGTGAAGTCCTCTTTTTCATACACTTCCCCCTTCGAGCAGGGATTCATCTGTTGGCATTCTGCTCGTTGGAATGAGTAGCCCGCATAAAAGGCGGGGTGAAAATGCAAATACTCAACAAGAAATGCTAACTATATGCAACTAAACCTTACAAACGAAGGATAAGGTTCTTTTGCATAAAGCAAGTTTTATAAAGTTCTCCCTATGCTTTTAAAACATGGAAAAACATTGAAAAACAAATATTTGAATCATTCGATTGCAAAGCTCCGGCGAACTATTACTTAGCACAACTACCTCAAGGAATCAATTCTTAATAAATCAGGGTGGGTCACACACTAGTCCCAAATCTCATCCATCCCTAATAAGGTTTTGCATATATTTTTCACCTGATACTATCCACTATCATCTAACCCATTGGCATCGGTCGTCATTTTAAAATAGTCTTAAATCAGCAGGTTATAGTACAATACATCAACAAGCTATAAGGAACGGCACTAATAAGCTAAGCTAAGCATCTGCAAAACGAAGATTAAGAGCAAGGCCATATCTAAGTTGTATGTAAATGGATAAGGGCAAGAAGGATAATTTTACTAAGTTTATTAATTTAATGGGAGACAGGTAAATTAACCAATTAGCATTTTTACTTGATTAACATAATGCAAAACTAAAATTTTATAAAAAATCAGTTTTAAATAAAGGACGAGAAGGATCAGCCCTTGCCTTGATTCGCACAGCAAGGACAATCTTCCGCAACGACGGCAAACCTCTCTACATCATCACTCTATCGTATGTGAATAAAGAACCATAATTAATTATATAGAAAAATAACATAAATAAAATGTATGCAAATGCTCAAGGAAATTTTACATTAAGTAGATATGATTTTTCCAGACATTTTAAAATTTATTTTACAATTTTTGGATGTGTAGAATTAAAGATATTAATTAATAATTGCTGTCAGTATTAATAAACAATGGAAAATATAATATTGGAAGAAGTCCACTTTACCCCTTCAACTATTGCAAAAATTCGGTTTTGCCCCCTCAACTCTAAAACCGGGCATCCAAACTCCCTCAACTATCAAAACCGGTTAAATTATCCTCTTCAACCAAAACCACCATGGTTTTGGATGACATGTCATCCTAGTTAGCATTTTTTCTACAAAATAAATTCACAAAATTAAATAAATTGTAGAAAATCACATGAAGCTCAATAAAATCATATAAAAATATCAAAAAAAATACGTAGAATCCAAATATTCTATAAAAGTATAATGTTTTTATATGTACTTATATGCATATTTTTTGTTGAAGAGTGTCTTTTATTGATTAAAAAATTAGGTATTTAGAAAAATTTTGTTTGCAGAAAATAATAAAAATGTAAAAGGTAGGTATGCTATTTTGAATGTTGAATTTAGTTAGAAGAAGGTGATTCGGGCGAATCAAGCAAAATCCCCAAAATTTTCCCCAAATCAGTGGAACCGAAAACCCTAATTCGTTGAAATCCCTCAAATTCGAATCCAAACTCACGAATCAAGGATTATTTAGAACAAATTTACCCAAATCCCCGAAGAACCATAAGAGATCGGATGAAGTTCTTACCGATATGGACGAGGTCAAACCTTGGCATGAAGATGGCGCCGAGGCTCGCCTTCTCCTCCTTGTGCGTCGGCGTTGCACAGCATGCGGGTCTCCCGCCGCTCATCCTAACTTTGGATGCGTTGTCGCTGCCACTGCAACGACTATGGGAGGAGGACTCGCCGCCAGCTTGGTTGCCTGGCGCTGGTTGGTGCTCGGGGCTCAGCCACTCGGCTAGGCTTCGAGGAAATTCAGAGGGAGAGAACCAGCGATGTCGTAAGCTCCCGGCGAGAGCGACGGCTCCATAAGAGTTGAGCGGAGAGTGGGAGCCACTGGGGACACACGAGCTGCGCAAACAGTAGATGGAGATTAGGTAGAGGGGGAAGAAGAAAAGCAGGGGGAGAGAGGATGAGGGAGAAAAGGATGAGGGAGAGAGGGGAAGAGGAAGAAGAAGAGAGGGGGGTGGCCGGTGAAGATGAGGTGGAGGCGGCAGGATCTTCGGCGGTGATGGGTGTCCAACGGGCGGTGGCTCGGCGGCGGAGGGAGCTGGTGGGTGGCTGGAGATGGGGAGGGAGAGAGAGATGTGAGGGAGTGGGAGATCGAGTGAGACGGCGAGCGTGATGGTGGTGCTGGGCTGGCGGTGGCGGTGGTTGTGGCGGTGGCGCGAAGGAATTGCGTGGAGGCGTTGGGTGGTAGTCGACGCGGAGGAGGCGCTGAGCGATAGCACGGAGGAGGCGTGGGGAGACGTGCTGGTCGGTAGATGTCAAACCCTAGCCTCTTCCTGCGGCTGCGGCGCGCGCGAGAGAGAGCCGAGAGACAGGTTCGAGGACGGGCGGGCGGCCGGGTAGGGGCCGGAGCTAGCGAGAGAGAGTCCAGATACCGGGATGGGCTAGGGTTTGGACGCGATCTGCGCGCGTTGATATAAAGATGGACGACCGAGATCCGAACGGTGCCATTGGTGGGCAATTTTGGTGAAGCGAAGGAGTAAGAAACGGGAAGAAACTCTATTCTCTTTGTTATTTGGTATATATATAGAATTGATGGGAGGAGGATGGACGGAGGGAGCATCGTGCCAACCGAGAGAAGCCGAACATTAATTGGATTTGATGGGAATTAAGGAAGGACCACCGGCCCAGCAAACAAAAGAAAAAAGAACGGCTTGGGAAGGTGAAAAGAGGAGGATAAGAAAATTAGGCCGAAAGCTAAATGTTAGATCAAAATATCTAAAAATTTTCTCACAAGGAAGTTTTAACCCGAAAATATTTTAAAACCATTATATTATTTATTTTGGAAAGAATACAAATTTCATTTACAATATTTCTGAAACGCTTTTTAGAAAATTTATTTAAAATCCAAAATCAATATAATAATTAGTGTCAAGTACTCCCCCCGGACATAAAAAGAAGTTGCCGTTGACTTTTGGACACGCCTTTGACCATTCGTCTTATTCAAAAGGTTATGTAAATATTATTTATTTTGTTATGATTTGGTTTATTATTATGTATTTTAAGTATTACTTATATTTTTACATATTTGAACTAAATTTTTGAATAAGACGAATGGTCAAAGGCGTTTTCAAAAGTCAACGACGACTTCTTTTTGTGACCGGAGATAGTAATATACTCGTTCTTATGCATTTAAAGATTTGAATTTAAAATTTCAAATTGATGACCGCGTGCTCACTGCTCACCGTGCAGAACCGTGGCACGGGTACTGCACCGAATCGGCCCATGCGTACGCCATAGCAGGCCGCGCCAAGCACAAACGGTCCATAAACGGACTGAGCTACAGCCCAAGCAGGCTAGTAGGCCGGTTCTGGCCCAAAACACACCGGGAAGCCAGGACCAGCGCGGAAGAGAAATAAAGGGGAACCAGGCAGGACACTGTTTAGGCACGCTGGACCGGTTGCTGTGTGGAAAAAAAGGAAAATAAATAAGAAAAACAGAATTGGGCCGTGGTTTTGCATTTTGCGCCCAGAACTTTCGGAAATTATTTTCACACTTTTTGAATAACGAATTTTATGCATAGACGCTTGTAAACTACAGAAGTTATTAATTTGCATATTCAAGCTTTTTAGCATCTCGGGATCATTAATTCTTTCCTTTTTTGCAGTAGTAGTTTAATTAAATTTTGTTAATTAATTCTATATTTAATTTGACAATCCGAGAATTTATTAATGATCCATATCATGCACCAATGTTCGGATTACGAGCAAATAATCCTATGCAAAGCATTTACATTATGTAGATGTTTGGCATTGTCATCCAAGAGTTTGAAGCACTGGCCCCCATGGCCAGAACTATCTCACTTGAAAATCGGACGTGAAGATTGTGATTGGTGGGAAGGGTCTAGGGCCAGCTTTTGTTATTTCAGCAGGATCCTTCATCATGAGCAAAACAATCAAGCGTTGCACTTCATCGGGCACCATGACTACATGGCAGAAAAAATTATTGTTGATCTTTGGGCTGCAATACACGAATGGTTCAAAAAGCTCCCCAGTATTTGTTCCGCCACTCCGGCGAGGTGGACTCTGTCACCTGTACACCAACTTGAGAGTAGCCACATGCCAAGGCCCACTCCCAAGCCCACTCCTCCGAGAAGAACGCCGTCTTGAAGAGTAATAAGCCTAAAATGCCCCTCCTCCAATTCACCATGCAAGAAAGCTGATTTGACATCTAGGTGGTGCACCTGCCACCTTCTGCTTACTGCTAGAGCAAAAATCAACCTCACTGTATCAAGTCTGGCAACTGGAGCAAAGACCTCATCATAATCTATCCCATGTTGTTGTACATAGCCCTTTGCCACCAACCTTGCCTTGTACTTAATTACTGCTCCCCCTGAATCTCTTTTCACCTTATAGACCCATTTTAGCCCAATTGGTTTCTTCCCTGCTGGTAGTTCAGTAAGCTGCCATGTGGAGTTCTTTTCTATGGATTCCATCTCCTTCTCCATAGCATCTTCCCACACTGATATTCCAGCAGCTTCACAATAATTCTTGGGCTCATCTGAAGAGACTTTCATGAAGCTTGGTTTGGGGGAAATTAGGTGGTTAGTGAAGCGGTGGAGGAAAGGCTCAAGAACACCCATTGGATGAGTAAATGTTCGCTACAGGTGAAATGGAGCAGCAAATCTCATAAATGGCTGCCTATCGAACAAAATTTTTACCCCGGAGAGAAACTAGCCATTGGAGCTTGGGAGGGCTCCAAAAACTAGCCGTTACAATGCCCGTCGAACCTGGTCCGATGACCACCTGACCCGGTTCGATGGTTGTAACCCAGTCTCAAAACTGCCGAAAAAACACTGTCGGATCCGGTCCGATGGTGGTCAGACCCAGTCCGATAGAGGTGAAAGTGTAGGGAGGAGCCATCGGACCTAGTCCAACCGGCTTCGGACCTAGTCCGGCAAGCTCCAGAGGTGAACTTTTTAGGAATTGTGCCCGTCGGACCCAGTCCAACGGTGGTCGGACCTAGTCCGATGAGAACTGAGAATGCAGGGCTTAGAGATTTTGAAAGATTCACTCTTCTTGATATCTCACTTGGACTTTTAGGTGTTTATAAGGATATTTGTGGACTAAGAGAAGGTTAGAGTTTTATGTGAAGTGATAACTTGGCATGATCAATTCAATTAGACCCCTCTTGAAGCATGGGCAACAAAAAAAAGAAAACCTAACTACTCATACATCTACACATGACTTCTCCGCTCGCCCGGTTATGTTTAAAACAACTTGGAGCAACTTAAAAGGTTGTCAATGCCTCGCTAGGGCTACATGAAAGACCATGAACCCCCTAGCAACAATCGTTGTGCAAATATCCACGTCATCAATACCACTAAAATAATTAGGATTTGACATGCTCACATATAAGCTGTCAGCACACTCTTCACTTAGACTTCCGGTGTGCTTTGGCATGAATCTCTCTTCTCGTGCTTAGGTTACTATCATGCGTAATAGCCATATTTCTCTCCTCTGGCTAAGATAAAATTCCAACAGTTTTATAGGTCTATTAGATGCACTCTAGGTAGATAGGGTCTGTGCCGAGTTTCTATTATCTGAGGTATAGTGTTCTCTTCCCTTCTAAGACGCATGAGGCAGATGAGAGCGAGTCTGAGATTGAGTGTTTTCTGATTCTTGTCTTATTCTTGTCCGGTGCATTTATTGGTTTTCCGACTCCTTATTCATTGTTGATGCTTTTCATGCACATTCTTTTGGGATAAAATAGTTGACTCATTTGTTGAGTTGGAGTTTTTGAAAACTTTGCATTAGCATATAAACTTCTTTTATGTTTTTGTGGAGCATTGTCTATGCTTTTAAATTTAGGCTTGGTAAAATATCTTTAATATTCTCGTCATATCTTGTGTGCTAACTAGTTCAATGGATAGCGAGGTTTAAAAATGCAAATGTTTTGATTTTTCAAAAATAGATGCGGCTTGAGATCTTCACTTTCCAAGTGTTGTTACTTAGTGAGCTTCTTGCGGTTTTCTTTCAGTCACTCCTGCAACTTGGTAAAATCCTTTATTAGCCAAAACCTTTTGCTCATGTAAATGGAAAAACAAAAATATGAAATTTCTTGTTTTGCATAGTTTCACCAATTATCATTCACGAGACGGCTTGTCATTGCACAAAGAATGCATGAACCTGGAAGAAAATTGGATAGCCAAGATGGTTGAATCCCTTCGGTGTAATGCTAGGCACCGTCGGCCATTGGTTTGAAACGCTCGAAACTCTCTTTCAAAAATCAAGCAAACAAAAATATTTGCAAAATTTGATAAAACAAAAAAAAATGCTAGTTAGTTGAGTAATCGTTTTGTGCTACTTGGATTTCAAAAGGTTGCGTGTGGTGTTATATTGGTGTCGTATTGATGTCTCGTTAAGCCTCAGCATTTGGTTTGTATATCTCACCATGTTTTCCAAAATGAAAATCAATTTACTAGCAAAATTTTAAATAGTGTCTGGTGGTGATAGATAATGTCCGACAGATTCGTATCCGGACTGATTGTGTGGCTACTTGCTTTTTAATGATCATTTTGTACACAGATTTCGATGTTTCTGATGTTTGTGAAGCTAACCTTGCAGGAGAAGGTAAGTGTTTGGTTTCGACTCATCTCTGTGATGCAGGTGCCGGTGAGTACATGGCTGACGCCGTTCTATGTAGGCAAACTAGAGGTTCGAGCGTCCGAGGGCGTGCAGGCGACCGGATTCTGTACCTAATGGTCACAAGAGATGGGGTGGATGTGAAGCTTCGCTGCGACAAGGATCCAGGACAGCTAGAGGCTGGGTGTCGGTCACTTGGCGGCGAAGCGGGACTAGCTGGTGGCCCAAGCGTGGACTGGCAACTAGGATGCTGCGAAGAAAGTGTGAGGATGCTTGTGGAGGAATATGGCGCGAATATTCCTTACTGGGAGTGAGTTAGAAGGTGTATGTGTGTTATACACCGTTGATCCTCAGATCAAGGCTAGAGGCATCCCCTAGTGTTTAGGGGGTCCCACCCCTAAGGCTATAAATAGAGGGGGAGGGGAGCACCGGATTCTGATCGATGATGTCTTTAGGGTGCTCATATGGTTTACATCTCTTTTGCACCCTATGATTGATTAGAGATCAAGTTTTCCAACAAGTTGCAAATTTGTATAGAATTTATTCTTCGCGCAGCAGTAAGTGTTGAATTTTATAAAAAACTAGAAAAAAAAACATTTTTGAGTTCTTCTTGTTGGAGAAGATGTGTGACTTATTTATCTATCCATTTTTTAAAAATTTGGAGTCATGCTTTTGCACCGTCTAGGAGTATTAAGGTGAACACCGAGCTCCAAACTTTCTGCTCGATGATCCCGACAGCTTGGGTGTTTGATTTTTCCTGATTTGTCTACAAAGAATTTTGAGGATATTTTTGGTAGAGTGCTTCACGACTCATTTGTGCATAGGGAGAAATCTTCCCGAAAATTTTGGAGCAACAAAAACCTCCTTCTCTCTACACCAAGTGAGAACAAATTATAGAGAATATGCGTTTGCTTTTCTAAAAGTGGTTTTAGTGATTTGGCATGATGTGCTTTATTAAAAGAAGATTTGAATTGATTCTCTTTTGTTTGGACACTTCACAACTAGGATTGTGATTAAAAAATCCTCACATATTCCATGGCTCTCATGCTAGGGGTACACACAGTTGTCGAAGTTTTCATATTTTGAAAAAAAAATGGTGAGTTCGAGGAGCACTGGTTCGAAAAAAATCTTCAATGCTCCCATTCACCCCCCCCCCTCTGGTCGCCGTAGTGAGTTTTCAGTAGTAGTAAAGAATACACTAATCAAGCTATGAAATTGTGGTAGCTCGATCTTGTCGATCGCTTTTTCAATTCCTGCTTAGAGTATCTTCAATGGCATAGTCAATCACTAGTTATAAGAAATTGAAATGTCATTTATAAATAACATATAGACAACCTCTGCAATGAACTAGATATAAAATTAATATGAACCCATATGTAATAGTGTACATGTACCTTTAAGGGCCCCTTTGATAGCTTGTTTTAGTTTAGTTTTTGTTGGGATTGCAACTTTTTTTATTTTTATATATACCACTCACTTTATGTTTTGAAAATAATTTTTTTATAACTTTGTAGGGTTTTTCTCAAAGATCTAAAAAATATTTTTTAATAATTTATTTGGCCTTTTCATACCACTTTCAAAGGTGGTCAAATTTTCCCAACAAAAACTAAACTAAAACTAAACAAGGTATCAAAGAGGGCCTAAATCAGTTATGGACTAGTTATAAGTTAGTAGCTATTCTGTCTCTCTCTCCTCAACATCAACAAAATGCTTAGGTGATATCCTTATAAGTAGTTGACTAATGACTAAGTACCATTAGAGATACCACCACCTTCGTCAGCCAGCCAGACACCTGCCGGTGTGAACAAGTAGGGCTTGCTTTTATGGATGTCATAGCTGACCATAAATCATTCTTAATTAAGGCCATATTTGTGCAACTATGCTCCCTTTATTTCATTCATTCATTTTCTTATTTCCTATGTCATGTTATTTTTCTATATTTTTTACCATCTCCAATAGAATCCCTTTGAAGGGAATGATATAAAGAAATGAGAGAATTTATTTCTAGAGGAAATGGAAGAGAGAAACCCTTTTGAAGAAGAACAGTGAAGGGCATTGGTTGCATCGATGAAGAGAACCAGACTCTCTTTGTGAAGGAAAATATAGCATTACTAGTAGAGCAGACCCTAGTCTTTTATACCGTATCACAACCCTAGCGTCTCACAGTCGCCAATAACAATACGTGTTGTCTAAGGCGAAACACTTGTCTTGCCCATTTGTTTCCCAATTGTAATATTGGTATCGTAACATTTTGTTTATCATACCGCAATATATTGTTTAACCTGCTAAAACATTTTGCTTTACCATACTGTAACATTAGATTTAATATCCCACAACATTTAGTTTTAACACACTGCAACGTTGTCTATTTTGTTTACGGTGTTATCCAAAAATGTTGTGGTAGCAATTAATTTTATTTCACCTTTTAAACAGTGAAACATTTTGATTTAACATATTATAACATTGTCCGATTTGGTGTAATAGTTTTGGTTACCGCAACATTTTAGCTATTTTTGTGCAACTTTTGGTTTAAATATGTAATATTTTGGATTATGTATATTGTAACATTATGTTTACCTTACTACAACTAGGGCTGGAACTTTAGCTCGAAGCTCGCGAGCTGCTCGGGCTCGGCTCGGCAAAAGCTCGGCTCGTGCTCGGCTCGTTTGTAAATGAGCACAAGCCGAGCCTCATTTCCAGCTTGTGGCCATTAGCGAGCCAAGCCAGAGGCTGGCTCGCTCAGGCTCGGCTCGTTTTGGCTCGTTTACAAGCTACTGCTGATTATTTTATCTCTTAACCATTAGAAAATGACATATCCTATTACCAAAAGGTCCATAAAATAACCAAAAACCCACATATGCATGAACAAGTTATTTTGATACTCATATGTACAATTCTAACTTATATTTTGCAATGGTTAATGCCTTAAAAGGTTAGAAAATTAATATTTTCCTTGGCTCGCGAACGCTCGCAAGCAGCTTGCGAGCTTCCAACGAGCCGAGTTGAGCCTAGTTTTCTGCTTGGACACCCTGCTCAGCTCGGCTCGGCTCGGTAACGAACAAGCCGAGCCGAGCCGGAGGCTGGCTCGCTCGAACTCGGCTCGTTTTCACCCCTAACTACAACATTTATTTTTTCTAACTATAGCCTAGTCCGATTTGTTTCAAAAAAAAATTGAAAAAATCAGACGTCCAATTAGTAGCGAGGTCCTTCAGAATAAATGGCACTAGTAAGTATCACGAACCCAAGCAGATACAAGCCAGATTCGCTAAATTGTTGGGTCTTCATGGTTTGTGGAAAGGAGGAGCTAGCTCTTGGAGAGATGATTCTTGGACTATCTAGTGAATAACAATCAGTCCTGATATCGATATTTGCATCTTCTTGTTAGGATTATTGTAACCAACTTGAAATTTGAATGTCAGTGTTAACAACTGTCCAGTGCTATCTGTCCCTTTACAGATTAATCAGATTTTGTGGACAGGGGAAAAATCGTGTGTATCGTCAATCTTCTTTGACGTCTTTGAGAAAGAACCTGAAACTCTGAAAGTATACTTCTCACCCAGTGAATCTTCTAGCAGCATGGCATTCGTGTGTTGGCATATGATCATGTGCACACAGCCTGACGGCTTTCTTCTTCTTTGACTCTCTTCCGTATATGAATTTATATACATGGCTGATGGTGCCCTTTAAAGTAAAATGAAGCAACATGCCAACATAATTTGCAGCCACCAGGGTTTAGGGGTTTCAGAATGTGCATGTCCTAGAACCCCACAAAAAAAGAAGGAAAAATAAATAAAATGACTCCAATCTCACATGAAACAGAAAATGATTAGCTTTACAGGGTGTCCACCTTGCGGGAAAATACTTTTTTTCTGAACACAACTGGTCAGAGCCATGGACGTATTGTCGGGTGAAGGTAAAAGACTACTCATTGTTGCCTTTTGAAAAAGAAGTCAAAAGTTTTAACTTCGTGAGAGTAATCGATTGTATAGCTGCACTACATGTCACCGCTGCAACCTTTATTGAAACTTTGGATATGATCTTCCATCTATCACTAACTGCATATTATATAGCAACTGATAGGACAATTATCTAAGCTTATTCTGCTTAAGTCCAATAGTTCGACACCAATGTTGTAAGATAGTAGCAGTGAGCAGTTTACTTACCCATCGAAACACAAGACCTATAAAGCCAAGCTACTGCAATGCTTTCCAACTTCATGAATATGTTATGTTATGCATTTTTGAAATAATCAAAATCTTATAGATTATTACTAACGGTTTGTTGAACAAACAGGACTAATTATAGACTAAATTTCACCACAATTTATCCTCACAAGTCCCAACCTTTCGATCGGCCTCAGAGACTTTTTACATCATCTAACCAGGCCTTCCAAGTGTAATTGCAGGTATGTCATCCGTGCCTAGTAAATTTCAATCAATTGACTATCACATTCAGCTCCACACCACATGTTAGATGGTTTTTCCTTCAGATTCATACTGGCTTTCCAATGCACAACTACTAGCAGGCTATCATTTTCGAAGGAAAAAGAAACACTTTCCATAATGAAAAGCGTGATACTAATGGTTCTCCATACTCATTGATTATGACAAGGTTGAATGGAAGCTAAATTGGCAGGTCTACTCTGATCCAATTCAAGAATCGTAAGAATTGCTGCTCAATAAATATTTCAGAGAGGAAGGAAAAAACTACATAGAGAACTAGAGTGTGGATGTACCATAATTCAGATAGGATTGGGCCAACATATGCCCAAGCTGAACTTGAGCTTGGGTGCTAAGATGCAGGTGGCCCTCTTGTAATGGCAACCCCTTTGCGTCGACAAACTTCACGTTTCGAAGCTTTATCCCTTTCTGAGCTTGCCTTACGATTTCAGTGTACTGCCCTAGCCCTGACGCTAGTCCTACCTGAAACATGGAAACACAAAGAACAAGTGAGTGCCGGCACACCACTTATTATGTTCATGATCAGTCAATTTGCAATAGTTACAGACATGGTTGCCAGAGTTGATGCAAAGATAATGCTGCAGTGTGAGATACTTGCAATAGCACTTCAACACGTCCCCACTTGCATTTGGTAACCAAAACCATGAACATACATTGTTTTAGCTAGATTCAACCAACATTTCTTACAGACATGTGGAGTACCAGGGCGTGGGATATATGTTGGTAAGGTAGTACGAGATCTTAATTGGTCTCTACCCGAATGGATGGAATCTTTACGTAAGGCAGCCGCTACCACCAACTCTGCTCCGTATACCCATTAAAAAAGGAGACTTGCTACAGAGCGCTGGTCTTTTTGTTTCCGAGAGAAAGAATGAAGCAACCAACCATGCCCGAGCGAGAAGCAACCAACCATGCCCGAGCGAGAAGCAACCAACCAACCATGCCCGAGCGAGAGAAATTAATTTAATCCAATTTGCAACCAAGTGATAGCATTAGCAATTAAGCATTGAAATGCTCGTATCTAGGATGCGGCATCGAGGAAATGTGAATGGATGGAGAGGAGGCAGGGAGGGAGGGTAATGGTGTGACCTGGATGAGGAGCAGGTGCGGCATGCGGAGATCGGCGCGCAGGTCGCGGACGAGCATGGACATCCGGCGGCCGTACTCGGTGGCGTCGGCCAAGCGCACGGTGTCGCTCTCCCCCTGGTACCAGAGGACGGCGCCGATGCGGCCGCCCGTCTCGACGGCGACCCTGGCGCGGCGGACGAGGTCGGCGTAGAGGTCGGAGCCCTTGGCCCAGTCGGCGATCCTTGTGCCGCCGACGGCGCAGGGGACGAGGCCGAGAACGGGGGCGGCGCGGCCGGAGCGGAGGAGGGCGTTGGCGAAGGGCATCCCGGGGCCCACCCCGCAGGTGCGGTTGGCGTCGATGCCGGCGTGGAGCGGCTCGCGGGCCTGCTCCCAGCGGAGCTGCGGGGAGAGGCGGAGGATGGAGGGGGAGGGGGCGCAGTCGGGGGGCACCACGCCGTCCCAGCGGTTGCCCTGCACGCCGCCGCGCCCGGCCATGTTGGACTGCCCGGCCAGGACGAAGACCAGCTTGTTCGAGGGCGGCACATCGGCGCTCACGCGGGGGACGGCGGGGACGCCGGAGAGGAGGAGGAGGAGGAGGAAGAGATGGGGAACCACCATCTCTTCGTCGTCTTCTTCCTCGCTCGTTCTCAGTCTCTCCCCCCTCTGCCTCGTGTAGTCGTGTGTCTCGTGTGTGCGTTAACGTTGGGTTTGAAACTTTGAATTCGTGGGATGTCTGTCTGCTCTGCTCCGGTCTGGGCCACCCTTTAACAACTTGCTATACGGAGACACCGCGCGTGGACCAAAGTCAATCAAACCTGACATTCTCAGTGAAAAACACGAATCACATCGAACTCGACTACTTAAAAAAAAAAAGACCCTCTGTTCATCGGTTGACTGGTTTTTTCTCTATTCATGAGTCAGTTTTCTAAGACATTGGTCAGCCCCGCCTCCCCCACTCTCTCTCTTACTTTTCCCTTTTCCCTTCCCCTCCACCGTCCCCCGACCCTGACTGTCTCTGCTCCGCGCTTCTCCTCCTCCCCCCTCCCCTTTTGTCGCTTGCCACGGTGCCTACCCCCCCCACAGACGCTGCCCCACCTAACCTAACTTGACCATCGCCACCTCGCCCACCGCCGTCCCGACCGCTTTTCCCTCGTCTCGGCTCGGCTGGCCTCCTCGCCTCTGCTCTCTATCCCAACCAACCGCCGGGCCGTCTTCTCCCCCGGACATCCCTCTAAGTCCAGCGGCGCCCTCGAACCCAAACCCCACCGAACCCCTAACCCGAATCCATGGCGACATGGCGGCGGGAGAGGAGGAGGTCTCCGAAGGGGAGGAAGACGACGGCGGGAGGTCCCGGAGCAGATGAAGCCGGCGGGGCGCGGGTAAGTCGGAAGTCGATTGAAATCCTCCCGGATTTCGGTCAACTGATGATTAGCAATTCCCTTAAAAAATGAACTACGCTGCAAACACGTGGGCCCAGTGTTCTATGTCACTGTTTATCATATTTGACTTATTTACTTATGTGACTTAGAGCATCCCAAAAGTTTATACATGAATAGTGTTTTAGGGGTAGGATAGAAGGGTTGTTGGAGATGCTCTTATTTTCTAGTTTTAAGAGCTTTACAAGATGTATTTGAGAGCCAAGTCCCATTATTAGACTTGTTTCTAAAGAGTTTTTTATACACGCTTTTAAGATTGAAAAAAGATTGAAAAACTAAAGTATTTTAAAATAGATAAATAAATAAGTTGATAAGGCAAATAACCTGTAGAGAACTGGGCCTATTACATGTGTGTTCTTGCATATAAAATCCCTAAAACCATGCATTACAGTATATGAAGTTGTGTTTTTGGCCTTGTTTTTAGCTAAAAGTAGTTGAAAATTATAACTTGAAAAAGTTGTAACATATCGAGAAACATTTCGGAGAATCCAAAAGTTATAAAAAAAATATTTAAGAAACTTTTAGAAAAACTATTTTAAACCCCACAAAAATAAATACAATATTCAACATCATTTGGTTTGTAAAAAAATAACAAATTTTCATTTCATTTCATTTAATTTAAACTAAAAAGAATAATGGCTTTATTTCGGTTGGGTTCAAAGTGGTATTCACAAGATAGTTTAGTAGCGTGAGTTGCCATGTCACACACACACGTAGTGCTTTTTGAAAGAAAAATCAATACTCCCTCCATTCCAAAATATAGAGCGTGCATGTTTTTTTCAAAAATCAATGTTTAAAATCTTTGACTAATAATTAAGTAAAAAATTGTACATGTTTTAGTATATGCATGTGATATATTTATATCCGTATTTAAAAGTACTTTGATATGATGTTAGTTTTGTAATTGTCAATGATATATTTTGAAAGAAATTAACAGTCAAAATTATGCTTTGAAAACCGTGCCAAAAATTTATATGCCCTATAGTTTGGAACGGAGTGAGTATTATTCTTCTCTCCATCTCTCTCCCCCACATCGCAATCTTTGGGCTTTGCCTATGGCCATGCCAATGCCTCCAACCTGCCTAGCGTCATTTCCAGCCCCTCCCTCACTCGCCACCATCATTCAATCGACATCCCCCTTTCCTTCCCTCTTCCAATTCGGTAGCCAAGTACGACACTGTCGCTTCCTCCCACCACAACTATCCATTAAGCTGGCAACACCGCCAGGACAAGCTCCACTACCGTCGTCGTCGTTGGTGAGACGACTCCATCTCCTCCTTATCCCCTTAGAGCTGAAAATTTCAAAAATAGAGAGGGTGAGTTGTGTGTGTCTTGGATGGCACTTAGAGTGCTTGTGACCATATAGAGTGTGGTTTATAATCCCCCAACATATATGAAATGAAATCATTCTTCTACATGAGTATCTTGAATTGATATGCTCCTATTTTTTCATATTTTCGTTTTCCCTTTTGGAGTTCTTGTTTTGAGATAAACTTGGATGATTTCTTGATGGTTATTGGTGGTTTATATTTTCTTGAGGTTGATAATATGATTTGATCACACTTTGCAACTGACGGCGTGTTCTCTGCTCAACCACTGCGGATCACACCCCTAGTCAGATTTTCAGTCTGCTAGCCAACTCGATCAAGCTCGGTTCGATTTGAGCGTCGGGCACAACAAGGAGCGACTCGCAGATTTACCCAGGTTCGGACCTCCTCGCGGGTAATAGTCCTACTCCTGCTGAGCCTTAGCTCTTTTCTGATTGTGGTTGAATGGGGATGTGTTTACAGAGTGTTTGAATGCACGAATGCTAGTGCATCGTACCCTCTCCCTCTCTCTCCTCTCCTTTTATACAAGCTTTGGGTGGCGGAGAGAGCCGAGAGGGTAGGCGATCTGATACTCTCGATAATCGACAAGACACGACAGAAGAGACGAAAACGTGTGCTGCCCATGCATGCGGCGTCGCTTCTCGTGTGCCGCAAGTGGCCTCGACCAGACTGATCCACCGGTGAGTCTGCGGGTGGGGCCTACACTGCTCCTCCCGACAGGCGGCCTCCTCAAGCAAACCTTCTCTCTGCCGGTCAATTCTTCTGCGCACGATGGCGGTAGCTCAGACTGCAAGGGCCATCAGTAGCGGTAATCATTTCTTCATTGTCTATCCGGCGTGATGTCTCATTAAATGCGCTTCGTCCTTCAGAAGCAGGGGAGCCTTCGTCCAAGACTCTTACGCAATGCTCCCGCCGCTGGCCCCACTTGACGTTTGGGGCCCTCGCACGGTCTTCGGGGAGGACTCGCCCACGCACCCGCTTCGGGCGCGGGGCCCTCGCCTCGTCTCGAGAGGGGCTCGCCACGCACTCCGCTTTGGCGCGTGGGGCCCTCGCCTCGTCTCTGAAGAGCTCGCCCACGCGCTGGGGCCTTGCCCCTTCTTAGGACTCTTTATACCCCGGTATTTATTACACCGACAGTAGCCCCCGGGTCCACCATGATACGCGAACCGTCGCGCAGACACTTTTCCGTTTCTTGTGTGGCGAGAGACGAATCGTGGGGGGCCCACCACCTGCGGAGGCCGTACGCCTGATTCTCCATCTGCACACGATCTTCCTTGGGGAACTACGCCGCTTTTCGCGGGAAACCAAAACGCGCGGGGCAATGATGGCGCGCAGCGCGTGAAGCGGAATACAAACCGTCGTGCTCGCGCCCACGCCTATAAATACTTCTCTCGGTCACTGCGCTAATCCTTCCGCAGACGCTAAGTCTTCACAAACGACCAAGCGCCTCCTTAGCGCCACCACGAGCCTTCTTTCTCTTTGCCAACTTCTTCATCGCTTTCAATGGCGCCCAAACGCAGTAAGGATCGCCGTGGCGCGCCGTCGTCTGGGCGAGCTTTCCTACCTCCGCCGCCGATGAAGACTCAGTGAGGCGACTTCAAGTGTTCGTGCCGCCAACCGCCGCCCGGTTCCGCCCCGGCACCATGGCGCCAAGCCCACGCGACGGGGAGATTGTCACCTTCGTCTGGGCGGCGTTGGCGGGGCTCATCCCGCCGTACTCTGAATTTTTCTTGGGGGTGCTCGCCTTCTACGAGATCCAGGCGGTGCACCTTCCCCCCAACTCCGTCATTGCGCTGGCCATCTTCGTCCACCTCTGCGAGATGTTCGTGGGGACGATGCCAAGTCTCCCCTTTGGCGCCGGCTCTTCGTCTTTGACGCGAGCGAGCGCCCGTCGCGGGCCTTCGGGCTGCTATTTCACGCTCCATGAAACCGCCGCCTTCATCCTGTCGCGCCCAAGTCCAACTGGAAGGATCGGTACCGACAATGGTCAGACGTTGAGGACTCCGGTGCTGCGACGATCTTTCTCTCTCGAGGGTCCCGCTGAGCCCACCGCTAACCGGGGCTTCGCCGACGATTCGCCGGAGCTGGGCCGTCTTGGCGCGCGATCGTCGATCTTCGCCGCCGCTGGCTCACGGAACCCTCGTCGCGGCGGATTTTTTGCGCGCCGACTCTGCCGGCTCCAGATGAGGACTTCGCCTACTGGATGTACTATGGCGACAACGATGGAGTCCGCGTCGCCCTCGGCGGTGAGTGCTCTTTAGTCTTTTGGGTCTCTTGTCTTTCTTGGAATCCTTTTGCTCGCTGATTTTGTGGCTTCATTTCTTGCTCGCCCAACCGCAGGGAACGTGCCGGACGACGTGCTCGGATCGGTGGCGGGACTATCGCCCCACCGATCGCCGATATTGCCGTCGCAGCATCCTCCCCTCGCGATCGGGATCCACGGAGCGCAACCAACACTGCGTGCGCCGCTTCATGGAGTCTCTGGTCTCGCGGTCCAAGTGGCGCGAGGGCCACTACGGATCCGCGATCCGCCTCGGCGATCGCCTAAGCTTCCATGGCCGCCGCTATCTCGCCGTGGCGGCCGACTCGATCGCGCTTCCGGGAAGCGCCGCCTCATTCTCGCCGTGGGCGGCGACGAAGAGGAGGGGGCGGCGAGTCCAAAGAGGGCTCGCCCTCCGATCTGAAGCGCCGCCACCGTCGGCCCCCTCCAATGGGGCCTCTTTGCTACCGCCGCCCGCTCCGCCACCGGGCGAGCGCTTGGCGACTCTTTAGGAGGCTGGCGCCGCTGCGCCGGTTTCTTCCGCTCCGTCACGCCGAAGCCTCTGCGCGGCGCTTGCCGACGTTGTCGGCCCTCTGCCTGCTGTTGGTGCTTCTGCCGGCACCACTCGCGCCGGGGCGGCGCTGCCGGCGGCGGTGGATCGCGACCGTGCCGCCACCGCCACCGCAAACAAGCGACTTGGAGCTCCCTCCTTCGGCTTTCTCCTTCAGGGCGCACCGCTTCAGGTTGGCTTTCCCTGCGCTTACGCACACTTCACATTAGGGTTAGTATGCTACACGCTTTTGCATACTGAACCTGCTTGTCCTTCTTGAGCAGGCGGACGCTGGGCGCCGAGCTCCGCTCCACGCGACTCGCCAAATTTCACCGCCGCCGCTCCTTCGACGGAGGTCGCTCATGGCGGCGGAGAGTTCGCCGGCGCCATGCCGGAGAACCCTCGCCACCGCGTCATTGGCGCCGCCGCCATCTCGGCCGTGACCGCCGGCGAGGGCGCCTTCGAGGCGGTAGACCTCACCTCCCGCACTGGGCAACGCGGAGGAAGCCCTTGCCTTGGCGGAGCGATGCGCGGCTGAAGGCGGGCCCTCGCCAAGCAGCTGCGAATGAGGCGATGACCAGCGAGGCTACGGCAAGCCTGCCGCCACGCCGGCCGGCAAGCAGATCAAGACCTCACTTTGGAACACTTCGGCGCCCCGAACCTCGCCGACATCTTTGCGACCGCCTATCATGCTTCCGGACGCCTGCATCCATTGGTGTTACCTTGCATCCCATTGGAGGAGACGGCCACAAGAAGATCTGTTGGCGCCGTGGGGGCGCCGCCAAGCCTGCTGCGGCCTTCCGGTGGCGTTGCGGACGGGCGATCGAAGACGGTCGCCAAGGCGCTCTTGAAGCGGCATGTTCATCTTGGGCAATCGTTTTGCTCGAGACGCCGCGCTTGATCTCGACGCCGCCATCGGGAACCTTCGCGCCGGTGGACCGGTTTGAGCGGTAGCTGGTTGACTCGCCCCCGCCACGTGTCCATGATGGGCGGTGCCGCTCGGCGGAAGATTTAAGACGAGGAGGAGAATGGCGAGACTCCCTATCTTCTTTGCCTTGTAAATGTTGCCTATCAATGCAAATAAACTTTTGCTCTTTTGTTGTGAGTCTCACTTGAACTTCGCACAACTTTAACTGCGGAATTGAATTGGGGCACTGACGCCAAAGGCTTTAGATGAACGATTCGCCGCAAGTGAGGCTGCTTCTTTAGGCATCTGGTTACTTCAACCCTTATGGCCTCTCGCAACCCGACTTAAACATTACGTGGCGAGCGCTTAGCTTCCGGAAGTGGTCTAGTCGCCGGTGCCGCTGTTGGCGCATTGCCTAGACCGAGCCGACACACCGGGCTAGAACCCGCCTTCCGTCCGCTTTGCCTCGCACCAGCGTAAGTTATAAGCGTTTGCCTTTGCAACTAAGGGGCCATTAGCCATAAGTACTTTCGCTACCAGTTTTCAGCAGAATGTTTTCTAACAGACCTTTTAAGGCTAAGCCACTGATCGCCAAAAAGCTTTAGACAGAGCTTTCTGTTGAAAGTGAGCGCTTTTTCCTCAGGCATCTG
This sequence comes from Raddia guianensis, assembly GCA_036346415.1. NCBI lineage: Eukaryota > Viridiplantae > Streptophyta > Magnoliopsida > Poales > Poaceae > Raddia > Raddia guianensis. Next base: position 60,085,665 of record CM070536.1, read on the forward strand.
GTTACTTCAACCCTTATGGCCTCTTTGCGAACCGACCCTAGACATCGCGTGGCGAGAACTTAGTTTCGAAAGTGGTCTAGTCGCCGGTTCATTGTTGCATGCATTGCCTAGACCGAGCCGACACACCGGGCTAGAACCGTCTTCCGTCGCCGCTCTCGCCCAACCGCAAGTCGTAGGCGTTCGTCCTTGCAACTAAGGGGCCATCTGCCTTAAGTACTTTTTCGCTACCAGCTTTCAACATAATGCTTTCTAACAGACTTGAGGCGAAAAAAGAAACAGATACCCACAAGGAGCAGAACTTATCTCTTATTGAAGATGGCTTTGTACAATCAGCCCCTCGAGGCGAAGCGGTGAAGGAAGAAGACCTCGCGCTCGGCTCCAAAGGAAGGCCAAAAAGCTCTTGGACTGCTACCTACGGGTAGAACTTCCTCAGCTGCTCGACGTTCCAAGTGTTCACCAATTCGCGACCGTCCTCGAATGCGAGCCTGACTGAGCCTGGGCGGGAGACTGAGACCACCTTGAAGGGGCCCTCCCACAGGGGAGACAGTTTGTTGCGCCCCGACTGCGCTTGGATTTTATGCAGAACGAGGTCGCCATCGCCAAGTGTTCTCACACACCCGCCTTAATTGATAACGGCGCAGCCTGGCTGGTACTTGGCGGCCGGATCGCCGCCTGTCTCGGATCTCCTCCGGAGATTCACCGTCCCGACGCGGTCGTGGTCTTGTTCTTCGCTGAACGCCGCCACCCTTGGGGAGCCAAGGCGAGCTCGATGGGAGCACCGCCTCGAGCCATACACCAGAAGAAGGGGTCTCGCCGTTAGCTCTGTTGGAAGTTGTCCGCAGCGCCCACAACACAGTGGGGACTTCTTCAGCCCAGCGCTTGCCGCGCTTCTCCAGGCGATCGAACGCCCTTGTCTTGAGCCCTTTGAGTACTTCCGCATTCGCCCGCTCCACTTGCCCATTGCTCTTCGGATGTGCAACGGAGGCGAAGCACAGCTTGGTACCCAACTCTTCGCACCAGTCTTGGAAATCAGCGCTTTTGAACTGAGCGCCGTTGTCAGTGATGATTCTGCTGACGACATCAAACCGGACGAAGATGCTCTTCATGAACTTGATAGCCGCTGCGGATGTGATCGCCGGGACTGGCGAGGCTTCAACCCACTTAGTGAACTTGTCGATGGCGACGAACAGATGAGTATATCCTCCGGTTGTTCGCGGAACGGGCCTGAATATCGGCCCCGGACGCGAACACCAGAGAGCGGAATGGTCTGCGGCGCTGGGCGGTCGGTGGATCTGCTTAGCATGAAATTGGCACGCCGCATCTCCTCACGGCTCGAAGGCATCACGGAGGCGAGAGGCCAATAAAGCCGTGGCGGAAGGCTTTCCCAACCAACGCCCGCTCACTCAATGGCTCCGCACATGCCTCCATGGATCTCGAGAGAATTTCACTCCCGCTTCCGAGTGACGACTTCATGAGAACTCCATTTGCGCTCTGGCGTCTGGTCCCCACCTACTGTAGCGTGGCGCTTGGCGCTTGCGCGCTATTTTCTCACCGACGCGCGTCATCGTCTTGGGATCACTCCATCCGCAGTAGGCTAGGATCGGATCCATCCATCGACCTTCCCGAACGAGTGTGACGACGTTACAGACATTGTCGCCGACGTACTCACTTTGGCTTTGGCGTTTCGCCTCAACCGCCTCAGTTCTTCGCCTCCTCCCTCCAACCGGGGCTGCGGCAGATCGGTGACGTCTCCTCCAGAGGTGGGGCTGTCAGGAAAGCGTCGCCCCGCCAGAATGGGGGTCTGCGACAGACGATCACAGAAGTCTTTCTTCAAAGACCCCACCGAGCAGTGCCCTTGACGAGGCAATCTGGGATAATTCATCCGCCATGTAGTTGTCGCGGCGAGGACGTGCACAAGCGAGCCCTTAAAGTGCCGCCCAACCGGCGCACCTCCGCCATGTAGGCCGCCATGACGGGATCCGAGCAGGAGAAATCCTTCCTCGCCTGGTTGATGACCAGGAGAGAGTCGCCTTTCACTTGTAGCCGCCGGATGCCAAGGGTCGGCCACCCCGAGCGTGACGATCCTTCATACTCGCGACGTTGTTGGTGGAGCGAAGTCCAAGACCACCAGTGCCGGACGACATCGCCGATGGGAGACACCAGACGACGCCACCTTGAATTTCTCCGGCCGGAATGAGCCGTCAAGAAGAGAGTCCACGGCGAGGTCTTTGGGTGCCTTCGGCTTCCGTGTCCGCCGGAGTCCATTGTTGATGAACTCCGCCGAACTTGCCCTTTGATGGCCGTTCAGGAGCGAATTTGAGATCGAATCTGCCACTCCATGGCCCACTTGGCGTCGACCCGTCGTCTCGCGGTTGAAGAGAATCTCCGCAAGGGATACTTGGTCAACACCGTGACTTCTCGCCCTCGAAGTAGTGCGCGACTTCGGGACGCCGTCGACGGCGCAGAGCGTCTTCTGGTCTTTGTGAATACCTTGTTTGGCGTCGTGGAGGACCTTCGGCGTAGTAAATGGGCGCTGAACGCCTTCTCTTTCCGCCACCAAGACCTTGTTGACCGCTGGGGTTTGCCACGACGTAGAGGATCGGCGGCTCGCCCGGTCTGGGGCGACCAAGACGGGCGGGAGGTAAGATACTTTTGGGACCGTCGAACGCCTCCTGCGCCTCCACCGCCCACTCGAACTGGTTGGTCTTCTTTAGGAGCTTGAGCGGTGGGAGACTTTTATCCCCAGGCGGGCTATAAAGCGGCCCGGGGGAGGTCAAGCGACCCACCAAGCACCGTGATCTGCCAAGTCGCGTCGGGGCTTCATGTTCTCGATCACTGCGATCTTGTCGGTTCGCCTCAATCCCTCCGGGAGACGAGGAATCGGCGGCTTGTCTGACGGAACGGCGAACACGCATTTCTCGGATTAAGCTTGATGCAATGCTTCCTCATGTTGGTGAAGGTTTCTTCGGTCGTCACGATCAACTCCTCCGCCTTCTTGGACTTCACCACCAGATCATCAACATACACCTCCGTGTTTCGCCCTATTTGGGGCGGTGAGCGATATGCATGGCCCGGCCGATAGGTTGGGCTGCATTCTTCGATCCAACGCCATCCTTGTATAGCAATAGACGCCCATGGGCGCCACGAAAGCGATCTTGTCTTCATCTTCTTGACCATGCTAATCTGGTGGTACCCGATGCGATCCAGAAGCCAACCGCTCGCACCCGCAGCTTGAGTCGACGATGAGATCGATGCGGGGCAGCGGGTACGGATCCTTCGGGCACCCCTTGTTGAGGTCGGTGAAGTCCACGCACATCCTCCAGCACCGCTGGATTTCTTGACGAGGACGGGTTCGCTAGCCACCAGGATGGGCGACATCATGGACGACCCCCGCCCTTAAGAGCTTGTCCACCTCTGGCGGATAACTTCTCGGCGCCCACCGATCGCTTCCGGACCTTTCAGATGACCGGTCGCTGGCCGAACGCCGCCAATTTGTGCTCAATCACCTCCCTAGGGACCCGGCCATGTCGGACGGTTGCCACGCAAACACGTCTGCGTTAGGATGGAGGAAGGAGACAGCGCGCTTCCTATTTGGCGCCGAGAGGCGCCACCCGAACGGTCTTCGCCGGGTCGACTTCGCTTCAGGAGACCGCCTTAACCTCCGCGGACGAACCGGGAGGTACAGGGTTCGCCAAGGAGCTCCCAAAGTCGAAACCTCGGCCTTCGGCACCGACGCTTCGCCAAAGCGAGAGCGTCCTTGTCGCAGTGAACGCCCGGGCGGTCCACTTTCAAAACGATGGGGCGGTGGCCCGGATCTTCACTACCATGTACGATAGTGGCAAACCGCCATGAACTCGGTCGCGCCGGCCGACCTAGTATGGCGCTAGGGGAGGTCAAGTCCGCCACCTCGAACTCGAGCATCTCGGTGCGGAAGTTGTGAGAACCTCAAACGCCACCGGAGATCGACACGCCCGGCCGGACGGATTCAGCCCGGCGCGATGTCAAGAATGGGAGCGTTGGACGAAGCTCCCGCCGCCGATCTGAGCGCCGCGGCGCCCCGGCGAGCATGGAGGTTGAGGAACTCCCTCCGTCTACCAAAGACCCGCTCTAGCTTTACATTCCGGACCGTGGGCGCAACCACGATCGGGAGATGTCCAGGCCGGCATCTCGGGTGGGTGATCGGCCCGATCGAACGCGATCGTCGCTCCGACCACGCCACCGCTTTGTTGACCCAAAGCCGCACGGCGGCGACACTTCTCATCGCACGCTTAAAGCTAGCGTGGGGCGGATAGGTGGCGAACCGCCGTGGATGACGGCAACCGCGCGCTGCCGAAAACCAAGCGGCCGTCTCCTTGCCCTTGCCATCGCCGGACGCCGCTGCTGCTGCTGCCGTCGTGGACTCGCTTGTCCACCATCTTTGTCGACGACATGGCAATCCGCCAAGTCGTGGGAGTTGTTGCGGTGAATGGGGCGATAAGGCCTTCCGTCCCACTCACGGGCGATGGTCTCGCCCTTCGTCGCGGCGCTGGGACCGTCGCGGCACGGCGTCGCTTATAGCCGCCGCCTCGGCCACTTTACGGGACCGTACCGCCCGGCGCCGCGACCTCCTCCTCTTTTCGCCGCCGCGCCCGTTCGCTGGCTGCGCTGTCGTCGTCGTCGTCGTCGCGCGGCGGCCATGACTCGCCGGTCTCGGCCGCTTTGCGCTTCTTCTTGTCCTTGCCGCCGGGGTTCCTCGAGGTCCCGGCCTCGCCACCAGCTGTCCCGCCAGCGCAGCCGGGCGGATGCGAGCTCCGGCTGAAGGGCGCACTTGTGCGCCAAGGTGAAGAGCTCCTCCGTCGTTTTGATCTTGCGGGTGGCCATCTTCTCCTTGACCTTGGGGTCTCGGGCGCCTCTCCTGAATGCCGTGACCACGGCGTCGATGGAGATGTCAGGGATGGTGTTGCGGACCTGACTGAAGCGCCGAATATAGTCGCGCAGCGACTCTCCTTTCTTCTGCTACACGTTGTGGAGGTCGTCTTCTAGTCCGGGCTGTTCAAAGGTGCCCTGGAAGTTGGTGATGAAGAGCTCCGAGAGCTCCTTCCATGACCCCACGGACTTCGGGGGCAAGTTCATGAGCCACGAGCGGGCTCCGCCGGTGAGGACCGCGGGGAAGTAGTTCGCCAGAACCTTCCCCGACCCTCCTGCCAGCTGCATCACCGTCGTGTAGATCTGCAAAAACTCATCAAGGTTGGTGGTGCGGTCATACTTTTCGATGGAGGACAGACGAAACCGTTCCGCCATCGACGCGGGCGCAGCCTCCTTAGAAAAGCGCTGCACCGACGCCGGAGCCTCTCGCTCTGGGACGCGGTCCTCGCCCGCCCCACGTCGCTTAGGCGGCGCCAAGAAGCGCCACCTTCACCTGGTCGGGCAGCTCTGGAGCCCTCTTGTTGGCCCTCACAGGCGGCAATGACAGCTGATCAAGGCTTGGCCGGTCGCGGCCCTGCGGAGCTTGTCACGCAGTCTTCTCCATGCAACAAGTGGCGGTCCTCCAGATGGGACCGAGATCGCGCCACTCAGACACTCGCCGGCCGAGCCCCGTAGGGTCGCTCGCTCTTGTCGTCTTGGCCCCGCCTCACTAGGAGATCTCGAGAAGAGTGCGAGAACAGAGATCGGGAGGACGCGAAACACCGGTTCCCCGCCTCAAACTTGCACCCACGGCCAGGGCGCGCCGACGAAGCGGGCCAAGTGCCAACCACGGCGCCCGGAGTCCGAGTCACCGGATCGGTGGGTTTTCAAGAAGGCCCCGCCGCATGGAGGTTCTCAGGCCGAGTGCACTCCCAAGGCCAGCGCCGCTTAGCTTGGCCGAGGCGGCCGCTTCACCAGGTTCCGACTTAGGCGGCGGCCACCGCCCGGTGATCATCGCCATCGCGCGGCCGACTCGTGGCGCGGCTCTAGCGGCCGCCTCGCTCCATCGCGGATCGCCGCCCGCCATCGCCTCAAGAAGGGTCAAGAGCTTGAACCGATGCTAGCGCCCCTACTGGCGTGCCATCGACGGCGTGTTCTCCGCTCAACCATGCGGATCACACCCTAGTCGATTTTCATCGCTAGCCAACTCGATCAAGCTCGGTTCGATTTGGCGTCGGGCACAACAAGGAGCGACTTCAGATTTACCTGTGTTCGGACCCTCGCGGGTAATAGTCCTACTCCGCCGAGCCTTAGCTCTTTCTCGATTGTGGTTGAATGGGGATGTGTTTACAGAGTGTTTGAATGCACGAATGCTAGTGCATCCCTCTCCCTCTCTCTCCTCTCCTTTTATACAAGCTTTGGGTGGCGGAGAGAGCCGAGGGTAGCGCAAGATAAGATCTCAAGATAATCGACAAGACATGACAGAAGAGACGAAAAACGTGTCACGCCCATGCTGCGTGCGGGCGCCGCCTCGCGCTTCGCAGTGGCCTCGACCCGCCTGACATCCACACGGTGAGTCTGCGGGTGGGGCCCGCCTGCTCCTCCCGACACAGCGGCCTCCTCAAGCAAACCTTCTCTCACGGTCAATTCTTCTGCGCCACAAGGTGGCAGTGGCCGGACTGCAAGGGCCATCAGAAGGTAATCATTTCTTCATTTGTCTTGGTGGGGCCCTCGCCTGCGTCTCGAGGAGCTCGCCCACGCCACTGGGCCTTGCCCGCCCGGCTGACGCGTGGGGCCCTCTGGGCCTCCGAGGGACTCGCCATGTATGTTGGGGCCTTGCTCGCTTGCTTTGACGCGTGGGCCCTCTGGCCTCCTCAGAGGCTCGCCCACCCGTTGGGGCCTTGCTCGCCCATCTGACGCGTGGGGCCCTCTTGGCCTTCTCACGACTCTTTATACCCCGGTATTTATTACACCGACAGCAACCATTTGAGAGGCAAGAGATCAAGTTCTTGACTTTTTACTAATCTTTACATAAACTTTCATTCGCACAGTAGTTAGTAAAATATTTTTAGAAACATCTATAAAAATTATTTAAGATGTTTCTAGTTGGAAAAGATTCATGACTCATATAACCATCTGTGCTAAAATTGTGAAGTCCACTGGTTTCCCATTTGGGAGATCTGAGGTGAAAACCGAGCCCCAAACTTTTTGTTTGAAGTTCTTGACAGCTCGTAGTATTTGATTTTTCATATTTTTTATATAAGGAGTTTTGAGAAGATTTTTGGCATAGTGCTACACAACTCATTGGTAAACAGGGACAAAAATTATCAAAAATTTAAAAGCACGGGAAAGCCACCATCCATCTCCAAGTGGAAACAAACTCTGCAGAATCTGATTTTGCTTTCCAAAAAGCAGTTTGTATTGTTTGAATTTTTGTATTTTTTGTATAGATAGTTTTGAGTAGATTTTCGGTTGAGTTGCTCATGGATAATTATGTAACAGGGACAAAAATTAACAAAAAATGAAGAGCAACAGAAAACCACCATCCATCTCCTCCAAGTGAGAACAAATCTAATTTTGCTTTTCTGAAAGTCGCTTTGATCATTTGGAGAATTGATTCATCTCTTTTCTACACTTGACAATCAGAATTGTGAATGGAAAAATTTTCACATATTTCACGGCTCTTAGTCGTGCATGCTATGAGTACAAATAATAGTAAGTTGTTCGGGTTTTGTAGAAAACGATAGCGTTGAAAATTTATGGCGTCTATTCACCCTCACTCTAACCGCCTAGCTCGGGTCTTCACAAACCTATCTTGCCAGTAAGATAAAAAAGGCAAAAAAACATGGTCGTGTGCCAAGGGCGATGCTGACGATGCTAGGGGCAACAAGGACGGAGCCTCTCGTCCAGGGTTTAGTAGATGGGGACAGTGTGGCGAACGGCTTTTTCACTGCTAAGTTGGCACTCACTCCATCTAATTTAGTTAGTTGATTTATATATTAACATTTTGCTACTAACACACAATAGGTAATTTGTTTTAACGATGAAAATAATGATAGAGCGATGCTATTGTGTAGACGTTGGTACATAACAGAAGATAGTATATTCATAGATTATGATAATGACATGAAATCCAAATATTTGACGTATAATGTAATATAGCCCTACATTGTACACAATGTTTGTTAAATCAAACTTATCGTTTTGTGCATTTTCATAACACCTATGAATATAATTGTGTCTAGCTTGCTCCCTCATTTATTTTGCAAACAACAATATTTCAGTAATTACCATGAATAAATTTATTTATCATATTTCTAATGTCCCTTTCAAATTGGTCCAAATTCTTACATGTAGCAAATTTGAGAGAATTTACAAAGAAAAAACTACTTGTACTTATATAGGAATAATTAAATTGTGTGTGCCAAATTGAATATTTTGATCTTCCTAATTTTTCGTCTGTGCCATAGTTTAGTACAACATACTAATTATTCATGTTGTTGTCCTTTTCACATGTAGCTACTGGCACAGATAATTATATTTTCACAATAACAGTTTCTTACGATAGCCTAAGTGAATCGCAGCCACCCATTCCTATCGATGGAGTGTGTTGCGGCGCAGAGCAGCAGGCCTTCCGGTTGGTGGTGGATGCGGGTTGCACGCAATTCAATTTTATTTTGTATTGCATTTTTTATAATTTTTTTAGAAAGAAAAGAAGTTATTAGCTAGTGCCTAGTACTTTTTTTTGAGAGAAAGGTAAGGTAACTGTCTTATATTAATTCAGTAGAAAAGTTACGAGATTAAAATTTAGAAAAAAAATTTAGACACAGTTCTACCAAACACACAATTAAACTAATCTAACTTATTATAAAACGGACGCCCGCCATCCCTAAACACGCAAGATCTTCGGGAGCAAAGTGTCCCGTGCTAGCAGCTGGATGGAGGAGCTAGCGGAGGCAGAGACAAAAGAGACAGCGAGCACGTTATTTGGGGTGGAGTGCGCGCGTGATGAGTGCGGACAGCATTGGCTGCTGTCCCTACTCCCTACTGTACGCCGCAATTATTCCCTGCACAGCCACAAGGCACGCGTCGCCGATCCGATCCCGATTCCCCATCCAGTTCACTCGCACACTCGCACTCCCGTTCAGCTCAGCTGCAGGCCATGGGCGGCCTCCCGCGGCTACTGGCCCTCCTCCTCCTGGTCGCCGTCGCCGGTGGCGGCACGCCGCCGCTGCAGCTGTTCCTCCTTGCGGGGCAGTCGAACATGGGCGGGCGCGGCGGCGCGACGAGCGTGAGCTGGGACGGGTACGTGCCGGCGGAGTGCGCGCCGTCGCCGCGCATCCTGCGGCTGTCGCCGGAGCTCCAGTGGGAGGAGGCCCGGGAGCCGCTGCACGCGGGCATCGACGTCCACAACGTGCTGGGCGTGGGGCCCGGCATGCCCTTCGCGCACGCCGTCCTCCGCTCCGCCTCCGGCGGCGATGCGGGCGGCGTCGGGCTCGTCCCCTGCGCGCAGGGCGGCACGCCCATCGCCAACTGGTCGCGGGGCACGGAGCTGTACGGCCGCCTGGTGGCGCGCGCCCGGGCGGCGCAGGCCGGCGGCCGGGGCGAGCTCAAGGCCATGCTGTGGTACCAGGGCGAGGCGGACACCATCCGCCGGGAGGACGCCAAGCTCTACCCGCCCCGCATGGAGGCCATGCTCCGCGACCTCCGCCACGACCTCGCCCTGCCCGACCTCCTCGTCATCCAGGTACGTACCTGCCTTTAACACCTGCGAGCTCCAGCTCCGGTCATCACCGGTGGTGATGGTGATGATGATGATAGGTCGGCATCGCCACGGGGCAGGGCCCGTACATCGAGGAGGTGAGGAAGGCTCAGAGGGCGGTGAAGGCGCCCAACTTGAGGTACGTGGACGCCAAGGGGTTGCCGGTGGCCAGCGACCACGTCCATCTCACCACCGCGGCGCAGCTCCGCCTCGGTCACATGCTCGCCCAAGAATACCTCGCGCCAAACACCCATTAGCAATACAGTTAAAACATTAACCGCTGCAGAAATTGGAGTAATAATCAAGGCAGGCTGCAATGCAGATTTCTTCCAACCATCACAAATTGGAGTAATAATCAAGGCATGCTGCAGGCTTCAATGCAGCCATCGCCATCCGATACGGAGCAGTTTGGTGTTTAACTGTGTGCCAACGGATTGGGAGATTAATTAATTAATTGCCTCATTGATTATATTTTGCCTGGCAAGGCAGATTGATTAGGTTGTTTGTTCCATCTCTTCTTTCTGGCTGCCTGTTTTGTGCTAGTACTATTGTCTATTCGTAGTGCAAACTGCTGAGCGATGCTGCCCACTAAATCCCTGCAGTATTCCCCTTTAATTTGGGGAGCTACTATGGGACGGGATCCCGTCCCACCCCGGCCCCGGACAGGATCGCCTCCCCAACCGCCACGTGTCCCCCGCGCCTCCCCCCTCGCACGCGGCCCGCCCCGCATCAGCCTCCCCCACTCCCCAACCCACTCGCTCGCTCCCCTCACCCGCCTCCACGCGCCCCACCACATCCGCCGCCCCTCCACCACCACCCGCGTGGCCCGGCGCCCCCGCCTCTCGCCTCCGCCGCCGCCATGCCACTGCACTCCGCCCCTAACGGACGGAGACGGCGTAACCCCTCACGACATCGGCCAAATTGCCTCCCTCCTCCCGGCCGCAAGGCCACATCGTAATCTCCGCCGCCGCTTCGACGAGCCCCACCCACCGCGGGTCCGCCGCCTCCCCGACCTCCCTCTAAACCCCGAGAAACCCAAATTTTCCCTAACCCTAACCCGAATCGGCGGCAGCGAGCTTGACGGCGGCGACGTAGGCCTCCTCCTCCCTCCTCCTCCTTCCTCTGCACAGCGCGCGAGGGGGCGATCCCGTCCGGATCGGATCCCGTCCCCAGGAATTTCCCTTAATTTGCTCCCGCCCCATGCTGCTCCGCAAGTAGCAGCAGCAGGAGAGGTCAAGAAGATAACTGCTACTGGCACTAGTGTCGTATCGATCTCATTGTGACTGCCGTCGACTAAAAAGACTGATATGATAGCATTCTCAAGTCACCTCACGTATCATTAAACAACACCAGCGTTAAGCAGACAGTTGCAAATGGAGTATAATCTTGTTTAGCACACAAATGAGCCACTTAAGTTACGGTGATCAGTCTCAGTAATCACCATTAGTATTATACATACAAGGCCAATTCAGATCCAGTGCCAATTTTGCCACGGACCTGCTTGGGAGCAAAATAATTTTACACACTTGTAAAATCTTTCATCTGTATTTTCATGGGCACAATAAAAGCGACAATATTTCCTTTTCTGTTTTGGGGTTCAAAGCAACCATCCGCCTGATTATCATCCTGAAGAACAAAGCAAGAAATTTTACATCTTCTATGTGGAAATTTGGAAATTTTTGGAATGTTGCACAATAGTTTTAGCATTTATAGGAACAAAACAAAAATAATACAGAACAAGCGATCCCCATTTTGAATGTTGAGAAAGCAAGGAAAGAGCGAAGAATCGAAGACAAACTCAACTCACTTTGAATGGTTCGCAACATCCAGATACAGAAATTGCAACACGAAATTTGTGTATGATCTACTGCTAAACCTGCGATTTGTACCCGCCGTCGCCGGTGAGATCCAGTTGCGGGTCATCAATGCGTTTGCGTCGCCATCACATTCACAGGTGGAGAAAAGAGCTCTTCACTGTCATCGCAAACTAATTCCCCACCGCCACCATTGAAGAGCTCCCCGACAATCACACATTCCATTCATCGAACCACCTCATCTCAACTAGAACCAATATCATAAACCAAATTCACCTTTTACCTTTAACGACGGCGACAAAATCATTAAACAATTAACAAACCAAATAACCAACGAATGGAATAAACATTCATCTCCACATTAGACAAGTATAATGAATGACCATCTAAATAGCCTAGGAAATGAGGTGACTAAATTACTAAATCAAACATTCATAACAAATGTGAGTTCTTATGCCAACTAGGATTGAACTACACCCCTCCCATGCATGTCGCCTTCATCAATCACCTAAAAACATTTAAAAAGCAAGCGTGAGTCCACGACTCAGCAAGTATACATTAATCAAAGAGATTACTTTAACAATACCACATTAATACCAATCCTCATCCATTATGCCACTGTTTCTGTAACCAACTCATTTCATCAATGAATGCAATGCAATGCATGCGTCTGTATCTGTGAGCTCATACCGGTATAGTTAGAGTGTTACCCGTCGGTGCACACCCTTGCCCGTCCTCTCAAGGCTGGGGACCAATTACTCCACTCCCATGGAGTGCCTACCGAAGTAGGACTTTTTCCTCTCACATCAGTGGGATGCCTACTCGAGGATAGGTCCTGTCATATGAATGCAATGCAGGAGATGCAACTTATACCAATAAACAGTTTCAATAGCAAATATGCTCAATAGAATTTGCATTGCCTCAATAGTCATATCTTCACCAAACACATTCATCGATCGATAAATCTTTAAATAACATATACTTGCCTTCTATTCACGAGGGCTAGCACGGCGCACAGTCGACGATGATGTCGCACCACCACCTACAGAAAGCGATTCATCTCAATACAATACTCACACATACAAGGCACATATAATGTATAACGTTCCTACGCACATCCCTTTCTTCCTTTCATAAACATCATCTCTTTCATTCCACTAACATCCGCGGAATTCAACAATTAATAATTCTGGGCAGCAGCACTAAAACAGCCATAACTCCTACATCTCTCGCCCGATTTACGCGTTCTTGTATCCAAAACGAAGATACAATCGGTACGCTCCTTTTATGTAATAAGATCGGATGCTAATTCCTCACCTAAACATGCCGAAAATACTCTAGAAGCTACTGCATAGGTAATAAACTTGGGCAATCATCAATTCCCCTCATTAGCCATCACTAATACCACGATCTAACACTTTATAAGCAGTAATTTCCATGGGAACGTTCCTAATCACATCCTAATCAGCAATACACAAAGGAAGCACGAGGATAATCAAACCCTAAGACCATTCTTTACCTTCTTCCTTCTCTACCTTCTCTTCCCTTTGCCTATTCCCTTCGGCCACCCACAAGGACAGCAAAACGACGACCCGGCGACGGCGCAACCACGGACGGCGCCGGCGCGGTGCTGGGCGACGGCGACGGCCCTAGGCAGTGGCGACACGGCCCTGGCAGCGGCGGCGGCGCGCCACCGACACGGCGGGAACGGCTGGGACGGCGGCGAGGATGGAGGCGGCACGGAATATGACATTCCAACTTGCGGAACAATTTGACAACGTGAAAGAGTTTGGGCCATCCTCAATTCATGTGTCTACGACTGTTTCGACAGTGCAAGAACGCTGTAGTAGCAGACCTCTGGGCCTCTGGCCCTGCATTTACTGAAAATTGACGGTGTGATGTTTTATGAGCAAATTATGTATGAATCACTAGGTTGTGCGTACAAATTATGGAGTACACAACACTTGAGGCTCCGACTGCGAGCACATGGCCGCCCTGGAGTGTGTCAATGTGTATGAATCTCTTCAGTAGAGAGAAGAGGCACAAGATTTACATTTCAGAGAAAGCATACATTTCCATTCCCTTAGATGCGTTGGAAGCACGGTTTACAAGATTAATTTACATAATTTGTTCTAAAAAAGAGATTAATTTACATAATTAGGGCATGTATTGAACAGTAGAGATAGGGCGAAGGCGTGGAGTGGATGGAATGGGGATGGGGATGGGGATGGGGCAAAAGGCTAGCCGTCGCCGTCGTCGTAGGAGACGTGCAGGGCGGTGGCGCAGCCAGGCGCGTCGGGGTCCTCGGCGCCGCAGCAGTCGTAGAACTTGGCTGCGTAGGGCGGGTCGTCGTCGGCGAGCTCGTAGTACCTGCCAACCGCCACCGCGGGATCAACTTGGGGGCGAGGAGAGAGAGGGATCTGGGTGGGCGTACCAGGTACGAACCTCTTCTGGTCGTCGTGGCGGCGGCAGACGAAGAAGGAAGGGTGGAACCTGCAGGAGAGCGGCGTGTTAGCCGGCGGGTCGTACGTTCCCTTGCACCGCCGGCACAGCTTCCGTCTCTTCTCCGCCGCCGCCGCCGCCGCCGCGGACTCCATTGATGCTTGCTTCTCCAGTTTTCTCTTGTGTGGGCCTTGAAACTACTGCGTTCTTTCCTTCCCGTTGGCCCGGAAATGCTCTCGTCTCGGGCATCCAACGCACTTCAGACGCGGTAGGCCTAGCAATTTTTTAACATTTTATGTTTCATATTTTTTTTAAGAGTAACTAAATAATATGTATTTTATTAAAATTGAATAAATAGGCGCCACTCACCATTGGGCTATAAGTCCCGTCAATCCCATGGGCAATGATTTATATAACCTGCCACATGGACGGACGAGATTTAGGCTCAACGGCAAGCTAAAAAAACCCGTTCGTTGATTGGGCGAAATTTGAATCCCACGGGTTGATCTCCCGTCCGTCCATGTGACTTGTTATATAAATTCCGCCCATTGGACCGGAGGGATTTCTCACCCGTCAAATGGAGAATGATTTCTCACCCTCCATCTAAACTCTCGCATTTCCCCTTTCTTTCCAATCATGTAAGAATTCTCACATCCTTCCCTCTCTCTCTAGCATCAAGTACTGAGACGAGCGATGTCTTGCCAACATGCATGGCAGACCCTACAAGTATGCTGGCCACCGTTAGGGAACCAAACTTGATTAGCTTCGTCTAAATAGAATAACACCGTAAATTACTATTGCTTGTGGTCGTCGTCTCCAGAAACTCAGTTAGCCTAGTTAGCCTGTGCGACGGTGAGTTGGTGCAATAGGCCGTAGATGTTGTAAGGAGACGTACAATAGCAGTATGTGCTCCTCTTTTAGTGTGCTATAATAGCAACAGCAGCAACAACAACGTCGGTCTTACTACAAGCTCCAACATCAAACCACAGGATCGGATTGGGTAGAAGCTTGATGGCGAGGCGTGAGGAGATTAAATCATCATGCCGTGCATCCATCTCCCTTATTTATAGCGATGTGTCCTAGTGACCAAAACAAGATAGGTTAGGGTGTGCGTCCTTGATCTGGACACCAATTCCATTATAGATAAGCTCAGTTATCGATGAAACCCAAATTAGGGATCGTATGAACATAGGAGTATGAGATCAATCCTAACATTCTCTCACTTGATCAAAACACTAGCATTTATAAGCCTTCTTTCGATTAAACAACATAACATGAAAAGCATCACAAAATCCGTTAGACGATCAATGAAACATATATATCCATAGCATACTAATTCTATCTCGACCAGTATATACTTAGTACTTACGAGAGTGGTTTATTTATTTGGCCCTTATATCTAGAATCAATGGCTTTCAAACTCACCCATACGTGCAACATGATCACAAAAATACTGGATGATAAGCCTTTTGTAAGCGGATTCACAAGCATCAGCTTAATATTTATATGCTTGACAATAATGGTTTTGATTCAGGATATTATCTTTTAAAATATAGTACTTTATGTTGATGTGCTTGGTTGCAGCACTTGACTTGTTGTTCTTGAACACAGGATTGTGAGTTGTTTGGGATGCTATCTTCTACTCTAAATCTTAGGATAAAATTCTTAAGCCCCATACTTAGTAGTTTTATAACATGCCACAAACTCAACTTGCATCATAGCTGATGTCGCAAATGTCTATTTGGAGATTTTCCACGAATTTGCTTCCACTGCAAGGGTGAAGATATAAGTCACGTGAATTTTTTAGTATCCACACACCTCGCAATGTATGCATCTGAATAGGTCACCAGACTTCTTATGAGCATGTAATTCTTAGTGCCATGCAAATAACGCAAGGCTTCCTTAATGGCATTCAAGTAGTCCAACCCAAGATTTGACAGATTTCGTCCAAGTATCCCATTTATAAAATTGAGTTATGGCTCATAAAAACTTAAACTTTACATAATGCTTATGACAGTTGATGCATGAGGAATGGACTTCATTCGGCCAGATTTGAACCGATTTCTCAGACATTGAAGTATCAAAAACTTATCGCCTTTTATGATAGGAGCATGCAAGACAAAACACTTATACATAATAAATATTTCTTGTACTCTATCTACGTAGACTTTCTAAGATAAACTAAATGTGTCATTAGACCTATCTTGGTGAATTTAAATACCCAAAACAAAAGAGGCATTACTAAGATCTTACATATTAAAATTTGAGGAAAAAGAATTTTTTTGTTCTCATGCAACATATTCTTACCACTGATTGCTTACAACATATCATCAACATAAAGCATCATAATAATAAATTTATTCCCCTTAAACATAACATAAATATAGTTGTCAACTTTATTTTACTTAAAATCAAATTTTCTTATAATTTTATCAAACCTAAAATTCCATTGTCTAAACACTTGCTTTCGAGCTCCCTAAGTCATAATAAACCACAAGTGCTATAAAATTTTTTAATAAAATCTTAAATAAGAGAGGCGAAAAGTATCTAAAGCATCTAGATCCCTTAATTTCTTTAAATATATTTGGTTAATGGGTTTTGGTGATGACCTATTTAAGGTGAAAAGTGATTAGCTCAAGAGCATTAAAGCTTAATTTCTACGATTTACCCTTGGCGATGCGGTATCAAGCTTGATTTTGAAGACTAAGGATCTCTTTGCTAGTTACCTAGGCTTGGGAGATGTATCAATCCTCTAGCTAGGATCTTTTTACTTATTCTTTGATGTACTACTAAGGGGGATTTCAAGGTATTAGTTATTTGGGTTATATTATGAAAACCCGTTGTCCCTCGAACTCACCATCCTTTCAAAACACGAACAACTTCGACAACTATGTGTACCCCTAGCACGAGAGCCATGTAATATGTAGGGATTTTTTCAATAACAATCCTGATTGTCAAGTGTTCAAAAAGAAAGGAATCAATTCAAATCTTGCTTTAATAAATCACATCGAGCCAAATCACTAAAGCCACTTCCATAACAGCAAAAGCAGATTCTACAGAATTTGTTCTCACTTGGAGCAGGGAGATGGTGGGTATCTGGTGCTTCAAAATTTTGGGGAATTGTACTCCCTATGCACAAATGATTTGTGAAGCACACTACCAAAAATCTTCTCAAAAATCCTTGCAGAAAAATAAAAAAAAAATCAAGCACCACAAGCTGTCAGGATCATCGAGCAGAAAGTTTGGAGCTCGGTGTTCACCTCATTACTCCCAAACGGTGCAAGAACATGACTCCAAAATTTTACTATGGATATATGAATGATTCACTCACCTTCTCTAACAAGAATAACTTAAAAATTATTTTTCTCAATTTTTCTAAAATTTAAACACTGACTGCTGCGCGAAGAACAAATTCTGGACAGATTTGCAACTTGGTAGAAAAATTGATCTCTTGTCAATCATAGGGTATAAAAGAGATGTAAAACTATATTAGCACCCTCCAAATATCATGGATCAGAAGTACAAAGAAGGAGAGGAGGCAAATAAACTAGTTACAACAAAAAACGACCAAAGCAACAAGATCAAATTATATGAACTAGCAAGATGTTGAAAAGTTTTGGTTGGCATTGGAGTTTTGTGCATTGGGATTTGGCAGGGAGAGGGCACCCAAATCGATCGCCTTTTGAAGGCGTGCCTTCTTGTAAAACCCTTGGCACAACCGATGAAAGCCAAGAACCAAACAGCCCCCAATTACAAAGTAAATCAATTGACACAGGTGTATGGATATATTTCTCCGTTTCGTTGCACTGCAAGGATCAAACTCATTTTGCTCAAAGTCTTATTTAATTTGCAAAATATAATAGTATACTTTTATGTTTTGACCAAGCACCATCAGGCTCGACGACAAAACACAAATCATTCCACATATCAGTATTTGTTTGGATTCACCCAAGTTCAGAGGCCATGACTTGATGAGTGTACATTCTACCCGGATTTAGATCAGGTGCAGTTCTTACTGTGACTGCAACTTAAGCAATCACTAAATCCCAGCCATCCAATCAACATCTAAGGGCTACCATCTTGCCTAGGCCTTTACCTCCCCTTTTGCATTCTCACGCTGCTTCTACTCTATGATTTGGAGGGAAAAAACAGAGCAGGACATTTCCTTCCCTCTATATGCTCTGCTCCTAACAAGTTAGCTTGAAGTTGTCTTATGCCAACAATACAAAAGAGGGTAGCCTGCCAGGCTATATGTCATATGTTTCTACGTCCAGCAATATATAATTAAACTATAGTAGTACATCCAGTTTGACAAAATAAATTCAGTTTTCTAAAACTGCCATATGTTTTTACTTCCATTGCAATGCAAAGAGCACTATCCAAAAGTTGATTCCTCAGCTATTTTCCTAAAACTACCATCCATCAAGTACTTCCAAGGTATGATGTTGTTAGCATTCTGATCATCATCATAAGTCTGAAAAAAAGACAAGAAACAAACATAATCAGTTCTCTGTTTTAAATAGAGAACTAGCAAAATTAGCTTTAGTATAGTCATTTTGTGCAGTATTGAACTATGATCAGCAGCATACAATAAGTAGTTGGGTATAGCTACTTTGCTCCATTGTACGAATCTCCTGGTGCACTAATTCCCCAACTTTTTTCCTGTGCTATTTGAGTTTCTTCCATCTGACTTTCACCTTGTACTTGCTGCACAATAGAATTAGGAACAAGAGTGTAATAGTTACGTTCATATGGTATGCCAATGAAAAAAATTAGTTTACATACCATGGTGACATGATTCTAGAGGTGGCCAACGGGTCGGCCCGGTTCGGCCTAGTTCGCCTGTTCGGTTTGTTCTTCAGGCGAACTGGCCAACTGGCCACCGGGCACGGGTGTCACCAGTTCGGTTCGTCTGAGAATCGAATCGAACGAGATCGGCCGGTTTTATCCGGTTCGATTTATTTTAATTAAAAATCTAAATAAATTAAGAAAAAACCACTATATTTTACAAATATACACTATAACTTATGTAAATACACTATATATCATTAAAATATATATATATATAAATGAATATATTTAATTAAATAAATATGCTACAAGTTGATTTAACCGAATCGGGCTAAACCGAACCGGCCTACCATCACTATATTTAACCGAATCCCGGCCGACGGCCGAGGCCTCGCTTGAGTTCGATTCGGTTAACCGAACTGGGCAATGCGGGTCGGCCCGGTTAGTCCCATTTGGCTCGGCCCGTTTGGCCAGCTCTACATGATTCTCAGATGTAGATAGCCTTTGTTTTTTCTTCTTTGTCTTTTGATATTTTTCAGGCCAACATTTTTTTCATTTTGACCCACCTTTTTGGCACTCTTTTTTCTTTAGACCAGATACTTGTGCCAAATTTTTAGGTGGCTGGAGTGGTTCCTCAACATTTGGCTACTCAACAAAAATATTAGGAGTTTCTCTCAATTGGTGTTCGACATGTTTGATAATGTTATGAATTGATTCTTCCACAAACATGTAACAATCTTTAAAATCAGCAACTCGAGATGCGAATGGGAGGAATATTTGGCAAAGATTTCTATATCGAAGTGTAGAATCCATCTTGGGATCTTCCACTATATCTCTTCCATGCACGTCTTGGATAATTCCTGTTTTTGTTATTCTAGTCCAGCGATTTAAAATATATCTATCGGGTTATTAACTTAATGTTCACTAAATCAAGAGCTTTCAGCGCATGGCGACACAATATACCGACCCTCTCAAATAGTCGACAGTCAGCATGAGACAAACTGTTCAGAAGGGTTGATCAAGACATTGCGCTCTTCTTCAATTATAGATGTGTCATCAAGAGAGCTAATTGCAATGATCAATTCATTAGTTCCATTTGAACCTTTTGCATATGCTGCCATTGATTTCTCATATTCAGATTGAAAGACTTCAAATATGGTGGGAGTGTAAACCTTACTTGCTTGTACCAACATAGGTGTCATTATCATGATCCTTGGCAATTTTTTTCTTGATTCATATTACCCTTTTGAGGAACCTCATGATGTCAAGATTTGATTTCAGATGGCCTTTTAATGCATTATTCAAACTCTCACTTAACTGTATACTTCGCATTCCTAGTGTGAAAATATCCAACATGTGGCACTCGGCCCACTTCTCTTTCAATTTGTATATGTTGTCCAACCAACTATCTTTATGTACTTTGCTTCTCAAGACTTCAAATGCTTCTTCAAAGTCTTTCTTTTCCTCATATATTCATACATGCAAGCGCTGAAATCTGTTAGAACACTACAACCTTCTGTCCTCCGAGGGCTTAAATGTTTTACTACATTTTGTGATATGTGCCAAGTACATAAACCATGCCATGTGCTAGTAAATATCTTACTGATAGCCTTTCCCATTGCAATGTCTTGATCAGTAAAAATTATCGTTGGGTGTTTTTGTTTATGAGTTCAAAGAAATGCATTGAACAACCACTTGAAATACTCATATGTTTCATTATACATTAAAGCTGCACCAAAAACCACGGCCCCTCTAAAATGGTTAAAGCCAACAAACATACCGAATGGCCTATGTTCTTTGTTTGTCCCAAATGTAGTGTCGAAAGCGATGACATCACCAAAGTGAGCATAATCAACTATCATCCTTGCATCTGCCCAAAATACATTTGCTATTTGTTCTTCACAGTCCATTTGCATTACATGCTTGAATGAGGAATTCTCCGCCGCTTTATCTTCAAAATACCTCAATAGACATCCTGCCTCGCCGTAAAGCAAGTCTCTTTGACGTCTAGTCCGCAGATAATTCTTATGATCATGATGGGTGTACCCAAGATTCTCTGATCCACCAACATGTCGACCAAGAAACTCATGGGCAGATTTAGGTGCAATACTAGAATCATATGCCACATAAATCTCAATAGCTTGATGTTTAGAAATGCTCCTTTGTGATGGCATCAGGCGACTTGTCAGTACAGTTTGAAGGATGTGATTGTGCTCATCAAAGAAGTCATGTACCATATGTCTTTGTTTCTCTATTCAAGGTAATGCCCATGTGAACTTCACAATTTGTTCTTGTATGAGCTCGGTTGCGCTTGACAACTTGATATTTCTTATCTTTAGATCGAGAACCCTGATTTGAGCAAACAAATCTACTGGATGTTGCTAATCCATCAAGATTACTGGTGTTTGTGTAACTCTTTCGGACATCAAAACCCATACAACCACCATATGTGACCCAAAAATGCCATGCTTCTTCTAAATTACTAAAGGTCATGCCAATTTGAGGCATCCAACAAGGAGGTGCAGTCATTCTACAACGAGATATATCAAGCTAAATTATTCAAGATTGGCAAGACACTTGAAATTTAATAAAAAGAAGATAGAAGAGGGTGGTGCTTTGAGGGATTAACAAGGTATGGAGATCTGCAGTGAATAGACCTGATCATCACCCGGGCCGGGCCGGGTTCGGCCGGGCTTAGCAAAGCCAGTCCCATGGACAAGCCCGAGCCCGCCCGCCCGACACAAGACCTCTGTTTGGCCCGAGAGCCCGGTTCAAAAGTTTCTACCGATCCCCAAGTCTTACCGACCACGGCTTGTCGCTATTGCTTTTTGCCCGAGCAGCCCGGCCCGGCCGGCAAGCTTGATCGAGGTTCGAGTCGAGCCCGGCCACCGACAGGCCGGGCTCGTCGGCCGCCGAAAGGTGTCTAGCGTTGAATTACTGTTTAGATTTTGTTTCTTGGCTCCTCTCTAGTCATGGATGATGGCAATCAAGAGGAACGCCATGGTTTGCCTGGACGGGAGAGCAATAGACCGGATGGGGGATGGCGCTAAATTTGGCCCTGCCCTGTTTTTCCCTCCAAAATCACCTAGCGGGAAGGGCACGAGCAAGATCGTGGCCATTAGATGCAGTTTGGATGGCTGGGATTTAATGACAGCTTAAGTTGCAGTCACAGTAAAGACTGCACCTGATCTGAATCCATTCTACCCTATGGAGGTCATAGTCTAGTTCGTGTATCGATTTGCAATGTCATAGCAACATTTCACAGTACTTGGTAAATCTAGTACTACAATACAGCCTACTTCTAGAAAATAGTTCTTTTTCCTAAAAAGCACGAGCATTTTCCAATATTCTCCCACTTCAAGCGTATAAAATAGACACACATCCGGCATAAATACTCTCAAATCTTACCAACATACCCCGTATAATTTAGTCGCATGTGTTCATCCCTGCATAAATGTTTCTTAGTTCAAAACTAGAATAGGTGAGAACTCATCATTACAAGGATTGGCTGAGGCTGACCGCCCCAGAAGAAAGTGTCCATGCAGATCATGAATTTCTCATTTGTAAATACACAGCGGGCCGAAAACAAAAACTACACAAGTACACATGGAAGTGCACAAAGGGGTTGGTCGGACATATTTCACAGAATAGTACACTAAGAATATATGGTTCCTATCAGCCTGAATCATGTCTTGATACAGAATGCAGTTGATCTATAAACTAAACTAAAAATAAGCATACAATGTTGTACCGTGATCATGCTATATGATGGCCCAGCACACGCACCAATGTTAGCGAAATACACTGAGCACAAGAGCTGCCACTAACAAATCAACCAGATAGCGCAAATACTGCAAACCAAGAACAGTCCAAAACAGCTCTTGTGACAAAATTGAGTAGGCCTTTCCCTATCAGCTAGCAGAAATCTTGGAATCAGCTTCAAGTAGAGGTAACCAGAAATAAAATTACAGCAGGCACCTTCTTTCACCACCCTAGAAGAAAACTTGGGCACTGGGATGTCGAGGGCTCCAGAAGTTTGGAGACCGAACCAAGAAACAGAAACTGGATTAGAAAGCTAAAATAACCAAGCATTATGAATCAACCATCTCATCTTGTAGTTCGCTTGGGGCAATGAGCCCTGGAATTGCAAGCATCCGTTGGCGTTCCCTTTCCCTTTGTGCAGCAGCTTCTTCAGCGTACAGATCCTTATTATCCTGAGCAAAAATGAAGCCATGGCAACTCATAAGAAAAGGGTTAGCCTGAAGTAACGTACGTCATATAAACAAAGCAACAAACAGTGATGCAGCCCTAACCCCCGGGCATTAAGGGTGTATTGTGAAGGCCGAAGGGTTCCATTATCAAAATTTTCCCTTAGCCATGCTAGAAATAGGTCATTCCAGTAAACTTTTCCAGCAAGCTCTATTTCTCTCCTTTTAAAATTTAAATGTTCTTGTTAGGTACGTTCCTTGACGTCTTAATTTTCCTCCATCCTAGACAATCAGTGTAATATTAATGATGGATGGGAAGGGGCAAGAAACCTGAGCCGAGAACTCCTTTGATTGCACCAGGAAATCTCTTATATGGGTTTTGAAGCTCGGAAGGTCATGTTTCGAACTAAGAAGCCCATCGACAAACTTTGTGACCTGTGAAAAATTTGTCAGGCTTGTGATGGCCAAGCCAAGCATGGGATTGATGCAATTAGGAGGATAGTACCTCAGCAGGTGTCATGTTAGGAAATGATGCTCCAAGAAGCTTTATAGTGTAATCTCGAATAAACATAGCATTATCAGTATATTGATATGGTACTGAAGGAGAATCCCATAGAGGCTCAGTTAGACCATCAACCTACATATTAAAAAATCTAATAATCAGATCCACACGTACCATATTAACAATCTAAGAAGCAGATCCACAACATTTTAGTCCATAAAAAATGAACACAAAAACATACCACACAAAATAAGTGTTGTAGCACCAATACATGAAGCTTAAAACCAGGTTTGTGGAAAGTATCTGTAAGGACTGCAAAAATTTCTTGCTCGATATTCAAAAAATAGGTTTTGTAGAACTGATTTTGGAATCCTGAAGCCTGCAAGAAAATTACAAAACATGAAGCTTCCATAAAATTTCTATGCTGGAAGAAAGGGGTGTATCATATTTTCTACCTGAAAATTCTTCAGAATTTCTAATAATAGGCTAAGGCCAGTCTCAGCAATGTTTCTCTCTGTATGTCTAAATGCCCAATTGATCGAATCAATCACAAGCTTCAATTGCTGAAACAGGCAGTCCAATTGTCAGATAAAAGAGAAGAAAAACCAGCGATAACACCAACAGTGCAAATGAACAGTGTTCGCCTACACGGTGTACACGGCCGTGTACACGGTACACGAGGGGTTACTGTGCTGTTTAGCACATAAACGGTGTATTACACGCTACACGGAATTACACGGCCTAGTCGGCCTACACGACACGGCAAAAAAAGGCGTACACGTCGTTTTTCAGCGTGGCGTCTAGGCTATAGGAAATGTGACATACAGTTTGAGGATACATTTGTTGCATACTTGCACTACTTGGAATCATTTTTTTATATGTGAACTACAAATCTACAATGCACGTGTAATCTTGGAAATATATTATTCATCTATGCCACTTGTCAGTATAGTTTTCTAGGCATATACATGTTTTTTATTTGTATTTTAATTTAAAAGTACAAAAACGTGTAATCCGTGTAATCCTGTGTACACGGCGTGTACACGGTCTACACGCTACACGAGACTCTGCCGACCGTGTACCGTGTAGCGTTTAGGCTAACACTGCAAATGAATGATCGAAAATGTTAGTACTAACCTGACTTGATAGCTTAATTAATGCTTGGAAGCAATGGGTGCCAATAGCACGAAGCAACGAAAAAAATTTAAGGCGATGCTCAGGATAATCTTCAAAGTTTTTAGTAATCATCTGAACAGAAAGAACACAAGTAAAATATCTGTGTATTTGAAGATGATCAGTAATAGGAATGACTTAGCAGATAGCATTCACACCTCAAGAGTGCACTGGAAAACAGCCTCAAATATACGAGGCACATCCTCAAGCATTTCACTTTTGTACCTGCGGTCATGTTTTAGCCATTAAAAATTATACATTAATGCAGGAAAGTTTTAGTAAGAAACAACTCAACACAAGAATATAAAAATTGGTAAAGTAGAAAGAAAACGCTAGTGACCCACAATTACCGCTGACCAAAATTCCTAACAAAATATTTCCTACAAACTTTAAATTTCCATCTACATATAGCACACCAAAATGGTATCCAACATTCAATTTGTAGGCATACTTGTTTATAATGGTTGCAAACAGGGACAGGACTTCAGATTCCCTTGCATCAGGCACATTTCTAGCATAATCACCAAGAACAGGATCCATCATTGGAGGAACAAATTGTTTCCCAATGTGTGGTAGATCTTCAGCTTTGTCGACAAAAGTCTCAATCAATTTCAAGGTTTCCCTCTTGACAGATCTGTTGCAAATATAATATAGTTTAGTAAAGCAACAAAACCAAAAAATATATAGATACCAATTATTCATTTTACCTCAGAAGTTTTACAAATGAAGTCTTCGATGCATAAGGCCCCCCCTCAGCAATAGTGCTTGATACAAGCTCGCTGTACATTCTGATGTGAAAATATTGAAAGAAAAGGGCATTTTAGCAAGTGAAACAGTGTTAGTTTTGCAGGCATATGGATATGATGCAGCCAGCAGTCGTGATAAAATGGGAAGGCACAATGAGCATATACACATCTCCAACTAACAGATTTGAACAAATTTCCTTTCAAGTCTTAACCGGCACAACATTTGGGGCCATATTAAAGAAGGTAGCGTGCCAGAAGTTTGAGGCTTGCCAGCCATCATGCCATACTGCACTATGTTAATGAGCAGATACCAGGCCGGACCAGTTCAAAGAATGTCTCTTTACAGGCCTAGCTGTAACTTCGGAATATGCTAACTGACACGGAAATATTGTAAAACATAACTGTGTGATTACCTGTACACTGTCAACATGTCCAGGAATATTAGTGAAATTTGTGGGAAAAAGTGAGGTCCAAGCGAACCTGCAACACTTGTGTTTGTCTGCAAGCATAAATGACAACATAATGTTAGCCCTACATGAGTAATAAAAAAAATTTATTTTAGTACCGGGAGCAGCTATGTGCAAACAGTGACAAGGTTACAACAAAATACAAAATTAAACAGTGTTTTCTCATCTTAGTGACATATTGAGAAGAGTGCGCCATTCTAAAAAAAGAATAACGCTGTTTCAAAAAAATGTCAAATGAAAATACTATAATTTGCTTAGGTAATAACAATTCAAATCTAAATAGCTAGCACATGCGTTCAAATGTTCCAAGTTGTCACGTATAACAATGGACATCAAGATGAGATGATGTTTATGTTCATTTTTGGCAAAGTTCAGACAAATATTTTGTGATCTACATAAAGTTTGCATATAGCTACCACCTTAAAATACAAAAGAGTGTTGTTCAGGTTTTTTACATACATAAATACAAAAGGTGGTGTTCAGGAGTTTTACATACTTATATAGAGGTTCCAAAATATTAAAAACAGTTGCTGGCCCAACAGTTCATTTGTTGCACTTCGCTAGCAACAAATGCAAAAAGTGCCCAAGAGGGCTTGCAAAGACAAGACATGCAGCTGGTTTTGATTGCTTGCAACACTTCTATTTATTTTTATTTTGTGTGTGTGCGTGTTGTGGGGAGAGGGGTAGGGATGGCAGAAAAAACCCATGGGTATGGGTATCCGACCCGATGGGCATGGGTATGAGTCGCAACCTATACCCATGGGTTTTTCGGGTTCCGGTACCCAAATAACTCGGGTTCAGGTACAGGTTCAATTTCGTACCCATGGGTTACCCGAATTCTTAACCGACATGTGTGTCCATCATTATATAAATATACATAAGCTGCGAAAGAGCCCTAGCCCCCACCCACCCCCACCCCCACAGCTAGCCACCGCACCCTGGCCCCTTTACCCCTTAACCTCTCCACCTCCGATCCTCCGACTCGGTGCCAGCGCCACCCCGCCCCTCTGCCTCCACCCCGTAGCCCCTCCGCCCCCACTACGACAACACCGCACCGCCCCTTCGCCTCCACCCCGCAGGCACCGCGTCGCCCCTTCGCCTCCACCACGACGGCATCTCCCCATCCCTCACTTCCCCACATCAGCGCCGCGTTGCCCCTCTCCCTCACCCCCGACAGCATCTCCCCGTCCCTCGCCTCCCTACGCCAGCGACGCGTCGCTCCTCCCTCTCCACCCCACCAGCGCCATGCAACCCCTCGCCTCCGCACGCCATCGCCGCGCCACCCCTTGCCTCCCTACATCGCTGCCACCGGTCGTCTCTCTCTCTCTCTCTCTCTCTCTCTCTCTCTACCAGCCCCACCACATCGATCCACCGTGGCCGCGCCCATCCCCTCTCTCCTCCCTCTCCCCTCCTCTCTTCGTGTTTGGGTACCCATCGGGTATCGGGCACCTGTCGAGCTCGGGTATGGGTGCAAGTTTGCACCCGTAGGTGTTTTCGGGTTCGGGTATGGACGGTATCTTCGGGTTTCTGGTTTGGGTATGGTTGAGGTGTACCCAGAGATACCTACCCGATTGCCGTCCCTAGAGGGGGAAGCTAACTTAGCAACCACTGCAAAAATGTACAGATTAGAAAATGCCATCCCATCTGAGGCCAACAGGTAAAGATTGGGACAATTTTTCAGTAACGACATGTCATATTAATGTCATTTTCAAGCTTGTCATCTTTGTGGTGTACCACTATTTTTTCAGGTTTCCAAGCACAATATTACAAGGAATTGTACAAGTAAATTAAGGAAGTTCAAAGCAATAAACAACAACAATTATTGCAGTTTATTTGTGCACTTAAGCATTAGGCATAATCAATATCCATTTTATTACCTGTAAAATGTTCAGAACAGATCTAATAACATCTAGGTTCTTCAGAATATCAATGCTTTGGCTTGCCTGTCCAATTATCTCCGCCCATTTCTGTCAAATCATATGATATCATATTAAAACTATTATGAAGAGAAATTGTGATTGAAAAAAGTGTGCGCTAAAATGCAAAACATGGAACCTGATTAGGAAGGCCCATCAATCTCTTGAGGTACTCATCCCTCTTGGTACTATCAGATTCCGCTTGAATCATGTGACCAACCTGAACAGCAAGTACAGAAAGCACAATAGGTAATATTAATAAAAGATTATACTAATCAAATCCACACTTTGCTCAATTTGGCTTCAGCATACCGATTCATAAAAGGTATGAATCTGATGTGGCTCAAGATCAGCAATTGTTGTAGGAAGGTTGGATAGCAGTTCAGAAACAAATGGTTCATTCTCGCCCACCTGGATAAAAATATACAAACATAAGAAATGGGCACATGCCTGGTCAATACCACATGGCGTAAATGTGTGTGTGATTATTTGTATGCATAAATTAGATTAACCACATGAGATCAGATCAACACTAATTAATTATAGAGGAAGTACTGGCTAACCATCTGCATATAGATGGTGTGATCGAGCTACCTGTTGTGTCACAAACTTGCGCTTGCATTTCTGAACAATTTTCAGGAATGTATCACACGCCATATCCTGCAACCAGCAGCGCACTGCACATTACTTAGAGTACCAAAAGAAATGTCCAATTTGAGAAGGTACTAAAACCTTCGTGCAAATGCATAAGGAAGACTAAATATGAAACAGAACAGAACAGAAGCACTAAAAACCATTTGTAATCAACATACAGCAGAAACATGTGAAACTCAGAGAAGGTAAGTTGTTCACGAAGCTAATTCCTATCTTAGTTCCACATTACCACAATAATAAAACAATGTCTTTGTTCCAACTCAATAATAATGGCAAAAACATCACTGACCTGAACTCCAGGATGCATCTCATGCATGAACTCAAATAATTTGTTGACCACCGTTTTCAAAAACTTCCAATGAGCCCTGAGAAATCTTGGATACTGACCAACGACATACCTAGAAATGCAATCATCGAATCAACCAGCCCATAAATTTCTGATTAAATATAGGGGTATAGAAACAAATGCTTACATGATGTTACTGGCAATCACAGCTTTATTGTCTTTCCCTTTTGTAATCTCACAAAGATTTAGCAAATCACGAATAACCATTACCAAAAACCTATTCTCCTGTAACAGATCAACAAAACCCATTTGGGATTTTGGCACATCGAATGTAAAATCAGTAAAATGGTCAATCCACCTAAAGCAATTACCACACACAACCAGAATAACAGGGTACAGACCTGTTCCTCTACCATAGAACCAGATATTGACCCTATCGCCCAGCAGAGAGTATTGAGGTTATTCCAGCTCCAGTCTTCTCCATTTAATTGCTTACTCAATTTCTTCAACATCTGAAATTCCAAAAGAAATATCCCTAAGTTCTGGTTTAAAATCACAAAAGGAAATATACAGAAAAAAACAAATGTGCAATTGCAACTGTATAAAGAATATAGATATTAGCAATGGCTCCACAACCACATAGAATGAGTCAACCCAAAAAAAGCAAATAACAAGTACGAGCATCATGACACATTTACACTATCAGTCCTTAATAATCCTGTTTGTTATCACTTAACAGTTTAAACAAAAGTTTCTGCCTGAGCATATGCTATCTTAGCATGAAACAATTGCACCGGGTGCCACATATTGGAGAGCAATCTGACTGTAGTGTAGTGTTCACTGCATGCATCCCTAAACCCCAAAAATGAAGTATACGCATCTATGGCATACCTGTTGCTCTGTATCCTCATGGTCAAGATGGGACAAATAGATCAGTGTTTCCCTCATGATCTGGCAAAATCATAGACGAGGGCTTCACGTCAGTTACAAGATTACGCAGCTGATAAAGCAAAGACCGAAGAGCATGTGAAAACTGTGAGAAAACTGAACACCAGCCAGGCATTCTATTACTAACCTTATACTGTACAAGAACATCATTGTCTTTCATTGTTTCACGTACAATGTTGCCATTTTCATCTTCCACAATCAATACTTCCTCAGGCTTTGCCATCCGACAAATCATTAACATTCGTAATTTTGACAGTGGACCAGAGTAAAGCTGCCGCCTCTGCTGAACAGCTGTACCAGTACCATCAACAACTCCAGGAATCATATGAGCCTACATGTTAAGCATAGATGTACTGAGATGAAGGACTTATAAACTAGAACTCAGGCAGAAATGGGTAAAACTTCAGGAAAGAAGAAACTGGTAGAAAAATAAATGATGTCTTTATATTAAAGAACTTAAGAAAGGATGAAGCTGGAAAATAATTAAATCTGGTAAATAATTAAATGGTGTCTGTATATTAAAATAACTTGTAAAACTATAAAATTAAAACAAAGGAAGAAAAAAATGGCAAAATGCACATATTGCAAAGTTGGATATATCATAGCCTTGGAAAAAAAACATTAGGGCACCATTTCCACAAAGAAACAACAATTAAATTAAACACCTGAAGTCCCATCATGCTTACAGCTGCTGCAGGCTCCATTTGATTGTGTGCTTCAAAAAGCTCTAAAACAAACACATTCCAGTAATCCAAACACACCTGCAATTGACCAACACAATAGGATACGAAATTTTAATCAAATTCTGCAACTATGCTGAATCCAGTTTAGAAAATTCCTACCTTAAAAACCTCAGTGTCATCAACATATGAAATTCCAATAAGGTACTCAAGACCCAAAAGTAATGCAGCTCTGTTTTCTGGAGATATCTCCAGTATACGCATATGATTCTGCAAGTACCAAAAAAAAAAGGAAGGGATGAGACCATAAAAAGATTTATACATTCTTTTGTATGTCCTTATACTACTCATTGGCATTTCTCTACGAACCAAAAAAGGAAGGGTTCAGACCATAAAGAGATTTATGCATTCTTTTGTATATCCTTATACTACTCATTAGCATCTCTCTATTTGTTTATCCTATAGCTTAAAATGGCAAGAAAATAAAGGATGTCAAATTAATAACATAACTTATTTTTGCACAGATTAGAACATGGCCTCAAAAGACTAGGTCGTTAATTACATCTTTCAGAATGCTTTAATTATTAAAAAATGAAGAATAGTATTGTCTCCGAAGGCAAAAACCATCTCATCTTAAATAGCTGTGTATATCAAAGATACGATATATCTTACCTTAAAGAAGGCAGTGAAAAAGAGGGCTAGATTTTGTATGAATGCCTGCACCATGAAACACATAAACTGTAATTAAATCATTGATACTAAAAACGAAAGAGAAATCAACCATTGACTGCTATGTTACTCCATTAAATCAAATAAAAGTTATACCTGTTCCTCACTGGAACCATTGGCATAGGCATCAGGGATTGTTCCAGGAGGAAGAATAGCCTACAAATTAAAGAACAAAACTATTTGTAAATCTTTGTGAGGAAATACTTTAAAAAGAATAAGAAGACAAGAACATAATTTTAATGAAATTCATCGTTTACCTGCAGCTGCATCATAAAAAACGTATACATCTTCACATACTGCATGTTATAGAAATCGCCAAACTGAAGAGCAGCAACCTGTAGATAGTTTCACATGTCAGCAAAGAAAACAAAAAGGTAATGAGCCAGCAAATAAATGGAGATTCTTCAATGCAATAGGACCAGTTTACTGCCTATCATGTAAAGTGATAAACAGAGCACCCTAGCGATCTTCCCATTGCACCACTAATATTATAGTTGACAACAAAATGAAACACAGAAAACAATTTTTTTTCTACCTCTGTAAGGCACTGAAGAGTAAGGTTCCGGTAAGCAGCCACCGGGAAGAACTTTAACAGTGTCTCCAGCTAATAGTCATCAAGGAAAAAAAGCAAGACATGAATTTTTCAAACAGATAACAGCTCACACAAGATATTTCTGGGAGAGATTAGAACAATAGAAATAGGGTACATACCAATGGTGATTCAAATATGAATCCTACAGGGATCCATGATAAAAAGGCATGAAGTGTAGCCAGCGTAGCACGAATGAGCTCAGGTCTTTGTGTTGCAGATAGGACATACAAACATAACTCGTGGATGAGACGAAACTCGCTGTTCAGCCACAAGGACAGTAAAGCTATGAAAGTTAAAATAGTAGTCCAACTAAAGTATAGGATAATCAAACTAATTTAAAATTCTCTATTAAACAGAAGCTCTTAAGGAACCATAAAAGAAAGCATATACTCTAACCTGTTAAGTGAAGATTTCAGTTCTTTAATCTTCTGTTGTGTCATTTCACCTCTTGAAAAATCAAAAATTTCTTCACTTAAAAGCTGCAGATTGTTGAATAGTCAGTAGTTGTTCAAATATGTTAGTACAACAGTCAAACAGACACAAGTAGAAACACAGGTTGCCTTTAATATAGCCATGCAATTTTCACATATCGTCTCACTACTCTTTGCTGCTGCAACAAGGTCAGGAATGAAGGACGACCACCTGGCTGGCCACTCATGCTTCAAAACCTATTATATTGCAACAATTCAGAACAAAAGTCAGATGATCTTGCTAAAAGGACAGTATTCATATCATAAAAGAAAATGGGTTTAACTGGCAAGTAAAATAGTACAGCCTACCTGAACCAATATAATATTTAGTTTATTGACATAAAGCCTCTCTTGTCGAAAGGAAACCTCATTACTAGAGAGCTGGTAGAGCGCCCAATGAACACAAGAAGAAAAGCATAAATGAGTCAGATTTATTTTGTTGGTAAAATGACAAAAAAAAATTTGCCAAAGTTAACATGAATATAGATACTTGCCTGAACAATAACATCAGATATATAATTCTTTATTCCATCACGTTGTTCAGTCGGCAACGCATTCCACCTGTACTTGATAACACTTTCAAGTACCTATAATATAAGTAACACAGTCAGAACATGACACAAATTAAAGACAGAAGCTATGAATGCATATAGCATGCATGTGGACAAACGCACTGCATAATTACGTACTAATTTCAAAAGAACATAGCAAGTGCAACACAGAGCAACATCATATCATGAGATTTATTTGAAAGTCTGTTGTGTTTCTACAAAAATTCATACCATATACTGTTCGCTGTTCTAAATAGCATGCATGCATCATCCTATTAAATGTTCAAGGTACACTACCAATTCTGCATAAAAAAACCACTAACCCACAACAACGCTTAGAGGGCGGAGTTAATATCAATCATGTGCATTTGGCATTATCAAGAGTCACACAACGTTTTGGTTTTTTCTGCTTATCTTGTTCAAGTCTTATTAAGATTCTTATGAAAATAGAACAATCACAATCATAGGACCCGGAATCCTGAATAAGTGTGTTTCATGAAAATATGGCACTCAGCAGTCAAATCCACAAAAGAATAACAGTATAGCAAGAACAATATAGATGTTACTGGTACCTTTGTAACATCTAAAAGCCTTCCTGGGCTCCTGGCTCATTGCATCCACTACTTTAAGGCTATAACGGTTTGTCTAATTTGAAACTAGCTCAATGCAGTAATTCAAGTATAGTGCTAAATGCACCATCACCCCATGTTATTTAGGTTTAAGACACTAAACAAAAGAAACAACAAACTGAAAAAAGATTAAAAGTAGGACTTATTTAACCTGGTTTTAAATAGCACCATAACGGGCAGAAGGAAAAGAAGGTAAACAAAAAATGCATTTTAGCCCCAAAAAAAACTAAATTATGTTGCTATGATAGCAAATGAGAAAGGCTATGTTGAGACAATTCCAACTTAATAGTAGCTACTGAAGGCAAACTACCGTTTCTCTAGTACAGGAAAACCAAGTGTATTGTATTCACCAAGTGAGATCGCTGACAACTGTTGATAATACAACATTTCTTATTATGAAATAAACACCGATAAAGTAGTTCCAGTTGCATCCACCATGTTGAAGCAGAATTCTCCATCTTGTGTGCAACATCAAAATTTTTCAGATAGCATATGTGTTCAAATATGTCATACACAAACGTCATTCAACAGTTTGATCGCAGAAACTTACTTGCAGAGCAAAGAACTTGGTGTTCAAGTTCTGAGAATTCTGCAGGATGTTGACTACTTGCAGCCACATGTCAGGATTATTCTGTAAATCCCGCAATATCTGGTCAGCAGCATTCCTCTGGAACAAAGCAGGGTGTATAGTTATTAGCTCGTGTGTGGCATTGTTGAATCAGAAAAGATGGACATAAACGAGATAGCATCATGATGGATGAAACATAACGCCATGGGAAAATATTACCGCTGCATAACCGGTTATGCAATAGCATTCCGTATTTTCTACATATTAACACAAACTTGGAATAGAGGATTTGCAAACATGTGACGCAGAAAACCACTGTTGCCCCATGGCAACACTCAGCGTGAAGGGAGTCAACCCTTTTGACGGATAATCGCTACTCCTCGTCAAACCCTACTTCCCGAAGCATAAACCTTACAACTGCTGTCAACGCCAAACGCTAACCACCAAAAGGATCCTACTTCAGCAAGTGATGTCGCATTAGCATTTAGCGCAGGGAGATCGGATAAGCCCTGGACCCCCGGAAGCTTGAGGGAACCGCGTGAACCCTAAGTCTCGGCAGCTGACCACGGCCGGCGACCAACCAAGCGCCGGGGAAGCAAGAGAAATCCGCGAGTGGGCGGGGAAACAGATTACCTCTTCCTTAGATCCGGTGCCGTAGAAGGCGGCGACGGTGGCGTCGAGCAGCGGTACGTCTATAGGCTGGCTCAGATCCCTCAGTTTGTCGGCCATGGTGGCGGCGGGCGGATTGAGCAGGGGTGGAAGTCCCCGCTGGCCGCCGGGCAGGGTGAGCGGGGAAGGTTCTGCGGGCAGGCGACGTCGGAACCCTAGAAACGGCGGCCGTGGCGGCGGCGGCGGCGGCGGCGGCGAGGAGGAGAGGGAAGGAGCGACAAGAGAGAGGGAGAAAGGGTGGGATTTTTTTTCGATTTTAGGGGTTTAAGAGGAGCGCGTTCGGGAGAGATAGCTGTGAAAGTACGCGACGGTCACGGTGATGCATGCATACCCTCCATGATTTTATATTTACAGTGAGGTCCCTGCGCAGCTCTTAGCATCTTGTTGCAGCAATCCGGTCCGTCGGATGAAAGGTGGACGGCAAAATGGAAATATAAAGAACTATTTGAAATACGGAGTTCTTTATGTTCCTACCGTGGAATTGAACGGATTCCTACCGTGTACAAAGAACAGTTTTTACATGTAAAAAATTTAAGGGCGTCGATAAACTTATATTTATTCGCTATTCTAGAAAATGGGTGAAAAATAGATAGAAAGGGCTAGGGGTAAAATATTTGTTCTGAAATAACAATGTTTTAGATTTGTTCTTAGTCAAAGATTAAAAAATTTTGTCCATAAAAAACTTTTGAACTGTTTAGATTGGGCACACGAAAACCATACATATAAATTCATCTCGAAAATTACTTTCTCAATATTACATTTTTGCGGATTTAACAAGTAAAATGCAATGTTAATTGATAATCAAAGTTACATTTCGAAGATCAAGTCAATGTCTAGAACAATGGTTATCTCATAATTGATGGAGTATAAGAGCATCTCCAACAGGCTCTCTAAACCATTCTGTAAAACACTATTAATGTAGCATCCCAACAGATCCTCTATATCACGCTATAAAACACTATCATATAAGAGAGAGAGATACATGTACGGATTGGGAAAATAGTCTCATCATTATTTGGGTAAGAAAAGTTCAGGGTGTGAATAGTAGAAATTAGGTAAGAAAGGATTTAGGATTGAAGATGCCTAGCATTTGGAATTAAATTAATGTACCTCTTTAGCACAACTTTTTTATCAAAAATACTGCGTATGGGTAGTCCAACCAATCGGATGCCCGCGTGGCGTGGGTTGCTCATCCTTCTTTTTTTTTCCAACGTCGCAGTTCTTATGTTTCTCATTTCCTCTCTCTGCTAAGGAGAGGGAGCAAGCTTGGGGAGCTTTGATGGCCAAATCCGATGAGCACAACGGAAACTCGCTGGATTTGAAAAAAAAAGGATAATGAAAAAAAGATGTGACATTTTTTGTCCTTTGGAACATTGCACCTATACGTATAGAACATTTGAGTTTACTTATCGAAACATCGTTTTTGTTCTCGCCAGCATCTAGCTTTGTTTTGGCGTGTATTATTCGCTATGGAACATGATGTCTTCGTCATGTTTTGCCTTGTTCCATTAGTTTTTTGGCATGTTCTAGTTTTTCATTATGTTCTCTAGTTTTTTTATCATGTTTCCACACTAGTTGGGTTATATTTCGACATATAACATTAGTTCTTTCATTTTGCTTCGGCCTTGTTTGTTTCAGATTAATGTAGCGTTGCGTTTTACTGTAGCAAATTTATGATCCCCTCAAAATACGTCTTAACGAGTTCAAAAAATTATGAAAAAATATTTTACAAACTTTAAGAAGTACTATTTAAAACCCCACAAAAATGACTACAAAATATTACATCATTTGGCTTATACAAAAATAACAAATTTTCATTTAATTTAATTTAATCTAAAACAAACAAGGCCTTCATTAACTTTTTTGGCATGTTTCAACAGTTTTATTAACATGTTTCTGTTGATTTGATTTTTCGATGACTTCATGTTATCTGTTCCATCAGCAGAACATTATGTTTCAATAAACATAACCAAATATTTCAATGGTATATTGTATGTTTCAGCGGCACATTGTATATGTTTAGTACACATTAACAATGTTTGGAACAAGCATCCGATTGTTTTCTTCGGAGTAGTAGCTACCATTTTTTATTCTTTTGTGGTCAAAACTATGCCTTTAGAAAAAAATTCTAAACTCCTTTTAATTATATTTTATTATGTTTTTAATTCGATCAAGTTTATAAGAAAGTATACTTTTTTAATGTAGATGGGATATTTAAATAACAAGACATTTATGAAATCACACAATTCGTATGCTTCACACAGACTAACCATTTCAAAATATATTTTACTCATTTAGCTCATTGTTTCGTTCTTTTGTGGTCAAACCCTAACTACAGGCATTTATCGTAATTTCTTGCATAGTTTTTAAATCAATCTTATATTAGAACATATAGATACCAAAATCTTTATGTTGATAGTATGTTTGTTGTTATGGTGATTTTTGTTTTTTTAAAATGTGGGATAGCATAGGAAATAATGAATGACTTCGTATAAAATGTTTGAGGCCTCGTTCTTTTTCAGTTAAAATCAAAATTAAAAGCTACCATTACAAATTTATAATTTTTTTATAAGCCAAATGTTATAACATTTTACACCTATTTTTGTAAAACCTTTAATATTTTTTCTCAAAGCTCGAAAACTAGTTTTAATAACTTTATTGGGCTCTTCAAGCCCCTATCAAAGGTGCACAACCTTTTCAAATTATATTATACCATTGGTTTCAGAAGAAAAAAAAAACAATGCCTTTGAATCGAGTAATAACTAATAAAGAAAAGATGCCACTAAGAAATAATTTAGGATTACAAAACAGATGTATACAAAGCACCGATGGAGATTCTTATCAGAAGAAATGTTGTGGCTCATAATGGAACTGGAAATATAGCTACCATTTTCCATATAATGAACATCAAGAGAACGGTGTACAAAAGATAACATGTTGGTGATCTCCTGTTATTGTAATTTGTTTGTCAAGGTTACGTAAAGCTTCACATTTGTAGAAAACTAGTCGCGTTGCGCGCCCACGGCGCGCCGAACCAGCCGTGCAGTCGCGAGCCGCGCGACACAGCGAGCAGCATGCGCGTCGCGCGACGCGAGCGCACAGCGAGGAGCGAGCGAGCGAGAGCTGGGAGCAAGCAAACGGCCAGCCACGCGTCGCGTACAGGCGGGGCGATGGCACAGCGAGGTGCGAGTGAGCAGCGGGAGCGAGTGAGAGCTCCACGTGTCGACCGTACACGCGAGAAACACGGTTTTGTACAATTTATTGATACTTTTTATGAAGACAATTATTTGTGTCTGTTTCTTTACTCTCGTGTGAAGAAAACATGGATGAATTACTTGAAGTGCTTCAGAGCATATTGTCAAAGACGCGAGCCTAAGTCTAAACAAAAATATGTTATTGAACAAACATATTTTTTGTAAATAATAATTAAACATTACCACTTCCTTCTTGTCAAATATGAAAACATGAATATATATATATATATATATAGGAAAAGCGGAATGGGACTCCATGGAGTCAGTGCTCCATTCTTCATTGCCGTTGGATTTCATCAAGATTCGTGCAAACATATTAAACACATGCAAAACAACATTGTTAATTACCATTCAAAGGTGTGAATGCAATAAATGCACAATTAATCGTTTTCAAACTAGGCATGAGCACGGACTCCATGGAGTCCCAGATACTTTTATATATATATATATATATATATATATATATATATATATATATATATATATATATATATATATGCAATGATATCGCATGCATGTTAACATAACCAACACCCACATTAACATGTCAGTAGAAGAGAGCAACGTTAAGGAGAT
This sequence comes from Raddia guianensis, assembly GCA_036346415.1. Lineage (NCBI taxonomy): Eukaryota > Viridiplantae > Streptophyta > Magnoliopsida > Poales > Poaceae > Raddia > Raddia guianensis. The sequence continues at coordinate 60,123,976 of CM070536.1, forward strand.
TTTTTTTTAAAATACAAATGATGGGCCATTAATCGCTACTAGCTAAATTCACTGTTGTCCCTTGTTAGGAGTGCAGCTTAAATTGTATTACCATGCGGGGCATTGCCGCTAAAACGGCACGATGTAAAAAGCTAGATTAGTGAAAATTATATAGTTGAACGAGGAAATTAAAGGAAATGCATGACTAATGTCCCTATAACTATATAAATTAAATAAAACACACTCAATATGCATGCACACACACAAAAAAAAAGTTGACTCATCTATTGTGGTTCAAGATTGGTAACTAGCTAGGTTCACGCGATCATGGCGTGTGGCATTAGTTTCGTAAGGCACAAGCATGCCCGATTTCGCAAGAGGAAAGTCAAGCGCAGGTGAAAATAGAATCGAAAAATGTAAAAGAGATGGGCATTCAAACCCGAGGCGCAGTGCATCAGAGCTAGCTCGCTAGCCAGCTGGCCGGGGTGGCCACCTCGTTAGGTAGATTGCAATAGGAAACCTTTTATATGTTAAGTTCAGACGGACGACTGGATCTTGTGCTATGTGGTCATCCGGCGGGACGGACGATAGGGGTGTGCGGGTGACTTTTCCTCTCGACAAATTAGGGCAGTCATGGCCTTTGGAGGTGTCGTGGCTGAACAAACAAGCAGTTGGTTAGGCCCTCATATATAGAATATATTTTTTTATTTCTATTAATTCTTATTCCATTTTTTAAAACTATTTTATAATGTCTAAATCTTTTGATGGGTCATTATCATAATATTACAATTCCATTTGATAAAACTTTGTTTATTAGAATTTTTTAGTTGCCCACAAAAGTAAGAATAACATAAAAGAATGAATTATTTATTAATTCAATTATTTGTCAATCCTTTTTTAAAAATAGCTAATTTTTTATAGACATCCACATGAAATTTAACCTTACACAAGATTTTATTTTGGATGATTTAGACTAAATTAAATTTTAACTTCAACATTCAAACAAAATTTAAAATTTCACATTCAAATTGGATTTAAGATTAAAACTACATTTAACATTTGAATTTTTCATCAAATTCAAATTAAAATCAAATTTTGAATTAAAAATTAAAACAAATTTAAATTCAATTCAAATTTTAGATTCAAAACTCAAATCATATTTTTAATTTAGGATTCAAGCAAGTTATAAAAAGATTTGAAATTTAAAATAAATCCAAATTCAAAAATAAATTAAAATTTTAGTCCAAAACTCAAATCAGTTTTAAAATTCAATATTCATGGTGTATTGCAAATTTAAATCATTCTCAAAATTCAAACGTATTTTCAAATTCAAAATCTAAAATTAAAAGTAGATTTAAAATTTAAAATGAATTTCATATCTGAACCGAATTTAAAATTAAAAATAATTTGAACTTTGGTATACTTTAAAATAAAAAGTAAGAGCTTGCGGGAGAAAGTTGTACGATGTCGTTCGACCAAAACAAGCGAACGAAGTCATACAGCATATTGAGAAAATAGAATATCACACCATTCAGGATGATTTGGTATAGTTCACCCGACCAAACACATGAATGGGCATAAATTCTATACTATTCCATACAGGAATCATTTCATTCAAGTAACCAAAAACACCCTAAGTGAACATCAACAACTCTCATTGTGCCACGTTAGCACCATTAGGACGGTGTCTCGTCATCATCTTCCTCCCACCCGCGTATCTTTGCCACGCAGGCTGCAAGGACGCTGCCATCACCGCCGCGATAGATTCTGCCGCCACCGTAGCTAACCTCATCATTTGGTCGCTAAAGAGAAGATGAAGGCCGCAAACCTGGGAATCAATTGGCCCTAGTAAGCCTCCCTAGGATGAAGTCGGTGCGACGAGTTTCGCTGCGCGGCTGACGACGCACCCTTGCCCAGTGGCCCTACCACCTCCTATGCCTCCGCCGAGCTCATCCTTGTCCAACCATATCCGGAGCTTGGAGACAAAGCCAGGTGACGCGTGTACACAAGACTGGAAGGCTCCGAAAGTTATTGTTTCCTTGAATTACCCCCATTGTGGTAAAAATATCATCCGCGAGCCCATCCGTTTAGGCCGCCGTGGCAAGCTCAGTCACGACCTATAAATAGGGCCACGATGTCCCCGAAGAGCTCCCCTCACATTCAAAGATTGTGAGATCGCCCCCTAGACCCCTACTCCCCTCTACCGGCTAGCTCAGCTCTGTCGTCCGCCGCCAGAACCAATCTCACTGGAACGATGCCATCTTCTGCCACCCCTTGAGATGTCGGGGATTGCCACTGGGTCACCAGACTAGGAGTTCCGTTGTCATCAACGCCACGCTACACCAGCCATTCTCCGACCCCAATTTCACACTAGCGACACCCAATGTACTTCAAGATGATGCTTTCCATCCATAAATGGTTTTTGTAAATTTTCTTACATTAACAGAATGTTAATTTAGAATTTATAGCCCTCTTTTAACAATTGACGAAGTTATATAAAATAGAAATTAAGGCACGAAAATTAAAATTAATATTTTTCTAGCATCTTCATTATTATAAAAATTTCTGGTATTTTATACATAGAATCTTCTGCACATAAGTTTGTACATGAGATATCCCTCTCTTTTAAACCTAAATTAGATAGTTTTGAAATTAAAATAGTAGGCATATGTTTCAGCAACATTTCCACATTAAATAGATGAATATTCTCCTTTGCATTGCATATAAATAGGTTAATTTTAGGGCAGTGCTAAGAGATTTGGAATTAATGTATTTATAAATTAGTTAAACACATGAAATAATGGGCACATGAATAATTTGAGGTACCCCAAAACTCTTTCACGCATATAAAATAACTTCCTATTAATTTCCTCTCTTTCTTTCTTTCTCTTGCTACACTTAAATCAAGAAGGAGCTGGACAAGACCTTAGCACTGTTGAGACCGTATATTGGGTAGGAGCACCCGAAGACCCTAATCATTCTATATATCAAAGCGCTTCCAGGCCGGCCTCCGGCCCCGCCACATCGCCGAAATCATTCTATATATCAAAGCGCTTCCAGGCAAGCCTCCGGCGCCGCCACGTCGCCGAAATAAACACGGCCGTTCGATCTCGATCGGCAATCGAATCCGGCCGTCCGTCTGTAATATATATATATATAACATTTTCCTTCGCAGAATCCTCAACAAGGCGGATTATTTGCTCACCTGGTCAGTGGCGCTAGCTTTCGCTCGGCCGACCACGGTTCGAATCCTGGCGGCTCAGCCTTTTTTTCCATCTTTCCCTTTGATCTTTTTACTTCTTTTTAGCACTCTTCTCCACATTAGAGCAAAAAGAATGCTTTGCTCAGTTGGTAGCCACCGCGTTACGCGACGAGCAGGTGCAGCGTTCGAATCCCAGCTTGTCCCCCTCGTGCTTCCTTTTCTCCTATTTTTCCCAGCCAACGTTGAGACCTTTTTCTCTTATTTTTTCCCAACCAGCGTTTAGAGGATGCTAGACTATGAAAAAAGCAAAATTGCAAAGGTTTTCTATGAGGGTGTAAGACAATCATTTCTTTCGTTTTCAGTTTTTTTTAGGGAAAAGAACTAACAATGGTCATAATATCATGGTAAGGCTCCATAAACAGTTTTAATTTTCTTTAGGACGCAAAAAAGAAATGCTAAAAATCTATCGTAACATCATGATGAGTTCCATAAAAAAGAGGTATATATTTCTAAGAATTTTATGTTTAGTTCATAGATGAATCAAGAAATAAGTCATTCTTTACTTTCATTCTACCATTTTGTGGCCAACTAAATAAATTCTTTTAAGACCAAACCTTAACACATTTCGTTCTACCTTGCAAATATTCAGAGATGACTATGAAAACACCTCTCTGGATCCTCAAATTCAAAGAGAGACATAGAGGGATAAGAATCCTGATTCTCGCTATTTGGAATGGATCCAATTATGTTGTGACCAACTAAAAAAATTCTTTTAGGGCCAAACTTTTGCAACGTAGAACCATTCTTTCATGGTAAAGGTCATAAAAAAAATCTAGACATTAAAATAAGAAACTAAAAAACCTTCAAACTATGGAACCTTAACTGTAGTTTCATGAAAGGGCGCATAAAATGATTTGGTTGTTAAAGATAGATAAGCTTCAATAAAAATGAACTAAGAATAATGAATTAAAAATGAGTAAAAGAAATTTTGTTGTGAGAGTATAAAAATATTTCTTATTTTTTTATTTTTATAAACAGTCACAAAAATTGAATTAGGAAATAAAAAAATTGAATGTTTCCATAATGTAACATTCAGACTAAGAATTTTTTTTGGCAGGTCATAAAAAAACATAAGATGAAAGTTTCCAAAAATTTAACCATGCTAGAGCAAAGAACATCCATAAAAATGTTCTATGTTGTTTGAAATTTTTTGGAGTCCAAATTTACAAATAGTTTGCTCTTTCTTGTTCAGGGCATATTTCATTTCGATTTTTTTTAGTTTTACTTATGATGGGTCACAAAAATAGTAGATTTGAGAGTTTCAAAATATGGCTCCAAAAGAATATCTAAAACTAATTTTCTTCAAAAAATTTGATGTTTTAATAATGCATGATTTGAACTAAGTTTTTTTTGACGGGTCGGAAAAAACCAAAAAAAGTTCCCAAGAATTAAGCCATAAAATAGTTTGATGGTGTTCAAAATTTTATGAAGTTAATATTTACAAATAGTTTGCACTCCATTATGAAAGGCATATTTGTTATCGACTTTTCGTTTGTTCAACTTTATTTATGGTAGTTCACACAACAACATAAAAATTGGTTAGGGTACATAAATATATTTGGGCATTACAAATGTTGACTTATATAATTTGAATTACAAAATAATAGAATTTTTTTTAAAAAAATAAGTTGTGCTTGTGTCTTACGAAACTGATGCCACGCGCCACGGGCGCGTAGCCTTTGCTAGTATAGAGAAAAAGGTCTACAACGAAAGCAGGTTTTCATTTGTTGATGCGTGTTGATTCCCTGTTTATCTATTTATTTATGCATTACTCTCTAGCTGTTGTCACTACTAGAGAAATGGCCTAATTTACCGGCACATCGAGACGGTTGAATTGAAGCTGGTAATCGATAGGGCACCGATGCGGTTCAGAAAGCAACAAGATAGCAATCTAGACTTTCGAGACGGTTGGAGGCAATAGTAAAGACACCTTTTGCGACGGCAGTGCAGGCCGGTGGCGCAAGATCGACTCATCGAAGCTGGGTTCGTAATCTGAACCCGTCTTGATATCGGCTCATCGATCAAGACGGTTCAGATACGAATCGGTACTAAAGGCTCATTCTAGCAAACTTTAAAAGGAATGCATATCCTACTCTAATAAATATGCGTGGGTGGGTAAGTTGGTTAGAAGAGCGAGTGGAGAGTCATGTAGTGGCATAAGATTTCAGGTTCGAGTCTTGAGTTCGTCATACGGTTGGGGGAACCGGGACTAAAAATCACAGGCCCCCGACCGGGACTAAAAACCACAGGCTTGCATGCGTAGTAGTGTGTTTGTTGCCAAAGTCTATTACTTTACTTGTTTTAATAGATTAGCTATACTCGAGACACTGAAACCCCAAATGACTACCTACTTTATTTCCCTTTCCATTGATAACACTAGGTAAGGAAACCAAGTGTGCGAGGCTATAGGGATCCACACCCGATATTTGAAAATTCCCTAAGTAAGTCACCGTGGCTCTAAGGTATATGGGCAAATTCAGAAACACACTTTTGCCGATGTGTGTAAGACATTTGGTCTACACCCGATATTTGGGAAATTGCCAGGTAAAAATACCAGAGCATCTTCAATAGTAGAGCCAACTAATAGCTATAAGAAAGCTCCATGTTATCTATAGATAGCTTGTGGATAACCTCTCCAATAGATTAGCTATAGCATTGGCTCTTAAAATTAATATGAACCCATATGTAATAAGTGCAATACACCTTGCAATCCGTTGTAGACTGGCTCTTAGTTAAGAGCGAGTCCCATTCTTTGTCCTATCCTTCTCTCCTCCACATAAGCAAAAAGATGTGGTGGACTCCTTATAGCCTACTGAGTTGTCTCCATTGGAGATGCTCTAATAGTGAAATGAAGTGTGAGAACAAAGACCTAGAAACGGATACTCTAAGGGCAACGATGTCAAAGATTAAGCCGTCCCTTCGTGGAGAGACGACTCTTGCACCAGAACCAAGAAGTAGCAAAGGCTTGGAGATGAGTGGCAATGCCATTGTACCTATGTCGTCTCCAAATTTCTCGATCCGCTATGCGCAACCTACAACTGCTCCCGCAGACTCTGAGATTTCCCACCATGTGCAGTCCCTAACTATCAACGTTGACAATAATGACAATGATGTGGAGTGTAGAACCGAGAAGCACTTGAATTGGACACTTGAGGAAGACCAAAGATTGGTAAGCTACCCCTTTTAGCTTCTAGTGTATTTAATATAATATTCCGACGTAATTTACATTATTTCTTACTTGCCAATGTAGATGAGTGTTTGTTTGAATAATTCAAATGATCCTATAATGGGTAATAGCAAAAAGAATGAGCAATATTGGAAGGATGTCCTGAGAGCATACAACAAGAACACCCCCCAAAAGTTGGCATAGAGATTGGAGGCAAGCCAAAAATTGTTGGCATAGACTAAACAGTTGGTCAATCAATACCATTCATGTTGGACTAAGGTTCAAAATCTTTGGCCAAGCATCTATTCTGATGAGCAGTTGACGGAGAAGGCCCAAGAATTACATGCTAAAGAATATGAAGGGCGGTTCTTGCATGTAAGCATGCGGAAGGCTGTGAAAGATGAACCTAAGTGGCTAGCCTATAACAGATATCTAACGAAAAATGAAGAAGGCTACAAAGACAGGTGCAACTGATGATATCGTTGATGTTGGTGACATCCCAAGGCCGATTGGGAATAAAGTAGTTAAGATCGAATGCAATGCCAAGAAAAGCAAAGTTGGTGAGAAGAAAGTCAAATCAGATTTTGAAGAGCTTGGCAAGTTCATACAAGTGTAAACTGAAACCAACAAGGGTAGAAGTGATTTGATGGAGGTACAACAACGTATCTCTGCCGAAAAGCTCGAATCAGCTAAACTGACTCATCTAACCTCACAATAGAACAAGGAGGCCAAGTTGATTGAGAATAAGTCTAAAATGTTGGAAACCTACATGTCTCTCATGACCCAAGACACAAGCAACATGACTGTCGATCTTCGAGCCGAGCACACAAAGGCAATAAAATTTTTGGGCAAGAAATTGTTTCCCGATGAGTGATAGGTAAATTGTAATAAGCTATAATTGCAGCATATACTTAATTCCTATGTATAAAAATATCATCAACTACATCTGACATTCTGACGTGTTTTTTATTTTTTAGGGCTGCAATATGACTAAATTTTCAATGGAGTTGACGGTAAATTGAACTGTGTTGTCTCCTTTCGGTGTTGGTGTTGAACTAAACCAATATTATGTGTGTAGGACTGAATTGTGTTGTCTCCTCTTACTATTTGATACAGGGTGTTGTTTGATCTACTGTTGTTTGATTGTGCCTTGTGCCTATTTTTTTGTTTGGAGGAAATCAACCCTCCAGATTAGTTGGTAATAATATTTATTGAAATGAACTACCATTTTGATTGAAAATACTACATCGGTGGTGTTTTCACATGAACTATTATTTTAGTTACAGTGTGAACTCTAGGTGTTAACTAGCTGAAGTACTATCCTTTTCTTTACACATCGGTGGTGCTTTCACATAAAAGTGTGAACTGAATTTTATTTCCCTTTCACATTCCTAGTGTGAATTACCTGCATTATTACGTTTTTCACATGAAAGTGTGAACCGAACCATGTGTTGTTTTCACATGAACTTGTTGCCTCATTCCTCTTCTATAAATATATCTTATGGTAGCCACCACCAGAAGTACACATGTTGCCCCATCCTCTACTACACCTAGAGATGTCTTCTGATTCATCCGCAGATGATATCGATGGCATAGATCCTTCTGAGTTCTACACAATAGAAGATTCATAGCTGAGCAAGATGTGTTGGACTCGGTTGCCAACCAGATTGGTCTCAAGTTGAAAGTGAAGATTGAGGAAGGAGTGGAGCCATCTCATCGATGGAGGAGGCACAGAGGTGGTTTGAGGAGATACATAGCAAGAGATCGTGAATGTGCCCATTCCCAGCTTGTGTCATATTACTTCTTCGACCAGCCTATGTACTCCGACGAGATGTTTCGTAGAAGGTTTTAGATGAGAAGACCACTCTTCCTACATATTGTAAGTGCACTTGGTGAATGGAGTTCTAAATTTAGAGGTAGCTTTGATGCTACTAAACAAGCTGGTCTCTCACCGCTTCATAATTGCACGGCCGCAATACGCATGTTAGCATATGGTAGCTCTGCTGATTAACTAGATGAGAAAGTAATGATCGATGCATTCAAATGATTGGGAAAATTCGCTGAAGGGGTGATTGCCAAATTTGGTACGGAGTACCTGCGGCCCCCAAGGCCTGATGAACTGGAGAATTTGCTTAAAGTTAGCGAATCTCGTGGGTTCCCCGGTATGATAGGGAGCATCGATTGTATGCACTGGGCATGGAAAAATTGTTTGGTAGCATGAAGGGGCCAGTTTACTCGTGGTGATCAAGGACTATGATTCTTGAAGCGGTTGCTTCGCATGACCTTTGTATACGGCATGCTTTTTTTTTTTTGGCAGCGTCTAACAATGACATTAATGTGTTTAATCAGACACCACTATTCATTGAGTCTTTGAGAGGCGAAACTCCACAAGCCCATTTTACAGTTAATGGGACACAATATGATAGGGCTTACTATCTTGCATATAGGATATATCCTGAATGGATCGTGTTCGTGAAGACAATACCTATTCCTCTGACGGATGAGAATAAATTATTTGCATGCCATCAGCAGGGAGCAAGGAAAGATGTTGGTGGGCTTTTGGTGTGTTTCAATCCTGCTTTAACATTGTGTCCCACCCAGCACGGCTTTGAAACGACCTTCTATCTGCAAAATCATGAAGGCTTGTGTCATTCTTCATAATATGGCCGTTGAAGATGAACGGAAATTAATCAACACACCTATAGATCTAAACCAAAGTGCATAGTCCTTTTTTGTTCTACCGTCGGAAGTCAAGAAAGGGAATAATGTTGTTTTGGCTGATGTACTAAGAAGGAATTCCTCTGTTCGCGCTCGACCAACACATGTTCAACTCAAGAAGAATTTAGCTGAACATATTTGGCAGCTCTATGGAAACAATGCAAATGTTTAGTCATGTATGTGTTAATTTATTTTTTTATCTCTTTGTTATACTTCCGTTATGAATTAATGTATCCAAATTGTGTTTCAATTATAATATTTTTGGTTTATTATTTTTCAACTCTACAACACTTCAAACACGTAGGTTACAAAGTTAGGATGAACATTTGATCATCGATCACATTGTTTTAATCTCCATTCAAACATTAAGGCCCTGCTCTTTTGAGCTGATCTAAACAGCTGAACGGTTGAACGGCTGAAATGACTGAATTTCGAGTGTTTGTCGAGGTAGTCTCGAGATTCGGATACATTTCGTTTGACTTGCTTTTTAAAGTGTTAGGACCCACATTCAAAACAGCGAAAAAACGGACTAAAAAAACTCAATGCATATATGTTTTCAAAATGTTAGAATAATTATGGGGTTGGCCCATTTAATTATTTTAATAGAAATTCCAAGATGCCCATTTAATACTAAAACCGTTCGGAAAATTGGGAGGAGAATATCTCAACTTAAATAGTTGGATTGTGGTTCTCCCAATTAAGAAAAGAGAGAAAAGAGAAAGGCGTGGGCGAGCTCTCCCTGAGCCTGGGCGAGCTCTCCCTGAGCCTGGGCGAGCTCTCCTGGGCGAGCTCTCCCCGAGACGGGCGAGCTCTCCCACACAGGCGGCCTCACCCGAGCACAAAGCGACCTCTTCCCGTAATCGACAACTTAATGGTGGTGTAATGACGTCCGTTACGTAACGGACGACTTAATGGCCAGATGTAATGACGTCCGTTACTAGTGCTTGATGGCGTCCAGGTTCGACGAACCTTCTCTTCCTGGCGCCTATAAAAGCATGAGCTCCTCGCCCTGTGAAAAGGCTCTCGCCTCAAGAGCTCTCTCTCCGCACATTCCATACTTCCATCATGGCCGCTGCGTTTTGCGTTCCGCCTCTGTTTCCTTGCGCGCACAAGGGCGGAGGGAGCAGAGCCTCGGAACCTCGTCCTTCTCGAGATCCCGCCGGGATAGAAGGCCGATAAGGTTTTTGGGGAGCGTTCTCACGCGACTGCTCAAGTTTCCCTGCTGGTTCAGCTTCATCTACACAGCATCGACGTTCGACTGCACCGACCTCTCCATTGCATCAACGGCATCTCGCACCAACTTGTGATCGTCTACATCAATCATCATGGCGGTGAGAATGTGCAAGTCATTCCTCACCAATACTGTGTACTACTGCTTTGTAGTGGCTGCGGCTCCAGCTCAAGGGTATATTTGTTTATACCGTGTTTTTGTCCTTTTGTTTTCCTGTTCATTAGCCCTTGCGTATGAGATAGATATTTTATATCTAGTACCTTTGGTCTTGAGCTGAGGCGGGCAATTGTTTAATTATGATTTACATAATTTTGTGGATTAAAATATTGAGAAAATTCCTAATATTTCCAACACAAAACGTAGTTAAGCTATTAAGCCGTTAAGCTGAAAAGAACTGGGCCTAAATACTTGTGTAGATAGCTCATAGATAGTAGTTATTATACGGATAGTCTTTAGTATTATCTCTAAGTGGCATGGCAATGGTTAGAGACTGTTAAGGAACCACACCAAGCCGACCGGCTTTGGGCCTGGCTCGGCTAAGGGGTGGGGCCCACTTGGATGGACCAGCCAAAACCCTAGCACCCAAGCATAAATAGGAGAGGTTTCATCTATTATGTACACAACAGAAAGCAATAAAGAATACTTCCTCTCCTACATCTCTGTGTTCATCTGTGATTGTTCTTCGTCGTCTACGATCTACGCACTGCTAGGCAACCTCGGACTACACTCGGTAGCGTGGTTGTCTAACACGTTATCAGGACGAAGCTCTGACGAACGACGCCGGAGATCGGTCGCCGATTTAAGCGCATAGAATCTTCGTCCCTCCGTTGGCCTAGTTGGGACCCGTCGATCCATCCCCACGCGACGGTTCACGATCCCATCTTTGCCACAAGAAACGAAGGTACTGATTGATTTTTCCCGGGATCTCGTTTGAATCTATTATGAATTGCAGGAATCTCAAGATTCCATCGAATTAAACCGCCGGTTCCTCGAATCGCGACGAACTAACGCAAATTGCATTGAATTTGTACACGCATACATCGCCGGTCGTGACCGTGCCTCGCTTCAGAACGCCGACGCCGCGCGCCATGCACCGGCAGCGAAGCGCCCGCGCATCTTGCGCGCTGCCGTCTCGCGCCGTCCGCGCCCTCGCTGCGCCAGCGCCGTGCCCTCGCCGCGCGCGCGCGCGCGCCGCTTCGCGCCATGTGCCTTGCCGAGCCGTGCCACGCGAGCAGCGTTCGCGCCTCGCCGTCGCCGCCGCCGCCGCGCGCAGCTGCCGCGCCGCCAGCGCGCCTGGCGGCGGCTAGGGAAACCCTAGCCGCCCGGTGCCCTCTCTCCGAGCGGTGGGCGCAACCACTGGGCCTAAGCCCCCTGCTGGGCCCCAGCGAGCCGCTCATTGGCCGAGCCCCACTGCAAGCGCTCATTGAAGACCGCTGGGCGCCGCCCTGGCTGGCCAAGCCTGGCTTGCCAGCGCTGGCCTCCTCTGCAGTCGGCTGGCCCATCACGGGTTGCCGCCGGTCGTGCCGTCGCCTGCAGCAGCCGCCCGTGTGGTCTCCAAGAAGCCCCCCGTGTGGGCCGTTTATAGCGAGCTAAGGGGTGGGCAAGGGAAAGAAATAAGAAGGGGAGTGGGCCGCGGGGGAAAAAAAATAAGAAAAGGGGTTGGCCCGCAGTATAGAATTAAAGAAAAGAAAAGAAGGCCTGTTGGCCAGAAATGAAATTAGAGAATAAAAGAAAAGAAAAGCAATGGGGCTTGAATTTGAATTGCATATGTACTTTGCATCATGGATTTGCGGTTTTACCTCTGAATTTTATGAAAATAAGAAGAAGGCGTGGCATGAAATAAATGTGAAAATAGGGGCTTCGGACCGGTTTTGAACGGACCAGAGAAAAGAAAGGAAAAGAATGGGCCAAGGCACCAGGAAAAATAGGGAATAAAACCATTTGCCTGTAATCTTATGAATAAGTCCTTGGATTTCCTAGAAATTATGAGAAATTTTCTAGGCTATTGTTTCTACGAAAAATCCTTGGCATCTGAAAATTTACATGAAGTATTTTACGAATTTAAGAATATTGCGTAAAGCCCCGAGAATTTTGGAAATTGCACTTAGCTTTTCCTAAGCATTGAAGATTCCATAAAGCCCTTGGAATTAGCGTAAATTGAAGAAAGCATATATTCAGCATGAAAGTATCTTGGGAGTTCAATGTTTTGACCCCGGTTTTGAATTTGCAAGCTTATTTAGCTACTGTTAATTACTTTTATGCAATTATCTTTTGAATTTGCTTTTGTAATTATCAGTTTTTGCCTGTTTATTATATGAATTGGTAATGGCATAGAAGTAGGAATATTGGATATACATGAGAATTTTGAATTAAAGTCTACTTAGCACCACTCTCCCCTCTAGATTACTTATAGTAATCTTCTGAATGAATTTTGAAATATGAAATTGTCGGGTATGATAATTTATGAATTTAAGAAATTGGTCCTTTGTGGCCTGAATTCTCACTTGGGCATAGGACGTGATGATTGTATTCGGTCCCTAGAAACCCAACACTGTCAATCGGTTTAGGTACCTGCAAGGGAAAGAAACCTACCGATAAGCAGAACGAAAGCACTGCACTTTCTTAGACACCACCTCCTTACCAAATCTCTGCATGCATGGTTGAGGGGGAGCATATTGATGCTATATGCTGCACTTTAGAAGTGGCTTATAAAGATCAAGCATGCTATCCTGTCATAAGCATAATAGGATTTGGTGCATATAAGGTTTGCATACTATAGAATTATGACCGAGTACAACTCAATATGCATAGAATTTATACGATCCCTCTCTATGTGACAAGATCACAAACGAGGGGATTGTACCTCCCACTTTTCACCTCAGTGCAATTAGAGCAGCTACTAGGGGTGAAAAGCCCATTCGTTGAAAGAATGGAAAGAAGGGAAATTAAAGAAATTGTCCTAGAAAAGAAAGTCCATTGTCCAAGTGACATAGAATATAAGAATAAAGTCACATAATGCAAGCCACATGGCCACTAGGTCAAGATGTGCTATAAATATGGCATTTAAGGGCATTGGTCGAAGATCCGCCGCAAACCCGTTGATGAAATTGCGGCTTATTAGACCGAAAAGAATTTCAAAGCAGTAGAGGTGTCTCACTATGGCTAGAAAAGAAACCTTTTGGTAGAATACACCTATGAAGAGACAACTTTGCACCGACTCTTAATTGAAGTCACAAGAAGTGAATAAAGAAAAAAGATCTCGACAAATAGAATTGACGCTAAGAAAAAGTGCATAATTGTAGCATTTCATTATGCAAGAGTTGCACTATTAGTCTTCTCCCTGCAGATTGTGGTCGCTAATAGACATTTATGAATTTTAGTATGAAGAATTTGAAACTCTCGAAGAGCACAATATTTGAATGAAAGAATTGAAACTCTCGAAGAGCAAACCTTAATTCTCATGTTTATTATGAATTTATCCTATATTCCAATATATACTTTGAAGTTGCAGTCAATATTTGAATTATATGAATTATGAATATTGCCATTGCCTGATTGCAACTATGAATAGAACTAGTGTAGTGCCCTATGGAGATATGAATTGTTGGTAGTTTAGCAACACCAATAGAATTTTAAGAGACGACATAAACTCTGTGGGTCTTACATCAGCACTTTAAAGAAGCATTGTTTTACCCGGAATCCATTTGAACTCTCTTAAATTTGAAAGACATCCATGCCAACAGTTTCCGCGTTGGGACCAATGAAGAATGGCAAAAGAATTATTATGCATTATGAAGCATGATGGATGTGAATAAAGAATATTAGAATTCCCCCTCCATTTGAATTTGGGCTATACTACATTAGAATATATTTAGAAGCTCTAATCTCTTCCATCTGGCATCGTAGAATTACCATCTCAATTATAGAAAAGATGAGGTGCAATCAACTCGCAAGGACATAGCATTAGTATAAGAATTTTTTTGAATCATGAACTGGGCACTCTCCTATTAAAGGTTAAGTCGAGTTTTCTCCTTGCCTAGAATGCATCTAGGAGGGTTTATGTCGATCTGACCCTTGCCAAGGGCATAACGACATTCTAGTGCTCACAATTGCTTCCTTGTGGTAAGGAATGAGTTTATTCTCTACATAAAGCACATGTTTGTGAAGCTGATCTCGCAGATCATAAGAATTAAAAGAATAAATTATCTGATCATTAATATGAAATCCAAAATAAGAAGGACAATGCTAACTGATCGATAATCATTGAACTGTATCGAATACCAAAGAAGAGCACTATGTATCTCATGTCCGAGCGTCATGGACTAGAGATGTCCGGCCGCACTTGCTGAGTTGTCTTATATTGAATAAAGAAATAGAAGCCCGATAAGCAGCCCTCATCTATTAATGCAAGGGACATGTAGTCCCACAACATCCGACTAGTGCAAAGAAAAAAAAATTTCCAATTTGAATGCAAGTTTTATGTACCTATACCACACTTGCAATGAATTTAACAATGACTGAGGATCAATTCCCGTCATTAGGGGGAGGAATAGAACCCTGAAAATAAGAATGCCGGGAAATTATGTGGCTAACCTCAGACACCACTAATGCATTCCTACGCATTAGCCGCACTAGTATGAATTTTAAATCATTTAAGAAATTAATGAACTGCCTAATCATTTTTGTGATTTGAAGGATGTGATCAAGTCGCGATGCGGCGTGCAATGCACCGTAGAGGGTTGAAGTGCGAAAGAAGGCATCGAGTAGCACCCTCAAACCGCTCCGAGGCCTCAAAGAAAAAGGGCGGTGAATCTGGATTCTCAAACCCGAGTACCCGGAGGCGTCCGGAGAAAAAGGGTAATGAGGACTTATCACAACCGGTCACGAAAATGCCCCACAAAAGAAAGAATAAGAAGGGAGCAGTTGAGACTGCAGCTGGTGAGCGACTTGTTAGCGAGGCACTCCCATTTGAATTTACGGTACATGAAGAAAGAATTAAAGAAGAAGCCGAAAGACATGCAAGCGAAGCGTGCGAAGGGCGTCGACGAACGAGCATGTGAATGCGCACATCGGCAACCATCTAAAGGTCCTTGCTCCCGCGATTGGGAAATAGCGGTGCAGAGCAAGTGATGGTGCAAGCGACACAAGTGCGAAGCACCCCATGAAGAAATGGCCATAAACTCATGCACTCGGGGATATATGAATAAAACCACACCAATGTCGACATATATATTTTGCAAAGAAGATTGCCAAAACAATTGAACTCGATCCCGAGCACGCATCTCTTTTGAGTGTAAGACACTTTGGACCGAAAAGAATGTAAGAAGGCAATCACCGCGGATCTATTCTTCGAACAAAGGAGAAGTGCTTAGGCTTTCCGCGACATTCCCTCATGTATGCCCGTGGGCCTTTGTTCGTAATGAGAAGTAAAGAAAATGAAGTGGTATGGTACAAAGCAAGGTCATTAGCATAATGTTTCACTCGGCGCCTTTGCGTTGATTACTGAAGAAACTTATTCCCGGTCATGGGTGGTGTAACCTTTAGATACTCCTAATCTCAATGGCGTTACTCAACTGAAAGTTGAGAAAGAATGAATTGAATGGATGTTGTAACTGGAATGAGACTTGGATGGACTTATATATGAAGATACATGAGTATCATTGTCCTAAACCAAGATAGAGCAAATAGAAATCTGTACAGAGTAATTCTTTGTATTACCATATAGACTGAACATAAGAATAAAGTACATACTTGGCGTATGAGAAAGAGATGAATGAATTGGCCATTACTGACTTGGGTTAACACCTTGAGCATATGCCAAATGAATCTCGCTACACCGATCAACTTTGCATTTTGATTATGTTTTAAAGGTTTGATTTTGAGAAGGTGTACCCACGAAAACCCAATGGTTGATCGGTCATTTCTTATAGACCTAGACCTGCATGACCTAGGGATGAGGGGAGAATGTCTAGAAACATGAAGTTACAGATCGAATTTGAGTGGCTCATATACCTCGTGAATAGCATACGGCAAGACAATGCATTTGCGGTTATGCGTTGCGATTGCCGTTAATTTTATCAACTTAGTATAATATAGAGCACAAGAAGAGCATTTGAAAGAATCAAGGACATCTCCCGATACCTCTAAAGAAAGAGAAATTTTGAAATGAAAGAACCAAAATATGAATAAGAATATGCTTCCTATGTGGTAAGAATTGAAATTAAGAAGAAGTCGTCAAAGCAGACTCTTATGTCAATGTCGACAAACCACTCGGAAATCATAGCATTGAAAGAAGCCTATTATGAATATGCATGGCTTTGAAGAAGGTCATTCCACATTTTCAGTCATGTGGGTTGTACGCTGAATGAACCCCTAGTATCATTTATGCAAATAATGCAGCATGTGTCGCACAAATGTAGACTGGATATGTGAAGGAAAATTTATTAAGTATTCGGACCCTAAGTAAAGAATCAGTTTTCTGCACATTAAGTCAATTGAAAATATAGCAGACTTATTTAATAAGTAACTCCTTACATCTACCTTTGAAAGATGTGTGAAAGGAATTGGAATGAGAAGACTTAGAAGTGCAGAATCTGGGGAGAAACTTCACATATTATGAATTGAAATCTTGAACATGAAGTTCGAGTACCCAACTTGAATGAATGAATGCATGAATTATGAAGAAACGTTGGTTGGATCTGTACTCTTTTTTCCTTAAGTGAGTTTTCAATGAAGTTTCTCACATGAGGTTTTTAACGAGGCAAATCCGTGCGCACAGTTAGCGTATGCTATGTACTCTTTCTCCAATATTTTTCCCACTGGGTTTTTGTGGAGTTTTTGGGGGCATATGCATCACGTGGCATGGTCCAAGGGGGAGTGTTAAGGAACCACACCAAGCCGACCGGCTTTGGGCCTGGCTCGGCTAAGGGGTGGGGCCCACTTGGATGGACCAGCCAAAACCCTAGCACCCAAGCATAAATAGGAGATGTTTCATCTATTATGTACACAACAGAAAGCAATAAAGAATACTTCCTCTCCTACATCTCTGTGTTCATCTGTGATTGTTCTTCGTCGTCTACGATCTACGCACTGCTAGGCAACCTCGGACTACACTCGGTAGCGTGGTTGTCTAACAGAGACAACAACTGTCTCAACATTATACATGCTCTCAGGAGGTAGGAAACTTGCGGCATTTCAAAAAGAACGTAGTTAATAATTGCGCGCAGTAAAAGCTCTATGTGCTTGGAAAGAAGGCTGGGCATGTCATGCAGTTTATACGCTTAGAATAGGAGAGATTTCCTTCCCCTAATGGCCTAACAGCGGATATGACAGCCTTTTTCATATTATTTAACACTAATTTCGTATTCCTTTTGGACAAAAGAAATTACAATTTCCTTGCATTATTCCCCTTTTCTGGCATTTTTATTTTTTCCTCTATTACTCCGCATGGTTTTCTAGAAAATAAATTCCAAAAACTCTAGAAAATTATAGAAAAACATAGGCAGTTCAAAAAAAAAGTATTTGGATTCTGGACACTATTTCATGACATTATTCCCATTTCAAGGCCAAATTTTCGTAAACAGTTAATTTGTTTAATCAATACAAAAACTGAAACACAAAATTAATTTATTGTATATGTTTACACAAAGCATTATAATTTTATTGTATATTTGGATTGTACACATTTTCTTGAATTTAAAGACATTTATAATTTTTCTTGAGCTTCCTGTGATTTTTCTACTGTTTTCTAGATTTTTGAATTTATTTTCTTAATAATCATGAGGAGAAAAAAAGAGAGGCAGAGAAAGGCCATGAAACGAGGATAGTGTCATGAAATAGAAAAATACATTGCCACGGTGTCACTTCCCGAAAGACACGCCAAATTAGTGTTAAATATAAAGACATGGTTATACTGAGTGGTAGGAGACCTCTGAATATAGTCCCGTAATCCGTAAATAAATTCTTAGTTGAGCAGGAACAGATTTTCGGAAACAGATGTACCCATTACATGACACATCAAAACAGAGCCGTAAGTGAAGAGAAACCGTAGGTTATATATATATATACAATCATACGTCAAACATGTACGTATGTACTATACTAAGGTACGATATAGATCTCATGTGATACAGGTGAAGCACCTATACATATACTCTAGTCCACCTCATGATATGATATGTACATATACATACATATACAAATGCTGAAATGCATACATACCAATTAACTAGCATTATAGGAGAAGCGGCCGGCAAGAAGCAAGCAGGATGGGCATGCATGGATGAATGGAAGCTGCATGGTGATCTAGCTAGGAGTAGTAGTCGGAGCCCCGGAGAGGCTTCAGCCACATGGAGTGGAC
Source organism: Raddia guianensis (assembly GCA_036346415.1). Taxonomy (NCBI): domain Eukaryota; kingdom Viridiplantae; phylum Streptophyta; class Magnoliopsida; order Poales; family Poaceae; genus Raddia; species Raddia guianensis. Next base: position 60,142,691 of record CM070536.1, read on the forward strand.
GGAGGACTGGAAGGAGAGCATGAGGAGCAGGAGCACCACCATCAGCGCCACGCCCCACGGCGAGCCCCCGCCCCCGCCGCCGTCCCCGTCCCGGTGGTGGGCGGCTGCAGGCTCAGGCTGCGCGTGCACGACCACGGCGTGCCGCCGGCGGAGCGTCGTCCAGTACCTTCGGCGGAAGCGCATGGCTGCGAGGAGGACGAAGGCGGCCAGGGCGGCGAGCGGCGCGGCGAAGACGCGGGCGGCGATCTCGACGCGGCGCTCCACGGCCTTGTAGTCGACGTAGGACGAGACGGAGAGGAAGAAGACGACGATGGCGAAGAAGGCGAGAAGGCGGGGCGGCGGGAGCGACGTGGAGGCCAGCAGCCGGGCCGTCCAGCTGTGCTTCCTCGCGGGGGAGCGCAACCACCACGACATGATCCCCAAACCAAAGCTGCGAGCTGGCGCCGCCGCCTAGCTCCTTTCTTCCTTAGCTTGGCTACTCGTTCACAGGTATAGCTTAGCGAGCAGAGATGCCCGCGTCTGGAGCGAATAACTAAAGGAGATGGTCAGAATATATGCCCTAGCTATGCCTTGATGCTAAAGATGAGAGAGAGAGAAATATAAATCAAAGCATATAGGAGTATTTCAAAGCACGTCCCTACTCCCTAGCTTACATAACCTAAATTCTTTTAAGGATGAAAACCCAAATATATAGAACCGCCCAGACGTCCCGCTGGATCAAAACAAACAACGTTTTGCAATTGTTCTAAATCAAAATTTTTAAACTTTGTTCGTTAACTTTCAAAACTATTTGTATTAGAAGCATCAGAACCATATCTGGATTCATTTTAAAAGCGGTTTCATAGTATCATAATTTTTTGTGAATTTTATAAATAAATTACATTTATCTAATTGGTAGACAAAGACGTATTTTGAAGATCGTGTCATATCAAAATATCATGTTTTTAGGAACCGGATAGATGGCGAGGTTGCTTTTTTTTTTTCTTTAATGTTAGCTAGGGAGGAAGGTAGGGGAGTTCCAATGAGTATTGGTCCAAAACCCGTCCAACGTGTGCAGAGCCCATTCGATCCTCTCACATCACTACAGAAAACAAGAACAGAATCAGTGTTCAAAATCCTGACGATGACTTGTGTCGGCAGCCTAATACTAAGCCGACGACAAATATACTCCCCAAAGAGTTGTGTCGGCGGTCATAATACAACTGCTGACAAAGACTGCATTGACGTCTGCACACGTTGGAAATTTGAATCTCGGAGCCCGCCAATGGCGGAGCCAGTGCCCGACGACCCTAGGCTCGTTCCTGGGCTCCCGGCCGGCTAAGATATTGAGCCCATACCCTGGGCACGGACGACCCAAAATGGACAAAGCTAATAACATCAATTAGGCTTGTGCCCAGCCTTCCTGAAATTCCTGGCTCCACCACTAGAGCCTGCCAAAAATAGCTATGTCGTCGGCTGCACTCCAGGCTAACGACAAAGTGACCCCTCTTGACGGTGCCTTAACGATCCAGACGAAATGAGTTCGGGTTGGTCTTGCATGGCCAACAGAAGGATCTCTCTGCCATGTGGGACCAACATGGAACCTCCTTACCAAGGGTCAGAGGAATTTTCGTCGGTGGACGACGGCCAACTTGGAACGGTCGACACATGTGGACCTGTATCAGTGGCAAGACAGCTGTTGCCGACATTGTCCTCACCAAAAATAAAAAATGCAAGGGGCGCAGGAAGGGTCGAACCCGCGACCTACTGGGGGAGCACATGCCGCACCACACGCTGCTAGCCAAGTGGGAGGATCAATTTTGCTCAACAAAGGGGGCGCAGAATTTTTCTATATGTTCTCTACAGTTAGTGTCGGTGGCAAACTTGGAACCGTCGACATAGGTGGACTTGTGTCGTCATCCTATCTTTGGACCGTCGACAGGGCCGGTCCTACAAGTTAGAGGTCCCGGTGCGAAAATATAACAAAGTTACAAATAGGCCTCAAAATACAACATTATAAGAGAGAAAATTCAAAATTATGCACTTCTTTTTTAACTTATAAAAAAATCTTTAAAATTTAGAGAAACAAAATATTCATAACTAGTACTCCCTGTATTCTAAAATATAAGACAAAAAATTATAGATATATACTTATTGTATTGGGCCAATTTAGGGGCCCTATTAGTTTGGGGCCCTGTGCGGTCGCACAGCCCGCACAGGGTCTGGGCAGGGCTTGACCGTCGACATAGGTTGACTTTTGTCTTGGCCCCTAGGAAACCGTAGACAAAGTCCCCCATCCACCGTCGATCGCCCCTTTTCTGGCCCAAAGACGAGTCGAGCAAGACATTGCTTGGGACACATTAAGATTTTACGACATGCACAACATATCACAAGTCATTCCACGCTCTTCGACTGACCTGCGTTGCATAATCTATACAAGTTCCTATGAAACGTCGATGTTGTATCAGCTTTGTTGCAGGCATGTCGGGGTTTCATAGAACTTGTATCAATGATGCAACGTCGGGCAATCGAATAGCATGGAATGACTTGTGATATGTTATGCATGCCGTAAAACCTTAAAGCGCTTGGTAAGCCCTCCTATTTAGGTATGTATAAACTGTCTGAACCTAAACTTTGAGTGCATGCATTGACGTTATATAGTAAGTGATGGAAGATCGGGGGTGGATGTACGATGGCTGGATGAAGTCTGGGCGGCACACGAACTAGTGGATCGAGAAGGATAGCGCTTTTGTGGAAAATGCTTTCCAAAGATTCCTCAACCCTAATGCAGCAGTCATGTGTTGTCTCTGCGTTGCATGCTTGAACACCGAGAAGAGGAATAAGACGGACATTATATCTCACCTATGTAGGCATGACTTCAAACTGAACTAGTTCGTAAGGGTAGCTCATGGCGAGATGAAGCATTTGGCACCAATGTGTAGACCTGTGGATTTTAGGGAGGGCTAGAACGAAGTCGTTTTCGAAGTCGACATATTGGACGAGCTCACGAATGATGTGGTAGGGGCTTACGATCTCTTTACCAAGGAAGAGACCGAACCACTTACCCAACAATTCAAGAAATTTCTTGATTTTAATTGCTAAGTTGTCATTGCATGACCATACCGATGTGGCCATGCTCTTAGCAGTGCTGCCCGCGATTGCGGTGAAGACCAAAGACAACCTGTGAGTCAATTGCTTTAACGACCTTTGCAAACAGCTAGATAACCTGCTTCCGAGTGGACACAAGATGATTTCAAATTTGTACGAGTCGAAAAAGCTTCTTACTATTTTAGCCATGTTGTGCGAGTGGATAGACTATTGTTGGCGATAGTTACGCTCAAAGAAATTAATCCACAAGCGCACCGATATCGTTGAAGCCTTTCACCTCCACAGGGAACAAGAAGCTACCAGCCTTGAATTAATCTTATCTAGATGGGAGAGAGAACAATTAGGAAGGTCGAGAGGGTCTTCTGGTTTAGGTCACACTGGCCTAAGAGTGAGCACTCAGTTTTATGCTGGCTTTATTTACGTCGGAGCACGGCAGGCCCGCTACCTAAGAAGCCTGGAGCGTTACGGTCACCCCCGAAGGGCCCTACGGAGCCAACCCTAATGTGGTGGAACGTTACTAAGGATAGACAGGGCTGTCACCACCTGCTACCATCCACGACAGTCCATTGGGTCTGGGCGTCAACCAAGGTAATTACTAGTCTAGACACCGCGTCTACACTAACAATTACTACTTTACTAGTGCATCGAGTAAAGTATTCACAAAAGGCAAAGTATATCTCACCAGTTGCAAACGGGGTTCTCAGTAAATAAACTAGCATTGAACTGGAAGTACTTTATAAATAAATGAGTATGGCTACAGTGTTACAAGACTGAAGAGGAGAACTTCACTCGAAGCCGAGCTTTATTCTCGAGGTACAAGTAGGAGAGAGCTGGGGCCTCTGGCTCATCTCCAACACTCTCACCTCACCTCTCTTCCAACTCTAATACAATGTGAAACTAAATCCTTCTCTTCACCATGATCACAATTAAAGGAGAGGACCTCTATTTATAGTGTGAAGGTGGAGTAGCTCTCAAGTAGAGTCCAAAGAATATTCTCTTTCATCTTCTCTCTTCTTGCCATGTGGCATGCTAAACCGACGTTTTAAGTCGATTTTTGACACCATGACCGACTTCCACGTGTTACTTGAGCCTTGCTCTACCTCTAGGCCAAAGGAGAATCCAAAGGGACAAAAAAGTAGGTTGTCCGGCTCACCAACTTTTGATCCACGCCCTCAATTTCGCATGGGATGCTCTATGTACGGTGTAGATTGATTCCCAATGTCTGTTTTGGTAGTTGGAGCCGGTAAAACCGCCATCTTGGTGGGTCCATGGATCCTCTCCAATGCAATCTCATCCTTAGTATCAAAACCGACTTGTATGGATGGTTGGGATGGCCTCTAGGTGTGTTTCTTGGCGTGAGGAGGAAAAACCGAGGCAAATTGACCAAAAGAAGGGGGTCGGCCGGCCTGGTCTGGTCCGGTCTGGCTCGTCGTCTTTCGAAACTCCTTTCTCCCTCATCCGAGCTCCAAATATAGCAAATGATATATGCGTTTCGATCGTCTCGACGAGCTCTTCATCATGGTGCAGTCCATTTTGTCATTTGATGATTTTTCAAAATATGTTTAATTTAAATCGTCTTTTTTTGTGTGTGCCTACAAAACATGAGACTACACCAAAACTCGTGGAACTCATTAATGTTAGCCTCAATGTAGTTTGAATTCCTTTATTTTGTAGATATGTTGACGGTCAAAAGCATACAAAATATTACAAATAAGGACCGTCAACAACTATATTGCCCGAAGTTTTGCATTATTTACTGGAAGGTCGATTCTGTGCTGACTCATTGTAAGCATTGCAATGAGAGTCGGTACGTAAAAGTTAAAGTACGGGATGGTATAGTAAGACATACGATGGTGATCTAAAAAACTTTCCGTTTCTTTCCGATCACTCAACACTTACATCGTCTGTACATGCCCAATCCAAGTCCACAGCGAGACACATTAGATAGAATAAAGAGAGCAAACGTATAAAGGAGGACATAATGATTCATCCATCAGATGCGGAAGCTTTGAGGAATTTTAACCAACACCCTAAAATTCCCTACGGAGCTTAGAAATATGCATATCAGGCTCTCCACCGACATGTTCATGCCATTCAATATTACCGTACACTCGTACTCGTGTTGGCCGGTATTTGTTATTGCATACAACATGCTGTCGGCGGTTGAGATATCAATCCCAAGTCGATTAAGGTTCTTGAGAAAGGGAGATAGGAGACACGCCGAACAACACGAACAGCAACCAGCGACGAACAGGGAGACGAGGGTTTTTATCCTGGTTTAGGCCTCTCTGGAGAGATAATAGCCCTACGTCCAGCCTTTCTTTATATCAAAGAGAATTACAAGAGGATCCTCGACGAGACGAACAGGTCTCGGCGAGATTATGGATGTACAGGTGAGTAGTATGCGACAATGCGAAAACTCTTGGCCCCTCTACACGCCGTAGGGGTCCTGTTTATATAGCGTTGGTGAACCGACCTACCGGGAGATAACCGGGCCGGGCTAACTACAAGATCGTAACGAACTCATACCATGCCAAATATATCCCGAGGTAGATAAGGTAAACTCCAATTCTTGGGGATCACGGCTTCTATTCCAATCCGGGAAACCACGTCCAGGTCTTCACGTAGCCATGCAGAACTCCTGTTCGAGACGGACTCAAACACCATTCCTTGGCCATTACGCATCATGCCAGCCAAGGAGCTGTCCGGCAGGATGCACATGGGCCATATAGAACCTTCCAGGGAGCTGGGCCCTGGTAGGTTGTTCGATTGGGCCGTCAGGAAGTGGGCCATAGCAATGGGCCATAATTTTATCCCCGACAGCTAGCCCCCGAGACTCAAGTGGAAGGACTCACTAGAGTGGGGTCTTCCTCTTGAGACTCCAAGTCAGGAAGAGGGAAATATAGCTGTTACGAAGATGTACAACAAACGACCGAGCAAGTTTAACTTCAACCGAACAAGACTTGTTCGGGACCGAACAAACCCGTCGATCGAAAGCAACTCACAGTAATCAACAGAAATCGCATCGCCCGAAAGCGAGTACCCGACCTTTAGTGCGGACACTGGAAAAAATAGCCGATGGCAGATCTCAACGGTAACTTACGCTGCGCAGTGAAAACAGTCGACCGTTTTTACTTAGCTGTTACGGTAAAAACTAGCCGTTTTGTGGCAAAAATCCGTTGCAAAGCTGCTCATTTGGGTCTATAAAAGCACCCAAGCCGCCCGCGGCTAGCCACTTCTGCTCTCACGCCTTTCCTTCCCAAGCCCTAATTTCAATCGCGCTCAGCATCAAGCTCCCAAACTCCACCACCAAATCTGTTCGTCTAACCCTAGGGATTGCTATGGCCAAGTTCTCAGACACTAGCTTGACCGAGGAGGACCTGAAGGTTTGGGAGGAGGAAGGGCACGTCGACACCGGTAGCTGGAGGCTTCCCGGAGAGGAGGAAACACCAGAGCCGCTCGAGGACGAGTTCGTCAACTTCGAGCAGTTCGCACTGTTCGGGTTGAGGTCTCCCGAGAGCGACTTCGTGGAGGCTTTCTGCAACATCAGCGGATTGGAGGTGACGAACCTCAATCCGAACTCCATCCTCCAGATGGCCGTCTTCGCACACCTGTGCGAAGGCTATCTAGGTATCGATCCGCCGGTGGGGCTGTTCCTTCACTACTACACGGTGACAAGGAGTAGCTCCGCCGCTTGGGTGCTACTACCTCAAACTCCGGGCCACCGCCGACGACGCGCCGTACCCTCGTCCACCGCTGCTCGACTCGATGGGCGCGTGGTGGACGAGGTGATTCTACACCAAGCGGAGCGGTGACAGCAAGCTCGTCTTCACCGGACAGGCTCCAGCAAAGGGAACCCCAATGCCTCGGCCGGAACTGTCCGATGAGGATTGGTACCTGACGCGGAAGATCGCCTCCCTCGTGGGCCTCGGGCACACGGGCAGGGAGATCATCCGCGACTTTACAGCGAACAGGGTCTGTCCGCTGTGGAGGAGATCCTACCCCTTCTACAAGATAGAAGGATGGGAAGACATCACAAGGGAGAGTACGGGTAAGTGCCTTTAAGACTCAACCTTTATTTGATGGTTTTCATCCGAATAGAAACTGACGGCTCCTTCTGCTCGGGCAGTGCAACCGACCGATGCATAGGTGACCGAGCAAGTCGACTCCATGCTAAAGGCTGCGAAGAAGGACGGCAAGGTCACCGGCGAGGTGGTCTACACCTATCCGCGCAACGTGCTTCGTCCGCACATCAAAGGTAAGTCACTTAGACCCCGTTTGTGTAGCTAGACTTGCACTATTGTGGAAATACTAACATTCGCTTTCCAAACAAACAGGAGGACCAGCTGATCCTAGGAGGGATCGTGGAGGAGCTCTCCGAAACTGAGGGAGCGAAGAAGGGCAAGGCCAAGATGGCCGAGAAACCCAAGGTGGCCACCGCGCCGACGCGGAGCTCGCCACGCCATGCCAGCCGCCAACCCTCAAGAAAGCCCCCCGCGGCGACGAAGCGTGCCGAGCAGACCAAGCGAGCGCGCGGCCAGCCAAGCGGGAAGAGACCAAGCCCCTCCCTCCTCATCGAGCAGAGCGACGAAGAGGTAAGGGTCATGACCCTTTGGCTTAAGCACTATGTGCAGGCTCACCCGAGCCATATGGTACGGCTGCAACAGGTCGCCGAGCAGAGGCGGCTTGAGGAGGAGGTTGCGCGCAAGGAAAAACTTCTTGCGTTGCGCCAAAGAGCTTCGGCTCGATGGGAGCCGAGCTGTTGTCGCAAGCTTTGGAGGCTGCGAAGAAGTCAAGAGCCCCGAGCAAGAAGCGCAAGCTCCACCGAGGAGCGAAGAAGAAGGTCACATTCCCTGCGGTAGGTACGTAGTCAAAAGGCTGTTCCCCCTACGTTGTACCAAACCGCGCACGAACTAACTCTTCTCTTTTTCATCAGCTGCCCAGGAGGAGGTCGACACGGACGACGTGTTCGCGGCGGTCGAGCGGTCCTTGCTGCCGGAGCACCTGCACGGTGCCTCGCGAGCAACGAGGCTACTCGCCCTCAAGGACAAGTTGACGGCGTGGGCTTTGCTCCCATCTGGCTCCAGCGGCCGAATGGACGCCCTGCAGGGCGTGATCAACAGGCTGGAAGCCCAAGAAGCGGAGCACGGCGCCACGAAGAGCGGAGCCAAGGTCTTGGCTTTGCCGGCTGCCCAGAGCGAGACCGAACAGGCGGTCCTGCTCGGCACTTCGTCGCAGGGGGAGATCGTCCCTGTGGCGACGGCAACCTCCGGCGAGCAGGGAGAGATCCCTGCCACCGGGGAGCAAGAAGAAGATCGTGGACAGGGGGCCTCAAGGCACCCTGTCCGTCACTCCACCGGTATCTCTTGGCAGAGAGGAGCCGGTCCTGCTCGAAGGCGAACGGGCAGGGGAACAAGAAGAGCAGGTGCACGAGGGCGACATTCCTTCGCCCGTCGCAACTGCCCTAAGGCGGGTGCGCACACGCATGGAAAGGACGAAGCGCAGGGGACGGCGAGCGGGTCTCGTCCCAAATAGACGAGGCTTCGTGACCCACGGCCTTGAAGACCGCCTGCGCCGAAGTCTGGAGCGGCGGCTTGGAGAGGTAATCTTTAAAACCAAAACTTTGTCTGCTTGAGCTATAGCTGCCCGAAGCTTGACTTGGTCTTCTCTCTTTCAGTTCATGGAGGGCACCATGGAGGACCTCGTGGATGGCGTCACCAACTCACCATCGAGCGCAGCGCCGTTCTTGCAGCCTTCCAGGAGCAACTCTGGATGAGGGGACTCGAGCAGGAGCCCCCTGCACCAGCCAAAAGCCGGAGCAGGCTGAAGGCGAAGGTGAAGAAGCTAAAGGCCCGGTGACCAAGAGAGGCGGGGCTTCATGGCGCTCCAGAGAAACTCTACGCCTGTGGGTATCACAGGAGGAGGCCGAAGAGATGCACAGGCTGGCCGCAAGGGCGAGCACCGCGGAGAGGATGGTCAAGGAGCTGAACGAGCAGCTCAAGACCGCTGAGCAGCGAGCTAGTCAGAGCGAAGCTCTAACCGAGCAGCTGCGCGCCAAGACCGAAGAGGTCGAGGCTCTTCACGCTAAAGCAATGAGCAGGCGTGCTGACAAGGAGGAAGCCGAACGTCTCCGAGCTGAGGCCAGAGAAGGGTTCAAAGCCCAAGGGGAAGTCCTGCGCCTCAAGGATGTGATCGAGGAGCTCAAGGAGCAACTCGCTTCCAAGTAGCACTAGGGCTGTAACCCGAAAGGGACTTTTGTACTTACAACTTTTGGTCAATGTAAATAAAAAGACTTACCTTTCTCTGTAAAAAAGAGCAGCAAAAAAGATAAGAACGAACAGAAAACTAAGAGCAAAGGCAACAAAGCGCTAGAGAGTTTTAAGAAAAACCGGTAGAACACTTAGCCTAACTCCCAGCCCCCGCTATGCATCTGCTCGAAAACTTGACTTTGCGAACTCGAACAGGTGCACCAGAGAAAGAGCGACACTCTAGCCCCTGGTACTGACGATGCTTGAAGACCTAAGCTTGCGAAATCAAGCACGTGCATAGAGAGATAAAGCGACACCCGCAACCTGATCGACTCATTCCATGAACTGCTCGTTAACGTAAGTTAGGCAATTCCGAAGGTAACCGAACAAGGAAAGTGCCTCTGCCGCGGAGGGCTTACGAGAGCAGGCTTAGCCGCAAGGCTGGATGCTGTGTTACGCAACTATGAGTTTAGAAACTTGTTGAAACTAGATACGGGCAGGGAAACCTTGAAGATCGAGGAGCCAAGAGTTCGCAAGACCGGGCAGTCATCAAGTGTTACCAGAGAGAAAGGGTAGTCTGAGAAGACATGGAGTGAAAAGGGCCGCAGAGAGCCGCGAAAATTCACTGTTTACTGGATTGAACTTTACATGGCAGCCCGAGAGACTTGGACGAACTAAGGCGCGAAGTTTACAAAAGCGTGGAGCTAAGCAAACACACGAAAGACGTACACAAAGAACTTACGAAGCTGGTCGATGTTCCAAATGCTGGTCAGCTCTCTCCCGTCCTCCATAGCTAGGCGAACAGCCCCCGGGCGAGCATTAGAAACGACCATGAACGGCCCTCCCAACGGGGAGTTAACTTGTTGGCATTGGACAAGTTCTGGACACGGCGCAGAACGAGGTCGCCCGCCTTCAAGACCCTTGGTCGAACTGATTTGGCAGCGTGCCGGCGAAGATCTTGCTGGTATCGCGCTATTCTGACTTGTGCCCGGTCGCGTGTGCCTTCGAGGAGATCAAGTTCGAGTAGGCGCTCTTGCTCGTCGTCAACCAAGTTGACCGAGCTCGTGCGAGACGAACCGAGTACTATTTCGGCGGGTAAGATGGCTTCTGCACCATAGACCAATTGGAAAGGAGTTTCCGGTTGCCGGTACCGTCAGTAAAGCGAAAGCGCCAGAGGATGAAGGAACTTCGTCAACCCAAACTTTGTTGTGCTCGCTGAGAGCAGCAAACACCCGCCGTTTGATACCCTGGACTATCTGTCCGTTAGCTCGCTCGACTGCTCCATTGCTCTGTGAATGTGTCACAGAGGCGAAGCAGAACTTGGTTCCTAACTGTTCGCAGTATTCCTGAAAAAGCTCGCTTCTGAACTCGGGGCCATTATCGGTGATCAGCTTATGCGGAATCCCGAAACGCGTGATCACGTTGTTCTTGAAAAAGCGCATAGCCGTTTTTGCGTGAAGAGACGACACATGCTCTGCCTCAATCCACTTTGTAAAAGTGTCAATGGCAACGAGCAAGTGTGTGCAGCCCTTGTACCCCTTAGGGAATGGGCCGAGTAGATCCAGACCCCACGTGGAGAAAGGCCAAGATGGGGGAATCACTTGGAGCTCTTGGGCGGGCTTATGGGTCTTTCGGGCGTGAAACTGACATGCCTTGCACTTAGTTACGATATCCCGGGCATCTTGTAACGCAGTTGGCCAGTAATAGCCCATGCGAAACGCTTTGCCGACCAGAGCCCTGAAGGAGGCGTGGTTGCCACATGCACCCTCGTGTATGTCCCTAAGAAGGAACACACCCTCCTGTTGAGAGACGCACTTGAAGAGGACTCCTAGCGCACCTTGACGGTAAAGGATGCCGTCCACAAGTTTGTATGGACCAGCACGCCTTGTAAGCCGGGAACGCTCAGCTTCGTCGTCGGGCAGGGTCCCATCTGCAAGGTACCAGACAAATGGCGTTGTCCAGTCCGCAGCCTGCTCGATGACGGAGACAACACCACCTGTCTCTGTTGCCTCGTCCGGAGACGTGATTGAGGGCTTGTGAAGGTGCTCGACGAGCACCCCTGCCGGAGCATGTTCGCGTGAGGATCCAAACTTGGACAGCTTCCTAGAGGACATGAAAACAAAACAAGCCCCCGAGTTTCCAGTGAGCGAGCCATAAAAAAACATGGTTCATGGGGGTTCGTCAGGTTGCTCGGGAGCTTCCTAGGACTTGGGCGAGCAGGTCCATTCAGCGACAAAATCAGCTAGGACCTGAAATTTAATAGCAGTTCGGGCAGCAAATAGAATATCGAACTCTGCCAGTTCCATTGCCCACTTAGCTATACGTCCGCCAGCTTCCTTGTTCCTTAGAATTTCTCCCAGGGGAACTTGGTTGGGACCAGAATTTGATGCGTCTGAAAGTAATGCCGAAGCTTCCTGTAGAACATGAGCAAGGCATAGAGCAACTTCTGGACCTCAGGGTAACGCTCCTTTGATCTGTGAAGCATCTCGATCACGTAATAAATTGGTCATTGGATGCCTTCCCTTTCCACCGTCAAGATCGCGCTCACCGCTTGTGGCGTGCAGCCAAGATACAGCAAAAGCTGCTCGCCATGCCGCGTGGTAGTCAAGATAGGTGGGTTGGACAGGTATTGCTTTAGATCCTGGAAAGATCTGTCAGCCTCCTCCGTCCACTCGAAACCATTGTGCTTGCGCAGGGCCTTAAAGAAGGGCAGCCCGCGTTCGCCTTGACGGGAAATAAATCTGCTTAGAGCAGCCATCCGCCCTGTGAGGCTCTGAATTTCCTTAACGGTTGTCGGAGCCTGCATGTTTTCAATGGCTTCGATTTTTTTAGGGTTAGCAGAAATACCTTGTGAACCAATAACGTAACCGAGCAACATTCCAGATCAAATACCAAAGGTACACTTATCTAGATTTAACTTTATTCGATGCCTGGTGAGATTACGAAAAGTCTCGACCAGGTTTTTTACATGATCTGGAGCATACTTGCTCTTTACAACTATGTAAATCGACATAGACCTCGTGTTTCTTCCACGCTGCTCGGAAAGTCTTCTCCATCAATACCGGAAAGTGGCACCAAACATTCTTGTGCAGACCGAAAGACATGGTCGTATAGCGAAAGTCGAAGGGGTGATGAAGGCAGTCTTCTCTTCATCCTCGGGGGAGATGCTTATTTGGTGATAACCGGAGTAAGCATCCAAAAAACTCAAGAGCTGGACATCCGCACTCGCATCGACCAGCTGGTTTATGCGAGACAATGGAAATTGTCCTTAGGACAAGCGGCGTTCAAATCGTGTGATCGACACATCCTCCACTTGCCGCCTTTCTTCTTTACAATGACGAGGTTGGCGGCCACTCGGTGTGATCAACCTCGTGGATGAAACCAAAGAATGAGCGGTTTGCAAGTCGATCCTTGATGATCTCCTGTTTGAAATCCGAAAAACGACGAAGCTTTTGGCGAACAGGCTTTTTGTCCGGCCGAACTGCCAGTTTGTGCTCGATAACCTCCCTTGGGACTCCGGGCATGTCAGACGGCTCCCAGGCAAACACGTCTGCATTAGCTCGGAGGAAGGCAATGAGCTCGCTTTCCTATTTGGGGTCCAAATTGGCCCCCAAGTGAACTGTCTTGGAAGTATCATCAAGAGACAGCGGAACTTCCTTGGTCTCTCCCCCTGGCTGGACAGAAACCCTAGGGCGTGCAGACTTGGTCTGCGGAACGTCGGGACCACGCTACGGAGCTGGTCAGCAGGGGCAAGGGATCGCTTTCGTCGCAATCCAGAGCAGCTTTGTAGTTGCCCTTGACCGTGATCACACCGTTAGGGCCCGGTATCTTCACGCAATGGTATGCATGGTGGGACACGGCCATGAACTTGCCAAGAGATGGCCGGCCCAGGATCGCATTGTACGCGGATGGGAAGTCGACCACGTCAAACGTGATCAACTCTGTCCGGAAGTTGATGGGGCTGCCGAAGGTGACGGGCAGAAAGATCTGTCCCAACAGCTTAACATCTTCTCCCGGAACAATCCCATAGAAGGGCATCGCGACATCTTTCAGTTTGGAGCGAGGGATCTGCATCTCGTCCAAGACCTTTGCAGATAGCAAATTCAAAGCGCTCCCGCCGTCGATCAGGACGCGCCCGACCCTGGCGTTGCTGATGGTCGGAGAGACCACCAGCAGGAGACGCTGAGGCTTGGTCATCCCAGTGGGGCAATCCTCCTTAGAGAAGGAGATAGCGACCTCGGTCCACTTCATTGTCTCGGGCTGAGGCTTGCCCTTTTCAACGTTGTGGACCTCCCGGGCAGTTTCCTTGAGGCTGCGTCGAGAGGTATAAGCCGAGGAACCGCTGAAGATAACGACGATGTGGTTCACGGGCTCCTGATATTCATCATCGTCGTCCCGCTCACCACTATCGGCTTGGCGCTTATCCTTGCCGGCATCACCTTTTTGGGCAGGGTGGGCATTGGGCCCTTGCCGTTATAGAAATCCTCGAGCTTTGCAGCCCAGGTCCTGCAATGACGTATATCATGCCCGTAGTGCTGGTGGAACTTACAATATCGGTCACTCGGACCTTTCTTGTCTTGATTACCTCCCTGGGCGGGCTTCTTACCCTTGTAGTTATTGTTGGGCTTCTTCTGCCCGTCTTTTGGAGGAGGTGTGCGATCTATACCGCTGACGGTGTTGTTCGCATCACCCTTGTTTTTCTTCTTCTGGGACTTCTTATCACCAGGATTGTTGCTGCTCTTCTTCTTCTCATCCACACCAGGCTAGACGGACAGCTCGCCCTTGTCAAACACCTTCTTATACTGAACTCGTTCTGCCGCATTGGCATAGCGATCAGCCGCCTTGAACAGGTCGTTGGCGGTCTAGGTCTCATTGATCTCGAGATCCTGGGTGAGCCGCTCGTCGCGGACTCCGTTTTTAAAAGCGCGGACAACAGATTCGTCCGAGATGTTCGGGATCGTGTTGCGAATCTTGATGAAACGCTTCACGAAGTTGCGGAGGGTCTCCCCGTTCATCTGGATCATCTGGTGCAGATCATCCTCCTTACCCAGACGCACGTAACAGCTCTGGAAATTGGCAATCAGAGCGTCACAAAGTTGGTCCCACGAGCAAATGGAACCTCCTTGCTGGTTGAACAGCCACGTCCGAGCAGCTCCCTCAAGAACAGTCGGGAGGTAATTAGTCATAACTAGCTCGTCACCCCCGGCCGCCATGATGGCAGTTGCGTAGATAGAAAGGAACTCCTCTGAATTTTGAGTCCCGTTGTACCTCTCCATGTGGTCGGGCTTGAACTTGGAAGGCCACCTGATAGCACGAAGCTCATCAAAGAAGGCCTTGCAGCCCAGAGCATACGACCGGCCACCTTCTCCCGCAGAACCTAGTCTTGAAAAGACGTTGGTCTGTTGTCCGGAGGAATTCTAGCTGAACGGGAGGTCTCTGCCTGGAGAAATTCTCTCTGGGAAAGTCCTGCACGTTCCTTCCTCGTGGTCGCTACAACGCACTCTTCGCGAGGGGATCGTCCACGATCGTCGCGCGCGCTTGCCCCTGTGGTCACGATGAGCACGGGGACTTGACGAGCGTCGGCGAACATAGGTAACTTGCTCATGGACAGTGGTCCTTCGATGGTGACGAGGGTCACGCGATCGATCGGAGCGCTCGCTGCCCGAATCTACCCGGACAGGCTGACTGTGCTGCCCGGAGGAGGTGTTGACCTCACCTAGGGACTTAAGGCCTTCGGCCAGTCGCTCAAGGTGGGAAGCAACAACATCGCCCATGAGGGCGAGATTGTCCTGGTTGGCGAATCTGATCACCGTCGCTAGGGCTTGAAGTCGTTCTCGACTCTGCTCAAGGGGTCCTGGGATCCCTGAGGCGTCCGCGTTTTGCCCGACCGGAGTCTGGTCACGCGGGGATTCGACCCGAGCAGGCTGAACTTCTACCGGGGGTCTTGTCGTAGGCGCGCGAGGAGGGTCGCGACGCTGTCGCTTGCGCTGATCGCGGATCTGCGCCAAGGTCTGATTGATGGACTCGTCAAGGCTGCAGCGAACAACATCTTACTCGTGAGCAGCTAGCACGGCCTCATCTTGGTGCCGGGTAGAATTGGACTGCCCGATCTCACCGGCCGCCGCGGCCCGCGCAGGATCTTCTGAAGTCCCTGCACCGGCCATGTTGATGCCGCGGTGGCCGTGTGTTGGCATGCTAGACGGTATTATCACTGTGTCGCCACAGGAGGAATCGACCGATATAGCCTTGGAATCCGAGAGATCCAAACCATCGTATAGATCGCCGGTTCCGTATTCATCGTCGATGACGGGGGGCATGATCTGAGACCATCTCTGGAGCGTAGCCAGAGACTTCTGTCCCAGATATGGAGAGCGATTGGGATCGAACAGATCGATCCGATCTGACAGGGGATGAGAAGTCCTGTCCTTCTGAGTCGTAGTCCTCAGGAAAAGATCCCTGATCGCTGAAAGAGTTCGACATGCTCGATCTACTATTTCCCCACGGACGGCGCCAACTGTCGACGGTTGAGATATCGATTCCAAGTCGATTAAGATTCTTGAGAAAGGAAGATAGGAGACATGCTGAACAACACGAATAGCAACCAGCGACGAACAGGGAGACGAAGGTTTTTATCCTGGTTCAGGCCTCTCTGGAGAGATAATAGCCTTACGTCCAGCCTTTCTTTATATCAAAGAGAATTACAAGAGGATCCTCGACGAGACGAACAGGTCTCGGCGAGATTATGGATGTACAGGTGAGTAGTATGCGACAATGCGAAAACTCTTGGCCCCTCTACACGCCGTAGGGACCCTGTTTATATAGCGTTGGTGAACCGACCTGCTGGGAGATAACCGGGCCGGGCTAACTACAAGATCGTAACGAACTCATACCATGCCAAATATATCCCGAGGTAGATAAGGTAAACTCCAATTCTTGGGGATCACGACTTCTATTCCAATCCAGAAAATCACGTCCGGGTCTTCACGTAGCCGTGCAGAACTCCTGTTCGAGACGGACTCAAACACGATTCCTTGGCCATTACGCATCATGCCAGCCAAGGAGCTGTCCGGCAGGATGCACATGGGCCGTATAGAACCTTCCAGGGAGCTGGGTCCTGGTAGGCTGTTCAATTGGGCCGTCAGGGAGTGGGCTATAGCAATGGGCCATAATTTTATCCTCGACACATGCCACCTGAACTCTGCATGAAAGAAGAGTACGTCTTTCTTTCTGTTATCATACCTGGGTCTATATCTCCTGAAAAAATTTAGACCTATTCCTTCAATCACTGGTATAAGAATTGAACGACCTGTGGACCGAAGGAGTCTTGACACATGATAGTTACAAAGGGCAAAACTTTAGTATGCGCGTCGCATACCTGTGTTCCATACATGGTTTTTCAGCATATTGCATGTTATCGGTGTGGAGCACACATGGAAAGTTGTCGTGCCCAAAATGACTGCGTAACACTGATGTATCCACTCTTAAAAAGGGGGCTAGACTTGTTGGCTCGACTATCACCGTTGTTTCCTAGATAATGTTTCTGGGTTTTTTAATTGCATGCAACATTTACTTGTATATCTGCCATTTGATGTAAAAGTTGAGGGACCGGCACAGACTAGATGGATGTATCTTATGTAACGCATGATGAAAAGTTTTAAAGCGAAGGTGAAGAACAAAACACAAGTTGAAAGAAGTACTGCCGAAACTTGGTTGATTTAAGAGATTGTCTGCTTCACGTACAAGTACTTTGTGACAAGGCATAATGTCTATCCGCCAGACTGTCATAACAAAGGTGTAAAACGGTCTTCAAACTTTGGAAGGTCTCCGACTCTGAGACCAAGTGGCTTCTCGAGGCTCCTGTAAAACTGAAAGCATGTTAAGGAGACTCATAAAAAACTAATACTCAGCTAGCAATTTCCCACTGCTATATATCCGCAAGTATTTAATCGTTGCAACATGCCACTGAGAAGAGCCATGGAAAGAAACGGTCAAAATCCAAAATGGTCAAAATCGGGAAGCATTGTTTTTGACTCGGTTGCTTCACAAATCTTGAGCGAACTTCTCAATCTCATTACACCTCAAATCCAGTTGCTTCACAAATCAAGTATTAAAGCTACGCTAGTTATCCAGGAAGAAGAATCTGGCTTAATATGTTTGATTATGCAGGGCGGTGGCATCGGTGACTTCGGCGAGCTGGTCGGTGCCAAACAGCGGCATAGGAGTAGGGATGGCGTAAAACTTATGGGTATCTGACCCGATGGGTATGGGTATGGGTTGCAACCTATGTCTATAGATTTTTCGGATTCGGGTACCCGAAAAATTTGGGTTCGGGTACAGGTTCAATTTCGTACCCATGGGTATCCATGGGTTACTTGAAATCATTCACTGACAAGTGGTTCCATCCGTTTTTTACATATATAGGCCTTATTCTTTTCAGCGTATCGTTGCGTTGGCGTAATACTGTAACAAATTTGAGAGCCCTCGAAAAAAGATCTAAAAATTATAAAAAATAATAAAAAATAGTTTTAGGATCTTTGGAAAGACTACTAAAAGGCACGAAAAAATCGTTACGAATTATCACAACATATAGGCTATATAAAAATAACAAAATTTGCTACAGTAATACGCAACGACACAATACGTCGAAAAGAACAAGACCATAGTGCAGCTGGAAAAAAACCCTAGCCCTTGGCCTCCACAATGAGAGGTGGTAACGGGTAAACTTTTGTTCGAACTCGTTCGGTTCGGTTTATTTTAATTTAAAAATCTAAATAAATTAAGAAAAAACCTCTATATTTTACAAATATACACTATAAATTGCATAAACACACTATATATCATTAAAAAAATATATAAATGAATATATTTAATTAAATAAATACTCCCTCTTTTCTAGTATGTAAGGCATAATTTGATTTTCGTGAATACCAAGGAGACCGTGTATAGCATTTGTGATTCCTGATTTGCCCCTAATTAATTGCCCGTAATTAATGAGATGATTTTTTATCAGCGCTCATGCAGGGGAAAGAAATATCAGCACAAGGAAATAATGTGATTCTAGAATTAATTAGTTTCGTACACAGCAAAGGGTATTTCTGGAATTTCTAGACGGTTAATGCAGCTGTGCCTTATATATTAGAAAAAAAATGAAAATAAATTATGCCTTACATACTGGAAAGGAGGGAGTATGCTACAGTGACGAACAGAACCGGGCCGGCCCATCACTATACGAACCGAACCGGGCCGGCCCGACGGGCCGAGGCCTTGGCCCAGATTCGGTTCGGTTCGGTTCCGGCCCGGTTTGGCGAACAGTGCGGGCCGGCCCAGTTAGTCCCGTTTGGCCCGGCCCGTTTGGCCAGCTCTACTCCACAACCCGCCCTCCTCACCCGCTGCCCCCTGTCCTCCACGGCTCCACCTCTCTCAGACCCTCACGCCGGCGCCGCCCAGCCCCTCCGCCTCCCTCGCGAGTCGCGCCAGTGCTGCCCCTCGCCTCCCTCACGCCGGCGCTGCCCCGCCCTTCCGTCTTCACCGCACCGGCACCGACCCTCGCCTCCCTCACGCCGGCCCTGCCCCGCCCTTCCGTCTTCACCGCACCGGCACCCCCCCTCGCCTCCCTCACGCCGGCACCGTCCCTCGCCTCCCTCACGCCATTGAGCTCCACGAGCTTGTTGTGGTGAACCAATAGCACAATCAACCCCGCCTTTGGGTTCATTCAGTCTAGAGCATCTTCCCTGACCCCGGTACTTCACAGAGTCTGCAGAAGCGGCCGCTGAACCAATACCACAATCAGATAGCGTGTTGTCGATGGGCATCACAGTGTCGCCGGAGGTTGCAGCTGCCCTAGAGTGCGGCGGAGCTGTCGTCGCCCTTGAGTCCACCATCATCTCCCATGGTAAGTTTTGACCTTCGTTCTTGTTGTTCCCTAGTCCCCTTTCACGTACCTAAGTATGTTGATTAGCGTTCCATTTCAGGTATGCCCTACCCAAAAAATCTTCAGACTGCCATGGAGGTGGAGGCTATCATCAAGGAGAACGGTGCTATTCCTGCCACCATAGCCATTCTTGATGGTGTGCCGTGTGTTGGTAAGTTGTGCAGCTTCCAAATAGGCACACGTGACTTGTGAGGCATCAAATAGGCAAATTGCTGCTCTAAACATTCTGTATATGTTACCTGCTATATTTTTAAAATATTTATGAGCTTTTTTGTTTTTAAATCTTCTTCCTGAATGTTCCGTAGTGTTGCCAGCCCTTTATCAACTAGATTCTATCTATATGGTGGGCAACAGACCCATCTCCTATTAAATTTTCTAGCGCAACAGCCTGCTATAAGCTTTGAATTATTTTCTATGATCCTCTAATATTTTCCATACCCATGACAGGCCTTAGCAATGAACAGTTGAAGAGATTGGCTATAAGTGGACGACAATTTCAGAAGACAGCTAGAAGGGATATTGCGCATATTGTGAGGACCTTGCACACTATAAATTCCTCATTCTAAACAATTGTATATCATTTCCCGCTACACTAATGGCCAAATGCCATAATTCTGATTTGCATTGAGTAAGGATACATCTGAATCATGGCATGCAAATTCTGAAATCGCATCCCCTATGCCTTTCTCTAAATATTTTTTGCCTGATAATCGTATACTTATCATGTTTTTTTCTTTCCATATTAACTTTTACTAATTTGCAGGTTGCGTCTGGTGGCAATGGAGCAACGACAGTTTCGGCCAGTATGTTTTTCGCACATAAGGTCCTTCCAAATCTTGCAAAATCATGTACTGTCTTATTTATCTTGGTTTAATTATAGTCATTTTCGTATTCATGGCCACCATGTGTAATTCATTTACTTTGTCACAACTGTCAGTATCTATAACAAACTAAGCTATTCCAAAATTCAGGTTGGTATACCAATTTTTGTAACTGGGGGAATTGGAGGTGTGCACAGACATGGCGAACAAAGTAAGTAGCTTACAATTGTATAAGGACTAATCAATTAGTTGCACTGTCTTTTGCTAACATTTCCAATAGAGGGATGGTGCATGTAGCATTTCCAATTCGATATCACAACCTTGACAACTAACATTGATTAATAGAACAGCTAATTAAGGCATGTGGTTCGAAATTCTCACAAAATAAGCAAGCAAAAACAAAGTAACTATAGTTTTTTGTTCAAGGATAGCACAGGCAACTTAAAACATCAATGGAAATTAATTTATCATATCATTGATATTGTGTTTTTCAAATATAGGGATACAATTTGCATGATTATGCCACTTTGGTCAGTATGACTTCATGTGTTGTTATTTAGCAGGAAATGTATACTGTCTTTTGCGTTGTTATGATATAGTCTTTCAATCTCATGACTTTTGCAGCTTTCATCTAGTTAACTTAGGGCAATGCTGATGGTATTATATCATCTATGGATTAATGGTGTCTATGCTTCCCTTTTCTTAATTATCTGAAACACATTACACCAAGATTACTAACAGCTGTGCACTGCTTGATGCAATTGCTGTTTCAATGCAGCCATGGACATCTCCTCTGACTTAACTGAACTTGGAAAGACTCCTGTTGCTGTTATTTCAGCTGGTGTGAAGTCCATTTTGGACATACCACGGACACTTGAATACTTGGTATACTTACCCATTTCTCTCTTCCATGAAATAGCTCCTTTGGTCACTGAAGAATGAAGTTTCATGCAGTCTTTTTTTTTTCTGTGATTTTTATTGACGTGCGAATGAAGGAGCTGCCCAAATTACAGGACTCTCCAATAAAATTCTATAGCAAATTAGCAATCCTTATTATATCACTCAGACATAGACATAAAGTTCAAATTTGAAGTTATGGATAAATAAAACGAGGGTTATATTGCAATAGAAAAGGTTTGCTGTTCCCTCAAAAATAAAAGGTGTGCTAGAATTATTATTAGCTGTTGTTACCTGTAATTATACCGCCTCAGCGATGTCATTAGCTGTACTATGGCTATAATGAGGGGTCACACATGAGCAAAAGTCAAATTTGGTGGACTACCTATGTGCCCATAGGAAAAAAAAAACAGCATTCGGCATATTAAAAAGGAGTAATCAGGATCTAGTAAAGTAGTAGTAATAAATCAAGAACTGGAAATATGTTGTCAACTTGTCATAAAAATTTGGTCAACTCTTATGCAATTTTGGTCGTAGCATTTTTGTGCTGAAGAAAAGTAGAATACTATTTCCTCAAACTGATCTTTTTTTTATGTCGACTGGAAACTCCATTCATGAAGAACCAAAATCACTTGATCTAGAACTTGTTGAGTGTCTAGTTTCAGAAGCATACTTTGTTCATATTCTTCTGCGTATTCCAAGATTAATTTTTTCAAGCATTTCATACAAACTATTCTTGTGCTTCTTGTTCTACACGATTAATTGCATTTGGTGGTGCTTGGTTCTTCCATGGTGGGGCCTCAAGTATCAGCGTCATGCCAAGCTAGGGCGTGCGCTAGGCACCATCTACTAAGCCACCAGCCTCACCATTTCAAGTTATCTTCAGTTATTTGCCTGATTCCCAAGTTAGCAGTATGTTTTCAGTTAGATAGTTAATTCCATCAAGGAAGAAACCAATGTACTTCCTCGCTTGATTTCTCTGTTTCGCATCCCTTGCTTGCATGCACCGCCTCTCGGTGTCATGGCACCTAAACCCTGTGGAAGCCTGGAAGGTAGCTGACCAAGGAGAGACCTGGAACCTCCGGCCCGTTGCATTCATAGTCCTGAGGCCTGGGCAGGTTCACAATTTATTGCATCGGGTGTGGCTTGATGCCTGAGCTATTTGGGTGTTGTTTTGATGCTCAATCATGTTATCTTTCTAATTGATTGCATTGACAGGAAACCCAAGGGGTAACGGTTGCTGCTTATAAGACCAATGAATTTCCTGCTTTCTTCACGGAATCATGTGGATGTAAGGTAAAATAATTTTGTTTCTGCCAAATATTTACAAGTTAGTGCCTCCTTTGTTCGAGACATTTACTTCCAAGGATTGCATAAAGATCAAAATTATAGTATAGTTATGAAACTGAACATTGTTCAGCTTAGAGTGCTTTATCACTTCTCACATTGGGATTTTCTTGGACTTTTTCCCATTCAAATGCACTTTATAGGTTTAGATTAGTAAATGACAGTTGAAAGATCCACAAACGTTCAACTGAATAGCAAGTTCTTTGTTAAATTTATAGTGAATGGAACACTTGAGAAAGTTGGATTATGAACTCTTGGACTTTTGCACTGATAACGAGTCATCAGATATCATGCAAGATGTCAAAAGTACTTCATTATGAGCTGTTCTGCATTCCATCTATCAGGATTGCAGTTGGGAGTGTGGCGAGCTTTATGAAAGCAGGTTTCACAAACTGCTTTACATGATGCTTATGTCTACAGTATACTAATATATAATGTACCTTTGTTATATGCATTTATCCTATTTGCTAAGGCAGAAAAGGATTTATTTTGATATTTAAGGATTATTCATTAGCATAAATAGGACTTTTATCTGGAATGTACCCTGTACAAAAAGCACCCAAATGAACTTTGGCTTGGATTTCGTGTCTCCTGTTGGCATGGAGTTCCTTTTGAGTTTTGGCATGTTTCATAGTCTCTTCCCTTTCTACATATAAATGATGATCTCTTGCAAACAATCCATTTGTGATTTGTCCCTAACGCTCACAATGTGGCCATGCCTTCAATGCTAGAGTTGAGTGATTTCTTTTTGGCCCTGCATTGGGGGTTTATTGTAATCCACTAATTCGTTACATTCTTTCAGTTTGGTTATGGCACAATTTTGCCTTTGACCTTTGGCGTTCTTGAAAAGAAATGTAACATGTGTTACGATATCGCCATGCGGTTTGGGTGTACACTGGTAGGAGCCAACACTATACTTAGGACCAGTAAATCGCTATGGATTTTGGACTCTAGAAACAAATAACTAATAAGATGTTTATAAATAAACTAAATACAGAATAACATGTTTAATGGACAAACTTTCCATTCTATATGGATGCTTTTGTTATATACGGTGGCGGAGCCAGAAAATTGTGACCGGGGCGCTAAAATGAAGTCTACAAGGCTTAAGCACTAAAGACATTAAAAATTTCTAAATTATGGTATTATGCTATAGTTATATAGTTATGCCACATAAATACATCATATATAGAACATGATAGCATAAAAACACAAACGGCTATCTAATAGTTGTGTTGATTTTAAACGCAACAACATAATGATACTATAGCTTCAATCCATAAGTAAAATGCGTGAATGTAACCATTTAAGAAATGTAAAATATACTGCTACTTGTTACTTCACAAGGGTTTATAGTTTGGAGCCTCCCTTTTGGCTAGACTTTGAAGGCAAACCCTTGGATGGTTTTTTATTTTGGCAAGAGTGTAAAAAAAAAACTCCATCTGAGCAGAGGTACACCATTGCATCCTCGACCATGTGTGTGGCCCACATCCAGCGTTCATCATTCATCAGAAGCAATAGAGGACTTCGAGCAGCCCAACGACCCATCAGTCATCACATACATTTTGCACTTCTTAATTAACTCCTTGAGTTTTGCCTAATTAAGATGAGCTGATACGTAAATTTACTGTTCGTGGACCAACGACCGGGGCTGTAGCCCCGCTGCGCT
Source organism: Raddia guianensis (assembly GCA_036346415.1). Lineage (NCBI taxonomy): Eukaryota > Viridiplantae > Streptophyta > Magnoliopsida > Poales > Poaceae > Raddia > Raddia guianensis. The sequence goes on from CM070536.1 coordinate 60,166,691, forward strand.
CTGGGATTAGCTCCACCTCTGAATATATATGCACTTGTTATGAGCTATTCCTGTTTACTTAATGCAGGCACCATGCCGTGTTGATTCTCCAGAAGAGTGTGCGAAGATGATATGTAAGATTTCATACTTATTCCGTCTTCCATCTTTTAATGGGACATCATTGGTTTTAAACCTTTTCATTCAAAATTATTGGTCTAAACAAACTGTTGGTACATTGCCAAAACCAACAGTGGTCATGTCAGGGCGTGACAGGTCACCTAATCCTTTTTTGACCACCTTAACTTGTTGATTATAGAAAGATGTAGCCTGTTAATGACTTAGAATCATGTTAAAAAATTAAAATTAAATATCCCATTTGAAATGATGAAAACTTCACTTGAATCAACATAAGATAGCTCCACATGGTATCTCTCTTAAATTGAATTGAGATTCTGCTATTCTATGGAACTGGATGTGAGCTATAACTTTAACCGGAATACCAAGAACTAACTCCTTTCAACCGGCATTATTTCAATGTTCTGTCTGTGTTATTTTCTTTTGGGGTGTTCTACAGCCTTAATTGAACTTGCTGATTTGAGTCTATGTGGTGCAGATGCAAACAATACTTTAAATCTAGGATCTGGGATTGTTATTGCAGTACCAATTCCCAAGCAACATGCAGCTTTAGGAGAAGTTATAGAATCTGCAATACAGAAAACCCTCAAGGAAGCAGAGTACAGTCCCAGATCCCCTGCTCTGTGTGTGTGTGTGGGTGGGGTGTGGGTGCATACGTGTGTGCTCGCGTGCCTGCGCTCACTTGAGCTAACATATGTGGGTGTATGAATGATAGAAGTGGCATCTACTGATTTTGCAATTTGTTTCTCAGGGATAAAAGGATAATCGGAAATGCAATCACTCCCTTCATGCTTGACAGAGTGAAAGCACTAACAGGAGGATCTTCGTTGGAAGCCAGTATCCTATAATTTCAGTTTCAATCAGTGCTATGTTTTCAGGGGAATCGCGTCGTATTTCATAAGTTGTCTATAATTTCTAGTTTTGGTAATCTATTTTATTTCAATTTCACAGGTGTGCAATTTGGCCTTTGCACCTTTTAAATATTCTAATAATGAAAATATTGAGTTGGACTTTCTGAGGGGGGAAAGAAAAACCAAAGCTGCAGGTGGGTAGACGAATTTTATATGTTTTTCGTCCCCTTGGGGGGTTTCCTCAGTCCTGCATCCAAAGAAACTTGCCCTGAGCGCATTCAGATATTGCCCTTGTGAAGAACAATGCTCTTATTGGTGCTAAAATTGCGGTAGCCCTTTCTGATATTCGCCAGGGAGGAATAAAAAGTAAGTTGCTAGCAAAATTTACTATTGGTGAATGACTGTTTTCATACTGCCCGAAAATCTGATTATTTTCAACCTGGTATAATAGGATTTCCGAGATCAGCATTATAGAGTGCAGGTAAGAATGTCTTGCTGTTCGAGTGTGGTTCATGCCAACAATTTACTGGAACGCCATATCTCAAGCTGAATCTACCTGCGTTGTGTGCTGTACCTGGCTTGCCGACAAGTGAGCTCTCAGGCTTTTGAATCTTGTTCTTCCTGCGCTATGTCTACTACCTGTTCCGGTTCGGCTAGTTGGAAAGGTGTGGTACAATTGTTTTTTTCACAAAAGGAGACGTTGAGTTCTTGCACTGTGGATCTGCTGGGCTGCAGCATATGTAGTACTACTGTATGTAGTAACAGAGAAGGAAGGGTGGCAGTGTTAACAGGATGTAGAGATATCTGTTTTGGACATTACCTACGGACTTCACTATGGTTTGGTTGCTTTTTTAGGCTGTTCTTTTCAGCTTAATGGCTCAATGGCTTATCTATGTTTTAAAAGGATGTATAATTTTGGTTTTTTGAGCCTGATTTTTCGTTGTATCAAAGGTGGGTTCTAACGTTTTAATAAGCAAGTCAAACGAAATGGATGTAAATCGTCATATTGCCTTGAGAGGCTATTGAAATTCAGTCATTTCGGCTGTCCAGATCAATTCAAAATAACAAAACCTAAATTAAACAAAAATTTTGTTATTTTTGTATAAGTCAAATGATGTAATACTTTGTAGTCATTTTGTGGGGTTTTAATTAGTTTTCTTAATGTTTGTAAAATATATTTTTATATTTTTTAGAATTAAGACATCTGGACATCTGTTGGGGGGACAAACACGAGCAAGATTTCATTCTGCCCATTGTCATAGATAAAGATGGTCCCATATGACATTGAGATACATGTGGTATTTTAACGAAGTCACTTGTTAAGAGTGGCATTTTAACACTTTTTTCTCTAGAATTAGCTGTTCATTGGGGAGTTGGGCCATGTGAGGCCCATTGGCCTGTGCGGAGCACGGTTCACAAAACCGCCGGTTAACCACAGCTAACCGCGCCTCCGCGGGGGCCCGGGTAGGTAAACCGGCGGTTTAGGGTTTAGCAATTTGGGCAAAATTCATTTAAATAATTTTTGAACGTAAAATATACGTGAAATTTCTAAAAATACTATTATTCATTCTAAGCATTTTGGCTTAAACAAAATTCAAATTTCTAATGTATATTTAAAGTAAATTTTCTCAATTTTCACCGATTTTGACATTTTTTCCTTAGAAACCGCGGCTAACCGCAAAAAACCGCCGGTTAACCGTCAAAAACCGTGGCTAACCGCAAACAAAACCGAGAAGATGGACTTTTGAATTTAGGGCAAAAATCATATGGAACCGCTGGTTAACTGGCTTCGCGCCATTGCCGGCTAGGAGAGCACCGCCGGTTTTGTGAACCATGGTGTGGAGTTGAATTTTTTTAATATTTAATATTTCTTATTTTTAAAATAAATAAATACATTTTGTTTTATAAAAATTAAATAAATAGATGTCTCGTTATTTCATTGGGCTAGTTATAAATCCCGTCAAACTAACGAACGGATTTTATATAAATCGCCAACTAGACGGGCGAGATGTAGACCTAATGGCAAGCTGAAAAACCCGCCATTTGATCGAGCGGAATTTAAATCTTGCCAGACCAATCGATGGGATTTGTTCTTTGATTTTATGCCGCGTTACCTTCCCTTAATCGCACACAGCTGCCTCCTTTCTTGTCATCGACCCAACCCGCCACCTCCACCTTCCATTTGTGCGGCCCATTTCCAAAATTGTTGTTGTCATGCCCCCTAAAAAATCCGTCGTGTGCATCTCCATCGCCCATCTCCATTCGCGTCGTCCAATTGCACCATTGCGGCAGCCATTGTCCATGGTCGCCGCGCAAAGGAGCTTGTTGCTGTTGCCAAATATAGAAGCTCTGCCCCTTCCAATCTCCCTCTTGCTTCCCCTTTCACCGGTGCATCCCGCTCCATCCTTCTTCGTCGTTGGTGACCTTCGGAGTGTAGTTGTAACCTAGTCCTGAGCTGCCATGGCCACGACCGCCATGGTGAGGTCGTCGTAGTTCTTCTACGACCGCGTCGATAGCATAGGCGTTCACCACAGAGCACTGTCGACCTCCCTCCAAGCTTCACCGACCCTGCCGGGCACTGGTGCTCGGGTTATCGGTGCTACTGCACCGCCAGCGTTGCCTACCCCTTACTCCGAGTCTCTACCATGCGGCTGGATTTAATCCTACTATTTGGATGGACGAGATTTAAATCTCGACATTTCATCAGCATGGGTCACGGATGTTGCACCCCTCAGCGTTGATCAACTCAACTAGGCTCAGTTTGCATGGGTTTATTTACTTAACTATACCTTTTCTTCTTATAAGGAAAAAGTCTATATTACACCCTGAACTATGTCATTCGTCTACATAACCCCTGAACTATAAAACCAAATATTACATCCCCTAAAACTACGAAAACAGCGCAAATAAACCCCCCCCCATGAAGGTTTGAGGTGATTTTGCGAACGTGGCTGGTGAGGTGGCGGTCTACTAAAAACCATATTCAAAATAAAAGAAAAAAGCGTGGGACCGGTCTATCATCCTCTCTTTCTGTCTTCTCCCGACTCTTCTCTCGTTTCTCTCTTCGAGACGCAGCATGCCATGAGCCGCCCCAACGCGTGGGTGCCTGTCACCATCTCCAACCAGCGCCGTCCCCGCCTATCGTTTACCCCGCGGGCACCGCCCAGCCAGATCCATGCTGCCATCGATATGACTAGCTTCCCCTGGCTCCATGCTAGCCTGCGCCGCTCAAAACCCAGACCCACGTCACCGGCTTCCACAGCACTGACCCACACCGACCGACGTCCAACCCGCTGCCTACCAATTAGGGATGGAAACGAGTCGAGACGAGCATGGCTCGGTCAAGCTCGGACAAAACAAGCCTGGCGAGCCCCAAAAGTGGGCTAGGCTCGAGCTCGGTAAAATCTCCGAGCCGAGCCACGAGCCACGAGCCAGAGGCGTTTTCGTGTTCAAAATTTGTCAACGAGCCGAGCCGGACTAGGCTCGGTCATGAACGAGCTAAGCCTGGCTCGGCCCGCTATGAGGCCCAAAAGTGGGCTTGGCTCGGGCTCAGTAGCACCTTTGAGCCGAGCCTGTCCGAGCCGAGCCCGATCCGAGCTACGAGCTATTTTTCAAACCCTACTACCAATACCAGAGCTCCATCTAGCCCGCGTGCCGTCCGCGCCCATCGACACGCAACCTAGCACTTAAATCTGCACAGCTTGCTCGCCACCGCAGCTCACGTGCCGCCGAGAGATCGCCTCAGATCCGCATTTGTGCCCATCTACACACCCTAAACTTTTCTTACATTTCAGGGCTTGTACATTTCAGCTTACCGTAGCGTTTCAGCAAAATTTAAATGCCTTTAAATAGAGATTTAAATATTGTAAAAAAATAATTTAAAAATAGTTTTAAGATCTTTAAGAGGACTACTAAAAACCTAAGAAAAATCATTACAAATTATTACACCAAATAGGCTATATAAAAAGATAAATTTTATTGAAACACTACGCTACGCTATACTAAGCTGAAATGTACAAGGCCTGAATGTGTCCACACCTTACATGCACCACATGTATCTACGAGTCAAAGAATATGCTAAGATATTAAGAGCATGTTGAAAGTAGTTCAGCTAAATGAATAAGCACCGAGTAGCCATTGGAAAAAGCAAAAAGAACCTTCCAAAAAACAAATAGAAAGCAAGGCATTACTTATGTATCAGATGCTATTATCTCTATTTTATATTGATGTCATGTGTGGCAAATGAACTTCCTGTGACTTTTGTAATCTGGCTGTGACTTCTGTATGATTTGTGCAAGGTCATGAACATGGGTTGTACACAATCTGCTACGTTATTATCATGTGTCATGTTTTGAATGTTTCAGTTCCCAGTGATAATACATGATTAAGTTCAATAGAAACTACTACTGCCAACATGCTAATACATGATAATACACAATCAAGCATACATTTTGGTTCAGCTACATCTAGAGTCATCAATATAAAACAATTCACTTTCACAACATAGCAACTACTACTGCCAACATGCTAATTAAAGCAGCAAACCCTACAACTATAATCATATTAATTTGTGCTAGTATCCGACAAATCTCTAACATCTCAGAGATGCCCTTCTTCTCTGAAATGGCACTCTTCGCTATTGGACCGTCCTTCAGTTGTACTGCTTCTACATTGCACTTCTTCACTTATGTACCCCACTTCTTTAGATCTTTCCTTCCTCCTCCTGTCTCAATCCCAACCTAGCTAGGTACAACTTGTACTCATCCTCCCACTTGAAAAAATTGCATGTCTGATCTCCCTGTGTGCAACAAACTCAAATCAAAACAAGAGCTTGCAAAACAGTAGAAAACCAATTACAAGCAAATTTCTTAGCTCAGAACCAACTTACTTGAATATTGTTCGGGCACTTGTAAAACATCCTTCCCGGATTTGACTTGCTATTGCTCTGCAACCTCGCAACTGAAATTTTGCGCCTTGCACAATCCACTTTGGGGGAGAGCGGAGTCGTAAATTGTGTTTGACGCTGACGAGGCCATGGCTGTGGCTAGCGGAGTTCTGGATCGCCCGCCACGGGCTCTAGGGTTCGTCGCAGCTACACACGAGATGGGGATTTTTGGGTCGGGCTCGTTCTGATCGGGTCCGGTTGCACCAGATAGGAGAATATGACGGCCAGCTGCGACCTGACATGTAGGGCCTATCGTATGTGTGCCGTATTCACTTGCGTATTCTAACCGAAAATGCGAGCAAGGGTCCATAATGGCGTATTTGGTACGCGAAACAAGCTGAAATGGCATCCGGACTCGAACATATTTAATAATGATAATTTTGGTTTGGAAAAATTCAATAATGGCAGATACGCTAAAAACGCGATTAAAATTTAATGTAAGCCGAAAGAAACCAGGCCTCCGCCGGACGAAGCCTGGCATTTTGGCCAATTCCCCCCTCTGCTGCTCTCCACCCTACCCGGCCGCCGCCGCCGCCGTTCGCCTCTCGGTCGCGGACCCGCCTCGGCGCCTACGCCTGGCCGCCGACGCCGCCGAGCCTACCGCCATCCGCCTCCCGCCCTCCCCCGGCTCCCCGCTCCCGCGCCGCCCCGCCCGTCCCGCCGTCTTTCTCCTCAGTGCAGCGCATCCTCTTGGGGGAGAGGGAGACGACGCCGGCGAGAGATCCTGCGAAGCAGTACATCCCAAGAGGAGGAGATGGCGACACAACTTGTGTCCTCCATCTCCGTGCCCCTGCTCTCCGCCCTCCTCGGCGCCGCCATCGCCATCCTCTTCCTAGCCAGCTACCTCCGCCGCAAGCGCGATGCCATCGCTCACCTCCCTCCCACCGCCGCCTCGGACCAGCCCAAGCAAGTCCGCCCATCTCATCAGTCGAAGAAGGCTGTCCACCCTCGCTCCCACCACCACGCCGCCGACAAGGTCATCCATCCCCATCCCTGCCCCCACCCGGCCACCCCTGTCGCTCAAATACATAGTGCCATACTGTGATGATTTTGCCGCCCTGGCTACCTAGTGCTCGTCTTGCAGAGATTCATGGTGTGCTCCATGTGATTGCACGTTGTCGAGCCATGCCTCCTCTTTTCTTCTCCTCTCCCTTAGCTTATTTATATGACCATGATGTTGATTGATTGGCTGGTCACTGATATAGATTACAGTTCAATTGCTTTTGCGTATTCATGATGCCGCAAAAAAAATATCACTATTTTATTTTAGTTCACCTACCATTGGGATAGGCTATTCAACATCTGTCGGAAATATGCAGAAAGATGGTTAATACATGGAAAATTTTGTTCTGTACCACTACATGATGCCTAGTTTTGATTGAACAGACCATTGGAGGCATGACCTTCCTAGTGTGTTCTTATATAGAGACAATTCCTTGTGCAATGAACAATCTCATCAAGATTTTATTCCAGGATGCTGCAAAGAAGCACCACCATCTCGGTATCAATGCCTTGAGGGGGCATACTGACTCAGTCACCGCACTTCACTTCTCCGGTGATGGCTGTAACCTAGCCACCGGTGAGCCCTTTCCATTCCACTCTCCAGTATCCGTATCACCATTGGTTTTCTTCTTTCATGATATACTCTTTATGCGCTTAATATGTCGTACTGCTTGTTTCGTGAGTGAATTTTATTTGGCTGGTTAGTATTGCATTTACTTCTTCTAACCATAGTTCCACTTTCGTTAGTATAAAGTGCACTTGATGAACCAAACATCACCGCTCCAAATAAAAATATTTCTATATGTCCTCATCATACTGCAGCATGTGCGGATGGAGCTGTGAGAGTATTCAGGATCGATGATGTCTCGAGCAAGAGCTTTAAGTAAGATATTTCATACCATGCAAGTTAAATGTTTTTTATCGCACCAATCTAATGATGCCAATATGTGTTTGGCGGACAGGATTTTGAGGATAAACTTGCCTGCTGGGGCACATCCTACTGCTATCGGTTTCTCAGAAGGGTCATCGTCTGTTGTTGTGGCAGCACAGGCACTTTTGGGTACATCACTCTATATGTATGCCGATGTTGGTGCTCCACCCGCTGGGGGGAACAAACAGCAGGGCAAGCTTTCTCCTCCTGAGATCAAATGGGAGCACCACAAGATTCATGGCAAGGAGTCAGTGCTGAACCTTGCAGCAGCTCGTGCGACTTATGGCACTGGTGATGGGAGCACAATAATGATTTCTTGCTCAGAAGGTATCTCTTATTCACTTTAGTAACACTTTAAAGGAGGCAATCATTTTGGATGCTTAATAGTAGCTTTTACGTTTGCACATTTCACAGATGTAATGGTCTGCTACTCTGCTGGCATGAACACTTACTTTGTCATCATTAACCATGAGTTGAAGCTCTTTTTCAGACATTTTCAATCTTAAGTTATATTGCAGCACTCAATTTTTTGTCATGATCCACATATGCAGCTAGAGGGCATATTTCCTAGTGTAATACTGTAACGATCTATTGCTGCTGTACTGCTGAATTTTCAGTAAGCTAGTAAACTTTAATAAGAAGTGCTGCACAATGTGTCATCTATATGTTAGTGTGATATACACTTCCCTGTTAAGTGCTAACTACTAACAAATGAGCGCGAGATGATCTGGCCTGGATCCCTGAGGTGTGTTTAGTTGGATTGTAGTCAAGGATGTGGGGTAGGAATTTTTCTTGGGACAGGGAGGATATAGTGCAAGTAGGGAATGGAGGGGATTTAATATTAACTCAAGGGAGAGCACTTCTTTGTTTTAATGTTGACCCTGGTGCAGTCATATCAGAAGACATAATTTTGTAACATTGAGGGCCTTATTCCAATTTAGAAAGTTTAATTTATGTAATTTTTTGAAACTATTGGCAGCAACTGATATCAAAGTTTGGCATGGGAAGAGCGGAAAGGAGTTGGGAACAGTTGACACCAATCAGCTAAAAAACAATATGGCTGACATATCCCCAAATGGCCGCTTCATAGCTGCTGCAGCTTTCACTGCCGATGTCAAGGTTGGTTGTGTTGTTTATATTTTTTGAGAATGAACCATTTTCCAGAATAAATTGTATCAATTCTTGCTGAATGAACCTTTTTCCAGAATAAATCGTATAAATTCTTGCTTCATGACTTTCTTAATCGTATAAATTCTTGCTTCATGACTTTCTTTTGTCTTCACGAAGCTGTGCTCATCTCTAATCAAGCTTGTTGTAGAAATAAGCAGTGCGTCCCTCTGCCAGAAAATTATTTTTATAATTGCACTCTTTCTAGCCACCTCATGTGTTGCATTTGTGAAATTCAAATCATGAAATTTCTTTGTGCACACGACCTTTCCAAGCATCCAGAATAAAGACATTCCCTTTCCTGAGTTGCTCTTTTTGTTTACTATCAAAGGCATAAGGCACTGTGATTGCCTCCTGGAAGGCGATTCTTGGATTCTTTTATGTTTATTGCAAAAAGTTGTTGCGAAGAAAATTGGATGAAGAGTTACTGTTTTTCTGATTAACTGCTTCCTCAATTATGGGGATATCTCTTGTTCTTTAGGTGTGGGAGATTGTTTATTCAAAGGATAGTTCAGTAAAGGAGGTTAATAAGATTATGCAACTGAAGGGTCACAAGGTCAAATTCCTTCACTTAATATTTATGCATTTTTTTTCACCTGACTATCAAAATATTTTACTATGGATCGAAGTTGATTAACATCTTTCATTCAGAGTGCTGTTACATGCTTGTGTTTCGCTCCGAGTTCAGAGCAGATTATTACTGCTTCGAAAGATGGTTCCATTAGAATATGGAACATTAACGGTATGTTTTATATCTACTTTAAGTCCATGTCCTTGTTACCTTGAAGTTGAAGGTGTATGCTGATTTTGAATCCATAATATCCAACAGTTAAGTTTTAACCATTTTCACTTAAGCCAATGACAACATATTTTGTAATCTTAGATAAGTCCGATATGTTCTCATCCACCTGGCAGATGCTTGATTTGAATAAAAGGATAATAGAAATGTAGTTTTAATTGTGCCTTTTTTCCACAATGGTTAAAATATGCTTTATTTTTTATCAAAAAATTTCCATCAATTAATCAAATATTCCAGTAGAAACAATATTAATTTTAGGCCGTTGATATGTAGTTGCCAAAGACATCACTTGCTTGATCATGTAGTCATTTCATTTCTGAGGTCATGTTTATTCTCAAATATTATCTTGTTCATCATCAGCTAGATGATGAGTCACTTGAGACTAAATACTGTGAAGTTGCTTCTATACTGTTTAACACGAGTTAGAGTTGACAGACAACTTTTCTGTTCCTTTTGTAGTAAGGTATCATCTTGATGAGGATCCAAAAACCCTGAGAGTTTTGGCAATTCCATTGCATGATTCAAAAGGTTCTGTTTGCCACTATGATCACATGAGCATCTCTCCTGATGGGAAAGTTCTTGCTGCAACAAGTGGATCAACATTGCAATGGTTGTGTGCGCAAACTGGTGCAGTTTTGGATACAGCCGAGAAAGCACATGAAGGTGTGTACTATTTCTAATCCTCTTTAGGTTCTTTTGGAATTAGAGGGCTCTAAAAACTGTGCGGGTAGTGAGCATGGATTATATTAGTCTGTTTAAACAAATGTAATTGATAGCGGTCTTACTGTATGGTTAAATATTCTTTTTTCATGAATCATAATTAAAAATCTATATGGTTAAATATTCTTTTTTTTCATCACTTGTAATTAAAGATTGCAAAATAGATGGCCTCAACTTCGTACCTTCAGAAAATGATCACATTAGTTCCTTCAAATTCCATCTACTTTTCAATTCAAAGTTGTTTTTTTTTTTGAGAAGGGACATTTCATTACTAGGGTAAAAGATCCAACAGATTACAGAGTGGACCTCCGAAAAAAGCAAGAGTACAATGAAGTTCAGTCAAGGCCCATATGGCATTAATATTTCGCTGTCCCTCTTCACGACGGCCACCACCGCCGAGAAGATACACGAAGACAAACCGGCAGGCATGCCGGCAGCGTCTCCTCCAAAGGCCAAACCACCTCACGGGAGAGAACCACTCGTGGAGGTCTAGAAGACACGGTGAGACCTCGTGGACCTCAGACAACTGCTTCGCTGCCTTTATCAACGAACTGTAGCACATGGAGGCCTCACCGATGGCCGGAGGAAGCTGGTTGCGAGCGCCACCAATCCCGGGGAAGACGTAAGCCGGGTCATGAAAGCCCTGTCGTCGTCGCCACCCCCAACACTGGCACAGCCGCAAAGAAAGACAGCGGCTAGGGTCTCCGCCCCATGTTCGTAGCACGGACCACCACGCCGGACCAGAGGGATACCTCCGTGGGTAACGCAAGGCTCCGGCCCCCTCCTTCGGCTTCGACCTCGTCGGAGCGCAGAGAGAGACACCGAGCCACTTTACCGCCGCCGGATCCAGAAGAGAACCCGGCGCAAAAGCCCTAAGACAGCCACCACCGGTGGCCTGGAAGGAGGGACGGCTCCACGCGGCCTCTGCAGGCACGCACCCTGGAAAACCGCCATCCACCATCATCGCCGCCACTGCCGACACACAAACGTTCACCTCCGAGGGGTCGGCTCGGCCAATCGGAGGAGAAGACCAACTCCGACGTCTCCCCTCAATTGCTGGCGCTACCGCCAACTCAGAGGAGAAAGCAGGAGACCAAAAGACCACCTGGACACGGCGCCATAGCCGAATCCCGGCGGTAGACCTAGACCCTACTAACCCTAACCCTAGACTACTAGCACCAGTCCTCTCACCACCAACCCCCGGCCAGCCACCGCCCCCAGCCCCCAGTGATCCAGATCCGCCACCAATAGCCGCCAGAGGTGAGGGGGCTTTCAGATCTGGACACACAAAGGCAGCAGAAAGAAGAGGAAAGGGGAAGGGGATAGAGAGGACGAGCACCTGGAGGAAGAGGAGGGGAGGGAGGAGGAAGGAGAGCCGGGGTCCCCCCTCTCTCATCTCCGGCGAGGACGCCGGAGTGGGAGAGAGGGGCCCGGCAGCGGCGACGCCCCGTGACTTCTCTTCGCTGCTCAGTCGCGAGAGCAGAGCAGTCGCGAGAGCAGGAGCAATTCAAAGTTGTTCTAGGCTGATGCATTGAGCAATCTTTTTTTTTAATATGTGATCTTTGCCACTTTGGCTAATGTAGTTGGAAACTTGGAATGACATGTTTTTCTGTATATACGCAGGTGATATAACAGGCATTAGTTGGGCTCCATGGACAATTCCAAATGGTTTGACTTTTTTCACCTGAGGTTTTGTGTACCTGTTTAAGTTAGTAGCATAAATAATGAAATATGCTTTATTCTATCTCCTAGAGTCCTAGTATGTTAATCCATGGCACACTGCAATAATGATATGATAAACATTGGGTGTTCTCTGTAGCCATATGCAAACACAAATCCTGTTTGGAGCTGCTGCACTTGATAATTCATGTTGACCCATATTCTTTTCACCATTTGTAAAATGAAGAATTTATGTTAATGTTGCCTTTTTTCTGGACTGTTGGTCAGTAAAATCACACCACTGCTGATATTTCTTCAGGTGGCACTCCCGCGTTTGTATTGGCCACTTCTGGAGTTGACAAAAAGGTGAAGCTGTGGTTAGCTCCAGAGGCTGGTTCAACATGATTTGATCGATCGGATCCTGGGCATCATCTATAAGACAGCATCCCTAAGGGAACAAAAGAAAAAGGGAAAAAAATCAATTTTCTCTTGACGCAAATAGAACATGTTCCTTGATATGAACAGAATCAAGGTCGGATTCCTGATCCTGACTGGCGAGAGTTGTCAAACATGCAGAGAATTAGTATGTTGTGTCGGCAGGCATCAATCTCAATCATGGAACTCTAGTTTTTTTTCCAATAGATTCTGTCACCTTACGGAAAATAAGCTTTCAGCTATCCGGTGTGTGTTTTCCCTTTTTAACTAGGAAGTAGTTTGTAGCACAATGCTATGCTGAAACTAGGAATTTTTTTTTGAATGCCATAGTTGAAACCTGAGGTTTACTAAATGGATGCGTTGCGTCGGCGCTCGTGTGAGTTGCCATGTTCTCTCTAGCTGCCAATCCATCAAGCATTCGTGTGCCACCCAAACTGTTGCTGATTGATTACTAATCTGCGACGTTCGTGGAAAAAGAATTATATAGCATACTAGCAATGCTCAAGAGTATATCTTGTGCGTGTGTCCTCTCCTCTCGTAGCAATAGCATATATTAGAGCTGGCCAAATGGGCCGAATCAACTGGGCCGAACCGGGCGGCCCGTTACTGTGCTTCGGGCCGGCCTGGTTCGGTTCGGTTTTAAAACGAACCGTCTGCCGCCATTCGCCCAATGAACCGAACACGGGCTAACACACGGCCCGTTAGGCGACGGCTCGGTTCGCATAATGTAACGGTTCGTTACTATCGCGAACCGAATCGCCCTGTTCGGCCCGTTTGGCCCGTTACTGTAGCAATTCAAAATCAAAACGAAACCGCGGCACCATCTATCCGCCATGGCTAGATCCGCCCCGCGCCCTTCCCAGCATCCAGCGCGCAGAGAGACCGGTAGCCGCGCATGCATGCAGCGCGCACGCCAGTCGGGCCAGCACGCGCTCCTGCCCCCCGCGTGTCTGGCGCGTCCCCACGCTGCCACGCGCAGCGCTCGGCCCGCGCCGCGCCCGCGTCGCGCGACCGGTCGACGCGATGGCGGCGCCGCTCGACCCCAGGCCGCTTCCGCCAATGGCGGCGTGCGCGACGCCTGCGTTGACACGTGGCGGCGAATCGGGCGGGCCGGCTCGTTCGGTTCGCTTTTAATCCTGCTGCGAATATAGCCGTTTTATAGCCGTTTGATGCTTAAAAAATTCATAAAAAATAGCAAACAATTCCAAAAAATCTCAAATTTTTTCCTATAAATAGGTTACCACGCCCTCTTCTGCCAGCCACCCTTGCAACCATTCTCTCTTCAGTCTCTTGTGCGCATTGAGTTTTTGCAATTTGTGAGCTAAATAGGCGTTGTTAATTGCAAATTCGGGCTTAGTTCGAAATATTTCAGGAAAATATTTCTGACCGTCATATTTGTTGGTGTGATCCTGTGAGGTTGATATATTTCCATACATTTGTTTGCTATATGTTTGATTTAAGTATTGTGATTGTAAATTAACTGTTGTTTTGTTATTTTATGCGTTGACAGCTTTTCGAAATGGCTGATGGTCGTTCTCCGTACGACGAGTTTCCCCTTAGCCAGTTCGGATTAAGACCGGAGGACTACGAGCCAATCGGTCAAAGTCTTCCGGAACCGGTTCAAGACACGGAGACTACCGGAACCGATGATCATCCGTATGGTTCCGGCTCCGGTTCAACCTGTGCTTCCGGCTCCGATACCGTCGGATCGAAGCGGACTCGAGTGAACCGGTCGGAAGTGTGGAACGACTACGAGGAGTTGAAGCACCTCGTGGACGGGAGGCTAGTGAGGTATGCGGCTAAATGCAAATTGTGTGGACAGGAGTTGTCGGCGGTGTCGGGCTCGGGTACGGGGCATTTGAAGAGGCATGCCATAGGATGTAAGAAGAGGAAAGGCCCTCAAATGAGGCAGCAAAATTTGAGCTATAACCCTGATGGTTCGGTAAGTAACTGGGAGTACAATCCCGAGGTAGCTAGGGACGCGTTGTGCCGATTAATTGCTTCTGAAGATTTACCTCTTGGTTTTGGTGATTCTCCGCCTTTGAAGAATATATAAAAGCGCTCATAATCCTAGATATAGTAGTGTTTCTCGTCAAACAACGACTAGGGATTTGAAAAATTATATGCCGCCAACAAATTAAAGTTAAAAGAACAATTTAAAACACAGTACATTTTACGTGTCGTTAACCTCGGACATCCGAAATTTGGTAGGGCTAGAGAAGATTATTTAAGTGTTGTTGCTCATTATGTTAACCAAAAGCGGCAAATAGAAAAAGAGTAATTGCTCTTCGCCTTATTGATGTTAATCACACCGGTGAAAATATTGCTGATTGCATTTTGAATGTTGTTCAAGAATTTGAAATTACCGAAATTTTTTTTTCTATTACCTTGGATAATGCATCTGCTAATACTAGTGCTATGAATATTTTGAAACCTGTTTTATCTACGTACGCCGAATCATTTTTAATGCATCAACGTTGTGCATGTCATATTATTAATTTAATTGTTAAATGTGGTTTAAAAAGATTGCAACCTTATCTTCAAGTTATTCGGGATGCCATCTCATTTTTAAATAGTTCTAATCCAAGAATTGCTGCATGGAAAAACTATTGTCGTGCATCATCTATTCAGCCTAGGAAATTTGGCCTCGATATGCCTATTAGGTGGAATTCCACCTATCTTATGTTGCAACACATATTACCGTATAGACAGGTTTTCGAAGTTTTTATTAACACTCAATATCGAACTCAAGATGGAACACCACTTTTGACTCCACAGGTTTGGCAAGTACTTACTCATTTACATTCATTTCTTGAGATTTTTTATGAAGCTACCGTAAGCGCTTCTACTGTGTATGAGCCTACATCTTGTTCCATTATTATGTCCATTTATCATATTGCTCATCAATTAAAAATGTTTGAAAATGATCATATTTTATTTGATGCTGTTAGCCATATGAAAGCTAAATATTTAAAATACTGGAGAGATATTCCATTCTTATATTCTTTTGCTTTTATTTTAGATCCTAGAGCTAAACTTCCTGGATTAACTAATGCTCTAACACAACTTGGTCTTTGCATCGAATTGATTATTCAAATTATTTTCTAGAAGTTAGAAGTAAACTTAATGATCTGTATAGAAAATATGAAGAAAAGTATGCAGGAGTTCGTCCACCATGACCACCACCAGTTCAACAAACGGGAAGAAAGATGTCATTTTGGAAGACTATCACGGGGAAGGACACTTCAAGTTCATCGGGTGGTTCAACTCACCCAACTGCACAAGCACCCCGCGGAGCTGTTGGCGAGCTTGCCTCCTATCTAGCGAAAGACGTCGTCGACTTTCAAGAAGAAGAGTTTAATATTCTTCTATGGTGGCAGCAGCATGGTGGAACATATCCGGTGCTATCCATATTAGCACGGGATGTGTTAACTGTTCCGGTCTCCACGGTTTCTTCTGAGTCCGCTTTTAGCCTTGCTGGGAGAATACTGGAGGAGAGAAAGACTTCTCTCCATAGTGATATGGTCGAAATATTGCTGAGTACAAAGGATTGGGCATTAGCCGAAAGACGACAGCAAAACATCGTCGCCGAGAGACATAATCAAGAGTTGGCGGCTTCATTCGGGGGCTTAGAACTTGATGACTAATATAAGGGCCCAATTTTTTTCTTGTATTGTAGAGCTTTAGGCTGTACTCTTTTTTCTTTACCAAGGTTTTCTCAAATTGAGTTTTTACTTGGTAAAGTTTTTAACGAGGCGACCATGTAAATACACGTTAATAAAAAAGCTCGCAATGCATTTTTATATTTCTCCATATATATTTCAAATTTTATAATTATTTACATGAATTATGGTTCACATTTCGAATTTTTGGTTTTTCTTTTTTTTGAATTTTACACGAAAACGGCCAACAGCCAACCGAATCCGGCCGGCCGGTTCGTTCGATTCTCAAGCGAACCGAACTGGGCGGATCGTTGCCCGTTAGTTCGTTTGGCCGGTTCAGAACGAACCGGGCTAAACGAACGGCCGCCCGAACCGAACCGTGCCGAACCGGGCCGGCCCGTTGGCCAGGTCTGGCATATATGCGGTGCTGTGCAAATACTTGGCGACAGTGGCAAAGAAGCTCAAGACAAGGATTACATGGAAAGAAAGCTAAAAGGTTTCATTATATAAACAGACTTAGCCACCATCCAACAGGCAATAAATATGCGTGATAAAAAAATTAAGCACCGTGAGATGGAATGTCGAATAAAGCTCTGCACCAACCTTTGAACCATACGCTTCCCACAATCGACATTGTACTATATTTTATCATGTATGCTGGTATGAAACCCCAAAAGGGCAGTGACATTAACTAGACGATCAGCAGATTCGTTATATGCATACCTTCTCTTGGCGGAACAAATTAACTCGCCAATATTCGTTTTCTTTTAATTATTTGGGAGGTAGAAAGTAGAAAGAGCAGATTCATTTCTCACTCCTATCCTATGTAACACCAGCTGTGAGTAAAAGAAAAGCCAAGGCAGTATCAATCAGCTCGACGGTCTTCAAAAAAACCAATCCGATCCTAACTTCACGCCGAGCTTACCACCTGGATAGGAACATTTGGAACCCACATCCTTGTGGACCATAGTCAATTAATCAGGCATGATGTAGTTATCAGCCTCCTATATTATATACC
The DNA here is from genome assembly GCA_036346415.1 of Raddia guianensis. Taxonomy (NCBI): domain Eukaryota; kingdom Viridiplantae; phylum Streptophyta; class Magnoliopsida; order Poales; family Poaceae; genus Raddia; species Raddia guianensis. Next base: position 60,183,994 of record CM070536.1, read on the forward strand.
CTGCAAATAATTTTGCTTGCTATCAGCACACAGCCATGGAAATGATCAATGAGCTATATGCACTCATCTGGCCATGTTCTAATACATATAGGCGCACGAGTATCTCTGCCTTTCAGGGATGGCCTAGCTTAGCTCATAACTACAGGATTTAGAGTACCATCCTAAACTTTATTTCGCTTGTTTCTTCTTTCCGAAAAAAAAAAAAGTGTGCTCTAAGATCCAAATCTGTATTGTGCCATGATTTTCTTTCGTGAAAGAAAATCTAGTATCTTTCTTTTGGAATTCGGAGGCCCCTCCACTAGCACTTGAGTTCATCTAGCCAGTTGAGTGTTTTCAAGTCAAAGGTCCCTCTGACCTATCATGAATGACTAGATTTTCTCTGTAATCTATTGCTACTTGTGCCTCTTCCTTTATTTTTAGATAGAACAGCAGTTATGCAGTGTATAAGACTTTGGAGAAAGCTAGCTAGCTTGGTGCTGATGTGAGGGGAAAGTAGAAGCAATCAGTAGCTAGGTAGCTTAAGCCACATAATTGCCGCAGTCTGCAGTATTCCGAATATGAAAATGCGTCAAGTTTAAAGAAACAATGGCTAGATATATAAGAAACCCAAATCACAAACAGTTTCAGTGTTGGTATTTGTTCCGCAATATAATCATTCATACCTACTTCTTTTTAATACTACAGAAACCATAAATAATATGTTGTTGTTTGTTGTATGAGTGCTAGCTTAATTTATATATGCAGGAAGATGGTAGGTCCATGTAAATGAGTCTGTACTCTACTCTTTTATCTATTCTTTTGGAGTATACTAGAGGAGATTACTGTCTCTACCTTGTATCAGAGTTGAGGTAACCGCCGGCCACTGTGCTTATTTTCTGCCTCATCTCTCCCCTGTGATATGATTAAAGTAGCATCATCTTCTTTAGTTTCATAAAGTTTTATTCTTTTAAAAAAGCTCACCTTTTTTTTTCTTTTTATTTCTTTTCTTTTTTTTTTCTCACGTATGCCTGGGATGGACTTTTCAATAAGATGAGATAGTGTTTCCATCACTCATAAACAATGACATCGCATTAGAAGGAAAGTTTCCTGTTGAGCTCGTAAAGGTGGTGACTAACTGCATTGTTCAGAGATACAGCACACATGACATAATTTTTGGATTGATGTCCAGAAGCTTTCGGTCACTCTAGCCTCTACATCAAAGATGTAGACATCATTAAATTGTAAGCTTAATTGTATATATTCCTATTTTCTAGATTTGTTTGGTACATAGGGAAAGAAATATGTCTAAATAGGAAAGAAAAACTATTTTTAAATTTTAAATTCAAAAAATTATTAAAAACATGTTAACTTTGTGCAAATGTTCTTTGTGTAGGTATGGCTTAATTTTTGCAAACTTTTATATTTCTTGGATTGTTTTTGGGACATGGGGAAAACAAAATAGAAAAGGATAGAAATGTGGCCTAAATAGAGAAGAACAAACTATTTTTAAACTTTCTATGGATGTTCTTTGTGTAGGTTCCATTTTTGCAAAGCTTTTTTTTTTTGCCTTACAAAAAACTAAGTAGAAGGGGGAGTAGTATAAATTGGAACTAACAAACTTTCGTCGGGTTAACTAAGTAGAAGGGGGAGTAGTCTAAATTGGAATTAACAAACTTTCGCTGGGTTAATTTCGTCGGCAAACCGTCGGTCTGTCCAGTATTTTCGTCAGTTTGTGGCCGATGAAATTAAAATGTTTTCCTGTAGTGATGGGAATACTTTAGTTAAAGTACTCCTAGGAGCACTATAGCTCCACTCTATATATATGTATGTTATGTATGTATGTATGTGCGCATATGCATGGTTTGTCGGCCTGATGCGTCCAGATTAATCTAGGCGCTGCATTAATGAAGAGCAACTCTCAAATAACTCTCATGCACTGCATTGAGGAGCAGCATGTCGTGCGTGGATGGATGGAATCCTCATGATTGACTTCCATGTGTCCCCAGTGGCTGACCAGATCACTCACCAATTCTCTATTATCTATGAGCTTTCTTTTCTTTCTACTTGTTCATGCTCACAGGCACAGCAGAGACTAAACAATCAACTGGTAAGCAGCAAGTGGCTCACAGTCACATGAGGGAGGTAGAAAGGGTGATCTTGCAACGAGGAACACAGAATCTCTACACTCGGATTTACAGCTGCCTCCCCTGGAGTGGACAGATGCACGAGATCTTTGATGTTTCTACTTTCTACCATCCATCGTTTACGGGTATATTATATATGGCTGCGTCGATCGACGATCATTGTCGTCAGTCAGCAGGTGGGCATGCATGCAGATGCAGAATTAAACAAGTGAAGTTGACGACGGATTTGCATGTATTATCTTGTTGAACTGATGCTGTGATGCATGTGTTGCCGCTTGTAGTGTAGTTGCAGCTTTCTGCTGTCTGTCATATGTGCGTGTGAGCCAGGTTTTACCTGCAAAACATCCTGCCTTAAATTAATGTGAGATCATGGTTCATTCAGGCAACCACCTTCGCACCGGACCAGAACGGGAGCCGTTGGCTCTGCCCTATGTTATTCACTGTTTTAGTTTAGTTTTGATTTAATATAAAAAAATTTGTTTTCTTATAGACCGGTGTAACATTTTGAAATGTTTTTTTAGAAATTTTTTGATTTTTTAAAAATCTAAAAAGTATTTTTTAAAATATTTTTTAGCATTTTTATGCCTATTTTTAAAGGTCATCAACCTTTTCAATTACAACCAAAACCATATTAAAACAGCAAAGAGGACCTTAGTAATTTTCCAATCTCACTCGGCATCTTACCTCCATTCTCCCATATAATCTATTCCTTTGTCTCGATTGTCATCGGCTACAATGATCTTTCACCTGTAATTGTACTTATTATAACGGTAATACACTATTGTAATATGTGGTATAACATAACAACTGTTCATGCACATCGTTCATGTGAGAACATTTATTAATTATAGCGGTTCAAATAATTTGTATTAGTTATTTCTTAGTTTAATATGCTATTTTGTAGATCACGCCACGCACGCTACACATGCACACCTCCCGCTTGCTGTCGACGAGGCTTATTTGGTGTTGACACTCTAAGATGCTTTGAAATGGCAAAAAAAACTAACAACAAAGAAGATGGAGGACAAGGCCAAAGGAGGTCCAACGATTTTGGTCGATCCTCCGTTGCATGCGTCTTAGTTGACATTAGTGTCGACGAGGGGTCAGCCATTGACTTCTAGTTTTTTTTTTGTTTTATATTGCTTTTTTCTAGTCTAAGTCTAGGTGTAGGGTTCTAGGTTGGGGTCGTAGTTGTGTTTCCGACGTCGTGTGTGAATTATGATATGATCCAATAGGCGGTTACGTCGAGCAGATTCGATCTTGTCACTAGAGGGCGGTTCATGGTGTTGGAGTCGAAGAAAGAGGTAAGATTTGGGATGTGTTTTGGTGACATAGCGAGTCAGACGACGATGACATCAGTGCTTGATTTTGTCTTCCTCGATGGCGGTTGTGACAGGTTAGCAAGCTTTCAAGTCTATTGTGATGATGATTGATTTTTTTTCCGCATCTCTTTGAGGATGAGGATGAAGGAGATAGGGTTAACGGCGGTATTGATTGCGGAGGTCCGTAGTTTCGATGATGGCAACAATTAGAGATAGAGCTAGATGCATATATTTCTTTACGGTCTTTGAAGGACTTATTGTTGACCATGAGCCTCTCTCTAACAGGATTTTTGCTATACGAATGAAATTATTTTCTCTTTCTTTTTTAAAAAAGCTAGCATCAAGCTATGTTCGTTTCCAAATCGTTTTATGGAACAGAAAACTTCTTGTTCATAATCCATATAAGTAGCTGGCCTACGGTTAATTTGTGCATACTAGAACGAGATACCGCTGACGCGCGCCGTTGAGGTATAATGGATGAAATTGAAAGGAATAAGAGAGGTAAACAAAGCAAAGGAACAATATTTGTACGAAACTATAAGAGGGGAAAACAAAAAAGGAATAATATTCTAAATTTAAATTGTTTGGAATTTTATGAATTCTCCAATTTGTTATGGACTTTTTCGGTCGCGTCTTTTGGTCTAGGCTTGTTCTATTTTTATATTTTCCTTTTTCACGTTATAAATGGTCTTAAAAAGGGAAACATAAAAGGGGGACAAAAAGAGCATAGTGACAATATTTGAAAATGTCTATTTTTAGGATTTTAGAAATTCTTAAACTTATTATGGATTCTTTTGATCCATCGAGGTTCCCTTTTTTTACAAGCTTTCTACTTATAAGTTTTTTTTGGGACACAGGAAAAACAAAATAGCAAATGGAAGAAATATGGTCTAAATAGAAAAGAAGAAACTATTTTAAAATTTCAACATCAATTTTTTTTAAGTCATCCAAATTTTGTATGGATGTTTTTTGTGTGGGTTGGTTCCTTGTTTCCTTTTTTGTATTTTCCTTTGTTACATTTTTTAACCGCCTTAAAAAAGGGAAGTATAAGAAGGCAAAAAAAGCAAAGGGAATTTTTTTCATATTTATATTTATGAAATTTAAAAATTCTTCAAATTTTATGAAATCTTCTAGTTCATCCAAAGTTTTCTTAAACATTTTATGAAATCTTCTAGATTCAAAAATTTCCTTTGTGCAAACTTTCTATTTTCCTTTATTTTTGACAAAGCGAAAACAAAATAGGAAACGTAAGAAATGAAATATGGCCTAGATGGGGAAAAACAAACTAATTTTAAATTTCAACTTCAAAAATTTTGTAAGACATCCAAACCTTGCATGTTTATTTTTTATGTAGGCATGGTTCCATGATTCTATTACTTATATTTCTTACATTTTTTAACGGTTTTAAAAATAGGAAGTATGAGAAGGGGGCAAAAGACCAAGGGAATATTTTTTAAAAATTTATATTTCCCCAATTTCTTATATTCTTAAACTTTTTATGACTTTTTTCGGTCCATACACTGTTCCTATTTTGCAATATTTTTATTTGTTGGTTTTCTTTGGACATATGGAAAACAAAATAGAAAAGGGAAGAAATATGGGAAATAGAAAAGAATAAACTATTTTTAAATTTGATATTAAAAAATTCACAAGACATCCAAACTTTGTATGGATGTTCTTTTTGTAACTATGGTTCCATTTTTTTGCAAATTTAATTTTTTTGCAGCTTTAAAAAAAAGAAAAAAGGGAAGAAATATGTGTAAGTAGGAAAGAACAAACTATTTTTAAAATTGAACTTCAAAAATTTTTGTAAGACATTCAAAGTTTGTATGGATATCCTTTATATAGGCATGGTTCCATGATTCTATTATTTATATTTTTTATTACATTTTAATGGTCTTAAAATAGGAAATACAAGAATGGGAAAAAGACCAAAGCGACATTTTTTAAAATTTCTGTTTTCCCGAATTTTGAATTTTTTAAACTTTTATGGATTTTTTAGTCCAAGCACGGTTTTTTTTGCAATATTTCTATTTTCCAATTTTCTTCGGAGAGAGGGAAACTAAAATAAAAAGGGCAATAAATATGGCCTAAATAGGAAAGAACAAATTATTTGTAAATTTGACATTCATAAAAATCATTTTTAAACTTTGTATTGATGTTCTTTTGTGTAAGTATGATTTCATTTTTTTTTGTGAACTTTCAATTTTTCTTTGCAGCCTAAAAAAAGAAATTAGTAAAGAGGTAAATAAACTAGGAAGGAGGGCAAGAGTGCGTGGTGTTCCCACGCCAGCCCGGGAAAACCGAGGCAGAAAAATAGATGGGAAAAATGGGTGGAATGATATCTTCTCACTCCCTCGGTTCTCTCTCCTCCACGGGAAAAATTCCCCACTCTCCCCTGCCCGTCTCTCTCTCTCTCTCTCTCTCTCTTCTGGAGTACTGACGGGCGGCGGCGGCGTCACCACCAGCGAAGTTGCCGAAGAGGCGGAGGGGCAGCGAAGCAGCCGAAGATTGTGGCACGGGGGCGGCGGCTCCGCATTGATGCCATGCCTCTCTCTGGCCGCCGGCATCTGCGTTCGACCCCACCCCGTCTTGGCGGGAGTCCATTGCACTGGCCGCCTCCATCCCCGCCCTCGTGTCGCCTCCGCCATCGCGCCACTCGCCGACTCGACCGCCCAGCCTCCTCTGCTCTCAGACGCCGCCTCTGCTGACCTCTCGGCTCCTCCGCTCCCTCTCCGACGCGCTTTCTGACATAGATGGTGGTGGTGAAGACTGAAAGCATAGATGCTAGTGGCGGAGGGAGTTGGAGGCGACAGTAGGCGAAATTTCCATGAATACAGAAACAGGTGTGGTTTCCCTAGGGTTTCCCTAGGGATAGGGAGGGGAACGGGTCCAGAAATCCCTACCCCATGGGCTTTCAAATGCGCCACAGAAAAACCCAAGGGATTCTTCCCCGCCTATTGAATCCTAGGGAACAGGATAGGATCCCCACGGGGAATTGGGTTCCCAAATGAAGCCTACCCAGGGAATTCGGGGTGCAAAAGTTAACTTCGCATATGATAGAAACCCTTTTACATATTAAGTATATGTGGATGGCCGGATGTTTGGCCACGTCATCGATCAGGCTGGAACAGACGACCGGATTTTGGTGATGGCGTGGTCTCGCGGGGAACTCCGCTTAGCACGGCTCATACTATATGCAAAGCCATCCATCCGGTGCAGTTCATTGCGGGTGCAGCACGTGTTGGGGGCGGCGGGACGACATGCAAGGGCGGGATGCGGCGTGGGCCAAAGTAGGTGGAGTGGCCCAACGTGGGCTGCTGCTGGCCGTCGATCGGACGAAATCGACGGCTAGGAAAATGCGATGACGTGGCCCGGCGAAGAAGCAGGCTCAAGCAGCGCTACACGCTATAGAGTGTTTGAAAATGATAAAGTATATACACCCATCAATATTCCATTTGCCCGAAATTAACACAAAAATCGGTACATGTTCCTTTAAGCAGGGGGCACAAAGTAAAAAATATATCCCTAGCGTTGATCCCCGATCAGACGGTGTAGGCGCATGAGCTTACTGTTGCATTGCCTTGGCAATCGCCGGCGCCGTCGAAGTCGGTGGCCTCACGCTCGCGGTGCACGGCGAAGAGCGCGCGGCAGCACATCTCCTTCTCGAAGCGCCAGACGTAGTTGAGCCCGACGAGGAGCTCTGCGACGGCGGCCTCCACCTTCTCGCGGTCGGCGAAGTGCAGCGTCTGCAGAAGCAGCACGCTGCCGCCGCCGCTCCTCGCCGGCAATCCAGCCATGTCCGCCGCCTTCTTCTGCTCGAAGCTGCGCTCCGCCTGCCACCGCATCGTGGCGTGCGCCATCGGCGCGAGCCACTCCAGGATACCGGCCAGCGCGGCGCGCCACTCTACGGCGAGCCCCACGTCGGCGGCGGGCACCGCGCTCCGCAGCCGCGCCCGGAGCTGCGCGCGCACGCTCGCCGTCAGCATCCCGTAGAGCTCGTCCCGTTCGTCCGGCCCCACCAGCCGCGGCGACCGCACCATCCTCTCGATCGAGATCACCACCCCGGCGTACCACGTCGCCAGCGCGGCGCCGCCCAGCGTCGTCGCCGGCGCCGCCAGCGCCGCCGAGCTGTGCTCCAAGAACCCGCGCCGTTGGTCGAACTGGAACAGCGCCTCCTCCATTGATATGGACTTCCGCGGCGTCGGCGCGTCGGCGGAGGGGTGGACGGCGGCGGAGAGGGTGAGGCTGCGGTGGAGCGCCATGTGGCGGTCGTCTTGGCCGGCGCCGAAGACGAGCTTGATGCGCGCGAGGATGGTGAACGCGGCGCGCGCCAGGGACGAGACGACGGCGTCGAAGCTGCATCCCCAGAGGGACGTCTGCTTGAGGTGCTTCACCTCCTGCTTCTTGGAGAAGATGAGCTGCTGCTGCTCCGCCGCCGCCGAGATCTTGCTCTGCGACAGGCTACGCCGATGGCATCCGCCGCCGCCGCCGCACTGGAGGAGCTTCCGGAGGCCGTGCTCCGCCTCCGCGAGCTCCTCCATGGATCGCCGGAGCGCCGTGGTGGTGGCCACCTGCTTGTCCATCTTGCACGCCCTCGCGTCCATCTCCTTCGATGTCGCCGCCGCCCACCGGTGGCGGTCGCGGCCGGTGTCGGCGAACTCCAAGAAGGCGTCTCTGAACTCGCGGAGGGCTGGGTCGGCGCAGCGCGCGGCGAGCGCGGCGACGGAGTCGGAGGCGGCGCGGAGCGCGTCGACGAGCTCCGCGCAGGCGAGACCGAGGAGGAAGTCGTCGTCGTCGGAGACAACCCTGCGGACGCCGTCGAGGCCGAGGATGTCGCGGCGGAGGCGCGCCACCGCGGAGTCCCCGGCGGCGCGCCACATGTGCAGGAGCTTCGACATGAGGCTCGCCACTTCGAAGGCCAGGATGCCCACGCTGCTCTTCTTGCCCGCCGGCGGCGTCCTGGAGGGCTTTGCAGAGGCCAGGCCGGACGACATGGCCGACCGGACCTTGGTCAGCCAAGAATCCAGAGCCATGGGCATCCGTATCACCACCGATTGCGCTGCGGAACCAAGTGGAGGAGCTATGAAAATCACCGACACCACCACCACCAAGAAGAAGAAGAAGAGGAGGAGGAAGAAGAGGAAGGCAAGAGGCGCCTGCTTGGATTCATATACTATATACTAGGAAGAGTACTAGAATGGAAGGTGTGTGTGGTAAATTAATGCATGATCCAAGACTACTAGTGAGAGGGGAAGATGTGTGCCCTGAAATATACATGTACAAGAAGATTGAGCTGAGCATGAGTGTAGTGTGGAAAGTAAGCCGAGGGTTGAAACATGGTCTGAAAAATGATGTTGCTACTTGCTTTTTCCCCAAGGATGAAAGTGATCCTGTTGGTTAGTGGTGAGGTGTGGGGTGCTGCTGATTGCTGAATCCATTGTGGTGGCGACAGTGACACAGCTGGGAAAGCAAAGGCAAGGCATCAAGGAACAAGGAACAAGGATACATGCATGCTTGCTTGTGATGTTAGCAGAGGAAGAGCTGGTTTCACTTGATGCACAGTGTTTTGGTGATGAGGAAGCAGCTCAAGGTGGTGCCTCTCCATCCATCCATCTTATCTCTTTTCATCTCACCTGCTCGCGCTCGCGGATGGATGTCCATTCCATTCATGATTCATTCGCCCGCTCTGCCTGCGGCTGACATCCCAATCAACAACCATTTCGTTTTCGGTCACCACTACAAATATTTATGCCTTCCAATTACCAATTCAGGGATTTCTTTAAAGTGAGATTCGCCGTAAGTTCGGCGTAAATGTGTAATAGTATAATTCTCTCTTTTTATTTTTTTCTAATTTTGGACCGTCGCTGATGGTGGCCCAGTGCCTTTTTATGATCATGGAATTTTAGGTGTTTGGAAGGTTTTTTATATGCCACTACATCCCTTACATGACATTGCTTAGTGTCCTCTCCCCTATTTGACATTATAATTGTTTGATTATTGAGCTGCACATAGGGGTACAAAATGGATACGAATAATCCGATTTTTTTGATGTCCGTATAAAAAAAAGGGCTATCCATATTTGGATTATCCGTATCCAAATAGGAAACGGATATGGATATGGTTTCTTAAAAAGGACCGGATACGGATACAAATACTATCCGTATTCAAATTGTAATGGTGGTCATGGTGCAACGTGGAACAAATGTTGACTGTATTTCTAATTAAGTACTTATTTCTCGTTTTATACTTGATGCTTGACACACACACATGTACATACATACATATACGTACGTACGTACATACATACATAACTGCATGAAGCCAGTGCTCCATGCTTTGTTGCCATCGGATTGATCCAAGATTCGTGTTTATCAAGTACATATATGCACAACAACGTTGTCATTTGCCATACAAAGGTGTGAATGAAATAACTGCACAGTTGATTGTTTCCAAACCAGGTACAGAGCAAAAACTACATGAAGTCCCAAATATTTTTACTATATATATACACACACACACACAGACACACATACACACATACATATATACATATATCTATCTATCTATACACACATACATACATGCATGCATGCATGCACGCATGCACATCCATCCATCCATACATACATACATAGTAAAAATACTCCATGGAGTATGTGCTCCGTATCTTCTTTGGAAATAATTAATTACGTAATTATTGTATTCACACCTTTATATGGCAAATGGTAGTGTTGTGCATGTATCTACTTGATGTGCACAGATCTTGGATGAATCCAACGGCATCAACACACACACACACCCCCCATGCACAAGCATCAATGACTTGTGACGGCGTGTTCTCCGCTCAACCACTGCGGATCACACCCCTGGTCAGATTTTTAGTCTGCTAGCCAACTCGATCAAGCTCGATTCGATTTGAGCGTCGGGCACAACAAGGAGCGACTCGCAGATTTACCCAGGTTCGGACCCCCTCGCGGGTAATAGTCCTACTCCTGCTGAGCCTTAGCTCTTTTCTGATTGTGGTTGAATGGGAATGTGTTTACAGGGTGTTTCGAATGCACGAATGCTAGTGCTCGTATGCTCTCGCCTCTTTCCTCTGTCCCTCCCCTCTCTCTCCTCCCCTTTTTATACAAGCTTTGGGCTGGCGGAGAGAGAGTGAGATGGGTAAGCATCTGAAAGGTTCTCAAGATAATCGACAAGACACGATGAAGAGACAGTCCACGCCATGTGAGCTGCGGGTGGGGCCTCGACCAAGCACAAATCCGTGAGCTCATGCGGGCGGCCTCCTCGACAGGCGGCCTCCAAACCCTTCTCTCACGGTCAATTCTTCTCCGCCACAGTGATGATACCGCCGGACTGCAGGGTCATCAGAAGCGGTAATCATTTCTTCAGTGTCTATCCGCGCGTGATGTCTCATTAAATGCGCTTCGTCCTTCCCAGGCAGGGGAGCCGTGCTCAAGACTCCTTCGCAATGCCTCGCCGCTGGCCCCACTCGACGTGGGACCTCGCCCGGTCTCAGAGGGGCTCGCCACGCACCCACTTGGGGCGTGGGGCCTCTCGGCCTTCGAGGGGCTCGCCCACGCCGCTGGGCCTTCCTTGCCCGCTGGCGTGGGGCCTCTTGGCCTTCGAGGGCTCGCCACGCACTGGGCCTGGCTCGCCTGGCCGACGCGTGGGCCCTCTTGGCCTTCGAGGGCTCGCCGCGTGGCCACTGGGCCTCGCCGCCTGTCGACGCTGCGGGGCCTCTCGGCCTCTGAGGGGCTCGCCACGCCGCAAGGGCCTTGCTCGCCGCCGACGCGTGGGGCCTCTCGGCCTTCTTAGGACTCTTTGTACCCGGTATTTATTACATCGACAAGAGCCCGGGTCCACCATGATACGCGAACCGTCACAGACATTTTTCCGTTTTAGCGGCGGCGGAGACGAATCGTGGGGCCCACCACCGCTGGCCGACGCTCGATTCTCCATCTCGCACACGATCTTCCTTGGGAACTACGCGCTTTCGCGGGAAACCAAAACGCGGGGCAATGATGGCGCGCTGCGCGTGAGGGCGGAATCCAAACCGTCGCGCTCGCGCCCCACGCCTATAAATACTTCTCTCAGCGCGGCGGCCAATCCTTCCGCACGCTAAGTCTTCACAAACTGCCAACTGCCTCCTTCGCTGCCACCACAGAGCCTTCTTTCTCTTTGCCAATCGCCACCAAGTCTTTCGCCAGCGCCACCGCCAAATTTTCCATGGCTCCTAAGCGCAGCAAGGGCCGCCGCGGGGACGCCGCACCGCCTTCTGGAGCTGTTCTTCCCGCTTCCACTGTTGATGAGGATCAGGTAGCGCGGCTTCGAGTCTTCGTGCCGCCGACTGCCGCCCGGTTCCGCGCCGGCACCATCATGCCGAGTCCTCGCGCCGGGGAGATCGTGACCTTCTCTCGGCGTCTTTGGCGGGCCTTGTCCCGCCAGTACTCAATTCTTCTTGGGGTGCTCGTCTTCTACGGATCCAGCGGCGACCTTCCCCCAACTCGATCATGGCCTGGTCATCTTCGCCCACCTCTGCGAGATGTTAGTGGGGACGATGCCAAACCTCCCTCTGGCGCGCCGGTGTTCATCTCGCACATGGGCTCGCGCCGGCCTTGGTTGAGTCTGCTATTGCCGCGCTCCGCGATGCCGCCGCCTTCATCCCTGCCGCGGTCAAGTCCAACTGGAAGGACTGGCACCGGCAATGGCTGTACGTGGAGGACTCCAGCGGCTGCGACGATCTTGTTCTTCCCGACGATCCCGCAGAGCCCACTGCCGACTGGGGGGCCCAGCCAGACGATCTAGCGAGTACGGAGGCGATGGCGGCGCGCATTGCCGAGCTCCGCCGCCGGGGGCTCACCGGAACCCACGTGGTGGCGGACTTTTTGCGGCGCCGTCTTTGCCCGCTTCGCTTGAGGGCGCGCCCACCTGGACGCGTACCGGCGACAACGACGGACCGCGACCGCTATTGGAGGTGAATACCTCGCGTTCTTTTGGATTTCGTACCTTCTTTCTTTCCATTTTGGCTAATAGCCAACTCGCCGCTTCTTCTTTGGGTGTTGGTGATGGGAACGTCGTCGGGCGACGTGTTCGGATCGGTGGCGGGCTTCGACCACGCCGACCGGCGACATCGCTTCGCCGACGCATCCGCCTTCTGCGATCGATCCACGGGGCGCGAACCAACACTTTGCGGCGCCGCCCACGGAGGTCTCGGTCCTGCGGTCCAAGTGGCGCGAGGGCCACTACAGATCCGTGATCCGCCTCCGCGACCGCCCAGCTTCATGCCGCCGCTGCCTCCCTGCCGTGGCGGCCGATCGCGATCAAGGCTCTGGAAGCGCCCTCATCCTTGCCGCCGACGACGACGACGAGGAGGAGGGCGAGCTCAAGAGAGCGCGCCTTCAAGCCCCGAAGTTTCGCCGCCACCGCCGGCCCCATCCAATGGGGCCTCGCTGCTATGCCGCCCGCTCCGCCACCGGCAAAAGCGCGGCGACTCTTCAGAAGCTGGCGCCGCTGCGCCAGTTTCTTCGCTCCTTCGCCGACGCTCCTCGCGGCGTCTCTTCCACATTGGTGCTTCTGATCAAGATCCTTCAGCGCCAATACGGCGCTGTTCGACGGCGGTGATCGCGATCAGCTGCGCCGCCGCCGCCGCAAACAAGCGACTTGAGCTCCCCCTTCACTTCGCCGCCGTGGCGCACCGCTTCAGTTGGCTTTCCTGCGCTTACGCACACTTCGTGATTAGGTTAGCATGCTACACGCTTTTGCATACCGAACCTGTTTGTCCTTCTTGGAACAGGCGGACGCTGGGCATCGAGCTCGCTTCCACGCGACTTCGCCATTGACCGCCCGCCGCTCCTTCGACGGAGGTCGCTTCGCGGCAATGAGAGTTTGCCGGCCTTTGGCAGAGAACCTTCGCCATCGCGTCGCAGCGCCGCCGCTTATCTCGGCCGTGACCGCCGACGAGGGCGCCTTTGAGGCGCTTCACACCTCTCCCGCACTGGCGACGTGGGAGGAAGCCTTGCCTTGGCGGAGCGATCGGCCGGCGAGCGGCGGGTCTCTTCGCTAAGAAATCGCCCAAGGAGGCGATGACCAGCGAGGTGCGGCGATAAGCTTTGCGGCCGCCTCGGCCGCCAAGCGGATCAAGGCCTCGCCGAGCACCAGCGCCCGAACCTCGCCGACATGCTGCGCGACCGCCTCGCGACTTCCGGACGCCGCATCCACGGGTGTTACCTTGTATCCCCATTGGAGGAGACGGTTGCGAAGATCTGTTGGCGCGTGGGACGAGCCGTCGAAGCCTGCGCGTCCTTCCGGCGGCCGGCTGCGGACGCTGGAGATCAAGACGGTCGCCAAGGCGCTCGAAGCAGCAGCAGTTCATCTTGGGCAATCGTTTTGCTCGAGACGCGCGTTTGATCTCGACGCCGCCATCGGGAGCCTTTCGCGCCACCGACCGGTTTGAGCAGGCGCGGGTTGACACCGCCGCCGGCCATGTGTCCATGATGGGGGGCGCCGCTCCAGCGGAAGACGAAGACGAGGAGGAGTAGCGAGTACTCCCCCGTCTTTTTTGCCTTGTAAATGTTGCCTATCAATGCAAACAAACTTTTGCTCTTTTGTTGTGAGTCTCGCTTGAATTTCGCACAACTTTAACTTGCGGAATTGAACTGGGGCACCTGGCCGCCAAAGGCTTTAGACTGAACGTTCTGCCGCAAGTGAGCTCTGTTTCCTTAGGCATCTGGTTACTTCAACCCTTATGGCCTCTCGCAACCCGACTTAAACATTATGTGGCGAGCGCTTAGCTTCCGGAAGTGGTCTAGTCGCCGGTGCCGCTATTGGCGCATTGCCTAGACCGAGCCGACACCTGCCGGGCTAGAACCGCCTTCCGCCGCCGCCCGCCAACAGAAGTTATAGCGTTTGCCTTTTTGCAACTAAGGGCCATCGACCATAAGTATTTTCGCTACCGACTTTCAGTGAGAATGTTTTCTATGAGACCTTTCTAAGGCTAAGCCAGCGATCGTCAAAAGCTTTAGGCAGAGCTTTCTATTGAAAGTGAGCGCTTTTTCCTCAGGCATCTGGTTACTTCAACCCTTATGGCCTCTTTGCGAACCGACCCTAGACATCGCGTGGCGAGAACTTAGCTTCCGGAAGTGGTCTAGTCGCGGTGCCGCTGTTGGCGCATTGCCTAGACCGAGCCGACACACCGGGCTAGAACCCGCCTTCCGTTCGCCGCGCCGCCCAACCATGAGTCGAGGTGTTAAATCCTTACAACTAAGGGCCATCACCATAAGTACTTTTTTTCACGCCACTTTCGACGTATCGCTTTCTAATGACTTTTGAGGCGAAAAAGAAACAGATGCCCACAAGGAGACAGAACTTAGCTCTTATTGAAGATGGCTTTGTTCAACGCAGTTTCGAGGCGACGGTGAAGGAAGAAGACTCGCCGCTTCGGCTCCAAAGGAAGGCGAAAAAAAAAAGCTCTTGGAGCTGCTACTCACGGTAGAACTTCCTCACCGCCGACGCTCCAAGTGTTCGCCAATTCGCGACCGTCCTCGAATCGCGAGCTCGACCGAGCTGGGGGAGGTCGAGACCACCTTGAAGGGCCTCCCATAGGGGAGATAGTTTGTTGCGCCTCGCCGCTACCGATTTTACGCAGAACGAGGTCGCCCATCGCCCGGTGTTCTCACACACCGGCTTGCTTGATAACGGCGCAACGCTCGCCGATACTTGGCGGCGGATTGCCGCTATTGTCTCGGATCTCCTCCAGAGATTCACTTAAATCCGACGCCGGTCGTGGTCTTGGTCTTCGCTGAACGCCGCCACTCTTGGGAGCCAAGGCGAGCTCGATGGGAGCACCGCCTCGAGCCATACACCAGAAGAAGGGTCTCGCCGGTGGCTCTGTTGGAAGTTGTCCGCAGCGCCCACAACCTGATGGGGACTTCTTCACCCGGCGCTTGCCGTGCTTCTCCAGCGATCGAACGCCTTGTCTTGAGCTCCTTTGAGTACTTCGCGTTCGCCGCTTCCACTTGCCCATTGCTCTTCGGATGCAAGAACGGAGGCAAAGCACGACTTGGTACCCAACTCTTCGCACCGATCTTGAAATCGGCGCTTTGAATCGAAAGCGCCGTTGTCGATGATGATTACATTGGCGACACCGAGCCGGACGAAGATGCTCTTCATAAACTTGATAGCCGCTGCGGATGTGATCGCCGGACCGGCGAGGCTTCAACCCACTTAGTGAACTTGTCAATGGCGGCGAGCAGATGAGTATAACCTCCGGCCGCCCATGGAACGGCACAGATGTCGATTTCGCATCGCGAACGCCAAGAGAGCGGAATGGTCTGCGGCGCTGGGCGGTCGGTGGATCTGCTTAGCATGAAATTGGCACGATTCGCATCTCCTCGCGGCTTCGAAGGCATCACGAGGGCGAGTAGGCCAATAGAAACCGTGGCGAAAGCTTTCCCAACCAACGCCGGCCTCAATGGCTCCCGCGACATGCCTCCATGGATCTCGAGAGAATTTCACTCCCGCTTCCGAGTGACGACTTCAAGAGAACTCCATTTGCGCTCGGGCGTACAGTCCCCACCTACCGTAGGCGTGGCGCTTGGCCTTGCGCGCTATCTTCGCTTATCTTCTCACCGACGCAGCATCGCCGTGGGATCACTCCATCCCGCAGTAGGCTAGGATCGATCCATCCACCGACCTTCCGGACGAGTGTGACGACGTTTCAGACATTGTCGCCGACGACGCTCGGCTCGGCGTTTCCGCCTCAACCGCCTCGGCAGATTCTTCCGCCTCCTCTAACCGGAGCCGCAGCAGATCGGTGACGTCTCCTCCAGAGGTGGGGCTGCGTCGAAAGCGCCGCCCCCGCCAGAAGTGGGGGCTGCGACGGACGGCCGCGTAAGTCTTTCTTCAAAGACCCCACCGAACAGTGCCCTTGACGAGGCAATGCAGGGGCGATTCATCCGCCATGAAGTTGTCGCGGCGAGGGCGTGCACAAAGCCCAAACCCTCGGTGTCGCTCCAACCGGCGCACCTCGCCGAGTAGGCCGCCATGACGGGATCCGGCGGAGAAATCCTACCTCGCTGGTTGATGACCGAGAGAGTCGCTTTTACTTGCGGCCACGGATGCCAAGGGTCGGTTACCCCGAGCGGCGGCGATCCTTCATACTCCGCGACGTTGTTGGTGGCGCGGAAGTCCAACACCACCAGTGCCGGACGACATCGCCGGTGGAGACACCAGACGACGCCACCCCAAATTTCTCCGGCGGAACGAGCCGTCGAAGAAGAGAGTCCACGGCGAGGTCTTGCCGGGTGTCTTCGGGGCCTGGTCCGCCGAGTCCACTCACGATGAACTCCGCGAGCTTGCCCTTTGATGGCCGCTCGGGAGCGAATTTGAGATCGAATTCCGCCACTCCATGGCCCACTTGGCGTCGACCCGTCTCCTCGCGATTGAAGAGGATCTCCGCAAGGGTACTTGGTCAACAACGTGACTTTCGCCCTGGAAGTAGTGGCGTAGCTTCGGGATGCTGCCAAGACGGCGTAGAGCATCTTCTGGTCTTTGTGAATACCTTGTTTGGCGTCGTGGAGGACCTTGTCGACGAGTAAATGGGGCGCTGAACGCCTCTCTTTCGCCACCAAGACTGGCTGACCGCTGGGGTTTGCCGCGACGAGAGGATCAGCGGCTCGCCTGGTGCGGGGCGACCAAAGACGGGCGGGATGTGAGATACTTCTTCAGACGGTCGAACGCCTCCTGCGCCTCCGCCGCCCACTCGAACTGGTTGATCTTCTTTAGGAGCTTGAGCGGTGGAGACTTTTATCCCAGGCGGGCTATAAAGCGCCCGGGGAGGTCAAGCGACCCACCAAGCATCGTGATCCGCCAAGTCGCGTCGGGGCTTCATGTTCTCGATCACTGCGATCTTGTCGAGGTTCGCCTCAATCCCCCGGGAGACGAGGAATCAGCAGGTTGTCCGACGGAACGGCGAACACGCATTTCTCTGGATTGCTTGATGCAAGATTCCTCGGGTTGGTGAAGGTTTCTTCCGGTCGCCGATCAACTCCTCCGCCTTCTGGACTTCCCCACCAGATCTTCGACATACACCTCCGTGTTTCGCCCTATTTGGGGCGGAGCGATATGCATGGCTCACCGATAGGTTGGGCCCGCATTCTTCAAATCAACGCCATCCTTGTATAGCGAAGAGACGCCCATGGGCGCCACGGCGCGTCTTGTCTTCATCTTCTTCGCCATGCTAATCTGGTGGTACCAGAGTACGCATCCGTAAAGCACAAACCGCCGCACCCGCAGCTTGAGTCGACGATGAGATCGATCGCGGGCGTGGTATGGATCCTTCGCACGCTTTGTTGAGGTCGGTGAAGTCCACGCACATCCTCCAACGCCCGTTGATTTCTTGAAGAGGACGGGTTCGCGAGCCACAGGACGGGCGACATGCGGACGCACCCCGCCTTAAGAGCTTGTCCACCTCGGCGGATAACTTCGGCACTCCACCGATCGCTTCCGGATCTTCGATGACCGTCGCGGCCGGGAACGCCGCCAATTTGTGCTCAATCACCTCCTCGGGACCTCAACCATGTCGGACGGTTGCCATGCAAACACGCTCGTTAGATCGAGGAAGGAGACGAGCGCGCCTTCCTATTTGAGCCGAGAGGCGCCCACCGAACGGTCTTCGCGGGTCCGACTTCGCCAGGAGACCGCCTTAACCTCCGCGGACGAACCGGGAGGCACGGGTCTTCGCGGAGGAGCTCCCAAAGTCGAAGCCTCGGCCTTACTGGCACCGTCGCTTCGCCAAAGCGAGAGCGTCCTTGTCGCAGCGGGCGCGCCCGGCGGTCCACTTTCAAAACGATGGGGCCACCGCCGGGATCTTCACCACCATGTACGATAGTGGCACACCGCCATGAACACGGTCGGCCGGCCGACCTAGTATGGCGTTGTAGTGAGGTCAAGTCCGCCACCTCGAACTCGAGCATCTCGGTGCGGAAATTGTTTGAACCTCCAAACGCCACCGGAGATCGACGCGCTTCGCCGGGACGAACTCAGCCCGCGCGATGTCAAGAATGGGAGCGTTGGACGAAGCTCCTGCTGGATCTCGAGCGCCGTGGCGACCCGGGCGACAGAGGTTGAGGGAACTCCTCCGTCTACCAAAGACCGCCCTAGCTTTACATTCCGGACCGTGGGTGCAACCACGATCGGGAGATGCCCAGGCGGCGGTATTAGGCGGGTGATCGGCTCGGCCCAACGCGACGGCCGCTCCGACCACGCCACCGCTTCACCGACCCAAAGCCGCACGGCGGCACACACTTCCCTCATCGCACGCTTAAAGCTAGCGTGGGGACGGATAGGTGGCGAACCGCCGTGGATGACGGCACTTCGCGCTCCGCTGCGAAAACCAAGCGAAGCCGCTTCCTTGCCCTTTGCCGCCGACGCTTCTTTGCTGCTCGTGGACTCGCTTGTCCACTATCTTGCCGACGACATGGCAATCCGCCAAGTCGTGGGAGTTGTTGCGGTGAATGGGACGATGAAGGCCTTCCGTCCCACTCACGGGCGATGGTCTCGCCCTTCGTCGCGCCATGGGGTCGCCGCGCCACGGCGATCGCCATGGCCGCCGCCTCGCCACTTTACGGGACCGTACCCGCCGCGCCGCGACCACCTCCTTTTTTTTCGCCCGCGCCCATTCGCGGTGGCGGGCGCGTCGTCGTCGTCGTCGTCGCGCTCGGCGTGCCATGACCTGCCGGTCTCGCCGCTTTGCGCTTCTTCTTGTCCTTGCCGCGGGGTTCCTCGAGGTCCCGCCTCGCCACCCAGCCTGTCCTCGCCACGCAGCGGCGGGCGGATGCGAGCTCACTTTGAAGGGCGACTTGGCGCTAAGGTGAAGAGCTCCTCCGCTGCCTTGATCTTGCGGGTGGCCATCTTCTCTTTGACCTTGGGGTCTCGGGCGCCTCCGTAATGCCGTGACCACGGCGTCGATGGAGATGTCGGGGATGGTGTTGCGGACTGACCGAGCGCCGAATATAGTCGCGGCGACTCTCCTTTCTTCTTCGCTTCCACGTTGTGGAGGTCGTCTTCTACTCGGGCTGCTCGAAGGTGCCCTCGAAGTTGGTGACGAAGAGCTCGAGAGCTCCTTCCATGACCCCACGGACCGGGGCGATTCATGAGCCACGAGCGGGCTCGCCGGTGAGGACCGCGGGGAAGTAGTTCGCCGTAACCTTCCCCGACCCTCCGTCGGCTGCATCACCGTCGATAGATCTCGCAAAACTCATCGGGGTTGGTGGTGCTGTCAGTATTTTTGATGGGGCCGGACGAAACCGTTCGGCCATCGACGGGCGCAGACTCCTTAGAAAAGGCGCTGCACCCAACGCCGGAGCCTCCTCCTCCGGACGCGGTCTCGCCGCCGCCCCGTCGCTTAGGCGGCGCCAAGAAGCGCCACCTCACCGGACGGGCAGCTCAAGGAGCCCTCTTGTTGGCCCGTGGCGGCGGCAGCAATGTGACATGATCGCTCGGTCGCGACCCTGCGGAGCTTGTCACGCAGTCTTCTCCATGCAGCAAGTGGCGGTCCTCCAGATGGGACCAAGATCGCGCCACTCAGACGCCGCCCGGCCGAGCCCCGTAGGGTCGCCGCTCTTGTCGTCTTAGCCCGCCCCTCCTCACCAGAGATCTGCGAGAGAGGCGAGGGTAACAAAGAACGGAGGACGCGAAACGCCGGTTCCCCGCCGAAACTTGCACCACCGCCCGGCGGCGTCGACGTAGCATGGGCTGTTGCCAACCACGGCGCGCCGGGGAGTCCGGAGTCACCGAACCGGATGGGTTTTCCAGCAAGGCCACGCCGCGTGGAGGTTTCGTGGCCGGAGTGCACTCCTCCAAGGCCAGCGCCGCTTAGCTTGGCCGAGGCGGCCGCTTTCGCCAGGGCTCCAACCCTAGGCGGATGGCCACCGCCCGGTGATTCACCGCCATCGCGCGGCCGACTCCGTGGCAGCGGCTCTAGCGGCCGCTTCTCGCTCCATCATGATCGCCTTTGCCGCCATCGCCGCCGGAAGAAGGGTCAAGAGCTTGAACCGATGCTAGCGCTCCCCACTGGCGCGATCGACGGCGTGTTCTCCGCTCAACCATCTGCGGATCACACCTGGTCGATTTTTAGTCTCGCTAGCCAACTCGATCAAGCTCGATTCGATTTGGCGTCGGGCACAACAAGGAGCGACTTCAGATTTACCGAGTTCGGACCCTCGCGGGTAATAGTCCTACTCCTGCTGAGCCTTAGCTCTTTTCTAATTGTGGTTGAATGGGAATGTGTTTACAGGGTGTTTCGAATGCACGAATGCTAGTGCTCGTATGCTCTCGCCTCTTTCCTCTGTCCCTTCCCTCTCTCTCCTCCCCTTTTTATACAAGCTTTGGGCTGGCGGAGAGAGAGAGGGTAGGCGTCTGATGCTCTCAAGACATCGACAAGACACGAGTCCACACCGTGAGCTGCGGGTGGGGCCCTGCCTGCTCCTCCTGACACGGGCGGCCTCCTCAAGCAAACCTTCTCTCTGCCGGTCAATTCTTCTCCGCCATGTGATATTTCCAGACTGCGCAGGGTCATCAGAAGCGGTAATCATTTCTTGGTGTCTATCCGCGTGATGTCTCATTAAATGCGCTTCGTCCTTCGCAGCAGGGGGAGCCTTCAGATCAAGACTCCTTCTGCAATGCTCCCCGCCCTGCTGGCCCCACCTGACGCGTGGGACCCTCGCCCGGTCTCCAGAGGGGGCTCGCCCACGCACCCGCCTGGCGCGTGGGGCCCTCGCCTCACCTTCAGAGGGAGCTCGCCCATGCACCCGCCTGGCGCGTGGGGCCCTCGCCTTGCCTTCAGAGGGGCTCGCCCACGCGCTCGCTGGCGGCGTGGGGCCTCTCGGCCTTCGAGGGCTCGCCGCCACTGGGCCTTCCTGCTTTGCTGGCGCGTGGGGCCCTCTCGGCCTCTGAGGGGCTCGCCCGCCACTGGGCCTTGCTCGCCCACTTTGACGCGTGGGGCCTCTTGGCCTTCGAGGGGCTCGTCTGTGGCTGGGGCCTCGCTTCGCCCGTCGACGCGCTGGGCCCTCTCTCGGTCTCTGAGGGCTCGCCACGCACGGGCCTTGCTCGCCTGGGCCGACGCGCTGGGCCTCTCGACCTTCTTAGGACTCTTTGTACCCCGGTATTTATTACACCGACAACTTGAAACTAATGCAAGGATTAAGGGATAGATGTTGGCTTGTTTTTTTGTGGATGTGCTGAAGTTGTAAGATATTTGTATCCGACCAAATTGAGTAGATATCTGCTCCGTATTTGCATTCTCTGTGCTACTCACGCCATTAGCGAAAACTTCGTGTTCTTTGTTTAAACAATATAAATAAATAAAAGAGTGAATTATACGGGCGACACCTAAACTATCACACAGTTCGGTCCAAAGTTGCCACGGCACCGCACGGAAGCCGACGTGGCTGCTCCAGCACATAAATCCTGCAACCTCCACGAGGCATTTTTATATTTTATATTTGAGTAAATTATATGGACGATCCCTAAACTATCACGCAATTCTCATTCAGGTCCTCGATCTTTCAAAATTGTAGTTTAGGCTTCTCATCCAGATCGGGGATCTGGATGAGAACTGTGTGATAGTTTAGTGACCACCCATATAATTTTACTCAAAAAATAAATATAAAATATAAAAATGCCACGTGGACTATCCACAATGACTGGATTCATGCGGTGGAGCAGCCACAACGACTCCCGTGCGGTGGCGTAGCAACGGTGGACCGGATTTGGGTCACTATAATTTAAAAGATCAAGTACTTGGATGAGAATTGCGTGATAGTTTAAGAACCGCCTGTATAATTTACTCTAAATAAAAAATCACAATAATGAAATTAGCTACATAATACTTTCAATCCGTTTGCCATCTCAATTGTTTCATTATTGCCATAAGTGTCTTTTTCGGTGTAATCAAATATGCAATGCTTTAAACCTTTTTTCTCAATGAAAAGTGCCTATTTGGCCCGTAAACTATCGCCCCGGCCCCGATTTGGTCCATAAACTCTGAAATCGGACTTAACCGGTCCTCTAACACTAAAAACCGAACAAAATTAGTCCTTTGACCAACTCATGAGCAGTTTTGCATGGCATGATAGTGGATGTGGCTGATTTTGCTTACATGAAGCGCCAATGTTGTGGGGAGAGAGAGGGGAGGGGGCGTGGAGGAGCATGCTACGCTTGCTGGATTCGTGGAGCAGACGCCGTCGATGAGTAGGAAGAGGGCCATCATGGTGGTGCCTCCGATGTTGCTCCCCCTCATCTACCTCTCTCTGCACAGGTGGTGTGGCTGCCACATCCCTCCTCCCATCCCTGCCAACCGCCGTACCCTTCTCCCCTATTGTCTCACTGGTGCCTCGCTCCTCCTCCCCTCCGCACCGGCCACCGCCGCATCCTCCTCCCCATGTCTCACAAGCACCGAGCTCCTCCTCTCCTCCCAGTCGGCCACAGCCACATCCTCCTCCCCCATGTCCCACCGGTGCCGAACTCCTCGTCGTCCCCTCCCTACCAACCGCCGCCGCATCCCTCCTCTCCCCACGTACTGCTAACGCCGCCCTCCTCCTCCTTCTCTCCTCCCTGCTGGCCACCACCGCATCTCTCCCCCGCCTACAGCAGCCACATCTGTCCCCCTGCCTACAACCGCCGTATCCCTCACCACGCCGCCCACCACCACATCTCTCCTCCCTGCATTAGTCTATTCGGTTTCGAGAGTTGGAAGGTCAGTTATGTCCGATTTTGTAGTTTACGGACCAAATTGGGAACAGGGCGATAGTTCAGGGACCAAATAGGTACATTTTTGCATTTTTACAAAAAACTTTTCATATTCAATTTACACTTATGGACATTCATAACATAAAAATGTTAACTTTAAAAAAACGAAAAAACATGCATTCATTCAAATTGATGTATATTGATAACTTCCGCTTAAACAAAAAATAGATCACCAATAACATGAGCAATTGCAATGTCATCAAAAGGAAGAAGGCACTAAATGATGAGCCGATGGAAGAACGGTACTTCCTACGTTCCAAATTGTAGTTCACCGTTGACTTTTGAATATTCTATTAGAACATTCGTCTTATTCAAAAAATATATGTAAATATTTTTATTTTGTTGTGATTTGTTTTGTCATTAAACATACTTTAAACATGACTTATATTTTTGCATGTTTGTATTAATTTTTTGAATAAGACGAATGGTCAAAAGACATGTCGACGGTTGGGATATCGGTCCCAAGTCAACTAAGGTTCTTGAGAAAGGGAGATAGAAGATCTACCGAGCAAGGCAAACAACAATCAACGAGCAACAGGGAGACACAGAGTTTTTATCCTGGTTCGGGCCTCTCCGAGGAGATAACAACCCTACCTCCAGCGCTTCTTTATATGAAAAAGGATTACAAGGTGGAACTCGATGAGATGAACAAGTCTCGACGAGATTATGGATGTACAGGAAGTATTATGCGATCTTCTGGTGCCCTCTACACGCCGTGGGGGCCCTGTTTATATAGTGTTGAACAATCGACCTACCGAGGGATAATCGGGCCGGGCTAACCACAAGTCCGTAGCGAACTCGATACATGCCAAATACATCCCGAGGCAGATAAAGCAAAACTCTAATTCTTGGGGATCACGACGTCTGTTCCAATCCAGGAAACTACGTCTGGATCTTCACGTAGCCTTGCAGAACTCTTGTTCGAGTCGGACTCAAACAAGAATCCTAGGTCATTGCGCACCGTGCCAGCCAAGAAGTTGTTCGGCAGGATGCACATGAGCCTGATAGAACCTTCCAGGGAGCAGGCCCTGGGAGGCTGCTCGATTGGGCCGTCAGGGAGTGGGCCATCGCAATGGGCCATGATTTTATCGCCGATAAGACGTGTCCAAACACTCATCTTCCCCATTTAGAAGTGCTGCCCCTGCGTCGTCCAGCTCGGGCGACTCGAGCGGTGCCCCGTTCTCCTTCGCCTAGCCCCTTCGCCGGAGCTCCGCCGCCGCATGACGGCGGCGGCCCTCACCCCTACCCCCACCCACACCCTGCCGCTTCTTCTTCTCCTTCCCTCTCCTGTTCTCATGAGGGTCAGGGCTCGGCCGTGTCTTGGTGGCGCAGATGGTCTGCTCCGGCGTTGGCGGCGGATCCGCCGTCAGCCCCTCTGGTGGCGACGGCCACGCTGCAGTGGCCGGTCCAGGCCCATGCCGCCCGCCAGATCTGGCGGTGTTCCGTCTCGATCTGGTAGCGGGCTGGGACTGGGTCGTGGCGCTTCGTCGGCGATGGGTCGCTCGCTCATTGTCCCTGCTAGGCTTCCTTCATCCCTAGTTGGCGGCTCGCCATCCTCGCCGCCTCTTTTAGGGCGGTGGTCGTCGGTTCGCGTTGGCGGGGGCTCTCCCGCCGGTCTTCCTCCAGGTCTCCGTCCCCTCCCATCCTCCTGCTTGGTTCTCCTCGACGGCAGCCTTTCCACGCCCTCGCCGCTCCCTTCTCTGGTGAGTTGCGGCTGGGTGTGTGCCTCTCCTCCTCTCCCTTTGAGGTGAGGCGATCCGTTAGGCGCCTCTTTCTCCAAGGCTGTCGCTCTCTTCCGCCCTCCCTTCCCTTCTTGGTGCAGTGGCGTCCGGCTGAGCTTCCCTCGCCTCTCCCCTCTCTGCTGGAGAGGTTGCAGTCGGGATCGGTCTCCTCGCGGCAGCTGATGGGTGTCCAGCTTGTGCGGGGGAGGCGGATCCCTGGCGTTGGTGGCTCGGCCGATTTGCAGGCCAGGGGCGTGGGTCCTTCGACGGTGATGGTGTTGTCGTAGGCTCTCGGCGGTCGGCTTCCTAGGTCGGGCGTTCGTGGAGGGTGGCCGGTGGTCTCGCCCTCCTCCATACGAGGTCCGCTTTGTCGGCGTCCCGCGCTGCTAGGCCCCCTCGCGTGGCTGTGGTGGCGTGGCGCGGTGGCTGCGCTTGTCGGTTCTAGCTTCGTCCTCCACCATGGCTTCAGGGCAGTTGCGACGGGTGAAAACCCTGCCTAGGCTTCCGCTTGGGCCGGCGATGGCGACGCCTCGGCGCCGTTTCCATTCTTGAAGGCATCGTCGTGTTGGTCGTTTTGCCTTGAAGTTACCCGAGCGAAAGCTCCCCTGCGACGGCGTCGTGTTTGCGTCAGTCCCTTGTTGAAGGCATCGCCTCTGGTCTTGGTGGTTGGCTGCTAGTGTTTTCTCCGCTGCGTTGTGTCTCCGGCGGCCTCAGACCTTGTCGTTGTAGTCGATGCCCTCATGCGTGGTGGTTGCCCGGCCTTAGCCTTGGCCGGGCTTTCTTCCCTCCCCCTTTCTCTCTTGTAATTTATTTTTCTCTCCTACTTAATGAAATGATAGAGCTCCTGTCCGTTAGTTCAAAAAAAAAAAGACGTGTCCAAAAATCAACAGTGAAGTATAATTTGGAACAAAGGAAGTATTATGCATAGGCGCAATAGTACGCAAGGTTTTATCCGATTTGTGTACCACAGTTTGCTTGTCATGATGTGAAGATGCATGGAATATATTCAGGTTAGCATATCATGACATATACGGACGGCTCGTCTCTTCGTAAAGAAAGAAGTCTTTTTAAGTTAGTCAACTGTCAACCACGGGCAACAGTAATGGCATTGCCAATACATATGGACATTTACATAGGAGAGTAAGACCTCCTGCTGATCGACGACCACTGATGCACGGTAGTCACTTATTACTAAGCTCAATACCCTTTTGACTCCACTCTTATGTAGTGCGCCTGGGAAAAGCAGTCATGGCTCATGATATTGACAGGGCATGGCCAATATCGAAACCGAATGCGCGTCTTCACATGGCATGATAGAGCAACATGCGATGCGATGCAATGCAATGCGATGGCTTTGACTTTGCGTGGCCAGTACCCAAAGTTGATGCAGCGAGGGAGGAATGGAGGCAGAGCCATCAATCTGCACCTCCAATGGAGGACGACGACGACCAGCTGTGCAGATGGGCCTATCGCCAGCCTACAAGTTTGTGTCTCTGGTGTGCCACCATGCCATTGCTATATGATAAATTGATAATGCTATTATGTCGAATGTAAACAACACAAGTATGAGCTAATGATTAGCACATATATATTAACCTTGCAAATCAACCTCGTACAGACATCTCTTCACTAGTATCTCGCTGTGTCAAGCAAGCCCCTTTCCATGCTTTGCTTACATTAACACATTTAACATCAGAACCTTCCTTTCAAGTTTCATCTCATGTGCCAGTGCCACACCAAAACAAGGAAAGGGAAAAAACACACCTTTGCCCCTGCCATTGGATCTAAATGCGCTGGAATGGTCCCCTAAAATTCTTTTCCTGCCTGACAACAACCATAAAACGTGACGACCCAAAGTTCAGAACATGCATGGGTGTTGCGATTTTCTTACAGGATGTGATGAATAATAGAGCAGAGGTGCTATACCAACCAACCAATCAATTTGCACCTATGTAACTGTTACTTCCTTCAGAAGCTGCTTTCTGAAGCCCAACCCTTCTTTTCCAGTGCCAATCTCAGCACCTGCCATGGAGCGGGGATTCCGAGATTTGGCAAAGATACTGCAAAACAGATGACAGAAATGATAGTTGCGTGCTTGCCTTTACTCTCTTCTTATTAGCGTTGAAGTCAATAAATCCTGATCGTGATGCTGATCGATATTGAACAATTGATTTCTTCCCAGGAGGGAACCAGAACTCAACATCATCTACAAACTGCACGTAACAATGCTCAATCGTAAATGTATAAAGATGCAATCCACACAAACGTGAGCGTTTATATTAGCTTACAAGAGTAAAAAGGTGCTACCCCGAATATAGGACTCTCATATTCAACTCGAACATAGTCATCCGTTTTGTCTACTACACGTGGAGCAAAGTTGTCTGGCTTTGTTTTCATCACCTGCAAATAGTAATAGCAGTTGAAAATTCCAACCGAATGAAATATCTTACTAGCATTTACCCACTAGATGCTGACAACAAAAACGAGATCATGATCTTTTTTATGCGAATATGTGATCCCTTGTTCTTCCTTACCACTTCAAGGAGCTCCTTCATAGCTTCATCTTTGCTTATGGGTTTACCCCTGCTACCATCCTTAGGGTTGTAGTTCCTAAACGAAAACATATCTAAGTACATGACACCAAAAATGATCTTTGACAGTTGCTACAAAACCTAGATAAAATGATTCTTGCAGGAGAACTTTATGGGTTATGGACAATGGGAATACTTCAGACAATAGATACAACAAAAATCAAAACAAAGATTCCATAGTCAGCTTTCCCTTTGCAAGAAGATAATTAAAAGAGCTCAAGGCTGAAGCTTAAATGCTATACCAATAGGAAGCTTATTATTCAAAGTTCAAGTTGACACACACATTTCTTGGTGTGGTCAGGTCAAGTTTAGTTTTTAGGAAGTTTCAGTGTTATAGTCATATCAACAATTCAGCGAAGTACAAAAAATAACGATTTATATTTGTTGAATTTTAAGACGGTGCATATATCGACCATTGAGCAAAGTTAGCATTTTGGCTCATGAAGAATTTTTATACGGAATCAATGGAGCGTTCCATAAAACATCTTTATGTAAAGAATCAAAGAAGCAGCTCTAATTGCTGAACTAAGGTGTTTGTTTCAGATTAAAGTTGAGTTGAGTTTTACTGTATCAAATTTGTGACCCAAAAGACATTTTAAAAAATTCAAAAAATTATGAAAAAAATATTTTACGAACCTTAAGAAGAACTATTTGAAACCCCACAAAAATGACTACAAAATATTACCCCATTTGGCTTATACAAAAATGATAAATTTTCATTTAATTTAATTTAATTTAATTTAATCTGAAACAAACAAGGTCTAAAATTCTATGACGCACCTGTAGTTGTGAATTGCTAAGTGTTATTAGTCCAGACATGCAACTATGTGTGCACGCTACAGAAGTAACACAAAGAACATTGGGAGAATATTGTGAAGAAAGAAATGCTTACCATGGGGGAGCATAGTGATTTGAGTCGCTTAATTCCTCTGAGGTGGATACACAGTTATTGGTTGCAGGGCATAATGCAAGAGATGGAGGACTCTTCTGCACACCAAGATAGGTTGGTTTTGTACCGCTAGATTCATAAGATGAAGATAAAAAAAAAAATGCAATTGTCAGATGGGAGAAAAGATTTTTTTGTAAACTATATACCAGTATACCACTGGGGACTGGTCAGCTTTGTTTTTGATCTTTTAGGTTGCGTGTACAAATTTATAGAGTAGGGTAACAACCACTACACTGACTGGTGCTGTGAATTTCTCCACAGTTATGTTTAACTCAGATGCATTTTCTAACAAGGAAGTGGTGCGCTTTTGTTTTGTGAAATTGGACAGTTCACTTGACCCTGGTCCGAATAGAGCTGAGCAATCAATCAAAAGAATCATTCTTGCAGGATTGTAAGTAAGGCAGGTCATTGGCGCTTCACCTGAAGTGGAAGATAGCCGCGAGCGTAGCGACCTCACTGCTCCTGAGCAGAAAGTCTCTTCCGGAAGGGAATACCCATAAGCAAAAGGAATTGAGATGAATTAGATTTGGAAGAAACGGAGAGTGGGGCGGGGGCGGGGATGGTCTGGATTGGATACCTCCGGGCGATTCTTGGGTGGCTGTGGCTCCTCTTGGTGGCGGCGGCGTTAAGGTGTGGTGATGAGGACGAGGATGGTGCTGGCTTGCCGGTGGCGGGAGAGGAGGCGGAGGAACCGGGGAGGCAGCAGGTCACGGAGGAGGCCATCGGCATCGGCATGTTCCTCCGGCGTCCGGCCACCGTGGTTGCAAGCTGGAGAGTGGAGACTCAACACTGCAGGGCAGCGGATTGGATTTGGATCCCCATCGCCTCAGCTAAAACGCAACCAAATCGGCCCAACAAAGCCCATGCTCGTCGACAATAACGCCATTTACGAATGTTGGGCCGTACTCATGCATATCTTCCTGCCACGCTACCTATGTATCAGAGTTGTGTTGCTCCTCGGTCTCCCTCAGAACATCCGCCCTCTCTATCTCCCTCTAAAACACTATTGATATGGTTGTTGGGCTGCAAACGAGCGAGCTCGGGCGAGCCTAGTTCAATCAAGCTTGAGTTGAGCTTGGGTGAACGCTTGAGTCTAAAGATACACTTGAGCTCGGCTCGTCTAAACTCGATAACACATAACTCTTGTAAAACAGAGCAAAGCTTAAGTAGACTCAAATGAAGCTCGATCACGACTTAAGTAAATTTGATAAAATATTACTTTCATCTTAGAAAATAAAGTTTAAATGAGCTTTATGAAACTCGAGTACACTCAGATGAAGCTCGCACTTAAGTATAATTCATAAAACATGATTTTATATAAAGAAAAACAAAGTTTGAAGAAATTCGATGAAGCTCAGGCTTAGCTTGACTAGGCTCGCGAGGTTGAGGCCAGGCTTAGTTCGAGCTGGGTAAAAGCTTGAACCGAGCTCGAATCAGGCCTCAAGGGAGCGGAGTTTATTCATTTTGCGAGTTGCAAGCTTTTCTCACAACCCTACTTATCTTGCCCTACTTATGAGGGGGGACATAGCTAGGAGGGCGCCCGAACCAAACTTGCCAATTTGTGATGATATAGAACGATTTCATTCCTTTTTGAGTATTGGACAGATTAGTCCCTACATTTTTTTTATATAAGACATATTATGAATGGACATATAAATTTAAGAAGTTGTGAAATCAAGAGAAGGTCAATAAAAAACAATCTTGTTATTGTGTTATAAATACATTGGATATATGAGAGAGAACATCATGGGAGTGAATGATTTATAAATGGATGAAAGAGAATTATTCAATAAATAAGGGTGAACATAGAAGAACATCAATAAATTCTCATGCACATTTTATATATGAAAATAAATCATTCAAACTATATGCCTTATACAAAAATGGAGAGTATTATTCTTGTGCCACGTTCTTTTCGGCTAACGGTAATGCCTTGGCTTCACAAAGCCGCTCCTCGAAGCTTTGAACCCTAGGTGTAAGGGAAGGACACGGATAATTTTTTATTTTTAACCCTTTTGAAATAGATATTTTATTTTTAACCCCGGGTCAAAAGTTTTTTCAAATCTAACCCTTTTGGCGCCACCCTTGCCGTGGCTGCAAATTCATCTCGCCACGCCAGCGTGATGGCGCAGCAAGTACATCTGCCGCCGCATAAGCGGGATGGCGCGGCAAGACCGCCCCACTTGTCATTCTATCGGTAGTCCGCCGGGGCCGCCAGCGTGGCAACCTCTGCCGCCACAAAGGGCCATCCCGCAAGCGCAATAAAGATGAATTTGCCGCGCCAAAGCGGTGGCGCGCCTTGAAAAGGGTTAGATTTGCAAATTCTTCAGCCCGGGGGTTAGAAATAAAATAATTTTTTAAAAAAGGTTAAAAAATAAATTTTTTCCGAAGGACACCGGGCCGGACATTCGATAGGTAAAAAATTGGGAACTTGTTATAAAAAAAACATGGGCCTGGTATTACTGAAATACATGGACATTCATGATGTATTGATGAAACATGGACCGTGTACTAATGAAACAATGTCAATCAATGGAGAAACATTATGGAACATACCAACAAAACTAATAAAGGAAAACGTGTATATTACATCCTGAACTATAACCCTTTGTCTACATACCCCTGAATAAACAAAACCAGGTATTTTGCCTCCCTAAAATCAGGGAAAAGGTGCAAATAACACCCTGATGGTAGTTTGAGGATGGTTTTGCCGACGTATCGGGTAAGGTGTCAATTCAATTAGAAAAATAAAACTCATCAATGATCATGCTGAGGAACACCTCGGCGATGTCCATGTAGTTGATGAAAAGTTTGACAATGACCATATTAGTGATGTCATTCGTATCCA
The DNA here is from genome assembly GCA_036346415.1 of Raddia guianensis. Lineage (NCBI taxonomy): Eukaryota > Viridiplantae > Streptophyta > Magnoliopsida > Poales > Poaceae > Raddia > Raddia guianensis. The sequence goes on from CM070536.1 coordinate 60,215,360, forward strand.
TGATGGGAATGATCACATCATATGGTTTGTGGATTGATATGGCTATCCACTTGTTGTCTTAGTTCTTTTGTAAGGAGAAGGTAATATGGATAAATGGTTTGGTTTATGGATTTGGTGCATCGCGTTGGCATTCATGTCATTTGCACATGTATGCATATGGAGAATATGTTGGGTTTTCACAATTAATTGTTGAGAACGTCGAGGCCAAAATATTTGTTGTCATTAGTTGTCATTTTAGCACGTGCTTATGTTAGAATATCATGCACTTTAATGATATATTTAATTCCTAAAGCAAACATAAACAATACAACACACATAATATGTAAATCACACATTAAGAACATTACCAAGTTCATACACATATTTAATTTATTTTCCATATGCACAAAAGAGGGATTTGAACACCGTGACTTACATCAAATCGCCACGACAATGGTTGGTGTCGAGTCTGGTCATGTAGTCGGTAGCAGATCAAACATCGAGCAATTGCGTCGAGCGCTACCCAAAAACTTGATCGCCCCCAACTGTGCAGGTTCTTCAGAGGGGCGTGGCTTCGGTGACCCTATTCTTCCATGCTCCAATGACATGTCGGTGTGTGGGATGGAGAAGCTTGGAGGCGTGCAGCACCAAGGACGAAAAGACCCCTCATCTCGACTCACTAGATCGGTTTTTCTAGTGTTTGTAGACGTGTTTGATCTGGGAGAGCAGTGCCCCTTATAAAGTGGGGCTGGACCTCTCAAACGATGCAAAAATATAGGAACCGACTCGCGCACAATACATTGCTTTCGTGCGCGTGGATACAGTTTCCTAAAACCATGTGTGGGATAAGTCTGTCCTAATGAAGGATTTCACAAAATCAAAATTAATGGGCTAGGAGATCAGCTGCAATTTGCAAATACACGCATGCGTGCATGTGACTGTGTGTGGCCTTCCTTTCTTGTTTTGTCATCTAATCATGAGAGGGAGCGCTTCACATTTTAAGGTGGTGTTTCTCCCCTCTCATTTTCTAGAAAAAGTGCCGATATGGTCACTCAATTATACCCGCTGGATACTTTGGTCTCTAACAAGGCCGTACCTAAGTTTTAGAGGCCCTGGTGCAAAATACAAAACGGGGCCCTATACTAGGGAAATATAGTTAACCAAAATGTGATTCCATTATATAGCTATATGTTTCTTTTTGCAATATTTAGAACTACAATAGGCATTCATGTTAAAAGAGTAAAGGGTGAATCTTTCTTACCAATATCTTCTTAACTTCTACTAAAAAGCATCATGCGTCTGGTATTCTTCGAAATAAAATCTTCAATTATATCTTCATATTTAATCTTCTCCAGAACATCATTTTCAAGTGCAACTGTTGCCAATCCATTGAGTCTTTCTTGTGTCATAGTACTATGCATGTAGGACTTTACCAACTTCAATTTTGAAAAGCTTCGTTCTGCAGATGCAACTGTCACAGGAATAGTCAACAAAATTCTGTATGCAATAAGAGCATTAGGAAAACAGCCCATCCGTTTCACAAACTTCAGAATATCAAGAGGGCCCATGTCTTCCTTAGGAATGAAATCTTGGAGGAACTTTAACTCCACATGTAATTCTTTGCCGTCAATATCAGAATGTTGACCATTCTTAAGCGCCGCCTCAAGGTGAGTACAAGAAGACAACAAACTCTTGTCATCTAAAGAGCACAATTTATGTGAAGTAAACAAAAAACCAAAAGTTTTTCTCGTGCCCCTGGTATTGTTCAAACCTCCTAGTCAGTGAAGCAATAGCTTGATTAACAATGGGTAAAAAATAATTGACTCTAATTGACTCCTCAGCAGACTGTGAAGCAATAGATGGATCATTAGGGGTCTCATCAAATTGCCTTTTCCGTTTGATTTTACGCTTGGTACGAAATACTGGCTCAATATCCATCTCACGTGCGATTTCTTTTGCAGATTCTAATGCATTTGAAAACCAGTTTCTCTATATTTACTGAAGAAGGAAATTAACCCCTACACTTTCTCGATTGCAATATCAATAAGCATATCCTTTGCTTGTAACTGTTTGCTGACCGGATTGATAGCAGATAGTACTTCATACCAGATAATTATTGCCACTATAAATTCAAAATCACCAAGCTCATTGGTCGCCAAGGATTTAGCTTCACTGCTTATTGTTGGATCATTATTAGTATCTGATACTTCAAGTAAGGCTTCTCTTATTTCCTGCATTTGTAACCTTATAGCCTTAACACTATCAACACGACTCTCCCAACGAGTAGTTGAAAGTGGCTTGAGAGTCACTCCTGATAAGTTATCTTTCAAAATTTGCTATCTCTTCGTGGACTTAGCAAAAGTTGTATAGATACCCTGTATGATTCCAAAAAAAATCTTTTGCTTTACCACAACTCTTGGACATATCACATAGTGTTAAATTAAGACTATGACAACCACAAGTGGAATAAAAGGCCCTAGGATTGATATCCAAAACTTTCTTTTGTACCCCTTGATTTTCCTTTCATATTTGATCCATTATCATATTCTTGTCCTCTCACATTGTCTATATCAAGGTCAAGATTTTTCAATTCATTTTGCAAAACATCAAACAATCCTTGCCCTGTTGTGTCATTTATATCCCAAAAACATAAGAATGATTCCTCAATGTGTCGACGGTTGGGATATTGACCCAAGTCAACTAAGGTTCTTTAAGAGGGAGATAGGAGACACGCCAAACAGAACCAGCCACAACGAATAGGGAGACAGGGGTTTTTATCCTGGTTCAGGCCTCTCAGGAGAGATAATAGCCCTACGTCCAGCCTTATATATCAGAGATGATTACAAGAGGAAGCTCGATGAGACGAACAAGTCTCGGCGAGATTATGTGTGTACAGGCGAAGATCAGGTGTCTATGAGATACTAAGACGTAAACTCGTCCCCTCTACACGCCGCAGGGGCTCTGTTTATATAGTGCAGAGCAAACCGACCTACCAAGGGAATATCGGGCCGGGCTAACTACGAGATCATAATGAACTCGACATGCCAAATATATCCCGAGGTAGATAAGGCATATTCCTAGTCTTGGGGATCACGACTCCCATTCCAATCCGGGAAACCACGTCCGGGTCTTCACGTAGCCGTGCAGAACTCTTGTTTGAATCGGACTCAAACATGATTCCTTGGCCGTTACGCACCATGCCAGCCAGAAGTCGCTCGACAGATGCATATGGGCGATAGAACCTTCCAGGAGCCGGGCCTCGTAGGTCGTTCGATTGGGCCGTCAGGAGCGGGCCATGGCAATGGGCCATGATTTTATCTCGACAGCTAGCCTCGAGACTCAAGTGGAAGGACTCACTAGAGTGGGTCTTCCTTTGAGACTCAAAGTCAAGAAGAGGGAAATTATCTTGCTACAAGGACGAACAACAAATGACCGAACAAAGTTATGGTTCCACCGAATAGGACTTGTCCGGGATCGAACAAACCCGATCGATCTTTGAGCACCTCTGCTAAGGCCGAACAGAAAACACATCCATCCGAGCAGAGCACCCAGCCCTCAGCGCGGATGCTAAAAAAAGTAGCCGTTGGCAAATCTCAACGGTAACTTGCGCTGCGTAGTGAAAACAGTCGACCGTTTTTACTTAGCCGTTGCGGTAAAAACTAGCCGTTTTGTAGCAAAAATCCGTTGCAAAGCTGCTCACTTGGGACTATAAAAGCTCCCAAGTCGCCCGCGGCTAGCCACTTCTGCTCTCACGCCTTTCCTTCCCAAGCCCTAATTCCACAAAGGCCAAAGATCAAAGAGCCAAACTCCACCTCATTTCGTCCGTCCGATACTGGGACTCATGGCGGCCAAGTTCGCAGGCACTAGTATGACCGAGGAGGACCTGAAGGTCTGGGAGGAGGAGGGCCACATCGACGTCGGCAGCTGGAGGCTGCCCGGGGAGGAGGAAATTCCGGAGCCGCTCGAGGGCGAGTTCATCAACTTCGAACAGTTCGCACAGTTCGGGCTGAGATCTCCCGAGAGAGACTTCGTAGAGGCCTTCTTCAACATCAGCGGATTAGAGGTGATGAACCTCAATCCGAACTCCATCCTCCAGATGGCTGTCTTTGCACACTTGTGCGAGGGCTATCTGGGAATCGATCCTCCGGTGGGGCTGTTCCTCCATTACTACATAGTAACGAGGAGCAGCTCCGCCGCTTCGGCGCTTGGGTGCTGTTACCTCAAGCTCCGGGCCACCGCCGACGACGCGCCGTACCCCCGTCCACCGCTGCTCGACTCGATGGGCGCGTGGTGGATGAGGTGGTTCTACAGCAAGCGAAGCACCGGCAGCAAGCTCATCTTTACCGGGATGGCGCCGGCGAAGGGAACCCCAATGCCTCGGCTGGAGATGTCCGCCGAGGACTGGTACCTGACAAGGAAGATCGCCTTCCTCGTGGGCCTTGGGCTCACGGGCAGGGAGATCATCCGTGATTACACAGCGAACAGAATCTGTCCGCTGTGGAGAAGACCCTATCCTTTCTATAAGATAGAAGGATGGGAAGATATCAGCAGGGAGAGCACGGGTAAGTGCCTTTAAGACTCAACCTTCACTTGATGACTCATCCGAACAGAAACTAACAGCTCTCCTACTCGGGCAGTGATGCCAACCGACGCATGGGTGACCGAACAGGTCGACTCCGTGCTAAAGGCAGCGAAGAAGGACGGCGAAGTCACCGGCGAGGTGGCATTCACCTGCCCACGCAACGTACTTGTCCGCACAGACGAGGTAAGTCACTCAAACTCAGCCTGTGTTGCTAGACTTGTACTGTTGAACATGCTAACATTCGCTTCTCAAATGAACCAGGAGGATCAACTGATCCTTGGGGGGATCATGGAGGAACTCTCTGGATCCGAAAAGAAGAAAGCGAGAAAGGGCAAGGCCAAGGTGGCCGCGAAGCCCAAGGTGGCGGCTGAGCCAACACGGAGCTCACCGCGCCATGGCGGCCGCTAGCCCTCGAAGAAGCCCCCTGCGGCAACAAAGCGCGCCGAGCAAGCCAAGCAAACGCGCGGTCAGCCAAGCGGGAAGCGACCAAGCCCTTCCCTCCTTAGCGAGCAAAGCGACGAGGAGGTAAGGATCATGACCCTCTGGCTTAAGCGCTATGCGCGGGCTCACCCGGGCCATATGGTACGGCTGCGACAGGTCGCCGAACAGAGGAGGCTTGAAGAGGAAGTCGCGCGCAAGGAAAAACTTCTTGCGTTGCGCGAGAAAAGTGCTCAGCTCAGTAGGGAGCTGAGCTCGTCGCCACGAGCATCCGGAGGCCAAGGCGAACAGGAAGCTAAGGAACCCCCGAGGAAAAGGCGGAAAGTTTTGGCGATGAAGAGGAAGATCAAGCCCTCCGCGGCAGGTATGTAGAAATGAATCTTACGACCCTACGACTTACCCAACAGCGTAGGACTTAATTCGCCCTTTTTTACATTAGCTATCCAGGAGGAGATCGCCACGGACAATGTGGACGCGGCGATCGGCGATCCTCGCCGCCGAGCACTGCACGTGCGTCATGAGCGAAGGCGGTTAGCCGACCTCAAGGACAAGCTGGCAGCGTGGAGCTTGCTTCCACCAGCTCAATGGCGAAGCTTTGACGCTACCGAAGGCGCGGTGGAGCGGCCGGAGGCGGAGGAGGCGGCGCATGGCGCCACGGATGGCGGGGCCAAGGTGTTGGCTCCGCCAGCTACCCGAGGTGGGACCGAGTAGGCGGTCCTACCGGACGCTTCGTCGCAGGGGCAGCCCGTCCCTGTGGCGACGAAGGTCACCGGCGAGCAGGGTGAAGACCCCGCAGTCAAGGAGCAAGAAGAAAGCCACGGCGTATGCATAAGCTACCCCACCTGGAGGCCCGGTGTCGCCAAATGAGGGGGAGACCGATCTCGCCCGAAGACGAACGGGCGGAAGAAGAAGAGGAGAGGCAGGAGCGCGGGGGCGATAGCTCGCCTGCCGCGACTGTCCCAAGGCGAGCACGTGCCCGCACGGGAAGGACGAAGCGGAAAGGTCACCGCACAGGTCTTATCCCGCACGAGCGAGGCTTCGTGACCCATGGTCTTGAAGATCGCCTGCGCCGGAGTCTGGAGCGGCGGCTCGGAAAGGTAATCCTCAAAACCGAACCTTTATCAGCTGGGGCTATGGCTGACCAAGGCTTGACTTGGTCTTCTCTCTTTCAGTTTGTCGAGGGCACCATGGAGGACCTCGTGGAGGGCGTCACTGTTGAGCGCAGCGCTATCATAGCGGTCTTCCAGGAGCATCTCCGAACGAGGGGACTCGGGGGAGAGCCCTCTGCGCCAGCCAAAAGCCGGAGCAGGCCGAAGGCAAAGGTGAGAAAGCTCAAGGCCCAGCTGACCGAGGAGAGGCAATCCTCCGGGGCTCTCCGTGAAGAGGCCGAGGAGCTTCGCGCGCAGGCCGGGAGGGCGGACGTCTTGGAGGGAAAGCAGGGCCGCACGAAATGGCTCGAGGAACAACTCGACGACGTGTCCCAATGGCGGAGCCTGCTCGCGGCGGAAGTGAAGGACCTCAAGGCCCAGCTCGCCGAAGAGAGGCTGACTTCCTCGGCACTCCACGAGAAGGTCTCGGCCCTGCGGGTTTCAGAGGAGGAGGCCGAGGAGATGCGCGGGATGGCCGCGAGGGCGAGGACCGCGGAAGGAAGGGTCAAGGAGCTGAACGAGCAGCTCAAGACCGCTGAGCAGCGAGCCAGTCAGAGCGAGGCTCTGTCCGAGGAGCTGCGTGCCAAGACCGAAGAGGTCGAGGCTCTCCGTGCAAAGGCAACGGAGCGGGCCCGGCTCAGCAAGGAGGAAACCAATCGTCTCCGAGCTAAAGCCAGAGAAGGCTTCAAGGCGCAAGGGGTAGTCCTGCGCCTGAAGATAGAAAACGAGGAACTGAAGGAGCAGCTTGCTTCGAAGTAGAAGTAGGGTTGTACTCCTTGTACCTGTAAACTTTTGACCATGCATTAAAGACTTAACTTTTGCACGATGAGACTTACCTTTTCCCTGCAAAAAGAGCAGCAAAAAGATAAGAATAAACAGGAAACTAAGAGAAAAGGCACAACAGCGCTAAAAAGTTTTAAGGAAAACCGGTAGAACGCCTAGCCTAACTCTCAGCCCCCGTTGTGCAGCTGCTCGAAAATCTGAGTTTGCGAACTCGAACAGGTGCACAAAAGAAAGAGCGACACCCTAGCCCCCGGTACGGACGTTGCTCGAAAACCTGGGTTTGCGAACACAAGCACGTGCGTAGAGAGACAGAGCGACACCCGTATCCTGATCAAGTCATTCCGTGAACTGCTCGTTAACGTAAGTTAGGCGATTCATAGTTTAACCGAACAAGGAAAGTGCCTCTGCCGCGGGGGGCTTACAAGAGCAGGCTTTGCCAAATGGTTGTGCCATGAGCGGTAAGTGCCTCTGCCGCGGAGGGCTTACGAGAGCAGACTTAGCCGCGAGGCGAAAAGCCGTTTTATGCAACCCTGAGTGTAGGAACTTGTTGAAACTAGATACGGGCAGGGAAAACCTGAATATCGGAGAGCCAAAGGTTCGCAAGACCGGGCAGCCATCAAGTGTTACTAGAGAGATAGTAGTCTTAGAAGACAAGGAGTGAGAAGGGCCGCAGGGGGCCGCGAAAATTCACTGTTTATTGGTTTGAACTTTACATGGTAGCCCGAGAGACTTGGACGAACTAAGGCGCGAAGTTTACAAAAGCGCGAAGCTAAGCAAACACACGAAAGACCTACACAAAGAACTTACGAAGCTGGTCGATGTTCCAAGTGCTGGTCAACTCTCTCCCTTCTTCCATTGCCAGGCGCACAGCCCCCGGGCGAGCAGAAGAAACGACCGTGAACGGGCCCTCCCAACGGGGAGTTAGCTTGTTGGCATTGGACAGGTTCTGGACACGGCGCAGAACGAGGTCGCCCGCCGTCAAGACCCTTGGTCGAACTGATTTGGCAGCGTGCCGGTGAAGAGCCTGCTGGTAGCGTGCCATTCTGACTTGTGCCCGTTCGCGTGTGCCTTCGAGGAGATCGAGATCGAGTAAGCGCTTGCTCGTCGTCAACCAAGTTGACCGAAGCTTGCGAGGTAACCGAGTATCGCTTCGACGGGCGTAACGGCTTCGCACCATAGACCAATTGGAAAGGGTTTCCCGGTTGCTGGTGTCAGAAAGCGAATCGCCAGAGGACGGAAGGAACTTCGTCAACCCAAGCTTTGTTGTGCTCGCGAAGAGCAGCAAACACCCGCCGTTTGATACCCTGGACTATCTGTCCGTTGGCTAGCTCGACTGCTCCATTGCTCTGTGGATGAGCCACGAGGCGGCGCACCTTGGTGCCCACCGTTAGCGATTCTCGAATAGCTCGTCAATTGGGTACCGCTATCGGTGATCGCCTTGGGGAATCGCCGCGTGACCATGTTGTTCTTGAAGAAACGCACAGCCGTTTTGGCGTGAAGAGACGACACAGGCTCTACCTCAATCCACTTTGTAAAAGTGTCGATGGCGATAAGCAAGTGTGTATAGCCCTTATACCCTTTAGGGAATGGGCCGAGCATATCCAGACCCCATGTGGAGAAAGGCCATGATGGGGGATCGTTTGGAGCTCTTGGGCGGGCTTACGGGCCTTCCGGACGTGAAACTGACATGCCTTGCACTTAGTCACCACGTCCCGGGCATCTTGTAACACTGTAGGCCAATAATATCCCATGCGAAACGCTTTGCCGATCAGAGTTCTGAAGGAGGCGTGGTTGCCACAGGCACCCTCGTGTATGTCCCTAAGAAGGAGCACACCCTCCTGTTGAGATATGCACTTGGAGAGGACTCCCAGAGCAACATGACGGTAAAGGATGCCGTCCACAAGCTTGTATGGACCAGCACGCCATGTAAGCCGGGAAACGCTTCGGCCGTCTTGCAGTGGTCCCATCTCGCAAGGTAACGGACAAATGGCGTTGTCCGAAATTCGCACACTTTGCCGATGACGGAGACAAGCACCACTGCCTCTGTGGCCTCGTCCCGAGACATGATTGAGGGCTTGTAAAGGTGCTCGACGAGCACCGCGGAAGCGAGTTCGCGTGAGGATCCAAACTTGACAAGAGGTCGGCCAGAAGTTATCCTTCCTGGGCACGAAGAGCACCTCGAAAAATCGAAAGTGCAGCTCCAACTTCCTTACTTCAACCAGGTATCGCGCCATTGAGTCGTCGCAGCACTGATACTCCTTGTTAACCTGATTGATGACCAGCTGTGAATCTCCCTTCACAGTCAGCCGTTGGACGCCAAGCGATTTGCACGCTCTTAGTCCCGCGAGGAGGGCCTCGTACTCCGCGGGGTTGTTAGTCGCCGCAAAGTGTAGTTGTATAGAATACTAGAGTTGCTCTCATTGAGGGGAGATGAGAACAAAACCAGCCCTCGAGTTTCCAGTGAGCGAGCCGTCGAAAAACATGGTCCAGGGGGGTCATCAGGTTGCTCGGGAGCTTCCTGAGATTTGGGCGGGCAGGTCCACTCAGCGACAAAGTCAACCAAGACACAGGACTTAACATCGATTCGGCAAAGAATAGGATGTCAAATTCGCCGCCCATTGCCCATTTAGCTATACGTCCATGACTTCCTTGTTCCTTAGGATTTCTCCAAGAAGGAACTTGGTGGGACCAGATTTGATGCTACCGAAGTAATGCGAAGCTTCACGGAGGACATGAGCAAGGCGAGAGCAACTTCGACCTCGGGGTAATGCTCCTTTGATCCGTGAAGTACCTCGCCACGTAATAGATTGGCCGTTGATGCCTTCCTTTCCACCGCCAAGACCGCGCCACCGCTATGCATGCGCACCAAGGTACAAAAAAAAAGTCGTCATGTAGCGTGGGGTAGTCAAGACAGGTGGGTTGGATAGGTATTGCTTCAGATCTTGAATAGATCGATCAGCCTCCTCTGTCCACTCGAAACCATTGTGCTTGCGCAGGGCCTTAAAGAAGGGCAGCCCATGTTCGCCCTGACGGGAAATAAACCTGCTCAAGGCAGCCATCCGTCCGGTGAGGCTCTGAACTTCCTTGACGGTAGTTGGAGCCTGCATATTTTCAATGGCCTCGATTTTTTCGGGGTTAGCAGATATTCCTTGCGAACCAATAATGTAACCGAGCAACATTCCAGATCGAACACCAAAGGTACACTTCTCTGGATTTAACTTTATTCGACTTTGGTGAGATTACGGAAAGTCTCGCCGGTCGTTTACATGATCCGGAGCATACTTGCTTTTACAACTATGTCGCCGACATAAACCTTCGTGTTTTTCCGTTGCTCGGGAAAGTCTTTCCATCAAGTATTTGAACGTGGCACCAAAGATTGCGCAGACCGAAAGACATGGTCGTAGCGAAAGGGCGAAGGGGGTGATGAAGGCGATCTTTCTTTATCCTCGGGAGATGCTTATTTGGTGATAACCGAGTAAGCATCCAAAAAACTCAAGAGCTGGGCATCGGCAGTCGCATCGACCAGCTGGTCTATCCGAGGCAGCGGGAAGTTGTCATTAGGACAAGTAGCGTTCAGATCTGTGTGATCGACACACATCCTCCACTTGTCGTCTTTCTTCTTTACAATGACAGGGTTGGCCAGCCACTCGGTGTGATCAACCTCGCGGATGAAGCGGCAGTGAGCGAGCAACTTGCCAAGTCGATCCTTGATGATCCTCGCTGAAGTCCAAAGCGCCAAGCTTCGCGAACAGGCTTTTTGTCCGGCCGAACTGCCAGTTTATGCTCGATAACCCCCTTGGGACTCCGGGCATGTCAGACGGTTCCCAGGCAAACATGTCTGCATTAGCTCGGAGGAAGGTAATGAGCTCGCTTTCCTATTTGGGGTCCAGATTGGCCCCCAAATGAACTGTCTCGAAAGAGTCATCCAAAGACAGCGGAACCTCCTTGGTCTCTCCTCCTGGCTGAAGGGAAACCCTAGGGCGTGCAGACTTAGTCTGCGGAACTTCGGGACCACGCGGTGGAAGCTGGTCGACCAGGGCAAGGGACTGCTCGTCGCAATCCAGAGCAGCTTTGTAGTTGCCCTTGACCGTGATCACACCGTTAGGACCCGGTATCTTCACGCAGTGGTAAGCGTGGTGAGACACGGCCATGAACTTGCCAAGAGATGGCCGGCCTAAGATCGCGTTGTAGGCGGATGGGAAGTCGACCACGTCAAACGTGATCAACTCTGTCCGAAAGTTGCTTGGAGTGCCGAAGGAAACAGGCAGAACAATCTGCCCCAACGGCCGAACGGCTTCACCCGGGACAATGCCGTAGAAAGGCATCGCGACCTCTTTGAGTTTGGAGCGAGAAATTTGCATCTCGTCCAAGACTTTGGCAGAAAGCAAGTCCAAAGCGCTCCCGCCGTCGATCAAGACGCGGCCAACTCTGGCGTTGCTGATGGTCGGAGCGACCACCAGTGGGAGCCGCTGAGGCTTGGTCATCCCAGTGGGGCAATCCTCCTGAGAGAAGGAGATGGGAGTCTCGGTTCACTTCATTGATTCGGGCTGAGGCTTGCCCTTTTCAACGTTGTGGACCACTCGGGCAGCTTCCTTGTGGTTGCGTCGAGAGGTATAAGCCGAGGAGCCGCCGAAGATGACGGCGATATGGTTCACGCGCTCTTGATACTCATCGTCGTCCCGATCACCATCATCGGTTTGGCGCTTGGCCTTACCGGCACCTTCTTTTTCGGGCAGGGTGGGCATTGGGCCCTTGCCATTGTAGAAATCCTCGAGCTTTGCAGCCCAGGTCCTGCAGTGGCGTGTATCATGCCCGTAGTTTTGGTGGAACTTGCAATATCGGTCACTCGGACCTTTCTTGCCTTGGTTGCCTCCCTGGGCGGGCTTCTTGCCCTTATAGTTATTGTTGGGCTTTTTCTGCCCATCATTGGGTGGAGGTGTGCGATCTATACCGGCGACGGTGTTGCTCGCATCATCCTTCGTTTTTTTCTAGGACTTTTTGTCACCAGGATTGTTGCTGCTCTTCTTCTTTTCCTCCACACCAGGCTGGACGGACAGCTCGCCCTTGTCGAACGCCTTCTTGTACTGAACGCGCTCTGCCGCATTGGCGTAGCGATCAGCCACCTTGAACAGATCGTTGGTGGTCCAGGTCTCATTGATCTCGAGATCCTGGGTGAGCCGCTCGTCGCGGACTCCGTTTTTAAAGGTGCCGACAACAGATTCGTCCGAGATGTTCAGGATCGTGTTGCGGATCTTAATGAAACGCTTCACGAAGTTGCGAAGGGTCTCCCCGTTCATCTGGATCATCTTGTGCAGATCATCCTCCTTGCCTAGACGCACGTAACAACTCTGGAAGTTGGCAATCAGAGCGTCACAAAGCTGGTTCCAAGAGCTGATGGAACCCTCTTGCTGATTGAACAGCCACGTCCGAGCAGCGCCCTCAAGGACAGTCGGGAGGTAATTAGCCATGACAAGCTCGTCACCCCCGGCCGCCATGATGGCCGTTGCGTCGATGGAAAGGAACTCCTCTGGGTTCTGCGTCCCATTGTACCTCTCCATGTGTCCAGGCTTGAACTTTGAGGGCCACCGAACAGAGCGAAGCTCATCAGAGAAAGCCCTGCAGCCCAAGGCGTAAGACCGGCCACCTTCCCCAGCAGAACCTAGCCTTGAGAAGACGTTGGTCCTGTTGGTCGGGGGGATTCTAGCTCAGCGGGATGTTTCTGCCTGGAGGAACTCTCTCCGTGATAGGCCTCCACGCTCCTTCCTCGTGGTCGCGGCAACGCGCTCCTCGCGAGGGGATTGTCCGTGAACATCACGCGCACGCTTGCCCCTGTGGTGGCGATGACTACGGGGACTTGGCGAGTGGCGGCGACCACGGGCAGCTTGCTCGTGGACAGTGATCCTTCGATGATGACGGCGGTCATGCGATCGATCGGATCGTTCGCTGTCTAAATCCACCCGGACAGGCTCGCCGCGCTGCCCGGATGACGCTTTACCTATAGATTTAAGGCCCTTGGCCAGTTTCTCAAGGTGAGTAGCCACAGCATCGCCCACAAGGACGAGATTGTCCTGATGAGCGTGTGGACTGCATGGGCCCCGGGTATCCTCTAGAAGGCCCATAAGGGAGCAGAAAGGGGGCGACCCAGGTCGGTTGGCCGAAGATAGAAACCACTCGGATCGGGCGAGACTTAAGCCGCAAAAAAGGGTCCGAGTTTATGGGATATCCCCATGTAATTAGCAGATCGATGCATACATTCCATGTAACATCATAACAGAAATAGTTGCCATATACCTCGCGACTTACTGTAAACTCTATCCCCCCCTGCACTATATAAAGGGAGGGGACAGAGGCCATCGGAGGGATCCATCGAATCATCATCAGGAGCATCATCTTGCATCCTGATTCACCATATAATTCCAGAGCACAGGAAGTAGGGTATTACCTCCTCCGTTGAGGGCCTGAACCTGTATAATCCCGTCTTGTGCTAGCCATCTGATCTAGTTCTTGATAAGCGTCCCCTCGTATAAATTCATTGCCGGCGGTGACCCCCCAGTTAGTCACCTATCGACAGTTGGCGCGCCAGGTAGGGGGCAGCGTCAAGATCGTTTTCTTAGATCGGATAGCCTCTTCGAGATCGCCGTTCGTCGACATGAGGCCAGGAGAGACCCTTCGCTTCGGCACCCTGGACTTCGTTGCTGACGGCATCGGCAATCTTCGTCTCTCTCCCCCACGGGAGATCGTTCGACCAGAAGGTACACGCAATCAATGGGACCCATTGCCCTTTGGCTTGGAGAATTCTGCGTGCGCTTTCTTCAGAAAGATCCGTCGGCAACCTCGCTTCACCCCCCTCAGTGAGGAAAGCGAAGAAGAGCCCGATGAGATCGCCTACCCCGGTCTGGACGCCCTCCAGCCCGATGAGGTCTACAAATCCCTGACTGGATTTCTCTCTGGACTTGGGAGTCTCGCCGCAGCCTCCGCGCAGACCGCTCCCGGGATTCAGACGAGAGATAACCACTCGGGGAGCCCATCTGCTAATTCGGTCGGGCCACTCCGATCGGATCCAGCAGCGTTCGTGGGTGTCATCAACGGTGGCTAACCCATTGGACAAAGCGATCAAGTCAGCCTCTCTGAGTCTGACCCAGAGTCTGATGGGAGCGCTGAGATTCGTAATTACCGTGAGGTCTTCGTCCTTGGGGCGGAGGATCATCACTCTACTTCTCAGCGGTCGCTCGAGGAAACCGCGATCGTCAGAGAAGGCCGAGACCGCAGCGTCGGCCAGCGCTAAGACGCGCCGCGTCGAGCGAACTTCTAACTCGGTGAAGTTAAGAAATCAGGAGGTCTACAGCACTCCCCAGACCAACGTCATCGCGTCGAAGACCCTTCTCGAGACCATTGCGCAACAACTTCCGGAAGGCAGTCCGTGCATCCAGAACCTCGCCCGAGCAACGACCATGGTAGAGATGGCTGCCATTCAGCAAAACGAGGCGATTCCCGCTCCGACCGCTTCTGCTCGCAGTCAATCTACGCGCAATCGGAATCGGGCTCGCCCCTCAGTGGCTGGTGATTCTCATCAGTCACCCGCACGCGATCTACGTCAAGATATCGAGGCCAGGCGGCGGGAGCGCAGCAACGGCGGGCGGGACTCTCGTCCCCATCACAGCCGTCGTATCGACGATCAGGCCGAGAGTACCGCCAGCCGACACGACCACCGCCAAGAGCAGCGTCAAGGCCCGCGTCGGGAGCGTCGTAGCAGATCCCCGGCTCGGAGGCGGCCACGACCATTGGAGGGGATTCGGGCCTTTACCCCGGATCTTCGCCGAGTGGTTTGGCCGGATGGATTCAACCTCAAAGGCATCGACAAGTTCGATGGCGAGAGAGACCCAACGAACTGGCTGCAGGTTTACGCCCTAGCAGTCAGCGCGGCAGGAGGTGATCAGAACGTCATGGCAAATTACTTGCCGGTCGCTTTGACCCCAACCGCCCAGACCTGGTTAACGGGACTCCCGGAGAACTCTATCGAGTCTTGGGACGACCTCCAGGAGCAGTTCATCGCCAATTTCCAAGGGACCTATGAAAGGCCCGCGGGGAGGTGGGAGATTGGACAGCTGCATAGGCGCAAGAACGAGACTCTCCGCGAGTTCATCAAGCGCTTCACCAAAAAGAAGAACGAGATCCGGGACGTTTCGGAGCAAACAGTCATTGACGCCTTCTTCGCCGGATGCAAGTCCGAGGAGTTGATCAGGCAGATGACCCGAGACCCCTGCGATCTCAAGACCATGTTCACTATGGCGGACCGGGAGGCGAAGCCGAGGAGGCCATCGCGAACCACCGCGGGTGTCAACAGCGGAGGCCCCAAGAAGAAGCCTAACGAAGAACAAGGCAAGCCCAAAGACAAGAAGCGAAAGGGGACGAGATGGTCGCTGACATGGAGCCTTACCGACCAAAGCCCCCAGCGACAGCGACTACAAAAAGGTGATGGATTGGTATGTCCTTCCATCCTCGAGGCAAGCACTCGCCAAAGGCGCCTTATTCGCAGGTTCGCGAGAGTTCGAACCGATCGGCCAAGGGCGGTCAAGGCAAGAAACTGATGGGGACTACCGGGATACCGCGCGAGATCGTTATATCTTGGGGCTCGATGCGTCTGAGTCAAGCGGAGCGAAGCTTACCACTCGGAGATCAACGCTATCATGCTCGCCACTCCAAAATACTTGCGCTGGTCCGAGGTGCCCATCACCTTTGATCGTCGGACCACCCGGATCGGATCGCTTTCCGGAAGGTATCCGCTGGTTTTGGATCGATCGTTCAAGGAAGCAAATTAAAGGGTCTGGTTGATGGCGGGAGTGGGATTAATGTCCTTTCGCCAAGACCTTGACCAAATGAATATCCCGCGTTACGAGCTACGGAAAGGGTCGTTTCCGTTCCACGGGTAATCCGGGGCGTCCATGATACCACTCGGACAGATTTCCCCGTCACGTTAGGGACCAAGGAGAATTGTCGGACCGAGTGCGAGTTTCAAGTGGCTGATTTTAGGCGGCATATCATGCTATCTTGGGAAGGCCGGGATTGCCAAATTCATGGCGGTCCCCAACTACACCTATCTCGTCTTAAAGATGCGAGTCCCAATGGTGTAATCACCTCCTGGTGACGTTAAAGCATCCACCTCGCCTGTGACGGCGAAAGCTATGAAATGGCATTGCACTTGACTCATCTGCCGAGATGGAAAAGATCCGACTAGAGGTCGCGTCCTTCAGAGGAAGGAGACGCCCCAGCCAAAAAGCGAGCCAAGACATCCATCAAGCGGTAAGCGAAACCAAGAAGATCTGTTGGACCCGTCGATCCGCCAAAACAAATGTGATTGGGGACAGGCTCGATAGCAAATAGGAAGACGCGCTCGTCACTTTCCTCCCGCCAACGGGATGTGTTCGCCGAAGCCGGACATGCCGGTGTTCCGAGGAGGTGATTAAGCACTCTCTCGTCGATGAAAAAGCAAAGCCCATAAAGCGGCGCTGCGAAGATTTGCCCAGATCGAAAAGACGCCATTAGGGTGAGATCACCAAACTATTGGCCTTCGGTTCATCGTGGAGGTATATCATCGAGTGGCTTGCCAATCCGGTCCCGTGCGTAAGAAGAAAAAAGACATGGCGGATGTGTATCGATTACGAGACCTCAATAAGGCGTGTCCTAAGGATCCTTTGGGCTTCCCGATCGATCAAGTGGTGGATTCCACCGCCGGATGTGAGCTCTTAAGCTATCTGGACGCCTACTCAGGCTATCATCAGATCAGTCTGAAGGAGGAGGATTGCATCAAAACATCGTTCATCACACCTTTTGGTGCTTTCTGCTATATCACAATGCCATTCGGGTTGAAAAACGCTGGTGCAACCTATCAGCGCACCATACAGCGGTGTTTTCACACTCAACTCGGACGCAACGTGGAGGCATATGTCGACGACGTCGTCATAAAAACAAAATCCAGGGGGGATCTCATAACAGATCTGACCGAGACATTCGGATGAAACTAAATCCCGAGAAGTGCGTCTTTGGGGTTCCGTCTGGTAAACTACTCGGATTCATCATCTCCAACCGAGGGATCGAAGCAAATCCGGAGAAGGTTAATGCTATCATCAAGATGAAGCCCCCAACCAATCAGAAGGATGTGCAGAAGCTCACTGGATGCATCGTGGCACTCAGCCGTTTCGTTTCCCGACTCGGGGAGAGAGGCATGCCTTTCTTTAGGCTCTTACGCCGACAAGACGATTTTCAGTGGACAGCGGAAGCACAACAAGCCTTTGAAGATCTAAAGAGGTTCCTCACCACGCCTCCGGTATTGGTTCCTCCCATGCCCCAGGAGCCCCTCCTACTCTACATAGGTGCAACGACTCACATCATCAGCAGCGCCCTAGTGGTGGAGCGAGACGAAGAGGGCTCCCTCCAGAAGGTACTGCGTCAGGTCTACTTAAAAGCGAGGTATTAGGCGACTCAAAGTAAGGTACCCACAAGCGCGTAAGCTCAGATGTTGTGTTACTTACATCACGGAAGCTAAAACATTACTTCCAAGAGCATGAAATTTCGGTGGTCACCTCTTTCCCGCTTGGAGATATACTCCACAATCGGGAGGCCATCGAAGGATTGCCAAGTGGTGATCGAGCTTGGAGCCTTTAAAATAAAGTTCAGGCCTCGACTAGCTATTAAATCTCAGCGTTATCGACTTCGTGCGCGAGTGATGAGGCCCAAACCCCAACAAAGACAGACACTCTCGAGTCTTGGACGATGTACTTTGATGGTTCCCTCATGCTCGGCCGCCGGGGTGGGATTTCGCTCATATCGCCGACCGAGAAAAGCGTACTACGCCCTTGAATATTATTCCTGTCAAGAATAACGCCGCCGAGTACGAGGCACTCATCCACGGGCTTCGGCGCCGCCATCTCGCTTGGTGTCAGCGGTTAATGGTACGCGATTCGCAACTCGTGGTCAATCAAGTCCAAAAGGAGTGGTCTCAGATTGGACAAGCATGGCGGCCTATTGCGGGAGGTTAAAGCTTGAAGACAAATTCGACGGTTTGGAGCTTACTCACGTACTCGGCCGCGACAATGAAGCAAAGAACGAGCTAGCACGGATGGGATCCACTCGGGCCCAGGTCCCGAAAGCGGTGTTTTAAATCCAGAGCTACGGCGACCGCCCATCAAGCTGCCCACTACGCTAGGAGAAGTCCATGAGAAGCAGCAAGAGCCCGATGCGGAAGTATTTGCGATCAACCCCGGATGGACTCAACCTTATTTGGATTATCTTCTTCGTGACGAGTTACCCGAAGATCGAAGCCTAGCCGAGTGCATCACACGCCGAAGCAAGAGTTACAAGGTGGTCGGGGACGAGCTTTTCAGAAGAAGCAGTTCCGGGGTACTAAGGCGTTGCATATCTGAGCAAGAAGGCAGAGATCTGCTCAATGAAATACACTCGGGAGAGTGCGGGCACCACGCGGCTGCTAGCACCCTGGTGGGCAAAGCTTATCGGCAAGGATTTTTCTGGCCAACCGATGTCACAGATGCGGAAGAAATAGTACGCAGATGTGACGGGTGTCAGTTTTTCGCACGGCAAATTCACATGCGGGCTCAAGATTTACAGACGATTCAGATCTCTTGGCCCTTCGCCGTCTGGAATCTGGACATGGTGGGCCCTCTCAAGCGAGCGCAAGGTGGGTTCACTCATCTCTTCGTCGCCATCGACAAGTTTACCAAGTGGATTGAAGCCAAGCCGGTTGCTGTTATCACGGCGGCTAAAGCACGCGAGTTCTTCCGGACATCGCAGCGTTTTGGCGCATCAATCGCATCATCACCGACAATGGCGTCAGTTCAAGAGCAGCGAAGTTTCAAGAATGGGGCGAGGAGTCTGGGCATCAAGATCTGCTATGCATCGCTGGCCCACCCGAGAGCAACGGCCGGTCGAAGCGTACAATGGATTGGTACTACAAGGGCTCAAAGCTAGGATTTTGAACGCCTAAAGCCGACGCCACGCTACCGGGTTAAGGTTTTTTCGTGCTCGGGGCTCGGGACAACCCCGAGCCGAGCCACCGGGCGTACAACTTTTTCCTTGTGTATGGCTCGAGGCGGTCCTCCGATCGAATTGAAGTTTCGTCCCCACGGGTTGCCGGACACGGCGATAATCAATCCCGGATGAAGCAAGCGTGAAGACCTCGATCGACTTGAGGAAGCCAGAAGCAGCATTGATCCGGTCGGTAAAGTACCAACAGGCTCCTCGTCGCTACCATCAACAAGAACGCACGGGCCGTGCATTCTCAAGGAGATCTGGTCCTTCAAGGAATCAAGCACGAGCATAAACTCTCCCCACTGGGAAGGCCCCTACTTGATCGCCGAGGTGACCCGCCCGGGCTTATCGGTACTGCAACGTGAAGACGGATCGACGTGCCTAAACACGGAACATCGAAAGACTCGTCGATTCTATTCTTAGAATTCTGTATTCAGGCGGCTTGTAACTAGTTCCCTTTCTTTTGACTTGCTACTTGGCCGTAAACGATCAAGCAGTAAGTCGGGGGCTACACTAAATAGTGTGCGGAGTCAACCGCACCCTATCCTTTTTAATAAAGTTGTTTTCTCTCTACATGTGCTGATCGCATTCGGGTACTATGAAAATTCTTGAGTAATGGCGCGTTTGTATCCTTTCGACAATGTTCAGCTACTTCGCGGCCGCTTAGGAAGAAAGCCAAGTGCTGCTTCCTAGCACTCGGGGGCTGGACCAGTCGGTCAATGCGTCTCATGAAAAAGGATAAAACATATTATTCGGATAAGCTCGATCACCAGTACTGGGGATCAACCAGAAGTTTTTATTACAGACTTGGTTACAGGTCCAATTGATCCACTATTTGGACAGCAGTCGGATGAACCTCCTCTAACAGAGCGACGGCCTTTTCTTCCGAGCAAGCAAATCCATCCTTGACGGCCCCTTGATCGCAGCGAGGATAGTTTGATTTTTGAGGGCGAGGCCTTGGCTGGTGCACGTTATCGCGGCCTCCCGAGTGAAGACCTTGATCCGCTTGGGAATAGCTTCAAGATGAGCCACAAGGAGGTCGGGATCATTCGGCGGCTCTTCATCCGGATAGAGGCATTCAATTATTGGGGCAATCCCCGTCGAGGTCCGGCGGCGAAGCTCTACACAACCGGTCGGATAAGACATCAGTCGGGTGTCAATGAGGTTGAGCCAGGGAGAGCCAGCAGAGAAAGGTTACCTTCCAGCTCTTTAGCCGACCGGTAGGCTTGAGCGTTGGCTTGGCGAACCTCCTCTTCTAGAGCCTTCTGCCTTGCCTCCAGAGCTGCACTTGACAACAAACATTGGAAATCATCACCTACGAAATATCCTCCCTAGAGATTTAGCACGGGTTGGGGTTTTTACCTCGGTTCGTGTTGGACTCCTCCACATGGCGGAATCGAAGCTCAGTGACTTCGTGATGGAGCTCTTCGATCCGTCCGCGGAATTGTCGCTTGGTGGCATACAACGCGTTGTCAAACTCGTCGCGTGTCTTTAACTCGCCCACCGTTTTCTCCATGCACCGGGTCTTCTGCTTCGACCTCTCCTTCATGCGCTGCGTGAAGGATAGAGGATCGTTAGTGGGATCCCCCCGCGCAGAGTGAGGAATCTCAGAAAAGAAGTTACCTTATACATCTCGGCCTGGATGGCAGTCACCTGTTCTAACGCTTCCCATTCCTCGGCTTCCCGCCCATCGTCGACCAGAGTCTTCCATCTCCTTCCGCCATTTCACGGAAGGGCGGAGTGGGAGCCTTTATGAGGGGCGAGGAATCTCCTCGATTTCGGCTCGAGCTCTCTGGAGCGAGCCGGATCTTCCCTTCACGACGAGGATGAACGGCTTGTGGCGAGATGGGCCCGAGTCTCGACGAGGAGAAGCGGGCGAGCCGAGCCTCCCCGGGCAAGAGGCTGCTCGTCATCGCCATCTACCGCTTTCGCAAGCATTGAGCTCTTTCAAGACATGCATCTTTACAAATTATAAGATCCCAAATATGGAAAAGTACCGTGTGACGGAAGTATTTCATCTTGAATTTCATGCTTGAACCACTCGACCCGAGCCAGCGCTTCTTCGCTTCAGACGCTGCCTTTGGGCCACGGACGACGGGTGAGGACCGCGTCAAGTGGCCTGGGCTGGCGGCGATTTCGTCCTTGGGCGGCGGCGGCGCAAAAGCGGGACGGTGTCTTCCTCATCATCATACTCGTCCGAGTCCCTTGGGGCGTCCCCCTTGCCTTTCTTGGCCGGAGGAGCACTCGTTGAGCCCTCAGCAGGACGCTTGCGAGGCGCCCCCTTGTGGGGTGGAGCTTCCGGAACCGGGGGGTGGAGAAGAAGGCTTCGCGCCCCTGCAACGCATCAAATTACATTAACCTTAGCCTTACATCAACGAACCGCGGTTGAGTTGAGGAGGTCCTTCTCCTTACCGCTGGTGGCAAGAATCCCAGATGATACGGAGCCGGGCATTCCGAGGGGGTTATTTCCGAGCCCAGGGCAAAAAGTTCGATCACTCGGCTGATGATCTCCTTTTGCGCGAGGCCCTCGTTGTTTTCCCGAGTGGCATCCTGGAGCCCCGAGTACTCAAAGGCAAGATGCGCCCTCTCCTTGATGGGCTGGATACGGCGTTGGGTATAGTTCCACACTACCCCGACACGTCGGCCCGGCAGACTTGGCTCATGGAGAAGAACAAGAAGTTCTCAGACTTGGCTTCCCCGTCATCATGCAAGTAGAGAAGACTAGGAGGGACGGATGTGGGACACTCACGGAGAAGGAAGGAAGGGCTGAGGAGAATTGGCGCAATAAAACCACTTGAGTGCCACTTTGTTGGAGGTTTTGAAGCGAAGATCAAGTAGTATTTTTAACCCCTTTCCGCAATTGAATCCCGCGCCGCGCCTTGGGATTGTCCTTGTTGGGATAGGGTTTGAGAAGGAAAAGGAATCTAAAAGATCGAAGTGGGGAGCGACCCCAAATAAACCTCACACACGTGGGTGAAAATCGCGATATGAAGAATGGAGTTGGGATTCAAGTGCGAAATCTCAACCCCGTAAAATGAAGGCACTCGGAAGAAAGAGGAGCAAGGAAGGCGAAGCATGAGGAAGAAAGATTCGAAACCACCACCTCGTCCGAACGAGGGGCGGGCAGACTCACCGGCGGTGGACGCCAAGACTTGACTCTTGAGGGGAGCACACCGAGAGACACCGCCTTCGCAGCCTCCGCTCGGTCGTGATGGACTTCACCCACTCCTTCCCGCTCTTAGCAGCCTTGGGGGTGGAGGGGGATGGCGGAGCCATAGCGATCGGAGACGGATGGCGGCGGAGGTGGTGATGAAGAAGAACCCTAGCGGCGGAGCTTATTGAAGAAGCCAACAGACTGGCGCGAAAAACAGGCAGAGTGAACCCATTTCGTTCTCCTGTTCCAGACTTATAACAATGGGCAGAGTTTCGCATTCTGGGCCGGGCCTAGGTCTAGCATCGGATGCGGCCTTTCCGCGAGGGGCCCAATAATCACTCGGCTGCCCGAGTGGTTCCCTCCGAGAGGTCTGCGTTACGCATTGACTACCCGCCTAGGAGCGGACGAGCCTGGCTACTCGGACGAAGTAATGCTACGGATTCGATATCAAATCGAAAAGAAACAGCATTGCAGGTTCAAGGTCAAAAGCAGAAGACATCAGGATTCCCCAAAAGACTTTCATTAAGAAGGCCTCTTAGGCCCGATTATCTATTTTTCGCGGCGCAGCACATCGAGCTAGGGCTCGTCGCTGGCTCGTGGGGATACCAACAGAAATAGATCATTCCTCCGACGACCACCTCACACTGAGGATGGAAGCGGCGAGAGCATCCTTCAATGGGTGCTTGGCAAGGGAAGAGCCGCGGATGGTCACGACCAGACTCGATGGCCCTCGGGCGACCTCCTCCGTGTTCCTCTCGCCATCATGTTGAGTGACCTTAGCCGCTGTGCTGCAATGGCCGAAAGCTGAATCCGGCGTGGCGGCCTCCCATGGATCCATGAAGTTTTGTGGGACAGGTGTGGAAGTTTCCCCAGGAGACGCCGAAAAGGAAAAAGACTCAAAAACTCGAAGGCCGGTGGTCAAGTAATACTCAGCCCCTGGGATTTCTTTTATACACAAAGGAAGTTCAAGGGCCGCTACCGTAATCCGCTTGAATACAAAGAAACCATCATAGCGATGGGACCGAAGCGGGAGCGGATCCGGTTTCCGACGGAAACACGCGCCCCTTCGGCTGTGTGAGAAAAGGGCGCGAAAACGCTTCACCTCCCCCTAATTGGGCCAGGACTAAAACTGCAAAGGGCGACCCCCTTAACAGGCTTTCTTAACACGCCGCTGACGGTGGCAACGTGTTAAAATCGAGCCTAATTCGGCCTCGGTGCACCCTGGAGGGCATATCACCTGCAGCGCCAAAGTTAAAAATATTTCACGGCATGCCCCATGTTGGGTCACTAGCCAACTTTGCACGCTCAAAGTTGGGTGTTGGTGAAATCTGGATTCGATTTCTTGAGGTATGCCTTCGTAAGGTCGCCAGTTGTATACTGCTACGCGGATACAAATATCTCTCGGCAAAATTGCGTCCAATCGGTATGCCTCCAAAGGCCTACGCTGATCCTCGCCATGGTGGGGACAGATACCACTCGGCTGAAAGGTGCGCCCCATGTTGGGCCAAGAGCTGGTTCTTACAAGTTAAGGCCGGGCACCTAATGCCGATATTTCTAAAACGCTAACGTTATAGCATGCTGCAAGACAGAAGCTGTAACGGCGTGGCTTAAGGCATGCCCCATGACGGGCCAGAAGCCATTCTTGTATTGCAAGAGTGGGTGCCCAGGAGCCGAATCCTCCTGTCGAGGTAACGCGCCCAACAGGCCGAGTAAGCTAGAGTTTGGTATTGCCAAATCTAGGCGTTGTTTCGACATAAAAACTTAAAATTTTTTGAGTCCTTTACAATCTCTTTTCAGATTACAGGGGATTCGAGCGGAACCAGTCGGCCAAGCATCTGACTCGATCGTAAAGCACTCGGGGGCTACTGTGGACTGCATTGGCCCCGGGTATCCTCTAGAAGGCCCATAAGGGAGCAGAAAGGGGGCGACCCAGGTCGGTTGGCCGAAGATAGAAACCACTCGGATCGGGCGAGACTTAAGCCGCAAGAAAGGATCCGAGTTTATGGGATATCCCCATGTAATTAGCAGATCGATGCATACATTCCATGTAACATCATAACAAAAATAGTTGCCATATACCTCGCGACTTACTGTAAACTCTATCCCCCCCTGCACTATATAAAGGGAGGGGACAGAGGCCATCGGAGGGATCCATCGAATCATCATCAGGAGCATCATCTTGCATCCTGATTCACCATATAATTCCAGAGCACAGGAAGTAGGGTATTACCTCCTCCGTTGAGGGCCTGAACCTGTATAATCCCGTCTTGTGCTAGCCATCTGATCTAGTTCTTGATAAGCGTCCCCTCGTACAAATTCATTGCCGGCGGTGACCCCCGCTTAGTCACCGTCGATGAGCGGATCTGACACGGTCGCCAGGCTCGGAGCCGCTGCTCGCTCAATTGGTCCTGGGATCCTAGATGCATACGCGTCTTGCCCGATTGGAGTCTGGGCACGCGGGGATTCCGCCCGGGCAGGCTGAACTTCTGCCGGGGGTTTTGGCGTAGGTACGCGAGGCGGATTGCGTCGCTGACGTTTGCGCTGATCGCGGATCTGCGCCAAGGTTTGGTTGATTGATTCATCGAAAGTGCGGCGAACAATATCTTGCTCGCGAGCAGATTGTGCGGCTCCATCTTGGTGCCGGGCAGAATTGGTCCACCTGATCTCCTCGGCTGCCGCGACCTGTGCAGGATCCCCTGAGGTCCCTGCCCCGGCCATGTTGATGCTGCGGCGGCCGTGTGTTGGTGCGCTAGACGGTGTCATCACTGTGTCACCACAGGAGGAATCAACCGACATAGCCTTGGAATCTGACAGATCTAAACCGGCGTAAAGATCGTCGGTTCCGTATTCATCGTCTATGACGGGAGTCCGACCCGAGACCACTTCCGAATGTATCCAGAGAGCTCCGTCTCAGATACAGACATCGATCGAGGTCGATAAGATCGATCTGATCTGGCAGGGGAAGAGACATCCTGCCCTTCGGAGTCGTAGTCCTCAGGGAGAATCTCCTTGTCGCTGATAGAGTTCGACATGTTCGATCTACGTATCCCCACGGACGGCGCCAACTGTCGACGGTTGGGATATTGGCCCAAGTCAACTAAGGTTCTTTAAGAGGGAGATAGGAGACACGCCAAACATAACCAACCACAACGAACAAGGAGACAGGGGTTTTTATCCTGGTTCAGGCCTCTCGGGAGAGATAATAGCCCTACGTCCAGCCTTTCTTATATATCAGAGATGATTACAAGAGGAAGCTCGACGAGACGAACAAGTCTCGGCGAGATTATGTGTGTACAGGCGAAGATCAGGTGTCTATGAGATACTAAGACGTAAACTCGTCCCCTCTACACGCCGTAGGGGCTCTGTTTATATAGTGCAGAGCAAACCGACCTACCAAGAGAATATCGGTCCGGGCTAACTACGAGATCATAACGAACTCGACATGCCAAATATATCCCGAGGCAGATAAGACATACTCCTAGTCTTGGGGATCACAACTCCCATTCGAATTCGGGAAACCACGTCCGGGTCTTCACGTATCCGTGCAGAACTCTTGTTTGAATCGGACTCAAACACGATTCCTTGGCCGTTACGCACCATGCCAGCTAGGAAGCTGTTCGGCAGGATGCATATGGGCCAGATAGAACCTTCCAGGGAGCTAGGCCCTGGTAGGCTGTTCGATTGGGCCGTCAGGGAGTGGGCCATGGCAATGGGCCGTGATTTTATCCACGACACAATGCAAATAGAATTTGAAGAAGTATCAACATATCTTATGATCAAAGACATTTGCTCTTGGTGGCTTATATCAGGGGTACAATCAAGTATAACTGAGAAATACTTTGATTCCTTTATTTTTCTAATTATCTCATACCTGATAGCAGTAGCAAGCAAATCTGTTAACTCATTCTGGATGCCATGACCAAGGTAATGTACATGAGCTTCATCATTTGTTATGCGTTAAACATGCTCCTGGATAACCGGATCAAATTCTGCCATCATTTCCACCATGCCTAAGAAATTCCCATTGCTATATTGGTACAACTTGCTATTAGTGCCACGAAATGCTAAGTTATGCTTTGCAAGGAATTTTACAATCAAAATGATTCTGAACAAAACCTTCCTCCAATGGTCCTTTTCTTTCTCAAGTTCTCTCCGAGCAACTTTATCAATAGTTTGATTCTTATCAAACCTGAGACACATGTCGTACCAAGTGGCCATATTTGTAATATGATCTGCACTACTTTCATGGTCTTTAAGTCTAATGCTGACATGTGACCAATCATTGAAACCCTCATTTGCTAGCTGACTTTTTAAATGCCCCTTTCTTAATAATTTGCAACCAAAACAAAATACTCTATCAAATTCTTTAGAATGTACTAGCTGTCGACGGTTGGGATATTGACCCAAGTCAACTAAGGTTTTTTAAGAGGGAGATAGGTGACACGCCGAACAGAACGAACAGCAACGAACAGGGAGACAGGGGTTTTTATCCTGGTTCAGGCCTCTCGGGAGAGATAATAGCCCTACGTCCAGCCTTTCTTTATATCAAAGAGGATTACAAGAGGTGGCTCGACGAGACGAACAAGTTTCGGCGAGATTATGGGTGCACAGGAAGCAATATGCGACAATGCAAAGACTCTTGGCCCCTCTACATGCCGTAGGGGCCCTGTTTATATAGTGCTGAGTAAACCGACCTACCAAGAGATAATCGGGCCGGGCTAACTACGAGATCGTAACGAACTCATACATGCCAAATACATCCCGAGGTAGATAAGGCAAACTCCGAATCTTGGGGATCACGACGTCTTGTTCCAATCCGGGAAACCACGTCCGGGTCTTCACGTAGCCGTGTAGAACTCTTGTTCGAGACGGACTCAAACACAAAGTCTTGGGCACCACGCAATCGTACCGACCAGAAAGTTGTCCGGCACGATGCACATGGGCCTTATAGAACCTTCCAGGGAGCTGGGCCCTGGCAGGCTGTTCGATTAGGCCGTCAGGGAGTGGGCTATGGCAATGGGCCGTGATTTTATCCCCGACAGCTAGCCCCCGAGACTCAAGTGGAATAACTCACTAGAGTGGGATCTTCTTCTTGAGACTCAAAGTCAAGAAGAGGAAAATTATGCTGCTACAAGGACGAACAACAAATGACCGAACAGGTTATGGTTCCACCGAACAGGACTTGTCCGGGATCGAACAAACCCGATCAGTGTTGAGCAACTCTGTTGCGTCGAACAGGAAAACACATCCATCCGAGAAGAGCACCCAGCCCTCAGCGCGGACGCTGGAAAAAGTAGCCGTTGGCAAATCTCAACGGTAACTTGCGCTGCGCAGTGAAAACAGATGACCATTTTTACTTAGCCGTTGCGGTAAAAACTAGCCGTTTAGTGGCAAGAATCCGATGCAAAGCTGCTCGTTTGGGTCTATAAAAGCACCCAAGCCGCCCGCGGCTAGCCACTTCTGCTCGCACGCCTTTCCTTCCCAAACCCTAATTCCAACAAGGCCAAGATCAAAGAGCCAAACTCCACCTCAATTCTGTTCGTCCAGCCCTGGGAACTGCTATGGCCATGTTCGCAGGCACTAGCATGACCGAGGAGGACTTGAAGGTCTGGGAGGAGGAGGGCCACATTGACGCCGGCAGCTGGAGGCTGCCCGGGGTGGAGGAAACTCCGAGCCGCCGAGGGCGAAGTTCATCAACTTCAACAGATTCGACTGCTCGGGCTGAGGTCTCCCGAGAGCGACCGTGGAGGCCTTCTTCAACATCGGCCGGATTGGAGGTAGCGAACCTCAATCCGATTCGATCCTCCAGATGGCTGTCTCGCACACTGTGCGAGGGCTACCGAGTTGATCCGCGTCGGTGGGCTGTTCTCCACTATTATCTGATGACGAGAGTAGCTCGCCGCTTGGTGCTTGGGTGCTACTACCTCAAGCTCACGGGCCATCACGACGACGCCGTGCACCTCGCCCACTACCGCCGACTCGATGGGCGCGTGGTGGATAAGGTGGTTCTACACCAAGAGGAGCGACGACAGCAAGCTCTTCTTCACCGGGAAGGCGCCGGCGAAGGGAACCGCCATGCCTCGGCCGGAGCTATCCGACGAGGACTGGTACTTGACGCGGAAGATCGCCTCCCTCGTGGGCCTCGGGCTCACCGGCAGGGAGATCATCCGCGACTACACAGCGAACAGGATATGTCCGCTGCGGAGAAGACCCTATCCCTTCTATAAGGTAGAAGGATGGGAAGACATCACCAGGGAGAGCACGGGTAAGTGCCTTTAAGACTCGACCTTTCTTTGACGATTCATCCGAGTCAGGACTAACTGTGTTCTCTGCCGCAATGATGCCAACCAACGCATGGGTGACCGAACAGGTCGACTCCATGCTGAAGGCAGCGAAGAAGGACGGCGAAGTCACCGGCAAGGTGGCATTCACCTGCCCACGCAACGTACTCATCCGCACAGACGAGGTAAGTCACTTAAACCCAGCCTGTGTTGCTAGACTTGTACTGTTGAACATGCTAACATTCGCTTCTCAAATGAACAGGAGGATCAACTGATCCTTGGAGGGATCGTGGAGAAACTCTCCTGATCCGAAAAAGAGAAAGCGAGAAAGGCCAAGGCCAAGGTCGCCACGAAGCCCAAGGTGGCGGCTGAGCCGACGCGGGGCTCGCCGCGCCATGGCGGCCGCCAGTCCTCGAAGAAGCCCCCCGCGGCAACGAAGCGCACCGATCAAGCCAAGCGCATGCACGGCCAGCCAAGCGGGCGACGACCAAGCCCCTCCCTCCTCGCCGAGCAAAGCGACGAAGAGGTTAGGATCACGACCCTCTGGCTTAAACGTTATACGCAGGCTCACCCGGGCCGCATGGAGCGGCTGCAACAGGTCGCCGAGCAGATGAGGCTTGAAAAAGAAGTCGCGCGCAAGGAAAAGCTTCTTGCGTTGCGCGAAAAGAGCGCTCAGCTCAGCAGGGAGTTGAGCTTGTCGCCGCCGGCATCCGGAGGCCATGGAGAACAAGAAGCCAAGGAGACCCCGAGGAAAAGGCGGAAAGTCTTGGCGACGAAGAAGAAGAGCAAGCCCTCCGCGGCGGGTATGCAGTGACCTTCTGACTCCACTCCTTACCTAGCAGCGCAGGATTTAACTTATTCCTTTTTCATCAGCTGTCCAAGAAGAGGTCGCCGCGGACTACGCGCATGCGGCGGTTGAGCGATCCTTGTTGCCCGAGCACCTACACGGTGCCTCGCGAGCAACAAGGCTGCTCGCCCTGAAGGACAAGCTGGCAGCGTGGGCCTTGGTCCCAGGCTACTCCAGCGACCGAATCGACGCCTTGAAGGGCGCGATCAACTAGCTGGAGGCCCAAGAGGTGAATCACGGCGCCACGAAGAGCAGAGCCAAGGTTTCGGCTCTGCCTACTGCTCAAGGCGGGGCCGAGCAGGCGGTCTCGCTGGACACTTCGTCGCAGGGGAAGACCATCCCTGTGGCGATGACAACCTCCGACGAGCAGGGAGAAATCCCTGCCACCAGGGAGTAAGAAGAGGATCATGGGCAAGGGGCTCAAGTCACCCCGTCCGTTACCCTACCGGCGTCTCCGAGCAAAGAGGCGCCGATCCTACCCGAAGGCGAACGGGCAGAGGAGCAAGAGGAGAGGCAGGAGCGCGAGGGCGACAGCCGCCGCCAGAATCGCTTGCCTAAAGCAAGCGCTACCGCACGGGAAGGACAAGCGGAAAGGTCACCTTGCAGCCTTATCCCGCACGAGCGAGGCCGTGACCCATGGTCTTGAAGATCGCTCAGGCCAAGTCCTGAGCGGCTGCTTGGAAAGGTAATCCTCAAAACCGAAACTTTGTCTGCTCGGGCTATAGCTGCCCGAGGCTTGACTTGGTCTTCTCTCTTTTAGTTCGTGGAGGGCACCATGGAGGACCTCGTGGAGGGCGTCACCGTCGAGCGCAGCCGTTATAGAAGGGTGCCAGAGCATCTCGAGACGAGGGACTCATGGGAGCCCTCTGCACCAGCCAAGAGCCGGAGCAGGCTAAAGGCGAAGGTGATGAAGCTCAAGGCCCAACTAGCCGAGGAGAGGCAATCATCCCAGCTGCTCCCCCAAAGAGTGGCTGAGGAACTTCACGAGCAGGCTGCGAGGGGGCGCGCCGCGGAAGAATGGGCCAAGGAGATGGCCGAGCAGCTCAAGGTGGCCGAGAAACGCCTCAGTCAGAGGGTAAGTCTGACCGAGGACTTGCGCGCTCTGACCGAGGAGGTCGAAAACCTCCGAGCAGAGGCCAAGCGCAGACCAAGCCGAAAGGTGCCAAGACCAAGAGGTCGAAGTTATTCAAGGAGGCCACGGAACAGGCCAAGCGAAGCAAGGAGGAAATCAAACGTCTCCGAGCTGAAGCCCGAGAAGGAATCAAGGCTCAAGGTGAAGTCGTGCGCCTCAAGTTAGAAATTGAGGAGCTAAAGGAGCAGCTTGCTCCTAAGTAGCACCGCGGCTGTAACCCGAAAGGGCCTTGTACCTGAAACTTTTGTTAATGTGCAATAAAGACTTACCTTTTGTACGATAAGACTTACCTTTTTCCCTGCAAAAAAGAGCAGCAAAAAGACAAGAACGAACAGGAAACTAAGAGCAAAGGCACAACAGCGCTAGAAAGTTTTAAGGAAAACCGGTAGAACGCTTTAGCCAAGTCCCAGCCCCCGTTGTGCATCTGCTCAAAAACCTGAGTTTGCAAACTCGAACAGGTGCACAAGAGAAAGAGCGACACCCTAGCCCCCGGTACGGACGATGCTTGAAGACCTAAGCTATAATTCAAATGCGTGTGTAGAGATAGAGCGACACCAGATCCTAATCGACTCGCCTGTGAACCGCCGTTAACGTAAGTTAGGTGATTCTGAGGGTAACCGAACAAGGAAAGTGCCTCTGCCGCGGAGGGCTTACGAGAGCAGACTTTGCCAAGTGGTTGTGTCGTGAGCGGTAAGTGCCTCTGCCGCGGAGAGCTTACGAGAGCGGACTTAGCCGCGAGGCTGGATGCCGTGTTACGCAACTCTGAGTTTAGGAACTTGTTGAAACGAGGTACGGGCAGGGAAACCCTGAAGATTTGCGGAGCCAAGAGTTCGCAAGACCGGGCAGCCATCAAGTGTTACCAGAAAGGAGAGGGTAGTCTTTGAGAAGACAAGTAGTGAAAAGGACCGCAGGGGGCCGCGAAAATTCACTGTTAATTGGATTGAACTTTACATAGCAGCCCGAGAGACTTGGACGAACTAGGGCGCGAAGTTTACAAAAGCGCGGAGCTAAGCAAACACACGAAAGACCTACACAAAGAACTTACGAAGCTGTTCGATGTTCCAAGTGCTGATCAGCTCTCTCCCGTCCTCCATTGCCAGCGTAACGTTTCGGCGAAAGCGTAAGAAACGACGTGTATGGGCCTCCCAACGGGAGTTAGCTTGTTGGCATTGGACGGAGTTCGACACGCGCAGAACGAGGTTGCCCGCCTTCAAAGCCCTTGGTCGAACTGATTTGGCAGCGGGCCGGCGAAGAGCGTGCTGGTAGCGCGCCATTCTGACATGTGCCCGTTCGCGTGTGCCTTCGAGGAGATCGAGATTGAGTAAGCGCTCTTGCTCGCCGTCAACCAAGTTGACCGAGCTCAGGCGAAATCAAGCCGAAATCTTGTTTTGGCGGGCGTGATGGCTTCGCACCGTAGACCAATTGGAAAGGTGTTTCCTCTGTTGCTCGGTGGCCGCAGCGAATCGGCCCGTAGGACGGAAGGAACTTCGCCAACCCATGCCTTGTTGTGCTCGGAGTGCCGCGAACACGCGCCGTTTAATACCCTGGACGATCTGTCCGTTAGCTCGCTCGACTGCTCCATTGCTCTGTGGATGTGCCACAGAAGTGAAACAGACCTTGGTGCCCACTGCTCGCAGATTCTCGAATAGCTCGCTTCAAGCCGGTACCGATTATCGCGATCACTTGTGGGGGATTACGCCGCGTGACCACGTTGCTCTTGAAGAAGCGCAAAACCATTTTGGCGCGAAGAGATGACACAGGCTCTGCCTCAATCCACTTTGTGAAAGTGTCAATGGCGACGAGCAAGTGTGTGTAGCCCTTATACCCTTTAGGGAATGGGCCGAGCAGATCCAGACCCCATGTGGAGAAAGGCCAAGATGGGGGGATCGTTTGGAGCTTTTGGGCAGGCTTATGTGCCTTCCGGGCATGGAATTGGCAAGTTTTGCACTTAGTCACTATATCCCGGACATCTTGTAACGCTGTAGGCCAATAATAGCCCATGCGAAACGCTTTGCCGACCAGAGTTCTGAAGGAGGCGTGGTTGCCACAGGCACCCTCGTGTATGTCCCTAAGAAGGAACAAACCCTCCTGCTGAGAGATGCACTTGGAGAGGACTCCTAGAGCACCTTGACGGTAAAGGATGCCATCCATAAGCTTGTTTGGACTAGCACGCCTAGTAAGCCGGGAACGCTCGGCTTCGACTTCGTGCAGGGTCCCATCTACAAGGTACCGGATAAATGGCGTTGTCCAGTCCGCAGCCTGCTCGATGACGGAGACAGCACCACCTGTCTCTGTTGCCTCGTCCGGAGATGTGATAGAGGGCTTGTAAAGGTGCTCGACGAGCACCCCTGCCGGAGCAGGTTCGCGTGAGGATCTATACTTGGACAGCTGGTCGGCCAAGAAGTTGTCCTTCATGGGCACGAAGAGTACCTCGAAAAATCGAAAGTGCCGCTCCAACTTCCTCACTTCAACCAGGTGTCGCGCCACTGAGTCATCGCAGCACTGATACTCCTTATTAACCGGATTGATGACCAGCTATGAATCTCCTTTCACAGTCAGCCGTTGGACGCCGAGCGACTTGCACGCTCTTAGTCCCGCGAGGAGGGCCTCGTACTCCGCGGAGTTGTTAGTCGCCGCAAAGTGTAGTTGTATAGCATACTAGAGTTGCTCTCCTTGAGGGAAGATGAGAACAAAACCAGCCCCCGAGTTTCCAGTCCGCGAACCATAAAAAAACATGGTCCAGAGGGGTTCATCAGGTTGCTCGGGAGCTTCCTAGGATTTGGGCGGGCAGGTTCATTCAGCGACAAAGTCAGCCAAGACTTGGGACTTAACAGCAGTTCGGGCAGCAAATAGGATGTCAAATTCTACCAGTTCTTTTACATGATCTGGTGCATACTTGCTCTTTACAACTATGTCATCGACATAGACCTCGTGTTTCTTCCACATTGCGGAAAAGTCTTCTCCATTAAAGCTATTTGGGCGTGGCACCGAGATTGCGCAGATCGAAAGACATGGTCGTATAGCAGAAAGTGCCGAAGGGGGTGATGAAGGCAGTCTTCTCTTCATCCTCGGGGGAGATGCTTATTTGGTGATAACCGGAGTAAGCATCCAAAAAACTCAAGAGCTGGGCATCCGCAGTCGCGTCGACCAACTGGTCTATATGAGGCAGCGGGAAGTTGTCCTTAGGACAAGCAGCGTTCAGATCTGTGTGACCGACACAAATCCTCCACTTGCCGCCTTTCTTCTTTACAATGACAGGGTTGGCCAGCCACTCGGTGTGATCAACCTCGCGGATGAAGCCGGAATGAAGACTTAAAGTCGATCCTTGATGATTCCCTGCTTGAAGTCCGAAAAGCGTCGAAACTTCAGGCGAACAAGCTTCTTGTCCGGCCGGACTGCCAGTTTATGCTCTATAACCTCCCTTGGGACTCCGGGCATGTCAGACGGCTCCCGGGCAAACACGTCTGCATTAGCTCGGAGGAAAGCAATGAGCTCGCTTTCCTATTTGGGGTCCATGTTGGCCCCCAAGTGAACTGTCTTGGAAGTATCATCAAGAGACAGCGGAACTTCCTTGGTCTCTCCCCCTGGCTGAAGGGAAACCCTAGGGCGTGCAGACTTAGTCTGCGGAACTTCGGGACCACGCGGTGGAAGCTGGTCGACCAGGGCAAGGGACTGCTCATCGCAATCCAGAGCAGCTTTGTAGTTGCCCTTGACCGTGATTACACCGTTAGGACCCAGTATCTTCACGCAATGGTAAGCGTCGTGGGATACGGCCATGAACTTGCCAAGAGATGGCCGGCCCAAGATCGCGTTGTAGGCGGATGGGAAGTCGACCACGTCAAACGTGATCAACTCTGTCCGGAAGTTGCTTGGACTGCCGAAGGTGACAGGCAGAACAATCTGCCCCAACGGCCGAACGGCTTCTCTCGGGACGATGCCATAGAAAGGCATCGCGACCTCTTTAAGCTTGGAACGAGAAATCTGCATCTCGTCCAAGACCTTAGCAGAAAGCAAGTCCAAAGCGCTCCCGCCGTCGATCAAGACGCGGCCAACTCTGGCGTTGCTGATGGTCGGGGCGACCACCAGTGGGAGCCGCTAAGGCTTTGTCATCCCAGTGGGGCAATCTTCCTGAGAGAAGGAGATGGGAGCCTCGGTCCCCTTCATCGATTCGGGCTGAGCCTTGCCCTTTTCAACATTGTGGACCTCCCGAGCAGCTTCCTTGAGGCTGCGCAGAGAGGGATAGGCTGAGGAGCCGCCGAAGATGACGGCGATATGGTTCACGGGCTCTTGATATTCATCATCGTCGCCCCGATCAGCATCGTCGGTTTGGCGCTTGGCCTTGCCGGCATCACCTTTTTCGGGCAGGGTGGGCATTGGGCCCTTGCCGTTATAGAAATCCTCAAGCTTTGCAGCCCAGGTTCTGCAATGGCGTGTGTCATGCCCGTAGTTCTGGTGAAACTTGCAGTATCGGTCACTTGGACCTTTCTTGCCTTGGTTGCCTCCCTGGGCGGGCTTCTTGCCCTTATAGTTATTGTTGGGCTTTTTCTGCCCATCCTTGGGAGGAGGTGTGCGATCTATACCAGCGACGGTGTTGTTCGCATCACCCTTCTTCTTCTTCTGGGACTTCTTGTCACCAGGATTGTTGCTGCTCTTCTTCTTTTCCTCCACATCAGGCTGGGCGGGCAGCTCGCCCTTGTCGAACGCCTTCTTGTACTGAACGCGCTCTGCTGCATTGGCATAGCGATCAGCCGCGTTGAACAGATCGTTGGCGGTCCAGGTCTCATTGATCTCGAGATCCTGGGTGAGCGCTTCGTCATGGACTCCGTTTTTAAAAGCGCGGACAACTGATTCGTCCGAGATGTTCGGGATTGTGTTGCGAATCTTGATGAAACGCTTCACGAAATTGCGGAGGGTCTCCCCGTTCATCTGGATCATCTGGTGCAGATCATCCTCCTTGCCCAGACGCACGTAATAGCTCTGGAAATTGGCGATCAGAGCGTCACAAAGCTGGTTCCAAGAGCTGATGGAACCCTCTTGCTGATTGAACAGCCACGTTCGAGCATCACTCTCAAGGACAGTTGGGAGGTAATTCGCCATGACAAGCTCGTCACCCCGGCCGCCATGATGGCTGTAGCTTAGATGGAAAGGAACTCCTCTGGGTTCTAGGTCCCATTATACCTCTCCATGTGTCCGGGCTTGAACTTTGAGGGCCACCGAACAGAGCGAAGCTTCGTCGAGAAAGGCCCCGCTGACCCAAGGCGTAAGACCGCCACCTTCCCCAGCAGAACCTAGCCTTGAAAAGACGTTATCCTGTTGGTCGGGGGAACTCTAGCTGAGCGGGAGGTTTCTGCCTGGAGGAACTCTCTCCGTGATAAGCCCCCATGCTCCTTCCTCGTGGTCGCGACAACGCGCTCCTCGCGAGGGGACCGTCCGTGATCGTCGCGCGCACGCTTGCCCCTATGGTCGCGATGATCACGGGGACTTGGCGAGCGGCAGCGACCACGGGCAGCTTGCTCGTGGGCAGTGATTCTTCGACGGTGACGGCGGTCACGCGATCGATCGGATCGCTCACTGTCCGAAACCACCCGGACAGGCTCGCCGCGCTGCCCGGATGAGGTTTCACCTACAGATTTAAGGCTCTCGGCCAGTTTCTCGAGGTGAGTGGCTACAGCATCGCCCATAAGGACGAGATTGTCCTGGTGTCTGATTACGGTCGCCGCCAGGCACGGAGCCGTTCCGGCTCTGCTCAATTGGTCTGGGATCCTCGAGGCATCCGCGTCTTGCCCGATTGAGTCAGGGCGCGCGGGATTCCGCCGGCGGTGAACTTCGCGGGGTCTTGGCGTGGAGTCTTGTGGCGGATCGCGTCGCCGACGCTGCGCTGATCGCGGATCTGCGCCAAGGTTTGGTTGATGGATTCGTCGAAAGTGCGGCGAACAATATCTTGCTAGCGAGCAGATTGTGCGGCTCCATCTTGGTGTCGAGCAGAATTGATCCGCTCGATCTCTTCGGCCGCCGTGACCCGTGCAAGATCCCCGGAGGTTCCCGCACCGGCCATGCTGACGCCGCGGTGGCCGTATGTTGGTGCGCTAGACGGCGTCATCACTGTGTCACCATAGGAGGAATCAACCGACATAGCCCTGGAATCCGATAGATCTAAACCAGCGTAAAGATCGTCGGTTCCGTATTCATCGTCGATGACGGGAGCTCGATCCGAGACCATCTCCGGGGCGTACCCAGAGACCTCTGTCTTAGATATAGACATCGATCTAGGTCGATAAGATCGATTCGAGTTGGCAGGGGAAGAGACATCCTGCCCTTCTGAGTCGTAGTCCTCAGGGAGAATCTCCGTGTCGCTGATGGAGTTCGACATGCTTGATCTGCGTGTCCCCACGGACGGCGCCAACTGTCGACGGTTGGGATATTGACCCAAGTCAACTAAGGATCTTTAAGAGGGAGATAGGAGACACGCCGAGTAAGCGAACAAAGAACGAACAGGAGGCGGGGGTTTTATCCTGGTTCAGGCCTCTCGGGAGAGATAATAGCCCTACGTCCAGCCTTCCTTTATATCAAAGAGGATTACAAGAGGTGGCTCGACGAGACGAACAATTCTCGGCGAGATTATGGGTGCATAGGAAGCAATATGCGACAATGCAAAGACTCTTGGCCCCTCTACACGCCGTAGGGGCCCTGTTTATATAGTGCTGAGTAAACCGACCTACCAAGAGATAATCGGGCCGGGCTAACTACGAGATCGTAACGAACTCATACATGCCAAATACATCCCGAGGTAGATAAGGCAAACTCCGAATCTTGGGGATCACGACGTCTTGTTCCAATCCGGGAAACCACGTCCGGGTCTTCACGTAGTCGTGCAGAACTCTTGTTCGAGACGGACTCAAACACGAAGTCTTGGGCACCACGCAATCGTACCGACCAGAAGGTTGTCCGGCACGATGCACATGGGCCTTATAGAACCTTCCAGGGAGCTGGGCCCTGGCAGGCTGTTCGATTAGGCCGTCAGGGAGTGGGCCATGGCAATGGGCCGTGATTTTATCCCCGACACTAGCCATTCTCTATCACATGTTTCTCCATTTGATAAAACTCTAGTGTATAATGCTGCAGAAAACCTTCTAGATAATCTATCTTTAGCACCTTTCTGAACTGACAAGTCTCTTTTAGGACCCTTTTGAACCAAAATATCAATCATTTTTTGATCAAGTCCATCCCAATATCTTGGATCAAATATATTAGGCTAAAACGGAACCCTCAAATCATTGTCATTTTCAATACCGGCTGATCCATCAAGGGTAGCAGCTACACCATCGGCATTGCCCCTAACTTCATCAATTTCCGAAGTGTGGGCTTGAACATTGTTAGGACTAACATGTCCTAAGTCAATCTCTGAAGTTTGAGCCACAACATTATTTGTGTTATCAGCAAGATTTCCATCTCTGCCTGCCTGAAGAGTTTGATCTTCTGTACTAGTTTGACATTCTTTAACAACAAATCTATCAAGAGCACCTTTCTGAGTCTGTGCGAACTGTTCAAGTCTTTTTTTCTTCTTCCGCTTTTCATAACCGGAATCATATTTTCTAACTCTAGAAGACATGATGAATAAATTGATCTCTCTGTTTCATGAATCACAAACACAATTAGGCTACCTAGGTGATGAATCAATTAGCCAATTACTCAATTGGGCTACCTGTACCAGGGTGATGAATCAATTAGCCAATTGACTTGTGAGTCTACTCCCTGCACCTTGCTGCTGCTGACGAATGGCGATCAGGGCCATCAGGCATTCAGGCGATGCACCAGCCACCAATCAAACAAATGAACGATTCAATTAACAATTAGGTCTCAGGTCATGTGAGTCACCACATTCAGGCTGCTGCTACGGCACATCGACGGCTCGGTAGCGGCACCACGTCGCAGCATCGCGTACTCGCGCGTGGTCTCAGGTGAGTCACGACTCACGTCCGCGGCCGCGTCTTCCAATCTTCCGTCGTGTGGCCGACGGCCGTGCGTGGTGCGTCGTTCCCACTTCTCAGGCCATAGAAGCACATGTAGGCCAGTAGGGGGCCCCTAAATTTTGGGGGCCTTGTGCGATCGGCCCACTTGCGCTGGGATTTCGATGGGCCTGGTCTCTAATCATCAATATCATACTTGGGACGTCCCTCAAGCCACAAAACCAGACACACGTCGTCCTTTGATCGTTCAAAGGGGTTTTTTTCCATACTTCCACCCACACAGCTGCTGACGAGGACGCCTGCATGGATATACGCCTCTTTTCATATGCTTAAACCCTTGAAAATATATGCAAGGGATTATAAATGCTATTAACAAGTAGGTTCCAAGAGTTGAGCATAGAATGTGTGCTAGACACATTTATGCTAACTGGAAGAAGACATATAGAGTCAAGGCACGGCAAAATAAATTTTGGAGATGTGCAAAGGCTCCTTACTTGAACCTCTTTAACTATCACAAGGAAGAGTTGGCTAAGGAGACCCCTCTTGGGGTAGAGGCATTAATGAGGACAGATTCTCATCATTGGAGTAGAGCATGGTTTAGAGTGGGATCCTTTTGTGATTCTGTCGACCACAACATATGTGAGTCCTTCAACCATTATGTTATGGAATCTAGATTTTTTCAATTATTAGCATGCTAGAATGGATAAGAAGGAAATTAATGGTTAGGATTCATATCAATAGGGACAAAGCAAATAAGTGGACATGCCAGGTATGCCCTAATGTGTTCAAAAAAATGAAGGAGTTCATACATGAATCAGTGTTCTGTCATGCTATACACAATGGACAGAGTCATTTGAGGTGACTCATAGAGAACATAGATTCTCTGTTAACCTGCAAGCTAGGACATGTTCATGTAAATGCTAGGATCTGTCTAGCATTCCATGCCTCCATGGTATTTCATGCATACCATGGAGATCAAACAATGTACAAGAATACATTGTCCCTTGCTACTTTATAGAACATTATAGGAAAATATATGCATATTGCATGCAACCAGTAGAACGGAAGCATTTGCTGGCCTCAATCTGATAGGCCAAGACCAAGAGCACCACTAAATGTGAAGATGCCTGGGAGGCCCAAAACTGTGAGGATAAGAGAGGTTGGTGAAGAGCCAAAATCAGGTAGAATGTCCAAGGTTGGCTCAATTATGAGGTGCAGCAGGTGCAAACAACCTAGTCACAACAAGTCCAAGAGTGCAGCATCCAACTGTGGGACATCCAGCTAAGTAAGTCCAAACGTTGTAAGTGGTTGTTTCATATCCTCACTATAATGTGCAAACTCCGAAAATTGTCCCAAAACATTTCTACATGTTGTCAAGGCACCCACAAGAAACCAATCCAAGAAATCAAGGAGGCCAACTAATCAAACAATCGGGATTTCTTTATCTTAGCCTTCTAAAGCAAATGTACATCCCTAAACCCTACATTATAATTAACTTCCAAGGCAAGGAGCCGACCATGCACTAGTCCCTGGATCAGTGCATTAGTGCCGATTACATAGCTGGATCATCTCATACATCGACA
The DNA here is from genome assembly GCA_036346415.1 of Raddia guianensis. Classification (NCBI taxonomy): domain Eukaryota; kingdom Viridiplantae; phylum Streptophyta; class Magnoliopsida; order Poales; family Poaceae; genus Raddia; species Raddia guianensis. Next base: position 60,255,296 of record CM070536.1, read on the forward strand.
TAATTATTATTACAGTTCGACAACCATGAGTCGTCATTGTTCAAACGGCCATAGGCCTTAGATACAACCAGAGTTCAAGCGGAAGAAACAGAATTTCACAATCAGGAAGAAAACGATACACATACTCCAACAACTATGTAACCCCACACGACTGGGGGTAACCTAGGGACCTCATAACTAGTCTACTTGTTATCCTGGTACTGCGGATCACCATCCTTGTGGCACTCATATGGATCCGCACCACCCTCCATCGGCTCTTACTCTAAAGAGGGGAAAAATGTGAGCGTCAGTGCGTTGTTATCACTTGCACCGGCTAGTTAGCAACCATTTAGTAATGCTTAAGATTTATCAAAGGAGAGCTGAGAGGTTTATTTATTTGCGGAATGTCACATTTAGTAAAGAAGACCAATACCTAAGCCTTTTATCCAAATCAAAGAGAGTTTTAGTACCATAAGTATTTCTCAGTATTAATCCATGCTATGGTAGTTTCAGCACTCTACCAAACCAAAACCCATCCTACGGCAGTTTCAGAACTCTGCCAAACCACTTCTTACCCCACCATAATGTTCCAGGATTGATGATCCCGTTGTGGACTAAGTACCCCCGGGTTGTCATCCTGCGCGAGGTTGGTCTAGATCACCGCAGTGACTACGCCAGGCCACATGTTCCTCAAGTGGAGAGCTCTATGGGGACCGCAATACCACACATAAGGTCCATCTGCACTATCGCGCATTGGCCACACGTTGAATCGGGGACCTCATATCCGCAGACCTAGGGACAGAGCACATCATTACACGCAAGCCTCCGCATAGCACTCTGCGCCCCCAGTGGTCGAGCCTTAGCTCACTGTATCTTTGTGTTTAGGGCCTTACCCCATGCTTCCTTTTTCGGCTATGGCATCTTCTGTGTGTTAACAGACGATGTGGCGGGACCCCATATCCACAGACTTAGGGGCAGAGCGCATCATTACACACAAGCCTCCGTAGAGAACTCAGCGTCCCTCTTGTTGCACGACGTATGTGGTGCCCATAGTTCCTTATCAAAAGCGTAGAATCAATCTACTCCATCTTATTTCCCAACCATAACCAAAACATTCCATCACACACACACTGGCATGCCAAGTCCCAAGTCCAACATAATTAGTTATCAATATTTGTCGGTGAATCTCGGTTCACCGTTCCATGGTTCATGCCCCATGTCATCAAATTGGGTACCTCAGCTTTGCTAAGCAAGTTTTACCCAGACTTAGAAGTTTAAACCATTTTAGTTTGTTTTTGAAACCCAGGTTGTCAATGGAGTGTGATTCTCAAGGCAATCACTAAGTGATTCAAGGATAATTGATATTATCAAAACAATATCAATATTGACAGGGAATAAATCAACAAGTTATGGCATGATATATCATGATTAATATCAGGTTTTGTAATTAAAAGATAGCATGCAATTGAGTATTTACAAGGAAATACTTGTAAGAGTTGGGTATCAACATGAATGCATAAAATAGTTGTTTACTCATACTAAGGAAGGTCCCGCCCTTCCCTAATAGGAGCAAACATAAAGTAAGAAGGTAGATAACTCGCCTTGATCTTCGAGGTAGTACTCCTGATCGTTAAGGTTTGCCTTGAACGGTTCCCCGACGCCGTCTACTTCTAATATTATGGTGCGAGGAACAATTCAATATAACAATAAGGAGAATCATGATGCATGATTTGCATGGTGTGTTGCCGGGTGTGTTATGCCCTAAGTGGCTATATGATCCGAACAATAGTTCGAGGTAATCTACTTGTCGAGGAAGTTCCATGAGCTCATTATCGGATAACGCTATCGTGTAACAGTGGTGCCATGGTGCATGAATGAAATGAATGCATGAAATGATATCCTAAATTGTATCATAAGTATATCCACTGCCCAAGAAGAGGTAATATAATTATTTAGGATAATTGCCCTTAAGAAAATAATATTTTCTTAATCATAGTTTCTTATTTATCTAAGCAAGGGTGAGCGACTTAAATACAAAGTGAATGATAGTTATCCCGCTGAAAGATTGCATGCTTGCAGTTTTATTTATCTGATGACAATACCATATTATATTCAATTTCGTATGTTATTTATTATTCCACTTAAGCATACCAATAGGCCCTCTTTATTGCTAAATAGACTTAGAAAGAGTCACCATGGGTGTTTCGTATTTTTCTTGGGATCCAAAGAGTATTTAAATCATTTCTAGCATTTTCAGAATATTATTTCAATCCCAAGCTGTTACAACCGGGCAAAATTAGAATGTTATTTTCAGAATATTATTTAAATAGCATTTTCTTGTTTGCTATTTTCAAAATTAGAAAACAAATAGCAAAAAAATTCGAAAAAATACGAAACTTGGTTGGTGGCTACCTTTTGACATGACGAACAAGATCAACGGTTTGGATCGATCACTAAAGTTCTCGGATTTCAAAAACCCGTCGAAGTTCACGGAGGGATCCGCGCACTCGAGTTCACGCTAGCAAATCTCTCTCTCTCTCTCTCTCTCTCTCTATATATATATATATATATATATATATATATTAGTATCTCTTTTATTTTACTTTTGTATTAGTGCTTTTTAGCATTTGATTTACCCAAAAAAATCTTAAATAGAAGTGAGGGGAAGGCCTTTGGGCTCACTGGCCGACCCATACTAGCCCACTTAGCCCAGCCGAACCCCTCTCCTTGAACCCTAATCTCTCCCTCTCTCTCTCTCTCTCTCTCGGCCTCTCTTCCATTTTTCCCCATTTCGCATGGTGGCTGCGGCCGGGGGCTTCGGCACAACGGTGCTCCGGCCGACGGTGGGCCGCCCATCCGGTGCCGGGCTTCCTCCTCGCCTTCCCCTCCCTGGTGGCGCTCGTCTTTTCCCTCCTTCCCTCTTTCCATTTCGCTGGAACCCCTGGGGCGGCGGTGGTGGTCTGCAGTGCCTGGGTCTGGAATGGCTTCGGCAGCTGGCCGTGCCTGCGGCCAGCCTGGCCTGTGCTAGCGGTGGATATGCAGGCTGGGGAAAATGGCGACTGTGTCTGCGGCCCGCTGTGCTCCGAGCGGCGTCCTGATGGGCAGATTGGCGGCTGTGGTCGATCGTGCCCATGGCGATAGCGGTGGCTCTGGCTACTAATCCCCCCCTGTCTTCTCTCTCTCTTCCTACCTCCCTTTCTATGTCTCTTTCACATGCTCGCATGGCAGAAGCTAGAGGTGGCTCACTTACTCTTCTCTTCCCCAGGCTAGATGCTGTTTGGCCGAGCTCTATTGCCGGCGACAGCGCGGCCTTGGATCGGTGATGGTGGCTATGGTTGTGGCTGAGGCAGTTTGGCTAAGCTCCTGCCTCACCCCCACGGTTTGCAGCAATCGGCTCCCTTGCCTCCTAACCCTAGCTCTGAATCTCTCCATTTATGATTATTTCTGATTAACTATAGGCTGATGATGGTTTGATATGAGTTTACTTTGCCTATGTGCTGTGTGTGATAATTTCTGAGATGCTTGAGCTGGATATGAATTGGGTAGATGTGTGGGAGTGCTCATGGTGATGATCTGATGCGGCGGAGTATAGGGCTTATCTGAGGCGGTCCTGGGTGTAGGGCTTCGATAAGGGTAGGATGGCTGCATGCGGTGCTCAGGAATAGCTCATGCGCCGGGGAGCATGCTGCTATTTCTGAGGGCGTGTGTTGGCAACCACCCTGTTGTAGCTCGGGTTCATAGCACTAGATCGAGGATGGTGCTGCTCCTTCAATTGATACTGATATATAAAGAGAGTGGACTGGATGGAAATGGCTTTTGCTGAATCTAGTGGTTATGGTTTGGTACTGCTAGGCAGCAAGGAACTTAGGAGAGGAGATTTGAATGCATGCATGCTAAATGGGTGCATGCATTTGTATCCTTGCAGCTTATCTATATGGTGCTTTGGCATGCACATTTACCTGGAGGGGTGATCTGCTTGGTAGCCCAACAAAACTACCTTTTATGGACCTTGTGCCGATTTGCTGGCTTGCCTTGTGGTCCTTTCACTACAAGAAGAAACCCCCTATAGCAACGTATACATGCATTGCTAAAAGCTCAAATATGCATTGCTATGGTCTACACCAACGCATTTAATCTGCGTTGCTGTAGAGGCCGTAGCAAAGGTCTATTACTACGTATAGAGATCCGTTGGTAACAGTAGTAGAAAACGTTGTTGGCTAACTACGCTTATCCATGCGTTGGTAATTTGAAAAACACAGATGACGCATAAGCTAACCACGTTTATGCATGCGTTGCTAGTTATAATCAATTGTATGATTTTAGGTATTTTGTAACTGTAGCAGCAGATTTAGTTACACAAAGATACATCCGTATATGTTAACCATGCACCAAGGTATTTGCAAATTATGTGAAAAACTAATTATCAAAAGGAATGCAAACAATAGGAATATAACAAGAATATTATTGAAATCATATTATAAATAGAAATTGTCATATTCCACACTAAACATCATCTCGTGTTCCGTAATACAAGACACAAACATTTTATTTAGTACATCAATAATAAAATAAATAAATAGAAAACATATGCAGCCCCATCTATCCTTTCTTTGCATTGGACATGTTCTTCATAGAATCATCCATTTATCTTGTCAACCTACCATGAAAATGTTGAATACATTAATGCACCATTCTAAAATAAATCAAGCTAATAAAAATAATTGAAAGAATCACCTACAAAAGTTGCAGGCCACGCAATGTTAGCTCCCTCTGCATGGCACATTAGTTTGTAGCTTTTATATGGACGTATTAATTCTTCATGTTTTTCTATTGCAACATCCACATGTACCATCCAAAATTCATTTTCTAGTTGAACACCATGGAGTTCCTCTTTTGGATCACAACTCAAGATCGTACCAAGTGCCACATTCTTGTTTGCTTTTTTCCAGCTCTTCAAGAATACTTTAGTCCCAATCTAATTGACATATACAAGTACGCGAATAAGTAAATATTTAACAAAGTAAGCAATTCATCACTGTAAGGGTTGTAAAGAATCATACCGTCATAGGATTATTATCCAAAATTTTCATTGTATTGCTTTGTAGGTTCTACAACATATATGAGATAAAAAATTAGTATAGCACTAAAGTGATTTGAAAAATAAAAACATATAAGATATGTTACTTTATGGATCATTCCTGAAGTAGCTCCTTTTGACATCTTTTTCATCGGAACATCATCCTAATGAAAGAGTTTAAACAATCAAACACACGATATTAAAATAATAAAAAAACATTGCATAGAGATGGGTAGATGATTATTATAAAAATATGTGACCAATAAAAATGTAGTTGCTCAAATAACTTACTCGAACACTAAATGGCTGTCTTGAGCAATATGAAGATGCTTCCTTCTCAACAACCTGTTTGTGTGTGCAGTTTTAAGTAATCACATACTTTAGATAGATGCTAAAACTTTAAATAATCACCTTAGTCGCATTAGTACGCTTGTTTCCATTGATATTATTGTTTCCCAAGTCATGAGTCTCAACACTCTGCCATCAAATCAACAATAAGAAACAAATTCAGAAAACAAATATTACTGCAAATAAATAATATTTGTAGTCTTATAGTATCTTTCAATATTCCAGCTCAGTTTTATTATTCTGTGTTGTGATTGTTAAAACGTTAGAAACAAATTCTTACGAAAATATAATAATCATCATCATGTCTTGACAATCAATTATGGTTATGAGTTCTACATAATTAAGTTATGCACTAACCTTGTGCATGTTAGAAATTTTGTTTGCATGCATTACATCATACACAGCCAAAGTCCCTATGTCCTATAATGAAAGACAAATTTAGCATCAACAACCGTAAATATCAAATGTATCAAACTTCGATAGCATAGCATATTCCTTCTAATCAATTATGAGTTCCAAACAATAGACCTATAAATAAATAAGTAAACCTTGTGTAGAGCAGAAAGTTTGCTTGCAGGCTGGACATTCTTATGTTCAATATCATTTTGCTTGTCCTGTAATGAAAAACAAGTGTTAAGTACAATGATGAGTTTGAAACAATAAACCCATAATTAAATGAGACAACCTTGTCTAAAGAAGAACGTTTGCTTGTAGCCTCCAGATTGTCATGTTCAATATAATTTTGTTTTCACAGAATGTAAAAAAGAAGTCATAAATACATTTGCATGTTATTATCGATAATAAGTTCATCGTGAGTCATTACCATTGATTTATTTTGATGTTGAGACTCACTAAAATTTTCAGTCTGACGATCAGCATATAATCTCTATGAATAACATAAGAAAAATAAGAATTACACCATACTTATTAAGCAAAGAAAACATTACATAACATTTATGAATATTTTTCTATGTACTTTGAGATGATACATACTTTTCTTATAGAAGGCGCCTCTCGAGGTGTAGGTGACAACTCTAAGCTTTCCTATGACACCAATTCAACAACAATAAGTACATTACATAGGTAAATGGACATGTTGTTAGACATACCTGATTATTTAATCTTCTCTCCAATATTTGTGTCTTCTCCCTTAGTTCCACCATTTCAATGTCTTGATTTTTTATATGTTGTTCATACTTCTCCATTTGAGTTTTAAGATATAGAACATCTTCACTTGTTTTCTCTTCCGATGAAATAAGTTTTATGTCCTGAAAGCGCTTAGAACTAGATAGATCAAACACTTCATTAGGACTTGTAACTAATCCTAATCCATGTATATGCCCAGGCTTATCATTTCCTAGTATTTTGTTTAACGCATCTCCTTTCCATGCAGTCTTTCCATGACTTGTATCGGCCAAACATGGTTGACTATCTAAAAGAGTCTTCAAGTCATCCTGGACATACCACAAATGTAAACTAAAGCATTATATGAAAAAGAGAACAAAGCACAATGACTTAGGACTGAAAATATACCACATGTCCATTGTTGTTCTTGTCACTTTTGGGCTGATGTGTATGTATATACAAAAGAGCCCTATGTGGGTTCTTCTTGTCAGGATCCTTTTGTCTCTATTGCGTACATATAGAATTATTATGTTGTATAGAAAGTACAAGTGAGGAAATATAATTAGATACGTAAAATATACCATTTCTTCTCTGTGTCGAGCAAAACTTTTTGTTCCAGCCGTATGCGTTGACCTTTTGATTGAACAATTTTTCCATTACATTCACTTATATCCTATCATATAATTATTCCATATATTAATAATATATTATTGAAAAACACATGCAAATAGGAAATATTAATGAGCAAAAACACATGAAAATATTTGTACTGTGTTTTCTTACTCATCCAATTATTAATGAGCGAGAACCAGCGATCCCGGATCACGCCTTTTGGAACATTGTTATAATTAGCTTCTTTGCTCTTATCCATATCGAAATGGAGAGCTTTAAGATTCGATTTATGTTGCCTCCATTTTTCTCCAACACTCTTTAATATGAATTTCTCCATGCAAGAAGGATAATGGAATCTCATCTACATATCAATCAAAATTATTTTTGTAAATAAAATTAATATGTAAAAAGTAAAATAAAAATAAAAATAGGAAAACATAAATTTACCTTTATTTGGTGAAGTATATCCTTTTATTCCTTTGTTCGTTGGTATCTTTTTCTTTGTATCCTATTAGTTTTCTCCAATCAGTAGCTTAAGCTACACAAGCATCCATTTCTAGCAATAATACCTAAAATTTACCTTGAAGCCCACCTCGGGCTAACTGGTGATTGAGTTCATTACACTTGACCTCAATTTTGGTCCCTTTAGGTAGTGACGGCGTGTTCTCCGCTCAACCACCGCGGATCACACCTGGTCGATTTCTAGTCGCTAGCCAACTCGATCAAGCTCGATTCGATTCGGCGTCGGACCTGACAAGAGCGACTCTCGATTTACCCAGTTCGGACCCTCGCGGGTAATAGTCCTACTCCCGCCGAGCCTTAACTCTTTCCGATTGTGGTTGAAAGGGAATGTGTTTACGAGGTGTTTTCATGCACCAATGCTCCCATCCCCCTCTTCCTCTCTCTCCTCTCCTTTTATACAAGCTTTGGGGTGGCGGAGAGCCAGGGGAGTAAGCGGTCTGATGCTCTCAAGACATCGACAAGACACGACAGAAGAGGCAACGCGTGCGCTTGCCCCCACGCCTTGGCCTCCGCTCTCGCGTGCCATGAGCTGCCTCGACCCATAGTCACATCGGTGAGTCTGCGGGTGGGGCCCCCCGCTCCCTCCGACAGGCGGCCTCCTCAAGCAAACCTTCTCTCACGGTCAATTCTTCTGCGCATACGGTGTGATAGCCCGGACCGCAAGGGTCATCATGGCGGTAATCATTTCTTTCTCTGTCTATCCGCGTGATGTCTCATTAAATGCGCTTCGTCCTTCAGCGAGGGCCTTCGTCCAAGACTCATACGCAATGCTCCCTTGCTGCTGGGCCCTTTGGCAGCATGGGGCCTCGCTCGTCTCTAGAGGGGCTCACACGCACCCGCCCGTGGCGTGGGGCCCCTCGCCTCACCGTCGGAGGGCTGCTCGCCGCGCGCGCTCCGGGCGCGTGGGGCCCTCGCCTTGCCTTCAGGGGGCCACGCGCGCACGCCTGTGCGTGGGGCCCTCCGGCCTCTGAGGGGCTCGCCAGCGCTGGGCCTTGCTCGCCTGGCTGACGCGTGGGGCCTTCCGGCCTCTGAGGGGCTCGCCACGCTCTGGGCCTTGCTCGCCGCCCGCGAGCGTGGGGCCTCCTGGCCTCTGGGGGCTCGCCACGCCACTGGGCCTTGCTTTCGCTGGCCGACGCGTGGGGCCCTTCCGGCCTCTGAGGGGCTCGCCACGCCATTTGGGCCCTTCGCCATGCCGACGCGTGGGGCCCTCTCGCCTCTCGGGGGCTCGCCTTCGCCATTGGGCCTTGCACACCGACGCGTGGGGCCCTCCCGGCCTTCCTAGGCCTCTTTGTACCCGGTATTTGTTACACCGACAAGAGTCCCGGGTCCACCATGATCTGTGAACCGTCAGCAGGATTTTTCCATTTCTTGTGCGGCGGAGAGGCGAATCGTGGGGCCCACCCCTGCGGCGGCCGTCGCGCTGATTCTCCACCTGCACACGATCTTCTTTGGGGAACCACGCCGCTTTTCGCGGGAAACCAAAAAACGCGCGGGGCAATGATGGCGCCGCGCGCGTGAGGGCGGAATCCAAACCGTCACGCTCGCGCCCCACGCCTATAAGTACTTCTCTCAAAGCCGCGGCCAATCCTTCCGCGCTAAGTCTTCACGCCGTCTTGCCTTCTTCGCCGCTACCACAAGCATCTCGCATAATCGCCACTAAGCCTTTCGCCGCCACCGCCAAATTTTCATGGCTCCCAAGCGGCAAAAGGCGCCGCGAGATGCCGCACCATCTTCGGGGCTGCTGCACGCTTCCACCGTCGATGAGGATCGGTGGCGCGGCTTCGAGTCTTCGTGCCACCGCCGCCGCCGGTTCCGCTACGGCACCATCGCGCGAGTCCTCGCGGGGAGATCGTGACCTTCTCTGGGCGATCTTTGGCGGGCCTTGTCCGCCGTACTCAATTCTTCTTGGGGTGTTTCGCCTTCTACGGATCCAAAGCGGCGATCTTGTTCCCAACTCAATCATGGCCTCGTCATCTTCGCCCACCTCTGCGAGATGTTCGTGGGGCGATGCGAACCTCTCGCTCTGGCGCCGACTCTTCGTCTTGCACACGGGCTCGCGAGCGGCTTGATTGGGGAAGCTGCTACTTGGCGCTCGCGTCACCTCCGCTTTTATCCTCGCCGCGGTCAAGTCCAGCTGGAAGGATCGGCACCGGCAGTGGTCAGACGTGGAGGACTCCGGTAGTCGCGACGATCTTGCCCTTCCCGACGATCCGCATGGAGCCATCGCCGACCGGGGAGCCCGGCGAGACGATCTTTGAAAGCACGGAGGCGATGGCGGCGCGCGATTGCCGAAGCTCGCCGCCGAGGCTCACGGAACCCGTGGTGGCGGACTTTTGCGGCGCCGTCTTTGCCCGCTTGCTGAGGGCGCGCCCGCTGGACGATTACTGGCGACAACGACGGACCAGACTTTGCTCTTGGAGGTGAATACCCTCGCGCTCTTTTGGGTTTCAGACCTTCTTTCTTTCCATTTTGGCTAATGACCACTTTGTCGCTTCTTCTTTGGGTGTTGGTGATGGGAACGTGTCGGGCGACGTGTTCGGATCGGGTGGCGGGCTATCGACCACGCCGACCGGCGACATCGCCTCGCCGACGGCATCCGCCCCTCTGCGATTGGGACCGGGGCAAGAACCTTTACTTGCGGCGTTGCCCCTAATGGAGGTCTCGGTCCTGCGGTCCAAGTGGCGGGGACCACTGCAGATCCGCGAGCCGCCTCGGCGACCGCCCAAGCTTCCGCGCCGCCGCGCTCCTCGCCGTGGCTGCTGACTCGCCAGCGCTCTCGGGAAGCGCCGCCTCATCCTTGCCGCCGACGAGCGACGGCGAGGAGGGAGGGCGAGTTCAAGAGAGCGCGCCTTCTAAGCCCGGCTTCGCCGCCACCGCCGGCTCAATCGCGAGGCCTGCTTGCTCACGCCGCCGCCCGCCACCGGGCAGGCGGCGATCATCAGAAGCTGGCGCCGCTGCGCAGTTTCTTCCGCTCCTCACGCCGACGCTCCTGCTGGCGCTATTCTGTGCATTGGCGCTTCCTCCTGACGCACCGCTTCGCGCGCCCGGCCGGCGTCTCGTTCGACGGCGGTGATCGCGATCATGCCGCCACGCCGCCGCAAACAAGCGATTTGAGCTCCCTTCAGCTTCGCCAGGCGCCGCTTCAGTTGGCTTTCCCTGCGCTTACGTACATTTCGCATTAGGGTTAGCATGCTACGGTTTTGCATACCGAACCTGTTTGTTCCTCCCGAACAGGCGAATGACGCTGGAGCATCGAGCTCCGCTCCACGCGACTTCGCCTTGATTGACCGCCCGCCGCGCTCCTTCGACGGAGGTCGCTCACGCAGCAGAGAGTTGGCAGGCAGCGGCGGAGAACCTTCACACTCGCCCGTGGCCGCTGCCGCCATCTCGGCCGTGACCGCCGACGATGCGTTTTGAGGCGCCAGACCTCTCCCGTGACTGGCGACGGAGGAAGCTCCTTGCCTTGGCGGAGCGGTTCTGCCGGTGATCGCGGCGGGCCTTGGCCAAGAAACCGCCAAGGAGGCGATGACCGCGAGGTGCGGCAGCTAAAGCTGCCGCCGCCGCCGCCAAGCAGATCAAGACCTCCGCCGAGCACTTTGAGCGCCCGGTCCCTCGCCGACATCTGCGCGACCGCCTACCGCGGCTTCCGGACGCCTCGCATCCACTGGTGTTTCCGCATCCCATTGGAGGAGACGGCTGCAGAAGATACTGGCGCCGTGGGACGAGCCGCAAGCCTCGTGACGCCCTTCGGCGGCCTGCGGACGCGGGCGATCGAAGACGGTCGCCAAGGCGCTCGGCAGCGCATGTTCACCTTGGGCAACCGTCTTGCTCGAGACGCGCGTTTGATCTCGACGCCGCCGCGGGAGTTTTCGCGCATTGGACCGGTTTGAGCAGCGCTGGTTGACACCGCCGCCGACCGCGTGTCCATGATGGGCGCGCGCTCAATGAAGACGAAGGCGAGGAGGAGAAGCGAGACTCCCCGCTTTTTTGCCTTGTAATTGTTGCCTATCAATGCAAACAAACTTTTGCTCTTTTCTTTGTGAGTTTCACTTGAACTTCGCACAACTTTAACTTGTGAAATTGAATTGGGGCACCCGGCCGTCAAAGGTTTTAGACTGAACGTTCTGCCGCAAGTGAGCGCTGTTTTCTTAGGCATCTGGTTACTTCAACCCTTATGGCCTCTCGCAACCCGACTTAAACATTACGTGGCGAGCGCTTAGCTTCCGGAAGTGGTCTAGTCATTTGGTGCCATCGTTGGCGCATTGCCTAGACCGAGCCAACACACCAGGCTAGAGCCCGTCTTCCGTCGCCGCCTCGCACCAACAGAAGTTATAAGCGTTTGCCTTTGCAACTAAGGGGCCATCACCATAAGTACTTTCGCTACCAACTTTTCACGTAATGTTTTCTAACGAGACCTTTCTAAGGCTAAGCCACCGACGCCAAAAGTTTTAGACAGAGCTTTACGCTGAAAGTGGCGCTTTTTCCTCGTGCATCCGTTACTTCAACCCTTATGGCCTCTTTGCTAACCGACCCTAGACATCGCGTGGCGAGAACTTAGCTTCGGAAGTGGTCTAGTCGCCGGTGTCATTTGTTGGCATTGCCTAGACCGAGCCGACACACCGGGCTAGAACCCGCCAGTCGCTTTGCCTCGCCTAAATCATGAAGTCGAGGCGTTAAATCCTTGCAACTAAGGGGCCATCGCCTTGAGTACTTTTTTCGCTACCGACTTTCGACGAGAATGCTTTCTAAATGACTTGAGGCGAAAAAGAAACAGATGCCCACAAGGAGATAGAACTTATCTCTTATTGAAGATGGCTTTGTACAACGCAGCCTCGAGGCGAAGCGGTGAAGGAAGAAGACCTCGCCGCTCGGCTCCAAAGGAAGGCCCAAAAGGAAACTCTTGGACTACTACCACTGGTAGAACTTCCTCACCGCCGACGCTCCAAGTGTTCGCCAATTCGCGACCGTCCTCGAATGCGAGCCTCGACCGAGCTGGGCGGGAGATCGAGACCACCTTGAAGGGCCCTCACAGTGGAGAGCGAGTTTATTGCGCCTACTGCGCTTGGATTTCTTGTGAGCGAGTCGCCAACGCCAGTGTTCTCACACACACCGTCTTGCTTGATAGCGGCTAGCGCATTGCCGATACTTGGCGGCCGGATCGCCGCTTCGTCTCGGATCTCCTCCAGAGATTTACTTCATCCCGACGTCGGTCGTGGTCTTGGTCTCGCTGAACGCCGCCACTCTTGGGAGCAAGGCGAGCTCGACGGGAGCACCGCCTCGAGCCATACACCAGAAGAAGGGTCTCGCCGGTGGCTCTGTTGGGATTTGTCCGGCGCCCTGTCTGGTGGGAACTTCTTCCGCCCAGCGCTTGCCACGCTTCTCCAGGCGGTCGAACGCCCTTGTCTTGAGCCCTTTGAGTACTTCCGCGTTCGCCCGCTCCACTTGCCCATTGCTCTTCGGATGCAAGAAGCGGAGGCAAAGCACGACTTGGTACCCAACTCTTCGCACCGATCTTGAAATCAGCGCTTTGAAGCGGCGCCGTTGTCGATGATGATTCATTGGCGACACGAACCGGACGAAGATACTCTTCATAAACTTGATAGTCGCTGCGGATGTGATCGCGACCGCGAGGCTCCAACCCACTTAGTGAACTTGTCGATGGCGACGAATAGATGAGTATATCCTCCGGTCGCCCGCGGGAACGGGCCTGAATATCGGCCTGCATCGCGACGGCCAGAGAGCGGAATGGTTTGCGCGCTGGGCGGTCGGTGGATCTGCTTAGCATGAAATTGGCACGCCGCATCTACTCACCACTCGAAGGCATCACGAGGCGAGAGGCCAATAGAAACCGTGGCGAAAAGCTTTCCCAACCAACGCCCGGCTCCCTGAATGGCTCCCGCACATGCCTCCATGGATCTCAGAGAGAATTTCACTCCCCGCTTCCCGAGTGACGCACTTCAGTAGAACTCCGTTTGCGCTCGGGCGTCTGGTCCCCACCTACCGTATGTGGCGCTTGGTCTTGCGCGCTATCTTCTCGGACGCCAGCGTCGCCGTCGGGATCACTCCATCCCGCAGGTAGGCTAGGATCGGATCCATCCACTGACCTTCCCGGACGAGTGTGACGACGTTCTGTACATTGTCGCCGACGTACTCCGCCTGGCCTGGCGTTTCCGCCTCAACCGCCTCAGCAGTTCTTCCGCCTCCTCCCTCTATCCGGGAGCCGCAGCGAGATCGGTGACGTCTCCTCCAGAGGTGGGGCTGCGTCGAAAGCGTCGCCCCCGCCGAATTGGGGTCTGCGGACGGACGGCTGCGTAAGTCTTTCTTCAAGACCCGGCGGAGCAGTGCCCTTGACGAGGCAATCTGGGGCGATTCATCCGCCATGTAGTTGTCACGGCGAGGGATGCGCTGGCCCAAACCCTCAAAGTGCCGCTCAACGGCGTACCTCCGCTGTAGGCCGCCATGACGGATCGGAGGGAGAAATCCTTCCTCGCTTGGTTGATGACCAGAGAGAATCGCCTTTTACTTGTAGCCGACGGATGCCAAGGGTCGAAGCCACCCTGAGCCCGGCGATCCTTCATACTCCGCGACGTTGTTGGTGGCGCGGAAGTCCAACACCACCAGGTGCCGGACGACATCGCCGGTTGGAGACACCAGGACGACGCCATTTCCCATTCTCCAAATGAACGAGCCGTCAAGAAGAGAGTCCACGACGAGGAGGCTGGGTATCTTCGGCCCGATGTCGCCGAGTCCACTCGCTAATGAACTCCGCCAGAGCTTGCCCTTTGATGGCCACTGGGAGCGAATTTGAGATCGAATTCGCCACCCATGGTTCACTTGGCGTGCGACCGTCGCCTCGCGGTTGAAGAGGATCTCCGCAGGGATACTTGGTCAACACTGTGACTTTCGCCCGGAAGTAGTGGCGTAGCTCGGGATCTTGTCAAGACGGCGTAGAGCATCTTCGTGTCTTGTGAATACCTTGTTTGGCGTCGTGGAGGACCTTATCGACGTAGTAAATGGGCGCCGAGCGCCCTCTTTCCGCCACCAAAGACCGCACCGATCGCTGGGGTTTGCGCGGCGTAGAGGATCAGCGGCTCGCTGGAGTGCTGGGCGACCAGACGGGCGGGAGGTAAGATACTTCTTCAGGTGCCGAACGCCTCCTGCGCCTCCGCCGCCCACTGAATGGTTGGTCTTCTTTAGGAGCTTGAGCGGTGGGAGACTTTTATCCCCAGGCGAGCTATAAAGCGGCCAGGGGAGGTCAAGCGACCCACCAAGCACCGTGATCGCGCCAAGTCGCGTCGGGGCTTCATGTTCTCGATCGCTGCGATCTTGTCGGGGTTCGCCTCAATCCTCCGGGAGACGAGGAATCGGCGGCAGCTTGTCTGACGAACGGCGAACACGCATTCTCGAATTAAGCTTGATGCGAGAACTTCCTCGGGTTGGTGAAGGTTTCTTCCGTGTCGCCGATCAACTCCTCCGCCTTCTTGGACTTCACTACCGGATCGTCGACGACACCTCCGTGTTCCGCCCTATCTCGGGGCGGTGAGCGATATGCATGGCCCGGCCGATAGGTTGGGCCCGCATTCTTCGATCAACGCCATCCTTGTATAGCGATGAGGCGCCCATGGGCGAACGAAAGCGGTCTTGTCTTCATCTTCTTGACCATGCTAATCTGGTGGTACCCGAGTGCGCATCCGTAGCTGTTTACCGCCGCACCCAGCGGTTGAGTCGACGATGAGATCGATGCGGGTCGGCCGGTCACGGATCCTTCGACACGCCTTGTTGAGGTCGGTGAAGTCCACGCACATCCTCCAACGCCCGTTGATTTCTTAACGAGGACGGGTTCGCGAGCCACAGGACGGGCGACATGCGACGCACTTCGCCCTTAAGAGCTTGTCCACCTCTGGCGGATAACTTCGGCGCTCCACCGATCGCTTCGGACCTTCTCGCATGGCCGGTCGCGCGCGGGAACGTCGCTAATTTGTGCTCAATCACCTTCGGGACCCGGCCATGTCGGACGGTTGCCACGCAAACACGTCTGCGTTAGATCGAGAAAGGAGACGAGCGCGCTTTCCTATTTGGCCGAGAGAGGCGCCACCAACGGTTCGCTGGTTCGACTTCGGCCAGGAGACGCCTTAACCTCCGCGGACGAACCGTGAGGCAGGGTTCGCCGAGGAGCTCCAGCAGTCGCCTCGGCCTTCAGGCACCGATCGCCTCCGCCAACGCGAGGCGTCCTTGTCGCAGCGGGCGCCTCGGCGGTCCACTTTCAAAACGATGGGGCGGTGGCCGGGATCTTCACCACCATGTACGCATAGTGGCACCGCCATGAACACGGTCACGCCGGCCGACCTAGGATGGCGTTGTAGAAGGTCGAAGTCCGCCACCTCGAACTCGAGCATCTCGGTGCGGAAGTTGTCGAACCTCGAAGGTTACCGGAGATCGTCGCCCGGTGAGACGGACTCGGCCCGGCGCGATGCGAAGAATGGGAGCGCGGGCGAAGCTCCCGCCGCTGGATCTGGGCCTTGCGGCCCGGGCGGACGGGGAGGTTGAGGAACTCCCTCCGTCTACCAAAGACCGCCCTAGCCTTACATTCCGGACCGTGGGTGCAACCACGATCGGGAGATGCCCAGGGCCGGCGGTACTGGTTGGGTGATCGGCCTGACTGAACGCGATCGGCTGCTCCGACCACGCCAGCTGCCTCGTCGACCCAAAGCCGGGCACGGCGGCGCACACCTCCCTCATCGCGCGCTTAAAGCTAGCGTGGGACGGATAGGTTGCCGAACCGCCGTGGATGACGGTAACCTCGCGCTCCGCCTGCTGAAAACCAAGCGAAGCCGTTTCCTTGCCCTTGCCACTGCCGGACGCCTGCTGCTGCTGCTCGTGGACTCGCTTGTCCACCATCTTGCTGACGACATGGCAATCCGCCAAGTCGTGGGAGTTGTTGCGGTGAATGGGACAAGAGGGCCTTCCGTCCCACTCACGAGGCGATGATCTCGCCCTTCGTCGCGGCGCTGGGGTCGCCGCCACGGCGTCGCCGTAAGCCGCCGCTCGGCCGCCCTACGGGACCGTACCGCCGGCGCGCGACCTCCTCCTCTTTTCGCCCGCGCCCATTGCGCTGGCTGGTCATGTCGTCGTCGTCGTCGTCGCTTTCGGCGGCCATGACCTGCCGGTCTCGCCGCTTTGCGCTTCTTCTTGTCCTTGCCGCGGGGTTCCTCGAGGTTCGGCCTCGCCGCCGGCGGTGGCCCCGCCGCAATGGGCGGATCTGACTTTCCGCTGAAGGGCGACTTGTGCGCTAAGGTGAAGAGCTCCTCCGTCGTCTTGATCTTGCGGGTGGCCATCTTCTCTTTGACCCTAGGGTCTCGGCGCCTCTCACGAATGCCGTGACCACGGCGTCGATGGAGATGTCGGGGATAGTGTTGCGGACCGATCAAGCGCCGAATATAGTCATGCAATGACTCTCCTTTCTTTCGCTTCCACGTTGTGGAGGTCGTCTTCTACCGGGCTGCTCGAAGGTGCCCTGGAAGTTGGTGACGAAGAGCTCGAAGCTCCTTCCATGACCCCACGGACTCGGGCGGGTTCATGAGCCACGAGCGGGCTCACGGTGAGGACCGCGGGAAGTAGTTCGCGAGAACCTTCCCGACCCTCGATCGCCGTGCATTACGTCGATAGATCTGCAAAATTCATCGGGGTTGGTGGAGCCGTCAGACTTTTCGATGGGGCCGGACGAAACCGTTCCCGCCATCGGACGCGTGACTCCTTAGAAAAGGCGCGCACCCAACGTCCGGAGCCTCTCGCTCTGGACGCGTCCTCGCCCGCCGCCCCGTCGCCTAGGCGGCGCCAAGAAGCGCCACCTCACTTTGGCCGGGCAGCTCTGTGGGAACCCTCTTCTTGGTCCCAGCGACGGCGGCGGCAATGTGTCGCCTTCGGTCGCGACCCTGCGGAGCTTGTCACGCAGTCTTCTCCATGCAGCAGTGGCGGTCCTCCAGATGGGACCGGAGATCGCGCCACACTGCAGACGCCGCCCGGCCGAGCCCCGTAGGGTCGCCGCTTTGTCGTCTTGGCCCCGCCCCTCACGGGAGATCTGCGAGGAGCGCGAGGGCAACAAAGAACGGAGGACGCGAAACGCCGGTTCCCCGCCCCAAACTTGCACCACCGCCGTGGCGGCGTTTACGTAGCTGGTCAAGCTGGCCAACCACGCGCCGCCCGGAGTCCGGAGTTACCGGAACGGTGGGTTTTCAGCAAGGCCTCGCGCGCGGAGGTTCTGCGGCCGGAGTGCACTCCTCCAAGGCGGCGCCGCCTAGCTTGGCCGAGGCGGTGCTTTCGCCAGGCTCCAACCTAGGCGGCGGCCACCGCCGGTGATTCACCGCCATCGCGCGGCCGACTCCGTGTACACGGCTCTAGCGGTCGCTTCTCGCACCATCGCGATCGCTGCTCCGCCATCGCCTCAAGAAAGGTCAAGAGCTTGAACCGATGCTAGCGCCCCTACAGCGGCGCCCATCGACGGCGTGTTCTCCGCTCAACCACCGCGGATCACACCCGGTCGATTTCTAGTCGCTAGCCAACTCGATCAAGCTCGATTCGATTCGAAAGGCCGGCACAAGGAGCGACTCTTAGATTTACCCAAGTTCGGACCCCCTCGCGGGTAATAGTCCTACTCCTGCTGAGCCTTAGCTCTTTTCCGATTGTGGTTGAAAGGGAATGTGTTTACAGGGTGTTTTCCATGCACCAATGCTCCCATCCCCCCTCTTCCCTCTCTCTCCTCTCCTTTTATACAAGCTTTGGGCTGGCGGAGAGAGCCGAGGGAGTAGGCGATCTGATGCTCTCAAGACATCGACAAGACACGACAGAAGAGGCAGCGCGTGCCGCCCACGCCATGGCGCTCGCCTCGCGTGCCAGCGAGCTGCCTCGACCCGCATAGTCACACCGGTGAGTCTGCGGGTGGGGCCCCACCTCCTCCCGACAGGCGGCCTCCTCAAGCAAACCTTCTCTCTGCCGGTCAATTCTTTCGCACATAAGGATGTACCGCTCGGACACTGCAAGGGTCATCATGCGGTAATCATTTCTTCCTCTGTCTATCCGCGTGATGTCTCATTAAATGCGCTTCGTCCTTCAAGAAGCAGGGGAGCCTTCGTCCCAAGACTCTTACGCAATGCTCTCGCTGCTGGCCCGCCTTGTGCGCCTGGGCCTCGCTGGTCTCCGGAGGGGCTCGCCCACGCACCCGCCAGTAGCGTGGGGCCCTCGCCTCACCGTCGGAGGGCATGCCCACGCACTCCGCTTTGGCGCGTGGGGCCTCGCTTGCCTTCGTAGGGGCTCTGGCCTCTGGGGGGCTCGCCCTGCCACTGGGCCTTGCTCGCCCACCGACGCGTGGGGCCCTCCTGGCCTTCCTAGGCCTCTTTGTACCCCAGTATTTGTTACACCGACAGGTAGGTTCCAAACACCTTTCAACTTTGTCTTCCCGCGCTTTGTTTTTTCTCCATTGTCAGCTGCTCAATTTTACATTGCAAAACAAAATTAAAGTCTATCAGGTTAGTATTAAAACCAGATATGCAATAAACTTATTACCTTCAACATTACCATGATTATCATTTTCACTATCTATCAAGCTTTCTTCAAATGATGTATCTTCTTGTCCATCCACATTATCTTGCTCATACGATAGATCCTGTTGTTGACGGAGAATGTCTTGTTCCATATGTTCCTCCGACATACCTGTTGAACCACAGAAAAATTGACCTACAATTAACATCTATATTTGTTAAGTGAATCTCAGATTGAAACAAGCTAATTAATTGAAATTACCTTGAGCACCTAACTGGGAAGTTATCATGTTTCTTCTAATTGACCTTGTTGCAACACCAGCAGGTTCCGCTGGTGGTGCAGTTGCCCTACGCTTGTTGCCTGACTTTTTAGCATTTATAGCTGAATTTCCATATGCAATTTCATTAAGACTGGATGTTAAAGCATTGATGCCAAGTTCTTGTAGCCTTCTATTATTCTCCATGATACTCTTTTGCCGCTCTCTCTCATATTCAGTTAGTTCCGATTCTTACATGTATAAACAAATAAATACAATTATGTCAGCAACCACATGATAGCAACAATATTTTAATTGAATTATATGAACCATATTGTAATATAGAAGACTAGATCAGACCAATGCATCTTTTTGTAAGCAATTTTTGCAAAAATAAAATCTTAGCTAATTATAATCCTACAAATCCTCCTATTGTACACGGTACTCCATCTATAGTCCATCAGGCACGCACACCACAATGAACTAAATGATAATCCCTTTCTAATCTTATCTATTAAAATGAGATGGGGATATAGTTAAATAGAAATATCATCGCATAATTTTTAGCACATTGCCACTGATAACAAGCCAAACGAATACCAAATTTTTTTCCATCTCATTTTCCTTTCTAGCAATTTCACGAACTATAGATGACCTATTTTAATTCTTGTTCTTTCCAGGATAGATGATACTGTTCGACGATTAATACGAAGTCTGCTGCATCAAACCACGATTTTGGAAGAAAACAAACCACGATTGCTATTCCATCTAATACGCATGATTGCTATTCTCATGTTCTAGTTTGTATACACCTACAACAAACCACGATTTTGGAAGAAAACAAATCCAAAACAACAAACACCTAATGGTCTAATATCGAATCACCAAGTCAACCAAAGAATTCCCAAATCAAATCAAAGGACCAAGGTTGTAGGGAGTTGTGAGTAGAGGAAGACCAGATCGGTGTGAGGGGGTGGGTTCCATGGGCGCCTAAATCGTCGCTGCCGGGTTGCAGGGCGGTGGGGCGCGGCGCGCGGGTTGTAGACAGCAGGGATATGCGGCGGCGGACTGCGAGGGTGGCGGTGGGACGCTGGTTGCGAGGCCGATGGAGGCCGGCTCGAGGCGGGTGGAGGCCGGCTCGAGGCGGCGGTGTCGCGTCGGCTCGAGGGCGCTTGTGGTGGTTTTAATTAGCTTATCAAAAGGAGCACGGCTTGGTTACTAAGTGGTAATTAGTGGAGGGAAAGCCAACTAATGGAGGGAAAACAAATAAATGGGAAGTTTTTTAGCGGGAAGGATTTTTTTAGCTAACTTTTGGCTTTGATGGAAAACCTGAAAAATATAATTTCCATTCATTTTAGTTTCAAAATTATTTTTAAATGTTTCTTGAAATATGTGTTTTTAAAGAGGTGAACTTTTTGATTTGTTTCTTTTCAAATCGGTAGCATGTTTTTTCTAGCTAACTTTCGTCTTTGGTGGAAAACCCCAAAAAAATATAATTTCCATTCAATTTAGTTTCCAAAATATTTTAAATGTTTTTAAAATATGTGTTTTGAAAGAGGTGAACTTTTTTATTTGTTAAATTAGAAAAATCTGAAAATCTATTAGAGCTACATAAAAAAATAGGTCTCAACAAGATTTGTAGTAGGGTTGTGAAAAGACTGAATATCGGTCAAATTGATCAAATTCAATTTTTTTATGAAATGAGTACCCATTACATTATATATTTATATACAAGCACGGTCTTCGAACCGACGAAGAGGAAGCACCCGAAGAGGAGTTGCGGTGGCCTTGCACCGGCAATGGCAACGGTGGTGAAGAGGACGTAGAGGATGTAGTCGTACTTGTCTTGGCGGCAAACTTGACGATGAAGCGCTTGTATGTGGCGGGACTCACTCACACATGTACTGGAGACGAAGGGGAACCATACCGGGAAGGGGAGCACCAAGTTCTCCTCACCTTCTTCCCTCTCCCTCTCTCAAACCCTACACGAAGCAATTCGGCAGAAGAGGCTGTGGCGGGAGTGGCTTTGGAACGATGGTGGTGCGGTTCAAGAGAGATGGTGGTCCTAGGCGCTAGAGTGTGGTGAGGCGGAGAAATGTGGTAGAAGAGAGGGGTGGCGGCGGCGCAACTTTGGAGGGGTGGTGGTGGAGCGGATTTTGGAGCGGTGGTGGTGGTGTGGTTCAAGAGAGATGGTAGCCCTAGGCGCTAGAGTGTGGGGAGGCAGAGCAATGCGACACAGGGGAGATGGCGGTGGAGCGGCTTTGGAGCGGTGGTGGTGCGGTTCAAGAGAGATGGTGGTCCTAGGCCCTAGAGTGTGGGGCGGCGGCAAAACTATGGAGGGGTGGTGGTGGTACGGTTTAAGAAAGGTGGTGGCACTAGGTGCTGGAGTGCGGGGAGGCGGAGCAATTCGGCACAAGAGGAGGTGGCGGGAGCGGCTTTGGAACGATGGTGGTGCGTTTCAAGAGAGATGATGGTCCTAGGGGCTAGAGTGTGGTGAGGCGGAGAAATGTGGCAAAATTCAGTTTTACAAACTGTGGAATGCATTAGCAAAATTCAGTTTGTAAAATTCATCTTTTGTTTTTTTAAAATTCATCTGTTGAATACGCTTTCCCTCAAAATGAAGAGCCTAAAAAAAAATTAAAAACTCAATCCACGCATCAGGTTGCATATTCACTTCTCTATACACTTCAATTTTTCAGTAAATGATTCACTTTTCGGACTTGCAACAGCAAACATTTTCGGACTTGCAACAGGAACACTTTTCGGATGGTCTGAACTGAACTGAATACTGCTATTGAACTGAAGTTCAAATACTGCTGCTGAACTGAAGCTCAAATACTACTGCTGAACTGAAGTATACAATTTTCTCATGGTCTGAACTGAAGTGAATACTGCTACTGAACTAAAGCTAAAATACTTCTGCTCAACTGAAGTTTACAATTTTGTAGCAAAGCTGTTGCTGAACAGGACTCAAACTCTGAGTGTCATAAAATATGTTGCTGAACAAGCACGGTAGGGTCATCCTTGTAGCCTTCGTATTGTCCAAGTACTACCTCTTCATGCTTTATAGGGTTCACAGATTGCAGAACCTGACATAAATTACAGGGAAGTGGTTTTTGCTTAGTACTAAACAAATGTGAAAAAAAGACCTGCTTTCTGCTATATTCCATAAATCACAACAAAGAATTGGCAAAGCTACAATTCATTAGTAATATATAGAGAGTAGAGTGATAAGAACCTTGACTTCCTCATCTCTAATGTGCTCAGGAAAATGATTTGACCATAAATAAGTGGTACAGTTCACTGTCCCTGGTCTGCACAATTTAGCATTTAGAGCTTGTATCTAAGCTGAAAGGAGCAGTCAGTTTGCTCTAAATTTTAGAGCTAATGAATATTTCTTTCTTTCCCTAAAAATAAACACTAATGCAGTAGCAGTACTAGAATGTCTCCCTCTAAGTCCTATGTGAAAGGCAAACTTATTATTCAATATTTGTCTGCAGCCATTCTTGAATTGCAGAAGTGGGTAGCTCAAGATTTGTCATTGGGGATGTGTGGTAGCCACTATCAATCCATTCCCTTATAGCTTATGCAATCCCTCATGACATCCTGCAATGCACAACTGCAAATATTGAAACAGGATAGGTACAAAAATTGAGTTTTAATAATTGAACTTAAAAGCACAAATGTTGAATAAATGAATGACATGGAAATAGTGCTACTCACAAAGAAGAACATAAAAACTAGACACTTGGTATAATTCCTCAAAACTATTTTGCCATCTCTTTAGTAGGATCTACGGTTGTTCCCTCTATATCTTTTCTAACCCATGCTAGATTGTCATGAGCATTATCAAAAAGTTCACTTAGTTGACCGATGTGATAAGGTTCTGTTTCCACATCATTCCACTCTTCGCCCATTTCAAAATTATCTCTTGGTTTCATCTTTAGCACAACTGACCATCCTGGATTTAAATGGTCGTCCACATAGAACACTTGGTCAACTTGATTGGCAAATACAAAAGGTTCATGCTCAGATTCTTCGCCAGTATGACATTGGTGTGAGAAATTAACAAGAGTACATCCAAACCGGTCTGTTTTCAATCCATTATCATCGGTACTATCCACCCATTCACATTTAAATAACATGACCGAAAACTTTCCATAATAGTCTAGTTCAATTATGTCTTTTATCCTTCCGTAGTACATGACATCTCGAAGGACAGGATTAGAATCACTTGCCGAGGCAAATCTCGATGTTTTTGCAAATCACAACTACACATTGTTTTGAGTCTTCTTGTCATAGCGCTTTGCTCGAAATCTAAATCCACGTATATTAAAGGCTCGTGTCTTTTGCTATCTCAAGTGGACCTCGAGCTAACCACCTAATATCCTCATCAATGCTTTCACCTATTTGATGCTCCAAGCGCATGATCTGCTACCAATAAAAATAAATTAAGTTGTTTTTAAAAAAGAATGAAAGCATTGAGTTGTACTTACATGGTCTCTAAACCAATTAGGGAATTTTTCATTCTGTATGCGTTCAATGGCAATTGGAGTTATCCGTCGGTTGCGATTTTTTCTTTTCAAATCGGTAGCATGTTTCCTACATTATAAACAACCATTACTTTCATTCGAATCATTTCGTCCAATATGTTACGAGGTTGTCAAATGAAACTTACTTGAGATATGGTTTGACAGCTTCGCAATTGAATAGGACATATCTATGAGCTTGTAATCTCTCCATATCAGTTAAGGTGTAAGCAGATGGATTTCCCAACGGTTTTCCTACCGGAATAAATAAAGTGGATTCATGGTCATATAAAGGGGACACAAATTGCTCAGTATTGTCATTATTCCTTGATGGCCTGTTATGTTTAGTAGAAAAACCTTCAATGTATCTCGAACAAAATGCCATACACTCATCCGCCAAATATGACTCCGCAATAGAACCCTCAGGACAAGCTCTGTTGCGAACATATGACTTCAATTTACCCAAATATCTGTAACACAAGGAAAAACATAAAACGGTAAGGTATAAGATATAAATTAATCTTAAATATTTAATCTTGCATTAACAAGAGAGTTGTACCTTTCAACAAAGTACATCCATCGATAGCAAACAGGCCCACCAATCTTACATTCGATTCGCTAAATGAATGACTAAGTGAACCATAAGCATGAAAAATCCAGGAGGAAATATTTTTTCCATTTTACAAAGAGTAATTTTGATACCATCTTCCAAACGGTTCAGCTCATCAACATGAAGGACTTTCGAACATATTCCTCGAAAATAATAAGATAACTCAAAAATTACTGTTGTGACATCATCTGGAAGAATGCCTCTCAAAGCAATAGGCATAAGCTGCTGCATTAGAACATGGCAGTCATGTGTTTTCAGACCATGAATTTTTCCATCAACACAATTTATAGACTTAGACATATTTCCAGAATAGCCATCAGGAACTTTTATGTCATGTAGAACTTGACAAAACAACCGCTTTTCACTTTTAGACATAGTAAAACTAGCAGGTGGTAAATAAAGCTTGTTTGAACCTCTATCCTGTGGGTGAAGCTCCTCTCTAATGTTCATTTCTTGTAAATCTAGACGAGCCTGCAGATTATCTTTTGTCATACCATCTAAATTGAGAAATGTTCCATAGAAATTCACACACACATTCCTCTCTGTGTGCATGACATCAAGATTATATGGATTGATATTATCATCCCAATAAGGTAACATGAACAAACTGCTTTGTGCTTTGTATGTTTTTGACTTCTTCAAATTATTGATACCATTTATTTCACTCAAAACCGAGCGCCCATAATAAGTTATAGGCTCTGTATCATGCTCCACTGTTCCATCAAAAGAAGAACTATCAAAGCGATATTCATGATCGGTGGCAAGAAGCAGCGATGACCCATAAAACATGATTTCTTCCCATGCTTCAAGCGTTTGGACCATACATTTGAACCGCAAGGTGGACATGAAAATTCACCGTGTACCATGTATGAAGCTAGCATTCCTAAGGCAGGTAGGTCATTAATAGTCCAAAGAACGGCTGCTCGCAAATTAAAAGACTCATTTCTGGATGCATCAAATGTGACAATACCATTTTCAAATATATCTTTTAAATCTTCCAACAAGGGCTCAAGGAAGACATGAATATTATCTCCGGACTTTGGGCCTGGGAATTATTAATGACAACAAAAGATAAGGCTCCTTCATACATAACCATGGGGGCAGATTATATATTACTAACACAACTGGCCAACAACTATAAGAAGTATTCAACATACCATATGGATTAAACCCATCAGTTGCCAAGCCAAACCGAATATTACGGGAGTCAGATGCAAAACCTGGGAACCTTTCATCAAAATGCTTCCATGCGTGGAATCATTTGGATGTAAATGGCGATCATCCTTCACACGCTTTTCATCATGCCATCGGAGGAGTGGGGCCATTTCTTTGCACATGAACAATCTTTTCAACCGGTCCTTAATAGAAAAATATCGTAATACTTTACATGGAGACGCTTTCTTCCTTTCCTTCTTCGTCAACTTGGTTCCAGGCTCTTTATTTTTCCACCTAGAAGCCTCACAAGTTGAGCAAAAATCATTATCCACCTTTTCTTTCCAAAACAGTGAACAATTATTTGGGCAAGCATGGATTTTTTCATACTTTAAGCCAAATTTGGAAACAATCTTCTTAGCCTCATAAAAATTTTTGGGCAAATCCTTACCATTTGGAATAGCCATGTGAAGAATTTCAAGTAAATCCCCAAAAGATTGTTCAGTCCATCTATGCATAGATTTTATGTTAAACAAAAGCACAAGTAAAGACAACTGTGATAATTCACATCCTGGCCATAAAGCTTTTTTTGAATCACTAATCAACTTATAAAAGTCTTGTGCTTCTATGTTTGGTCCATCTACAGGTGTATCAGGCAAATCATTACTATCAGGCATAGGCACATCATCATGCCTATGTTCAAATGTATCATTAATTAGCTCCTGCATATCAATGTACTTCCCTTCATTCCTAGGGTGTGGTTGCTCATGTGCATTATATTCTTACGAAGGTTCACCATGAAAACCCATCATCATATCTACGAATCATTCCATAGCATACCAAATGGTCACGTACATCATCTTTTGATAGTATTGTACTGTAGACACATGCATTACATGGGCAAACAATCTTAGTATCATCTTCCTTATCTTTATATGCAAACTCAAGAAATCCATTTACACCCTCTAATTGTTGTGTAGTTCCATTAGGAAGACTTAAAAGCATCTTTATCGTTTCTATATCCATTTCAACTTTGTGAAGAAAAGGTTGACAATTAGAAATGTTGATATGATAAAACTAACATGCTACAGCTATATGTAGGGACCCCATCTCGGATCGAGTCCCTATTGTGCTTTTACATGTTCAAGTCCCCGTATCACGTAGCTTGAACGCACAGCCATACAGTTTTGGACCATAACCATAAGAGCATACAACAGAATTAATAAAACATACATGATTGTTGAAACTGACAAATATAAAAAAGATCAGCAAATTTGGACTTCAAAGCAAAAGGCTTCAACCAATGGTCACCACAAGAATCCACTTCCCTGCCATTACCCACCTTAACAGTCCTATGATCTAAATAAACATCCCTTGTAGTCATGATGTTATTCCAAATAGCAGAATCACTTAATATTGTTATTATATGAGATCAAGTGAGAGGACCTTAGTTAGTACCAATGGAGCATTAGGGAGTATAGAAGAAACAAACCTTTGGACCTTGTCTGCTGCAAGATTTGGGATACAAGCAGCACTGCGGCAGGCGATGCGGACGAATCTGAGACCGCAAGCGACGGCGGGCAGTGTGGGCGGCGTGAGAGGCCGACAGCGTTCAGCAGCGCCCATGAGTGCTGGCAAGGGGCGGAGTGCCGGGGCCGAAGCGGCAGAGCCGGCAAGCGGGCACGCGGACGGCGGCAGGCTGGGCCTTGTGAGCAGCGAAAGCAAGGCGGCGGGCTAAACGGCGTATGCTGGATGGGCGGCGAAGAAGCAGCGTGGTGGGCCATGGACAATGACGCAGAGGTGCGGGCTGAGGTGGGGTTGTGGCGACGGCGGGTAGAGGACGGGCGGGGCGGGCAGCGAGGAGGCGGTGGGGGCAGGCGCAAGCTGGCAAGCAGAGGAGGCGGTAGGCGGCAGACGGGAGGGTGCAGAGGAGGCGGCGGTCATGAGTAGGGTTGTGGCGATGGGGTAGAGGACGGGGCGGCGGCGGCGGGGCAGATGAGGGGGGCGGGTGGCTGCGGGGGAGGGCAAGAAGAGGCACTCCGGAGTGGGAGAAGGGTGGCGGTACCTGGATCCAACCTCGCGCGGGAGCTACGGTGGTTGACGCGCGATACGGCGAGGGAGATCGATCCCTACACAATTCGGTTAATTAGTGAATTATAAAATGCTACCTTTATTTAAATAATTATAGAAACATATATCTTCTAAATTAGTGTATTATATTATTTCCTTGCTTCTAAAACAAAATTTGGATAAAGATTAGCAACACATAAGTCTGCAATGCATCAATCCGTAGCTGTTCACATGGGTTTACTACGGATATAGCTCCAACACATAATACTACGGATGTAGCTGTTGTATTGGCTAGCAATGCATGGTTATACCGTTGCTAGGTATGCGTGGGTGAAGGGGGGTTCTTCTTGTAGTGTTTCTCCTCCTTGCTCCTGGATGCTTGCTGGCTTGCCTTGTTGGTTTTGGTGGCTGGTTTGAAAGAGAGGTGGATGTTCTTACCAAAGAAGGTAAGTGGGGGAGGTGAAGACTATGGCTAAGTGTTGTTTCCCCTTTTTCTAGTGCTGTAGATTGCTGGGAGGAGGGCTGGGTGTGCTCCTCTTGCTGCCAAGTGTGGCTGGATGGTTAAGAGGTGGTTTCCTGATTGGGAAACTATGGGCTGAGTGGTTTTATCTTTATGGGGCAGCAAGGCTCTGGTTGGCTTGGCTTGGCTTGTTGTGCATGCAGCTTTGTGCCTGGCCTTTGCTGCTCCAGCTGTCCTATATGGCTGTGGTTTGGGTAACCCAAGTGCTTGCTGCTATGACACACTTCTCTATGCCCCTCTTTTACTGCTGGACAGCAGCAGGGTGGTATGAAATGTTGAATTTTGCTTTGTATGGTCATTTGAAACTCAGGTTTGTATTAACTACCGAATGATAAGATGGTAGCAGTGAGGGAGACCGGCTGGCCTCGGACGGCCTGGTGTCCCGAAGAGCACATTGCTACTGAACTTCTGACGGTCTAAAATTCCCCTAAATAGAGTTAGATTTTGAGTTGATTTTAATGTTGTTGGTGGATGTGTTTAACTAATAATATTGTAACTTATTTTGTGTGCTAGGGTTGTGCAGCTAGACTGGGAGATGAGCGGAGTCCTGAGATGGTTGACGAAGACTTGGAGAGAAATGAAGCCCCGGAATAGAAGATAGGAGGGATAAGAGGAGAAAAGAAAAGAAGAAAGAAAAAAATAGAAATTTGTAGTATATGTATATATACATGTATATATATTTATATAAAAATGTATACACTTATTACCTTGTAATGTGCTTCGGTTAAGATTATTGTAACGAATGATATTTGTAAGCGAGATGGCTATTGAATAAAAATTTTATTGCTTGGAATTTTATTTTTGTCAGCTGGGTGTTAATTATGACTTTTAACTGCAAATGACTTCCTTGTGTGAATTGATATGGGTTTAATATTATAACGGTGTGTTTCAGATACCGACAAGAAGAGCCCACCGCCATGTTGGAGAGGAGGGATGTGGAATTATCCAAGGGTCCTGTCGACGGTTGGGATATCGACCCAAGTCAACCAAGGTTCTTCAAAGAGGAGATAGGAGACACACCGAACAATCACGAACAGCAACGAACAGGAGACAGGGGTTTTTATCCTGGTTCAGGCCTCTCGGGAGAGATAATAGCCCTACGTCCAGCCTTTCTTTATATCAAAGAGTATTACAAAGTGGAACTCGGCGAGATCAGCAGGTCTCGGCGAGTAGTATGCGAAAATCTATCTGCTAAGGGTCTCATGCCCTCTACATGCCGTAGGGGTCCTATTTATATAGTACAAAGCAAACCGACCTACCGAAGGAATATCGGGCCGGGCTAACTACGAGTACGTAACGAACTCAGTACATGCCAAATACATCCTGAGGTAGATAAGGTATGCTCCATAGTCTTGGGGATCACGACTCCTAATCCAATCCGGGAAATCACGTCCGGGTCTTCTCGTAGCCGTGCAGAACTCTGTTCGAGTCGGACTCAAACAGGAAGTCTTGGCCATTACGCACCGTGCCAGCCAGGAAGCTGTTCGGCAGGATGCATATGGGCCAGATAGAACCTTCCAGGGAGCTGGGCCCTGGTAGGCTGTTCGATTGGGCCGTCAGGGAGTGGGCCATGTCAATGGGCCGTAATTTAATCCCCGACAGCTAGCCCCCGAGACTCAGGTGGAAGGACTCACTAGAGTGGGGTCTTCCTCTTGAGACTCCAAGCCACGAAGAGGGAAATTTAGCTGCTACAAAGGCATGTAACGATCGACCGAACAGGTTAAGTTTCAACCGAACAAGACGTGCTCGGGATCGAACAAACCCGATCAGTGCCGAACAACTCTGTTGCGTCGAACAGGGAACGACATCTATCCGAGCAGAGCACTCAGCCTTCAGTGCGGACACTGGGAAAAAAAATAGCCGTTGGCAGACTCCAACGGTAACTTCCGATCGCTGCGCAGTGAAAACAGGCGACCGTTTTACCTATCCGTTGCGGTAAAAACTAGCCGTTCTGGGACTAAACCGTTGCAGAGCTGCTTATACGGGACTATAAAAGTACCCAAACCGCCCGCGGCCAGCCACTTCTGCTCTCACGCCTTTCCTCTCCAAGCCCTGATCCCAACCCCGCCCAGCATCAAAGAGCCGAACTCCACACCCAACCTGTTCGTCCAGCCCTGGGAATTGCCATGGCCAAATTCACTGGCACCAGCTTGACCGAGGAGGACCTGAAGGTCTGGAAGGAGGAGGGCCACGTAGACGCTGGTAGCTGGAGGGCTGCTGGAGAGGAGGATACTCGAGCCGCTCGAGGAGAGTTCATCGACAACAGCTTCGCCTGTTGGGTTGAGGTCTCCGAGAGCAACCATCGAGGCCTTCTTGAACATCGGCCGATTGGAGGTGGCGAACCTCAATCCGAACTCCATCCTCCAGATGGTGTCTTCGCACACTGGCGAGGGCTATCTGAGCATCGATCCACCGGTGGGCTGTTCCTTCACTATTATCTGATGGCGAGGAGCTCCGCCGCTTCAAGCGAGGTGCTACTACCTCAAGCTCGGGCCCACGACGACGGCCAGTACCCTCGCCCACATTTGCTTTCGACTCGATGGGCGCGTGGTGGGCGAGGTGGTTCTACAAAGAAGCGGAACGGCGACAAGAGCTTGTCTTCACCGGGAAGGCACCGGCAAAGGGGACGCCAATGCCTCGGCCGGAGATGACCGCCGAGGACTGGTTTCTGATGAGGAAGATCGCCTCCCTCGTGAGCCTTGGGCTCACGGGCAGGGAGATCATTCGAGACTTCACAGCGAACAGGATTTGTCCGCTGCGGAGGAGGTCCTATCCCTTCTACAAGATAGAGGGATGGGAAGACATTACAAGGGAGAGCACGGGTAAGTGCCTTTAAGACTCAACCTCTTTACTGGTCATTTCCTCCGAACATGAATTAAAGATTCCATCTGTCCGAGCAGAGAAACCAACCGACGCATGGGTGACCGAGCGGGTCGACGCCATCTTGAAAGGCGGCGAAGAAGGACAGCGAGGTAGCCTATACTGTCCGAGAGCGTGCTCGTCCGCATACCGAGGTGAGTTGCTCAACCTCTTACGTGTTGCAGGATTTGCACCGCTCAATCAAACTAACCTTCGCTTCTCAAACACACAGAAGATGAGTTGATCCTCGGCGGGATCGTGGAAGAACTTTCGAGCCCGAGAAGGAGAAGGCGAAGAAGGGCAAGGCCAAGGCGCCACAAAGCCCAAGGTGGCGGCCGAGCCTCTGTGAGCTCGCCCGCGACACAGCTGCCGCCAGACATCGAAGAGACCACCCACGGCGAC
Source organism: Raddia guianensis (assembly GCA_036346415.1). Taxonomy (NCBI): domain Eukaryota; kingdom Viridiplantae; phylum Streptophyta; class Magnoliopsida; order Poales; family Poaceae; genus Raddia; species Raddia guianensis. Next base: position 60,286,892 of record CM070536.1, read on the forward strand.
GGGCGTCGCCGCAGACCAAGCGGGCTCGCGGTCGCCCAGTGAGGAAGAGACCAAGCCCTCCCTCCTCGCCGAGCAAAGCGACGAAGAGGTAAAGAACATGACCCTCTGGCTTAGGCGTTATTCGCAGCTCACGGGCCATTTGGCGTGGCTCCAACAGTCGCCGAAAGCGGAGGAGGCTCGAAGAGAAAGTCGCACGCAAGGAAAAACTTCTTGCGCTGCTTGAGAGGAGCCTTCGGCTTACCAGGAGTGAGCTCGTCGCCCTGAACACCCAAGGGCCAAGGCGAGAAGCCGCCAAGAAGCCCCCGAGGAAGAGGCGGAAAGTTCAGTGAAGAAGATCGAATCAAGCCTCTCACGGCGGTATGTAGAAACCGAACTTCAAATCTCCCACCTACCCATTGCATTAGACTTAATGATGATCTCTTTTTCATCACCGCCTAAAGAGAGATCGCCACGAGATGGCGTCGAGGCGCTGGCGATCGCCGCTTTGCCCGAAACATCTGACGGCGCGATCGCGGCATTGAGGTGGCGTGCCTCAAGGACAAATTTGGCGGCGTGGAGCTCTCTCGTCGAGCTCGGCGAGCAGCTCGACGCGCTTAAAAGCGCTGTGGAGCGGCTGGAGACGGAGGAAGTGGCGCGCGGCGCCACGGACAGCGGGGCCAAGACGACGGCTCCGGAAGCTGCCGAAGGCGGGACCGAGCAGCCGGTTCCACCAGGTACTTCGTCGCAGGGGCAGCTCATCCCTGAGGCGACGGGATTCTCTGGCGAGCAGGGTGAAGCCCCGGCCGCTAGGGAGCAAGAAGAAGCTCCAGCAGTCACATAAGTCGCCCCGCCCTGGAACAACGGCGCCACCAATGAGTGGCTCAGCGTCGCCAAAACATTCAAAGCGGAAGAGGAAGAGGAGAGGAGCGGAGGCAAAGCGCCGCCCGTCGCTCCTGCTCCCGAGAAGATGCGCTCAGCGAGAAGAAGGAGGCGGACAAGGCGGCGACAGGGACAACGCACTGCGTCTCATCCCAAGACGAAGGGGCTTCGTGGCGCATGCCTCGAGGACCGCTGCGCCATGGATCAAGCAACGACTTGGGAAGGTAAACACCAAGACTACTTCTAACTTAGTTGGGTAGCTTTTCACAAAGCGCTAACTAGCCTTCTCCCTCAGGTTTTGAAGGACACCATGGAGGAGCTCGAGGACGGAGTCACCATCGAGCGGAGCGCCGTACTGGCGTCCCTCCGGGAGCACCTCCGGACGAGGGAGTCCGAGGCGAGGCCCTCTGCACCAGCCCAAAGTCGAAACCGGCTAAAGGCGAAGGTGAAAAGGCTTAAAGTCCAACTGGCCGAAGAGAGGCGTTCCTGCGAGTCTCTCCTAGGAGAGGCCGAGGAGCTTCGCGCGCAAGCCATTAAGGCGAGCACTGCGGAGGAGAAGCCGGGCCGCTCGAAGTGGCTCGAAGAGCAGCTCGCTGACGTTTCCCAACGGCGGGACCAGCTCGCGGCGGAGGCCAAGAGACTCAAGGCCCAGCTTGCCAAGGAAGAGCAGACTTCCGCGGGTCTCCAAGCAAAAATCTCGACCCTGTGGGCTTCACAGGAAGAGATCGAGGAGATGCGCGGGATGACGGTGAGGGCGATCACCGCAGAGAAGAAGGTCAAGGAGCTGGACGAGCAGCTCAAGACGGCCGAGCAATGAGTCACCAGAGCGAGGCTCGACCGATCAACAAGGCCAAGACCGAGGAGGTCGAGGCCATCCGAGGCAGAGGCCGCGCGCAAGCCAAGCCGAACAAGGAGGAGATCGAGCGCCCGATTTGAAGCCCGGAAGGAATCAAGGCTCGAGGCGAAGTCGTGCGCCTCAAGTTAGAAGTTGAGGAGTGAAGGAGCACTTGCTCCTAAGTAGCACCGCATGTTGTAACGAAAGGGCCTTGTACCAAACTTTTGAGTAAATGTAATAAAGTACTTACCTTTTTTTCTCGCAAAAAGAGCAAAGAAAAGACAAAACGAGCGAAACTAAGAGAAAGCGAGCAATACTGGAAGTTTGAGAAAACCGGTAGAGCGCTCGCCTAACTCCGGCCCGTTGTGCATCGCTCGGAAACTGAGTTTGCGAACCCGAGCAGTGCACAAGAGAAAAGCGACACCCTAGCCCCGGATTTAACGATGCTCGAGAACCTAAGCTGCGAACTCGAGCACGTCGTAGAGAGACAGAGCGACACCGTACCTTGCTCGATTTGTTCCGTGATCCGCCGTTAACGTAAGTTAGGCGATTCCGATAGTAACCGAACAAGGAAAGTGCCTCGCGCAGGGGCTTACGAGAGCAGATTTTACCGAGTGGTCGTGCTAAGCGATAAGTGTCTCTCGGTGGAGGGCTTACGAGAGCGAACTTAGCCGCAAGGTGGAAAGGCCGTGTTACTAAACACCGAGTTTAGGAATTTGTCGAAACTCGACACGGCGGGGAAAGATCACAAAAGCGGAGCCAAGAGTTCGCAAGGCGGGCATCCATCAAGTGTTACCGTAAGAAAGTAGTCGAGAAGACAAGCGGTGAAAACGGGCACAGAGGCCGCGAGGATTCACCGAGAATGGATTGAACTTTACATGGTGCCCGAGGGACTTGGACGAACTAAAGCGCGAAGTTTACAAAAACGCAGGCTAAGAAAGCAGTAAAAGACCTACACAAAGAACTTACGGTGGTCGATGTTCCAAGTCTTTGGTCGACTCTCTCCGTCCTCCATAGCAGCGAACAGCCCGGGCGAAAGCGTAAGAAACGACCGTGAATGGGCCCTCCAGCGTGGAGTTAGCTTGTTGGCATTGGACAAGTTCGGATTCGGCGCAGAGCGAGGTCGCCCGCCTTCAAAGCCCTTGGTCGAATCGACTTGGCGGCGTCTTGGCCAAGATCTTGCGGTGGCGTGCCATTCGACTTGTGCCCGGTCGCGTGTGCCTTCGAGGAGATCGAGATCGAGGAGGCGCTCTTGCTCATCGTCAACTAAGTTGACCGAGCTCGTCTTGGCGAACCGAGTACGATTTGGTGCGGCGGGATGGCTTCGCACCATAGACCAATTGGAAAGGAGTTTCCTCGAGTACCGGTCAGAAAAGCGAATCGCCTGAGGACGGAAGGAACCGTCAACCCGAGCCTTGTTGTGCTCACGAGAGCGGCGAATACCGCCGTTTAATACCCCGGACTATCTGTCCGTTAGCTCGCCGATCGCTCCATTGCTCGTGGATGTGCCATGAGGTGAAACAGACCTTGGTGCCCAAATGCTCGCAGATTCTCGAATAGCTCGCCGGAACTGGTACCGTTATCCGTGATCAGCTTATGGGGAATCCCAAAGCGTGACCACGTTGCTTTTGAAGAAGCGCCACGGCCGTTTTGGCGTGAAGAGAGCGACACGAGCTCTGCCTCAATCCACTTTGTAAAAGTGTCTATGGCGACGAGCGGTGTGTATAGCCCTTGTACCCCTTAGGGAATGGGCCGAAAGCAGATCCGACCCCATGTGGAAAAAGGCCAAGATGGGTGGATTGTTTGGAGCTCTTAGGCGGGCTTGTGTGCCTTCCGGCGTGAAATTGGCAAGCCTTGCACTTAGTCACGATGTCCGGACATCTTGTAATGATGGGCCAATAATAGCCCATGCTAAACGCTTTGCCGACCGAGTTACGAAGGGCGTGGTTGCCCGAGCACCCTCATGTATGTCCCTAAGAAGGAACACACCCTCATTGCGAGATGCACTTGAGAGAACTCCCGAGCACCTTGACGGTAAAGTGTGCCATCCACAAGCTTATATGGAGCAAAGACGCCTTGTAAGCCGGAACGCTTCGGCCGTCATCGGCGTGGTCCCATCGCAAGGCACCGGACAAATGGCGTTATCCGATCCATGCACTGCGCCGATAACGGAGACAAGACCACTGCCTCTGTTGCCTCGTCCGGAGACGTGATTGAGGGCTTGTAAAGGTGCTCGACGAGCACCCCTGCGGAGCAGATTCTCGCGAGGATCCATATTTGGATAGCTGGTCGGCCAGGAAGTTGTCCTTCCTGGGCACGAAGAGCACTTCGAAAAATCGAAAATGCCGCTCCAACTTCCTCACTTCAACCAGGTATCGCGCCATTGAGTCATCGCAAAGACCGATACTCCTTGTTAACCCGATTGATGACCATTTGTGAATCTCCTTCACGGTTAGCCGTTGGATACCAAGCGACTTGCACGCTCTTAGTCCCGAGGAGAACCTCGTACTCTGCGGCGTTGTTAGTCGCCGCAAAGTGTAGTTGGATAGAATCTGGAGTTGCTCTCCTTGAGGAGATGAGAACAAAACCAGCCCCGAAGTTTCCGGTCTTGCGAGCCATCGAAAAACATGGTCCAAGAGGGTTCATCGGGTTGCTCGGGAGCCTCACGGGATTTGGGCGGCAAGTCCATTTAGCGACAAAGTCAGCTAGGACACTGTGACTTAATAGCAGTTCGGGCAAACAAATAATGATCAAACTCGCTAGTTCCATTGCCCACTTAGCTATCGTCCGCTAGATTCCTTGTTCCGTAGGATTTCTCCTGTGGGGAGCGTGGTCGGGACCAGATTTGATGCGCCTAGAAGTAGTGGCGAAGCTTCACGGAGGACATGAGCAAGGCGAGTAGCTTCGGACCTCGTGGTAACGCTTCTTTGATCCGTGAAGTACCTCGCTCACGTAATAGATTGGTCATTGTATGCCTTCCTTTCGACCGTCAAGATCCGCTCACCGCTTGTGGCGTGCAACCTAGGTACATGAGGGAGCCGCCGCCATGCCGCTGGGTAGTCAAGGCGGGAGGATTGGACAGTATCGCTTCGATCTGGAAGGATCTATCGCTTCTTCCGTCCACTCGAAACCATTGTGCTTGCGCAGGCCTTAAAGAAGGGCAGCCCGCGTTCGCCTTTGACGGAAATAAATCGCTTAGAGCGACCATCCGCCCGTGAGACTCTGTACTTCCTTTACGGTAGTTGGAGCGCATATTTTCAATGGCCTCGATTTTTTCGGGGTTGGCGTAAATACCTTGCGTAACCAATAACATAAGCGAGCAACATTCCGGATCGAACACCAAAGGTACACTTCTCTCGATTTAATTTTATTCGATGCCTGGTGAGATTACGAAAGGTCTCGGCCAGGTCTTTTACATGATCTGGAGCAAACTTGCTCTTTACAACTATGTCGTCGACATAGACCTCCGAGTTTTTCATTTTTGCTCGGGAAGGTCTTCTCCATTAAGCTATTTGGAGCGGCAACACCAGCGTTGCGCTGACCGAAAGACATGGTCGTATAGCAGAAAGTGCCGAAAGGGGTGATGAAGGCAGTCTTCTCTTCATCCTCGGAGGAGATGCTTATTTGGTGATACCCGGAGTAAGCATCCAAAAACTCAGGAGCTGGGCATCCGATCGATCGACCGGTGGTCAATACGAGGCGCGGAAGTTGTCCTTAGGACAAGCGGCGTTCAGATCTGTGTGATCGACACACATCCTCCACTTGCCGCCTTTCTTCTTTACAATGACGAGTTGGCTAACCACTCGGTGTGATCAACCTCGCGGATGAACCCGCAATGAGTAGTTTGCCTGTCGATCTTTGATTATCCCCGTTTGAATTCAAAAGCGACGAAGCTTCGGCAAGCAGGCTTTTGTCCGCCGGACAGACGGTTTGTGCTCGATGACCTCCTTGGGACTCGGGCATGTCGATGGCTCCCGTGCAAACACATACGCATTAGCTCGGAGGAAGGCAATGAGCTCGCTTTCCTATTTGGGGTCCAAATTGGCCCCAAGTGAACTATCTTGGAAGTATCATCAGCAGACGGTGGAACTTCCTTAGTTTCTCCCCGGTGAAGGGAGACCCTAGGCGCGTGCAGACTTGGTCTGCGGAACTTGAGACGCCATGGCGGAAGTTGGTCGACAGGCGAGGGGCTCGTCGCAATCCGCAGCTTTGTAGTTGCCCTTGACCGTGATCACACCGTTAGGACTGATATCTTCACGCAATGGTAAGCGTGGTGGGACACGACCATAAACTTACGAGAGATGGCTCGCCCAAGATCGCGTTACGCTGCGGATGGGGAGTCGACCACATCGAAAGTGATCAACTCTGTCGAAAGTTGCTCGGGTTGCGAAGGTAACCGCAGACAACTCGCCCCAACGGCTTGATGCTTCTCCGGAACAATCCGTAAAGGGCATTGCGACTTCCTTGACTTGGAACGAGGAATTTGCATCTCGTCAATACTTTAGCGTAAAGTAAGTTTAAAAGCGCTCCGTCGTCTCACGAGTACACGGCCAACTCTTGCGTTGTCGATGGTGGGCGACCACCGATGGGAGCCACCGAGGCTTAGTCATCGGTGGGGCAATCCTCCGAGAGAAGGAGATGGAGACCTCGGTCCACTTCATCGACTCGGTGAGGTTTTGCCTTTTCAGCGTTATGGACCTCTCGGCGGCTTCCTTGAGGTCTGCGTCGAGAGGTGTAAGCCGAGGAGCCGCCAAGATGACGGCGATATGGTTCACGGGTTCTTGGTACTCATCATCATCTTCCGATCACCATCGTCGGTTTGGCGCTTGGCCTTACCGCATCACCTTGTTCGGCGGGGTGGGCATTGGGCCCTTGCCGTTGTAGAAATCTTGAGCTTTATGCCCAAGTTCTGCAATGGCGTATGTCATGCCCGTAGTCTTTGGTGGAACTTGCAAAATCGGTCGCTTGGACCTTTCTTGCCTTGTCCGCCTCCCCGGCGGTGCTTTTTGCCCTTGTAGTTATTGTTGGGCTTCTTACGCCCATCCTTGGGAGGAGGTGCGCGATCCATACCGCGACGGTATTGTTCGCATCACCTTTATTCTTCTTCTTCGGGACTTCTTGTCACCGTGGTTCTTCTTGCTCTTCTTCTTCTCATCCACACCAGTCAAGGGCGGCTCGCCCTTGTCGAACGCTTTTTGTCTTGAACGCGCTCTGCTGCGTATAGCATATGATCACCGCCTTGAATAGGTCGTTGGCGGTCCAGGTCTCATTGATCTCGAGATCCTGGGTGAGCCGCTCGTCGCGGACTCCGTTTTTGAAGGCGCGGACAACAAATTCATCCGAGATGTTCGGGATCGTGTTGCGGATCTTAATGAAACGCTTCACGGTTGCGGAGGGTCTCCTGCTCATCCGGATCATCCGTGCAGATCATCTTCCTTGCCCAGACGCACGTAATGACTCTGGAAATTAGCGATCGAGGCGTCACAAAGCTAGTTCCATGAGTGATGGAACCCTCCTGCCGATTGAGCGACCACGTCCGAGCAAAGACCCTCAAGGACGGTCGGGAGGTAATTAGTCATAACGAGCTCGTCACCCCCGCCGCCATGATGGTCATGGCGTAGATGGAAAGGAATTCCTCCGGTTACGAGTCCCATTGTACCTCTCCATGTGCCGGGCTAGAATTTTGAGGGCCACCAGACACCAAGCTCGTCGGAGAAAGCCCCGCAGCCCAAAGCATACGACCGCCACCTTCCCGCAGAACCTAGTCTTGAGAAGACGTTGGTCTGCTGCGGAGAGAACTCTCGCCGAACAGGATGATTTGGCACGGAGAAACTCTCTCGGGACAATCCACCGCTCCTTCCTCGTGGTCGCGACGACGCTCCTCACGAGGGATCGTCCGTGATCATCGCGCGCGCTTGCCCTCGTGGTCGCGATGACTATGAGGACTCGGCGAGCGACGGCGACCACGGTAGCCTCGCTCATGGACGATGATCTTCGATGGTGACGAGGGTCACGCGATCGATCGGAGTCGTCCGAACCATTCCGGCAGTTTGGGCTTACCGCTGGAGGAGTTGTTGACTTCTCCTAGAGACTTTAGGCCTTGACCGCCGCTCTAGGTTAGACATAGCGGCATCGCCTATGCGGGCGAGGTCGGCTGGTTGGTAGATCGATCACCGGCCATGGCGCGAGTCGTTCCGACTACGCTCTAGGGGTTCGAGGACCCTTGAGGCATCCGCGTTCGCCTGACCGAGTCCGGTTATGCTGGGAACTAACCGGACAGAGAAACTTGGGAGACTTGGCGAGGGCACGCGAGGTGGGGTCGCGCGCCGTCGCTTGCACCGATCGCGAACCGCGCTACGGTCTAATTGATGGAATCGCCGAGGTTGCGGCGGATGACGTCTTGCTCGCGAAAGCGACCAGTATGACCTCGTCTTGATGCCGAGCGAGTTAATCTGCCCGACCTCGCCAGCCGCCACAGCCCGTGCAGGATCCTCGGAGGTTCCTACATCGGCCATGTTGATGCTGCGGGGGCCATGTGAAAGTACGCTAGACGGTGTCATCGTTGTGTCTCCACAGGTAGAGTCTACCGACATAGCCTTGGAATCCGATAGATTTAAACCATCGTAGAGATCATCGGTTCCGTAGTCATCGTCGATGACGGGAGTGCGATCTGAGGCTATCTTCGCCATATAGGCGAGACTTACGCCTCGGATATACTGTTCAAACGCCGGGCGGGCGGGCCGGGCGAACTCGAAAAGCCCGGTCCCTAAAAACAGAGCCCGAGCCGGCCGGCTGGCCGTCGGGCTCGAAGCGGCCCGAGCCCGCCCGGCCCGAAGCCCGGGCCCGGCGGCCCGCCCGGCGTGGCTTATTTCGTCAAAATCCGGGCCGGCTCGCCCGGCCCGACCGGCCGAAACCGGAAACCGGCCGAGCCGACCGATCTGCCGGTCGGGCGGCCGGGCTTTTTCGGCCGGGCTCGGCCGGGTTCTGGGCGGGTTTCCGTGAGCAGTCTAGCCTCGGATACGGAAGTGTTCGAGATCGAGCAGATCGATCTGAATCGACGGGGATGAGACATCCCGTCTTCCGAAGTCGTAACCCTCGGGAAGCATCTACAGATCACGACGGAGTTCGACATGCTCGATCTGCGTGTCCCCACGGACGGCGCCAGTTGTCGACGGTTGGGATATCGACCCAAGTCAACCAAGGTTCTTCAAAGAGGAGATAGGAGACACACCGAACAACCACGAACAAAGAACGAGCAGGAGGCGGGGGTTTTATCACGGTTCAGCCTCTCGGGAGAGATAATAGCCCTCGCCCGGCCTTTCTTTATATCAAAGAGTATTACAAGGTGGAGCTCGGCGAGATCAGTAGGTCTCGGCGAGTAGTATGCGAAAATCTATCTGCTAAGGGTCTCGTGCCCTCTACATGCCGTAGGGGCCCTATTTATATAGTACAAAGCAAACCGACCTACCGAAGGAATATCGGGTCGGGCTAACTACGAGTACGTAACGAACTCAGTACATGCCAAATACATCCCGAGGTAGATAAGGTATGCTCCATAGTCTTGGGGATCACGACTCCTAATCCAATCCGGGAAACCACGTCCCGGTCTTCTCGTAGCCGTCAGGTAACTCGTTCGAGTCGGACTCAAACAGAAGTCTTGGCCATTACGCACCGTGCCGGCCAGAAGCTGTTTCGGGGACGATATGGGCTGATAGAACCTTCCAGGGAGCTGGGCCCTGGTAGGCTGTTCGATTGGGCCGTCAGGGAGTGAGCCATGTCAATGGGCCGTAATTTAATCCCCGACAGGTCCAGCAACAACAACACGTCCTTGAATGTCCCAAGCTCGATTGATTCGGGTGACTCCTCCTCTGACGTTGATGGGAATGGCGACTAGCTTTGGATATAGATAGGATGGTAGCTAGCCTAGCTAGCAAACTAAAAAACATTTAAAAATATAATTATAGTGGTTCTAACCATAAACCGATACAGACAACTAGGCACACACACCGACAAAGTTTAGGTGCCTTATCCGATCCGAATGTGATTTGATGATCCAATGAGGAGGCATTAGTATTTCACCCATATTTTCTCAATACTTATTCATGTTTCATTAGGATCGATAACATGTGCGTCCAATAAAAAGCCATCCCATCAGACGTCTAATTTAAGATGTCACTCGTAAATAATTGACCGTATATATAATATGCTCAAACTCACACTACCAACGGAGGAGATCGATATAACGGTGTCAGGCTTGGAAAGAATCAAACAAAGTTATCAGACCAACATGAACATCAGCATTAGTGTAGTATATATGTGTAAGTACGTAAGTGCAACGGAAAAGCTCAAGCAAACATATGTAGAAGACTTAACAGCTCATATATGCATCTAACAAATCCCTGGATATGTACCATTCACCTAAAAAAATGCACCTATACAGTACTTGAACTAGAAAGAGGCCAGGCGCTGTGGATCATGATCACCCATGCAGTTGCAGAGGGCAGAAGCAAACATCCGATCGAATTAGCCATGCATCTATATATCTGCAGAAGAGCAGAAACAAGGAATCAGTGAGCAAGCGAGAACTATTATTGTATGTATGCATCGTATCTAGGGGCTTTGTCTTTTCATTTCAATTGATTGATTATTCTAGAATATTGTTGATGAGTTGCCAGTTAAAGAAGACGAAGCTGGAAGGGGCCTGCACACCTGCAGAATGTGGCCGACAGTTGCAGAAATATGCAAGCTGAAAGGATTGGAGGAAAATTGAGGCAGGATAACTCGGAAACAATATAATACAGGCATGCATTTGATTTGATGCATATTAAGCCATTACTAAATCAATGCATCCTTAATTTGATGGCCCAGATCATATATATATATGCTACCTTAGTGGGAAAATAACACATAAATGGCTACCTTCACAAGCAGCTAGACTTGACATAAATGCATTTTGACTGTAGGCATGCAGCAGGATGGATGATATAACTAAGATATATACCTGAAAGGATGCAAGTCACTTGAGGCTCGTCGCATCATCATCTTTGTCGGGATGCTGGTGGTGAGACGGGCTTGTGGCAGAAGCATCTTCAGTTCCGGCAACCCCAACATTAGGAAGCTGATCACCTTGGTGTTGGGAAGCATCAGTGGTGGAACTGGTACAGGGAGTTTGCAGTTGCAGAGATGATGATGGTATGGCTGTTGCGGCAGACGGTGCCCGTGCCACTATGTTTGTGCCAAACAGCCGAATTGTCCTGATTGAGCTAGAGTTACTGGTACTGTCCGTGTTTTCAGAGTTGAAAATCTCCCTGAGGCCGTGGATTGGTGGATCCACAATCTTGGGTAGGTTGGCTGTGCTGGTGCTGCCCGTGCACATTGTAGAGGATGAAGAGGATACATCAGTAGGGGCATTGGCTCCCTGTCCCAGGCACATCTGGACTTGCCAAGGATTAACATGTGTGCTCTTTGGAAATTCCATGGGGTCACTCACCCAGTGTATCTGCATTTATACATGAGTATGATCGATGCGTGCATAAATGATACTTAAATCAAGCCGTAATACAGTACTGTACTGAATACATGCAGAAAAGAAGAGGCAACTTCATGCATGCGATGGTAATTGGTAAACCAAATTAAGAGCGCATGCAATTGCAAGCATCGCCTTTATTTCCTGGAAACATATGGAATGACGAAATTAACAATTGATGAATTGAAGCTAGGGTAACATTGCATTCGGATTAATTGGAGATCATCTATATATCCATGCATGATGGTGTGTATATATATAGAGAAAGCTAAACTAGCAGCCAACGAATATATGCGTGCGCTTAAGCAACCTCGATCTCCTGATGCCATAGCCCATAGGAGATGAGATGTATAGATGGATATTGCTTGGATTGGATTGCGATAGGGACAGATGGATGATCGATGTAGATTGCTTGGATCGATATACCTGGAGCATGCATTCATAATTGGAAGCGAGAAGGAGGGTACAATTGAAGGTGCATTCGTAATTGGAACATGAGATTCGATGGAAATCTGAGATTAAAACAGATTTGTAATCGGAGATCAGACTAGATGGAAGCATGCACGGGATATATATCAAGGTTTTAAATAACCGGCTATAGCGCCGCTATAGCCGGCTATAGCCGTTTGGATGGTACAAACGCTAGGAGAGGCTCCTTTTATCGCTAAGCGATTTTTGAGGCTAATAGCGGTGATTAGCGGGTTAAAACCGCTAAATTCGCAGTTTACAGAGCCGCCAAATGAGGTGGGCCGAAACCGAAATCAGTCTGGCCCAAAATGCCCACGCCATTTTCCGGCCCAGTCCAAAATCAGCTCATATCAACACTGAATGGAACCCTAGCCATTCACGTTCCCCACTCCTTTCCTCTCCTCTCGATGCCGATGGGCGGCGGCGTTACGACGACGCGGCGCGCGGCGGCAACGGCGGTAATGCGATGGGCGGCGCCGGTCGCGACGGGCGGCGTCGGCGGCAACGGCGGCACTGTGATGGGTCTGGGCGGCGGCGGCATTCGCCGCGACGGCGGCGGCGGCGACGGGAGGCGTCGGCGGCATCGGGCGGCGACGGCGGCGGCTGCGACCGACGGCGAAGACCTCGTCCCGGATGGTTCGCCCCACGGTGCTTCATCCCCGACGAGGACACATCAAGGCAAGATTTCTTCATCTTCATCCTCATGTCTTTGATGAATGATGATTGATGAATGATGATTGAATATTGATGAACAATGTAATGGTGTTTTGCCCTTGTTTTCATAAAACCGCTAAATGGCATAGCGGCAGCTATATCCGGCTATAGCCTTTCATAGCCTCTGGGGAGCTCAACCGCTAAATGGCATAGCCGGTTATTTTAAACACTGATATATATACCTGGAGCATCCGCCAGATGGTGGTGCGGTTGACGGAGTTGACGACGCCGGTGGCCGTGTCGGAGCGGCGGGGGTCCTCGGGGCTGACCACCTTCATGCGCACCTGCACTCCTTGCTTCCAGTCCATGGCGATGGCCGCCTCCACCTCCCTGCGTGGCACCACGAACTCCCCCGTGCCCTGCCGAGGGTAGTACCTCACCGTGAACGGCTTGCCCTCCGTCGCCAGCGCCACCGCCTCCTCCACCTCCTGCGGCGGCACGCGCGCCCGCATGACATGGGGCACGCGCCGCACCCCGATGAGCAGCTCGCCGTCGGGGCGGCACATGAACACGGCGGTGTCTCCCGTATGGAGCGCCATCTTGTTCACGAACTTGCTCCAGCCGGCGAGAAAGTTGGCGCGCGGGCGCGAGCCCTTCCTCATCGGGCGGCACGTGTGGCGGAAGGCCCAGGAAATAGGAATTGCCGCGCAGGTCCCGCATTTCGAGGCTCTGGGCGGCGACGTTGTCGTCGGCCCCGAAGCTGAGCGCGGGGAGGACGAGGTCGGCGCAGACCTTGGGGACGAACAAGGAGCTGCCGCAGCTGTGTCTGTTCGACAGCTGCTTGCCGCAGTACGTCAAGGCGGCGGCGTCTGCGGGGTCGGGGTCCGGCTCCGGCTCGTCGGTCTTGCCGTCGGCGAAGAGCTCGACGGCGGCAACGGTGCACGGAAACATGCTGCCGGAGCCGGAGGAGGCGACCGGAGCCGGGAGAGGGTCGGGGCACTGCTCCTGGTGGCCGCAGGGCAGTAGTACGCCTCCGAGCCCACGACGGGGAGGCGGGAGAGCGGGAAGGCGCAGGCGAACCACGCGAGGCGGTCGTGCACGGGCTCGGCGCCGTCGGGGGGCGGCTGCGCCATTGTTGGGGGTTTCTAGGGTTTGGGAGGCTGCGGGGGGCGGAGACGGAGACGAGAGAGACGTCTCCCTACTTCCCTAGGACCAAGACCAATGGACCATTCCTCCCTCCGCCGCGGGCACGCCTTGCAATGCATCCATTTATACTACTACACTTGGACCCTCCTCCTTTTTGGTTTTAATTACCGCTTTCCTAATAATGCGGCTAGCTAGATTTTTCTTAATTAAAAGTTTGGGAATTGCTAATCATCAGTCGACTGAAATACCCCTGGATTTCAGTCGACTTCTCACTTACCCGCGCGCCGCCGGCCGTCTTCCTCCCCTCTGGCGACATCCTCCTCTCCTGCCGCCACGCCGCCACGGATGGGTTAGGGTTTCGGTGGGGTTCTGATTTGGGGCGCCACCGGGCTTAGAGGGATGGCCGGGGGAGGTGGCGGCTCGGCGGTTGGTTGGGGATAGAGTGAGGCGGCGGCCACGAGCCGAAGGGAAGGCGATTAGGCGGTGGTGGCGGAGGATGAAGGCGACGGTTGGGTTAAGTTAGGGAGAACGCGTCGGTGCAGGAGATCGAGGCGGGGCGGCTAGCCGCACGACGGCGGCCAGCTTGCCACATGAGCGGGAGGCGGTAGGGAAGGAGGAGGAGGAGCGCGGAGCAGGGGGCGTCGGGGTCAGGGGCGGTGGTGGAAAGGGGAAAAGGGGAAAGAGAGAGAGAGAGAGAGAGAGAGAGAGAGAGAGAGAGTGGGGACGCGGGATTGATCTGGGCCGTTGGATTGAGATCCAACGGTCCAGAAAATCGACTGATGGGTATTAAAAAAACAGTCGACTGTTGAATAGACAGTCCCTAAAAGTTTATATAACAATTTTTTTTTTGAGAGCAACAGAGAAGATTCATCCATATTTGAAAAGCCCTTTAATAGAGAGGCCATGAGCTAACAACACAATAAACAGTGAGTATTTAATTAAATGGACCTAGCTGCAAACCTACGATTGAAACCAAGATGTGGTACGATGGCCACTCTCTTTTTAAAGTAAAGGACAGAAGAACTGTCGTCTATTCAATGGTAGAGAAAAAAAGGGGCTGTCATGCCCCTAAGAGTAGTTGGTAGCCTTAATTTACAAGTTTAGCATGCACTCATTGTGCCTTGTAGGCGTACATCATCTAAAATTATGTTCAGGAATACAATCGATGGTCGTTGAGACTGCCAAAAGATCATGGAGTTACGCTCAATCTGAATTTGCCACAGGATTGCCAGGATGACGGAGTTTGTCCCTGTTAAAGATGGGTGGCCACTATCTTGGAAGATAAAGATTATCGCCATAAACACTGCCTTCAACTACATTCCATGCTCAATCCCATAGGGATAGGAAAACTAAGATCAAGAATACTCGTGCTAGCTAGCACCCATACCTGTCACGACCACGAATAAGATTGGCGAAGTCGAGAGGTCACCACTGATCAACTCTATCATCGGCAACAAGACCCACACCACCAGACTTGGCTCGAACACAAGCTAAAATTTGGTTATCTTCAACCTAGTCACTCCATCGAACCCACACAACTAAATCGCCGCCTAGAGCAGGTCTTACATCGAGGTTATGACTCCTCATATGTGCGTGACACTGTTCTAAGGAGGTCTTCCCTAAATCTGCAATAAATCCTCACGAGTGAGTGTCCCGCCCTCCAAGCAACGAACATGCCTTTGCTGCTGAGGGAGTTATTGGTGGCGTGTCCCTCATGATGGAGCAGCCGGGAGAGGAAATAGCTAGGCAGACCCTTGTTGATGAAGCCAAAGGCACGGCTGTACAAGATCTTCCAGTTCTCCACGACGTCGTGCTCCCTATTGGAGAAGTTCCGTAAGAGAAGGAGGTTGCCACCAATAGACAGAAGGAGAATACATGAGAAAAGCCCGCCGCTAGGTTGAAGAGGAGGAATGTGGAAGGATCCAAGGATGCAACAATAGCAACATCTCCTCGAATGTCAAGGAGAGACATGCCCCAAGCTCATTTGATTTAGGCGACTCCTCCTCTGACGTCGAGGAGGATGGCGATGAGCTTTGGATATAGATAGGATGGTAGCTAGCCTAGCTAGCAATTACAAAAAGCATTTTAAAATATTTTTGTGTCGGTTCTAACCATAAGCCGATACAGATAATTAGGCACATGTAAATTTGAACCGGCACTAATGACCGGTTTAGCACCGGCAAAGATTAGGTGCCTTTGGTGAGTCCTTTTTGACCTAATTGATCATTGTGTGCAGCGTGTACTGGGCAGTATATTTGTCGGCCCATTGTCATTTTATAATGATAGGCCTTGTCCGATCCGGATGCGATTTGATGATCCAATGAGGAGGCAATAGGCGCGCGTTGCCCCCCAGCTTGGGCCTTGCTCTTCTCTGACGTACGGCCACATTTCTCCACAGAAAAGAGCTAGAATAGGAGAAATGGATCCTCTCTTCATATAGATATGATTAATGTTGCTTAATTTGCTTCCTACTAGCAGCTACCTGCATGCCAAAGAGGATGATCCGGATGGGAAGGTGTCATGCATATATGTGGCAGTGTGCCAAGGCCCAAGCATGCATGCATATGGCCTATGGGAATTGGGAAGATTGATATATCCATGCATGCGCGTGGTTGCCTGCAGGTTGGCACCGCGCGCGCGTATCAAACAAGAAAGGGAGCAGCTGCTCAAGCGATAATCCTTCCACGTTTTTTGCAATTGCAACCAAATCCTGGTATTTATATATAGGGACCGACTGCAGCGCAGTCGCCTGCGTTTGTGATCTTTGCGCAGGCGATTTGCTGGCCATTGGATCTTGATCCAACGGCCACTCGTGAGCCGCCCTCCTTTTTTCAGCCACGCCCAGTAGCGGCAACCCCGATCCTTCTTCCTCCTCTCCGCGCCCGCGCCGCCGCCGCCGCCGAAAGACGGCCCGGCCGGCGGCGGCGCCTTTGCCGCCGCCGCCCGCCATCTTTCCTCCAACCGCCGGCCGACACACCCACCCTAACCGAGACGGCGTTGTTGCCAGCGCCTCGCGCCCATCATCGCCGCCTCCTTCCTCCATTCGACCGGCGGCGCGCCATGGCCGGCCGCTCATAACTTAACCTCCGCCACAAGGCCTCTACCCACTTAACCTCGCCGGCCGCTCGATCTCCCATCCACCGCCGACCGCCATCTCTCTCCTCAAGGCCGTGGCGCGCGCCGCCTCATTGCCGCCCGACGATCCCGACCAACCGCCGTGCCTCCGCCACCCGACCTCCTCTAAACCCCGGGGAACACAAAACCCCTAACCCTAACCCCCAAACCCTAAACCCTAACCCAAACCGGCCGGCGGCTAGCTCGAGGGCGGCAACGGCGAGGGCGACGGGGAGCTCGACGGCGGCATGGTACGCTCCCTCCTTCCTCCCCCTTCTTCCTCCTCTGCGCGTTCTTGATTTAAAATTGATCGGTAGCTCGGATGCCACGCCAGCGACTAGCGGTGAGCAAAACCGTTATATATATATATAAAATATTTGGGACTCTATGGAGTGCGTGCTCCATACCTAGTTTGAAAACAATTGATTGTGCATTTATTGCATTCACACCTTTCAATGGTAAATGACAATGTTGTTTTACATGTATTTACTTTGTGTACATGAATCTTGATGAAATCCAATAGAAACAAAGAATGGAGCACTGACTCTATGAAGTCCCATTCCGTTCACACACACGCGGGCGCGCAAGGACTTGTTCTCTTCTTATAATCTCTACACTCTACTATATTAAAGCACCTTATGGTCGTGGTGATGGTGGTTCGAACTTTCAATCCGGACCGTTCATCTCGCCGTGCCTCCTCTGCTCCATCCGATCTGCGAACCGTCCGCCCCCCGGCCACGATCCCTACCATTTGGCCACCCCCTCCATCTCCCTCGTCCGCCGCCGCCCCTCCCTCACCCTCACCCGCCACCTCTCACTCCCAACCTGCCTCCCTTTTCTCTCCCTCTCACAGTCTCTCCGACGCCATTGTCCCTGCCCCGAGCCGCGCCGCGCCGCGCCGCGCCGCCTCCCCACGGCGCTGCCCCCCTCCCTGCCGCCGTGGCCTCCTCCCGCCGGCGCCTCCTCCCAGCTTCGCGCCCTCCTTGCCGCCGCCTCCTCCTCCCCACGCCGCGCCCTCCCCGCCGCAGCTGCTCCTCGCCGCGCCCTCCACGCCGCCGCCTCCTCCTCCGCACGCTGCCCCCTCCCTTCGCCCTAGCTAATAACTGCACCACCACCTCCCTCCCCCTCCCCTCCACTACCGCCCACCTCCCGTTGGCGCCGTCCTCCCCCACCCGCGCCGGCCGTCCCCCGCTGGCGCCGTCCACCACCCGCGCCGTGCCGCCGCCCTGCCCCCATGGGAGCCGCCGCCGCGCCGCCTTGCCGCACCTACCTCATCGACATCCGCCTCCCAGGTACACGCCACGTCGCTCATTCGTTCGCTCGCTTTCTCTCTCCCCCCGCGCGCGTGTGGGGGATTTTCCCCCCTCGCCGCCCGCAGGCGCGCCGCCGCCTGTGGTTCTGGACGATCGGCGTTAGGGCTTTCGGTGTCGCCGAGGCCGCAGGCTGCGAGGGTTGGCGGATTGATCGATGCGTGGTACGGCCGTTGTGTCGGTGGTTGATTACTGATTACTCATTAGGGCAGGGTAGGGTTCGGGTTCGGGTTCGGCTGGTGTGCCCCTCTTCTCTTCTGGATTAGGATTCGATTGGGTGGAGGTTTGTGAGCGCCGTAGCCTGTAGTTAATGTGGTGTTTCGCGTTTGCTTTGCAGCGTTGTCGAGCGGTGTGCTTTTGAGCAGACAGATTTGTACTTCATTTGTGTCAAAATTCTGCAGATTGAAACATGCAGTTGATGGGATCAAGGTTTATTATTGCATTTTTATCTTTTGTGATGTCAAAATTCTGTGGTATGAAGAGTATAACTCGATCCCTTGTAATAGCACTCAAAATGCTTTCCAAGCACCCTACTGCTGGGATTGAGAAGAATCATATATGCCCAATGGCCCATCTTCAAGTAGTTTCAAGTAGTTGAAATTTAGTGGCTCTGTTAGTTGTCGATCCCCAGGTGATATCTTTGTGTCGTCGCAACTGTATGCTAATAGCTAGAAGACAAAGCAAGAGTGTCAAAGGCGTGGACAATACTGTTATTCTGTAACAGATCGATTATGGTCTTTGATTGCAAAAATTCTACTGTTGTGTAATTGATCAGCTATGGTCGTTGATTGGAAAATGCTATTATCGTGTAACTGATCAGCTATGGTCTTTCATTTGCAGGCGGCTATCCCTTTGAGCCTACTAAAATGCAGTTCATCACCAAAGTATGGTACACAAGCTTACCTTCTCCCTGTGGTTTACTGATTTTTTGTCTGCATTCTTCTATGCGCATATTGCATTTTAAATGTGTAATATTGTTGTTTGTATTTTGCATTCTTCTATGTAATATGCTTTTCAAACGTGGACTATTTCTCGTTTGTTTAAACCCATTACTGTGAGCTAAATTGTTGAGAATTGATGTGTTTACCAGTATATTATATTTTTGTTCTTTGATTAAATAGGGAGTAGGGACATTGGTAATAGTACATTGTAAGTCAAACAGGTAGAACTACAAACTTTATAACCCCTTTTTCACTGATTTGTCTTTTTATGTTGTTTACATAGGTTGTACAGGAAGTCGTCGGAAGCCAGGTATGTACACTTGAAGCCTAAAGCCATGTTATGCAAACTGGGTGAAATGTTGGACCAATTAGATAGATCGTTTTCTAAAATTGGACATAATTGCCTTGGTGAGAATTAAATTAAATAAATTAGTGTTCCAACATTCAGTCTGACAAGGAAAGCAAATGGCAAGTATATACATATATACCTTTTGACATTTTACCTACATTCATAATGGTATGTGACAAACATGGTAATTGGTAGCCGCTGACTGAAATATATTCAGTAGGCAGTGTTAAATAAAAAACCAGCTATATTTTTTGCTGAAATATATCACTTGATGAGTTCCACCTTCCTTTGAAAGAATATTCTTTACTAGATGTATCCCCATATGGTTTTTTATTACTAATTATATCTACTTGAAATTGGGTCACCTTAATTAATAAGGTCTTATAGCTATACTTGCTCTTTTTTTGGGACAACTATATGGACGATCATTACTTTTTTTAGGTTAAATCAAATCAGCATGTTAATCTGTTTGACTGTATTCATGATTTCCTATTTATGATTTCCTCTTGTATCCTTTTAGGAATCGGATTTCTCTCCCTTTGCTTCTGTTGCAAAGCATGTGCATTGTACCAAGCCTCACCTTATGCGGGTTATCTTCTGAAATTCCGTTTTCATTCTAATTATGAATGTTTATTATTCCATTTTGTAATAATTGGCTAAGATGAAGTTCAAAGCTCGATCACTGTTTAGCTCGATCACTGTTTAATTGCCTAGATCAAAAATACGGAATACAAGATTCAGGACACAGTGTAACAGATGTTTCGGCTCTTGCACATTGGTAAAGAAGAATTTGTTTATTCTATCAATTTCTTCATGGTAAGTGCAGGTATCATTGGATTCAGTGTGCGATAGACTAATAGTTGGATTCAGGATTTCTGGGTCGTTGTGTATATGTCACACCGATTAATATCACCATACATCGTGATCTAGCCGGGATATTGAACACATTACCGTTCTCCTAAAAAATGCACATAAAAAAAGCATTGTACATGGATTAAACATGCTAGAGACAAAGCTTCCCTATAGCATGAAAAATGCCATGTACATGGATTATTTGTTTTTGTCGTCATACATTGTTTTATGATTTTGATCTATATACTTGATATGTTGTTTTTTTCTAATATATTTTTTCTATAAATATGATTGTGGGATTAATAGTTTTTCATCATAGCTTGTTGTTTCTTTACAAATATGTTTGATATCTTTATGGCCTAATAAAAATTAATGAGCTGCTAAAAATTCAAAAACATAGAAAACATGACACCGTGGTGGTTGGTGATCACAAAAATTTATGTCACATAATTTTCTAATTTATATTTTTTTTGTCTATCATTCATGTATTTCTCCTTTTCATTTAAACATCCGTAGCAAAGCATGAGCTGTTTGATAGATTATCCCCGATGCTTAGATCCGACCTAAATGATCCAAGCTATGTACCGGACCTAAACGATTCATGCTATGTCACGTGTCATACTCTCGACCTGAAATGAGTTCACATGAACGTCTTTCCTGTAAATCACCCTTCATGCTTATATTTTTTTTTTTACAAATTATGTTTCTATTTTATCTCTTTATGATCCGTGGCAGAGCACGGACATTGTACTAGTTAAGCATTAAGCACAAAAGGATGGACGACATATAGGCATAATTGACATGGGAATTAAGTTTTGAATTAGGCCTCCATCGATCGATCGGATGCATGCATATATGGAGCGTTTTTAATATAGCAAAATCATGGATCTTACATATCACCAAATTTCCCTTGGTTAAATATGGCGGATTGATGGAGGAATTAAATGGAACTAATGAAGCACAGGGGATATGGTCCAGCTGGAGGAAGAAGAAGAAGAGAAGGGAAGGGCTGGGCTGGGTTCCCACAAGCCATGTGCAGGCTTACCTAGCTTGCTTGCTTGCTAGGGCTATTCATCCATCATGCCATGGCTGGCTCGCTCGATCTCCCGCCTAATAATCTGGACCTTCATTGCAATTGCTTGACGCATTTAATCTGACACGGGAAGAACACACACATATATATAGATTCATCATGTTAATTGGAGCTAATCAGCACAACCAAACCAATCAGGTAGAGAGCGCAGGCGCGATAGGTGCTCACGGGCAGTCATGGCGGACGGCGTGGCAGGAGATGAGCGCCACGGCGACGAAATCGCAGGCGGCGTGGGTCCTACAGTTACGGCGGCATGCAGAGGGGACATGAGCGTTCCCAAGCGTGCGGGTTCCCCAACCTGAGGCCAATGGACGCGGGAGAGAGAGAGAGAGAGAGAGGGAGATTGGTCGGGGAGCTGAGGGAGAGAGTGTGCACACCAGGTGTTTGTTTGAATTGCCCACAAGGAAAAGAGAGAAAGTAGGCTGCCAAGTGGGTCCCATTTGGCTCAACTTTGATCTTGGGTTGGTTTAAATCTGAGTTTGGGTTACAAATCACCCATTTGAATTTTTGTAGAATTTTTCATCATATTTATCTAATTTTCACTTAGGTTTATACACATAGACCTACATATGTATGTATATCCTTGAGTTGGATTTTCCCTCAACTTTAAAATCACAATATGCCACAATATCATATATTTTATGAGTGACTTCCATTATTTAACCAAATTTTCTATTTGCCCAAAAATTGAATTTACCTAGCATGCTCATTCTATTTCCTAGTTTTAGAAACCAAATATTCCACCTAAAGTTGAAATGGGAGATTTTTAATATTGTTCTTGCAAGCATAAGAGTTTTAGAGATGATCTTTTCAACAAATTTTAGGATAAGGTTGTCATATGACCATACAAGCAAAATATCAGTTTTTGGGCGATGACACTGCCAATCTGCCACTGAATACACTCAAATAATATTGTGCACCACTGTTCTTTGCAGCCTCCATCACAAAGTGGACAGTTGCGCTATGGTTCAGAGGCTAATGTTACCACAAGGGTTGGAGGCTCGGCTATGTTTGATTTGAACACAAATGCAGGGACTAGGGTCCACTCTTATGTTGATGCAGCATGCAACCAAGGGACTTTTAGAGGGCCATGAGTATGTTGGCATCACATTTGATTTGTTGATCTATATGTGCCCTTCTAAAGCTATGTTCTTGTTCAACCTTTTGAATTGTTGCGGCCTTTTGAACTGTTGTGGCCTTTTGAAGCTATATGGTTGTTGAACTATTAGTGTCCAGCTATTATGTCTACTAAACTTATCTGGATATGTGCATATCTTCTTATGTCATGTGTTGAACTCAATGTCTGTAAAAACTATATGTGACCAGCTTATTCAACGTGTTTAATTGTTACTGAAGATCATGTGTAATTTATGTGGTCATCAGCATGTGTATTTATTTATTTATTTGCACTCAAATTCCAATCTGACGAACGGCGTCAAATTGGGTAAACAAAGGCCAACTGCACTTCAAAGACAGCGTGTGCAGTAGCGACCCAGTGGGCTTGTATCCACGCGTGGCTTGTGTCCACGTGGGCAGTAGCGTGGCAAAACCCCCCTTTGAACAGTCAAAGGACGACGCGTGCCTGGTTTTGTGGATTGAGGGACGTCCAAAGTCTGGTATTGATGATTAGGGACCAAAGTGGTCCAGCAGTCATAGTTGAGAGACCAAATCTATACTTTTTTCTTTTCCATATGGTATTAAACTTCTCACTTATCATCCTTATGAATGGGTCTTTAAATTTTATTTGATTTTTGGAGAATTTGGTGGGCGGCTACGAATGCATGCATGGAGTGGGCTCCATCTTCCAGACGCACGTTCAAACTACAGGAATATTGATGGCAATGGTACCCATAACCCACAATCCGATGGGTTTTAGCTCTATTAGGGTATAGGTTTGAGCTAATTTATCTTCCCATGGGTTTGTTAATGGGTCAAAACACATACCCATCGGATACGCGAGTATGGGTATGGTCATGTACTACCCAAGCCCATGAACCCATGGGTAATAAAAACCTAGCCGCCTATAGTAAATACTAAATAGGCCCAACTAAAAATATCTTCAGGCTTCAGCCCATTTCCAAGTTTCAATCCCTAACTTTTCCCCAACCAGCGTATATAACCTATCCCCTTCACATTTCTCATCCATCCTAGGTCCTAGCCACCATCCGTGACACGCTAGGCCACCACATGTAATTGTAATGGTGCAGTAACGACTAATGAACTACATGTAATGGACTAGTAGTGATGTACTACTGTCATGAACTACTTGTTATTTTGTTAATTGTGGATGTTCTAGTTAATAGTTGATGGTTTCTTTTATTATTAAGGCCCTGTTCGGTAGCTCGTTTCTGTTCAGTTTGTTGCGTTTTGGTTGCCCTGTTGGTCCCAGTTCGCAGCTACTCAACCATCAATGCGTGTACGCGTTTTGCCTCCCTGGCTGGAACTGAACAGAACGGCACAGAACGAGCAATCGAAGAAGGTCTAAGTGTTGTTGTGACGTGTTGTCGTGTTGATGTTGGTGGGTATGGGCAACCCATGGGTACCCGAAACCCGCATGGGCATGGGCACAGGCAAAAACTCATACCCCATGGGCATGGGTTTCTTAGTGGACAGATTTATTCTTCGTGAGCATGGGTTTGGGCCAGTGATACCCAATGGGTTTGTACCCATTGCCATCTCTATACAAGAAGCAACCACTAGCACCATCATGATGCAGCTCATTTCAAATCTTTCATCTTTTTCATCTGGATAAAGTGTATATTTCACCTTTGACTATGGCCCTTTATCTGTATGACCCCTGAACTACGAAACCAGATATTCCATCCCACAAAACCAGACAAAAGGTGCAAATAACCCTTGTAATTGTTTTGAGGGCGGTTTTGCGTATGTGGCGAATGAGGTGGAATTCTAGGCACTAAACAAAAAAAATAAAATCATATATAGGCCCACTGTTATACTCTCTCACACCTCTCTCCTATTCTCTTCCCATCTCCCCCTTCTGACTCTCTCTCTCCCCCCATCTCCACGGCACCAGCTCCACCTCCTCCTTGTTGGAACCAGCCCCTAAAGATTGGAACTCACACGACGCACGCGAGTACACTTTGGAGACTAACAGAGACACAAACTCAGCGTAAACACACACCCTTTTCCTTGTTTTTCCCACGCAAAACTCTGTAAAAGGGGTGTTCGTCGCCCACCCCTTTTACATGTGTGTGTTTACACTGAGTTTGTGTCTCTGTTAGTCTCCAAAGTGTACTCGCGTGCGTCGTGTGAGTTCCAATCTTTAGGGGCTCGTTCCAACAATTGGTATCAGAGCCTTGTATGCCCAAGATCCTGCGCTACTACCTCGACTCCATGGCGTTAGTTCCGCACGGTGCCGGAGGAAGCAGCGGCGTCACGTACCACTACCCGCAGCTCACCCCGACGACCTACACCACATGGGCCATCAAGGTGGAGGCCTTGCTGGATGCGCAAGGTCTCTGGGAAGCTGTTGCTCCGACGGAAGGTGCAGCGGTGGATGCGGGGAAGAGCAAGACGGCGAGGGCGCAACTTCTCCAAACTCTTTCCGAAGATATTTTGCTGCAGGTGGCGGCGAAGAAGACGGCGAAGGAGGTTTGGGACAGCCTCAAGACAAGGTTCGTTGGGGCGGACCGTGTGAAGGCGGCGCGCCTGGCGACCTTGAAGGGGGAGTTCGATGCTCTCCGCATGAAGGATGGCGAGGCGCTGGACGACTACGCCGGCAAGCTCAGCGGCATGATGGTGCGGTACTCCAATCTCGGGTGTACCTTGGAGGATTCGGCACTGGTGAAGAAGCTCCTCGACACCGCACCGGATCGCCTCTACCCCGCCGTCGCCGGCATCGAGCAATTTTGCGACATCACCACGATGGCGTATGAGGAGGCCTTGGGCCGGTTGAAGACCTTTGATGAGCGGCTTCGTCTTCGTGGATTTGGCTCCAATGGTGGTTCTGGCTCCAATGGTGATGGCCAGCTTCTTCTCACGGAGGCCGAGTGGAAGGCTCGGCAGAAGCAAAATGGTGGGGACTCCGGCGACAAGAAGAAGGACCGCAGCCGTGGCTGTAGCGGCAGCCATGACGACGATGCCGACGCTGCTAGCATCGCCTCCGACAACAGCGAGAGCAAGTCAACAGGGAAGAGAGGTAAATGCTATAAGTGTGGCATTCGTGGGCATTTTGCTAGAGATTGCCGCAAGGGGAGGAATGAAGAAGCGCTCCTTGCGACGACGGATGATGAACCAGCGTTGCTCTAGAGTTTGTCCAGGAGTTAAAAAATAATCTAAGTCAAGATTAGGGGGAAATTTGTTAGTAGTAATCTTGACTGAGTTCAATTAGTGTGTGCGCGTGTGTCTGCATGTGTGGGTCTGCACGCTGCGTGCGTGTGTTAGCTAGCTAGTTTTGGCATGTGTGTGTTCAGGTCATGTAATTAGCTAGTTAGCAGCGATAGGCATTGGAGCGTCGTGCGAACCGAGTGCTGGCCATGTATCCAGGAGCTGAGAACGTTGCTGCGTGTGGTCGTGGCCGGAGCCCGGAGAAATGGCAGCGAGAGACTCGGATCAAGGTGCAGTTGCAAACTGCATGCATGCGTGTGGAAGGCGATAGATCATGGCCAGGAGGACCGCTTCTTCAGGGCTCGCGTGCGACGCAAGCTCTCGTTCGTGCGAAGAGGCAGGCGTGTTCGGGTCGTGTGGATCGTGGACTGCGTGTGTGGTGCATGCAGCAGGTTGTTAGTTAGCTAGGCTATTTAAGCTCTACTACTGTGTTTTATTTGACGAGTGGAAAATAGAAAACCAAGGCGTATGTTCGTCGAGCTGCTTGCCTGTTTGCGTGTGTGTATTTCAACCTTCCAGTGCTATCTTTCTTGCGAGTACGTGTGTGTTGTGCCGGTGTTCGTCAGCGGCAACAGCAGCTTGCATCTATCGCTGGAGGCAGCGATCAGCAGGTCGTGGATACTTGGCCAGCACTCGGTTCGCACGACGCTCCAACGCCTATCGCTGCTAACTAGCTAATTACATGACCTGAACACACACATGCCAAAACTAGCTAGCTAACACACGCACGCAGCGTGCAGACCCACACATGCAGACACACGCGCACACACTAATTGGTTCCAACACTCCTCAGCGCCGCCGCTGTCTCCTCCCCCAGCCGCACCCACCTCCAGCCTCCGTCGCATTCCTACTGGAGGAGGTGGCGCCTACACATTGTCCAACACACCGGAAGCTCCTCCGCCATATCCACCTCATCGTCTCCGGTGGCAGTGCAGGGAGGGGCAGGGAGGCTCGAGGAGGGTGCGGCGCGGGGAGGGATGGGGAGGAGCAGGGAGGCGTGAGGACGACAACGGTGCGGGGAGGCCGAGATGACGAGGGCAGCCAGGGCGGGTGGCCGCAACGAGCAGGGATGACGACGACGGCGCTGGAGGCTGGGAAGGGTGGCCATGGTTGTAGCGGCGCGGGCAGGGAAGCCGAGGTGGTGCGGCGCCGGAGGCCGAGATGACGCGGGCACTAGAGGCTGAGACTGCGCTGGACGGGGCCCATTAGCACGACGCCGTTTTGGATCTAGGGTGGGTGGTCGCGATGGGTAGGGGGACGCCGCCGGCATGCGTGGAAAGGGCGAGGGCCGCGCCATTGTTGTACTCCGTAGAAGAAAAGGGGGCGGTGCGCCGGCCGCCCATGGACGAAGAGCCGAGGAAGGCCGTGGCGGGGAGGCGCAGGAAGGCGGCGCTGGGGAGGCGGGGAGGGGCGGCGGAAGGCTGGGAGAGAAGGCCGTGGCGGGGAGGCGCATGGAGGCCGTGGCAGGGAGGCAGGAGAGAGTGAGGCAGAGACGAGTGAGAGATGAGAGGGAGGACAGAGGAGAGAGGGGACCATTGCATTTTTATTTTATTTTTATTTTTTTGACTAAATTGCCATCTCGCCCGCCATGTGGGCTAAACCACCCTCAAAACCATTGCGGCCTTGCAGGGTGTTATTTGAACATTTTTCCTGGTTTTAGCGATCCAAATACCTAATTTCGTAGTTCAGAGGGCATGTAAACGAATGGTCATAGTTCATGATGTAATATATACTTTTTTTTTCATTTTTATATCTATTTCATACAATGCCCAAATTGCGTGAAACAAATTTCATAATTTATCTAAAATCCTAAGCTACCCATTTGTATAATTATATATATATATATATTAATATTATTATCATTTTTAATTATTAAATTTATTTTTTACCATTTTTTTTTGCCAATTTCATCTGTTTCGTGAAATTAATTAACTATGCGACATGAATAATTCACTCTGCGGTCGCAAACTACTAACTACTAATTTTCATGTCAAGTACTAGTTAATAATTAACTAAAGTTTGTGGTCTTTTACTTTTAACAAATTCTCATGAATTATTTGTTAATTTTTAATTTGTATTTCAGTATTTGTAATTTTTATTTAACTATGAGAACAATTGGTACATTAGATTGGCAACAAACCTTTTTTTACCTTATCATAATTTGGCATGTTTCATTGACTTCAATTCAAACACTAAATTTTACCAACAAAAGGTTATGCCATGGGTTGGCCATGACAAATGCACTGGCGTGCCCATCTAGGTAAACAAACCCAACACACCTATATATCCCATTATATACCATTCATGTTTAAAAACATGCATCAAACTAAGTTTTATATATATGTATGGAAGTTTTGAGGTAAGCATTTTGAGGATGGTTCGGATTAAACCAATAGAAGGTCATGGCGATACAACCCAACAAAAATAGACAAACAAGATTATTATCTGGCCATACCCTCAGACAAACATCAATAAGTTAGCTTCACCTCTGAGAATTAAATAATCTAGCAAAAAAAAGTATCCAAAACTCTCTCTTGGCCTCATCATATTCAAGTTCATCTTGTAATGTCAGATAAAAGATTAATTTCGTATGTGGCACAGTGGAAGTGGAAGAAGATGAGTGAGCTCAGCACCTAGTAGTCTTGTTAGTCGATGTCGGGGGAGTTGTGATGATTGATCGAGGAGATGGAGCCATCATCGTCAGTATCCACCGCTTCCACGGCTGAATCGACAATGCTACATAGGGTAGTCATCCTGGTTTTGGTCGACACTTGGCATCGTCCTAACTACTCTATTACATAAGGGAAAATATTCAGTGCACATGTTTTTTCAGTGCACAAGTGCAAAAGCTGATCTTAGCCCTTGGATCTCATCTTGGTGGTCCAGTTTAAACACACAAACAGGGAAAACAATCACTATAGTTTGCAACACAAGTGCATAAGTGTCAAAGGTGAGTTCCACCTCATTGTATCTACACTGTCCAAGTTGGATCCAAGAGCTAAGATCAGCTGTTTGCACTTGTGCACTGAAAAAACATGTGCACTGAATATTTTCCCATTACATAAATATCCTAAGTCTAGGACCATCAATACAAATATCTATACTTTATGCTCTTTTTACAAAATATCTAAACTATTTTTCTAGAACTCTCTTCTAAAATATCTATCGTAGAAATTTTTATACTTTTCCAAGACACATCCTCATGTGATGAATCTAGAAAGTTCCTTAAGAACATTATTTACTGCATGGTGAATTCTCCATTCTTCTAGAATAATCCCAAGGATGCATTGTTAATTCTCAACATCCGTCCTTCTAGACCACTATCAATGTCATACCAAAGGTTTTAAATAGCCCACGGATTAATATTATGTAAATATTTTATATTACATATATTGTTATATTAAAACACTATAAAAGATAGTTTTCGTAATAGCTCGTGATTGATTTTATATCTTTTTTCGAGCATCACCGTGAAAAACAGCATTTAAAAATTTCTCTATAGCTCCATAAAACCATCATCCTATAATAGAACCCTCGTATATATTCTTTTTCTGTAATTTGGCAAGATCCTCTTCACGGAAGAATGTGACCTCAATTTAGTTCTCTTACCTTATGTACTTAGCGACCCTCTGTAAATCAAATGATTTAGGGTGTGTTTGGTGGCCCATCAAGGACCAACCGGGATGGGATCAAGGATGGGATGGATATATGATGTATGGACCCATTTGTTAAGGTGTGTTTGGTTGAATTTTTATCATCCAGGATAAGTTGATCCAATTTTTTTCATCTAATACGCACATCTTTGACTGTGAACGTGTATATTTTGAAGCTAATAGCAGTACGTACAAATCAAGTAGCATTTAGTCAATGAAACACAAAAAAAAAACTACAATTAAAACCAACAAAAATTTGTAACAACAGCACAAATCCGGTAGCCTGCAGGCTGCAGCTCACTATGATGAATGAACAATGGTAAAGCATCTTGCATGATTAACGACAATACATTGATTCAGATTTCACAAACGAGGCATTGCACAACAACAAACAATATTTCTTCAGATTGTTTCATTAGATTGAACATTAACACAGGCACCTAGAAACAAGATCCAGTCATCTTTTACATTAGACCTGT
The DNA here is from genome assembly GCA_036346415.1 of Raddia guianensis. NCBI lineage: Eukaryota > Viridiplantae > Streptophyta > Magnoliopsida > Poales > Poaceae > Raddia > Raddia guianensis. Next base: position 60,316,517 of record CM070536.1, read on the forward strand.
TTTTTTAGGCATATAGAAACATTAGACTACAACACCTTCCCCATTAGATTACAGCAAATTTTTTAAGCTAGTTTCCAAGAAAAAAAAATCTAAAAGCAACATGCTAAACAGCGCAAAAGAGTAAACAAACAAACAAAAGGCTTCAAGGAGACTCAGAAGAAACAGCATCCCCAAAATGAGCAAACCGAAAGAACTCAAGGAAATTTAGAAGAAAAAAGGAACTACACCCCCAAAAACCAGGCACACTGAAACGAAGATTGCAAAAATTTAAGGAGATTCAGCACAAACTGCACCTGAAAAAGGAGCAAATTCTTCACACAAACCCTTCTTAACCGTAAGCACAAAGAAACATGATAAATCCATGAGAAATTGATTAAGAAAATGAGAACAAACTCAAATCAAGTAAACTTTGCCAAGAAAGGCCACCTTCTCTTTGCAGATCTTGGTTGTATCTTACGAGTTGATCTACAGATCAAGATCGAGTTTTTTCTACAGATCGGGATCGAGGAATGATCTACAGATCGGGCTAGGCCATGGTGGAGGGGGAGCAGGAAGAGAGAACGGCGGGGGGATCCTAGCGCGAGGAAGAAGCATCTGGCTAGGGGGAGGGAGGGAGAGGAGGCAGCGTGGGGAAGAAGGGGCAGCGCCGGCGAGAACTACGCCATGGCAGAAACGCAAACCTCGTGCCTCTCGACAGGACGAATCGAACTTCACTTCTGATAATGGATGGACAGGGACGGAGACCAAAGCTATGATGTGATGGGCAAGACCAGGACGAGTCCATTCGTTTTGGCCTAACCAAACAAAAACTCCACTAGTGCCGGATGGGATAGTCCAGGTCAAACCAACCAAACACACCCTTAATGTATGATATGAGCTCACATTCACAGCTGGGAAAGCTTTCGTAAGATAGCATTTAATTGAAATATATCATGTTTCTTTGTGCACAATTAAGCGAAAATTTAGAGAAAACTAATTAAAATGATTGCGACCAGTGTGACTCTCATAGTCCTTCAATAGAAAACTTTCATAAAATTAGAATTCGATTGATTAATGTAATTAGTTAATTTGATGGAGATACTCACATGTATATGATAAATAGTATTGAGTTGTTTTTCTTTTAAAAAAACTATAGGGACACAACATGGTTGGAAAATGTGCTTTCCCTCACATCTCGTCATGTCAGTTTGGTGAATAGGGTGTGTCCATTATGGATCGTAGTCACACTTTTTGGGGTGTATATGAAATCATGCCAAGCAATGTTATGAAGAGAAACTTCACAGGGATGATGAGAAATATACATTCCGCTACTATCCCAACAAAACACAAGTGTGGAAGGGAAGGACATGACACACCATGATCAGCGTGGCAGTGTTTTAAGTATGAAAAGACATGGAAGTCTCTTGGAAGATGGAAGTGAGGCAATTAGCACCACTGGTATTGGTGGGGGTGACAACTTGAATGAAAATGGTCAGAGTGAGAAGGTTGAGATGTTAAGTATTGGTTGGGGTGACAGCTTGATGGTCGGAGTGAGAAGGTTGAGATGTTAAGGAAAAAGGTTTTAGAATAATTCATTTGCAACAAGAGGAAGTGTCTATAATATTATAGAAAGAAAGAGCTCAATTGTTTCACTTCCTGTTGGGGATGTTGCTCCTGATGGTAGTGATTTCCTGTATGCTGCTATTTGGTAAGCCAACCGACACTATACTCGAATAACCTTATGAAACAGTGTATTATCAGTCCAACAATAATTTATCCATCAGAAGCAACTGCTTGAAAAGATATATTTGAACTTAGTGTGAGGCGTGCACTGTTAGTTGGTGTTGAAATTTTGTTGGTGTTGAAATTTTGTCCCATAATCGATAGGTTAATAGGTAAAATTTCTATCGCATACTAATGAGGGTTCACTAACACTTTTGAGTTTTTTTATTATATAGTTTGTTGTAATAAGTGAGGTTCTCTACTACACGCCACAAATACTTGAGCAAGTTGGTGTGACAGTTCTTCTTTCCAATACTGGCCTCAGTTCGGCATCGGCATCGATCTTGATTAGTTCTCTCAAGACCCTATTGATGCTCCCTAACATTGGTTTAGCAATGAGACTTATGGATATTTTTGGAAGAAGGTAACTTGTTTTCTTTGGTTGCATAATCTTAGTATCATCACTTGCCAGATGTATGAAAGGCAAAGTTTGCACGATTGCCCGAGGAGCACTATCATCCAAATGTCTCCCCTTTTTGCAGGTTTCTGCTTTTGGGCACAGTTGTAGTTGTGATAGCATCTTTGGTTATTCTTGTTGTGTCCAATCTTATCAAGTTGGGTACATTGCCCCACGCTGTGCTCTCAACAATTAGTGTCATCATCTACTTCTGTTTCTTTGTGATGGGCTTTGGTCCAATCCCCAACATTCTAGGCACAGAGATTTACCCACTAGGGTCGATGTCCTCTGCATCGCCATCTGCGCCCTCACATTCTTACTTGAAGACATTATTGTTATCTACAGGCTTCCTATGATGCTAAATGCTATTGGCCTAGTAGGTGTCTTTGGTATATATGCAGTTATTTGCTCAAGGTCCCAGAGACAAAGGGCATACCACTTGAGGTCATCGCCGAGTTCTTTGTTGCTGGTGCCAAGCAAATGGCCACGAAGAAGTGATTACTTCTTCAGCTTTGCCTTCAATCTTATTATCTAAATTGCAAATCGGGAGGGATCTGAGCTCAAGGCTTAGCAAACTTTTCATTTGTAAATGAGAGGGAAGAAGATATATGTTCTTGCTTCTTGAGCAACATTAAGGATTCATCACTGGAAAAAGGTAGCTAAAGTAGGAGAATTTCATGCCATTCATCGTCACTATTTTAATACTGTAGTAATTTTGTTATTCTTCGGCAGTTGCTGGTAGTAATGCTTAGTACATACTGCTAGCCAAATTCTATGGTACTATATCGAGGTTCCAAATAAAGAAAAATAATGTTTTTCATGTGGCATTACAAGTTTTGCACCTCATATATTGTATAGTACTACGTTGTACTAGATCACTGCAACAAAGTTGTTGGTGATTCATGAGCGGCCCACTCCGAGATGGGCCTTGGGCCGATTCCGTACCGGCCCACCGCGTGTACAAAGGGCCCGAAAGGCCACCCTTGGCCGTACCAAATGGAACGTCTAGCCCGTCGGAGTCGTCCCCAGGCTTGACCAAGTCAACCGCGCCCCCAGCGGCGTCGCGCACCTCCCGAGCTATCCTTAGCCCGGAGGAGGGCCCCGCGGATAGTCCTCCTGTCCCTGGGCAGTGGCAACAGCCGCTGTGCCCCACCATACTTTCCCCGGCCTTGACCGGGAAGAACTGCACCTCCCTGGGGAATCCGTAGCCTGGGGAAAGGCGCGCGGGCAGCTCGCCTTGTCGTTTGCTACTTGGGCAGATGGCAACAGCTGCCACGCTACGTGACGCCCCCAACGGGTGGCGCGGGGCTGGCTCGGTCCAGTCAATGCTATATTGGGGATAAAGGAAAAGTGCTTTCTCCCTATATATGCAGCATGCTTCCCCGTATTGGCATTTCAAGACGAACACGTGTCCAGTACTAACCAGACCAACTTCTCTTTGCATGCCACAGACAGGACGGAGCCCCGGAATGAGACAAGGGCACCGCCACTAAAGCAGAGATAGGCGCGAGGCCCGCCGTATCAGCTCCGGGCAGCCCGCCGCGCCTATAAAAGAAGATGCCTACCCAACGTAGCGGGGATCCCCCAGGTGGAATAGTGAAACACGCAACACACGCATTCGAAGCTTCCTTAGCAGTAGTCGTAGCCCTTAGCCACCTGAGTGTCCGAAACTCCCTTGTAAGCTCGGGATCGGCGCCTTCGAGTCCGGTCTCGGCACACTTGTACTATTTTCCACCACATAATCAACGAAGGCTGGAGTAGAGCTATTACCCTGCAGTGGGGGCTCGAACCAGGGTAAAATCTCTTGTGTCTTCACGGTTTGTATTGCTTTCTCTCTCTTCCCCTCTCTTTCTCACCGTACGACGGATCTGTACCCGGATCGCCGAATCGCACCAGGCGTAGTCCGGGGAAGACCGCGCGGCCAGAGCCCCCGTGAGCTCGGCCGCCGCCCCGGGCTGCTGAGAAGGGTTGTCGTTGGGCCTCATCCAACTACAAATTCGTCTGCCGGTCCGTCGACCCGCTGCCCTCCGAGGCGCGTTTCCTAGACACCGACAGCTGGCGCCCACCGTGGGGCGAGAGGTGAGGGCTCGTTCCATGACCCCAATCTCTTCTACCGCCTCCACCAGCGCCACGGCCACGACCTGCGTAACTGTCGCACTTGGGCCCGTCGTATCAGCTCCGGGCAGCCCGCCACGCCTATAAAAATCACTTGGAGTAGAGCTATTACCCGGCTGAGAAGGGTTGTCGTTGGGCCTCACTCTAACTACAAATTCGTTAGCCGATCCGTGGACCCGCCGCCTCGAGAGGCGCGTTTCGGACACCGACAATGCACGGCCGGCCAGCGGCGTGGCGGTCGCGGGCACGGCTTGCGTGGGCACGGTCGATGAGGTGCACACTGAACGCGAGCGGGGCGGCGGGCGCCGGTCGGCCGTCGTGGCGCCATCGGCGGGCGGCGATGCTGGTAAGGCCGACGACCGAGCGGGCGCGGCAAGATTCTGCGGTGGCGCTGGCAAGGCGACATTGCGTCGCGGCGACTAGATTGATTTGTACAAGGCCCCCAAAATTCTAATCTACTAAATTTTCTTGGAAAATTTTTCAATCTACTAGGAAAAACGTAGAAGAATTCTTGATCTGCACCGAAAACAAGCATAGATTACAATCTACTAGGTAATCGATGCGCAAAACAATACCTTCGTGGTAGGTGTGGATGCAGATCATTTTTCCTCGCGGATTGATCGGCACGTCAAGTAGCAAGCGTGCTGATAACGTGTTAAGAAACCTCACTACCGGGTGTAATCTGAGGTATAAACGTGGTCAATCAATCACAGCGAAAGATCAAGAACACAGGGGACACAGAGATATAGGGTGGAACTTCTTTTTTTTAATTCTTAGATCTGATCTACAACATGGTTCTCCACCTTTTCTTTTGTAGTGTTGCTTAGGTTTTAGGCTAGGTCCAGCGTGGGACCCACCAGGAGGGGCGCCGGCCCTCAGCCAAGCCGAACAGCCTCCTAGGTGGTTTTCCAACACAACCAACCGGATTACGCCATATATACCCAAATCCACGTTTTTTTTATAATAAGATAATTAGTTTACCCCAATTCCATGGAATTACACTTGGGTTTTATGCCATCTCTAGCTGGAGACCAACACATCAGTGGACCATTCGCTAGTTTACTCTGATACTCTCTTTAGTCATTGTTGATACCCCATTCGTCAGCTCCATCTCCATGAAGAGTGATGCACCAGCACACGAATGGGCCACCTAATAGTGTTGGGCTTAGGTACTGAACGATATGCTAGTATTCCCTACTAGATATAATAGTCAAATGGTGGTGATAACAATGGAGGAAGGAGCATTTTTTTTTTTAGAATAAGTAGTTTGTTCATGTACGGTGTTTTTTTTTGTGTGTGAGATGAATTGTAGGCTAAAACTTCATGAACCATGTTTGTCGACGCCTGGGAAACCGGAGGGGGGTGAGGAGCGGACCATAAAGTTTTATAGAAAGGGGGAGTACTAGTGTCTGGGCAGGACACGGTTCGCAGCCACAACGCGGAGGTTACGGAGAAGGAGAGGGATTGAGAGAGAGAGAGAGAGAGAGAGAGAGAGAGAGACGGAGGTTACGGAGAAGGAGAGGGATTGAGAGAGAGAGAGAGAGAGAGAGAGAGAGAGAGAGTGAGAGAATGCACCCTTGGAGCCCGCTATTTCACTAAGTTGGACTTACGGTCTGGGTTCCATCATGTTCAAATGCACCCCGCAGAATATTGAGAAGATAACCTTTTGGACACATCACGACCGTTATGAGTTCTTGGTGATGCCTTTTGGGCTAACTAATGGCCCATCCACATTCTAGGGACCTTCCTTCATCGCTTTGTATTGGTTTTATTTGATAATATCCAAATTTATGGTTGAGAGCACCTATGCTATGTACGCAGGGTATTTCTGGTTCTCCGGTGCCACCATCTGCGCCTTAAGAAGTCAAAGTGTTCATTCGGGGCATCATCGATGGCCTATTTGGGTCACGTGATCACAGTGGATGGCGTGGAGATGGACCATCCGGAGGTAGCTGCAGTGGAGCAATGACCCCTTCATCTGTACGGGCGGTGCGAGTCTTTCTTGGCCTCGCTGGATACTGTCATCGTTTCATACAAGGGTACGACACACTGGCAGCTTCACTCACCAAGCTACTGCGCAAGGAGGCCTTCCAATGGACACCGGAGGCTGCTAATGCCTTTCAGGCACTCAAGGCCGCCCTAGCTTTGGCATCGGTTCTTCAATTACCAGACTTCACGAAGGCCTTCATTGTGGAATGTGACGCGTCACACCAAGGCACAAGTCCCTTGGCATTCTATAATCGCCCCATTGCAGCACGCCATGCCAAGTTGGTTGCCTACGAGCGTGAGCTCATAGGATTGGTTCGGGTTGTACGATGTTGGCGGCATTATCTTTGCGGTCATCAATTCATGGTACAAACAGACCATTATGGTCTGAAATTTTTATTGGATCAACGGCTCTCTACCATCCTACAACATCAATGGGTGGATAAATTGGTGGGCTACGATTTTGTGGTAGAGTTTTAGCCTGGCCGTCTCAATATAGTGTCTGATGCTCTATCAAGGCGTGATGGGGATGGAACTCAAGGACAACTGGATGTGACGGCTACGCTATATGCAATTTCAGCACCATCGCTATCCTTCTTTGAAGATCTTTGCCAACACCTCCAAGCTAATGCCGAATGGTGTGCTCTGCGTGACAAAATATTATAGGGTCAACATGAGGGCAAATGGACAGTTCAAGATTGTTTGATTCTCTTCTTTGGAAGAGTTTTTATACCAGAATACTCCCCGTACAGCACGACGGTCCTCGACATGGCACATGATACGGGGCACACGGGTGTTCAGAAAACATTACAGCGATTACGTGCTGATTTCCACATCCCTCATGCTCATATTCGGGTGCAAGAACATATCAAGGCATGCCTGGTATGCCAGCGTAATAAGGTCGAGCATCTACATCCTATCGGACTACTCCAACCCCTTGATGTACCCTCAGAGAGATATGTAGTGACACTGCAATGGACTTCACTGAAGGGTTTACCAAAGGTGGGTGGTAAGACAGTTATATTGATTGTGGTTGATTGCTTCTCGAAGTATGTGCACTTCATTCCATTGTTACATCCTTATACAACAGCTATGGTCAATCGGGCATTTTTTTTATCACGTTTCTACAACTTCGATCAAAACGTCAAGTATTCTTGACTGGAGGGAGTACCTTGTTTGTTCACGTCAGAGATAGACAAGTGCTTCCCATGCATTGACGATCCAAGAAGCAACTACATCGGTGTTTTGTGGAAGTGTCATTCAATTCTAGAGCCAACGTAGATGCAAGCAACCAAACACATCACTTTTCTGACCAAGATCATGCTATTGTAGGAGCAAGGTTGAATAGATGATGATTGTAAGTTTGTAACATGAGAATCTAGGTTTTAGGACAAAAAGAAATCAACTTTTATGGCTATACACAGTTACACACTATGAGGACTGGATCACTTGATTCAATTCAAACCCGTTGCTGGCGCGCCAAAGGATGGCTTTATATTCTCTATATATATTTCCATTGATGATGGATGACAAGTTGCCTCAACCCCGGCGGCCTCCTTGCCAGAGTGGGTGTTATCGGTGGCGCCGGCTCTCCTCCGCGCCTTGTCGGCCTCCGCCGTCCAGTCCATGCGCGCGATCACCACGAGCAGCGTCGCCAAGCTGGCCGCGGCGCCCAGCATGAACCCCGCGAGCAAGCCCTGGATGCCGAGCCCCGCCTTGAAGCCGAGCGCCACCCCCACCGGCAGCGCCACCAGGTAGAAGCCTCCGACGACGGCGTACACGCCCACCGCCGGCCTGGCCGTCCCCCGCACTATACCGCCGCAGACGTTGAGCGGGAAGTTGACCACCTCCAGCGCCGCCATCACCTTCATCGCCCTGCTCACGCCCTCCCGGATCCCCTCGTCCCGGCTGTACACGTACGCCCACCGCCGCCGCGCCGCCAGCATCGCCGCCGCGCCCACCACGCCGCCCACCGCCCCGCCCACGATCGACGCCGCGCCCGCCCGCCGCGCCGCTGCCGCTTCCCCCGCGCCGAGCTCGTTCGATACGCGCGCCGATGCGCTCACCGACAGGGAGAGCATGCCGGCGAAGAGGAGGTAGTCGAAGTTGAGCGTGACGGCGATGACGCCCACCGCGCGCCTGGCGTCGGGGAGACGGCCGGCGAGGAGGATGAGGATTTCATAGCACCACCACTCCAGGCACGTGTTGAGGCAGCAGGGGAAGGCCAGCCGGAGGAGCCCCACCCAGTCTGCCGGCGTCTGCTCTAGCCACCCGCCGCCCGCCGTCGCCCGCCGGCGCTCTGAGGCGAGCACGTAGGCGGCGAGCATGGCCGCGACGGCGAGGTCGGTGATCCAGACTGCGGTGGCGACGCCCTGGATGCCCCTGGTCGTTGCCATCCACATGGCCAGGGGGACGTGGAGCCCGAGCGCGAGGGCGGAGGCGAGGAGCGTGGGGAGCGTGACCCCCTGCGCGCTCAGGTAGGCCTTCAGCGGGTTGAGGAAGGCCGTGACGGGCAGGTCGGGGAGGAGGAAGACGACGAACCTCCTGGCGCCGGCGGCGATGTCCTGCTGCTGCCCAAAGCGGAGGAGGACGGCGTCCACGTGCAGCCAGAGGAGAGCCACGGGGATGGAGGTGGCCAGGAGCAGGATGGCGGCCATCACCAGCGTCCGCCGGAGGAGGCCGACGTTCCCGGCGCCGTGCGCCTGGCCGCAGATGGGCTCCATGGCGCCGCACAGGCCGCTCAGCACGGCGAAGCCGGTGACGTTGGCGAAGCTGTAGCCGAGCGTGCCGGCGGCGAGCTCGAGGGCCCCGAGGCGGCCGAGGAAGGCGCTGGTCACGGCCATCTTGCCGAACCAGGTGAGGTTCATGGCGATCAGCGGCAGAGCGATGCCACGCTGCGCACGCGCCTCCGCGGCTAGCGCGCGCGCCGCCGCCGGGAGCGCATGCTGCCGCGGCGGTGGAGTCGTCATGGCAAAGACGCCTCCTTTGCTCTCACTCTGTGCGTAGCAGAGTGCAAAGAGACGTGAATGTGTCGGGAGAGAGAGCAGAAATCAGGGGAGTGAGTGAGCGAGTGAGCAACCGCCGGAGATGTCATGACACGTCGCCACTGCACCTGAAGATTTGCTCTAATTAATTGAAGGGGATAGCCGTAGCCACATATATATATATAAACTAGTTGCGCGCGCGCCCACGGCGCGCGAGGCCGGACGGTACGGCGGCGCGCGAGAAAAAAAGAGGCGGTTAAAACGCGACGTGCAAGGAAAAAAGCGGCGCCGCACGGAATCGAACCGCGGGCTGCGCAGCGAGCGCTCGCGCTGCTAGCCACCCCGCAGATCCGTGCGAGGTGTTGCGACTCGTGCGAGAGAAATTGTTTTAAACGTGGAAACGGAATGGACGGTCAGATCTCAACGGCGCGCGCGATCGGACGGCTGCGGCGAGGCCGGGCATGGAGGCGGGCCACGTGGCGAGCTCGCGAAGCGGGTGGTCGGACTTGTATCTATTATAGATGTAGATGCAGGTGGTAATCTGCTCATCAATGGGCTCCTACATAGTGGAATGGGAGCGGATGAAGAAAGATATATGGCCTAAATTAAGCCAGTCTCTGAACATCTATCTGTTCCAACATTCCTAAACAAATGCTAAACATGCTAGTACGATGTGCATGGAAAGACACTAGGGAAAGAGGGGAATTTTGGGATCCATCGAACTCGCGCAAAATTATTCCCGCAATCAATCCTAGTAGATAACGCTACCCACATACAAGTAAGTAACTGGGTAGTACTCCATAGTGTTGGTTAAAGTCGAGAGCATCAGATTCACATGCATTCTCTCCCAGATTCAGATGACACATCCCTTATTGTTTACTCAAGTCACATTGGCACGGCGTGCGTGAGTGCGGAACAAACAGGAGGGGAGTATGATACGCCTGACAATCATGTGAAACGAAATTTCAGTTGCTGAAACAAACGACAATATTGATGTATACGACATTCATCAGTTTCTGGTTATAGCACTTGAAACTGTAGCAACTGATCTGGCTGTCTGGGGATTGGGCTGGCTGCTTTCTCCAATCCGACTATGCCATCAGATGCGTTCTAACTGATGCACGACTATGCCATGGTCGGACCAGGGCTTCAGGCCGGGTTCGGGCTCGATTTTATAGCCCAATGCACCGGGCCGGGCCGGGCTCAGGCCTGGCCCCGCGGGATTGACCTTTTCCGAGTCCGGTCCAAATCCCGGCCCGGCGCCCGACGTTTGAACAATTTTATCTATAAATAGGGAGATACTTCTGGTATAACCGGTTATAAGGACTTAGTTGTAGCATAGGACGTGCAGGGGTCAACGATCGATTTGTACCCATGACCCAGGTGGTCCGATGTGCTTATGCTAATTAGGGAGGAGCGCTCATAGTCAGAGCCTCGTAGACGTAGGCAATCGTGTTGAACCATATTACCAAATATCGTGCCTCCTGGTGTCGTCTAGATCTTATGTGCCTTCGAAGGTCGAACTGGATAGCTGAACGGCGAAGTCAGTATCAATCTGCGCCTGGTGGTGAACTAATCAAGCGGTTAGGCTGAAAATCTATTCACGGTGGAGAACGGTTTAGGCGATGAGGCCGGGAATCTGTTCTAGATGGCAGATGGATCAGACGGAACAAACCGTGGTCAGCATAAAGTCGAAAAATTGTAGGAAATAGTGATAATGTGGCAGTGGTTGAAAGTGACTTGGAAGGCAACGGTGAAGATATTAGCTCAAGTATCAAATATGCAATCAACTAAGGCATGGATATCGGATTTGGCTGATATTTTTCTTGTGACACACAATAAGGAGTTTTTTTTTTGTTTGCACAAGGGTGGTGATTTTGGATCGGTCTACTTGAGTGGTTGCATGGTTTGACCGAAGACTTTAGGGTGTGAAGCATGTGTCGGGACTAAAGAGAAATCTGATTTTTTTTCTCTAGACCTTAACATGATGGGATGACGTTTCAGTCTATTGTAGATGGAAGGGCCATCTGATAATAAAAGGAGTAAGGTTGTGATGATCAACGAGAAGACAACATCACGTTTGTACAGACTGTAGAGGAGTTGTGATTTCCAGGTGCAGGGAAAACCGTTGCATGTGGAGTCATGAAAAAGTAAGAGTTCACAAGATAGCGGTGCCTGTTCTAGAAAGACGGCATGTCAAGGCACACTCATCGGGTGGCTTGAAGTAAACTACGACGTACCAACTCAAGTTTGAGTACACGGGTGTCGCACGGGACAACATCAAGCTTCTGGTGTTGAAGTCGTATTCACCAAGGTGGAGTTTGTTGCAATCTATGTCGAATACGTGTATGAGTCTGTTACATGGACTTTGAGTTGTAATAGACAGGTGTGGGTCATGTCAAGGTTGGATTCGTATCCTGGTCTCTTGTATAAATAGGGAGGTAACTCTGGTGTAACCGGTTATAATGACTTAGCTGCAACGTAGGACACGTGGAGGTCATTGGTCGGCTTGTGGCCACGACCCGAATGGTTCAATATGCTTGTGCTGATTGGGGAGGAACACCATAGTCAGAGCCATATAGACGTGGGCAATCGTGCCAAACTGATTTACCAAGTATCGTGTCTCATGTGTCGTCTAGATCTTGTGTGACAATTAAAATTTAAATGGAGAAGAGAAAAGATCCATAGGAGGTTCGATGAGCAAGGAAACCAGGTCTGAAATCCCCTTTCTGATTGTGATCCGTGAAGAAGGAAGTGAAAAAATTCTGATGGGAAAGGCATGCAGATGCAGTGTGCTGGGGGGTGTATGATGGGAGGAGAAAGATGCATGAGGGGTGAGCAACGTAAATGGCCTCACCATCCCTCCCCACTAACCACGAAATAATTGGCCAAAGCGACTTGCCTCTAGGCTTTTGCCCCACTTAATTAAGTGCTCCGCTTTCAGAAAATTAGCTTTCCGGGAGAGATACGTGCAATCACTTCCTTTCTTCTTTCTTCCTTTCAGTTTCAGCACTAGTATCTCTCTTTCCATTGAGCTGGGCTGCAGGGCTCGCCGTGCAGCACTAGAAGGAGCAAGTTTCATGTTCACAAAATGCACACTCCATTGCTTCAAGGAAACTCTCGCATTCACGAGTTGCGTCCTTGTACGGATCACTCAAACGAATCGATGTGATCGATGTGGTTAACTGCTACATAAGCTCCGAGAGAGAGAGAGAGAGAGAGTGACACGTCTTTACGCACTCCACAGATTGATGTTCTTCTCTTAAACTCGGCTCCTGTCATAGAATGTTTCCTTTCCCGGGCTCTTGCGAGGGAGAAACTTCTATGGTGGCTCGTCCGAGTCATGTTCAATTAGACCATGTTCCATTAGTTTTCGGTACAATCAATGTACCAAAAGTTGGTTAGTTGTGATCCCGTGCTTTCCAATAAATATATCTGCAATCTTAACTTGCCTCTCAAAATTTGGGACCATCTCCACGGCAGTCGCCTGGGATCAAGATCTTGGCGCAGGCGATTGGCTGGCCGCCAGCGTGCGCGCGAGCCCCACCTTTTTTTGGTCAGCGACGACCGAGCAGCGCCGCATCTTCTTCCTCCTCTCCTCTCGCCGATCCCCTTCTTCCTCCTCACTCCGCGCCTCCACCGCCGCCGCCTCGAACCACCGCCCGGCGGCGGCGCCCGCACCGCGGCCGCTCCGCCTCCTCTCCACCCACCGCCGTGGACGCCCGCCCACCTAACGAGGCGGCGCCGCTGCTCAGCGCTCCTCACGCCCCACCCGCCGCCTCCTTCCTCGCGCCGGCGGCGCGCCGCCACCGCCGCTCCACCGCTCAACCTCCGCCGCGCGCCTCCCGTCCACCTAACCTCGCGGCGCCGCTTGATCCCCATCCACCGCCGCCCGACCGCCATCTCCCCTCGGCTCGGCGGCGCTGCGTTACCTCCGCCGCCGCCCTGACGATCCCGACCAACCGCCGTGCCTTCGCCTCCCCGACCTCCCTCTAAACCCCGGGGAACCCAAATGTTCCCTAACCCTAACCCGAAACGGCGGCGGCAAGCTCGACGGCGTCGAGCTCGAGGGCGGCGACGGCGAGGTCGACGGGGAGCTCGACAGCGGCGAGGTACGCTCCCTCCTTCCTCCTCCCCCTTCTTCCTCCTCTGCGCGTGAAAAATCGCCTGGCTCGGTATGCCACCGCCCAGGCGACTGGCGGTGAGCAAAACCGTCAAAATTTAATTCTTACATGGTACTTGGATAAATGAATTATTTTAAAAAAAGATAACTTGGTAAAAAAGATTGGCGAGGAAGCCTGCATTGTGGTTTTTATGGCCATAAAGAGGTCGTTCGACACATATTTTTGCCCCTTTATTCAATATATTTGGAAATTTTTTCTTCTTGCTTGCTCTAGTCTTGAATTGCTCTCGTGGCTTTGGACTTTTTAGAGTATGTCACATTATAAGGACACAACATTTTATTGGCACAACAACATTATTTCGGACAATATGGCTATGCCATGGTGATGTTATTTTTGATGAGCAAAGGAATTATTCTTTTTACACAGGGCATTTACAAGAGAGCTCACTTGTTGTGGCAGTGAGTGTTGCTTCGAAAGAAGATGGTAAAAATGGAGATCCTAGTTCTTAAAGGTGTGGTATTCATTGGAAGAGGTGACAATGGAGATTTACAACATATTTTGATGGAGAATAGATAATAGATTGTGTCTAGTGTAATTTAATTTTGTTTAAAGTGCTTTTCTTGCCTTTTAGTTTTTCGTAGTACTTTGTACTTGCATTAATTTTACCATATATACTTTTTGGCTATATATGTCTTGTTTGCAGAGGATGGAATTATATTTTATATTAAAATAGGCCGCGAAGAGGTGAAGCTGGCATGTAGCTAGTGAATTGTAATTATTTTGACTAGCAATGAGACAGAAGAGCAGCACTGCGCAAGAATTTCCACAGGCTATGTATGTATGTTTAATTGATTTAGATGGCAGGACGGATCAGCAGGATAAGTTTGATTATTGGCAAGTTTGATTATTGGTCTAAGTGTGGTGGCATCCGACATAAACAGCACTAGAAAAGAAAAGCTAAAAGGATTTAAAGCGGGCTGAGCCCAACGTACTGCTGTTCGTGTAGCTACGTCGTAGCGAGAGCTATCCGGGCAAACTGATGGATGTATGGGTAAGGCCACTGCGGTTGGGCCATACATCACTCCCCCCCCTCTTTCTTTCTGTTATCTCAATCATCATTTGCAAGTCGGATCAAAATATTCGTTAGCTTTACATGCGCGCGCTTTTGGGAGAGCAGGACATTAGAGTATCTCGGTGCTTCTATATCTCCTCTGTGAAATACCATTACGTTCTCCCTAGCTATCAGCCCCTTTAAATTCTTTTCACAACTTATACTACGCTCTAATATATTTCTTTCCTCCGGCAGCCCCTCAATATTTGCAACAGTTTTTTAAAAGACACGGCCGGCCCGGACCTTATGCGCGCCGTAGCTGGGGCCACATATGAACCTACCAAGCCTTAAGACCTGTTCTTTTCAGCTTAATAGCTTAACGGCTTAACCGTTTAACGACTTATCAACGTTTTAAAAAGACATGCTTTGGTTTTTCTGAGTGTCAACGGTGGGTCCTAACGCTTAATAAAGCAAGTCAAACAAAATGGAACCAAATCTCGAGAATGCCTTGAAAAGCTCTCGAAAATTAGTCATTTCAGCTATTCAACCGTTCAGATCAGTCCAATAGAATAGAACCCAAGCAAATCGCTGTACAAGGGAGGTATACCCTATTGTCATGGACTCACAAATTTGGTCATGAGTAACAAACGGAGAGCTCTTGTGGACCGACGTATAGGGCTAGAACATTAACTCATGGCTCGCAAGGCGGTCGGGCTCGGTTCGGAAAAAGCTTAAGTTCGGGCTCGGCTCATTTACAAATGAGTATGAGCCGAACACTAAAAAAGAGCATGATGGCTCGCTCGTAGCTCGTACATATTATACCATTGTGTACATGCTTGATGCTATTGTTAATTTATTATAACTTGTAAGGTAAGATTATTGTGAACTTGATGCCATTGTTAATTTTTTATAAAACTTATAGGCACTAGGCAATATCTAGCTATGTACTACCAAGTACATGGCTCCCTGCTCAATTGCTCACTTCAAACTGTGTACAATAAATTCTTCTTTGAGATTTTATGAATGAGCCACGAGCGCTCGTGAGCTTCACCAAGTCTGAGCTGAGCCAGCTTTTCAGCTTGGGCACCCCACTCGCTCGAAAAACGAGCCCGTGCCTGACAGAGACTCGTTTCCCGTCCAACGGGCGTGGAAAAAAATGGGACGCACTATTGGCTTTGCGTTGGTCAGACGCACGATGCATGCGGTGGGAGTGTGGGACCCTACACATTCTTTATTCTTCCTTTCTCACTCGTCCCTTCTCTTAAGAAAAGCTAGGACAAGCTGTAAAAGTTGCTACATTGAATAGAGTGTCTGATAGAACGAAGGAATCTTTTAGAGTGCAGTATAAAGTGTGAAAGAAATTTGCAGCGAAGCTCTAAATTTGGAGCACAGCTATTTGCAGCAAGGTTTAGAGTTTCTGCTAGGTTTGCTCAATGCTCGTTCATCATTTTTCCTCACAAGTGTCGTGTGCCTGAGCAGCAGATGGAGCCTGCCCATGTCAGCCCGAAGAGGATCCACCTGCAAGGCCGGGTCTTCAATGCCTGGGCCATCTTTGGGCCACACTTGTGCTGAGGGCTTAGGGCTTTCTTCGTGCCCAAAGACGAGAGTGGAGCACCACACACATTCCTTTCATTAGGGATAAAAACGGAGAGGATAATATTTGGACCGTATTCGCTTTTGATATCCGTAATTCAGAAAATGGTAGAAAATTTAAATATCCGACTGAAATGGAGTGGATTCGGATAATTATCCGGATAGAGGAGGTCGGATATGGAGCTGATATGATATCTGCGATATCCGAAAGAAACAGAGCTAATTCGGATATCTGAGTAAAAATAGAATACGTATACTTATCCAGATAGTTGCCCAAAATGAATCAACCAAAGTACCAAACCATTCACCCTCCGGCGGCCCAGCCCATCTGGCCTCGCACGGGGTGACATGCTCATAAATAGTCAATCACGGCCTCACCCATCGTCCTAGCTCCAGCCGCTACCCCGCGCTAGGGCAAGCTCCAGCCGCCACCCCGCCGGCCGCCATCCCGCCTCCATCCTACACTGCCGCTCCGTCTACATCCCACGTCGGCCTCCATCCCTCCGGCCACCACACCGCCCTGCCTCCTCCATCCCGCGCCGTCTCGCCGGCCTCCATCCTATCGCCGCCCCGCCTCCGGCCTCCATCCCGCCGCCGCCCCGCCTGCCACCGGTCGCCGCCCTGCCTCCATCCCTCCTCCACCCGCCTCCATCCCTCCTACATCCCGCCACGCGCCGCCTCCATCCCTCCTACATCCCGCCACGCGCCGTCTCCATCTCCGCTGCCTTGCCTCCATCTCTCCATCCCGCCGACCAATGCCTCTCCAGCTCTCCTATGTTAGGACGATAAGACTTATGTTTGTGCACAACCTTGTGCCGTTGTACGGTTGTGTTTATGTTTAAAAGTTGTATGTTAATCATAAATTTGTTTGTTGGGTTTTACAGTGTAATATCCGATTAAATATTCGCTTTCGTCTCCGGTTATTATCAGACTCCGGTATGTATCTGTTTTATTAGTATTCAAATCTGATTTAGTATTCGATCCGTTTTAAGACTATCCGAATCCAAATCCAAATACGAGGTAAAAAAATATGGAAGGATATGGTAGAGGAAATATCCATCCATATTCGATTCGTTTTCATCCTGGCCTTTGATCCTTCACCTCGTCCGTGCCATGCTAGTTTGTTTCCGTGCTCAGCGGTGCAAGTTTTGCTACTAGGGCACATTCCTAGAGATCCTAGGGCATCGTTGTTCTCTGCCGCGCCGCCATGGTCCATGGGGAGGTCATCTCTCCAAGGGTGCGATTGCGATTAGCAGCCCCCAATGGGTGATCAACTGCAGAGGACAAAATTTCATTAGTCATTTCCTACATGCGTCGGTGCTCGGATGTCGAAGCGATCATGCTGAGAATTCTTCGGGACATCCAATCTAAGAGCATCTCCAATGCTAAAGGAAGCTTGCTATTTATAAGAGTATCCATGTCAGCTCAGAGCCCATTCCTCCAATAGTCTAGCTAGTCACAAATTCCAAAATTCATATGGACACGCAACACAAGTCGTAATTTTTTCCTAAACTGGCTACTTCCTCGTATCTCTAGCTCTTCTTCCCCACTGGCTTCCCCACAGCCCTCTTCCTCGGATCCCGTCGCTTCCCCACCTCTCCTCGTGGCACCCCGCCCCTCCTCCTCCTCAGATCCCAGCCACCCTCAGCCTCCTCAGATCCACTTGCCCCTCTAGCTACTTCGGCGATGCGATGCACAACGAGTCCGGGACGATGAATCCTCATCTTGCCACGGGCACCACAACCCTGCCTTGCTTCATCGTTGGTGTCTATGGTGTCTAGGAGCGACGGTCAAGCGCAAGCCCAGGTCCAGTCGTGGCGGCGTCTCCGCCAAGCCGCGGCAACTCTGGCGCAGCGGACATCTCTGATGATGGGTGCAGCGACTTCAAAGGGAAGGGGAAGAGAGAACGATGATTTCCATTGCCTCACTGCCTCAAGTTGCTCCCAAGCGACCGACGCTTCAGCTTTGGCCATCCCCTCTCTCCTCCAACTCAATGTGAAATCCAACATGGAGGGCTTATAGCCGGTTGACCTGGCCCTATTGGAGATGCTCTAAGAAATAGTCATATTAATCAGCGACATCAACATCTACTTGAGAATGCACCAAAATACACCTCGAAAAAGGTAAGTAGTTACCAAAGGGATAGTTAAAGATGGGGAGAGATACCTTCACTGCATGGCCGAGTTTCTCTGGCGTCGTCACCTAAGGAAAAAATGCACATGCTACGCTACCACATTATCAAATTCGATTGCAGAAACCCTGCAAGTAATTGATCATAGATCATGTTACCTTTCTACGTGCAGTGCATCGAAAGATGATTTGATGAATTTGGTTCAACCAACTTGCACGTAGTCGTACGGAAATAGCCGTTAACATCAAGTTGAACGCCTCCTCCTTAATGGTCAGCACCGTCTCACGATGCCTTGCTGCCCCCATGGCCTTCGACGTCCTCGCCGGGTTTCATAGCAACCTCCGTGACGAGCTCCACCTCGTCGGGGTTCGCGACCTCTCCAAACAGTCAGTTTTCAAACAGATTAAGCAGCAACATACGGAGTTCGTTTTTGACGTTCTACCACTTCATGGAAAATTAAAGACACAAGCTTTCCAACGGATCTAGTCTTACCTCCAAAATTCTTTTCGGATTAACGGAAAACGACAAAAGAATACCACATCCAGAATCTATCTACGAGTAGATTGGGTCTCTTTCTTAGGTTCACTTCAACTAGCGTCACAAATGTAACTCCTCCACACATACAGGGATTGAAATCCACCGGCACGTGGTGTGCTACCACCAGTATGCCGACGAGGAAGATGACGGCTAGGGTTTGGTGGAGAGGGAAGTGTCTCAAGCGAACACACGACGACTCCACTATTTTCGACAAACCACTTGAAAAGTATTGCATTGTATGAAGTATCTCGTGAATATGCATGGTTAAGAAGGATGATAAAACACATCATACAGTCATGTGAATTACATCTTGACCAAATCCCAACTATCATTTATAAAGATAATGCAACATATGCCACACAAATGCAAAGGGTTATGTGAATAATAATGTCACTAAATTAAATTCTTTTGTGCTTATGAATTGCATAAATTGAATTAAATAAGTATTCCGTATACGAAATTATGTGAAATCTTGGTTTATTTATTCTCTAAGCCCCTACCTGCTGTTTCTTTTGAAAGATGCGTTAAGGGCATACGAATGATGAAGATTAGAGAACTGTTGGATTCAGAGAGAGATACTTCACATACTCTGAACTAAAGGTTAAGAAAGAAGTTTGAGTATCCAACTTGATCACGAAGTTTATATGCAATGTTTTGTGGTGTTTACTCTTTTCCCCTTAGTGAGTGTTCTTTTGCGGTTTCTCATGCAAAGATTTTAATGAGGCAAAACGTGTTAGCAGATAAGTGTTATTAGGAGATAACCTGATAATGCTTTCTAACATATCAAACGTATGCTATGTACTCTTGTTAGTGGATTTCTATCAAGTTTTGATCGACGAGTCATATGCATCTTGCTGGCAAGATTAAGGGAGTGTTGTGGAACCCTGAGTGGGTCGGCCCAGGCCGTGGCTGTGTCGGCTAGGCAACTGTACGTGTGTCCGGCTGTTTTGCCCTCTACACCTTGTGTTACTTTGTCTCCTATGTGATTGTGTGATTGTTCATTTACGACTTGTACTACACTCGATAGTAAGGTTTTGCAACACGACTGACCTCTTGTTGCGGTGATGGCTATGAATATATCCAAGGGTTTGTTTGGACACGCTGCCCAGGATGGTCTTGTAAACGTGGCCAGGCCGCCAGCAGGCTAGCCTAGCTTGCCCGAGTGTGCCAGCCGGACACGGGCAGACAATATGACGGACACGAGCCGCCGGCATTAATTGTGGCACTACAATTAGTTAATCACCATCAGATCGACGAGAGGAGAGATCACAATAAGCTTGTGGCTGGTTGGCTGCTTGATTAATTATACGCACGCATTAATTTCAATCAACTTCCATGAATTGCACATACTCCATGATTTGTGTCCCGGCCGACGAAGAATGAGCATGCAATGCATAGAGGAGCTAGATCGAGGAGATCAATTAAGATCGAAGAGAAGGCAATTAACTCCTAATGATTTGGATGGATGCAGGCAGAGAGGCAGGGCTACGCGAGCAGGTAGCGCAGGTAGTTTTGGAAGATGTAGTCGACGATGATCTTGTAGGCGCGCTCGGTGGGGTGGTAGCTGTCGAAGAAGACGTGGGTCTGGACGTCGTCGCAGACGCCGACGAGGCGGCTGCTGCAGAGGTCGGTGACCTCGATGGTGCCGGTGCCGCAGCAGCCGCGCGTCCTCTCCGTGAAGCCCCAGCGGTCGCCGTGGTCGACGAGCTCCTGGATGATGTCGTAGATGTCGATGTAGACGACGAGGGTGGGGAAGGCGGGGTCGGCGGCCATGGCGGCGATGCGCTCCTGGATCCCCTGGTTGAAGAGCTGGGCGGCGTAGTTGCGCTTGGGCTCGCAGTTGCGATGGGTGCCGCCGGCGAGGGTGCGCTGCGAGGGGACGCAGCCGATGGGCGGGAGGCCGACGAAGCCGACGCGCCTGGCGCCGCGGGCGCTCACGTTGCGGAGGAAGGCGTCGGCGCCGGTGAGGAGGAGCTCCACGTAGGAGGGGATGTCGTACTGGACGCTGCGGAAGGGGGTGGTGAAGTAGGTGTTGGCCAGGTCGTCGGTGCCGGCGCACACCACGAACATGGCGCCGTCGATGATCCGCGCCGCCTCCTCCTCCCCCACCAGCGCCGCCACCTTCCCCCGGTACTCGTCGAAGTACTCCAGCTGCTGCTCCAGCGTGATCACGCTCTGCACGAACGCACATGCAAGTATTCGATCATGCAATGCAACTATGCAAGCCATGACTCCATGAGCAATTAGCTGCTTGCTTGGTTGTACCACTATGATCGGGGTGAGCGGGTCGTATCCGGTGGCGCCGGAGGCGAAGCTCACGCCGGTGAGGAGGTCCTCCGGTGTGTACTCCACGCCCAGGTACGGTGGAAGCAGCTCCTTCACATTAAGCCCCTGGGCTGAAATTAATCCAGTGCGTGCATCCCCATGTTGTTAATTAACTAATTAATCACCATGCTCCCCCTCACCAAACTGAATTAATTACAGCCCGGATCAGTATTAGTAATAGATAGCCGGAACCTAGATTACTAGTAGTATTTTAGAATATATTTAAGATGCATAATTTTTTAACACGCTCCTCAACGTACATCTTAATTTCACCATCATTTTCTTTCGGCACATATTATCAACAAATAATAAATTAACATAATACAAAAGTATTATTAAACACGAATCCAACTATATCACATGCGCAACGCTAACCTTAATTATTGGTTAAAACTTATAAATGCTGACTTTTATTATACATGCACAAATTATATTTGAAACGGAGGGAGCATGGAATATCTATCTAATTTTTTTTTTGTCTACATGCCTATGCTGAAATAATGTTGTTTTGATGATGACGACGGCAACAACAATAATAATATTAATAGTAGTAGTAGTAGTAGTAGTAAGGGTCTGTTTGGCAACACAGTTTTTCAAAGCTATGGTTTTGTAATACCATGGTTTATGTTTTGATATGACCATAAAATACTATGGTTTTTAATACCATGGTTTGCTAGCACAAGTGAGAAAACTTTAGATTGGAGTGAAGTCTACAATACTTCAAAAATACAATAGTATTGCCAATACCATGGTTTTTAAAACAGAGTTTTTGGGGCTGCTTCCAAACACCTCATGGTCTAAAATACCATGGTATTTGAGAATACCATGATTTTGCATAGAAGCTACAAAAATACTCCACTTCCAAACATGGCCTAATTTTGTTGCTCAGATTGGTCGCTGTAGAGGTTGTTGCAAGCTACAAAATGTAGGTGATAGGACAAAAATTTAAGAGGCATACCACGGGTTGAAATTTCAATGTACTTCCATAAAATTATCCAACAACGTAATTAATTTGGCTAGAGAACGAATAATAAAATCTGTTTGACTAGAGTTTTTTAATTTTGTCTGTCAAACTCAAAACATTTTATCTTGCTACTGTTTATTTAGATATATATGTGTTTAATGCTTGCAAGACCTTTTAACTACCCATTACACAAAAAATCTATGTAGAGGCCAAAATGAATCACGAATCTAATCAGTGACGCACTGCATGTATGTATGGTTTCCTTTTGAACATGAGTCCGGCGCGCATGCTACTCCAATTATTAAGACGGCGAAGTGAGTTGTTGGGTCATAAAGAAGAGTACAGGGAAGCACTTGCATGAACACTACAGTGACAGTGTAGCTAGGTACAGGGGAGCAGTACGAGCGATGTGGATGCGCTTTTCTTGAAGTAAATCCATTGACGTACTGTCCGTAAAACTCACATATCAGTGATTCAAAGTCAGAAAACAGTATGTCAGAGGATATGCGTCCGGTTTCTTCTACCTGCAGCAGAAGCGAGCTAGCGCTGTCAAATTAAGAAACTCACTCCACTGACATGCATCCATTCTGGTACTAGGGTACTCTGCCTAGCTGCACAGTAGTGCACGCACATGTGCGGCTCTCTATAGTTTACGATTTGATTTAGTTTAGTCAAAATGCATGCATTGTTTTTTGTATATGAACCATTTTTTGTAACATTTTGTAATATTTTTTTTGAGACTGCGTGAGGCTTTCTAAAAGGTTTAGAAAATATTTTCTAAACAATTTATAGCTATTTCGTGTCTTTCATAAAAATAATTGATTTATAGCTCTATCAAATTAAACCGAACCAAATCATGAATCAACGAGAGCATTAATTATACTGTATACTGTGCAGGGCTCCTTCTGATCAGTCGATCGTGTCCCTGCACTGGCAATGTACTGTACTCGCTCTCTGCAGCTCCATCAACCACTGGCTAGCTAGCTTGTTCGGTGGAGTAGTACTGCAATTAATGTTTACACAGTGATCGATCGATCGATGGATTGAGGTCAGCATAAAGGATATGAGAGGTACGTACGCACGCACGCTTATTAATTTCGATCCACACTCGCAAGTTAATTTGTCAGCTTTTCAGCTAGTCTCGACCATCATATCAATCCGTTCCACGATCATGACTAGTAACTCCAAGCACTAATCTATGCACGTACGACATACTTATTTGATTAGCATGGCACGGATCACATTAGCTGCAAGTTGCAACATATAACGTCTTAGGTCTTGTTCTTTTCAACGTATCGTTGCGTCGGTATATTACTGTAACAAATTTAAGAGCCCTTAAAATGATGTCTAAAAGATTATAAAAAATAATTTAAAAATAGTTTTAGAATCTTTGGAATGACTACTAAAATTCACGAAAAAATCGTCGCAAATTATGACAATATATAGGCTATGTAAAATAACAAAATTTACTATAGTAATACGCAACGGTACGATACACTAAAAAGAACAAGGCGTTAAGTCCATCTATACGAATAAAGTACTAATTCTTTTTTAAGGTAAAAAACCGAAGATGTACACAGCAACGTAATCATCAATTATTATAAGACTTTATTAAAGGGTAGCAGAATGAAAATGTGGTGGTAAGTACAAAGAGCTTTTTTAAAATGACTTGTTAGACTTGAGCTGTTTTAGTGTCCAGCAAATAATTGATCAAATCATGTACGTACAAACTGAAACGAATGCATGCATATTAATTTGTTGAGATCGCCTATTTGGCTATTCTTGAGATGATGCATCTATATATGGTTTGTTATGTCGATCAGGCCACCAAATTAACGAAACAGCTACGATTAAGCAAGTGAACCAACATATATTTATATATGACCAGGCATGTAATACACGTACTACCTAGTAGTTCGTAATTCCAGATTGTGAATGTATATAAACATTTTGGTGAGGATCAAACTTAAGCATTGCACATGCTGCACTATATATTTAGGTCTTGTACATTTCAGCTTAATTAACGTAGCGTAGCGTAACGTTTCAACAAAATTTAAGAGTGTTTAAAAAGTGGTTTAAATATTATAAAAATAATTTTAAAATAGTCTAAGGATCTTTATGAGAACTACTAAGAACCTGAGAAAAATCATTAGAAATTATTACACCAAATAGGCTATATAAATAAGATAAATTTTACTGAAATGCTAAGCTACGCTACGCTATATATGTATTCTTGAGAAGTACTGGAACCCACCATGCATGCATGTGTATAAAAGCATATCTGGCCTTGGAAAATGCTGCTCCCTTGTCGAACCAGCTCAGCAAGCTGTATATGTTCATACTCCTTTTTGCCGGCGTGGGTTATGAGTAGCAGCTATAATGCTATATATTGCATCTTTTTCACTCCGTTAGATCATTAGCGTCAAAACATGATGCATATATAAATAGTTCGTGCATGGCGATTGTATTGTAATTAACCGGTTTATAACTATATGTATATTTAATTTCCGCTGCACTAGCTTAATTTAATTGGTGCCATAACGTTTTGAGGATGGTGTTATAAAGAGCATCATCGGCACTCCTCCATATTTTCTCTAGCTAAATAAAACGCTATAGATGTCTGCTCTATCCATCCCTATTAAATTTCTTCACAATTAATTTATAGTACACTATAGTATTATATAAAGGGCCTTCGGCAGCACCTTTATATCTCACTACTAGAAAACTGGACTAATATACCGAACTGGTACTAATAGTTACATCATGGTTCGTAGCAAAAAGTAGTGATTTGTTGAAGGCAACAATAAAGATAGATACGTGGAATGCATGGATGCATGGTTATGTGGGAGTTTTACCGATGAAGTCGGTGGGTATGAGGCCGTTGGAGAATCGGCCGGTGGGCTGATGGTTGAAGAAATCCTTGCCGTAGGGCGGGTGATTGGCCTTGATGGCCGTGTGGAGGTCGTTGTTGTTGCCCGGGTCCACGATGGAGTCGCCGAACACGATCACCGCCGTCACCTGCCGCGTGCTGTTGCTCACCTGATCGCCGGCGCGGCCCTGCGCCGCCGCCGCCGACATGGCCGCCGCCATAACCGCCTGCAGCGCCCACCTCATCATCATCATCGATCGGATAGCAGGCAGCTAGCTATCTGCGCGCGCGCGTGGTTGATCGAGCTCAACGAGGAGAGACTGCAGAGCAGGTCGATCTGCAAGGAAATGGACTAGGACTTATGTATATAGTCTACCTCCATCGATCGATCTCCCCCACATTTTTATATATATGCGCGTGGAATTGGAATCGAAAGAGTTCATGCGGACGCTGTAGCCCATTTACTTCCATGCATGTTCTCCCTTCTGCTGGCTAGCTAGCATGACGGCGACTCCATGCCTTCAATATCAATGCAGTAGCAAGGGGGCCCAACTACTGGCCAATATTAAGCTAGCTAGGGTGCATGCAATGCATTCAAGCTGCATTCGTGCAACCCAATATGGAGCATATATGCCACTATATATATATATCTACCTAGATTGGAATTTCTTCTATCTGCACAGCAAAAATCATACACTGGCTAGCTACATAGAGACAGTGCGTGTATACACCTTCTTTTCACAGGACGCCGGATACATGCGATGGGGCCGGGCCGGCTTCATCGCCATTGTAGCCTTATTTATTTGTTTGGGCTCAAAGTTGCTGAAAAGCTTTAATCTCAAAATTTTGTGATCCCTCGAAATACGTTTTAAAGAGTTTAATTTTTTTTAGAAAATTATTTTATAAACTTAAATAAAACTATTTAGAACCCCACAAAAATGACTACAAAATATTACATCATTTGTTTTATATAAATAATTATTTAATTTAATTTAGACTGAATCAAATAAGGCCTGTATTTCATGATTAGCTAGCTAGCTCTTGAAACTCCTAAAACGTATATTTCAGCTAGAAAGAGAGAGAAAAAGTATAGCATGCATATATCGCGCGCTTTCAAGCAGCCGAAATTAATTAAGAACATTCCGATCGATGCAGATACTCCATATGTGTAGCCATTCAGGATTTATTAGGACAGCGGGGGAAAGAAAGATATACGGATCCGTACTACTGGAATCTCCCAATTTTACGAGGGCCAAAAAATATACACGAAGGTTGAAACAAAGCCCTCGTAATAAAACATGCAATCATGAGGGCATTCTACAGCCCTCGTTAACAAGCATATAGTTACAAGGGCCAAACAGTAGCCGTCGCAAAAAACAGTAGCCGCAGGATACTCACGAGGGCCTACAGCTGGCCCTCGCGAATAATGGCCCAATAATTGCTCATCTGCGCGCCCCTGTGTGCACGTGGAGCTAATTCGCGAGGGCTCCCATATGACCCTCGCGAATAAGGCTGCCTCAGCAACTACTCGCGAGGGCCCTATTCCAGCCCTCGCGACTAAAAGGCCTATAAATTGAAAACTAAATCCCTCTGTTAGCCTTAAATCTCCCACACATTTTGGTCTTATCTCGTTCTTCGCAGAAACTTGGTTAACTCCAGTATACCTGAAGGATTCTCCCTCGAATTCGACTCTGACAGAGAAACGACAGAGTCATCATCAGTCCCCGGAGGAGACAAGTGTTAATTAGTGTGTAACGGGTAATGCGTAATGTGTGTAATTCATAAATAATGTATTATATAATTTGGTGAACTGAATTTCCAAAATGTCTACTAGAATGTTTAGTATATCGATAAGCTGATAGTGTGAGATAAGAAACGGTTAATATCAGAAAAATTCGTTTTATGTTTTAATTTTTTTCTATTGCAAAAAATGGTACATTAAAGAATATTAGTAACTCAAACATATTTTAAACTATTATTTGGTATTTTTTAAAAATAATTTGAGTGTGGGAAGCATAATATTTATTAGTAGCGAGGGTTCCTCCAAAAACCCTCGTATATAAGTCTTATACGCGAGGGCTAATATGGCCCTCGTATTTACAGGCCTATAGACACGAGGGCCGTAGCTCGAGCCCTTGAATAATTGCGTGCGTGCTTATCTCGCGAGGGCTAGGTGGCCCTCGTGATTAGTGATGGCGCCTGCGCTGGCTAGGGGGCGAATAGACTTGGGCCCACCCAGCAGTGAGCAAGGATTATTCACGAGGGCCAGCTGGCCCTCGCGAAAAGGCTGCGGATGGGTTCTTCACAAGGGCCACCTGGCCCTCGCGATTAGTGGGCGTATAGATCTGGCCAGCGGCTTGGACTTGGGCCCACCAACTAACGGGGGACTGCAGCCCTTTGTTCAGGCCCAAGATGCGGTAAGTGTCGTCATTTCATCGCAGTCTAACCTGAAGTGTCAATTGAAATAAAACTTAAATTCTTAATGCTTTCAGGGCTCCGCTCCATCAAGTCAGATCTAGGGAGTGGATCACGATGATCGGCGCGAGTGGGCGGATGCTAGGACTGACGGGTTTCTAAGCCTACTAGGCAGTCCTTCACTCTTCCCTGCATCAGAGAGTGCTCCTTCGGTTTTCCCTCCACCGGACGATACTCCTTTCATCTTCCCTAACCTGGACAACGACCCGTGATGGATGGAGACTATGCGTATGGACCTCTTATATGTATATGCTATGTATAATGGTAGAAATGTTGTGTATGTGGATATGTGCTTTGTGCTTTGTGATATGTCGATGTGTTGAGGAGTTCTATGATGTCGATGTGTGGATGTTAAATGCAAATTAACACTACGGAGTACTAATGTTGGAGAGGCCAGACACTAACAAAGCTGGAAATTAAAGCACTATATATATATGTATGGTACAAGTTAAATATATATATAGAAAATGGGATATATTCATAATGGACAAGAGGAGTACAAGCATGAATTACTATTAATATTGCCGCGCCGTCTGCAGAAGGTGCATGCGCTGGATCGATCGGATCCGACACGGCAGAACGTACTGCATACACTGTTGAGCTAGCTAGCACAATTAAAGTTTCGATTGGCCTGCCTGTGCATATATATTTACACACAGATTAAAGCTAGAGGCGTTGATAGATTAATCAACATTGTAAGGAGATCGATGCAACAACCATAGCTAGCTAGCAGCTTGATGTTTCTTGCAGTGCTACAATATTACCCACGCTTACGCGCGTATAGACCTGCTCATGTGTAACCCAACACGACGTATCCGACCTGACCCAAAAAAAACTCGACCGACCCAGCCTGACTAGTGCACCCGATAGGGTTGGGCCTCGATCTGAAGCACAACCGTCTGATGGGTCAGGTTCGGGTTCAAAAAAATTACAAAATCAATCAAGCAGGTTTGGGTTTTCGGGTCAGGTTTTCGAGTTTCGCACGGGTCAGCTTCCACCTCGGATTTGTGACCCGGTACACCATGTTGGGTCGGATCGGACCGGCTAATTATTGGACGTCGAGTTTTGAAAAACCCGACTTGAATCCGCCCAAACCGGACAAATGATCAGGTCTACACGTGCACAAGCATCTGTATACTATGGCCTTGTTTGTTTCAGATTAAATTAAATTAAATTAAATGAAAATTTGTTATTTTTGTAAAGCCAAATGATGTAATATTTTGTAGTCATTTTTATGTGGTTTTAAATAGTTCTTCTTAGAGTTTGTAATATAATTTTTTAATTTTTTTGAATTTTTAAAATGTATTTTGAGGTGGTCACAAATTTGCTAGTAAAACTCAACTCAACTTTAATCTGAAACAAACAGCACTCTTTTTTCCTCAACACTCCCTCGCGCATGGAATTATTGCACAATTTTTTTTGGTAGGGCGCAAAAAATCTAAAAAAAACTAAAAGCTTGCAAAAATTTCTATTTTAATTTTTTTGGTAGGTCACAAAAATTAAAACAAATAAAAGTTTGCAAAAATAGAAATATGTCTACACAAACATTCATATAAAGTTTGGATGTCCTTCAAATTTTTTTCAAAGTCCAAATTTACAGGCAATTTATTTTTTACTATTTATGGCATATTTCTTTTCTTTTCTATTTTAGTTTCTCCGTGTCTACAAAAATAACATCCATATAAAGTTTGGATGTTCTTCAAAATTTTTCGAAGTTCAAATTTACATGTAGTTTATTTCTCCCTATTTATGGCATATTTCTTTCTTTTCTATTATGTTTTCTCTATGTCCAAGAAAATTCGCAATAATAGAAAGTTCGCAAAAAAAAAACATGCTGCATCAAAAGAATCCATAAAATAATTAAAATTTTTATTTGGTCCATTAAAGACAAGCATTCCGAAGGTGTCCTTCTCGTCCACACGCGTAGCAAACATTTGTGCCCCTAAGACATTGGTGAGTAGCGTGCTGAGACCTCCACACTTGGCGCACCGAACAGGCATTATTGCGGGTCTAGCTTGCGAGGGCTGCGATGAAGTAGGCACCCATACTCTCCTGGTTGGAGCTCCACCCCGAAAATTGGATACCAGGAGCTCCACCCCGAAAATTGGAAGATGATGGTCTAGCCTGAAAGGTTCAGGCTGCGCGTGGGTCATACCTTGCCTTCTTTCGGCGCTCCTCACTTAGTTGTGCATGCTCATTCTCTAAGATCAGGGCTTTATTTACTAAATCCTGAAACTCAGTGATGGTATGGAGTTTAAGATGCATTTTCATGTATTGGGTTAGACCTCCCATGAAGCGATCTATCTTCTTAGGTTTAGTGTTCACATCATCAGGTGCATAACGGGCTAGTTCATTGAACTTGTTTAAATAATCATTAACTTCCTTCCCTCCTGTGTCAAAGCTCGAAACTCATCCCTCTTAATATCTGACGGCGTGTTCACCGCTCAACCACTGCGGATCACACCCCTGGTCAGATTTCTATCCCGCTAGCCTATCGGCCGAGCTCGATTCGATTGAGTATTGGGACGCAAAGAAAGAGCAACACACGGGATTACCTGTTGGTTCCCCTCGCGGGTAATAGTCCTACTCCTGCTGAGCCTTAGCTCTTCTTTATGGTTGAATGAGATGTGTTTACAGAGTGTTTCGAATGCACATATGCTAGTGCAACGTACCCTCTTCCCTCTCTCTCTTCTCCTTTTATACAAGCTTTGAACTGGCGGAGAGAGCCGAGGGGTAGGCAAGATCAAGACCCTTAGTACATCGACAAGACACGGCAGAAGAGACGAAACGTGCTGCTTGCCCACGCCGCTGGCGCGCGCCTTTGCGTGCCGCCAAGTGGCCTCGACCCGCCAGACACGCCGGTGAGATCGGGTGGGGCCCACTGCTCCTCCCGACGGGCGGCCATCTTAAGCAAACCTTCTCTCTGCCGGTCAATTCTTGCGCCACAAAGGATGTACCGCCGACTGCAGGGTCATCAGAAGCGATAATCATTTCTTCACCGTCTATCCGCTGCGTGATGTCGCATTAAATGCGCTCGTCTTCAGCAGCAGGGGGAGCCTTCACCTAAGACTCCTTTCGAACACTCCGCCTCAAGGGCCCCACTTGGCGATGGGAGACCTTACGCGGCGCCGAGGGGCTCGCCCATACGCCCGCTCCCGACGCATGGGACCTCGCCGGCAAGACTAATGAGCTTCGCAAGCTGGGCCTTGCTCGCCCTTGCGACGCGTGGGGCCTCGCTCAAGCGCCGAGGTTTCGCCACGCTGGGCCTTGCTCGCCCGCCTGACGCGTGGGGCCCTCTGAAGCGCTGAGGGGCTCGCCCACGCGCTGGGGCCTTGCTCGCCCGCCTGACGCATGGGGCCCGCCTTGAGCGCTGAGGGGCTCGCCCACGCGCTGGGGCCTTGCTCGCCCGCCTGACGCGCGGGGCCCACTTGATCTTCTCAGGACTCTTTGTACCCCGGTATTTATTACACCGACAGTAGCCCCCGGGTCCACCATGATACGCGAACCGTCGCGCAGACACTTTTTCCGTTTCTTGTGCGGCGGGAGACGAATCGTGGGGGGCCCACCTTCTGCGGCGGCCGTACGCCTGATTCTCCACCTGCGCACGATCTTCCTTGGGGAACCGCGCCGCTTTTCGCCGAAAAACAAAACGCGCGGGGCAATGATGGCGCCGCGCGCGCGTGGAGGCGGAATCCAAACCGTCGCGCTCGCGCCCTGCGCCTATAAATACCTCTCTTGGCGCTGCGGCTAATCCTTCCGCGCGCTAAGTCCTCAAACTGTCCATTGCCTCTTCGCCGCTGCCACAGAACCTTCTTTCTTTTCGCCAACTCCTCCACCGCTTCCAATGGCACCAAACGTAGCAAGGGTCGCCGAGGACGCGCCATCGTCGGGCCAGTTTTCCCATCTCCGCCGCCGACGAAGGTACCGTGGCGGCTCAAGTGTTCGTGCCGCCAACTCGCGCCGATTCCGCCCGGCACCATGGCGCCCGGCCCGTGACGGGAGATTGTTACCTTCACCGGGCGGCGGCAAGCGGGCTTGTCCCGCCAGATTCGAAGTTCTTCTTGGGATGCTCGCTTTCTACGAGATTCAGCGACGACCTTCCTCCAACTCCGTCATTGTGTTGGCCATCTTTGTCCACCTCTGCGAGATGTTCGTGGGGACGATGCCAAGCCTCCCGCTCTGGCGCCGGCTCTTCGCACTGCACGCTAGGCTGCGCCCGAGTGGGTCCATCGGAAGCTACTACTTCACCCTTTGCGACGCTGCCGCCTTCATCCCCGTCGCGGTCAAGTCCAATTGGAAGGACTGGCACCGACAGTGGCTGTACGTGGAGGACTCCAGCGGTTGCGACGATCTTAGCCTCCCCGAGGGTCCAGCGGAGCCCCTCGCCATCTGGGGGAACACGCCTGATGACTCAGCGGAGCTGGATTTGATGATGGCGCGCATCGCTGACCTCCGCCGCCGCGGGCTCACCGGAACCCACGTCGTGGCGGATTTTTTGCGGCGCCGGCTTTGCCCGCTCCGCATGAGGACACGCCCCGCTTGGCAGTACTACGGCGACAACGACGGAGTCCGCATTGCTCCCGGAGGCAAGTGTTCTTTTAGTCTTTCGGGTTTCTTTTCTTTTTGGAATGCCTTTTGCTCGCCAATCTTATGGTTTCCTTTCTTGTTCACCCAGCCGAAGGGAACGTGCCGGACGACGTGCTCCGGAACTGGCTGGCGGGGCTTCTGACCACGCCAGCCGGTGACACTTTCGCGCTGCGGGCATCCTCCTCTTCGCGATCGATCCACAGAGCGCAGCCAAGACTTGCGCGCGCTCGCCCCCATGGAGGTCTTCGGTCTGCGGTCCAAGTGGCCCGGGACCACTGCAGATCCGCGAGCCGCCTCGGCGATCGCTTAAGCTTCAAGGCGGTTGCCGCTCGGGCGTGACGGCAGACTCGATCCGCTCTTGGGAAGCGCCGCCGATCTCGCCAAGATGATGAGGATGAGAGGAGGGCAGCCCAAAGAGAGCTCGCCCATCAAGTCTCGAAGGCCCGCCGCCTCCTCCCCCCTCGGTGGGGGCCTGCTGCCGCCGCCGCTCCGCCACCGGGCGAGAGCGCTGGCGACTTTTCGAAGCTGGCGCCGCTGCGCCAGTTTCTTCCTTCCTTCTACGCCGACGCTTCTCGCCGGCGCTTGCCGACGCTGGGCTGCCTCGCTATCGCCCGGTGCCTCTGCTGGCGGCACTATTCGCGCCAATACCACTTCGCCCGGCGGCGGTGACGCGACTGCGCCACCACCGCCTCCGCAATCAAGCGGCTTGACGCTCCCCTTCAGCTTTCGCTTTCAGGGCGCGCCACTTCAGGTTGGCTTTCTCTGCGCTTACGTACATTTTGCATTAGGGTTAGCATGCTACACGTTCTCGCATACCTGAACCCTGTCTCTGTTTATCTTCGTGGAACAGAGCGGCGCTGGGGCCTCAAGCTCCATCCGCGACTTCGCCGGCCCGGCCTTGCCCTCCGCGCCGACGGAGCGGCCCTGCGGCGGCGGAGAGCTTCGCGGCACCGCCACGAGAACCCTCGACCACCGCCTCGCGGGCGCGCCGCTATCTCCGCACCCTCTCCCGCACTGGCAGCGGGAGGATGCCCTCTTGTTCAAGTGAGCGAGCCGCCACGAAGCCGCGGCGAGCCCTTGACCAAGAGATCGCCGCGAGGAAGCGATGACTCGCGAGGCTGCGGCAAGACAAGCCGCCGCGCCTCAGCCACCAAGGACCTCGGAGACCTCCGCGCGGAACACACCGAAGCGCCTCGGTGTTTCGCCGACATCTTTGCGCGCCGCCTATCACAGCTTCCGGATGTCTTGTATCCGCTGGCGTCACTTTGTATTCCTCATTGAGAACGGCGGCGAAGACGCTTAGCGCCAGGCGAGCCGGGCGACGCCGCGCGAAGCCGCCGACGCTGATGCGGGCGCGGTCGATCGAAGACGGTCGCCACGACGCTCTCGAAGCGGCGCGGTTCATCCTGGGCAACTGCCTCGCCTAGAACGCCGCGTTCGACCTGGGCGCCGCCACCGGGGAGCCTTCGCGCCAGCTGGACCGGATCGAAGAGTCCCGGGTCGAGCTCACCGCCAGCCGCGTCTCGATGATGGGCGGCGCTGCTCCAGCAGAGAGCGACGGAGATGATGACGATGAGTAGATGAACTCCCTCATCTTGTTTTTGTCCTGTACATATCCTGTTAATGCAAACACAAACTTTTGCTCTTTTGTCGTGAGTCTCGTTTTAACCTTCACGCAAATCTTGACTTGCGAAAAAAGGAGAACTGAGGCACCTGACCGCCAAAAGCTTTAGACAGAACATTCTGCCGCAAGTGAGCGCTATTTCCTTAGGCTTTTGGTTACTTCAACCCTTATGGCCTCTCGCGACCCAACTTAAACGTTGTGTGGCGAGTACTTAGCTTTCGGAAGTGGTCTAGACGCCGGTGCCGCTGTTGGCGCATTGCCTAGACCGAGCCGACACACCAGGCTAGAACCCGCCTCCGTCGCCTCGCCTCGCCCAACCGCAAGTTGTGGCGTTCAGCTTTTGCAACTAAGGGCCATCGATCTTAAGTACTTTTTTCGCTACCGACTTTCGGCGAGAATGTTTTCTATGAGACTTTTTAAGGCTAAGTCACCGATCGCCAAAAGTTTTAGGCGTAACGCTCGCTGATAGTGGCGCTTTTTCCTCGGGCATTTGGTTACTTCAACCCTTATGGCCTCTCGCGACCAACTTAAACGCTATGGCGATCACTTAACTTTCGGAAGTGGTCTAGTCATTTGGTGTCGCCGTTGCGTTGCCTAGACCGAGTGACACACCAGCTAGAACCCGCCTTCCGTCGCCTCGCCTCGCCCAACCGCAAGTTGTAAGCGTTCACCTTTACAACTAAGGGCCATCGCTTAAGTACTTTTTCGCTACCGACTTTCAATGAATGCTTTCTAACAAAGCTTGAAGAAAAAAGCAGATGCCCACAGGAGACATGACTTATCTTTCATTTGAAGATGGCTTTGTACAATGTAGCCCCGAGGCGGCGGTGAAGGAGGAAGACTCGCGCTTTCGGCTCCAAAGGAAGGCCCCAAAAAGCTTCAAACTGCTACCTCACGGTAGAACTTCCTCACCGCCGACGCTCCAAGTGTTCGCCAATTCGCGACCATCCTCGAATCGCGAGCCTCGACCGAGCTGGGTGGGAGATCGAGACCACCTTGAAGGGCCCTCCCATTGGGGAGACAGTTTGTTGCGCCCGCTGCGCTTGGATTTTGCGAAACGAGGTCGCCTAACGCCGTTGTTCTCACACACCCGCCTTGCTTGATAACGGCGCGATTTCTGCGATACTTGGTGGCCCGGATCGCCGCCCTGTCTCGGATCTCCTCCAGGAGATTTACTTCATCCCGCCACGGTCAGGGTCTCTGTCTTCGCTGAACGCCGCCACCCTTGGGGACCCAAAGGCGAGCTCTGATGGGAGCACCGCTTCTGAGCCATACACCAGGAAGAAAGGGGTCTAGCCGGTGGCTCTGTTGGAAGTTGTCCGCAGCGCCCACAATACGGTGGGGACTTCTTCCGCCCAGCGCTTGCCGCGCTTCTCCAGACGGTCGAAAGCCCTTGTCTTGAGCCCTTTGAGTACTTCCGTTCGCCGCCGACTTTCCCATTGCTCTTTGATGTGCAGCGGAGGCGGCTACACTTGGTACCTAGCTCTTCGCACCAGTCTTGGAAATCGGCACTCTTGAACTGAGCGCCGTTGTCGGTGATGATCCTGCTGGCGACGCCGAAGCGGACGAAGATGCTCTTCATAAATTTTATGGCAGCGGCGGACGTGATCGCCGGTACTGGCGTGGCTTCAACCCACTTAGTGAACTTGTCGATGGCGACGAACAGATGTGTGTAACCTCCGGTCGCCCGCGGTAACGGGCCCAGAATGTCCAGCCCCCAGACCGCAAATGGCCAGGAGAGCGGAATGGTTTGCAGCGCCAGGGCCGGTCGGTGGATCTGCTTAGCATGAAATTGGCACGCCAGATCTCCTCACCACTCGAAGGCATCCTCGATGGCGAAGAGGCCAATAGAAGCCGTGGCGGAAAGCTTTCCCAACCAACGCCCGGCTCCCCGAATGGCTCCCGCACATGCCTCCATGGATCTCAGAGAGAATTGCACTCCCCGCTTCCCGAGTGACGCACTTCAGTAGAACCCCATTTTCGCCCTGACGATACAGGTCCCCACCTACCAGGGCGTAGCGCTTGGCCTTGCGCGCTATCTTCTCAGCCGACGCGTCATCGTCGGGGATCACTCCATCCCGCAAGTAGGTTAGGATCGGATCCATCCACTGACCTTCCCTGACGAGTGTGACGACGTTCTGCACATTGTCGCCGACGTACTCTGCCTGGCCCGGCATTTTCGCCTCAACCGCCTCAGCAGCTTCTTCCGCCTCCCTCCAACCAAGAGCTGCGGCCCGGATTGGTGACGTCTCCTCCGAAGTGGAGCTGCGCTGTGGAAAGCGTCGCCCCGCCAGATTGGGGCTGCGACGGACGGCCGCGTAAATCTTTCTTCAAAGACCCGGCCGAACAGTGCCCTCGATGAGGTTATCTCGGGACGATTCGTCCGCCATATAGTTGTCACGGCGAGGGACGTGCACGGCCCAAACCTCAAAGTGCCGCCCAACCGGCGCACCTCCGCCAGTAGGCCGCCATGACGGATCCGGCGGTGAAATCCTTCCTCGCTGGTTGATGACCGGAGAGAGTCGCCTTTACTTGTAGCCGTCGGATGCCAAGGGTCGAAACCACCACGAGCCCGGCGATCAATCCTTCAGATTCGCGACGTTGTTGGTGGCGCGGAAGTCCAAAGACCACCAGTGCCGGACGACATCGCCGATGGGAGACACTAGACGACGCCGCCCCAAATTTCTCCGGTGGAATGAGCCGTCAAGAAGAGAGTCCACGGCGAGGGTGCTGGGTGCCTTCAGCTTCCGTGTCCGCCGAGTCCACTCGATTTAACTCCGCCAGAGCTTGCCCTTTGATGGCCGCTCGGAGAGCGAACTTGAGATCGAATTCGCTGCTCCATGGCCCACTTGGCGCGTCTGGCCCGTCGCCTCGCGGTTGAAGAGGATCTCCGCAGGGTACTTGGTCAACACCGTGACTTTCGCCCTGGAAGTAGTGGCGTAGTTTCCGGACGCCGTCAAGACAACGTAGAGCATCTTTTGGTGCTGTGAATACCTTGTCTCGGCGTCGTGGAGGACCTTGCTGACGTAGTAAATGGGGCGCTGAACGCCTTCTCTTTCCGCCACCAGCACCGCGCTGACCGCCTGGGGGTTTGCCGCAACGTAGAGGATCAGCGGCTCGCCCGGGTCCGGGGCGACCAGCACGGGCGGGGAAGTGAGATACTTCTTCAGCTCGTCGAACGCCTCCTGCGCCTCCGCCGTCCACTCGAATTGGTTGGTCTTCTTTAGGAGCTTGAGCAGTGGGAGACTTTTATCCCCCAGGCGAGCTATAAAGCGGCCCAGGAGGTCAAGCACCCCACCAAGCACCGTGATCCGCCAAGTCGCGTCTGGGCTTCATGTTCTCGATCGCTGCGATCTTGTCGGTTCGCCTCAATCCCCCTCGGGAGATGAGGAATCCAGCAGGTTGCCCGACGGAACGGTGAACAAGCATTTTTCAGATTAAGCTTGATGCGATACTTCTCGGGTTGGTGAAGGTTTCTTCCGGTCGCCGATCAACTCCTCCGCTTTTTGATTTCACCACTGTGTCGTCGACGACACCTCTAGGTTCCGCCCTATTTGGGGCGGTGAGCGATATGCATGGCCCTCGATAAGTTGGGCCTGCATTCTTTAAACCGAACGCCATCCTTGTATAGCGAAGAGACGCCCATGGAGTCACGACGGCGGTCTTGTCTTCATCTTCTTCACCATGCTAACTGGTGGTACCCGGAGTACGATCCGTAAAGCACTGTTTGCCGCACTCACCGTGGAATCCACGATGAGATCAATGCGGGCGCTGGCACGGATCCTTCGGCACGCCCTTGTTGAGGTCGGTGAAGTCCACGCACATCCTCCATCGCCTGGATTTCTTGACGAGGAAGGGTTCGCGAGCCACAGGATGGGCGACATCGCGACGACCCCGCCCTTAAGAGCTTGTTCACCTCGGCGGATAACTTCTCGGCGCTCCACCGATCGCTTCCGGACCTTCGATGACCGGTCGCGCCGGGAACGCCGCCAATTTGTACTCAATCACCTCCCCGGGGACCCAACCATGTCGGACGGTTGCCACGCAAACACGTCTGCGTTAGGATCGAGGAAGGAGACGAGCGCGCCTTCCTATTTGGCGCCGAGAGGTGCCCACCGAACGGTCTTCGCTGGGGTCGACTTCGCCAGGAGACCGCCTTAACCTCCACGGACGAACCGGGAGGCACGGTCTTCGCGGAGGAGCTCCCGCAGTCGAAGCCTCGGCCTTCGGCGCCAATCGCCTCGCCAAAGCGAGCGTCCTTGTCGCAGCGGAGCGCCCCGGCGTCCACTTTAAGACGATGGGGCCCGTTGGCCCGGGATCTTCACCACCATGTACGATAGTGGCAGCCGCCATGAACTTGGTCGGCGCCGGCCGACACAAGATGGCGCCAGGGAGGTCGAAGTCCGCCACCGAACTCGAGCATCTCGGTGCGGAAGTTGCCGAACCTCAAACGCCACCGGAGGTCGGCGCGCCTGGCCGGACGGACTTAGCCCGGCGCGATGTCAAGAATGGGAGCGCCGGTGAAGCTCTCGCCGCTGAATCTGAGCGCCTTGGCGACCCGGCGGACAGAGGTTGAGGAACACCCTCCGTCTACCAGCACCGCCTAGCTTTACATTCGGACCGTGGGGCGCAACCACGATCGGAGATGTCCAGGGCAGCGATCGGCCGGGTGATCGGCTCGACGAGAACGCGATCGGCCGCTCCGACCACGCCACCGCTTTGCTGACCTAAAGTCGGCACGCGGCGACACCTCCTCATCGCGCGCTTAAAGCTAGCGTGGGACGGATAGGTGGCCGATCCACCGTGGATGACGGCAACTTCACGCCCGCTGTTGGAAGCCAAGCGCCGCTTCCTTGCCCTTGCCGCCGGACGCTTACGCCGCCGTGGACGCGCTTGTCCACTAACTTGTTGATGACATGGCAATCCGCCAAGTCATGGGAATATTGCGGTGAATGGGCAGAAGGCCCCCGCTCCACTCGCTGGGGGCGGTCTCGCCGCCGTCGCGGGCCGCGGGGCCGCCGTGATCACGGCGGTCGCTTCGCCGCCCTGCGGGACCGTTCTTGCCGCCGCCATCGCCACCATGGCGGCCTCCCCATGCTGCCCGCTTTCTTGTGCCCGCGCGCTCGCGCCGGCCGGCCGTCTTCATCATCGTCGTCGTCGTTGTCAGCGCGCTTTCGGCGGCCATGACCTGTCCCTGTCTCGCCGCTTTACGCTTCTTGTCCTTGCCGGGTTTCTCGAAGTCCGGCCTCGCCGCCGCAGCTGTCCCCACCGCTCCATTGGCGGAAGCGAGCCTCACCGAGGGCGACTTGTGCACCGTGGTGAAGAGCTATTCCGCTGCCTTGATCTTGCGGGTGGCCATCTTCTCCTTGACCCTAGGGTCTCGGGCGCCTCTCCTGAATGTCGTGACGACGGCGTCGATGGAGATGTCAGGGAATGGTGTTGCGGACCTGACTGAAGCGCCGGATGTAGTCGCGCAATGGCTCTCTCCTTCTTCCGCTTCCACGTTGTGGAGGTCGTCCTCGACTCCGGGCTGCTCGAACGTGCCCTGGAAGTTGGTGATGAAGAGCTCCGAGAGCTCCTTCCACGACCCCACGGACTCCGGGGGCAGGTTCATGAGCCAAGAGCGGGCTCCGCCGATGAGGACTGCAGGGAAGTAGTTCGCTGAACCTTCCCGACCCTCCACCGGCTGCATCACCGTAGTGTAGATCTACAAGAACTCGTCGTGGTTGGTAGAGCCGTCGTACTTCTCGATGGGGTGGGCGGAACCTCTCGGCGTGGCACTCCAACGCCGGAGCCTCTCGCCTCGACGCTGGCCGTGTCCGCCGCCCCGCCGTCCGGACGGCGCTGAAGAGGCGCCGCCCTCTTGGCGGAAGCGGCGCCACGGAGTCTCTCGCTGGTCCCCATGAACGGCTTCAGCCTTGATCGCGCTCTCGGTCATGCTGCCTGCGGAGCTTGTCGCGCAAGTCTTCTCCGCGCCGCAGATGGCGGTCCTCCAAGTGGGACCGGAGATCTCGCCCACTTGTACGCCTGCCAGGTCGAACCCCCGTAGGAGTCGCCCGGCTCCTGTTGTCCTGGCCCCGCTCCCTCCCGCCAGGAGATCTGCGAGAGGTGTGCGAGGGCAGGAGAGAACGAGAAGAGGCGGAAACACCGGTTCCCGCCCCTCCCGAAACTTGCACCACCGCCGCGGCAGCATCGACGTAGCGGGCCAAACTGGCCAACCACGGAGCCGCCGGGGAGTCCGGAGTCACCGGAACCGGTGGGTTGTCCAGCAGGGCCCTGGCCGCATGGAGGTTCTGTGCCGGAGTGCACTCCTCCAAGGCCAGGCGCCGCCTAGCTTGGCCGGGGCGACCGTCGCCCGGCTGATCCACCGCCATTGCCGTGGCCGACGCCATGCAGCGGCTCTAGCGGCCGCCTCTGGTCCATCGCGATCGCTGATCCGCCATCACCGCTCAAGAGAGGTCGAAGAACTCGAACGAAGCTTAGCGCTCCTCTACGGGCGCGCCATCGACGGCGTGTTCACCGCCAACCATCTGCGGATCACACCCGGTCGATTTATCCCGCTAGCCTATCGGCCGAGCTCGATTCGATTGAGCGCGGACGCAAAGAAAGAGCAACACACGGGGATTACCCAGGTTCGGACCCCCTCGCGGGTAATAGTCCTACTCCTGCTGAGCCTTAGCTCTTCTTTATGGTTGAATGAGATGTGTTTACAGAGTGTTTCAATGCACATATGCTAGTGCAACGCATTCTCTCCCTCTCTCTCTCTCCTTTTATACAAGCTTTGGCTGGCGGAGAGAGCCGAGGGGTAGGTAGTCAATACCCTTAGTACATCGACAAGACACGACGAAGAGACGCAACGCGCGCTGCCCACGCCAGCGTGGCGCCACCTCGCGTGCCTTCGCAGTGGCCTCGACCGCCGCATGACACGCCGGTGAGACTGCGGGTGGGGCCCAGCCTGCTCCTCCTGACGCGGGCGGCCATCTTAAGCAAACCTTCTCTCTGCAGGTCAATTCTTCTGCGCCCAAGGATGTACCGCCGAGACTGCAGGGTCATCAGAAGCGATAATCATTTCTTCATTTGTCTATCCGCGCGTGATGTCGCATTAAATGCGCCATCCTTCGCAGCAGGGGAGCCTTCGCCGTAAGACTCCTTTCGAACACTCCTCGCCTTATGGGCCCCACTTGGCGATGGGAGACCCTCGTCGCGCCGAGGGCTCGCCCATACGCCCGCCGACGCAAGGGGCCTCGCGCCAAGATCGATGAGCTCGCCACGCATGGCTGGCCTGGTCGCCACCGACGCGTGGGGCCCTGCTGGCGCCGAGGGCTCGCCCACGACTGGGCCTTGCTCGCCTGGCCGACGCGTGGGGCCCTTTGAAGCTGGTTGAGGGCTCGCCACGCCACTGGGCCTTGCTCGCCGCACCGACGCTGGGCCCACTTGATCTTCTCTGGATTCTTTGTATCCTGGTATTTATTACACCGACAATATCCTTCCCTTCAGGTATATGCGTGCGATGGAAGTTTACACAAAACTCCTCCCATGTGACTGGGTTCTCCTGAGCTCGATTCTGAATGAAATTTTCCCA
The DNA here is from genome assembly GCA_036346415.1 of Raddia guianensis. NCBI lineage: Eukaryota > Viridiplantae > Streptophyta > Magnoliopsida > Poales > Poaceae > Raddia > Raddia guianensis. Next base: position 60,357,622 of record CM070536.1, read on the forward strand.
CCAAGAAGCAGCTGGTCCCGTTAGCAAATGGGATGCATAACGAACCTTTTCTTCATCCGTGCACCCCACCGTTATCAACTTCTTAGTCACATCTAGCAGCCAATCATCAGCGTCCAGTGGGTTAACTACACTAGCAAAAGTAGGTGGGCGAGTTTGCATAAACTCCCCGAGAGTGACTCCTTGGGCATGCTCTTCATGGGGTCTAGGTTGGATGTTATTTATCAGGGCCGCAAGAAGTTTGTTTTGTGTGGCTTGTGCTTCACAGCGAGATTCCTCCATATAACGAAGGACATCGCCCAACTGATTATCTTGTAGCGCATTTTCCGCCCGGATAGGTTGACCGAACAGCCTCGGTGACGAAGGTGGGTTTGCAAACGGATCATTAAGATTGATGGGTGGGCGAGGATCTGGTGCAGGTGCACTTGGCTGCGCAGGAATGGTACCCAAACGAAGAAGGATATCCTGCTCTTGAACTGGTTGATCATCCATCTTGTGGGGTAATAGAAAAGTGGCATGATGAATCTAGCTAAGACGGCGTAATCGAGATATTACTAAAGAAAGAATGGTTTACCCTACCGATTTATATATTACTAGTTAGCATCTAGGTAAGGAAATTTGTGGTGATAATAGGCGCTAAATGATAAATTTGCATACAACAAGAGGAGAGATTTATGAGATGTGGATAGAATTTTAAGGTTGTCTAATACTGCAGCATAAGAGGAGTAGAGATGCGCCTCTCATACTCACACGCGTGTACCTGAAGAAGAATCACTGCAACACACAAACTAATAAAAGAATAAAAGAAAAAGAACAACAAAATAAATTTAGGACTTCTTGGGCCCAACGACACTCCGGCCTCGGTGCTGAGAACCCTCGAACCACATGTTCGAGCGTGCCACGGATATAACGATCCAGGAGAAAAATCTTCATGTCCTCATTCTATCTATCCGTTATAGTTCTAGGTCCTTAATTATAGTAATTTACACACAACCACATCGCACGAATGTAAGTGCAAAATTCTTACATACCGAAATAATAACTTCTTGTAAATATTGCTAGCAACCGCCCAGTGTTACAATTTTAGAGGTTAAATTCTAAACCGTCGTCAACAATAATTAACGTCCAGATCAAATTTTAGTTTTTAGCATGAAACAAGTTAATGTTTCATTAAAAACCAAACATATTATTCATTTTAATTACTTACTTATGGTATCGAACACGGTCCTATTCCCTGCAGATCCATACCAAGCATTTCCAACAATTTAGATAATAACGCCTGCAAGGTGCTTAAATAACAATACGTCGAAATCCAAATGAAGATAAATAAGTTCAGTAGTACATAACATGGTGGCGTACCATAAGGGTCACCACAACCAAATAATCCCTCAGGGGATATTAACACAGTTCATCGTACTGACACCAAATTGCAACAAAGATCATGCTAAAAATAAGATACAAGAGTAGTGAACATGTAACATCCCAAATTTTAAACACAAATTTGGCACGTTAATTTTTTAAAAATCATGGCATTAAAATAATTTAATAGTTATCTGCATCATGTCATAAGTGCATCAGTAATTAAATTGTTCGCTTAGTAAATAAAAATATTTGTGCATTTTAAACTTTATTACTTCTAAGCATTGTTGACCAGCTATGTAAATTAATTTATATAATTTAAGATTTAATAAGAAGTTTTAATTAATTTTTACAAGAGCAAGAAAGCAGACTAAATCCTCACCTTGTCTCTCTGTTGGGCCTGAAGCCCTCTGTCCTCTCCGTGCTGTCTCTGCACCGCAAGCTTATCTCTCCTTTTAACTCAGCTATCGCTTGCGAGTTACTCCACCCCTCGCCTGAGCCATGTACGCACGCTCTGCACATTTGACTTCGCCAAGGCCACGTCTCGCCGTCGCGTCTTCGCCGTTGTGCTCGCCGCGCCTTCGCTTCGCTGCCGCTGTAGAGCAATAGCACCTGTCCATCGTTGCTCCCGGCGAGATTGCGCTCGAGCCGTCTTCGCCTATAAGTTGAGCACTGAGCACCGCGTTTCTTCTCGCCTTGCGCCGTGCCGTGCTCTGTACTTCTCCCCGATGAGCTATGTTCAATCCCGTTATCTTCCTCCATTTCTTAGTTACTTCCTCACTCGTTTCCTCTCATCCTCCATACCGCAGCGTCGAAGGAACCCGAAGAACCACCAAGTTAAAAAGAAGCTGCCGCAGTAGCACTCAGCTCGCCGTCGCCTTGGTAAGCTTCTGCACATCTCTAGGTGCGCATGAGCTTAGGAAGATGATCCCGGGGTGGTCGTAGTCTCCCCTGCGTGTGCCTTGTTGAGCTAGAGCTCCCTTGGAAGCCATGCGAGCAAGCTTAGAGCATGCACCGTAGATTATGTATCAATACGTGCGTCGGCGCCGGATCCAAGCGGCCGGCGAAACCGCAACTTTAGGCCCCTTTGGAAGCGCTGAGTCGAGAGGAATCCATTTTTGCAGTCGGTTCGTCAAACGGAGGTCGCCACAGCCGGCTAGCCGAGCTCCAGTATGCTCCAATGGTGCGTGCTGTGTGCTGTGTGCATGGGCTTGCATGGCTAGGGCTTGAAGAAGGTGCTTTGAGATTAGTACTAGTAGGTGGATGGCTAGCCCTTGATTAAGTGGAAACGTATTCGAGCAGAATACGCTTTCCAGAGTTCAAAGCGCATACATAAATATAGTCTAAAATTCAATAACTCTCTATTTATATTAATACCTGCAATAATAAAAACTAAATTAATTATTTTTCATTAAATAATAAATAGCGAATGATTTCCAAAGACCTTAGAAAAATGTCAAAAAATATTATTTCGATGCATACACTTAATTTAATAAAAATATAAAAATATAAAATAGTTGTGCACGCATCACATTTTCATGCATATTTATTTCGTGCATGATTTTCAAACCAAAATTGCATATAAATGTTTTCATGTCTGATGGATGGTTGTATTATCTTGTATGTGTGGTCCGCATGGTTAGACCCGTCCAACGTCGCCGGTTGCTCCTACCCGTCTTCTGACCAAGGCAAGTCCCCTTTGATCATATCGTGAAGCCATTTTCGGTTATTTAGAAAATGTTTATTAGAATTGAAAATATGCATGCTAGTTTAAAATGATAAATGCCGTATTTACTAGAATTAGATATCATGCCAAGTAGGAAAGGTAAGAAATATGGTAGGATTTAAATCTAAGGCTAAAAATATGGATTGCTCATATTTAAATACCTTGTTGAGGTAGGATAAATGCTTAAAAATTATTTATGCGGAATGATTCAATCATTTGTGTGAAATGTGAATATTGTTGAGAAATGTTTGGGAAAGGATGATTTAAAGATAGCGCATCAAGGGTGATGCTTAGTAGGAAATGATTTTCCTCTTACCCCAAAATCTTTCTGACTAGGGAGATATTTTGTCGATTAGTGCGATATGGCACCGGTTTTGTAAATCGGGCTAAAATATAAACTCTCCTAGTCTAAGGACCGCTCATCCTATAATCCTATGAATCGAGCCATTCAAGATGCGACCTCGAGCCCCGAATGGGACGGGCCCGATCGTCGGTCCTTGTGGTTGACGGTCTTGTGGCGAAACATCGTGCAGGTGCGTAGCCTCTCGAGGGTAAAGCGTACCCACTCGCAGTTAAAAGCATCATGATAGCCGTGTTCGCGTTATGAGCGCCAAGGACTGATTATATGGTAGCTCCTTCATTTTAAAACCAATTTAGAAAAAGGGTTTTGAACAAAGGATTTGAGATGAGTAAGAACTTGAGCAAGATTTCGTTTGAGCTAGGTGCCACCGGCGATATTCTGGATTGGGTGACGGCCTACCGGAAAGTGTCGAGCGGAATGGACCTAGTCGGTTTGATAAAAGAAAATAAGAAAGGATTTTGTTCTCGTTATGGCACTGAGGCCAAGTGGCGAGAACCGTTTGAGAAAAGCCCAAAGAAAATATAGAGATTTAATGTTTCTAAATCGCTTTGTCAAAACTAGGCTAATAACTGCAATTTCCACAAAACTGCCCAAGCCATCCATTTGTACTAAACCCCATCTGCATATATCCTCGACTTACTGAGTACCTTTGTACTCACCCCTATTTCTCCTTCCCCTCTTCCAAAAATTTCAACAGTCGAGGAAGCTCCCTACGACTCACCATCCGAGGAGGACCCGGACTTCGAGGAGGAGGAGGACTTCGAGGACGAAGAGTAGAGTTGTGTCCTGCCTGCCGCTTTGCCTGTGGAATAGTCTAGCTACTAGAATAAATCGTGCCATGTTAGGCTCCTGCGTTACCATGTGTGTAACTCTGTATCTTGGCCTGCGTGCCGTGCTTGATGTATTAAATTGTGACTTCCTGTGGGACGCTTAGTCCCCTATGTTGTAATAATGTAACTCGAAGGCAATGTACCATTATTGTTAAATTGTGTGTGCTAGCCATGATCTTACGGGACTAATCAGATGCACAATTAGGATTCGGTCATTTAGACCGGGTCCTGACAAAAGTGGTATCAGAGCCTACTGGCTTTAGGACGTAGCCTGTAAAAATAGAGACCTAATATTTTCTAAAACGGAATTTTGAAATTTCCCTGTAAACTTTGCTATACATTTTCATGACTTACGCTATTTTTTGCCAAAAATTGTATATACCGACGTTCGCATCTGCCCTCGGACTTGGCTACGGAGGTTTCGTGCGCCAACTGCTGCTAATGCTGAGCACGCTTGGTTTCGGTGACCCTATGTATCATGGAGCCACTACTTTGCGCAAAGGACGCACATGCTGGGTGATGTGTGTCACTGTCTTTGCAGCGGGTCCACTGCCTACTCGTGGGCCGTTCCGCTATTCTGCCAATCGCGTCAACTGCTCCGAAGTCATCCAAGACGTGTCCAGACTTGCTCTACATCGACTCATGATGCATTCACGCGTGAGTCTGCATGTCTCCCGCTTCGCCACTTTCCTCTTATGCGCTTAACGAGCTGTTCACCACGCCAGACGGCCGAGGGTGAGAGCGACCCGACGGTGTACCATCTTGCCGAGCTCGTCCAATCCCTGGACGACGTGTACACCATCGCCCTGCGGAAGTTGAACTCCGCCTACGACACCAACCGCCAGCTGGAGCAAGCCAAGAAGGAGAGCCACGACCCTAAAAAGCGCGACTCTTTCCACTTGGTGGAGAAGGTCCATCTTCGCAAGAGATTCCGTCAGTTGGTTCGCGAGAACCAGCGTCTCCGTGGGAATGCCGCTTCTTCCTCCGGACTCTAGCTCGCTTGCCGACCTCGCGCCCAAGCGAAGGAGGTCGGGACAAGCCCAGCCCCGCCTAAGGATCCCGCCGATCTTCCCATGTGCACCTTCGAGCTCACCCCAAGGATCTCAAGTTGATCTGGTCCTTCGGAGTGAGAGCTCCGCCTCCCACTCTTGTCGAGCTCCAAGGCATACCCTTGATGGTCCGATCGCCACCGTCTGGTTGGCAGCCCGCCGTTGATGCCGATGATGATGATGACGGGGAAGACCCCGTGGAGTTGGTCTCTGAGTCCGATTGCGACCAGGACTAGCTCGTAGCCCCCTGTATCCTTTGTTTGGGTCGCTGTCGCCCTTTTCTTTTCTTTTTCTTTTGCTTTCTTTCTTGTCCGCGCTTTGCCGCCGGTCCCCCCCTCCACTTCAAATAACCGGGCCGCCTTTTTAAGAGGCCGCCTACGCTTCTTATTGCCGCCTTCGGGCCAGCCGCCGCCCGCCGTGCCTTGCTTCTCCAGCCGTGATGAGGAGAAGGTCGAAGATTCGCTCCGCGAGTCCTCCTCCTCGTCGTTCCACGAGCCCTCGCCGCTCGGTGAGCCCTCGCCGTTCTCCGAGTCCTCCTCGCCGCGCTCTAAGTCCTCGTCGTTCCCCGAGTCCTCACCCTCGGCCTGAACCGAGCGAGTTCCGTCTCTTCCTCGAGGAGATGAGGCACTTTCCGCTATGGATCACCGTGGTAACCATCCTACTCTGGTTGGTGTTTACCTGGTGGCCTTGTGGATCCAATCCTATTAGCCGTCCCGACGTATGTCCGTGTAACCCGTAGGTAGTTAGCTCATGATTTGGGCTGACGTACCGGCCAGGTATTGCCTGTTTGTACCCTAAAATTGTTATGTTATGTATGTGAATGTGCATTGTGCCAAATTGCATATTTAAAACCATGTTTTGGATGAAAAACGTAATTCCCCCTTATGCTTATCTCGTTCCTCTCCTATCAATCAGATGGTGATCGCTCGAGTGGCTGGAAGAAGGGATGTTGCCCGGGGCCGGGGTCATGGAAATGCCCTGAGCCGAGCAAGTGCTTTGTACCAACCTCGTGAGCAAGATCGCTCAGTTCGTATGGATCAACATTCTGTTGGAGGACCTCCTCCTGCTCCTGTTCCTCCGCCAGCTCCTCTGCCAAATCCTCCACAAAATTCCCAACCAAGATCCCACCACGAAAATTCTCCCGAGCATCAAGCCGAGTCCACCCACTAGGGAGATATTTTGTCAGTTGGTGTAGTATGGCACCGGTTTTGTAAACTGGGCTAAAATATAAACTCTCCCTAGTCTAAGGACTGCTCATCCTATGATCCTATGAACTGAGCCATTACAGTACGACCTCGAGCCCCGGAATGGGACCAGCCCGATCGTCGGTCCTTGTGGTTGACGGTCTTGTGGCGAAACATCGTCTGGGTGCGTAGCCTCTCGAGGGTAAAGCGTACCCACTCTGTAGAGTTAAAACTGTCATGATAGCTGTGCTCGCGGTTATGAGCGCGCGAAGGGACTGATTATATGGTAGCTCCTTCATTTTAAAACCAATTTAGAAAAAGGGTTTTGAACAAAGGATTTGAGATGAGTAAGAACTTGAGCAGGATTTCGTTTGAGCTAGGTGCCACCGGCGATATTCCGGATTGGGTGACGGCCTACCGGAAAGTGTCGAGTGGAATGGACCTAGTCGGTTTGAGAAAAGAAAATAAGAAACGATTTTGTTCTCGTTATGGCACTGAGGCCAAGTGGCGAGAACCGTTTGAGAAAAGCCCAAAGAAAATATAGAGATTTAATGTTTCTAAATCGCTTTGTCAAAACTAGGCTAATAGCTGCAATTTCCACAAAACTGCCCAAGCCATCCATTTGTACTAAACCCCATCTGCATATATCCTCGACTTGCTGAGTACCTTTGTACTCACCCCTATTTCTCATTCCCCTCTTCCAAAAATTTCAACAGTCGAGGAAGCTCCCTACGACTCACCATCCGAGGAGGACCCGGACTTCGTGGAGGAGGAGGACTTCGAGGACGAAGAGTAGAGTTGTGTCCCGCCTGCCGCTTTGCCTGTGGAATAGTCTAGCTACTAGAATAAATCGTGCCATGTTAGGCTCCTGCGTTACCGTGTGTGTAACTCTGTATCTTGGCCTGCATGCCGTGCTTGATGTATTAAATTGTGACTTCCTGTGGGACGCTTAGTCCCCTATGCTGTAATAATGTAACTCGAAGGCAATGTACCATTATTGTTAAATTGTGTGTGCTAGCCATGATCTTCTGGGACTAGTACTGTATGCATAATTAGGATTCGGTCAATTAGACCGGGTCCTGACAGAACAGGACCTACTCTGAACTCTTCGACGCGTCCTCCACCAATCCCTCCTGACCTAGGTCTCGTGATCTCAGGAAACGATCTAAGGCAGCATTATTAGCTGTAGCCTCACGTGCCGGTCCTGAGTGCACGCTCATACGAGCACCACGGGTACGGCGTGTCCTACGTGCTACTGGCTGTCCTGAGAGGTCCAACGCCGTTGCTGTGACTAGATCCACCAACCCCTCGCCAGCTGCAGGAAACACAGTGGTGGAATGCAACACGTATGCGGGCTCCAAGTGAGAGTACTGAGCTGGTACAACTGGCTCATCAGAATGTATGGCACCGGGCTCCACATAGGTAGGGTGGCTGGAAGTCTCCCTAGCAGGCATGAAGTGCAGGAGAGCCTGCAACAGAAGTGTCCTATCCTGATCGGCCGAAGTAAAATGCTGTCTCCAATACCCAGCATAATAATCAGATAGCTACATAGCAGAGTCCATGCTATTGATGAGCATGCCATCCGCTATCAGCTTGTTAGAAGCTGTCATACTACTGGCGACGGAAACAACACCCATGCTAGAATGGAAAGGATCAACATGGAGCGGAAGTGGGTCCCCAGTGAAAGTGGAGGAAAAAGGAGGTAAAACAGCATATGCAGTACCTCTAAGGTAATCTGCGAACCTCACCCGCAGCTCATCTATGGCTATCTTGGCCAGCTTCTCCATGTACAGTGATAGATCTCCTCGGCTAAAGGAGACACTGAGCTCCTGCCTGTAGGACCTATTTAAGGGAATATGCTCCAGAACTGCTAGCATCCTCGTCCCCTCTCCTCCTGGGACGTGCTCCACAAAGTACCTAGGCGCAGGCGCACCTAAAGTCTGCATCATCCCGATCAAGAAAGCAGACTACGCTCCCCTGATCTGATCCATCGGCACCGAACTCCTCGCCATCCTATAAGTGTTAGTGAGGATTAGTATGCCATCTATGTAGAATTATCTTATGCCGTGCAGTTATGCTATGGATGAAGATGAGAACCAATGCACATGCAGAATGCGACTTAAGGTCGTGCTGGTAATTTAAAATGTATGATGCGGTGGCAAAAATGAAATGATGAGATTTACCATGCATGCATGATGATGCAAATGCTCACAAATAGTTTCGGAATATTTTTATTTAAATTACGCCTTTAGCAATTACGTTAATACCTATGCGTGGTTCTCACAACCATTGCTCTGATACCAGCTGAGACGGCCCTCCCAATTACCACATGCTAATGGCCCCTTCATGCCAAGATCATGAGGTAATTGTGTGGGTTTAGGATAATACACCCGAATACATGTCCACTATAATGCCACTTCGGATGCGAGCCCAAATCAGAGTTATGCAGCAGAACAATAATAGGAGAATCTCATGCTTTATTACATCATGATGCCACGCATGGCCGAATGTGACAGCGTTACAATAAAGTCCCCTAATTACTATTAGACAAACATAACCACAGTATGTTGTCCCTTATTGTGGCTTTCATCTCTTATTATTATTACACAAGAAGGTTCTATAGATAGTCTTCCAGGAGGCCCATATCTTCAGAATAAGGCTCCATTTCATAATGCCCATCGGTGGCAGGGTTGTCTTGGCTCTCGTTCACGTTGTCTTTTGGATTCACATCCAAGGAAGGGTTTAATAGCAAGAGTGTGTATGAAGTACTCAGCAAGCGTTAATAGCAACATTTGAAATCTGACAGACCAATAGAAAACCATCTTTAGACAGAGCATACCTATTCCAGTCACTTCTTCCTACTTACTAGAATAAAATATCATCTAATTTAAAGAGTTGCGTAGTTTTAATTTAAGAAAAACTACCAGCACTCGTATACGAGACGGACTTAGCCTCCGTAATCTCCATTCCAGGAGACTGGCATGAATTCATGATTGTACCATGCGCAGGTTTGTACCACTTTTCCCGTAGTCGCCCTGAATAAATTCAGAGCCCAGAGTGTTTATTCTATACGGTGAGTTACATCTCTAGCCCGGTCATAGAACAAGTGATGGCGTTTAAACTTTAGACGCTCCTTACTCACAACCTCGTCCTTCATCACTTGTCCCCGTCTCCGTTTTACTCTCCTGACGCCGGCCAATGAGTAGCATCTTGGCATAGTATAGTGCCAACGGTAGGGGACACCATGGGTCCGCTCACCCACCCCTCCTAAGTATCTACTTATCCAATGTGGAGAATGTGACCACCGCATAGATATCTTCTTTGTCCGCTACGCGGGACCGAGGTTGATACGATTTAATACGGCTCGGTATTCAAGTGATAGGTGTGTGTCCTTATATTATACCTTGTGAAGGGCCCCGCTTTGCCTCTTGGTACTCTCCCAGGGCACCCTTCACCCACCATAGTATTACTACCGACTGGATCGCTCCGTCGATCAAACCGTTACTTTATTAACCTTAATGCAATTGAGCTTCTAAATAAAACATTAAATGCAGTGAATATGCTGGAGGTGCATATGTTAGAAATAAATATATATATAAGGCTAAAATACTCTAAACAAAATCAAAGAGATGCTTGCCTTCTATTTCAATCTAGTATCCAGTACTGTGCTCCTGTGGATTGCTCTCGATCGGATGATTTAGATTAAGTCCTGAAATATCATTAATCAGCTTAAGATTTGGCGAAATATACAACTTCCCTAATAAGAGGGGCTAAAGCCCCACCACCACCATCCCTTACGATGGATTCGCCTCTAATTTGCAATGGTTAGTCTCTTGAGAGAATGAACTTAAGTGAACACCCTAGGGGGCGTTGGGGCTTCCATGATGGAAAAAGACAAGACATTCTGAGAACCACCAAGACGAATGAATTTATATGCATGTTGATATAAAGACAGTGGCTTGACAAAGCGAAGCGATGCTGAGACTTTAATGGCCTCACCAATCTAGTTAGTTGTCAGACGAGGATACACTGATCTGTTATATTAAAGCCGTACTGTTTAACATGCTGGCCATCGTCAGCAGGTGATCACTGTTGGGAACACCACAAATGCATCCACGGCACGCATGCAAATGACATTACTGTTATACATGCAACCTGAAGAAAACGTCGCAACAGTATACAGTATATAGAATATAGAAGAAATTTAACATATTTTCTAACTTGTATATAGACATACATACTCACACCCCAGAGAATGCAAGAAAAAGTGATTCGTCGGTGAGGATGGAAGGAAAGAAACATGAAATCCGGGGTGGAATGATGCTACATTTATGTTGGATCCGGTAGGCAAAGCGTGAAGACTAGGGTCTGTTTGGAATTTAGACTTCTGTTACCAGAGCTGATCCTATAATATTGAGGTCTTGGTGCGAAGATATAACAATGTTTGTAATAGGGATTTTGAGACCTTGTGCAAAAGTATAATAAATTTTTAATAGGGTATATCATGAGTAGTGAATAAAAATATCGAATAAATAAGGTCTCGATGCAAAAGTATAACAAAGTTTTTATATAGGGCCTATAGTGAGTAGGGGATAAAAATATATATAATAGAGTAAATAGGACCTATTGCGAGTAGGGAATAAAAATGCTGAAGAAATGAGGCCTTAATGCAAAAGTATAACCAAATTTTCAAATAAGGTCTATCATGAGTAGGGAATAAAAATGTAGAAAAAAAGTAATGCTTGTTATAAGATTTGAGCACGACCTACTGATTAAATGCACCTTTTCGTATCATTAGTCTACCCACGCTATTGTTGATGCATCACAAGATGTTGTATGCATGTGTTTATTGGGCTATCTAAAATTAGAGATCCTAATGATTCGGGACCCTGTGTAGTCGCACAACCCGCACTAGGCCTGGGCAAGCCATGTATGTTACGCTTGCCCTTATGCTTGTGTCCAGGCCGAAGACCGGAGCAAGAATAAGGAGAAGCCGTGTGTGAGAGCAGAGAAGGTGACAACGTACGACACTACCGATCGATGATTAATGGCAATGTCTTAAATTGATTTTGGTGACATAAATGATGTGTCTTTTCTAGTCCTTCATTCTCTTAGATAACGTTGATGCTAACTTGATCATCTAGGTAACAGGAAAATTCCTAACAATTTGGACAAACAAGCAGGGGCGGATCTACATGGGCCAAGGGGGTGTCACAGGACACCCGGTCAAAAATAATTTTTTAGTAGGAATTAGTGAGTATGGACCATTGGTGTACCCCATTATTTTTTGATTGGTTGTCTTGTTGAATGGTAAACCCCGGTTATGTTCGCTCTAGATCCGCCCCTGCAAACAAGGAATGGATAACGAATGCAACTAAGATACACTTGATGGTAAGAACTAATAGGCTAATATAATTGTTCCGGCTCTCCTTATGGCTCAGTCACATGCTGGTTTGCCAAGTTGGCACTTAATCTTCCTAATGTAAATGTTGTCGAAGGGACAACAACTTCACTCCAAATCAAAGTTTATCAAAAAAAAATTTGAAACCGATGGGGCTGACTATATTAAAATGAAAAGGGAATGCATACAAAGGGTGAGGGCAGTAATAGCCTTGCATCTTTAACGGGGGAGGGCGGGTGCTCTGCCTCTGCATGGGCTCTCTAACGTCATGCATCCGGCTATCTCACAGGTGTTCAGGCCTCGCTTTTAACCAACCAGATGAGCTGATCCATACTTCATTGATCATATTGAAAAATCCTCGTGTTTCCTTCCATCTAAGATCTTTAGGCAGGGTGATACGCTCTCTTCTCTTCTTTTCATCTTAGCAACAGAGCCATTTAAAAAAATATTGGACCATGCAGTGTCCATGGGCCTCTTGCAACTTCCTTGGCAATGTTACTAGCCTTTGTACCTATATATCCATGCAAATAATGTTGTCGTTTCCATAAAACCCACCAAACATGATTTGCAGGGCTTGCAACACATCTTGGTAATCTTTAGCAACGACTCGGGGCCTAGAGTAAAGAACTCTAAGAGCAAAATTTACCCATCAGATGTGCAATGGCATCAACCTATATGAGATCTTAACAGAATTCCTCGCAAATTTATAGAAATGCCCATGTAAATACCTCGGTCTTCCTTTGCTTCCTACTAAACTGAGGAGATCTAATGCCCTACCAACTGTTAAAAAAAAAATCGCCGTCGCCTAGCAAGTCGGCAGGGGAAATGACTCTCTTAGGCAGCGCGGATAATAATTATCACAAATGCGGTGCTAACATCCACTGTCATGTATCAACTGACGGTCCTGATTTTCCATCGCAGCAGCACCAAGAAAATAGGCCAAATCCAATGTGCTATAATTTGGAGAGGTGAGGAGGCCTGCAACTGCAAAGCAAGCTAATATCTAGTCAACTAGAGCAAGATATGCGTACCTTCACATTAAGCTTGGACTAGTAGCATGGGCCAAACTTTCTTCGGTGCCTCCACATATATCTGAAAGCGAGTTTAGACCCTAGTTAATGTTAGTGGTTAATGACAAAAATGATTAGCAGACTAATGGTTTGAATGAGCTTTGAGCAGGTTTATCGCCACTCCAAGTCTCCAACACATGTGCAAACATGGTGAACCTCACAAAAGGAGAAAGAAAAGGATGGTTGGTTATCTCTAGACCTGTATTTTTCTAGTTTTAAATTTGAGACGCTAATCCCAATGTATCTTCAAAACACAAGATTTTGCACTGTCAAGGGTTGGACTATCTGGTGCCAAGTACCGGAGTATCCGATAAGAGGCACATCGAACTAGTAGGATTTTCTAGATTATGAGCACGCTGTCTGAAATTTAATTGGAGTGTCTGGTCCAAGGTATCGGAATATCCGGTACTTGTGAGATCGAAGTGTCCGGTACCAGTGAGATCATACTCCTTTTCCAATTTTTGAGCTTGTTGTCTATTGGGCCTTTCATATTATACTATCTGGTGTTTACATTGGATTGTCTCATGCACGCTGTGAATTCTACCCAAACGGCTTGCTTGGCACCATCTCCTATTTGTTGCTCTCCCACCAACCCAGCTAGGGTTAGCACTTCACTCTCTTTAATACACTCCTACCTTCTTCTAGAGCATTAGACCTTCTCCACTCCCCCGGTCCTCTTTCTTTAAGCTTTAGGAAAAGTTTGAGAAGTGAGATTGAGTGTCATGTTGCTAGATTCATCCTTCAAGCACTCATTGCATCTTCAATCTCAATTTTCACCAGATTTGTTACTCTCAGTGGTTGAGAACTCCTAAACGGCTAGGCGTCGCCTACGAGCCATCAGAACTTTGTGTGGTGAGCCATGGAAAGTTTGTAAAAGTCAATTTCGCCTTTGAAAGGGAAGAAATCAAAGACTGAAGCCGAGGGGTCTTAGTGTGACATCAGTGAGATAAGGGGTTCAAAAAGACCCGGCTTAAGTGTTACCTAACTGCCTCAACGGAGACGTAGGATCCCCTCAAGGATCCGAACTTCCGGAAACAAACATTGACGCATCTCCTCTTCGCTTTTTGGTTACCCCTCTCTTTGAGCTTAAGATTGATTTGCTTGTAATTGGAGCCTTGTGTGGTTGGCTAGCTCTCTTATGCTCTACCAATCCTATTGTTGTTGTGAAATTGCTCTTGGTGCAGGTGGTAACTCCAAGTCCATGAGGATTACTCTAGATTCAACCCTAATTGATATGTTTGTAGGTCGGACTATCCGATGATGATCATCAGATACTTTGGTGTATATCAGACTCTAGTATTTTGAATCGGATTGTTCTAAGATCTAAAACTTCTGTATTAAATTTGGTTGAAATTTTTATAACGCCTATTCACAATCCCCCTTCTCTCTAGGCGACACCTTGATCCTTCGAGATCATACTTAGGAAGGCAAAAAAAACTGTTCTAGTTAGACTAGTGGTTAAATGGCAGACTGCCTATTGACTACATCCCATCCACAGAAAACCTCCCCTTCAAAAGATCATTAACATGCATTTCAAGATAATGCATGGATGAAGACTTTCATAGATACAACTAGCCAACTTGAAGAGTCCATTCAACTTTGGATCTCCAGGTAGTGCAGCTAGATGTCTCACGCTCAGATGACCTAGTGTAGAAATGGAGGAGCTTTGGCCTTTACAACACCAAGCCGGCCTATCAAGCCCTCTTCTTGGTCAATTACCCAAGACATGATTTCAACAAGCTTTGATCGGCGGTTGTGGAAAACAATTGTAAATTATTTGGTTGGTTGCTCCTCTATGAACAGGTACAAGCCAACAACTGTTTGCAACTAAGAGATGGCCTCACAATAAGGCATGCACCCTTTGTGGCATCGAACAGAAAAGGGCCTTCCATCTTATGCTCTTTTGGTCCTTTGCATGATGTCTCCGGTCTAGGATCTTGCATTTGGTCAATACTAGCCTCCTAAATCCAACCCCGGCTCACTCAGTGGCCTCATAACTAGATTATTTGAGTGAACAATGATGTCTTTGGGTTCTTCCTTGTGCCTTCTAGTGTATTTGCTTGGAGCGTCATAACCAACGAATTTGTGGGCAAATTCATAATTAGTTGCTAATGATGGTTATTAACCAATGAGTGGTGGTTCCACATCTTAGAGAGGTGTCTTCAGTGCACCTATTCATTCTCTATATAAAGAGGCATTACCCATTGTAATAACTTGATCATTCAATAAATCATTCACTCCCTCTCAAATCTCTCTACTCTCTAACTGTAATAGTGCCTCAACACAACCATCTAATATTGTGGTTGTAATTCTACATTGTATTTACTTAGTTTTGCATCCACAAAACCATGCTAACAAATAGCTTACAGTTTCAAGAAAATTGCAGTCAAGATAATATTTATTCGGAAGCGTTGTGAAATAAAAATAAATAACGGAGTCTTAATCTGGATCCATTTCAAATCTAGAGATGAAGGAAGGCTATGTGTGTTGCAGAGTTCAAGGGAAGTACTGAACTATAACCCACACAATGAGCATTGATGATCTTGGAGATCACATATTGCACTCTTTTCCTTATATGAGTTTTTCATAAGATTTTTAATAAGGCACGTGCATATAAGTTATTTACTAAAGTGGAGTATATTCAATGTACTCTTTTTCTCCATCCTTTGGAAAGAGTTTTAACGAGATATGTGTAGTAGGAAGTTTAGGCTTCAAGGGAAAGTTTCTAAACTCTTATTTATGATCTTGATGATCATATATTGCCCTCTTTTCCTTCATTAATTTCCTTGAAAAGTTTCTTATATGAAGGTTTTAATGAGACAATATAAATACATTGTTTTTATACAATATAAAGTTTTCTTCATCCATTTTTCCCCCATTGGGTTTTTGGATAAGTTTTTAATAAGGTATATAGATGGTATACTAACGAAAAATATACATTGTAAGTATAAATGTATATTAGACAATCTTGTTTTCTCCATCTGTTTTTTCATAGGTTTTCGGAGGAGATTTTAAAGACATGGCTATACAAAGAATTTGCCCAAGGGGGAGTGTTGTGAAACAACATATTTGTCGATAAATTCGTAATTAGTTGCTAATGGTGGTTATTAACCACTAGAGAGGTGTCTCTTCAAGTCACCCATTCATTCTCTATATAATTGGGCATTGCCCATTATAATAACTTGCTTGATCATTCAATAAATCATTCACTCCCTCTCAAATCTCTCTGCTCTCACCATGATCATAGTGCCTCAACACAACCATCTAAATATTGTGGTTGTAGTTCTACATTGTATTTACTTAGTTTTGCATTCACAAAACCATGCTAACAAATAGCTTACAGTTTCAAAAAAATTGAGGTCAAGATAATATTTTTTTTTAATAAGATGGCGTTAGTCCAAACCATGATTCTGTATTTCTAACAGAGATGCCTTTTGCAAACTAAAAGCTGTGGAGTGGTGTGGACCATTCATAACTGACATAGGAGCAGACATTGCATTAAAGGCGGTTGACCAACAATGCTCACCACTTTTTCTAGAAAAGAACAATGCTCAACACTTCGGACAATAGCATGGGCGACGAGGCCTGAATGAACAAGGGCTCTCGCTTCCAGAACAGTTACCGCCTTCTTTCTAAAATGCGCATTATTCCTTCTGTAACAGAAGGATCCACGTGTACCAGTTAACGGCCACCGGATCAAAGCAACCACATGAGAAATAAGAAAAGGCTGCACCAAGTCCGACGCAACAGCTGGAACAAAATCCTCCAGCAGGGTCCTATCCTAAAGGACCCCCTCCTGAATCATGGCAACATGATTTGCTCGAGCTGCCTTAAATTATCACAACCACCATCAAAACATTGCAGTCTTCAGAATGTAAAAAAATCTTTCAAATGGTACTTCCAGGGTGTTGCAGAAGATTCTTGGCGAACATTCAACTTTCTGAGAGAGAAAGTTCAGGTCCTCCATAAAAAATTGGAGGTTTACATCCAAAAAGGGGAGAAACCAACATGGTTCAGACTTCTGACCCACAGCGCCCAAATTGACCACCTAGACTGGTTAATTACCTCTTGTCTTTCAATCTTGTTCCTGGTTCCCCCCTTACATATTTGATGCCTCTACATATGCCTTTTTTTTCTGACTGTCCTGTTTCAGCTTTCCCATTTTTCACCAACTGCCTGAAAAGGGCACACTACCAGGATAACAGGGTAAAGGAAAATCTTACCAGACATCACCAGAAATGAGCTCACTTGTCAGTCTAATGCACCCCCACAAGCATACCACCCAAAAAATTGCAAAACGTCGCTTGCACTCTCTCACTCGCTCTCAGACAAAACCCTTGCAGTCATAGTGTGAATAGGAGCCAACTGGGGTACTATAGTAGCTAGTGGTGACCTGCATTGTCTTCAACTACTGACACCTGATTATTGATGGCAGATGATCCATTCAGGAGTACCTCACGATGATTTTGGTCCACCACGCTACTAGAGCTAGCTGATTCATGTAGACCCACACCTCCAAGATGTGCTGTCAGATTATTGACATCAGGGCTTTGAGCAGCTGCTGAGCTTGACAGAATATCAGCATTGCTCTCTCGAGGAATCACCCATTTGTCCCAATCATGCTGCTTCCTCATTTTGTCACCCTACATTAACACATACATATAAGTAGAATAACATTGTGTCCAGAATAAAGTTTCAAATGTTTAGTTCTGTCATAACAGAAGGAAACTATTGTCATAAATAATTTTAGTCCAATGGTAATTACAACTGAAACATGTATTTTTGGGCACTAAAGAAAACCGATATTTTACAGATACAGTATGGTACTTCACATTCTTGCCCTGTAAGACTGTAATAACTGAAACAGAAACATATATTTAACAGATGCATTGATATATCACATGCTTGCCCTGTAATAACTGATAGTAAAAAAAAAGTTTGTACCTGTATTTCCAGTATAGATGAAGACTGAATTACATCTTTTATATATTGCATGTCATCAGTCATTTCTTGGATCTACAAAGACATTTTTTTAGGGTATGTTTAATATATTTTCACTCAGAACTATTGAATATACTATAGATCGTAAAAAAACTAAAAATCAACCAGGAGATATAATTAAGTGTCCTCCCAGTGACATCAAAAGCAATAGTTGTATTTCCATTATGGTGTAACAAAATAAAAGGACTGAGCTTCTTGACAGTTTACGTTGCACAAGCATATACATAAAAAATAAGGAACCAGAACAATTTCAAAAAAAACAGGGAAGGAACAAGGTAATAAACCTAAATGAAGGCTTCTAAGGATTTTATAGACCATGTTAAGCCGTAGTAAACTATAGGCTTGTGTTTTTTCGCTATTCGGGAAAAAAAAAACTAATGTAATGAACTAAAGGAAGAAACCAACAGCTTGCAATGCAATGTTTCCAAAACAATTTGCGTCAAGGAATTGCACATGGATCACTTTCTTGTAAAATTAGGTATTGGATCTCACTACAGCAACCCATTATGCATGCTACTTAATTGTCTTCACAGTCCTATTTTACTGATAGACTGATAACACATTGGGGTTGTAAATCACATTACAGAATGAGTAACATGATACTGTATTTAAGTAGAATTACACCTCAAAAATAGTAAACAAGAAAAAAACGGGAAAGGACAACCTAAAACATTGTACAGTACGACAGCCTCTTAGCAATGAGAAACAGTACAGAATCAAAAGTTCTTTAACTACCTGCTACTTTTATTACATACAGATATACTCTGTTACATTTACTCCATAAATAGAATGTTGACAGAGCTAGAATTTCATAAAAGCTTCAAAAAAATATATTGTGAAAGAATGGCCATTCAAAAGTACCACTACAAGAAACATGTGTGCATTGAAGTGTTATTGACAACCATAATCATAAAATTGCATTTTTAAATGTTTGAACAAAACAAATAAACATATCCACAGAAAATGAAGGGACACATTCACAAGACCAAAGTTATATTGTTGTACAAATCCAAAGGGGCCAACCCATGTGCAATATAACTTAGAAGAGTAAGGGCACTTTGGGTTCCTGTAAAAAGAAAATTACTTCTTTTTACCATCCAAAAGATTGATTTAAAGCAATTTGAGATAAGCCTAACAATTTGATTATGTGTGACACAATCATATACCAAATAAACCATCTTTTTAAATAGATGATAGTATTCTCATATAGTAATATACCCAAATGGAGCAAACTAATCCATGAACGCAAGTAGCAAATAATGCCACTGTTAAAAGCACTTGCGCACGCATGTGAGAGAGGGAGAGGGAGAGAGAGAATAATTCACTTTTTTTTTCATAGGCTAGAATCAGTTATTGTGAATACATAATTTAGATAATGAATAATATTTTATGTATAGAAGTAATTAAAAAATGATATGTAACGTACAGAAAATGTATTTAAGTGCAATTAAACTAGGCAACATATCTAGTGCAAATGTTCATTGGGTGCTAATATTCTAACAATAGATCTGAGCCATCAGATTCATGAGGAGCGGCCCAGATCTTGAAAGGTGGAAGCCTCTTTCTCACTTAGAAAGTTAAGGGGGGTTTCATGAAAGTGTTTTAAGTGAGAAAAGGAGCTTCCACCTCTCTATTTGGGCCGCTCCTCATGAATTTGATGGCTCAGATTTGTTGCTAGCATGTTAGCCCCCAATGGACATTTGCAGTAGATACATCGCCATTAAACAATAGCTAGTAGAATCTATGAGGTTAAATGCAATTTAGTATAAGGTCACTGCCACTTCGTCATACTCCATGGCTTCCACAGTTGCACCAACGGCAATAAGCCAATAATTGTATATAACTTCATAGGTTTGTAGTTCAGGCAAGCTTATGGTAAACAACTATGGTGGTACCAAAATATAGAGATATTGCATCCACAAGAAGGAATGTCAACAAAACAAGAACTTGAAGTCAACATTTTGCACACAAACATTTCTTCAATACTTGCCATTCATAATTAGCCTAGAACTATAAAGCAGCATGGTTAAACACATGTTTTAAGTGTTATCAAAAGATAATATGTTAATCATTGTTCAGTAATCACCAAGGCTGATATGAGGTAGCACATATATTCTTGCATGTAGAATGTGGAATACACCCTACAGATTTCCCAGCTTATTAGAGCATCCCCATCTCACCCCCCAAATGCACCTCTATTTCAAAAATTTTCAAATGCAGTAGGAGGGAATTTGATGCATGTGAGAGGGAATTTGCACTGTAGTGATTACTGTAGCAGTTACTGTAGCGATAGAGGGAAATTTAAAGGCCCTGCTGGGGATGCTCTTAGCACATATTAATCTGATAATTTGATATTTCCCTCTACAATGCCTGGCACTAACGACAATGCCTCACAAAAGGGACTAAAAGTAGTGAGCTTCCTAAGTCCTAACAAGCAATGAGTGCATGGCTAGCTGACTATGAACCGTGCTGCTGACGGTAGAGGTCCTCAACAAATGTTTTGGCTCTCACCATAAGAAGCAACTGCAGAAGACCAGGCATATTCGTGATGTTTCAGGCACACTACAAGCTATCTTATACTAAACAATTTGTCTTTGAACAGAAAAGCAACCAGACAATGCATAAAAGACCAGGTTAGATCTAGATGGGAAGTAAAGATCCCTCATTGGAGTTTATAAAGGATTAAATAGAGCATTTGTGTTTATAAATGATCAACAGAAATTATGGAATAACGCTAAGTGCCTAAGCAAGACTACAACTCCACAAGCCAATAATTACTAGGATAGCCAATCACATATAACCTAACTAAGAAGAACTTGTTGAACATCAAAACATACAAAAAGGCCAGAAAAAGACTTAGGGAGAAGATCCAACTCGATGGCAGAAATATCCAGTATGAAATATATTATCATTTAAGGGACGTATATAGTGCAATGCTATCAATGAGTACTAAGTGTATCTAATATGTAAGCTTTTAACAAGAGCTCCTGATTAGGTTTGCATGTTTCAAATTTAAAAGGGATTTGATTATTTGAGATCATATGAATGAGCCACACCACATCTGAACCACCTAGACCACCTCTAACAGGGGACATATATACACAGCATTTTTTTGCATTAAATTAATACTTACAAGTGTTTTCCTATAATAAACTGCTCACGTGCTATATAAAAAGATAAACTTCAAGTATAATAGCAAATCATGTGCTGGACCAAAGTGTTTTTATGACATAAGTTCATGACATTAACACATAAGTAAGATACATCTGCTAGGTAAAACAATGCTGTAAGAAACAACATATGGCATGCAACGAGCATGCAAGCTTATTAGAATGAAGAGTCTGACTTATAGTGTGTACCCGTTACAGCAAGCAATTATCATTCTCATTAAAAATATATGCAGGACATTAGTTTCAAGTAACCGGAACTTAATCAACATCTGAATAATTAATAGGAGCAGATGATCATGTAAAGGTAAGATTTTCAGTTATAACTGTGATTATTTGAAAAGAGAGATGAAGACAAAATGGACTCATTAAAACAGCCCAACCGTCTCTTACAACACATGTTTATAAAAAAATTAAGAATAAGGTAGCTGGCAACCGATAAATAGTACCAATATTGACGTTATATGAGCAACCCAAAAGTTATAAATGATTCAGAACATAGCAAATGGACATGTACATTAACAGTTTATCTGTTACTGTATGATATAGAAAAAGGTGTAGACATGGTCACCTTGTTGAAGCCTGCTATAAGAGATATATCAACCCAGCCATGTGCATCCATGTTTCTCCTCAAGAAAACATCTGTACATAAGTTGTCCTTGCTGTGCATCAAAGAACACGAGCATCACCAACAGAAGTTACGCATACTGCCAAACAAATGAAGCCGATGCAGCATAAACTCAATGCAGCAACCTGAAGTAGAACTCCATCTGACTCAGCAACTTGTGACGGTCGTCTTCAGCATCAGGATCAGCATCAGGCTCAGGCTCAGGCTCAGGCACAGGCTCAACAGGGGGCTGAAAATAAGGGTAGGCGGGTGGACCAACCATAGGAGCTGCAAAGGCCATTCCCCTAAGAGCTTCTGGAGGCGGGGGAGGCCCAACATAGTACATTGGGGAAACAGGAGACACGGGAGATGGCATCTCTGCATATCACAAGACCGAATGATAGACGACTGATGAATACTGAGTAGTAGCAGTGGCAGCAGAAGCAATGCCATATATCAAGTGTGACCACTGATACACAGATAGCCTTACCATGGAACAGCATTGGTCCATGAAAAGCTCGCATGGGTGAGACCGGCGGGGGAGGAGGAGGCATGAACGGCGGCGGGGGGGCGCCCCGCATGTAAGGCCCCATGCCAATAGGAGGGGGGCCACGGTAGAAGCCCTCAAATCCCCCTCTTCGGCGACCGGGGAATGCTCCGCCATGGTGAGCGAGTCCCCTCCTGCCGCCGCCGTTATGGTGGCTCCTCTGGCCGCCCCTGCCGCCATGGTCCCAGCCTGAGGTGGGGCGGTCGCGTTCAGGATGGTCGCGCGGAGAGTGGTCGGCGGCGCGCCTGGCGGGTTTGTGGCGAGCGTGATGGGTCCCGGACCCCGAGTGCTGCTTCGGCGAGTCCTTGGCGATGGCCTGGAGAGGAATGGCGATGATGAACGGAGTAAAGAGCTGGTACACACGAGAAGGAGAGAGATCTGACCGAGGAGGCGGCGGGCGGCGCCGGAGAGTCCGGAGGAGGCCTGGAGGAGGAATCGGCCAGCTTGGGCTTGGGCGTCTCGCCGAGGGCGGGCCAGTGGTTGGCGTCGATGAGGCTGGGCGGGCGGGCGTCGACGGAGCCGTTGGAGGGGGAGGGGGAGGAAGGGGAGGGGTGGTGGTTCCAGGCGGACCTCCTGGCCGGGGAGGGCGAGGGCTCCTGATCGGGAGCAGAAGCGGCGGGAGGCGGCTGATCCATGGCTAGGGTTTGGGGGGGTTGGGGGAGGAGGAGGAGGGGGGCGGCGGCGGCGGCGAGTTTGTGATCCGAGGATGGAGATGGCCAGCGACTGCGACTGCGAGGGCGAGGGAGACACACCGCACCCGGAGGCCGGAGGGTGATTTGTTTTAGGGCATCCCCCCAACCCCCCACCCCCAATGGAGTACTTCGCTTCCCATTGTTCTACGCCTGCATTTTAAATAAGTTTATTTATATGGTTAGAATATTTGTGTATTTAATTCCCGTGAAAATCGGAATAAGAATTTTTTTCCGTTCAAATAGGTCCAAGAACACCGATTACAATGGACTTTGTAAATAGTGCTTTTGCCTCTGCCTCATCTTTAACAAACCTCGTTCTGCATCTTCCCCCCTTTTCTATTTTATTCGCTTCTCCCAACCACCATGGCATGAACTTTCTTGGTTTTCATTGAACTATATACATACTATAGCCGTTACAGCACTAGAATAATTAGGTTACCAAATATGTAGCATAATTAAGCCATTGCATACATAGTGTATCATAATTAGCCCACATCATCCATTAGTTGCGGAGGACCACGTATGCAACCTATGACGACTGCCATACCATGCTTGCCACGTGACCCCCTTCCCTCCGTACAATTCCCAATGACCACTACCCAAGTATAATAGCATCTAGTTGGAACCAAGCATGAAGCACATAACCCGCCAAAGTGCTAAGCCACGACCAGGCCAGGTCACTGCGGCCCCCTTTGCGAGGGGACACCCCTTCCCCGTTAGGGGTGGAAACGAGCCGAGCCGGGCCGAGCCGAGCCGAGCTCGTCCGAGCTCGGTCAAAAACGAGCCGAGCCCGAGCCGGCTCGCTATTTTAACGAGCCTCAAAAGTAGGCTTGGCTGGAGCCGTTTAGAGGTCCGAGCCGAGCCAAATTCGTCCGAGCCCGAGCCGAGCCACGGGTCATAGGAGTTTTTTACGTTCAAAATGTGTAAACGAGCCGAACCGAGCCGAGTTAGGTCAGAAACGAGCCGAGCCCGAGCCAGCTAGCTATTTTAACAAGCCCCAAAACTAGGCTTGGCTCGAGCCATTTAGATGTTTGAGCCGAGCCCGAGCCGAGCCAAATTTGTTCGAGCCCGAGCCGAACTGCGAGCCACGAGCTATTTTTCTAGCCCTATTCCCCGTAAGTTACGGAGTTACTCCCTCCGGTCACCAAAAGAAGTCGCCGTTGACTTTTGGACACGTTTTTGACCGTTAATCTTATTCAAAAATTTAATTCAAATATGTAAAAATATAAGTTATACTTAAAATACATTTAATAATAAAGCAAATCATAACTAAATAAATGAGATTTACATAACTTTTTTTGAATAAGACAAATGGTTAAAGCGTCTTCAAAAGAAAGCATGATTTTTTTCATGACCGGAGTAGATTTTGATAGAGTTGCTATTTTAATAAAGTTAAGGGCTCAGCTCCCCCGACTCTAAAAGATTAGGTTACTACCAACTTGCCTTTATGGATGACGTGTACTTTGTACAGTCACCTATCATATGGTTTTCTAACTACTTCTTTTTATGCTCGTTCCGCTCTGTCTGATTGATGGTTGGATTTGGTTCACTCGCGAAAATCCCAAGTTGCAGCGATGAAAAGCAAGATCCCCAACATATTATTAGCGGCCAGGCAGCACATCAAATTACTGATTGCTTGCCGACCTTTGCATGTTTAATAGACTACTAAAAAAAAGACTATTCAGTTGTCGCCACACGCCCATGACCATGCTCCTGCGCCATGCTCGCAGTTTCACGGGTCATCTATTTGTGTCACTCTAGTGGTCAGCCTGATGCTCGGGTGCTGGGCTCATCTGATCGAATGCTTCTGAGTTATGCCGTCAACAAGATAGCTGTTGATTGTCTCAGTCCAGATGAAACATAAGAAACATTTTTAGAAATATGAAAACTTGGCAAATGCAATTGTTTTGATCTCTTAGATGCATAATTAGTACGCTAGTGATACATCTTTTTTTCTTCTTTTTACATATTTAATGTTTTATAATACTATTGTCGTTCTATTTGCATCATATACTATTACTAGGCAGAGGCTGGGGTGTGAAGAGCCAACGGGCGGCAGACGGCAGCGCGGCGTGGACGGGAGGAGGTGTTGCGGGGAGAGGGAAGGAGGAGGGCGGAGAAGTGGACCGCGGTGCTGGGAAATGAGGTAGGAAAGGGGGCGGTACGAAGAGGCAATGGGCTTATATGCGATGGCATTGGTGGGTAATTTTCTCTGAAGTCTAGGTGTATTTACGAAGGCGAAAAGGGCCGAACTGCGAGCGACGAAGAACCTGGAGGGCCTGCGAGGAATTGGGCAGGGAGGCAATTCTGCTAGCCAGGGGCACTTCCGCGAATAGACGGGGACTTGAGAAACATTTTGAGAACAACGGGGTTTTTTTGAAAACCTGTCCACCTAGGCTAACCACCAGAACGGATGGCCGGATGGTTGGCCAGCAGGGTAGAATCGGACGCACGACATGCAAGGGCGATGTGGCATAGCAGGAAAACGGGGAAGGGGGTTGCGCGAGCTCAGGGCCAGGGTAGCGCTACGCTCTATAATATAGCGTAGCAATTAGTGTATGGATACACTCTTATTAGTGTATAAATTGCTTTAATATTGTAATACTTTTTAAAATTTTATTCTATACATTTGCCATATCATAATTTTATTTTGTCCTCTGCTGCTGGCATCCATAGAGTATCACATGCAAAGATGGTCAAGATTAATTTATAAAGACTTTTGTAAACATAGATTATCATGCATGTCATCGATTGTCCTTAGTAGACTTATCACTCTCATAGTTAAAGTAATTGTGGACCACAATCCAAACATCGAAGCCATCGAAGGTCCACTCCAGATCAGAGTAGGCTTCATTTTAGACTAAGCCCCAAAAGAGGTTATTGTGGACCTTGGGTCAGTTTCAATGCGTACCTCATCAAGGTGTTTTACAAGCCACGCAGACCCCATCAAGAGAACTCACAACTCGATTCTACTCTTCATTCACAATCGTCAACAAGACAACAACAAATCAATGACTCCATTCTTGCTAACTACTCATACGATGTTGTCCTCAGTTTGTTTGGCCCATAGGTGCTTATCTTATTTTTACTTTGTCGACAAGTGTCCAAACATTCTGCAAGAGATTTTGAAGAATTGCATTTATATTCAAATAATGTTCGCAAAATTGATTGGAGTATTCCACACGTTAGGAATTTGGTTAAATGTTAAACACAATTCACAATTAGGGAACCAAATCACAAATGTTTGTGTAAAATATTGATCCTGATTTCGGACCTCATTAGTCTAAATCATCGCAACAATTGAACCTATGAAAGGGCAATTGCCACTACACCCTTCCCCTCAACAAGTCACCGGAGTTGGATAAGATGATCGTCAATTAAGGAGACCATGTTGTGCTACTGTTTGCTTTCGTCGCCACCCGTTGCTTCATTCTCGTCATTGTAAAAATTGTGGCAAATAGATTTTCCATGCCGCATAGTGGATACCAAGAGAAAGAGACTTGCCAAAGATAGCCATCTGCTCTCCTCTCTCTATACTACTGGACGACTATGGCGAGGCGCCGAAGGATTTTGTGCCTCGCCATTTTAAGCGAATGTGAGCAAGATAACGAGTTCATTGGATTTAGACCCCTTCTTTTTAGCCTTATATTATTTACTTTTTTTAGATAATATAGGTAGATAAAAATTTAAGCTTGTGTGATTGAAATTATACCATAAATAAAAATCTAAATGCAAAATAATGTGTGCTTTAAAATCCCTGAACAATTTTTTTGTGCCCGCCAACAATGAAAACATTGAAAATTTGTTCACTCTATGAACGTCCGGGCTAGTTTTGGTTTTGTACAGGTAACTGGGCCGAAATCAATGTGAAAATGGTCCCTCGAATTAAATCATGTGATTGTTTTGGTCTAACGAATCTTAAACCTTGTTCGAACGAAATTACTGGGATCGATGTCTGGCTCTCAATCGGATGCGGGAAGCCTCCACCCCTGCACACATCTTTCTTTACATGTTCCTCTCCTTTAAGCCTTGTTCTTTGGTGGCGGCCCTTCCGGATGCGCGCGCGTCGAATTAACGACGACCGTCCGATCTGCCACTCCATTCAGGCAGATGCTGGCTAGGTGTGCAGTTGATCATTTTTAATTAAACTTCTAATTTTTGTATAAAATTCAAACAATGTTCAAAATACACGGAATAAATTTCAGAATTCTTCTAAAATCGAGGGCAACCCATTTTAAATACTTTTAAATTTTTTTAAATTTTTCACTTTTTCAATTTTTTTGATGTGAATCTTGGATAATCCACTTATGAAACTTAGCATGTATATTAGTGAACCTTGGTCCGTGTGCTGATGAACCTTGACCCACGTATTAATGAAGGCGAGTGCCAGATGAAACCTGATAAAACTTGGATGAAACTTGGATGTAACCTGATGAAACTTGGATGAAACCTGTTTAAACTTGATTAAACTTGGATTAATATAATGAAACTTAAATAAACTTAGATGAAACCTGTTGAAACTTGGATTAAACCTAATGAAACTTGACAGTTCGGCAAATTTAATGAGTATGAAATCTAAGTTTCAGTGGGTAAGTTTGAAGTTTCAATAACTTGAGAAATTGTTGATGAAACTTGAGAATTTATTGATGAAATTTGACGATATACTAATGAAATTTGAGGAAACCCGATCAAAATTTATATGGCAACATACGTCTTGTTTTGTTCGTAAAAATACGAGGATCTACCTATGAAATGGCAGCCAGATGGCAATTGATGCTGGAGTGCTAGAATGACAATTCACACGTACAGATCTCAAGGACTGCTACACCTTGCACTGAACATGAAGTTACTTAACATCCCAACAACAACAACAACAAGATCAAGATTCAGATCCAAAACCTCCGGGAGCACACTCTACCGCTTCCAACTGGGCTAAATTCCGGTATTTTCCCACGAAGAACGGCGGATCCAATCCTAAATCACCCGAAGAAAACAGTAAAAATGCAAACTTTCCCCACCAGTTGCTGAAGCCAGATCTAAGCACGCGTTCCATTTCAGATTTCGCCCCGACCACCCGAAGAACCGCGGATCAGCCCACTCCCACCGCAGCAGCCGAACCAAGATCGACAAACGATCCTACCCACCTATCCCATCCCAGCACCAAATCAAGAAGCGACGCAAGGACGATCCATCCACCTCGTGCCCCCTATCGCAACACCACGAGCGACCCAATCAAAGCGACAGCCTTCTGCGCAGTGCGCACGCACGCGCGCACACACACGACCGGAGGAGGCCGGCGATCGGGGGCAGACAGAACCGATCAAAGCGAGCGTGCGGCTCCCCGCGCGAGCGGCGGAGGCGGCGGAGCGGCGGAGGTTGGCGGGTGCTTACCCTGGGTCGACCGCGCGGCGGGCGGGCGGGCGGGGCGGAGGAGGAGCCGAGGAGGTGACGGCGAGCCAAGGAATCAGGAGGAGACAGGAGCAGAGCACGGGAGGACGGAGGGTTTTGGGGGGCTTATTTATAAAAAAGAGTTGGTAAGATCTGGGCTTGGGGGGGAGGGGGATCGGGTGGTGCACGATTTTTTAGGGAAACGTTTTCTATTTTCGTTCTCTTGTCATTGATTTTACCCCCCTTGTTTTGATTTTTTCTGGTGCATTTTTTTGGACGCATTGTATGATGGCAACATCTACTACTCCCTCCAGTTTGATAATTTCTGTCGCTGGAGTGTTTTGTGTTTAGTTGAAAAATTCGCGCCGTTACAGGACGCATTGATTGAAGTGAGAACTTTACGTATTTCTAGTAACCATTTGTTGGGTGTGCATGTAAATAAAGTGTAGCATCAAAATTCAAACCTAGTCATGCAACTTATGGGAAAGTGGGAGCAACTACTAAGCTACAAGCATTCATTTGACCATATTACTACTACGAGATATTAAATACTTCCTTGGTATGTGAGATCATGTCTAAAACGATAGGAATTATCAAACTGGAGGGAGTAGTTCTTTTAGCGTATCGTTGCGTTGACGTATTACTGTAGCAATTTTGAGAGCTCTCGAAATGAGGTCTAAAGATTATAATAAATAATTAAAAATAGTTTTAGCATCTTTGGAAGGACTACTAAAAGTCACGAAAAAATCGTTACAAATTATCGCAACATATAGGCTATATAAAAATAACAAAATTTGCTACAGTAATACGCAACGGTACGATACGCTGAAAAGAACGAAATTGATTTCTCACCTGCTGCATCATTTTGTAATGTCAAAACGACGAACGAAATGTAATGGCATGTTTAAAAGCATCCATTTGGAGTGGCCACTGGCCAGGCCCAACGGAGACATTAGACCACTGTTTGGATGCTTATTTAGCCTCTCTCAACCAAGCGCTAATGAGCATTTGGTCGTGCAAATGCAAACTAGACCCGCCACAAAAAAGAAATATGCAAATTTTGATTGTGTGAGCATAATACGAGCAGAGATAGGGCAAATATGAAAGAGCTAACGTAGTACAACAGGAGATGGAGTGAGGCAGAGGTGGAGGCTGATGATGAACCGTGAAGTTTCGGTATGTCAAGGCATGCTGAAAGCACGGGTAACTCTTACAAGCGCGGTGCGGGCAACATGGCATCTGGCGGCTACGGACATATGATGAAGTATCCCAAGCTCAATGCATCATGAGGGGCGGCAATAGGATGTGTGGGAACTTCAATATGGCAACGTGGAGGCACTTGTGACATATGGGATTCATCGCCAAAGCACGCATACGACTTGTCAATGCTCGAGACATGATTAGTAATGGCTAGAGCACACCCAGTATGAGTGCAAGCTATTTGATTAAAAAAACGGTGAGGATCTAACCAGTTGATGTAGATTGCCAAACAAATTGACTTGAATGGCTCGAGTTTAGGCATTGCGGCCAACCAAAAGAGGTCTTGCATGGATTAACCTTGCCTCTATCGAGCATACATGCCTCATACAAAGTCCTCTCTTCCATCTAAGGCTTCGATAAGTCCAACCTGATGTCTGCAACCACCGCCAAGGCATGGGCACCACTTTTATCGTGCATGGGACATATGACCATTATGGGCACCCATTGTTTCCTTCTCCCTCTGTGTCGCCATTGTCTTTTTTATTTTTCTTCACTTCTTTCTCACCGCCGGTGTCCCTTCCCTTCTTGGATATGTCTCATAATGATCTATCTTTTCTTCTCAGGTCATATACTGAGTCTGTACACCACCCTTTGTCAATCCTATAGGTTGTGATCGAGGCAGCGCAACCATCGCCTGACCACCCCGCCATAACCATGACTTTGCACTACCTCTACTGCCTCGGTCTTCATCTAAGCTAATCGCCTGACCACCCCGCCATAACCATGACTTTGCACTACCCTCTACGCTGCCCTCACATGGGCCCCACCCCTGAATGCATGCCGAAGAAGCGCCTTCCCATTGGAGCGCATTCGCGCGCGCCGCGCGCGAGTCCAAAGCGCCGGACGTGAGGCCTATAGCATTTTCCTTGTTCTTTTCATCTTAAAGCTGCTAAAAGTTTTAATATGAAAAGGTAATAATCCCTCAAAAGAGGTATTGGAGAGCCAAAAAAATATAAAAATATTGTTTAGTAATTTTAAGAAGAACTATTTAAAACATCACAGAAAATAACTACAAAAATACTATATCGTTTGGCTTGTACAAAATAATAATTTTTTATTTAATTTAAGCTGAAAAAACAAGGCCTCTGTCGACATTTCCACACACCCCCTTCCTCCTCTCAAGTAAACCAAGTAAAGAGTAGCGCGCAGCATCACCTACGCCACAGGTCGTCATTACCCTCCTTCCTCTCTCTTCCTCATATCGACCAATAAAGTATAATAATGAAAAGACCTCCCATCATTGGGTCGACGCCCACCGGCTTTGGTCACCATCCTCCGATGTTGAGTCTTCGGGAGCTCCGTCACGGTGCCCTAAAAGATCCAAACACCATGTCCAAGGCCTTCCCTTCAATCCCACTCCGCTATGCCGCTAATAGAGAGGAGGACACCATTAAAGTTGGGGAGAGAATGGACGAAGAAGATGTGTCATCTTATCGTTGACACCTGTTGACACGGAAAAATGGTTTCCCGACGCCAACTACCGCCGAACAACAGGGGATCGGGCCTTCCGAGGACTTGCCAGCCGATTTGACCTTATGTAATCGGCAAGGTTTCCGATAGGCAAGCTACCGGCGAAGCGATGACGATTTACCGATAGCTTGAGAAATAATCTGATGATCGGCTTAACGACGAGACATCGAGCCGATAGAACGGGGTGGAACCTAACATCTCCGGCAGACGGCGATGCACAGCAATGCCGCCGAGAGATAGTATTCCGGGCAAAACCTAACTCCTCCTGGCGGACTACGATGTGCAGCAATGCCACCAAGAGATAGTATTCCGATGCCGACGGCGAGGAGATCAGACTGAATCGAGACAGTCCCTACCGAGGGAGTTGACGGCGAAGAGATCGGACTAAACCGAGATAGTTGACGCCGGCATTTGTACTTAGAACGTCGATACGATCAGATCGATCGAGTTCATGGCACAAAGATAAAAGTAGACGAAATAGTAGATTGTATTGATTTGTTGAAAGAGAGGTCCTTTACACGCCGCTCCGCGGCTCTTATTTATACTGACGACGTACCGGCTAATCCGATAACTTGACATGGACTCTTATTTCTTAGTTACTTAAAATAACTAACCGACTAGACTTATCGTGCAAGGCACGGACTAGATACAAACCGACTCGAAATATTACTGATACTATTTATTCTATTATATTACTAAACTATCAACCGACGGGAATCCTCCCTGGCGGCCGTAATGCACTTGATCGGCCTAGTGTGATTATCGGATTACATGCACGTACTTGACTTGACAAATATAAAGCTAGCCAGCTGATCATAACCATCTTGGACTCTTCACGTTCAATATCTTCCATATATGTTCTACTCATGATTTATTGACTATAATCGGCCACTTAATCTGACCAACCGGCATTGCACTTTCCAAATATAAGCAATTTGAGCATAGCCGATCACCTCATAATCGATGTTCATGCTTAACCATTAATCCATGTATAGAAACCGATTGTAGCATATCCATGCTCGATTATATGTACCGTATATCTCCTTTGATCGGCTATTTATCCTTCTGTGTATATATACATATATAAAAGCCGATCATGATCTCATCTGAATATTAGCCGATCAACCAATAATGATATCGAGTATATACCGATTTAGCTCCTTTTTTAGCCGAATATGTTGTTTTTCACCCTCTTTTGGCTACTAAAATAACCGTATTTTTTGTGCCAAATTTGGGTGTCAACAACACCATAGATTGGGAGCGGCTAATGTTTCTAGAAACTTCTAAAATCAACTTAGGGTAGCCTGAATTGGCTAGCGAAAGAAGGGAATACGTGCAAAGTCAGCTAAAAAGAGAAGGAGTAGAGTCAGTTGGGAGCAGATAAGGAAACACAAGGAGATCGGTAAGATAAGGAAAGAGGAGATAATTTGAGTCGGATTCAAGATGAAATTGAAAATCAATACTTTTCCTTTCAAGATGACATTTGAGTCGAGTTATTCCATGTATAAATATTTTTCCTTTACATTGCTGTCTATTTTTCGTGTTAAAGAGAATCGACACTAAATCAATACAACTCTATATTCCTTTACATTATTATATATATTTCATCAAACTAAGTTTAGTTTACAATAATCTCATTATATTCGAGATTTGGGTCCATTTGTTGCGCATCGTCATTCAATCGGCTTCCAGGTAGACCTTGGGTTGGGTAAGTGCTTCTCAACTCAGTTTGATTCTCTTGTTTAGTTTCACTTTCAATCAGCTAGTCACGTTAATTAGGACCATTCGATAGATTGTTTACCTTTCGTTCTACTTGTTAGATGTTCATATTTGCTAGTTTGTATTTTGTTTACCCTTTATGTATATCTTAGTCCATCAGCTAAGCAATACATTATTACTCTCTTTATATTGCTTTGTTAATTTTATCAGGTTAGTAGTAGATTATTTATCCTTGCTCTATTGTCTAGCTGATATTATAGGCTCTATTTACTTTGAATCTATTGGATTTGATCTGATCTAAGCAGATAGTTTCGTTATTCTTTATCTTGGTTTTGATCTATTTCATTGTGCTAGATGTTCAACTTATTATAGATCTAATTGGCTAAATAAAGTTGACCACGTATTTTCTTGTGAAATGTAGGATCAAATTGGTTGGAACGGCTAGAACATGTTTTGGTGTTGATGGCGGCTCTGAACTCTAAGCTCCATGGTTTGTTTGACCGATCCACTTTTTGTATGAACACTTATGTACGTCTAAAACATCATTAATAAACATATGAAAACAATTTCAATCTTGTATAATATTTTGTTTGCTCTTATGTATCACCGTAAAAAAAATCTGAAACATTTTGTTTAATCTCGTGTGATATTTTGTTTGGACAAAATTACATTGTTGCTCCTAAACTTATAACAAAATCTTATTTAGTCTCTTAAAATTTACCTTTTTAGCCCCTACAGTTTTAATCCATTGCGCTCTAACCCCTAAACAATTAGGGATTTTTAATGCTAATATGGTTGTTGATGTGTCCCTTAAACATTTACTTGTGTTCGACATCTTAGTTATTCTCTTTCATCTCTCTCTTCCTCCTCTTATCTACCCATGGTTGGTCGGAGCCCCCTCCTCTTCCTTGATGGACAACAGCCCAATCCACATCACCCTTGGTCTATGGCTAGAGTCCATCCTCTTCTTGATGACAACGACATGAGCCACCCCTCCTCCTTCTTCTCCAATTTATAATACCAAAGATAAAAGAGGTACTTGGGCCGGTGGACTAAGCCCAGCCCACCACTGACCCTAGCTGAAGGGATAAGGCAGGGGAGGAGCAGCCAACTCTCCTGCTCCCTCACGTCTCTCTCTTTCTCAAACTCTCCTGCTCCCTCACGTCTCTCTCTTTCTCGAACTCTCCTGCCCTGGTTTCTCTCTGTCTCACCCGACTGCTCCCCACCGTCGTCATCGTCGTCGCTGGCTGCCGCCGGCAACCGTCGCCCGCCGCCGCCTTGCGCCACTTTCCTCTTCTGCTCCCCCTTCCCTGTAGCTGCCATCTAAGAATGCTTGTGGAGAACATCAAGGAAGCAAGGAGGAAGGTGGTTGGTAAGGAAGGGTAAAAGAAGGAGGAAGGGGAGGCCGGCCAAGTGAAGGAAGAAGGAGGAGAAGGGGAGAAGAAGAGGAGAGCTAGGGTTTCATCCAAACCCTAGTAAAATGTTGGGAAACTAAGGGGAGTTTCTGCATTTAGCTCTTGTATGGGTAGCTTTAGGGTGGGTTTTGGGAAGAGATGCAAATCCTGGACTTGTATTTCAAGGGTAGTTGGTGGCCTATGAGTGCAGAAGCTTTGCTAGTGGAAACAGGGTGATTTCGCCAAGATTTAGGGCTCATCCATATTGAAAAAATTGTAGTTTATCTTTCTAGCTTTCCAACGAGCCCAAGATCGTGCTATTTGGCCTAGCGGTTTAGAAGTTTTGGCTTCCGGAGTGTTGCTGCCTGGTGTGGGCGCAACGAGGTTTTTGCATCTAGTAACCTATATATGTTCTGCCACTTTGTAAGTTAATAGCTGAGGGTTGTGGTACAATTGGGAGCCTAATGTGTTAGAGGGTGGAAAGGGGAAGGGCTAGATGGGATACTGTCGACGGTTGGGATATCGACCCAAGTCAACCAAGGTTCTTCAAAGAGGAGATAGGAGATACGCCGAACAACCACTTAACAAAGAACTAACAGAGAGATGAGGTTTTTATCCTGGTTTAGGCCTCTCGGAGAGATAATAGCCCTCACGCCCGGCCTTTCTTATATATCGAGATGAATACAAGAGGTGGCTCGGCGAGACGAACAAGTCTCAGCCGAGATTATGGGTGTACAAGTCAAGAGTATGAGACAAAGTAGTCTTAGATGCCGAGATCGTCTAAGTCGTCCAGATGCCCCTAAACACCGTAGGGCTTGGTTTATATAGTGCGAGTAAACCGACCTACCAAGGAATATCGGGTAAGCTAACTACAAGATCGTGAATTAACTTATACATGCCAAATATGACCTACGGTAGATAAGGCAAGCTCCTAATCTTGGGGATCACGACTCCTAGTCCAATCCGGGAAACCAACGTCCGGGTCTTCACGTAGTCGTGCAGAACTCTTGTTCGAGATAGACTCAAACACGATTCCTTGGCCACTACGCACCACACCAGCCAGGAAGCTGTTCGGCAGGATGCATATGGGCCAGATAGAACCTTCCAGGGAGCTGGGCCCTGGTAGGCTGTTCGATTGGGACGTCAGGGAGTGGGCCATGGCAATGGGCCGTAATTTAATCCCCGACAGCTAGCCCCCGAGACTCAAGTGGAAGGACTCACTAGAGTGGGGTCTTCCTCTTGAGACTCCAAGTCACGAAGAGGGAAATCTTGCTGTTACAAGGACGTGTAGCGAGCGATCGAACAGGTTATGGTTCAACCGAACAGTACATGTTCAGGACCGAACAAACCCGCCCGGTGCCGAGCAACTCTGTTGCATCGAACAGGGAACGACATCTGTCCGAGCAGAGTACCCAGCCCTCAGTGCAAACACCGGAAAAAATGGCCGTTGGCAGACTCCAACGGAAACTTCCTGTCATTGCATGCAGTGAAAACAAAGCACTGCTTTACCTAGCCGTTGTAGTAAAAACTAGCCGTTCGGGACTTAACCGCTGCGAGTCGCTTAAACGAGACTATAAAGTACCCAAACCGCCATGCCAGCCACACTGCTCGCGCCTTTCCTCTCTAAGCCCTAGCTCCAACCACGCCAAAGATCAAGTACCCAAACTCCATCACCGACCTTTCGTCCATACAGGAAACGCTATGGCCAAATTCATGTGCACTAGCTTGACCGAGGAGGACCTTAGGATCTAGGAGGAGGAGGGCCACATCGACACCGTAGAGTGGAGGTCGCCTGAGAGGAGGATACCCGAGCCGCCGAGGGAGAGTTCGTTACCAGCAGTTCGCGACCGCTCGGGTTGAGGTCTCCGAGAGCGACTTCGCCGAGGCCTTCTTGAACATCGCCGGATTGGAGGTGGCGAACCTCAATCCGAACTCCATCCTCGGATGGCCGCTTCGCACACTGCGAGGGCTATCTGGCATCGATCCGCCGGTGGGGTGTTCCTCCATTACTACACAAGAACGAGGAGCAGCCCGCCGCCGTGTCTGGGTGCTACTACTCAAACTCCGGCCACCGCCGACGACGCGGCCAGATCTCGCCCACCGCGCTCGACTCGATGGGCGCGTGGTGGTGAGGTGGTTCTACAAAGAAGCGGAGCGGCGACAAAGAACTCGTCTTCACCGGAAGGCACCGGCAAAGGAACCTCAATGCCTCGGCCGAGATGTCCGCCGAGGATTGGTACGACAAGGAAGATCGCCTTCTCGTGAGCCTCGGGCTCACGCAGGCGGAGATCATTCGGGACTTCACACAATGAGCGAGTGGTCTCGTCATTGCGGAGGAGGTCCTATCCTTCTACAAGATAGAGGGATGGGAAGACATCACAAGGAGAGCACGGGTAAGTGCCTTTAAGAGTCAACCTCTAAATACATTCTTTCCTCCGGACAGAACTAACAATCCCATCTCATTGGGCGGAGAAGCCAACCGACGATGGGTGACCGAAGGGTCGACGCCATGTCAAGGCGGCGAAGAAGGACGGGAGGTCACCGGCGAGGTGGCGACACTGCCCGCATAACGTGCTTGTCCGCACAGACGAGGTAAATTACTTACCCTCAGCCTATGTTGCTAGACTTGCAACGTTGTTTAAATGCTAACGTCCGCTTCTCAAAACGCGCAGGAGGACCAACTGATCCTTGGAGAGATCGTAGAGGAGCTCTCCGGGTCTGAGAAGGAGAAGGCGAAGAAGGGCAAGGCCAAGGCAGCCACGAAGCCCAAGGTGGCGGCCAAGCCGACACGGAGCTCACCGCGACACGGCGGCCGTCAACCGTCGAAGAGACCACCTGCGGCGACGGAGCGTACCGAGCAGACCAAGCGGGCGCGCGGTCAGCCCAGTGGGAAGAGACCAAGCGCTTCCCTCCTCGCCGAGCAAAGCGACGAAGAGGTAAAGACCATGGCCCTCTGGCTCGGGCGTTACACGCGAGCTCACCCTGGCCGCATGGATCGGCTGCAACAAGTCGCCGAGCAGAGGAGGCTCGAAGAAGAAGTCGCGCGCGAGGAAAAACTTCTTCTTGCGCCAAGGCGAGAGGCGCTCAGCTCACGAGGAGCTGAGTGGTCGCCGCGAACACCCAAGGGCCAAGGCGGGGAAGCCACCAAGGAGCCCCCGAGGAAGAGGCGGAAGGTTCCGGCGAAGAAGATCAGGACCAAGCCTTCCACGGCAGGTATGTAGGAATCGATCTTTAGATCTTCCAACCTTCTGACCGCGTTAGACTTAACGATCATCTCTTTTTCATCAGCTGCCCAAGAAGAGACCGCCACAGACGACGTCGAGGAGGCGCTCGAGCGGTCGCTGCTGCCCGAGCATCTGCACGGCGCGTCACGGGTAGTGAGGCTGGCGAGCCTCAAGGACAAGCTAAGCGGCGTGGAGCTCGCCGCCCCGGCTCCAGCCGAAGCGATCGACGCGCCAAAGACGCGGTGGAGCGGCTGGAGGCAAAAGTGGCGGCGGGTGGCGCCACGGACTTCGGGGCCAAGGCGATGGCTCCGGAAACTGCCCAGGGCGGGACCGTGCAGCCGGTCCTACAGCACTTCGTCGCAGGCAGCTCACCCCGAGGCAACGGATTCTCCGAAAGGCGGTGAAATCCCGCCGCCAGTGAGCAAGAAAAGCCCCGAGCGTGTCGAGCAAGTCGCCCCGCCGGTGGAAACAACGGCGCCACCGAGCGGAGTGGGTTCGCCTCGCCAAGACGTTGGGCGGAGGGGAAAAGGAA
This sequence comes from Raddia guianensis, assembly GCA_036346415.1. Lineage (NCBI taxonomy): Eukaryota > Viridiplantae > Streptophyta > Magnoliopsida > Poales > Poaceae > Raddia > Raddia guianensis. The sequence goes on from CM070536.1 coordinate 60,395,600, forward strand.
GAGGAGAAGGAGCGCGAGACGAAAGTGCCGCCTGCGTCGCTCCCGCACCGGGCGTATGCGCGCCCCGAAGAAGAAGGAGCGAACAAAGGCGGCGGCAAGAGCGCGCCCGCCTCATCCCACACGAGCGGGGCTTCGTGACGCATGGCCTCGAGGACCGCCTGCGCCGCGGGTTGAAGCATCGGCTTGGCAAGGTAAACTCCAAGACCAAACCTTGTTCAATTTAACTGTATTATCGCAAAGCGTTTTGACTTGATCTTCTCCCTCAGGTCTTCAGGGATACCATGGCGGAACTCGAGGATGGCGTCACCATCGAACGGACGCCGTCTTGCAATCCTCCGGAGCATCTCCGCACGAGGATCCGGCGGAGCGCTCTACGCCCAAAGCCGAGGCTCAAGGCGAAAGCGAAGAAGCTCAAGGCCGAGCTGTCCAAAGAGAGGTGTTCCTCTGAGGCCCTTATAAAGGAAGCCGAGGAGCTTCGCGCGCAGGCCGTGAGGGCGAGCACCGCGGAGGAGGAGCCGGGCCGCATGAAGTGGCTTGAAGAGCAGCTTTCGACGCTGGCCCCATCAAGCGGAACCACCATGGGCAGAACCAAGAAGCTCAAGGCCCGGCTCGCCAAGGAGAGCGTACATCCGGGACTCCAGGCTAAAATCTCAACCCTGTGGGCTTTACAGGAAGAGATTGAGGAGATGCGCGGGATGGCGGTGAGGGCGATCACCGCGGAGAAGAAGGTCAAGGAGCTGGACGAGCAGCTCAAGACCGTCGAGCAGCGAGTTAGCCAGAGCGAGGCTCGACCGACCAGTGCGGGCCAAGACCAAAGAGGTCGAGGCTCTCCGTGCGGCGGCGGGAGGCGGGCAGGAGCAGCAAGGAGGAAGCCGATCGCCTCTCAGCCGAGGCCGAGAGGGTTCAAAGCTCAAGGGAAGTCTGCGCCTCAAGGAAGTGGTCGAGGAGCTCAAGGAGCAACTCGCTTCTAGGTAGCTGTAGGGCTGTAACCCGAGAGGGACCTTTATACCTGCGGATTTTGTTAATAAAGACTTACCCTTTCCCTGCAAAGAAAAAGCAGCAAAAAGACAAGAACGAACAGAAACTAAGAGAAAAGCGAACAGCGCTAGGAAGTTTAAGAAAACCGGTAGAGCGCTTAGCCTAACTCCCAGCCCCCGTTGTGCGGCTGCTCGAGGACCTGAGTTTGCGAACTCGAACAGGTGCACAAGAGAAAGAGCGACGCCCTAGCCCCTGCAGACGGACGATGCTCGAGAACCTAAGCTATAACTCGAGTACGTGCGTAGGGAGAAAGAGCGACAACCGCACCTTGCTCGATTCGTTCCGTAGTCCGCCGTTGACGTAAGTTAAGCGCCCGAGAGTAACCGAACAAGGAAAGTGCCTCTGCGCGGGGGCTTACGAGGCGAGCTTTACCAAGTGGTCGAGCCGAGCGAAGAAGTGCCTCCGCGCGGAGGGCTTACGAGCAGAACTTAGCCGCAAGGTGGAAAGGCCATGTTACGCAACCCCGAGTTTAGGAACTTATTGAAACCAGACACGGGTAGGGAACAATCCTTAAGATTGCGGAGCCAAGAGTTCGCAAGGCGGGCGACCATCAAGTGTTACCGGAAGAAAGTAGTCCGAGAAGACAAGTAGTGAAAAGGGCACAGAGGTCGCGAGGATTCACCGAGAATTGGATTGAACTTTACATGGTGCCCGGGGACTTGGACGAACTAAGGCGAAGTTTACAAAAAGCGCAGGCTAAGAAAATGAAAAAGACCTACACAAAGAACTTACGGTCGGGTCGATGTTCCAAGTCTTGGTCGACTCTCTCCGTCCTCCATAGCTGAAGTAACAGCCCCGCGAAAGCAGAAGAAACGATCAGAACGGGCCCTCCCAATGAGGAGTTAACTTGTTGGCATTGGACAAGTTCTCGACACGGCGCAGAACGAGGTCGCCCGCCTTCAAAGCCCTTGGTCGAATCGACTTGGCGGCGTCGGGCGAAGATCTTCTTGGTAGCGCCATTCGACTTGTGCCCGGTCGCGTGTGCCTTCGAGGAGATCGAGATCGAGGCGCTCTTGCTCGCCGTCAATTAAGTTGACCGAGCTCGCGGCGAAGCGAACCGAGTACGATTTCGGTGCGGCAAGATGGCTTCGCACCATAGACCGCTGAAAGGAGTTTCCCGGCCGCGGTGGCCGTAGAAAGCGAATCGCCCGGAGGACGGAAGGAACCGTCAACCGAGCCTTCTTGTGCTCGTGAGAGCAGCAAATACCCGCCGCTTAATACCTCGACTATCTGTCCGTTAGCTCGCCGATCGCTCCATTGCTCGTGGATGTGCCACGAGGCGAACAGACCTTGGTACCAAACTGTTCGCAGATTCACGAATAGCTCGCCGAATCGGTGCCGTTATCCGTGATCAGCTTATGGGGAATCCCAAAGCGTGACCACGTTGCTTTTGAAAAAGCGAACAGCCGTTTTGGCGTGAAGAGGCGACACTGAGCTCGCCTCAATCCACTTTGTAAAAGTGTCTATGGCGACGAAAGCGGTGTGTATAGCCCTTGTACCCCTTAGGGAATGGGCGGCAGATCCGCACCCCATGTGGAAAAGGGCGGGATGGGGGATTGTTTGGAGCTCTTGGGGCGGGCTTGTGTGCCTTCCGGCGTGAAATTGGCAAGCCTTGCACTTAGTCACGATGTCCCGGCATCTTGTAACGATGGGCCAATAATAGCCCATGCTAAACGCTTTCTTGACCGAGTTACGAAGGGCGTGGTTGCCACAGCACCTCGTATGTCCCTAAGAAGGAACACACCCTCGCTATTGCGAGATGCACTTGGAAAGAACTCCCAGAGCACCTTGACGGTAAAGGATGCCGTCCACAAGCTTGTATGGAGCGGCACGCCTTGTAAGCCGGGAACGCTCGGCTTCGTCGTCGGGCATGGTCCCATCCGCAAGGTACCGGACAAATGGCGTTGTCCGATCCATGCACCTTTCGATAACGGAGACAAAGACCACATCTCTCGCCGCCTCGTCCGGAGACTTGATTGAGGGCTTGTGAAGGTGCTCGACGAGCACCCCTGCCGGAGCAGATTCTCGTGAGGATCCATACTTGGATAGCTGGTCGGCCAGAAAGTTGTCCTTCCTGGGCACGAAGAGCACTTCGAAAAATCGAAAATGCCGCTCCAACTTCCTCACTTCAACCGTATCGCGCCATTGAGTCATCATTGACGACGATACTCCTTGTTAACTCGATTGATGACTAGTTGTGAATCTCCTTCACAGTTAGCCGTTGGACACCAAGCGACTTGCACGCTCTTAGTCCCGCGGAGGCCTCGTACTCTGCAGGCGTTGTTAGTCGCCGCAAAGTGTAGTTGGATAGAATATCGAGTTGCTCTCCTTGAGGGAGATGAGAACAAAACCAGCCCGAGTTGCCCGCGCCGAGCCATCAAAAACATGGTCCAAGAGGGTTCATCGGGTTGCTCGGGAGCTCCCAGGATTTGAGCGGGCAAGTCCATTCAGCGACAAAGTCAGCTAGGACACGTGACTTAATAGCGATTCAAAGCAAATAACAGATCAAACTCGCTAGTTCCATTGCCCACTTAGCTATCGTCCGCTAGATTCCTTGTTCCAGTAGGATTTCTCCCAGAGGAACGTGGTCGGGACCAGATTTGATGCGCTGGAAGTAGTGGCGAAGCTTCACGGAGGACATGAGCAAGGCATGAGGAGCTTCGGACCTCGTGGTAACGCTCCTTTGATCCGTGAAGTACCTCGCTCACGTAATAGATTGGTCATTGATGCCCTCCCTTTCGACCGCCAAGACCGCGCCACCGCTTGTGGCGTGCAACCTAGGTACAAGCAGAGCCGCTCGCCATGCCGCGGGTAGTCAAGACAGGAGGTTGGACAGATATCGCTTGGATCCCGGAAGGATCTATCGGCTTCTTCCGCCCACTGAAACCATTGTGCTTACGCAGGCCTTAAAGAAGGGCAGCCCGCGTTCGCTTTGACGGAAATAAACCTCGCTTAGAGCAACTATCCGCCATGATGAGGCTCTGTACTTCCTTTATGGTAGTTGGAGCCCGCATATTTTCAATGGCCTCGATTTTTTCAGGGTTGGCAGAAATACCTTGCGAGCCAATAACATAACTGAGCAACATTCCAGATCGAACACCAAAGGTACACTTCTCTGGATTTAATTTTATTCGATGCCTCGTGAGATTATGAAAAGTCTCTGCCGTGTCTTTTACATGATCCGAGCATACTTGTTTTTACAACTATGTCGTCGACATAGACCTCCGTGTTTTTTCATATTTGGTCCGGGAAGGTCTTTCCATTGCTATTGGAACGTGGCACCGAAAGATTGCGCAGACCGAAAGACATGGTCGATAGCAGAAAGTGCCGAAAGGGGTGATGAAGGCAGTCTTCTCTTCATCCTCGGGGGAGATGCTTATTTGGTGGTAACCGGAGTAAGCATCTAAAAACTCAGAAGCTGGGCGTCCGCAGTCGCATCGACTAGCTGGTCAATACGAGGCAGCGGGAAATTGTCCTTAGGACAAGCAGCGTTCAGATCTGTGTGATCGACACACATCCTCCACTTGCCGCCTTTCTTCTTTACAATGATAGGGTTGGCTAACCACTCGGTGTGATCAACCTCGCGGATGAACCAGAATGAAAGGCTTGCTGTCGATCTTTGATGATCCCCGCTTGAATTCAAAAGCGACGAAGCTTCGCGACAGACTTTTTGTCCGGCGGACTGCCGATTTTGTGCTCGACCTCCTTGGGACTCGGGCATGTCGATGGCTCCGGCGTAACACATCTGCATTAGCTCGGAGGAAGGCAATGAGCTCGCTTTCTATTTGGGGTCCAGATTGGCCCCAAGTGAACCTGACTTGGAAGTATCATCAGCGGCAATGGAACTTCCTTGGTTTCTCCCCGGTGAAGGGAGACCTTAGGGCGTCTGAGACTTGGTCTGCGGAACTTGAGGACATGGCGGAAGTTGGTCGACGAGGCGAGGGATCGCTCGTCGCAATCCGAGCAGCTTTGTAGTTGCCCTTGATCGTGATCACACCGTTAGGACCCGGTATCTTCACGCAATGATAAGCGTGGTGGGACACGGCCATAAACTTACCGAGAGATGGCTCGCCCAAGATTGCGTTATACTGCCGATGGGAAGTCGACCACGCCGAAAGTGATCAACTCGTCCGGAAGTTGCTTGGGTTGCGAAGGTGGCGGGACAACCCGCTCTAACGGCTTGATGCGACTTCTCCGGAACAATTCCAGTAGAAGGGCATTGCGACTTCCTTGACTTGAACGAGGAATTTGCATCTCGCCCAAGACTTTAGCGTAGCAAGTCCAAAGCGCCCCGCCGTCCACTAAGACACGGCCAACTCTCGCGTTGTCGATGGTCGGGCGACCACCACTGGGAGCCTCACGAGGCTTGGTCATCCCGGTGGGGCAATCCTCCCGAGAGAAGGAGATGGGGACCTCGGTCCACTTCATCGATTCAGCCGAGGTTTTGCCTTTTCGACGCTAGGACCTCCCGAGCAGCTTCCTTGAGGCTGCGCCAGAGGTGTAAGCCGAGAGCCGCCGAAAATGACGACGATATGGTTCACGGGCTCTGATATTCATCATCATCTTCCCGATCACCATCGTCGGTTTGGCGCTTGGCCTTACCGGCATCACCTTGTTCGGGCAGGGTGGGCATTGGGCCCTTGCCGTTGTAGAAATCTTCAAGCTTTGCAGCCCAAGTTCTATAGTGGCGTATATCATGCCCGTAGTCGTTGGTGGAACTTGCAAAATCGGTCGCTCGGACCTTTCTTGCCTTGTCCGCCTCCCTGAGAAGGCCTTTTGCCCTTGTAATTATTGTTGGGCTTCTTCTGCCCATCCTTGGGAGGAGGTGTGCGATCCATACCGCGACGGTATTGTTCGCATCACCTTTATTCTTCTTCTTACGGGACTTCTTGTCACCGGAACATTGTCTTGCTCTTCTTCTTCTCATCCACACCAGTTGGTAGGCGGCTTCGCCCTTGTCGAACGCCTTTTTGTATCGAACGCGCTCGCCGCGTTGGCGTATGAGCGGTCACCGCCTTGAACAGGTCGTTGGCGGTCCGTGTCTCGTTGATCTCGAGATCTGGGTGAGCCGCTTCGTCATGACTCCGCTTTTGAAGGCGCGGACAATGATTCATCCGAGATGTTCGGGATCGTGTTGCGGATCTTAATGAAACGCTTCACGAAGTTGCGGAGGGTCTCCCGCTCATCCGGATCATCCGTGCAGATCATCCTCCTTACCAGACGCACGTAAATGCTCGAAATTGGCGATCGAGCGCCACAAAGCTGGTTCCATGAGTGATGGAACCCCTGCCGATTGAACGACCACGTCCGAGCGGCACCCTCAAGGACATCGGAGGTAATTAGCCATTGCGAGCTCGTCACCCCGCCGCCATGATGGCCGAAGCGAGATGGAAAGGAATTCCTCTGGGTTACGAGTCCCATTGTACCTCTCCATGTGACCGGGCTTAAACTTTGAGGGCCACCGGACAGCTCAAGCTTCGCCGAGAAAGCCACGCAGCCCCAGTATATGACCGACCACCTTCCCGCGGAACCTAGTCTTGAGAAGACGTTGGTCCTGCTTGCGGAGGAACTCTGCTGAGCAGGATGATTCGCTGGAGAAACTCTCTCGGGACAATCCACCACGCTCCTTCCTCGTGGTGCGTGTCCCCACGGTCGGCGCCAGCTGTCGACGGTTGGGATATCGACCCAAGTCAACCAAGGTTCTTCAAAGAGGAGATAGGAGATACGCCGAACAACCACGAACGAAGAACGAGCAGGAGGCGGGGTTTTATCTGGTTCAGCCTCTCGGAGAGATAATAGCCCTCACGCCCACCTTTCTTATATATCGAGAGATGAATACAAGAGGTGGCTCGGCGAGACGAACAAGTCTCGGCGAGATTATGGGTGTACAAGCGAAGAGTATGAGACAAAGTAGTCTTAGATGCCAGATGCGTCTAAGTCGTCCCAGATGCCCCCTAAACACCGTAGGGGCTTGGTTTATATAGTGCGGAGTAAACCGACCTACCAAGGAATATCGGGCCGGGCTAACTACAAGATCGTAACGAACTTATACATGCCAAATATGACCTACGGTAGATAAGGCAAGCTCCTAATCTTGGGGATCACGACTCCTAGTCCAATTCGGGAAACCAACGTCCGGGTCTTCACGTAGTCGTGCAGAACTCTTGTTCGAGATGGACTCAAACACGATTCCTTGGCCACTACGCACCACACCAGCCAGGAAGCTGTTCGGCAGGATGCATATGGGCCAGATAGAACCTTCCAGGGAGCTGGGCCCTGGTAGGCTGTTCGATTGGGCCGTCAGGGAGTGGGCCATGGCAATGGGCCGTAATTTAATCCCCGACAGATACTAAATGTAAATATTGGTTTAATAAGGGCATGAAATCGGTTGATTGTCATGCTTGCAATGATTAGGTACTGCTTCGGGGTCGGCATCGACATCTCGTCCTCCCACCCCGCCAGGTAATTAAGGCAAGTACATGATGCGATATGGATGGTAATAATGCTATAATAGTATAATGTGCTATATATGTTCTGCTTTATGATTGATAAATTTGATGATGCATGGATGCATGGAGGATAAAGATGGAATGAGGATGAAAAATGTTGCTTAACCATGCTTATGTTGCATGCATCCATAAAATCATGCATTCGAGCCAGGGCGGTGAGAAAGTCATATAGCTAGCTAGTCCGGTGAGCCACGGTCCGGTCTATGGAAAGGTTATATGGCTAATCCGGCATGCTCTTGATAAGACCTACAGAGGTAGGCACGTTCCATGGGATGGAGGGGAAGTCTCACTACGGTGAGCACCTCCACGAAATGGAGTTAGAGCGGTACATCGACGGGTGTACGCTTAGATACCGATGCGCGCAGTGTCAAAAATCATAAAGCATTGCATTGCGCTGCATTGAAACATGTTGATTGATTGGAGCCGCTATTGATGATAATGTTGATGATGCTTTTGTTTATATTCAAACCTCGATATTATGTACTTTGCTGATTCTTGGACTCACACTTGCTCTTCTGGTGATTTTAGGTGATGGTTGAAGCAGCATCTACGGGAAAGGGCGTAGATTACACTTTTACCCATCACATGAGCTAGCCAACCTAACATTTTGCTATTGCAATGAACTGTCTAGATCTTGTATACTATACCAGTGTGTAATAACTTAGCTTATTAAAGTTTGCTTGTGTTGGTTGCCTAATACTCTCGAAAAGTTGATGGATAGTATCTGTTATTGGTGGTTGTGGTTTTTGCCAAGTGTTGGCTTTGGCTCATGATGGTTGGATGTATGCTAATGCATGTCATGCTTTTGATGTGAGTTTTCTCTGTTTGGATGTCCTAGTGTTAGGGGAAGTTCCGCCAAAATTTGTTTTAGAGGACTTTGGTAGCATCTTGAGGCTCAGGGGAGGTCAGGGTGTTACACAATCACCAGAGCCACTGCCTCCTCCTCCTAGACCAGCACTGAACTAGGAATCATCCTTCCTCGCTAATGACTAGAGCTCCCACAAATCTAGCATCTCATCAATCATTGCGAATCAATGGAGGCAGTGAGATCTGACCAGCGAAATCCAAATGACGATAGTGATGACCTTGCTAGGGAACTGTAAGTGCACAACATTCATCTTGGAACCCTGCGTGACATGGTGGTCTTATCGACTAGGTCTACACATGGTGGCGACGATGGCCCTGTTCAGTCTTGTACGAGGACCTCTAAATGGTGGTGGTGAGCTCTGCATGACAGAGGTGGCTAGCAAAATCCAAACGACACTAGTAGGCTTCGATCGCCAGCCTAGGAGGATGGGGCTCAAACCGCGGGCCAAATAAAGGATGAGGTGGCTTGGGTCGCTGACCAAGAAGGACGAGGAATGGGTAGCTTAAGCCACTTGCCAACCAGGGAGAGAGGGAGGAAGTGGGAGATCATGTGGCAGCTACCTCATCATTAACTGCATAGGTGGCTAGCCACATAAACATTTAACCGCAACATGAAACACAAGTTGATGTTTAGCAGACACATAGGTAACCACCTCAACATTTAATGGAAACATTAAAGATTTTTGTCGACGGTTGAGACATCGATCTCAAGTCAACTAAGGTTCTTGAGAAAGGGGAGATAGGAGACACGCCGAAAAGAGCGAACAGCAATCAACGAGCAACAGGGAGACAAGAGGTTTTTATCCTGGTTTAGGCCTCTCGGGAGAGATAATAGCCCTACGTCCAGCCTTTCTTTATATCAAAGAGGATTACAAGGTGGAAGCTCGACGAGAAGAACAAGTCTCGGCGAGTAATATGCATCAATACAATAGTGCTTGGCTTGGATGCGATGATCTGGTGCCCTCTACACGTCGTAGGGGCTCTGTTTATATAGTGTTGATGAACCGACCTATCAAGGGATAATTGGGCTGGGCTGACCACGAGACCGTAACAAACTCGTACATGCCAAATACATCCCGAGGTAGACAAGATAAACTCCAATTCTTGGGGATCACGACTTCTGCTCCAATCCGTGAAACCACGTCCGGGTCTTCACGTAGCCGTGCAGAACTCTTGCTCGAGTCGGACTCGAACACGAAGCCTAGGCCGTTACGCACCGTGCCAGCCAAGAAGTTGTTCGGCAGAATGCACATGGGCCAGATAGAACCTTCCAGAGAGCTAGGCCCTAGGAGCTGTTCGATTGGGCCGTCAGGGAGTGGGCCATGGTAATGGGCCGTAATTTTATCCCCAACAATTTTTGTGTTGTGTATAATGAATGAAAGTTCAAAGGTTTCAAGTTTAGGAGATAAGTGAAATTTTGGCCTTATTTTTCATCACCCTAACTCATCCGCCTTATCAATTTATATAGCTTATTCCCTAACTTTTATAGCTTTCAAGGTACCCTCGAGAGTTGGATCCCCTTTGTTTTACTCGTGTTTTAAAGTTTTTAGTCAAGTCTTTTAAGATAGAGAAAAGGACTATAAACTAAATTAGTTTTAATTTTAGAAAAGTAAGTGAATCTGCAAATAATTAAGACAAAGTCTCCCACAAGGTGAGGAGTGAAAGGATCGATATGCCACCTAGAGGTGGGGTGAATAGGCGAATAAAACAAAATTGCGGAAAGTAAACACTCAAAACAGTAACAAACACATCGGATGTTCCGATGTAGATCGAATGTTCCGATCAGATCCAGTGCACAGTGCGTCGGATGTTCTGATGTAGATCGGATGTTCTGATTAGATCCAGTGCAACGTGCGTCGAATGTTCTGATCTGGGTCGGATGTTCTGATCTGCGTCGGATGTTCCAATCTTGATTGATCTGAAGTTGAAGTAAACCTGCAATAAAAGTTGATTTCTCGCAAAACAAAGTTTAGATATACTCAAGAACATTTAGAACAAGTCAAAAACCAATAGAAGAACAAATACTCAAGATCGAGACGAAGAACACGGCGATTTTTATTTACCGATGTTCGGATCTTTGAAAGGAGATCCTACCCACCATTAGGGAAGGCACAAAGCTCAGATCATCAAGACCCTAATCCCCTTCCGGCGTTGCACCAAAGCGCTCACTAGTCTTCGCTAGATGAGTCCTTTTCCTTGAGGAGACGGAATCAAACCTTCACAAATTCCGGAGGAGCACCACACAAAGTTCGGCGGCTCACCGGCGACACCTAGCCGTCTAGGAGCCTTTCAAACCTCCAAGAGTAACAAATGCTGCTAAGAAATTAATTACGATTCTAAGTGCTCAAGAATTTGATACCTCTAATTCGTGGAGCACTTTGGGTGCCTTGATCTCTCTATATCTAGATCTCACAAGATGAATACGAGAGAGAAATGCTTGTGTTCTTAAGAGCTGATGAAGAAAGGTGTGAAGGGTTCAAAATCTCAATCAATCAAAGTGTGTAACCTATGGCAGGTGGTGTAGGAGAGCTTTAAATAGAGAATCTCGAAATATGGCCGTTGCAGCAGATAATCCCGCGTCGGATGTTCCGACCTACATCAGATGTTCGGACGTGTATCGAATGTTCCGACATACATCGGATGTTCCGATGGGGTGCTTTCTGGATTGCACTGGTAACATGCTGACTGGGTCCACCGTCGAATGTTCCGACCCACGTTAGATGTTCCGATTGGGTAGGTTGGTATTTTAAGTGGAAAACTCACATGAACTTCAAGATACCTACTTTGAGCACTTAGGAATCTTTATATTCATCTTCGTAGTATCTCCCTTTATAGTACGATATACCTAGACTCAATAAGTAAAAATTTACAATTTTGTAACGATAAACCAAGTCTTGATGTCATCTTCAACATATAAAAGTTTGAGGAGTACTCCACCACTTTTAACCTGTGTATATCTCTTCAATAAAAGCATTAGCTCTATAATTGTTGATCATGAATCACCAAAATCTACTTTGGGTCTAGATGCACTTTCAAGGAGAATAGGACATATGAAAGTCCATAAGGATACGACGTAATTTTACCCTTTTGTTTGGCTCTGTAAAATATTATTGTTCGCTCTTATGAAACATTATTGTCCGTATGGATTGAAATATATTTTAATAGCAATTGAAATATGTTCATAATCGAGGTTTAAAATGAAGTGACAAAGAATATTTCACTAGCACATTTTTTTGAAGGCACAGCAACGCTGGCATTCTGTATTAAGCAGGGGGAAAAACTGTACAATGGGAAAAATCCCATGGAAAACAAAAGAAAGGGAAATGAAGAAACACCATAGGGCAAAGCTGCAAAGAACACCACCACCGAGGCACAACACAACACAGCCACTGAAGCAAACCACAACGCGACAACGATCAACCACAGGAAAAGGTATGACCGACAGTAACCAACAGTGCCAAGACGGAAAACGACGCCTCCAACAAGGTAACGACGGTGAGAGACCGCCGCAGCCGCCTACCGCACCAAGCTTTCGCTCGACATGAGGTGCACAAACAGTAATGCCTCCAACGAGGGAACGTCGGCAGGACGACGCCATTACCAGCCCAAAAGGGCAGGGTTTTCACCCGTTGCACCCAACCATGCAAAACTTCGCACTGAGGCTGACGAAGGGCACACCCAACACAGTCGAAAATCGCCGGTCATGTTCGAAATAGACCAAAAGGGCAGGGTTTTCACTAGCACTTTGACCATGTTCGAAATAGAGCATCTTGTAAAACATGTTAATAGTAGAATGAATGAGCGAACGATAGACGAACGGGAGCATGTACTGCTGTTGTGCTAGTCATGTTGGTTGCTAGGCCTATTTGATTGTGACGGTAATACCCTCCATGGATGTGGCGCCGTGAGCGGGGGCCCACTTCCCTTATTTATGCGCTGTCCTCTTCTCCCATGGAATCCTTCCTTACTCAGCCTCTCCTCCACCTTCCTTTAACTGTCTCCAACAGGCTTTTCTAATGCATTCTCTACCTCAAAATAGAGGACGGATTTTTCCCGATGTGTTACAATAGCATTCTTTATTCCGTTTTCTAAAATAGGGAATTCCTCCCCATTCCCTTATATATAGGGATTCTCTCTCCTTCCCCTATATAATTCTTCGTATAGGGAACTTTGTTGGATATAAGAAAAACATAGGGAGAGAATCTTTTTAAAAGAAGCCTATATATGAGGCTATAGGGGACCGAATTTAGGAATTACTGTTGGCGACAGTCGTAACTATTCGACTAAAGTTGAGACTAACGATGGTGGAGGGGAAGGCCAAGGCCAGCAGCGGCGATGAGTGTAACAGTGAGGATCAGCAGAGACAATTGGCGATGGCGATGCATCATCAATAAGAAGAAGCAACTGCAGCATCAGACCGGGCCTCTGACCTGTGGCTATATAAATTACGGTTCGCTTATGGATCCGTAACAATAGTTTTTTAGTGATGTGTCCCACTCGACCGAGCCCCACCCAGCCCGCTGCCCCACTCAACCGGGTCACGCCGCTCCCTTCTTCCTCCGTCCTAGGCTAGCCTTGCGCCACGCTAGCTGGGTTAGGTCGCCTCGCCAAGCTGCCACCCCTGTTGCTGGGCTGAGCTGGCCCGCAAATTAAGCCAACCCACATGCTCACTCTAGGCTATTGCTGCTCATTGGTTGGGCCAACTCAGGCTGACCGCCGACCCAATTCCCCTCTTATTCCTTTTTTGTAAAATAATTTTATTTTAATATGTTATCATTTAGTTTTAGGAAAATGTCTATAAATTAATCCCTATCTTTCATAGATTTACTTATTATAAAATAAATCTGTATATTTCAGAAAATTATATTATTTATTTATGTTTATTTAGTTAAACATGTGCATCTATATTCATTATATTTTCTTTATTATGATTATTTCTATTTTCTATGTTAGATTCATTTGTCGTCAACTCCTCGACGAACGTTGGTGTTTATCCTGCTGAGCACGTAGCTAATCAAGGCAAGTTCATGTTGACTCACGTTGCAAATTCCATGTTTGCTAATATTTTGTTAGGTTTATAATTTGCATGCTATGTTAAACATATATTGCTAATTGTTTTAGGATGCTAGTTAATAACTCAAATAATAATAAATTGCTATGACCATGTCTTTGCCACCTTAGTAATATTATTTAATTATTCTTGTTACCATCCTTGTCTAGTCAACTATTCTTTATCTTGTGTTGACATAGTTCCCATAAGTGATTTGTTGATGCAAAATATCTTTTCATGACAGTTGGGGCTATCATGCTGATCAAATGCTATAGCAAGGTAGTGGGTGCTACATGGAATTTTCAAATGATTTTCAACCTTTTATTTGGGTGGATGGTCGAAAGGAGAGTGCAACATCACATTAGATTTGGGCCCAGTGTGGAAACCGCCTAAGTTCTTAGGATCAACATCTCGTGGTTGTCAAGACTAAGTACAATAGTACGACCATCGAGTGCTTTTATGGGCAGCCCTAGTTGAGTAGTCTTCGAACTCTTAGTTTGGGCACTACATAGGATAGGGTAGGAAATGGAGATCGACCATGTATTCCAAGACACAACAGGAACTTCTGTCAACCAAATACATTGGTACAACGGTGGAGTCCTTTGTGAGAATGCTTGAGGTAGGAGAAGGTTAGTCGAGACTTTGCGGTGTTCGTCCCACTTTGAATGACTCCATGCGATGTTCATCTCTTGTGGATAAAGTGTACAAATTCTGCAGAGTAAAAACTTTCATGAAAGTCATGCCCACGGTCAAGGCAGACGACAGTGGCGTGATCATAATGATTGTTTTATTGCCTCTTCCCTTTATTAGTTTTTAAATGGTTTTAGCTATCCTGCAGTGGGTGTTGTGAGGGTATGATGAAAACCACGGGTAGTACTGTGAGATAGCTAGGTTTTGGGTGACTTGGTTAATGCTTGAATTTCAAAAAAAGTATTTAAATGACGTTACTCTTTGAAACAAAACACACTTTCAAATGAATATGAGCCATTCTTTAAAATTAGCCTTATGCAAATTAACAGAATCACTCCTTAGAACCTCTTTGCATGCATTAATGAATTGGTTCGCGAGTATGTTAATATACTCAATCTCGTGTTTCAATTGTGGGGTTGCTCAATCAATGAGCAGTTCCTGGTTCATAGTGCTACAAGTCTGAAGGAGAGGAGTACCATGAGGAAGAGTTCGCTACCAGAGTTCAAGATGAAGGCTTTGACGACATCTAGAAGCTTTGCGGAATATGTTTAGTTGTTGTTTTATGTTGGAGCTAAACTTATATTTAAATGTTTATGTTGTTCCAGGCCTACGTGCCTAATAATTGTCATGTTGCATACGCACTTCGATGTAATAAAGTATTTCGATGATGACGTTTGATCCAATGTTTTAGAATCTGCGTACTAGCTTAACATTCAGGGACTAGTACAGTAAAACATGGAAGGAACCGACTCTATTTTTTGATCCCGACACTTGATCCACGGTGTGCATCATTTGTTTGATGAGAGCAGGTTTATCATATAGAAGAGGAAAAGTAAGACTAGGTTTGTCTGAAATCTGAATGTCTCACTTGTCAGGTCTGTCTGAATAACTGGCAGCTGAGGACAGTCTTATTTGACACCAAAGGCTGGATGAGCACAAGCACATGCACCAACAGCTTGCACGTATGTAATCCAAGCATATAGGCAGATGTAACTCTGTAATGTAATCACTGAACGCGCGGCACAATACTATGCACGTAGGATCTGCCAAAATGATGTGCACCACACCACTGTGATATGCATGATGCAGATGCGACTGCCTTGTCAACTATGGAGTACATAGCTGCTAGCTATGGATTTTTGCTTCTGATCATCCCACTGGTAACGCTTTGCAGCACAGCACAACACATCACTTGCTAACAATTAGCAAACATTCAGCACAGCAGCAGCCGCTCAACCAGCCCAACAAGCTATCAAAAGCAAATCATAGCTCTGCCTAATGCCAATTATCTGGCCAGGCTGACTAATAACTACAGATACATCACTTGCCTCCACACCATCGTAGTAAAAAAAAGGACCAGCCAGATAACCAAACCCCACCATCATTCATCATTCATTTCTACGATTCTCAAACGATGATACATACATTATGTGTGCGTGCCTGCAATTTTCTTCTCTTTTTTCGCATCATGCCTGGATATGCCTAGCAAGGAATACATGTATACACCCATATGGACATACAGGGAGTCACCACAAACCTCACTTTGCAGCTGCAGTATGGACGCTGTGCCACCAAAAAATGCCAAGCCCCATGTGTTTCCTTACATTCAGGCGAAGCAGGATGTACAGAAGAACACGATACCCAATTGCCATCAGAAGCAAAACTAGGAGGTTCACCCACTTGGCATGAGTGGAGGATGAAATATCGTATGAGCCTCTGACAGCCTGGACACCTGGTATTGTCCTTATCGCTCCAACCGCAAATGATGTACCAACATACTCGTTCTCAACCAAGCCCTGAAACATCAAAATGAAATCTCACATTGATCCACATGGAGCTTTAATAATTTGTACTCACTATAAGAAAACAAGCTTCTATAAGCTGGTAGGAAGCAAAACTTGCCTGGACAGCATAAGTGTGGAACGAAATGAAAGACAATGGGTAATTCCATACAGGATTAGGTAAAGCTTCTCGTATTCGAAAATATCCAGCCACAAGCATCATGATAACCTGGAGCAATAATATACCAGTTGTCATTCAAAATGATCCACTAAATTATGCCTACTCAGCAAAAAGGGTACAATAACTTACATATAGGGAAATGAGAGTTAGTGTGCACTTGTAAGTTTCGAGCCATATGTGTGCAACAATCATCATAAGAGCTTCATTTGCTAATAGGCACATAAAGATTGTGATTACAAAGTACATAAGGAAGCTGAACTCATTCCTGAGCCCTATCAGGAAGTAGAAAACCAACGATGAAGAAATGGAGACCAGAAACAGGAAAGGAATGCTGGATAGGAAGTGGCCTAGCAGAAAAACTATTGTCCCAGAATGTCCATTTGCATCCTCATGGGAATATATCTGCATGGGAGAAAACAATTATATTAGTAATAATTTTTTCACACCGTAGCTGGTATTGATATGATTTTGGTGCCTGGAGGAACTAGAACCTTTTCCTGTTGCATCACTAAATTCTACATGATTTAGAAGACTTCCTTGAGCAAGAAGTCACAAAAATAGGTTTACATTTGTGAAAAAAGAGAGGCAATGTTGTGGCCACAATGTGTTATTGCACTTTAGAGATAAAAGTTTTCACCTTGATCTCATCAATATGGGCAGGTACTCCAGAAACACTTAGAAGAACCGCAAATGAAACAAACACAAATATTGCAGAAACCCGTACCTGTCAAACAAAGAGGGTTCTCAACATCAAGCCATAGATCCAATAAGAAACATAACAATGCAGTGATACTAACCATTACAGATGACAATGAATGACCAATGTTAACAAATACGGTGCCAATCGAGAGGGAAAGAAGCATATACAACACAACTCTGATCCAGAAGTACTTCCAATCTCTTGACATAATTTGCAATGATCTCCAGGCCAGAACCCCAATTCTTGTTGCATCACTGGCTCTGTCTTTACTTTTCAAGTAAGGACCTTCCTGCATTGCACCATGTATAAAAACTGAAAGGGGCACAATTTATAAAACCATGGAACAAGGGATGCGTATGATTCCCAGTATACATCTAAATATTCTAAAATATAGTGCGCACGAATTTTAGGGCCCCTACAGTTAGATGCATTTCAAGACATCGAGATTACACGTGCACCACATCTCGAAGTACTGACCAGTCTAGTCTCTGGATTTGACAGAAACCCATGCTCTCCATGGGAACAGAACGCTAAGAATGGATAAAAGCACTGTTCAAATTGTTGTGCATATTTTGGAGTGCTATTTCTGCATCGTGAAACTTAATCCAGCCAGGTGGGTGATTTTTTTATTCCGACTCTCTCTGATCATTAGCAAATATGTGTGAATGCTGGATGAAAAGGGATGTCACGGATGACTGATGTATTATTTCATGTGTAAGACTACCTTCTCGGTAAGTTTTGCAATCATTGATTCAACAGCAACAGAGTCGGCTGATGATTTGTAGGTTGCTTCTAGCGTCCGAATTGCCACAGCTGTGTCCATGCTCACTGATGAAAAATCCCCTTGATCATCCTGTTAATAACTACAAAAGTTTTGATTTCTTACAACAAATGTACATTTGCCCATTGAGCTTATTAAAAGAGTTAAAGCTAAGAAAATATATATGTCAGAATGGAATTAAAAGATACCTGCAAATTCTTGCACATGGCTATGATTCTGTTGAAGTCAGTATTAATTGCACGCAAGAAATGGTCAGATGGACTTTGCATGATTGGACATGGAAATCCAGCATTTGAGAAGTGCTACAATAGAAAAAGGCACATAAAAAAGGGCCCAGAAAGCATAGGATGGTAAAACAACTAACGTATCAGAAAATCAGGGTCTACAATGGGAATCAAGAGAATGACTAAAGTGTGAGGCCATCCATAATAGGAATCAAGAGAGTGACTGTGTATAAGATAGCTGGACAGATGCAGTATTAAAAGCCATACATGAAACTGATGCCTTGTGGGCTTAATTTTTTTCCATTTTACAAAAAGAAAACTACAATGTCACTACCATCTTGCTAAACCTATGATCCTGCCAATGTTTACGTTGAGACAGAGACATGTTTTCATTGTTACATGCTTGATCCCCACATAACACTCATTCAGCAAGGTCTACCAAATATGATGTCATTCAACTTACTTCTAGACTTCTACTATCCACCCACACTAAAAACTAAAGCGGTTCTAGTCACATAATATAACACTATAGTTTCGCAAATTGATAATGCATGCATGTAAAATCTATATTATCATAGCTAATAATCAATACAACAGCGAAACAACTTATTCACCTGTAGGCAAGCCAGTGTTTCTCCAAAAAAAAGTGTGTTCCCATTTGAAAGCAAGCAAATTCGATCGAAAAGTCCAAAAACTTCTGTGCTGCTTTGATACATTGTGAAGATGAGCGTGCATCCAGTGCTTGCAAGTTTCTTCAATGTTACCATTAAGAGGAGTGCGGAGACACTGGCAAAAAGTCGCATAAAGTCATAAACATATTTGTGCTTTAATCTACAGCTATACTATAGTATGGAAAAATACCATCTATCTAGTAATGCATAACTATTTGCTATATTCACACCCATACTACCCATGGTGGATCTCCCCGTATAGTGCTTCTGCTTGTAACTTGTAAGATCTGATCATTTTAAAAGGAAACTAAAATAAAAGGTGATTTAATTGGGAACTATTGTTCTAATCTCATCTAATCTAATCTTCTAGCTACGAAATTATTTATGTAATTGTTTATTTTTTTGGTCATTTTTGTGTTTTAGATTTGACATTATTTTAGCATGACATCTTTGATTTTATTTAGCATTATATACTCCTTTTAGCATATGAATTAATTTTGATATTGTGACACTGTTTGATCCATATGGTCTTCGCCATACCATAATTTCATTCCATCCTCCACAACTCCATGCTACATGAAGCACGACATTCTCATGCCCATAATTGGAAATAACTTAAGCTCACATTTATGAAATAATTTCATTTCATAGATGTTAAGTAGCAAGCACATGCATCATCACTAAGTATAATTTACTTTCCTTCAAAACCAAAGAGGTAAAAGAAAAGGAATAATGTCAGAGGAGGAGAAACAAACCTGTCAAGATGGTATAGAGGCTCATCAATAAATAAAACGTGTGGTCTCATCACAAGCTCTCGTGCAATGCTAACACGCCTCCTCTCTCCACTTGGAAGCCTCTTCATAAAACAGTGTCCACCAATGAGTTTGTCAGCATAGTCACCTAATGACATGGCTGCAATGGCATCTTCCACTATGGACTTCTTTGAGGAGAAGATACCAGGAAGCTGCAAGAGTGCCGAGTAGTATAGCATCTCCCGTACTGTGAGAGATTCAATCAACACATCATCCCGATCAACATATCCCTACAAGTGCCTCAACAATACATTATCTAATATAAAGTGCCCCAACAATAGCCATCAACAATCTACAGCATGCTACACTAAAATTAGTAACAAATTACTATACAATCAACATCTGACAAATGTCATAAAAATTTACATAATTGTGGACAGATGTAGTGAGATAGATAGAGGCAAATTTGTCATAGTTAAGTCAGTTATAGTGTGTGATGCAATGCACACAACCAAATTAATCCATGGAATTTTCTCGAAACAACAACCTTTTACAATAAACTTATTAATTGATATGTGCAATTGTGCATGACCATCAAATGGTGAAGTTTGGCCAATGACGCATGACTTGAATTCATAACCAGTCTGAAGGTGTTTGACAGGCAAGTCAAAATACCGTCTTCCATAAAATGGGAGGGAGTATTCTCATGTTAATAGGGGAAGTAAAAAAATGGCACGGGAATTTTTTAAAGGAAATGGTACAGGAAAGCTAGAAGTTTAGGTGTATGGTGTTAACCTTTGTTACAAGAGTAAGTTAAGCCTACTTTTTTGTTTGAGAATAAGTTAAGCCTACCTAATACCTAGACAGCCTGTGCTGAAAATGTAAGGGAATGAAACAAAGAATAATAGTGACCCTGAACTCCTGAAGATATGCACTAAAATTCAGCAGCTTCAGTCTGCTATTATGCCATTGAGAGTAGAGTGGAGAATACAACAAGAGCTTACATATGATCCATATGGCAAGCGTGACTTGACGCCATTGACAAAGACTTCACCATACATCCGCTCGGCAGCGTGCAGCCTCCCTGCGCGGGTGAGAAGCATCAATAATAGAAGAGATATTTAGCAGTAGGGGGACTGCAGACTGCAGGTGAGGTGGTAGCGGCGAGTCACCTGCGATTGCTCTAAGCAGCGTGGATTTGCCGGAGCGGGCGGGGCCCATGATGACGGTGAGGGTCCCGGGCAGCGCGTAGCCGTTGGAGCTCTTGACGACGCGCTCAGAGGAGCGGCGCGGGCCTTCCCTGACGGAGACGGTGAGCTCCTTCCAGACGAGGGCGGCGCCGGCCACCTTCCTGTCCCTGCAGGCGGCGGAGGCGGTGGTGGAGGGCTCGGGGAAGGACGGGGAGGGGGAGGGGTAGGCGCTGCTGGTGATGGAGGCGGAGGTGGCGGCGAGGTGGATGGAGTCGTCGAGGTGGGCGGTGATGTCGTCCCCCCAGTCGGGGGAGTCCTCGAAGGAGATGGGGCGGCCGGGCCTGGGCAGGTAGTAGCGGCGCGGCGCCATGCCCACGGCGGGGCTGCTCGCCGACGAGGAGGAGGAGCGGTACTGGTCCGACGACGCCTCCATCGGCAATGGACACGAAATGCCGTTGCCGCCGCCGGCCTCTTTCTTAAAAGAGGCAACTTTTTTTACCAGCGGGAGCAGCCGAGGAGTGGAGTGGAGTAGAAAAAAAAAAAAAAAAGAAGGAAACGAGGTCTCCTTTTGATGATGAAGCTGTTGTGATGGAAGGGAGGGCCCAGATGGCAGACCTCGGGACTCGGGCTGCTCTGCTTCTTCTTTTGGAGCACGACGACCGAGGAAGACGACGACAGCTGCCCCCAGCCGAGGAGAAGCCACCTCTCACTCTCTCAACTCTGGCTCTTTGTACTTCCCCAGAGTGATCCATCGTTGCTGATATCAAATTGGTCTTTCAGCTTCTTGAGCCTATATAATCCTATGATGCAATATACCTGGATGAAAATTGTTCACGGGAGTATCAAAATTGCGTTGATTTGATCCATCGAGCTACCGTGGTGGCCGTAGGATAAAAATGTAGTTGTCACAAGCATAAAAACTTATTTGTCTAGCTAAGGAAACATACCCTATGTAATCAAGTTTACGGTGCAGCCACCGTGCAACCGAGTTATCAAAAGTTATAAAAAAATTCTGAAAACATTTGTACATACACTTCATTATTTACTCTACATATGTATGAAGTTTTTTTAAAAAAAATCATTTTATATTTAAGTTATTAAAAAAACTGACAACTTTGGTGAGCTCAACATTGATGGAAATTTATCTTTTTGTAACTTTCAAAATAAGATGAATTTGAACTTGAAATTTTATACATAGGTAGAGTAAGTTGAAGAGTATATTCACAAATTTTTTTTAAAATTTTTTACAACTTTTGATAATTCGATTGCACAGTGATTACACCGAAAGTTTGATTGCACTGGATATGTGCCCCATGGGCCAAATACACCGCAAACTAGTTAAATTTCACACACACACACACACACAACAATAATAATAATAATAATAATAAACACTATTTCATGATCACATCCATTAAATATTCAAATTATCAACAATGGGCCACCCATCTGTCCCTCTTACGGGCCAAAATATCAAAAAAATCATCTATACTCTAATCTAGGTATAAATGGACTATGAAATTTTAGGTGGGGCCGAGGCCCACCAGCCCCCATGGTTGGGTCTGCCCTGTTGACCTATCAAACCTGGTCTAAAAATTTTATCTAACATAAAAGCATAAGTGTCTCATATTGTGCTTGGACATTGAGCTAGACTCACACATCGGTGCTAACATGGACCATACATCTCTCTCTCTCGCGTTTCCAATCAGGCTCCCACTCCTCCCCACTCACTAGACAACGGCGATAGGTTTGGATGATCACATGATAAGGTACTTTACCAATGAACCTCTGGAAATCGATAATGTGGCATGGGGGTGTGAGATGCTGGACTTAGTCAATGATCAACTCGGCAATAAAGGACACTTGCAGAGGGAAAGATATCTTATCCTACCTGGTAGCCTCACCGATGGTGAAGGGTCCATGTCTTGGGGGTGCTAGTGTCAGGGGTGGCTTGCGGGATGTTTAGGGTGAGAGTGCGATCTATTAGATTGTTTGTTATGAGTTTCTATGGTTTCCTATTGGTGCCTTTCCAATACGATGTAAATTTTGGTTCTCGATGGCAACACCGGGATCAACGGTGTCTATTTTTGGAAGAGGCTACTTGAGGTTTTCTTTTCTTACCATTGTTTGTCTCGGTATAGGCCTCACAATGGTCTAAAAACACTCCTATGCCGCATCTCTTCTCGATCTATCCATGTGGTGGCGGTGGTGTGGTATGCACCTTTTGCATGTAGCATCCTCGGTGGTGGCGGCGATGATAATGTGTCTCTCCATTGGTCACGGTTGGGTTAACTACGTACCTTCTAGATCGGAAAACAATCACAATTGTGGTGGTGCAACATAGATCTATGGTGGGATCCCGTTGTTTCAAAACCCGAAGTGTTCATGGTTAGAGGATCTTGTTCCTAGCATGGGTTCGACCAGTTATGTATTCTTTGACAGTGAATGACATCACAAAGTGGATTGTGGCTGCAAATTACAGTTGGATTCAAGGAGTGTTCTTTGCAGTATATTTTTGTTGGTAGTTGTAATGTTGCCTTGTAATCTCTCATAAAACAAAACGTGAGACACCAACATGTTGCCTCCTAGTCCTTCCCAATTGCCCCTCTCCTCCATCCATTCGATGTCATTGTTACTCTCTTCCCTAACGTTAGAGTGCCATATATTTTTATGTGGTTGAGAGAGCTATTATCCAAATAAGTAATAATGTGAAAACCTCCTTAATAGTATGGCAAAGAACAAAAACCTAGCTACAAGCTTGAAACTTCTCCCAAGCTTAAACTAGAAAAAATGTCATTAATCTTGTCGGTGAAATAAATACCGGGGTACAAAGAGCCCTAGGAAGGCCGAGAGGCCCCACGCACAAAGGGCGAGCAAGCAAGGCCCCAGCGTGCATGGCGAGCCCTCGAAGGCAGGAGGCCCCACGCCGGCGGGCGAGCAAGGCCCAGTGGCGTGGCGAGCCCCTCGAAGGCAGGAGGGCCCCACGCATGGCAAAGGGCGAGCAAGGCCTCAGGCATGGCGAGCCCCTCAGAGGCCACGAGGGCCCCGCGCCAGCGGGCGCATGCGAGCCCCTCGAAGGCGAGGCGAGGCCCCACGCGCCAGCGGGTGCGTGGGCGAGCCCCTCCGACGATGAGGCGAGGGCCCCACGAGCCCCTCTCGAGACCAGGCGGGGCCCTGCGCCAGCGGGCCCCAGCGCAGGAGCATTGCGTATGAGTCTTCCGGACGAAGGCTCCCCATCGCGAAGCGACGAAGCGCATTTAATGAGACATCACGCGGATAGACAGCGGAAGAAATGATTACCGCTTCTAAATGACCCTTGCAGTGTCGGCGGTACCGCCATCGTGGGCGTGAAGAATTGACCGCAGAGAGAAGGTTTGCTTGAGGAGGCCGCCTGTCGAGGAGGAGGTAGGCCCCACCCGCAGATTCACCGCAGGATCAGGCTGGTCGAGGCCACTTGGCACGCGAGCGCGGCGCAGCATGGCGTGCAGGCGGGCGTGCACGTTTGCGTCTCTTCTGTCGTGTCTTGTCGATTGTCTTGAGAGCATCAGATCGCCTACCTCCCTGGCTCTCCGCCAAACCCCAAAGCTTGTATAAAAGGAGGGAGAGAGGAGAAAGAAAAAAAGAGGAGCATTCGTGCATTCGAGACACTCTGTAAACACATTCCCATTCAACCACAATCGAAAAGAGCTAAGGCTCGGCGAGAGTAGGACTATTACCCGCGAGGGTCCGAACTCAGGTAAATCATGAAGTCGCTCCTTGTTGTGCCCGACGCTCAAATCGGATCGAGCTTGATCGAGTTGGCTAGCGACTAAAAATCGACCAGGTGTGATCCGCAGTGGTTGAGCGGAGAACACGCCGTCAAATCTTATCTTTGAGCTTGATGCCGCACTAACAAGGAGACCACTCACAAACTTGAGCCTAATTGCTCTGAAGTGAGTCCAATTAGAATTTCTTGAGGTCATCATCACCAAAACCCTTTAATAATTAACCATGCAAAAATTGGGGGTCCTAGATGAGGGTAATGAGGACAATGAGGGTAAGTTACTTAGCCATAGCTCCCATTCGGTTTTATTTTCCAATCCTTCTCCTCACTTCTCCTTTTATCCTTTGCAGCCTCAGATCTCAGCTGGGCTACAGAGCAGTTGGATGGGCTATTCGGAAGTCCCTGTGACAAGAAAGATAAAAAAGTCACAATAGGTTCAGGCTCCAACGTTCCTTGGAACGTCCTGGAGTGAAGCGAAGAGGTAAGGCAACAACCCATAGCTCTCTTTTTCCTTTTTGATTCATATCTTCTCGATCCCCTTTCTCATTCTCGCCAATGTACAGGAAGAAGCCGCTCTAGAGGCCAAGGCATAGCAAGTCGTCCCCAAGGGAAAGGGGGTGGTCAAGAAAACATGTGCGTCCAGCTTTGGAAGAAAGACGATGCGGCCAAGGTTGAAAAGATTCAATTGAAAAGTGAAGGTCAGCAAGACTGGGAAGAGGAAGATGATAACTTTGCGAGCTGCACGGGAAAGAAAAATCCAAGACCTAGGCGCTGGTGGCCAACGTCGCTTTCCTTCAGCAGGCACAAGGAGGAAGTAATGAGAAGGCTGAGTGGGTTGAAAAACTCACGGCCCAACTCAAGAGGAGCTTGGAGGACACCAAGAACCTACGTGAGGAAGTCAAAGCTTCTCGAAAAACACAAATAGGGGTCCTTAGGCTTAAAACAGAGATTGGTACGCTGCAGAAGCAGTTTGCCGCGTACGAGTCATAGGGCTCGTACAATAGAACTGCTTGTAAGCCTACTATGTATCAATGAAGATAAAACTTTTGGAATAAAATTTTCTCATTCACAATACTCATCAAGTGGAAAAATCATCACTTAGAACTCGCTCAGTACCTGCATGAAGCAAGAATTGTGCAAGAGTAAAAGACGCTAGGTTTTAGAAAAAACGTAGATACGTTAGTAGTGCCCTATCAGCCCCTTGTGTACACGTTCGGCACCTAGGTTTCGAGTCTGAGCACGTACACAAGACGAAAAGACACGCAATGTTTCAGCGCGAAGTGTTAGCCCCCCTTTAGAGGGATTAAGGTCAAATGTGCCTCAAGACCAGGGCAAAAAACCGCACCTATGATGAGGATCGGTTTATATGGGCGAAAATTCTGAAGAGGTGAGAGTCGACCTTAAGTGTCATCCAATGTAGGCAGTGCGAAGTCATAGTGAGACGAGCAATGTACTAGAACATAGAGTGATCGATTACCTGGGTAACATTTTATTGACCAACAAATGGGCAAACAAGGAGATGGGTACACGCGAAGTTACCTCAAAAGACGTTCACAAGACCGTGGAACAAACCAGTTACTCGTGGAGTGGATTTTGCTAGAAAAGAACGAAAAACTAAGAAAAGCAAAACGCTGACAGCCTAGACATAGAACATACGAAGCTGGTCAATGTTCCTTGTGCTGGAAAGATCTCTCCGATCCTCCATGGCCAGGTGAACAGCCCTCGGGCGTGTGGTAGAAACGATAATGTATGGGCCCTCCCAGTGAGGTGTTAACTTGTTTGCCCTTGGACAAGTCCTGAACACGACGTAGGACCAAGTCACCAATAATAAATTCCCTTGGCCATATATTCTTAACCGAGTTTAGACGCATTTTTTTGCATGTAGGCCGCAAAGCGTATCTGGGCCTACTCCCTAGTGTCTTAAGGAGGTCAAGGTCGAGCAAACGCTTAGTCATTTGGTTGACACCATCAACTGAATGTACCCAGAGGGAGCCTAGAGCCACCACGACGGGTAGTACGGCCTCTGCATTATATACGAGCTAGAAAGGAGTCTCTCCTATTTCCCGGCTCAACGTGGTGCAAACTGCCCAAAGGACAAAGGGTAGCTCATCCACCCATCCTTTGTTTGCCTAGATAAGAATCACCAGTGACTTTCTTTTTGATACCCTAAACAATTTCACCGTTGGCACGCTTAGCTGCCCCATTGCTCTATGGATGTGCCACTTAAGCGAAGCAAATTTTATTGTCAATTTCTTAGCAAAACTCTTGAAACAGCTCACGGGTGAGCTGTGTGCCATTGTTCATGATTAGACGGTTGTGTATATCGAACCGGGTAACCACATTGTTGCAAAAAAAAAGCTTGTGCCACTTGTGCTATGATGGCTAACACTAGTTCGGCCTTGATCCACTTGGTGGAAGTGTCGGTGGCAACGATCGAGTGCTTACAGCCCTTTCGTCCTTGGGGAAATGGTCCAAGTATTTTATTCTCCAGGTTGAGAACGACCAAGAGACAGGGATCATTTGCAGCTAGTTACCATTTTCTGAGCATCGTTCGACTCCATGGGCTAGTAGTAGCCCATTTTGAATGCCTTGCCAACAAGAGCCCTAACGAAAAATGAGGTCCACATATACCGCTGTGAATGCTTTCTAGAAGAAATAAACCCTCTTCCATTGTGATGCACTTGGAGAGGACTCTTAGCACACCTTTATGATACAAAGTGTCCTCAACTAGCATGTAAGGGGAAGCTCTTTGTATAAACTGGAAACTCTCGGCTTCATCGTTGGCCAAGGTCCCTAGTGCCAAAAACACGATGAATGGTGTCATCCAACTGACACTTCGCTTTAGGACGGAGACGGCACCACTCGCCTCTGGTGCCTTGTCCGGAGATGCTATAGAGGGCTTATTCAAGTGCTGAACGAGCACTCCTGCCAGAGCGGATAATTGTGAGGAACCAACCTTGAACAATTTGTTTGTCAGGGTATTGTTATTCCTTGGTGTGTAAAGCACTTCGAAGTTTATGAATCATTTATCCATCTTCCTCACTTTAGTTAGGTAAATCACCATTGAAGCATACTCTTCATTTACCTGCTGCACAACCAACTGTGAATCCTCTTTTATGGTTAGTCACTGAACTCCAAGCGATTTTCATGCCCGGAGCCCAAGCAAAAGAGCCTCATACTTTGTGGCATTTGTCGACGGTTGGGATGTCGGTCCCAAGTCAACTAAGGTTCTTGAGAAAGAGAGATAGAAGACCTGCCGAGCAAGGCAAACAGCAATCAACGAGCAGGGAACATACACAGAGTTTTTATCCTGGTTCGGGCCTCTCCAGGGAGATAACAACCCTACGTCCAGCGCTTCTTTATATTAAAAAGAGATTACAAGGAGGAAACTCGACGAGACGAACAAGTCTCGGCGAGATTATGGGTGTACAAGAAGTAATATGCAATCTTGGCTTCAAGTCGAGCTAATATGGTCGGATCTGGCAGGATCTGGCCCCTCTACACGCCGTAGGGGCCTTGTTTATATAGTGTTGAACAACCGACCTACCGAGGGATAATCGGGCCGGGCTGACCACGAGTCCGTAACGAACTCGTAGATGTGCCAAATACATCCCGAGGTAGATAAGGTATACTTCAATTCTTAGGGATTACGACGTCTGCTCCAATCTGGGAAACCAACGTCCGGGTCTTCACGTAGCCGTGCAGAACTCTTGCTCGAGTCAGACTCGAACAGGAATCTTAGGCCGTTACGCACCGTGCCAGCCAGGAAGCTGTTCGGCAGGATGCACATGGGCCTGATAGAACCTTCCAGGGAGCCAAGGCCCTTGGAGGCTGTTCGGTTGGGCCTTCAGGGAGTGGGCCATGGCAATGGGCCGTGATTTTATCCCCGACAGCTAGTCCTCTAGACTCAAGTGGAATATCTCACCAGAGTGGGGTCTTCCTCTGGAGACTCCAAGTCAAGAAGAGGGAAATTTTACTGCTACAAAGACGTGCAACAAGCGACCGAACAGGATATGGCTCAGCCGAATAAGCCTTATTCGGGACTGAACAAACCCGCCCAGTGCCGAGCAACTCTGTTGCGTCAAACATGGAACAACATCTGTCCGAGCAGAATCATCTCCTTGAGGCTGAACGTCATCAAGAAGGGATTGGATTCTTGGTAGTGAAGAGCGTACCACCGCATCCGATAAGATCAGATCTTCCGAGAGAATGAACATAGCAAGTCGGGAGATGGACTTGTGTTGCTGCATCCAGGTATGAAGATACCTAGGAAAGCATAAACGAAAATAGGGGAACTACCTCTCGGGTTAGAGCTTGCCCAAGAAAATAAAGATTACGCTCTCGAGCGAATGTCGCGCTCAGGAGCGAAGGTGATGTGCCCCCAGACGTAGATCGTGTGATAGGAGCAGACAATGCATACGAGGGGGAAGGTGACCCAGTCCCCGAGCACGGAGCTCGGTAAAGAGACCAGAAAGTGCGACCAGGTGAAGACGTACCCGGTCGAAGACCATCCAGTCCCTGAGCGCTAGCTCGTCTCAGGGACCAGACGTGCGCTCCGAGCGAAGAGCTGCTCGGCGCGAGGTGATCCAGTCCCCGAGCACGGAGCTCGTCGCGGGGACCAGACGCGCGCTCCGGACGAAGAGCTCCCCGGCACGAGGTGATCCAGTCCCCGAGTACGGAGCTCGTCGCGGGGACGCCATCGCGCAGCGAAGAGCGCCGCGAGGTGACCCGATCCGAGCGCTCCGCAAAGAGCTCAGTGCGAGGTGAATCACAACAAGATGCAGTCAGAGTCGCAAGAGAACGTGTGAAATCAACGCTTTACCCATGACGTATTCCTTGCGACAGTGTAAGCGTTGTCTTAGCAAGTGCAGAACCGACGCTTGGAGTGTCCGTTGCGATGAGAATCGGCTTAAGATAGGCTTGCCCGTTGCGATGAGAATCGACTTACGGTGGGCAGGACTCCGTTGGTGGCGCACTACCTTGACTTAGCCGAACTGTGAAGGTTAATGCCGGGCAAAGACAAGAAATCATACGCGGGTGAAGTGAATCAGTCCCCGGGCATGCGCGGAGCAAATCCGAGAAGAGAGGGATGCAGACATCGGTTTTGGTGGGGAAGCCTGGAACCTCACCGCGACCATCACCGGCGTCTGATGTTACCCGTTCCTGTATTTTCTGCAGAAGACAAACAAGAAACGAGCCAGCAAGGTGAAAAAGAGAGCAAGTACAGGCTCTAAGAAGAGCAAAGCGAGTTTTAGAAAACACGTAAAAGACGACTTACCCGCACAAGACATAATTTTTCACGGGTACGTCCCCCGATAGCGTTGGTGTCACATCGGTGAATATGGAACCGACGCCAGGAGTGCCCGTTGCGATGAGAATCGGCTTACGGTGGGCATGCCCGTTGCGATGAGAATCGGCTTACGGTGGACAGGACTCCGTTGGTGTTGCATTGCTCCGGATTACCGTGCCAGGAAGGACGTAGCATGGGTAAAAAAGACTTGTGCGGACAAGTGCAGCCTCGCTGTGGCTAAGACTGCTAACCAGAGAAGGTGATCGGGACCTTAGCCGCAGGCAGGACGTGCGAGGCGAAATCTTATCTGGGCATGGACCCGTACAGCGTTAGTGTTACCTTGACAGGTGCGGAACCGATGCCAGGAGTGCCCGTTGCAATGAGAATCGGCTTACGGTGGGCAGAACTCCCTCGATGGTGCACCGCTTCGGTTAACCGGAGCTGTACAGGTCGTTGCCAGATAAAAAGACATGCTCGCGCCCGGGGAGCGCTACGGGAGCGAAAGACCGGACTGATTTGTCCCTTTATTAACCAGGCAGGGGGACAGAAACGACCCTAGGTTCATAAAGAGGTAAATGCAGATCCGGGCAACGAAGTTTTAGGAAAACCAACGCTAAGAAAAGGAATTGGAAACCTGAAAACGTGCCGGGGTTGCCGAAATTCGCGCGCAACAGCGTCACCGACAAGGGCGAGGTTGGCCTGGTTGGTGGATCTGACCACCGTCGCCAAGGCTTGATGTTGTTCCCGACTCTGCTCAAGGGGTCCTGGCATCCTTGAGGCGTCCGCGTTTTGCCCGACCGGGGTCTGGTTACGCGGGGATTCGTTCCGAGCAGGTAGAACGTCTGCCGGGGGACCTGGCGGAGATACCCGAGGCGGGTTGCGTCGTTGTTGCTTGCGCTGGTCGCGAATCTGCGCCAAGGTCTCATTGATTAAGGCGTCCAGACTGCGGCGAACAACATCTTGTTCGCGAGCAACCAGCGCAGCCCCATCTTGATGCCGAGCAGAATTGATCTGCTCGATCTCATCGGCCGCCACAGGCCGCGCACGAGCCTTTGGGGTCTCTGTGCCGGCCATGTTGACGTTGCGATGGCCGTGTGTCGGCACACTAGACGGTGTCATCACTATGTCGCCACAGGAGAAATCAACCGACATGGCCTTGGAATCCGAGAGATCTAAACCAACGTAAAGATCGTCGGTTCCGTAATCATCGTCAATGACAGGAGCGTGATCTAAGACCATCTCCGGAACGCAGCCGGAGAGTTATGAGGCGATCGAGATCGAATGGATCGATCCGATCTGACAGGGGATGTGACGTCCTTCCTTCTGAGTCATAGCCCTCAGGAAGATTTTTCTGGTCGCCGAAAGAGTTCGACATGATCGAACAGGCTTGATCTACTAGATCCCCACGGACGGCGCCGACTGTCGACGATTGGGATATCGGTCCCAAGTCAACTAAGGTTCTTGAGAAAGAGAGATAGAAGACCTGCCGAGCAAGGCAAACAACAATCAACGAGCAGGAAACAGACACAGGGTGTTTATCCTGGTTCGGGCCTCTCCGGGAAGATAACAACCCTACGTCCAACGCTTCTTTATATGAAAAAGAGATTACAAGGAGGAAACTCGACAAGACGAACAAGTCTCGGCGAGATTATGGGTGTACAAGAAGTAATATGCAATCTTGGCTTCAAGTCGAGCTAATATGGCAGGATTTGGCAGGATCTGGCCCCTCTACACGCTGTAGGGGCCTTGTTTATATAGTGTTGAACAACCGACCTACCGAGGGATAATCGGGCCGGGCTGACCACGAGTCCGTAACGAACTCGTAGACGTGCCAAATACATCCCGAGGTAGATAAGGTATACTTCAATTCTTGGGGATCACGACGTCTGCTCCAATCCGGGAAACCAACGTCTGGGTCTTCACGTAGCCGTGCAGAACTCTTGCTCAAGTCGGACTCGAACAGGAATCTTAGGACGTTACGCACCGTGCCAGCCAGAAGCTGTTCGGCAGGATGCACATGGGCCTGATAGAACCTTCCAGGGAGCCAAGGCCCTTGGAGGCTGTTCGGTTGGGCCGTCAGGGAGTGGGCCATGGCAATGGGCCGTGATTTTATCCCCGACAGCATTGTTAGTTGCTGGGAAGTGCGGGGAGTTTGTGTATTTGTGCTGCTCATCTGTGGGGGGAATAAGAATAACCCTAGCCCCCGAGCATTCATTGGCACAAGAGCCATCAAAATTAATACATAGTCCATGTGTCATCTAGGATAGACTGCTGCTCTAGGCATGAGCAACCGGGTTAGTCCACTCAACCAGGAATCGGCCAAGATTTTTGACTTGATAGCTATTCGAATTGGATCTCAAGCTCCATCAACTCAATTACCCACTTAGCTGCCGGGCCAATAGCTTCTTGATTTCTCAAGATATCACCTACAATAAGGTTGTTGGAACTATGATTTTATGAGTATGAAAATAGTGCTTTAATTTTCTAGAGGACATGAGCAAAGCATAAAGTAGCTTCTAGACCATTGGGTAAAACTCCTTGGGCCCATGCATAACTTTGCTCATGTAGATGGGTCTTTGGGTACCATTACGCTCCACAGTCAAAATGACACTTACCACTTGGAGGATGGTGGCTAGATAGAGTAGCAAGTCCTCTCTGGGCTGGGGTGTCGTTAAGACAAGGGGTTAGACAGGTTTTGCTTTAGGTCCTCAAGGGATTTGCCAGTCCTTTCTGTCCATTGAAAGCCATCGTATTTGCAAAGCACCTCGAAGAAAGATAGCCCACACTCCCCTAGCCAGGAAATAAAATGACTTAAAACCGTCATGCACCCGGTCAAGCCCTGCAATTGCTTAATGCTAGTTTTGGTTTACAATTTTTCTATGGCTTTGACTTTATCTGGATTGGCACCAATGCCCAAGGATCCAATCATGTACTCGAGAAACATCCCAAAGTGTAAACCAAAGATACACTTCTTCGGGTTTAACTTTATCCAATGTTTGCTTAGGTTATAGAAAGTTTATTCAAGATTGTGTACATGATCATAATCTTGTTTACTTTTGACTATTCTGTCATCGACACAAACCTTCAAGTTGAGTCTAATCTGATTAGGGAAAGTCTTCTGCATCAAGTAGTGGAACGTGGCTCCAGCATTCCTGAGATCAAAGGATACGTGGATTGAACACTCAGGTTGATTGAACAACCAGGTGTGCCGATCCTTCTAGGAGAATGGGAAGGTAGTTGGCCATGATTGCCTCGTCCCTACCGATCGCCAATATTGTGGTGGCGTAGATGGAAAGAAACTTGTCAGGGTTCTGTGTCCCGTCGAATCTCTCAATGTACCTAGGCTTAAACCTGTGTGGGAAGACGACATTGCACAAGCCCTTGGAGAAGGCCGGGCATCCTGTCAACTTGGGCGAACGACAGTTCACCTCTTTGGGCAAGTTTCTGTAACCCCATTGCTCGGAGCGAGGCCAGATTAGCGAGCACGTGACCAAGTGAAGTGAATGAAAACTTGGCCACGGTTCCGCTGAGGAGAACCCGCTGACTCGGTGACTTCTCGATACTCGAGTTCTCACCATGCTCTTGGCGGTTCAAATCCATTTGATATTCAAGAAGCAGGTCGCACGGTACCGCATGCCTATCTGAGTTGTCGTAATGTTCCCAATGGTGAGAAGCATAGGCAGAAGCTGCACCATGTAGCCTGTTGTCGGGGTTCAGATCCTCAGATAGGCTACGGTGTGAGCGAGCTCGTCCAAGGTTCACTGCCACACAATCCAATTCTTCCGCCACAACGGCTCCCATGAGAGGTAAATCTCCACCGCCTGGCACGCCGTGAAACTATCAAACAACAGTTGCCAAGGCCTCTATGCGCTTGGAGCTCTCCAGAAGATAGTTCGATGAGCCAATTGACTCAACACAAGCCATAGATGGAGTGTGGTATATCTTTCTAAAAAGAGTGTGTGGGAGGCAGGCTCGGATGTGAATGCTTGTCCTTGCGGACCCTGTCCTGCATCATGGCCAAGGTTTCATCCACGGCCACATGGAGCCCATGTCGGGCTCCTTATTCTTTGGAGAGAGACACAGACTCAGCCTCCTTCTGACATCGGGTGTCATCTTCCATTGCGATGCGTCAGGACTTATCTTCCTTATCGCGCCCAAGTTTCTTCATCCTAGTGGCGCCATTCATCGTCCTGCTCGGTTGCAACCAACGACATCCAAGCTCCCTTTCCATTTGCTACAAAGACGTCACAAGGGCACTCAGGCACCAATGGAGTCATGACCGTGTCACCGACGGTATGATCCTCCTCAACGAAATCTATTACCTCGTCTAGCATGTCCAAACCAGCATAAAGTTTATCATTGGATTCCCCGATAGACAGGGCTGCTTCGTCCATTCGATATCCTTGGAATCGCTCAAGGAGAGGATCAGGAACATATTCCAAGTCCATATTTTTGGGTAGCCGAGATGTCAGTGTATCATCCGGACCGAGATCCATATGGCCCTCAGATCCTTGATCTAAAAAATCTTGGAGTCGGTGTAGTATCCATTGTAGTCGTCTTCTTCGTCGAAGATGCACATGTCATGAGGATCACCATAGTTGATTGACACCTTAGAGGAAGATAGTGACGAGAGAATCTTCGCCCCCATGGTGGGCGCTAACTGTCGACGATTGGGACCAAGCTTCCCGGTTGAACTTACTTCTGATTGCGGGACCAGAGAGCCCCCCTTTCTGCCATGATCTGAACTTCCAAGATGTCGAATAGATCTTGACATAAAAACACAGAAAAGAGACACCAGAGAGATTTTTATCCTGATTTAGGCCTTTCCGGCAAGAGATAATAACCCTACGTTTAATCCTTTACTATAATCAGGAGATCACAATACAAGGTTTGCGTGAGAAAAACCCTAAGTAGGATCCTTCCCTATAGAAAGGCAACGGTATGATGATGATCGAAGCGTGATGATAAAGCTGATGGTTGTGTTGATGGTGATGATTGGATGTGGATGTGGATCTTGATGCCCTACCCTCCCACAAAAGGAGGCTATTGATACTAACCCTAGTGATACAAATCTAGAAAGATAAGTACATACATATCCTGGCACCGTGTAGGAACCCTAGCGTCCCTCCACCATGGGCCGGGTCAAAACAAGAGGTAGCTTTAGGTGCCAAGCCTTTTATTGCCTTAATCAACACGACACCAGGCAACACCTGCCTAGTGCGCCATCTGTCATTCGGATAGCCATATGTCTTTGGACAATTAGTATAAGGATATCTAGGAAACACCAAGAGGTGTTTCACTGTCTGGAAAAGTCAAAACTCAATCCCCAAAATTGATAGTTTAGACGACCATCGCTATAGCAAAAGTTTATATCATTTGTAGGAAAATGTAACCATGTCTCATGGCATACTCAAATCATATCTAATTTGTAGTCGACTATATCATAAGAAACAATGTATATGAACAATACATAATTGTTCATGCTTCTCATCTCTAGTCCACGTCGTCTCGTATGCTAAGCGGTAATATGCTTATGAATATAAGATACCAAAGTTTAGTGCAAAATACCATGAAAAAAATTTCCTCCGGTTTCTAAAAACTTGATGCTTTAGGCACTAACAAAATCTTCGATATTCACCTTTGACTTATCGTTTTCAATTTATTTGTAAAAATGAAAAAAAATGATATTATTGAAGAATTCTTTTTGAGGTGAAAGGATGGGAGTTCCGCCATTCCATTAAAGGAGAGGAAAAATGTACAAAGCGAAAGAAAATATACAAGGGTAAGGACTAATTAAATAAGTGTCTCATGCATAGAGCCAAAGTGCCAACTCATCCAGAATGAACAACATTGTGCGAGCCGCATCTAAAGACGACTTAAGGAAAATTCTCCTATTGCGCTATTTCCAAATATTCCAAACTATGCAGATAATGAAGCCATTGAAGGCTGCTCTTTGGGCTTGCTGCATGTGGTCTTAGGCCAACCACCACCAATCTGCGAAAGTGCACTAGGATTGAGGCGAGGGCCGGTGACAGTTTGGAAGGCACGGGGCAGAACGCGACTCCATATTGATGCAGCAAAGGTGTAGTGCATGAACAAATGGTCCCGAGTCTCCGACACTTGATTTCAAGGACAACTCCTTGGGGGTGTGGCTAGCCCTTAGCTTGGAGAACTTCAGCTGTGTTTGGACGGAGGTGAGAAAGGGTCCACATGAAGAATTTGCATTTGGGCTCTGCCTTGGCATTCCAGATCATATTTGTGAAGGCGAAAAATGTTGCTCCTAGGAACTGAGATATGTAGGCTGACTTAGCCATGTAGCAGCGTCCTGTGGTGTGGTTCCAAACGAGCGAGTCTTCCTCATTTAATAATTGTTCGTGAGCATTAATAAGGGTCCAGAGGTTAATGTATTCCAAGAGGTGAGCCAGGGAAATGAATGGCTAGATGTAGTGAATCCAATTCTGATTTTGAAGGTTTTCAGCCACCGTGTGCTCTTGGTTGGGTGCACTAGAGTAGAGGTTCGGTGCAAAGTCTTTTGGAGCCTGATCCTGCTGGTTGTTGGAGCATGGCCCAGGGGACAATGCATTAAACACCTTCCTAAACTACCACGCTCCCCTAATAAAACACCTGCCTAATCAAACACCATGCAGGATTCCAAATCATATCCTAATCAATGCATTTAATCGCTCTAATTAACGTAGTTAATTGCACTTAATTTCATGCCATGATCAGAGGCGTTTCCTTCCCGTTTGGACCTGCCCCTGAGTCTCTCCAGCGCTATATAAAGGGATGGCCGCCCCCGAAGAGAGGAGACGATCTCCCTTCCAGTTCACTCACCCCATTACACACACCGATCCTAATTGTGCTGGGAGACACCCGAAGGGCCGTGTCCACCTTTTGTAGGTGGCGATCATATGGTCGTCGATCCCTCTACTCGTCTTCGACAGATCGACTACACGGCACTGACGGCTTCAACAAATTCCGATCAGTTCATCTATTCCACATAAGAACATTGAACATGTTTAGGCTAAGGCTCAATATAATTTTGATCACGAACAATAAGATCTAACAGATCTTGGACCCATCGGTCCTCCCAGAAATGGAAGTTATTACCGTTTCCTACATTCACTTGGGTAGCAGCGTGGAAAAGCACTAGATCGACTACCCTCGAGGACAGACAAGCTGGTGGGGTGTTTTTTATGCTCCAATTCTTCCAAAACCATCTTAGTCTGAGAGCATTTTTAGGGACATGTCACAAAAACAAAGAGCATGTTCAAAATGGTTAAGCTGAATGAATAAGCTGGTTGAGCTAAATTTTAACTTGTACTCTAAAAGGATTTTTAATACGTTTTTCAGAACTGATATACTTTGTCTGTATTATTTTTTGAGAGATTTTAGAGTCGACTACCTATTAGAAAAAATTATATATCAGAAGACATGGCCTTTAGCTTTTCAATCGGCTTAAGCTGACTTAAGACTTGTCAAACGTTTTGTTTTCAGGAACAATAGGGAGTAGCATGCTCCGGAGCCGAGAAGGCAATGGAAAACCAAGAAGATTTACACTTTTTTTAATCCATTTGCTTTCGGTTTTCCATGTAAGAGGGCAAAGTATTAGAATTTTCCGTGGTGTGGTGTGGTACTCATTACTCAACGGCAACAGGGGGAGAATGTGGCACAACAAAAGTAAAGAAAAAGGGTTTAGCGCATCCATGGTCTTCCTTTCCTTTCGTTTCCTTCCTTCAACCTCAAGTCCTGGCTGATCCGAATCCTGCAACGTTCGCTCTATCCAGCTGCCTATTTTTCACCGCTTCTTTTCTGGATTCGCTCGCTCGGCGCGCTTTACTTGCATGTGCTGGCTAATTTTCGTCTTTGCGGTTTCATACCACGGCTGCAAGGCATGCACAGATACTACTATATTACTAGTATTAGTTAATATTCTCGAAAGTTCAATCCTATGAATCAGAATAACTGCGTCGTTAGCCAATTAATCATAGTATCATATAATGAGCTCATATAGCCATGTATACTGCAATTTGTGTTTATAGGTATATACTTGATACTCCCATGGAGTAGTGATTAATTGATTATTATCCATCGACTCCGTTCAGTTTTTATCTTGTCCTACTGACTCCACCCAGTTCCAGTCTCCAGATCGATGCAGACAATGCAGAGAAGCTAATTATTAAGTATCTGTTAATTCCAGTGCACATCTCCATGCCAACACAACACTCGCACTGTAGATAAGCGCTATAATTAGTACAGCAGCGTTACAACAGTGCACATCTCCATGCCAAGGGATGAGCTGGAGCTGCTTATAGATAAGCGTTACAATTAGTACAGCAGCGTACTGTGAAGTGCCTACTTGCAGCTCAAAACATCCAGCTGCAGTTGATCCGAACACAGCTTTTGTGTCTGTATGCAACATGAAGTTGATCTGGCCAGCCTTAAAACAGGCCTCAGCCAATCAAAGATGCCCACCAGGAGGCAAATGTTCAACACCGGACATAAAGAAGCTAATAACAAGTAGCTGATGCCCGTTTCTTAAGCCTCACAGTAAGCTGTAAGCCGATCAGCTCAAAAGGCATGTAGATTATGCGCTTAGTTACAAAGGAATTGCAATAGCAATATGCACAAAATGATGCCATTTTATCTGTGTAGTACCTTTTTTTTTTCTTTTGCTTTGTACATGTCACTGGGGTTCTTAGCGCGCGATGTATACACTCTAGCTACATGTTTATCCTTTCTTGTTGCTCTTTCAGTATGAACAATTGAATTGAAACCAAACGATTCTGATTCTAAGGGCCTCTTCAAGTTAGCAAATCAAAGTAAACATCAAACCCCTGAGCTGATACACTCCTTTTCAGCTTATCCAGCGCTCGGTTCTGGAGCTGCCGGATCCTCTCCTTGGACAGGCCGTACATGTCACCGATCACATGGAGGGTCTTGGGCTCGCCGTCGTAGATCCCAAAGCGGTGCTCGATGATTTCTTTCTCCCTGGGGCTCAGGATCCCCAGGAAGTCGCGCACCTGCTGCTTCATCATCCTCCTGTCCACGCTCACCTCTGGATGCTCAACGTTTGGGTCTTCTGTCACCTCCTGCAGTGTCAAACTCACAGCTCAATCGATTTATGCTCATGGAATCATCAATCTTCTATTCGAGTGCGCACTCTGCATGATCTTTAAGTGTCGGTTAGGATTAAGCTATATCTCCGCTGATGGAGTACTAGCAGTACGAAACTACGAATCATGTGATGTGAGGTGAAAAAATTGCAATTGCTTATCTGACTTTTTGAGTAAACACGCATGAACAAACCAGTAAATTCCACAGATGCTTACTCCTGAAAAGCGAGATTGCTAGATTTGCAAAAACGAAAAGATATCTATTGTGGCGACGACTGATCAATGTACAGATTTAAACCCTACCACACCACCAGCTAGCCACAAATACATGTTACGGTAAAAATTTCAAAAGCATGTTTATGATATGGGAATTTTTGCTGTACCTTTTTACTGTTTTCTCAATTCTGTTCCTAATGGTAGCCACACAGGCACTGTTCTGAATCCTGAACTCCTTTAACATCCTGTTGCAGCCCTGGACCGGGCCAACTTTTGAAGCACTTGCCAACTTCAGGCGTTTGTATTAAGCTCGTTAGCTTAGAATTACTACAGTGCATATTCCAGTTCTCCAGACAAGGTTTTGGGTTATTCATTGTGGTAGTTTTTTCAGCAAATTCATGCTTCATGCAAGTAGTTTTAGGCACAATTTTTAGTGCATCAGTCATCAGTGCAAAATGTTGCAGCTACTGTGTCCTTTGGTACTAACGTTTTCTTCACTGATTTACATTGAAAACAGCAGGAAATGGTAGTACCTGG
Source organism: Raddia guianensis (assembly GCA_036346415.1). Taxonomy (NCBI): domain Eukaryota; kingdom Viridiplantae; phylum Streptophyta; class Magnoliopsida; order Poales; family Poaceae; genus Raddia; species Raddia guianensis. The sequence goes on from CM070536.1 coordinate 60,434,956, forward strand.
AACGTGACACCCTCGTCTGACCAAACCCTATCTTGCATAGACCGTGGTTTTCTGGTTTTTGCTTTCAGCTTTGCCAGCTTCTCGATTGTGATACCAGCACGCCTTGCTACATTCTCATTGCTGGGTTGCTCCCCTTCCATGATGCATTCCATCCTTGCTTTCCCAACCTTCCTCAGAAGCGCAAAGACACTCTCCTGAGAGGATGGCAGAAGCAAGCAGATATCAGAAAACATACAGAATACTTCTGCCAGATCAAATGAACCTCTCCCACTGCTCATACCGGCAACCGAATCAATCTCGAGTTCCTGAAAATGGACTTCTTGATCGATTGGCGTATCCACCAGTATGCGTAAGTCGGAAACCTGCATCCCTTGTTTGGATTGAATTTCTCAAAGGTCTTCATCAATCCACAGCATCCATCCTGGAAGCAAGAGCAGGAAACATTTGCAGCAAGAAACATAATGATATAGGATTTTCAGTATTTTCTAAGAGAGTGAGACCTGAACTAGGTCCTGAATGTCAAGACCGTATCCCTCGTATTTTCTAGCTACGTGTATCACAAGGCGGAAGTTAGAGCGAGCCATCTTCTCTCTGCATCGTCTTCCGCTGCGTATGGAGGATTGCAGCTCCTTGCAGCTCATTCCTACAGCTTGAGCCCACTCTGCAAGCGTCGGCTCACGGCCACATTGAGCTTCCAGTTTACGTTGAGCCTCCTCTAATCTCATGAGATCCTGTAGGTAATATCATGTTTCAACCAGTGAGCTGAAAGTTCGACTTCCAATAAGGACATGATGCTACGTGGTCATGACTCATGACGTGCTGTTGAGTGAAGCAAAATTAAGACGTGCCTGTATTTGGCTGAACAAATGTTTCTCCTCTTTCGCCGTCAAGAACTCGGTGGTCTCGCGATCTCGTAGAAACAGCCTAAAAGGTTCATCTGGATCAAGAACTCTGCCAAACTTCTTCGACTTGTCTTTCTTCTTTGAGTTGGCAGCACCGCACAGAACATGATCAGCGCTTGATGCTCTGGGAGCAATTTTGCGTTTCCTGGATCTCCTCTCAAGTAACCTTTTAGATCTAATGAACACTTGCCCCTTGCCTAGCAGTCGTTCATATGAGCTGTTCGGATCCACACCATGAGCGGTTAAAGAACTTGACACTGCATCCTTGCACAACATTGTTCCAAACATCAAGGAAACAAACCTGACAAACTGTCGAACATCCAATTGACCAGTATCTGAAGTGCCTGATTCTTCAGCTAAAGATGCCACCTCCTCCATCAGCGCCCCAGAGGTTGCACCTAGATCCGAGCTCACAACTGATTTTGCAGACGAGCTCACGGAAGTAGAATTGTCCTGTTCACTGACAATAGTGACTTGATTGAGATCAGAACAACCGAAAATGCAGTTGATTGCCTATTCGCGCGCTTCGGAAGTAGAAAAACAGAGCAGGACGGTAATTTGTTTCAGAAGTAGAAAAACATTTGGAGGATGGAATAGGTGGTGCCTGCCATACCGCAGTGCAGGAAGGTAAAGCAGCCGGCTTTTTTCATCCCTCAAATAGCTCTCGAATTCAGTCTGTTCCCTCTCTTCAGTTGTGAGCTCCTTCCCATGTGTGTGTTGCTCCAAGGCCTTTGACAAAACCAGCAGCATGGCATTAGCAGTAGCAAGTAAAGCTCTCTAAACGGATGGAGCGAGAGTTCAAATCAGCTTTGAGCTATCATGATTCATGAAGGGAACAAAGTGATGGCCAAAAGGACAGGATGGATGACGAACCATGTCCAGCAGCAGCTGCCGCAAAGCCTTCTCGGCCTTCAAGGATAGCATGTCTTTGGAGGCATTGATCTGCTCCTCCGCTACAAGCGACGGCGAGTAGTGGCACGCAGTGGATGCTCGGCCGCCGGCGTTGTCATGTATCATCGGAACTGAAAAAAAGGAAAGGCTGGATTGACAGGCAGCAGCTCGAGAAAGCAGAAGAGAAGAAACATATATAGTTGAACGGTAACAAGAGATACCGGATGCGCGTGAGGGGGATGAGCAGGAAGCAGTAGAAGCTCTGAAGTTTGGAGATGAGCTAGCGAAGAGCGGTGAGGAGAGGAGGCTCCGGCTGGAATTCATGGAGGTTGCAGGTGGAAGAAGAGGGCAGCTTGTCGGGTTCAGTCGGAGAGCTGCGCCCTCCTCCTCTTGCTGTCCGTCTGCTGCATTTCGGTTCAGGAGGCATGCGTCTTCATTCGATCAGGCTGCGTTCTTGGTGATTTTTACTAAGCACAAGCACAGAGAGAGGGAGGATGATATGGATGCATGTGCAGTGCGAAGGAAGGAGTGCGAGTGGGGTGGGGATGCGAGGATAAGGCGCGCAAGCTGCACCATGGATTTGCTGGGAGGTGGGGCCCACTGGCTCGCCACGTAATCAAAAATCAAGCGCACAAAAAGTTGGCTCGCCATGCATTCATGGTGCAGCTTACGCGCCATAAACTTAGTGCGATCAAGGACGTAATCCATCCGGTTTTAAGAGTTTTAAAAGTTGGAGGCGAAAATATATAGTTTTAGAGTTAAAAATATGTTTTTTTTATCTTAGCTATAGTTAATGGGGTGATATATATAGGGAACGCTATAGTCTTGAGTCCGTGGCTTCCGGACTCACATGAGCAGCAGCATGCAGAACGCGTGAGGCACTGTGCGCATGCAGGGTGGGGCCCACAGGCATTTTTTTCGACGACCATAATTTTTGACTGAGTGCTCCAATTCACAAACCGTTTACACCAACGTGTTCCTCGTATTTTTTCGAACAAAACAAGATATATGTTGCCATATAACTCTTCAAACTTACCTGCGAAACTTGGGTTTCACCTACTGAAACTCGGGTTTCGCCTATTGAAACTTGGCTTTCTTATTAGTTAAACTTACCGAACTGTCAAGTTTCATTAGGTTTCATGCAAGTTTCATCAAGTTCCAACAGGTCTCATACAAGTTTCTTCAAGTTTCAACAGGTTTCATCCAAGTTTCATCAGGTTACATCAAAGTTTCATCCAAGTTTCATCAGGTTTCATCAGCACACAGCCAAGTTTCATCAGACACGGCCAAGTTTCGCTAGTATAGATGTAACTTTCATAAGTGCCTTCTCCTAGTTCACATCAAAAAATTAAAAAAGTGAAAAAAATCAAAAAAATCAAAAGTATTTAAAATGGGTTGCTCTCGATTTTAGAAGAATTATGAAATTTATTCCACGCATTTTGAACACTGTTTGAATTTTGACTCAATTCTTTCATTATATAGCAGGGCTGCCCCAAAAATTATTGTCTGCTTATGATGGTTGGTTCCAAGCAATGGAGCAAAAGGCATTTGAAATTTGTTAGTTTCAAATGTGGTGTCAAATGATAGAACATCTCCAAAACATGCATAATCCATGATGGACTGACCATCTGCCCAAAAGAAATTTGCTACCCGACCATCCTCCTCATCTAACTCTATGGCATAATAAAAGTTAGGATCTAATCGCTTATTCTTCAAGTATTCTAGTAATGTTTGGGCATCATTTGCTGCCAAATACTTCTTGCGCTCACGGCCTATCTGATTATTGTAGTCCATCCGTGTGAAGGGTATGTTCTCTCCTCCCGCGTACCAACTCTTGAAGAACTTATAGACTTGAGCAGGCTTTATTCCTGCATCTCTAATTTGGCTAATTAGGTGTTTATCTGCATCTATCATACGTCGTTGTGACCTCAGATTATGTACCTTATTTGGACTAACAAGGTAGTGATTGTGTTCGAGCACAACTTTTGCAACCGTCCAAATTCCATTTCTACAAATCTTGAATCGAACACATGCTTTGCAAGAAGTTCTAGTACTAGCGATTCTTTCACAGTGTCATGCTTTGAGTGATTACCTCGTTTTCCTTGTTTGTTGCAAACCATATGCTTCGGTATATGGTGCGATCTCTCTCCGCTTTGTGCGGCTCTTTCTAATACTAAACCCATCCTTCTAGCATAGGAGTTGTACATCTCATACGCCTCACCTCCGACTTGAAAGCCATTCCAACTTGAGGAAGCGGTGAACTGTCTTCATTTATATCGCCCACTTTGTCATAAATGAAATTAACACCGCATCACCGATAAGTGATGTTTCAAATAATCTGAAATTTTACCTAACCATTGAATGTAACATCGAAACAACACCGGAATAAGAAGAGACACAATATACAAGTAAAATGTTGTTCTTTACCTTAGTTGGAGTTGTCGGCAAGGATATAGTCCGGTGGCGAGGGCAACCACTCGATGGGAAGGGTGGCGCCGTCGCTCGGGTTGATGTTTGGTCTTCTTGGCTCGATGGTGTGGGAGGTAGCCGGAGCCACGGAGGCGGTAGGGACAGCGCCACCATCGACCCACTCTATGGCAAAGGCGGCAGCCCATCGCGGGCGACAAACCGTCAACTTGGAGGGTGTGGTGGTCGGCACCATGTTGTTGGTCTTGTAGCGGCAGAGGGCTCGATGGTTGGTGCCGGCGGCGCTGGTTCGGCTGGGCGACGGCGACGCCCATGCCATGGCTAGGGTTAGGGCCTCGTTGCGATTTGGGGGATCGGGATGGGGAAAGAAGGTGAGGGGCTGCTTTGAGATCGGTGTGAGGGGATAGGTGGCGGACATCAGGCAAGGGGGCTCACGAGGTTGGGTTTAAACCCGGGGCGCAGAGAATTTTTATCCCTCCGCATGTTATCGTCTTCTTCAATGTTGACCGAATCTTCATATCGGGCTGATCAGCTGCCACGGGCACAGATGTACTATACGATGGTAATATTTGCATCGGCTCAACAGGGGATTCAAAAAACCTTACGATAAAAACCCACCCAGGGAAAAAAAAAAAGAGAGAAAAAACTGTGAAAAGTCGCCGCGTGGCAGAGCAGCGCAGCAGCAGCGAATTAAAAAATCCGCGACGCCGCGAGCCAGCCAGCCCAAGGCCCAAACGGTCGGATCCCGCGCCGCGATCCCCACCGTCCAGCCCGCCCCGATCCGACGGTCCAGAACGCCCCAGCACCCCGTACGACGATGCCCCAGTGCCCCACGCGGCTCGCAGCTCCACCAGCGGAATAAATTCCGCGACCATCCCCAACGACCCCTCCGCCTCCGAGGCTCGGAGCCACCGCCCCGTCGCCACCCCAGCAATTCCGCAGAGCAGAGGGACCTGTCGCTGTCGGGCGCGCGCGGAGGAGGAGGAGGAGGAGGCGCCGGTGAGCGCAGTAACGATCCCCCCCAATCCTTCTCTCTCTTGGCCCCCCTCTCTCCTGATCTGTCGCGGGCATGGCGGAGGTCGGGAGATGATGGGGGCGTGCGTGCTGTGATGTGCGCCGCTTGATGATTGCCATCTTGATCGCAGCGGCGGCGGCGGCGGTGCTTGCTGTGGTCGAACTCCGCGCCGCGCTGGTGGCGGCGGGAGGTGGGCGGCGAGGAGGCGGAGCGGTCGCCGGAGACGGGGAAGCGTCCGGGGGAAGAGGTAACCACTCTGCTATAGCTAGTCTCTGCTTTGCTTTTTGCGTTTGTTTTGCACGTGGTTGCTGCCTCCGCGTCTCCGTGGCTCGGCTGCCTTCTTTTTCTCCTCGCCCTTGCTGTCGCAGCGGCGCTTTTCCCTTGTTGTCTGGATCGCCGCTGCTCATCCTCGCGTGCGGCTCCAAGCTGGCAAGCCCAGCCAAGACGTCGATCCGGTGGTACGTTCGGGTAGGAGCAGTAGGATAGCGGGGTCGCTGTTGAATCTAACCTGAAGAGATTGGGTGTCAAGGTTGTCTGCTGCGGAGGCCACGCGAGCACGAGCACCAGCATGTCGGCGACAGCGGCGTCCAATCGGCGACACACGGCTGCAGGCGATTTTTTAAACATAACCTGATCCTTGCTTCGTTTGTTTGCTCTCCTTGCTTCTCGTTCTTCTTTCCCTGCTTGTTTACTGCTCATTCTTGCATTCTCTGCTTGTTTTGATTTTTTTTAGTTGATACTACTAGTGACTAGCAGTTAGATTTGTTAGTTTTTTAGGCAGAAAAAAATATGTGTATGTGTAAGTGTAAAAAAAGCCATCAGTGCATACGCCTTGAATTTCTAACCGCAAAAGAAATCGCCAAAGATGAGCGATACAAAGGTATTAATAGCAGACCATACCTTATGGCATCTCCAATGGTAGAGACAACAGATAGCTATAAGTGTCCACATCACCATTAGAGATGATCTATAAGAGTGTCTAATTGATAGTCTATAAGGCTGGCTATCGAAGTGATTAATGCTTGCATGGGGAATAGAATATCAATGATCAATAGTGAAAATGATCTTTGTGGCTGCTGTTCAAAATGATCAAAGCAAACATGTAGGACAAGTTTACTGGCCTTTTATATTTGTGAAGACAGCCAAAAGAACACGTGTAAAAGCAATTACTTCAAGTCCATTACAGGTTCAGATAGAACAAACGCAGAACATGGGTACAAAACTGAGCAATGATACCCATTAAAACATGAGTTTTGCAACCAAACAAAGGCATCTGCAATTTCCCTCCTAGATGCAAACCAATTATTATTTACCAACTTATAACGGCGGTATACTATAACACTCCATCTCTGACATCATACACTTGGAACCCATATTGACAAAGATACCTTCAACGAAAAAAAACAAAAGCATTACTATTGCTAGGCATTACAAATCTATTCTAATGTAATCTATAAGAGCAGAAATGACATATACAATGACCAAATACCAAACTTCGGGCCTAAAAAAATTGAGGATGGGCATCTTTTCAAACATCTATCTATACTCATGAATAAAAAGAATCAAAATAAAATGAAACGTTAGCTTCATATTCATTGTACTATTCAGACATTTATGCATTGTACTTTTGCTCATCCTCTTTCACCTTAATCTACCCGTTTTTACTGCTTTGTCACCGTGGTTTCTCCACCTTGTATATAGGAGTGAAAGCAATTGGTGCACGGTCGGGTAGTAGGTCAAATCGTACCCTACCCTAATTTAATTTTTGGGTATCGGTCGGATATAGGTAGCTCAAAATCGGTCGGATCTTGTTATTTGCGATCGGGTAGAAAATGGGCATTGGATATTATATGGCCTTTTGCATCCCTAATAGCACGTGAATACCGCGCAAGCTACAAAATGTTAAAATGTGGATTGAACATCGCAACTCACCCAAAGAACCCACAGTTTTAAAGCGAGAAGTGATGGCGGGTACTTACGCTTTTGATACTCGATCCACAAAGGGCTTTTCTTCAATCTTCACTGAAATGAGAATTAAAGCATTGATCTCGTGTGTAACGGTAGATATCCTTAGTCAAAAGTATCAAACAATGTAATGTTAGTTTACCTATTGTGGACATTGCCAAAGAAGAGTGAACTAGGATAAATGTAGAAGCGACTTGCATCGACCGTGCAACATCTCTTTGCCTGAGATATACTTGGTGTGAGTGGCGGGGCGGGGATAGGAGGCGGAGGTGGCGGACGGAGGCGGAGGCGGCAAGACCGAGACGAGGGAGAGCGGATATGAGGCAGACAGACGGAGGCGATAAGCGAGCGGAGTAGAGCGAGACGAGGCGAGGCGGTGCAGGCGGAGAAAAGCGCGGTGTATGGCGAAAAAAGCGCGGTGTCTGGCGGAGAAAACACACCAAGCGGCGGATAAGATAGATAGCGGCGGCGGCGGCGGCGGCAGTGGCGGGAATGGGAATGGGAATGGCTGGGCCGTCCTCGGGTTTCTTCTATTCAGCGCCATCTCCAATCTAAGTGTTTAAGTATGTGAAAAACCAGATTTTTTTTTGCCACATCGGCAAATAGAGGTGCTTAGAAGAGAAAGAAGATGCCTAGGTTGGCATCCACTGCTACCCAGTACTTGCGACCTTTTTTCTACGGCTGCTTGCCTCGATGCTTCCTTCCCATCCCTATCGAGCAGCTCGAGCAGCTCCACCGGCTAGGCAGCAGCCATTGGAGATTAAAGCGCCTGGTCCATGTGCTAACAAAGCAGTTATAGTTTATAATCACCTCTAGAAGCTCTGATGCATTGGGAGGAATAGTTTTATCTGGTGCTTAGTGATGTGACACCTTAAACACCTAGCTCAAACACCTTGCATTGAAGGTGGCCTTGGGAACATAAGGATCGGCCAGGATCCCCGTGCCTAAACCTAGGGACAAATTCCACATGCCCCCATGGAAATTTTAGTATGCATTTGGGAGACCTGAGGAATAGGAAAATCCCACCCCAACCCTGCGAAATACTAGGGGATGAAATCATCGTCTCCTCCCTCGCAGAAATCTACCCGGCTCGGCATCTCGTAGAAAAGGAAAAAAAATAAAGAAGGTGGTAGCATTTGGGAGAGATGGCGGCAACGACCGGTGCTCGATCGGAGAAAATGGCGACCCGACGCGCTCCACGGAGGGAGGCGTTGGCGGCGACATACCTGAGTCGGGTTGGAGGAGAGAGACCGGAGAGTGGGTTGGAGATGAGAGAGAAGGGGAATGATACCCAGGGATGCTTAAGTGGAAAAAATAAACCCAAGGGGCTAATTTCCCTAGGTTTATTTCCCATTTCTCCCAAATGAACCCTAAATGGCTAAAATGAGTTGCCTGCCTGGCTAATGGGCCATCAGCTATCCGAATGTTTCAAATTATCAAATATATATCTGAATCCAAACCAAATTCATCGGGTAGCTCGTATATTATATCTTATATGAATCCGTGCTAAAAAATTCAGGCATTACCTGAACCCGACTTGAAACCAGACGATTAAAAAAAACTCAATTCGTTTTCTTACCGCTATGAGTCAGGTACTTGCTGGTAGTACTCGATCTGTTTTCATCCCTATTTGTACACTACTCCTTCGTGATTAAAAAAAATTAAAAAACAGTTTTATGATCTTTGGAATGACTACTAAAAGACATGAAAAAATCATTACAAATTATTACAACATATAGGCTACATAAAAATAACAAAATTTGCTACGATACGCATACAAGATGCATTTGAAAAGAACAAGGCCTTAGCAGGTTGTTTTAAACTTAACCTAGGTCAAAGTTTTAAAATTTATTCATAAAGAATTTTAAACTATTTAGATTAAGAACATAAAAATTAAATAGATTTATTCGTTTTGAAAAGAACTTTCATAACACTATAAATTCTAGTGCATTATAAATATTTTTAAAAAATTACAGTTAAATTTTAATTTAAATACCGTATTAATGTTCAAACGACTACTATTTTATCTTTGGAGGAGTATTACACACACACCACCAACCAATTGGTCTTGGGAGCGCATTGATGCTCCAAGAAAAGAATCCGAGTATTTCCACTCTCTTTCTTTCGGCTAACTCGGGCTGGCGATGCATGTTAATTGAGATGCAGGAGGTCATCAAAGAGATGGCCAACAATATATAGAAAAGTATAGATTATTCCATTAACTAAAGCTAAGATTAAAAAACTTTTTTTTAACTCTAAAACTATATATTTCCGCTTTCAACTCTTAAAACCGGATGAATTATGTCCTTGATTACTCTAAAGTGGTTCCCAAAACTGGTTTTACAATAAAAAAGGATCACATGACAGCTATAAATTACGGGACGGCCATAAAGAAATATTAAATAAAAAATGAAAAAGAAAAAAATGGAAAAAAAAATAGAAGTTTTTTTTATTGTAAAACTGATTTTGGAGTAATCCAAAACCAGCCAGTTTGGTACTCTCTTTTTTTTTACAAAAAAGGAACTGATGCTACAGTCAAAATGGCATCCCCAAGACTACTGCGAGATCTCTCAATGATATCATCATCCATGTGATGAGGGAAATTTGGAAAAAGCGGAACAGACGCATCTTTTAGAACCAGGCTCTGTCCGCTTCACAAGTTTTAGCTCTCATTAGGGATGGTCTTCTGCTTGTGTGGCAGCCTCCTCGTCTGTAATCCCCTTGGGTTGAGTCCCCCCCCCCCCAATTTTTGTCCCCTTGTGTATATTTGTACTGTTCGTGTTTCCGCTTAAATGAAATGGCGGTACACCTGCCCATTACCTAAAGAAAGAAAAAAAAAAAAAGCAATCAATGCCTTTTGGCTTCTGCCTCATGTGGCAGCCAAGCCAAATGGAGCATAGGACGAGTGATTTTTGGTTACATGGCGAGCCAGTGGCCCCACCTCCCAGCAAATCCATGGTGCAGCTTGATTCGACACAGTGGGACCCCCTTCATTCACGGTGATTCCCGCCACGGTGGTTTTAATTGCCCTGGGCGGGAAAGGCCTGCGTCTCTGGGTGGCCCTGGGGGCTACTATCGGTGTATTCTACACCAGGGTGTGCCCACGCATCGCTGCCAAGTGGGACAAGCATCCAAGTAGGAAGTGTGCCATACATGGAAATACCGGGCCCAAACAGATCAAGGTCTGGTTTCAGACAAAGTGAAGTTCAAACATTGCGATTGAGACACATGGCGTCCGGCGCGCAGGCGGGCAAGTAGGCCCCAGGCGCCGGGCGACTAGGACGCATGGCGAGCAGGCGCCAAGGCGAGCACGCCAGGGCAGCAGGGATGCGTGGGCCCCACTATCAGGGACACAGGACTGAGGTGAAAGGAAGCTTCCTTGCTAAGGATTCTTTCGGGATACACCTAATCCGAAACATTTATTGTGACGGAACCGCTCTGACGGAGTGGGCAGGGCTTTCACTATATGATTGCCCTCGCCCCTCTAAGTGATGTCAACTACACTGCGTTCGTCTCCGCCGCCGTCCCGTTTGTGCCAGCCACGGTGTGACAAGAAAGGCGTTAGGGGTAGGCAGGCTGCTCTGTCTCATCTAAACTGTCCCGTTGTCAGAAGCAGGGGCAGGAGTGATGGCAGCGAGGACTAGTGCCGGAAGAATGATAGTTACAGTGGTAGGACCATTAAATGTGCTGTGTAGCACGTTGTAACCGAGTCTAGCCTGCATATATAAGGGCTAGGGGTGCATCTGTAAGGGGGTTACAGAATTCGATCCTAAGAACGGACCCTAAAAAAATAGCTAGTTCATACTTTGCAAGGAGCTCGAGTAGGATTAAGGCTATTACCCGATCAAGGGGCCTGAACTTGGGTAAAACTTAGTGCCTATTCTTGAGTTTTTAGCCGTAAGCGAGAGGAGAGGAGTGGGCCGACCACGCACAACCCCACTGCCGAACTATCGGATCAGGTCCCGGAAAACATGTCACCATGTTAAAAAAAGTTTTTTAATCTTAGCTTTAGTTAATGGAATAATCTATACTTTTCTATATATTGTTGGCCATCTCTTTGATGACCTCCTCCATCTCAATTAACATGCATCGCCAGCTCGAGTTAGCCGAAAGAAAGAGAGTGGAAATACTCGGATTCTTTTCTTGGAGCATCAATGCGCTCCCAAGACCAATTGGTTGGTGGTGTGGTGTGTAATACTCCCTCCAGTATAAAATAGTAGTCGTTTCGAACATTAATACGGTATTTAAATTAAAATTTAACTGTAATTTTTTTAAAAAATATTTATAATGCACTAGAATTTATAGTGTTATGAAAGTTCTTTTCAAAACGAATAAATCTATTTAATTTTTATGTTCTTAATCTAAATAGTTTAAAAATTCTTTATGAATAAATTTTTAAAACTTTGACCTAGGTTAAGTTTAAAACAACTGCTAAGGCCTTGTTCTTTTCAGCGTTGCATACTGTTGCGTATTACTGTAGCAAATTTTGTTATTTTTATGTAGCCTATATGTTGTAATAATTTGTAATGATTTTTTCATGTCTTTTAGTAGTCATTCCAAAGATCATAAAACTGTTTTTTAATTTTTTTTAATCACGAAGGAGTAGTGTACAAATAGGGATGAAAACAGATCGAGTACTACCAGCAAGTACCTGACTCATAGCGGTAAGAAAACGAATTGAGTTTTTTTTAATCGTCTGGTTTCAAGTCGGGTTCAGGTAATGCCCGAATTTTTAGCATGATTCATATAAGATATAATATACTGAGCTACCGATGAATTTGGTTTGGATTCAGATATATATTTGATAATTTGAAACATTCGGATAGCTGATGGCCCATTAGCCAGGCAGGCAACTCATTTTAGCCATTTAGGGTTCATTTGGGAGAAATGGGAAATAAACCTAGGGAAATTAGCCCCTTGGGTTTATTTTTTCCACTTAAGCATTCCCGGTATCATTCCCCTTCTCTCTCATCTCCAACCCACTCTCCGGTCTCTCTCCTCCAACCCGACTCAGGTATGTCGCCGCCGCCAACGCCTCCTCCTCCGTGGAGCGTCGGGTCGCCGCTGCTTCCTCTGACTGGAGCACCGGGTCGTCGTCGCCATCTCCTCCGGGGGTGCGCCCCAGTCACTTCCTTATTTTTTTTCCTTTTCTACGAGATGCCGAGCCGGGTAGATTTCTGCGAGGGAGGAGACGATGATTTCATCCCCTAGTATTTTCGTAGGTCAGCGGATTTTCCTATTCCTCAGGTCTCCCAAATGCATACTAAAATTTCCATGGGGGCATGTGGAATTTGTCCCTAGGTTTAGGCACGGGGATCCTGGCCGATCCTTATGTTCCCAAGGCCACCTTCAATGCAAGGTGTTTCGAGCTAGGTGTTTAAGGTGTCACATCACTAAGCATCCGTATAAAAACTATTCCTCCCAATGCATCAGAGCTTCTAGAGGTGATTATAAACTATAACTGCTTTGTTAGCACCTGGACCAGGCGCTTTAATCTCCAACGGCTGCTGCCTAGCCGGTGGAGCTGCTCGAGCTGCTCGATAGGGATGGAAAGGAAGCATCGAGGCAAGCAGCCGTAGAAAAAAGGTCGCAAGTACTGGGTAGCAGTGGATGCCAACCTAGGCATCTTCTTTCTCTTCTAAGCACCTCTATTTGCCGATGTGGCAAAAAAAAATCTGGTTTTTCACATACTTAAACACTTAGATTGGAGATGGCGCTGAATAGAAGAAACCCGAGGACCGCCCAGCCATTCCCATTCCCATTCCCCGCCACTCGCCGCCCCTCCGCCGCCGCCCGCCGCCTGCTATCCCCGCCCCGCCGCCTTGGTGTGCCTTTCCTCCGCCGTACACCGCGCCTTTTCTTCGCCATACACCGCGCCTTTTCTCCGCCTGCACCGCGCCGCCTCTCCTCATTCTACCGCTCATCCGCCATCGCTCAAGTCCGTCTGCCGCCTCATATCCGCCTCGCTCGTCTCGCGCGCCGCCTCCGCCTCGCAGGCGCCACCTCCGCCTCCTATCCCCGCCCCGCTCACTCACAGCCAGTGCTATCTGTGCAGCAGATGTTGCACGGGTCGATGCAAGCTGCTCTACATTTATCCTAGTTCACTCTTCTTTGGCAATGTCCACAATAGGTAAACTAACTGTTACATTGTTTGATACTTTTGACTAAGGATATCTACCTGTTACACCTGAGATCAATGCTTTAATTCTCATTTTGTGTGAAGATTGAAGAAAAGCCCTTTGTGGATCAGAGTATCAAAAGCAGAAGTACCCGCCATCACTTCTCAGTTTAAAACTGTGGGTTGCTGGGTGAGTTGCAGTGTTCAATCCACATTTTAACATTTTGTAGCTTGCGCGGTATTCACGTGCTATTAGGGATGCAAAAGGGCCATATAATATCCAATGCCCATTTTCTACCCGACTGCAAATAACAGTATCCGACCTGATTTTGAGCTACCTATATCTGACCTGATACCCAAAAATTAAATTAGGGTAGGGTACGATTTGACCTACTACCCGACCGTACCCGACCTGTTTTCACTCCTATATACAAGGTGGAGAAACCACGGTGACAGCAGAAGCAAACGGGTAGATTAAGGTGAAAGAGGATGAGCAAAAGTACAATGCATAAATGTCTGAATAGTACAATGAATATGAAGCTAACGTTTCATTTTATTTTGATTCTTTTTATTCATGAGTATAGATAGATGTTTGAATAGATGCCCATCCTCAATTTTTTTAGGCCTGAAGTTTGGTATTTGGTCATTGTATATGTCATTTCTGCTCTTATAGATTACATTAGAATAGATTTGTAATGCCTAGCAATAGTAATGCTTTTGTTTTTTTTCGGTTGAAGGTATGCTGTCAATATGGGTTCCAAGTGTATGATGCTGTAGATGGAGTGTTATAGTATACCTGCTGTTATAAGTTAGTAAATAATAATTGGTTTGCATCTAGGAGGGAAATTGCAGATGCCTTTGTTTGGTTGCAAAACTCATGTTTTAATGGGTATCATTGCTCAGTTTTGTACCCATGTTCTGCGTTTGTTCTATCTGAACCTGTAATGGACTTGAAGTAATTGCTTTTACACGTGTTCTTTTGGCTGTCTTCACAAATATAAAAGGCCAGTAAACTTGTCCTACATGTTTGCTTTGATCATTTTGAACAGCAGCCACAAAGATCATTTTCACTATTGATCATTGATATTCTATTCCCCATGCAAGCATTAATCACTTCGATAGCCAGCCTTATAGACTATCAATTAGACACTCTTATAGATCATCTCTAATGGTGATGTGGACACTTATAGCTATCTGTTGTCTCTACCATTGGAGATGCCATAAGGTATGGTCTGCTATTAATATCTTTGTATCGCTCATCTTTGGCGATTTCTTTTGCGGTTAGAAATTCAAGGCGTATGCACTGATGGCTTTTTTTACACTTACACATACACATAGCATTAGCAATGTGTTCTTCGGATACTTCATGCTATCTGCTGTTTGCTAAAGTGTCAATGGTATTGTTGGATAGCTATGACCTGATGCATGATACTTGGATCAATGGATTTTTGGATCCTGAGATTGTGGTGATCCGTGAATAGAAGGGCTGACCAATTCAATCACCTGTCTTCTTTTAAAACCTATGCTTCAATAATGTGCATTGAGGGCTAGCTTGAGGCATTGAGCAAGCATCTGTCTGATCCATTGAGGTGTCACGTGTGACTTGTGACTTGAATGGAGATAAATGTTAATTATTTTTGGTGTGAGATTGTGGGCTGTCAAATTGATTGTCGTTAATCAATGAATTGCATTGTTGCAAATTTCAGAAACGAGTAGGTTCTTTGTTGATGAAAGAAGTTTAGCTCAACCACAAGCACAAGGTCCACATCTTACAATTTGGTATGTAAGCTTTGTATCATTGTAAACTCCAACGAGGTATACCTTTTCCTTTGTTTTCATGTCTATTTGTTCGAATGTGTGTTGGGTCATAAATTTAGTTGAAAAGAATTCTTGCTAGTGATCAAATTTGAACTTGTGCATGTCATATGTATATATTATTTTCTGTAATTATCAGTTACTTGTAGGCTTGTGGCTTGCTGCTAGTGGGGGAGATTTTGGGTTGTGACCTAGCTCCATCCGCAATGCGTCTTGTGCGCCTTGCCCGCGCCACCCCTCTTGTCCGCACCACCACCACTGCCACATCGATAGGGCTGCTCAAGGTGGACGATGCGTTGCACGAGCGGCGTCGCTTCACAGAGGGGGATGTGGCGGTATACGCAGGGGTGAGTGGTGACCGAAACCCCATCCACTTGGATCATTCCTTCTCTCGTGAGGTGGGCGGGTTTGATGGTGGCTGTGTTGTGCATGGCATGCTTGTGGCCTCCCTCTTCCCCTCCCTCATCGCCTCCCACTTTGTAAGCTCTTGCTCTGGCAATCTAGCGCGTTGAACACTGCATGGGCACACCCATGTTATATTATTTAACAATGACAATGGCATGGATGAAGCCCGGTGCAGTGTACGCAAGCCAGTCTCTCAAGTTCGTGGCCCCGGTGTATGTCGGCGGCGAGGTGCTTGCTCAAGTCCAGGTGCTCCACATCAGAACTGCAGCCCCGGCAAGATTCATGTCTGTAACCCCCCCCACCCACCCACCCCTCCTTTCTCTCTGATTAGGAGTGTTTTTTATGCTGATCAACTGATGTAATCCCTCTCTCTTCTTTGCAGCGTCAAGTTCAAAACCAGGTGCTTCACGGATGACGACCAGTCCGTTGCAATTGATGGTGAAGCCATGGCCATTCTGCCCACGCTGGCATCGCACCTCAGAAGCTCATGCTCATCAGAGCCGGTGACTGCTACTCACTAATGAGTGAAGTAGTTCTTGCATAAACTTGCCACTGGTGGCCATAACAACTAAATCTGTGGTTGGTTCATGGTGGTGACAATCTTGATGATTTCAGTAGTAATCTTTCTAAGTAGCAAAAAGGTTGAAGTAATAATTCATGCTACTGCAAATGGTAGATTTGATTTAAGCTGCTTTCGCTCAACCACTGTAACAGTTTAACATGCTGCTTTTAGCTATAAAGTGTTGTGGTTATTTTCAGTGCTGATCGATATTATTATGTTCAGGCATGTGGAGATGCCAAGAAAGGGCTTGACAAGCACAAGTTGATATACTTCCAATAATGATCTCTTTCCATCGCTATGGAACCCATCACAGTTTCCTTTAATTATGGTTGTGATATGCGTGTGGTCGTAATTCTCATATTTTACATTTTTGCTGTTCTCCATATATACTAAAAATGGATATACGAAACTGATCACATGTAGCGGGGAAAATTTGCAAGAGACTTTCTTAACTGATGGTAATAAGGTATGCACTTATTAACGCAAATACCAAGGTACTGTGCAAACTGTGGTTTTACAACGAATCAGAATAAAATTACAGTTTCTCAATGTGAGACGTCGCTCCCTTCCTTACAATAACTCAATAAATTTTTATGCTAGGCCTGTATATAATTGACTTCTAAATTTTTTGGGGGGACTTGATTAGATTAATGCACAAACCTGAGCAAACGCTCTTGTTTATGTGGTTTCATTGGCTTGATTTTGTTGTGCCTTGCTGTTGAAAGTTGAAGATCAACATGCAAAAACAAGTTACTATCGAAAGTGATGAACAACCATTTTGTGTTAGGTCGTGGATGCAGGGTTTACAAAACCGGCGGCTAACCGCGGTTAACCGGCGGTTATCCGTGCTTCGTGGGTGGACGGTTAGGAAAACCGCGGAGGCTAATCTTTTGAAATTCATGCAAATAAAATTTAAAATGAAAATTTGTATAAAATTTGAAATGAAAATTTGTATAAAATTTGTAAAAATACTATTAATTATTCTAAGCACTTTGGTTTAAACAGAATTTAAAAATTCAAAATTTCAATCATCATTTCATATATTTTTATGCTAAAAAAATACAAATATGCCAAAAATCGTCTGAAAACGTGGCTAACCGTAAAAAACCGCTGGTTAACCGGTAAAAACCGTGGCTAACCATGAACAAAATTAGAAAGGCGTAGTTTTGAATTTATAGCTAAAACCGGCTTAAAACCGCGGCTAACCACGATTAATCATAGTTAATTGCCTCCGCGCAGCAAACGGCTCGGAGCCCTAGTACGGTTTTGTAATCCCTGCGTGGATGCGCTGAGCCGGACTAAAGAAATGTTATGACCTTCCAGCTGCCTGACCCATATATCTTGTTGTAACCCTAGATTATTATGGATCGGAAAGCTCATCCTTAACGAAATCGTAGATAGGCTATATAATAGAGAAATGAGAAAATTGCACCATTAGTCTTTTGTCTTAAACTTGTTATGCTTATGCACATAAATCCGTAAGTATCGAAATCGCTTATTTAGATGCCTAAACTTGTGAAAATGTTATAATCAGATTCATAGGTTAGTTTTTTTAGATTGTTTTGGTGATTTAGACTGACATGTCTACATGACATTTTTTTCTTACTTTTAATGTGGAACCTTTCGCGTACGTGCATGCAAGGAGAGGTGAGAGGAAGAGATATGACAGTAGTTCCCACATTAAAAGTAAGAAAAAGAAAGATGCCACGTAGGCGTTGACATTGCAGTACACATCACCAAAGCAGCTTAAAAAACTAGCAGCGGTTTCGCAAGTTTAGGTATCTAAATAAACGGTTTCGATACTTACAGATTTATGTGCACAGACGGAACAAGTTTGGGGACTAATTGTGCAATTTTCTCTAGATAAATCATTGTATGATTGTGAAAGGAAATTAATAGATGTCATTTAGACTGGTTTTCCCTCTACACGTGTTCTTTATTCACTGTGATTGTGATTGTGTTTGCGTGTCACTGCACCTCCATCCCTCCTGGATCCTCCCGCCGCCCCGCCTCCATCTCGTCGGCCACCGCCTCACCTTCATCTCTCCTCCATCCTGTCAGCCGCTGCCCGGCCTCCATCCCTCCTGCATCTCGCCACCGCCTCGCCTCCATCTAGCCAACGCCCTACCTCCATCTCGTTGCTATCTCCTGTTGCCCCATCTCTTTAGCACCTTTCTCTCTGCTCTAGTGTGGTAGTACTCTTCCTCTCGCCACCTCTTCGCTGTCATGCCCAATGACAATGAGAAAAGTGGAACGCTGGTTGAATCCGATGCAGAGGGAGCAAGTAGAGATAGTGCTCTTCCTCTCGCCACCTCTTCGTTGTCATGCCCAATGACAATGAGAAAAGTGGAACGCTGGTTGAATCCGATGCAGAGGGAGCAAGTAGAGATATTGCCACAGGAAAGAAATGTGGATCGATAGCAGCATCCGACTAAATGTTTGAATGTTTTCGGTTATTATCCGACTTCGGTATGTATCCGTTTAATTAGTATTCGGTTTTAATTTAGTAACTGGTCCCGTTTTGAGACTATCTGAATCCGAATCCGGGGTAAAAAAGAGAAGGATATGGTAGAGGAAATATCCAATCCGTTTTCATCCATATTTTCCACCTCGTGACTAGGAGGGCTTGGGGTAGGTGACATGTTGCATGAGCAGTGATGCTTCACGAAGAGGGATGCGTCTCGAAAATATATAAAAAAACTCAAAATACAGGTGTTTGCTAGAGATGCTATGTAATCAAATATTGGCATGTTAATTCAATGAAAAGCATAATTTTATTTCTGCGTCCACCACCGGTTAAAATGGCATATAAACTAATCCCTCTTTCTCATAACATTAGTTGTTTTAGATTTATCTTAGATCAAACTTTTAAAAATTTAAAACAACAACAACAACAACAACAACAACAAAGCCTTTAAATCCCAAGCAAGTTGGGGTAGGCTAGAGTTGAAACCCAAAACAAACCGCTAAAAAAGGAAGGGAAA
This sequence comes from Raddia guianensis, assembly GCA_036346415.1. Taxonomy (NCBI): domain Eukaryota; kingdom Viridiplantae; phylum Streptophyta; class Magnoliopsida; order Poales; family Poaceae; genus Raddia; species Raddia guianensis. Next base: position 60,454,040 of record CM070536.1, read on the forward strand.
AGAAACAAGAAGGACGAGGGTTTAAAAGTTTTTGAAAAGAAGCACAAGGAAGAGCCTAGTCGGGGCTCAGTACGTGGATAATGCTTTCAAGCACTTCTATCCAAGGCTAACTCTCTTGCTATATTCAATCTTTTAGGTCCTCTTAACCGCCTCCTCCGTGTCAAGTTTGGCCGACCCTACCTCTCTTCACATCATTATTCCACCTTATGATTCCGCTATGCACTGGTGCCTCTGGAGGTCTTAGTTGCACATGCCCAAACCATCTTAGTCGATGTTGCACAAGCTTTTCTTCAATTGGGGCTACCCTAGTCGATCCCGTATCTCATCGTTTGAACTCGGTCCATCCTTGTATGCCCACAAATCCAACGCAACATACGCATCTCGGCGACACTTAATTGTTGAACATGTCTTCTTTTAGTAGGCCAACATTTCGCACCATACAACATCGCAGTCTAATAGCCGCCCTATAGAACTTGCCTTTTAGCTTTTGTGGTACCCTCTTGTCACATAGAACACCGGATGCTTGACGCCATTTCATCCATCCCGCTTTGATTCTATGACTAACATCTTCATCGACATCCCCGTCTCTTTATTAAATCCTATGACTAAAAGTCTATATTAAATCCTGAATTATGACCCTTCGTCTGCATAATCCCTGAACTAAAAAACTAGGCATTCTACCCTCACAAAAGCCAAAAAAAGGTGCAAATAACCCTCAAAGGCGGTTTGACGAATGGTTTTGCATACATGGCACATGAGATGTCAATCCAGACAAAAAAAATCATAAATAGAAATAGATATTAAATAGATGGGCACATTGTCATCCTCTCCCCTCCTCTCATTGGCTCTCTGCCCTCCTCTGTCATGTATCTCTCTACCTCCAATCCACCGGCCGCCGCCTACTTGTTGCTGTTGTGCTCGGTCGCATCTTCCCCCCGCGCCGGCGTCAAGCCCTACCCATCGTACTTCACCCTCGCACTGTTGTGAAATTAGCATAATGAGCAAGATTATACCATATTCCAGAATGAGTACAGCAATAATTAAATGCAAGCCAATTGAACCATAAGGCAAGTATTCTTCAGATGTGACCAATAAGACATAAGAATACAAGATAGCCTTAAAAGAATTCAATGCTGCCCAAGGTAATAAAACCAGCAACAAGCTCAAGTTTTTGTTTATGATGTTGTTCTCAGATTGCAAATAGGGGTTGCTAATTAAATTAGCCATCCAACCGATCTTAGGCAACATATCACAGGATAAATTAATCTGAACTGAAGGAAATAAGCCCTTAGACAGCACTGCTCTAGTTCAAAACAGGAGCAAAACTCCTCTATGTATATGATCAAGTTGCCACAGAGTGCACCAGGAAATAGATGATCAATATAGCAGTTCGGCCAGACTAAACAAACCACAAGAATGAGCCGAACAGCAGCTCATAAGCCCACTGCACCAACTAGAAACTGAGCTAGCACAAAACTAGTTCTCCAATTAAACAGGAAACAAGTGCAGCAGGATATTAACCAATTAATTCCAGCATCAACCACTAGATCATGCACATAGAGTAATCAGGATTAATGAACTTAGAGCAGTACTTCTAGGTCTAGCAAGTCCTTTTATTCACAGATTATTAAGCCTCAACTAATGCAATCATCATCGAACAAAGATCGAGCCACAACACAGTGCAACCAGAAATGGTCGACGGCCTCTAGCTCAAGGCTAGTCTCCCGAATTAACCAAAACGGTCCACCGGACAAGAGGAAGGAGAGTTCTTACAAGGCGTTGGATCCGAGCCAACAATGCCGAGGCAAAGCGTGCAGGCACCATCCCAGAAATCAAATCGCCTGCTAAGCACCACAAGCTTAAACGATCCGGAGATACGATGTCAAGTCCTCACAAGCAACGAAGGCCACAGAGGAACCCGAGGAGCAGAGGAAGGAGCAAAGAAGAGGACGGCGCCCACCTCGAGGCCACCGAGTACCGTGAACGACGGAGAGCTGCACGGGTTCCTCCAAGACCAAGACTGCCGCAAAGAAGCGGCCGAGCTCCGCTGAATCGCCAGACAAATGAGGTCGCGAGAGGAGTCGAGGAAAATGGGAAAACAGAGAAAGCTCAGAACCGAGAGAGAGGAAGCTGCGGCCTCTAATAGGGATAGAGCCGCCATCGCCCTCCGAGAAGCCCGGCCATAACGGCCACGACGCCCACGAGACGCAGACGCCGAGAAAGGTGGGCGCCCGCCAGCGCCGCCCAACCCTAGGGTCGGGCACGAGCGGGTGAGCTCGCCTCCCTCCGCCTCTTCCTCTCTCTCTCTTATTCTCTTACGCTGGGCGGCCCAAAAGGGCAAAGCCCAACAATCCCCACCCTTTTGCCTCCGTTGAAGCCTGGCATTAACGCCTGCTCACACTTGTTTAATATACTGTTGTTCAACCAAGGTACCATAAAGGTTTGAACCGAGTTTAGTCTAAAAGAATCCAACCCAACACAGAATTAGAGGACTACACCTTGATCTAAAACCTTGGTGTGAGGGCGCTCATCCAAGAGACACACAAGATTAGGCTCCAAAACTGCACTCTAGCGGGCGGTGACTTTACTGGTCATGTCCTTGTATCCATTCATGAGCTCACTAGAGAGTATACCCCTAACCACTCACGGATTGCGACCACACAATCAGCTCACATAGGTTTGTTCTTCATGGAACTCAGAGATGCCTCCCTAGCCCTTAGGGCTCGAACTTATTAAGAGGTTTACACCTCAACTCGCCATACTGATTTAAGCACCGCGGCGAATGGGACCTAGGAAGATGTCGACAAAGACCACACGCCTTAGTTGTCCCAGAGCCCGATTCACGGATCTCCGCTCTTTCAAGATGGGTTACCACCGTTGGTTACTACTAGCAGGTATAAGCCCCATTCCTTTCGATGTCGCTTCAATAGTTGATCTAGGCAAACCCTTTGTAAAAGGATCACTAGATTACTACCAGATCGAGTGTATTCTACAACAATAACACCTGCCTCTCTCGCATGCCGAAAGCGCACTTAAGCCTTCTCTTAATATGCCTCGAGGACTTCATATTGTCTTTTCTATTCTTAACCTTGACTAGTACAATCCGTTATCGCAATATACTAAGACTGCGGTATCGGCTTTTCCAAAGACAGTAGGTCGAAGAAGCTCCTTGAGCCATTCTCGCCTCCACAATTACCGAATCTAGGGCGACTAGTTCATTCTCCATGGTTGAGCGTGTAATGACAAATTGCTTTGGCGGACTTCCAGACACAAATTTCACCAAACTATAGTGAACACATATCTACTAGTAGCCTTCATCTCATCCGAGTCACTAATCCATTAGAATCACCAATCCTTCTAGGACAATTTGGATGGCCAAAGTAATGGATCCCAAGCTTCATGGTGCCCTTAAGGTACCTAAATACTCGATGTAGTGCTACCCAATGATCATCTCCTGATTTGCCGTGTAACTACTCAACTCGCATAACGCATATGAGATGTCGGGTCTAGTTGCGCCATCGAGATACATCAAGGATCCAATTACTTGTGAATACAGGAGTTGATTAACCCTTCACCAAGATGTTTGCAAAGTCTTAGATTAGGATCATAGGGTGTGGAGGCGGGCTTAGAGTCCATATGCCCAAGCGGTTAGGATTTTCTCCACATAGTGGGATCATGACGAGTTATCCCACTCTCACCCTTTATAAGCTTGATGTTAAGAATAACATCACCTCTCCTAGATCCTTCATATCAAAGTTCAAGGATAGATATTCTTTTGTTTCGCTGATTACATCCAAGTCGGTCCCAAATAGCAATATGTCATCCACGTAAAGACACGTAATGACACTCGGCCCCCGAAATCGATAATAAACACATCCGTCGGCCTCGCTTACACAAAACCCCACAGATGTCATTGTTTTATCGAATTTCTCATGCCATCAAGATAGGGGCTTGCTTAAGACCATACAAGGACTTAATCAAACGACATACTTTGTTCTCTTGGCCCTTAACCACGAATCCATCAGTTTCGTGCATATATATCTCCTCTTCCACTCTCCATTAAGAAAAGCGGTCTTAACGCCCATTTGATGGACTAGGAGTTTATATGCAATGCTAGTGCTATAAGCACACCGGATAGTGGGTAGTCTAGCCACGGAGAATAGGTATCAAAATAATCCTCGCCTTCTTTTGAGTGAAACCCTTAGCCACTAAGCGGGCCTTGTACTTTTCAATAGTACCATCAGTCTCCTCTTTTCTTAAAGATCCACTTGCACCCCATTTGGTTTGCATCCACTAGGTAAATCGCTGACTTCCCACGCTCCATTAGCGACGATGGAATCCATCTCGCCACGGACCGCCTCCATCCAATACTCAAGATCGAAGATGCAAAAGCCTCAGCCGAGGTGCGTGGTTCGTCATCCACGTAATAGATGGCAAAATCATCACCAAACGACTTTTCGGTCCTTTGTCTCTTACTCCTCCTCAACTCCAATTCGTGAGCGGGCTCACCACCTCGGGAGGATAGAGTAATGCTCGTTAGAGCCATCTCGTGCGATTATCTCATTTGATCTCATAGGAAAGATAGTCTCAAAGAATGTCGCATCCGTAGACTCCATAAGATCATTTGGAGCGACTTCGCTCGTCTCGGATTTGACCACTAGAAATCTATAGGCTGTGCTATTTAGAGCATATCCTAGGAAGACACAGTCGACGGTTTTTGGTCCTAGTTTCCTTTTCTTAAGTACGGGCACATTCACCTTAGCAAGGCAACCCCAAGTCCTAAGATGAGACAGTTTGGCTTTCTCCCTTCCATCTTCATAAGGCCACTCGCGATTCAAGGGCGCCACCCTATTTAGGACATAATTAATCGTGAGAACAACCCCCACCATCGAACCGACATACCGTAACTTTGTAACAAGGAGTTAACCAAGTCACATATAGTTCGGTTCTTTCTCTCTACCACCCCATTTGATCGGGGAGAGTAGTGAGGTGTGGTTTCATGAATGATACCACATTCTTCACGTAAACGGGCTAAATCCTTAGAGATATACTCTCCTCCTCTATCGACCTTAACCGCTTAATAGTCTTTCCTAGTTGGTTTTCCACTTCAGCTTTATAGATCTTAAAAAATTCTAGTGCTTCATCTTTAGTTTTTAATAGATAGATATAACAATATCTACTACTATCATCTATGAGAGTAAAGAAATATCGTTTGCCACCCTTAGTTAAGATGCCATTCATTTCACATAAGTCGGAGTGGACTAGCTCTAGTGGAGAGGTGCTTCGCCCTTCAACCGCATTTAAACGGCTTTCGAGGCTGCTTAGCTTGCACACACACCTCACACTTGGAGCCCTTCTCATAGCTATACTGAATCAAACTCATCTTGCTCAAACGCACAATAGCCTCAAAATTCAAATGACATAAGCGTGAATGCCATACATCATGATGTTTATTACAAACCACATTGTAAATGGAAAGATTGTTCGACACAAGACAGAGAGACCGAACATGCCACCTCTCTCGCACTTTGCCTATGAAGGCACCAAACTTGGTCAAGATGACCTTATTTGACTCAAACACTAATCGACACCTGGCGACATAATGCGAGCCATCGATCAAATTCCGTCGATCGCTGGCACGAATAACACGTCACGAAGAACCGGCGTCTTGCTTGTTCAAGTCAACTTCAAGCGGACTGGCCGACTGTGATACGCGTCGACGCCCATTGCCCATCAAGACGGATCCACAATCTTGACCTCGAAATGAAGTAAAAGAGCCTCTGTCGCCAGCCTATATGACGCGTAGCACCCGTGACGATCCACCAATCAAGTGATGAATCACCATAAAGGCTCTAGGTACATACCCCGTGGAGGAGCTAGAGCCACCTCCGCAACACGCGCTGGGCCCGAGGGCCACTCATTGCCCCGACTCGGTCCTTTGCCCTTGCGGTCACGCAAGACCTTCGAGCAATGTGCCGGGTTGCACACACATAGCGTACTGATCTTCTTTCTTCTTCTTCATGTTCTTGCCATTGGCGCCAGTTTGGTTCGGGGCTTCTTCTTCTTCTTCCCACCACTAGCCTTGGAGTTCTTGGCATCACCACATTGGCTCGGACAGGACGAGAGTACTTTGAGCCTCCACTAGCACAGCCCGCCTCGACATTTATAGTCACTCAAGCTCAGAAACGTCAGCGCCCTTCATATGTCGGCGAAGCAACATAAAGTCACGCCACGAGGCTTAAGCTTGGCTGGCTACATTCACCGAAAGCTAGCAGAGACACTCGAACCGATTCAGTCCTCACATGGAGTGAAGCTCCTGGACTCGCTCCGAATCGAGCGGTTCTCCACAACTCGTAGTTCGTAACTCTCGCCACAAAGCTCTCATTCCCGTTATCCCTTCAAAACTTCACTCTGTGTCATCCCACATCTCCTTGGCATCGGTGAAGGTGGAGTAGGTGTCGAAAAGCCTATTTGACACTACGGCTAACAATCGTGCTAGGACTGCGTGATTGGCATCCTCCCACCGGGTCTTCTCCTCACCCTCAAGTTTCTTTCTCTCCTTCGGAGGATCGGAGATAACCCAGTAGATTTTCAACTCTGTCAACCACAGCCTAGTACGTGCCTGCCAACGTTTAAAGTTGGAGCCGTCAAATGTCTCAGGCTTGACTACGTCGCTACTACTCCCAGAGGCCATAGATAAGAATATTTGATTTCTGGATTGTTGTGAAATTAGCATAATGAGCAAGATTATACCATATTCCAGAATGAGTACAGCAATAATTAAATGCAAGCCAATTGAACCATAAGGCAAGTATTCTTCAGATGTGACCAATAAGACATAAGAATACAAGATAGCCTTAAAAGAATTCAATGCTGCCCAAGGTAATAAAACCAGCAACAAGCTCAAGTTTTTGTTTATGATGTTGTTCTCAGATTGCAAATAGGGGTTGCTAATTAAATTAGCCATCCAACCGATCTTAGGCAACATATCACAGGATAAATTAATCTGGAACTGAAGGAAATAAGCCCTTAGACAGCACTGCTCTAGTTCAAAACAGGAGCAAAACTCCTCTATGTATATGATCAAGTTGCCACAGAGTGCACCAGGAAATAGATGATCAATATAGCAGTTCGGCCAGACTAAACAAACCACAAGAATGAGCCGAACAGCAGCTCATAAGCCCACTGCACCAACTAGAAACTGAGCTAGCACAAAACTAGTTCTCCAATTAAACAGGAAACAAGTGCAGCAGGATATTAACCAATTAATTCCAGCATCAACCACTAGATCATGCACATAGAGTAATCAGGATTAATGAACTTAGAGCAGTACTTCTAGGTCTAGCAAGTCCTTTTATTCACAGATTATTAAGCCTCAACTAATGCAATCATCATCGAACAAAGATCAGAGCCACAACACAGTGCAACCAGAAATGGTCAGACGGCCTCTAGCTCGAAGGCTAGTCTCCCAGAATTAACCAAAACGGTCCACTGGACAAGAGGGAAGGAGAGTTCTTACAGTGCGTTGGATCCGAGCCAACAATGCCGAGGCAAAGCGTGCGAGGCACTGTCCCAGAAATCAAATCGCCCGTGCTAAGCACCACAAGCGAAACGATCCGGAGATACGATGCCGAAGTCCCTCACAGCAGCCGAAGGCCACAGGAGGAACCCGAGGAGCAGAGGAAGGAGCAGCAAGAGGACGGCGTCCACCTCGAGGCCACCGAGTACCAGAACGACGGAGAGCGGCACGGGTTCCCCTCCAGCAACCAGCACCGGCCAGCAAGCCGGCCGGAGCTCCGGCGAATCGCCGCACAGCGAGGTCGCGAGAGGAGTCAGAGGAAAATGGGGAAAAACAGAGAAAGCTCAGGAACCGAGAGAGAGAGGAAGCTGCGGCCTCTAATAGGGATAGAGCCGCTTACCGGCCCTCCGAGAAGCCCGGCCATAACGGCCACGACGCCCCACGAGACGCGCACGCCGAGAAAGGCGGCGCCGCCGCCCGCGCCGTCCAACCCTAGGGCTGGGGCACGAGCGGGGTGAGCTCGCCCTCCCCTCTGCCTGCTCCTCTCTCTCTGCCTCTTATTCTCTTACGTGGGCCGGCCCAAAAGGGGCAAAAGCCCAACACGCACTCGACCGCTTCTGCATCCACGCGCGGCGGCCGTGACGTGCTAGACGAGGCCAGAGGCGGCGACAGCAAGGGAGGCCGGTGGCGGCGACAACAGGGGAGGTTAGAGGCGACGGCGGCAGGGCTGCTAGAAACGGCGGTGGTAGGGGGAGGCCAGCGGTGGGGCGGCAGGAGGCGAGGGGAGGCCGAAGACGGCGGTGGCAGAGGAGGCGCGGTAGGGGATGCCGGCGGTGGGGCTGCTGAAGAAGGGGGTCGGGGGAGGCCGGCGGCCGAAGATAGCGGTAAGGGAGGTCGGCGGTTGGGCGGCTGGAGGCAAGAGCAAGCTGGAGGCGGTGGCGGCAGGGGAGGCCGGCGACGGGGGAGGCCAGAGGCAGAGGCGGCGTCGATAGGGGAGGCCGGCAGCAGGGTGGCTCGTGGCCGACGGTGTTAGGATTTAGAGCCCACTGCAAACGGTCCACACAAGGGCCCAAACGCAGAGAAAAAACTCTGTCTAATGATAAAAAGCCGATTAAAGTGCCATATGTGGTACCATTCAACCCAAAAGTGGCCTCTTGGGTGAGGGACGGCCCACCTTTTAAGTCGTCTTTCACATCATCGATAACAGATGTGGAACTAAACCCAACAATCTCCCCATCACACATCGGACCACTTCGTCACAACGGACAACTTCGTCCTGTGTGGGCCGTTTTGATGGCTCTAAATCCTAACAAGTGGTATCGAGTGTGCATTGACCCACATCTCAGATTAATTCCACACATTCCGCACATTCATTTGGACGAAGTTGTCCGTTGTGACGAAGTGGTCCGATGTGTGATGGGGGAGATTGTTGGGTTTAGTCCCACATCGGTTATCGATGATGGGGGAGCACGACTTAAAAGGTGGAGCCGTCCCTCACCTAAAAGGCTAGTCTTTTGGGTTGAGTGGACCCATGGCCTTAGTCGTTGCTCTAATTGGGTCTTTAGGCCCGTTAACACCTGGGGAGCCCTTTCTCTGCGTTTGGGCCCTTGTGTGGGCCGTTTGCAGTGGGCTCTAAATCCTAACAGACGGCGAAGGAGGCCAGAGGTGGCGTCGACAGGGAGGCCTTGGCAGAGCGGCCATGCCGACTACGGAGGAGGCCGAGAGGAAGCCGTGATGGGAGGACCTGAGGCGAGGGATCGGGATAGGGATTGAGGCGGTGGGGGTGGAGGTCGGCGACGGCAGGTAGGAGGCATACGCTGGGGATGAAATGCATCGGAGAGAGATGAAAAGGGGAAGAAATTTATTCACTTACATGTGGGCCCTCACCACATCATATGTATGTCAGATGCCACATCACCTCACGTCGGCTAAACCACTTTCAAAACCACCTTTAGTGGGTTATCTGCACCTTTTTTCTGGTTTTGCGGGGCATAATATCTTGTTTAGTAGTTGAGGAGGTTAAGAGCATCCCCAGCAGGGCCTTCAAATTTTCCTGCATCGCTACAGTAATCGCTACGGTAACTGCTACAGTGCAAACTGCTACTCACACGGACCAAATTCCCTCTTAATGCATTTGAAAAATTTTGAAATAGAAGCCATTTTGGGGGTGTGATGGGGATGCTCTAAGTAGACGAAGCCCCATAGTTCAAGGTTTAATATAGATTTTTTATAAAAATTTATCCATAAATTTTTTTAAACTAATCAGATTGAACACTAATAATTAGATAGATTGATACGTGTCAAAAAAAACTTAATATTATAATTTAATTGCTTGTAAGCGATTTTAGTGGTTAAAATTATACTTTGAAGATCATGTCAATGTCAAACATGACTACTTTTTCAATAGAATGGAGGGAGACGGTGGCATATTGATAAAGTATATTCACATGATGACGTAGATAAAACCGTTTCTTAGGGTTTAGCGATGGCAAATATGCATCTCTCGACCATGACCACCTATTCCTTCTACCATTGGCCTGACCACGCTTCGGATCCTCTTTGGTTTACAGTTTAGTTTGATTTTATTCAGCTGAATCAAAATTTATCAATTTTTTTTACAAATCATTCATTATAATCTTTCAAAATAATTTTTCATAACTTTATAGAGTTTTTCTCAAGAATCTCAAAAATATTATTTTAATACTTTTTTTATCATTTACGTGCCTCTTTCGAAAAACCCTGACGCCTCACTTAAAAGAAGAATATTTCAAGACATGCAATGAAACCCAGGCAGTTCCACCACTTCAACTGAAAGAACACAGCAACAGTAGACGCAGGTGCGTAGCTCTTGCACAACTTCTACAGAAAGAAAACATCAATAGTAAACACAAGTGCGTAGCCCTTGAGCCTTGGGCAATCACCATACTAATGACCAACCACATCACTACATCCAGGTGGACCTCCAGTTTTACTAAATTTATTCTCGTCTGAATCTTTTGCTCATCTAATAAATAGTTTAGGATGACAGCATGTGTGCGCGACTCAGTAGGAAAATTGCCAATACCACAGAACATACACAGTAGACATAACAAGGTACCTAACTTCTTTCACTTGGTAAAGTATCGCTTGATACTCCTAATGCGCTCATGGATCAAGTCTCGGTATAGCCAAGTAACATTCTACTTAGATAGCGAGGGAACCCTCAGGTGTCCCGGCACCTGCGGCAGTCTTCTTCTTTGGCTTCTCCACAACAATTGCTTGGGTGGTCAGAACCATTCCAGCAACTGAGGCTGCATTTTGCAGAGCGCATCTTGCCACTTTTGCCGGGTCAATGACACCAGCTTCTACCAGGTTCTCATGCTTGTCAGCCATGGCATTGTAACCAACCTCCCATTCACTGTCCTTGATTTTTTCTACAATCACCTCCCCTTCAACTCCAGCATTGTGTGCTATCAATGCTGCAGGTGCCACGAGAGCCTGCCAATCACCAATAGTATCAGCATGATAAAAGAACAACAAAATGCTCTACTTCCTAGCTAGATGCATATTATTAGATGAAAACCATGACAAAATTTAACTACTAGCTATTGTGCATGAATAATTAACCTATCAACTGTATCTATATAGAATTACAGACCAAGGTATGTCACCTACCATGCCTATACGGTACAGCCTACAAGCTATAATTGTAGTACGGTTTGGTACCTTTTGAATTATATCAGCACCAAGGCGCTCCTCAGGGTCATCCAACTTCTCCTTGATAGCTGGTACAAATGTTGACAGATGTACATAGGCTGCACCACCTCCGGGTACTATACCTTCCTCTATAGCTGCAAAAGTTGCATTCTTGGCATCCTCTACACGGAGCTTGCGATCCTCAAGCTCTGTCTCAGTAGCAGCTCCAACCTTTATCACTGCAACTCCACCAGAAAGCTTTGCAATCCTCTCTGCCAACTTCTCAGAATCGTATACCGAATCTGTCTGAGAAAGCTCATTCTTCAGCTGAGCAATTCTTGCCTGGATCTCATCTTTGGTAGCAACATCTGCTATTATGGTTGTGGATGACTGAGAGATGGTTACTTTCCGGACTATGCCAAGCTGCTCCACTGATGTATTCTCAACCAGTAAGCCAAGATCTTTGGCTTGAAATTCAGCACCTGAAACAGAAGACAGACAAATAAGACAACTAATAGAGTTGGAACCAATAATATGATGAAACAGGGTAGCTTGGTTTAGTTTCATCCATTTATTGGCTCCAGTCACTTCAATTAATTTTTCAATGGTCCTTTGATGTCACAAACTCATTTTTTTTCAATGTCAGATAACACATAAATAAATGTGAAAAGGGAAAAAAATGCCAAAGATGCCAAAGCAATAGGAAGAGAAAGTAATCAACAGACAAGAGATAGCTTTTGCAAACTTCATGAGAATACAAACCACAGACCAAGTAGTTTCACCTGTAACAATGGCGATGTCCTGAAGAAGAGCCTTCCGCCTTTCACCAAAACCAGGAGCTTTAATTGCAGCTACATTTAGAATTCCTCTAAGCTTGTTGACAACCAAAGTTGCCAAAGCCTCACCGGATACATCCTCCGCAATTATGAGAAGTGGTGCTCTTAACTGTGTTGTTTGTTCCAATAAAGGAATGATTTCTTTTATTGATGATATCTTCTGATCAGTGACAAGAATTCGAGCATTTTCAAACTCAACTAGTGACTTCTCAGGATTCGTAACAAACTGTGGTGAGATATATCCTCTATCAATCTGCAAATATGAGTCACATGAGAAGCCACTTCAGCACAAGTAAAACCAAATAGACTTATTCAACCACAAAATGGAATCAGCAAAAGCAGCAATCCTAACAAGGCAGTTTACCTCCATTCCTTCTTCAACTTCGACGGTAGTCTCAAATGATGATGATGACTCAATTGAGAGGACACCATCAGGACCAACCTTGTCAATAGCCTCAGCAATCATGGTCCCAACAAAGTCATCGTTTCCAGCTGATACAGCAGCAACAGCTGAAAAAGAAAAATGAAATATTTTACAATGTATCTCCTTTGACAATGAGCTAGGCTACCTGATTTGGTACAGATGAAAGCACCCAAATCCTCGTCTATTGTCTCACCTTTAATATCCCCGCTGCCCTTCACAGGTCTTGACTTCTTCTCAAGTTCCTGAACTAAACTTTGCACGGTCTTATCGATGCCCTTTTTAATAGATACTGGATTTGCCCCAGAAGTAACACTCAACAGACCCAATCTTATGATCTCACGAGCCAGAACAGATGCAGTTGTGGTCCCATCACCTGCTGAGTCATTTGTCTTGCTAGCAACCTTTCATTTGACACACATAAACATGTGGTAAGGAAATAAGATACGAATTGATTATCCCCATCTAGTCTAGAAACCATATAGTTTCTGCACCACATATAAACAAAAAAAACTCAGATAGATAGCATAATGCTTACTTCACGGATCAAAGCAGCACCAGCATTCTCCATCGGATCAGCAAGCTCAATAGCCCGAGCAATTGTAACCCCATCATTGACAACTTTGGGGCTCCCAAACTCATCCAAAACGACATTCCTTCCTATGAAACAAATCAATGAGAACAGAATCAGACTCTGCATGGTACAAGAAAAGGGAATACATAGATAATAACAGCCACAAAAAACCAAAAGGGAAGTGCATCCAAAAACATACATCACAAGCAACAGAAACAACATAACATCACTCGATTGAGGCTGACCGTGATAGGCCCAAGCATACAGACTAGAAAAAATATTTTCAGCCAGGAGAAACTTGGAAGCTCTAAATTTGACTGTAATTCATCCTTTATTCGTGCCTATGGAATCTAAAGCGACTTGGGAGCAACATATGATGGCTAAATTTGGCTGCAACTGATGGTTTCACGGGGCACTGAATACCTGCATTTGTAATAAAAGAAAAGCAGATAATTTTCATGGGACGGGGGCATCATGTATGCTATATGAAGTATGTCATGCACTAACCGTTAGTGAATCTTGGATCACAGCAATCACATTTCCAAGTCTCACATCAAAATATAATAAGAGTTCCTATGGAAAGCAGCAGAAAGTGATATGAGATGAGAAAGATGGCACGACCTCTGGGGCCAAGGGTGACGCCGACGGCGGCGGCGAGTTTCTCGACGCCGGCCTGGAGGGAGGATCGCGATCCCTGGTCGAAGGCGATGTCCTTGGCGGAGGCGCGCACCGCGGCGGGTGTCCGACGGCGGCCGGCTCCTGGCAGCGCCGCCGCCGAGGCCCTCCTGTCCCTCCGCTGCTGCGCAAGCGAGAGGAAGAAATCAGGAAAAGCAAAGGCGTGAGATTGGATTGGAGATCAGTGTGGGTTTGGGGGTTTACTCGGAGTCGGAGAGCGGAGGAGCCGAGGAGGAGGGCGGAATCGGTGGTGGGGATGGCGGTGGCCATGGCGGAGGAGGCGGCTTCTAGGGTTTTGGCGAAGGCGGCGGTCAGTCACGAGTCACGCGCTAGCAGAAGTGTTTATATGCAAGGAAAGAGGGAGAATTCTAGAACATTCCACCGTTCAACTTTCAAGCCAAAAAGCCAAGGTTGGATGTGAATGCAATGGGTATATACTATATACCCGTCGGGTATTGCCAACCCATATCCATACATATCAAACAAAATCTATCAGCTAATTTACCTGTACCCGTGCACGGGTAGAACTTCTCCCCCGTACCCGTCCTCGTGCGGTGACATGATGTCCCTAACTCATCTGGTGGGTATCAGTTGCTACACAGACCCAAATGGATAAGTGTAACCCGACGGGTTACCCACACCCGCTGACTTGGGTTAGGCTTAGGCCACTTGGCATTTGGGAATTTGATATTTGGGCTGCCACCAAGCCAGGTTCTACTACCTATCATTTGGAAACTCGGGTATACGGGTACGGGGAGCATTATAACGTGCTTGTACCCGCCATACCCGATGGGTGAAGGTTTTTTCCTATTAACGTACCTATGGGTATGATTATTATACCAAACTCGCACCCTAATAGAGTAAATACCCATCGGCTATCGGGTTTCGGGTACCCATTGCCATCCCTAGATGTGATTTTTTCACTTGGACGTACAAATCTGTGGTAGAATAGTCTAGGGTATTTAGAAGTAAAAAAATTATCAAAAATTAGCTGTCGGCTTCGAGGAAAAACATTGAGACCTTAAAAATGATACACAGCATTATTTGAATAAATTTTTAGGTGTAAATTTTAATCTCAATGTAAGTTGAAGAGAACATAAATAAATAGAATTGTCAGTTAATGAAATTTCACTATGACTTGCAAAAGTTTTTTTTTTCAAATGTACTAGTTGACTACATGTCCTGAGTTAATTGTATATATGCCATTGCATAACCTCTTTATTTGAGATTTGTAATGTTTCTTTTGTATTGCAGCAAATACTATTACAAACCCATGTTTATTCCATATTTGCCACTCCGCGAGACACACGTCCCATTTTTTATGTTTGACTTGTATTGTGTATTATGAGCATTTTGCCATCATCAACGACCTTCCCTCTTCTTCTACCCCTCTTCATCGTCTTCAACCGCGCGAATAGAGGAGAATGTGGTGCGCTGCAAGGAAAAGGCATGCGACACAGCCAGAAAAAAGGAGGCCGGCACGCCGAAGGAGGAAGAAAGCATGTTGCACAGAGAGAGGAGACAGCGGAGCAAGAGAGGAAGGAGGCGGCGGCGCATTGAAGGGAGGACGTGGATGGCTCTGCTGGAGGGAGGGGCGGGAGCGCCAGAGCAGGCAAAGAAAGAAGAATGAGAAGTTGGGTTGAGAAGATGGATTTTTGTGAAAATAGATGATGAAGACGAGAGTAAAATTGACCAATCTTGAAAATATGATGCTAAAATTAGGGAACAAGTGTCGCGTGGAGTGACAAATACCGAATAAACATAGTTTCATAATAGCATCTATCACAATATGGAAAAAAGAGTGGCAGATCTCGAATAAAAAGATTGTGTAGAATAACCCTTGAATAACAGAATATCAAGTGTCTTCTGACCATTTTGTGTAAAGAGTCTTCTTACCGATCTAAAAAGTGTCTTCTTACCATATTGCGTGTCGATGTATTTTGTTCGTACATTCAACCATAATTATATGCTAATTCATGCCTACATAGCATAGCCTCCGAATTTTTCATATTTGTCATTAAAACCTTCCTGTGATATAAATATAAGAGGAGCCCATACAGCATGGTCATCCGTCCAATCATAAACCAACGGATGACCTAAAACTATCTGAAACAAGTTGAACCTACATGAATTTTTAGCTGAAAACAATATAGCCTGAAACTATCTGAAACAACCTGAACCAATATGAATTATAGCTAAAACAATATAGTTTGAAACTATCTGAAACAACCTGAACCAAGATGAATTTGAGCAGAAAACAATATAACATGAACCTATATGAAACAATCTGAACCTACATGAAACTACCCAATATGAAACAATCTGAACCTACATGAAACTACCCAATATAAAGCAATTTAAACCTTCATGAAACTACATGAATTTTCTGAAACTACATGCTTTTTTTTTTTTCTAAAACTACATGAATATTTTCTGAAACTACATTAATTTTTCTGAAACTACATGAATTTTCTCCGAAACTACATGAATATTTTATGAAACTACATGTTTTTTTCAAAACTACATGAAACTACATGAATTTTTTTAAAACTATTTGAAACTTTTCTGAAACTACATGATTTTTTAAAAACTACAAGAAACTACATGATTTTTTTGAAACTACATGATTTTTTTTCTGAAACTACATGATTTTTTTCTTGAAACTACATGAATTTTTTTTATGAAACTATAGAATTTTTAGTGGCCAGTGCGGATGCGGCCACGGCTCTGGTTGCTATTCCGGGCTTTGGTTTGCCACATGCAGATGGAGGGTTGTGCACGCGCAAGCAAGGGAGGCGGTGACGCACTCCTGCATGGCGTGGCGGAGGAGCGCCACGAGCGATGGAGGTGGCAGCGTACCCGCCGGCGAGGAAGCGACACTGTTGCGGCACCAACAAGGCGATGAGGATGATCAATGTGGATGGAGGAGGAGACGAGCGCGGAGATGGCAGCGGAGTATCCCAGTGTGGGGGAGTGGGGGCTGGGGACGACGGCGGCGGAGCCCAAATGTTGATGGAAACAGCTGCGAGGTGGGGATGGCGGCGAAGTAAACCGGGGTGGGGGAACTGGGACCGCGACGAAGGAGCCTGGAGCGAGGGCGCTAGGGACGGCGGCGGCGGAGCCCAGATGTGGATGGCGGCGAGGAGGAGATGGCAGCGGAGTAACCCGGGATGGGGGCTACGGACAGCGGCGGGGGAGCCTAGGGTGTGGGGGTCGCTAGGGACGATAGTGTCAAAGCCCGATCTGGATGGAGGCGGCGGCGTCCAGGCGGACATGGTGGGGGAGTCCGGGCTGAGGGGATTGGGGACGGCGGCGGGGGAGCCAAAATGTGGATGGAGGAGGAGGCAGGAATGAGCCTAATCCGTCTGAAACGACGGGACGATCGTCCGTTGTGTAACGTTTCTCTAAATATAATTAAGCAAAAAATAAATCAAAAGAAAGCATTGTTGCTAATTAAAAGTTTCCAAAAATTTCAACACCTGGAATATAAATGAAAACCATTTTTATGATGTATGGGCTGTTGGATGGAGTGATGGACCATAGAGATGAAAAGGTACCCTACCGCTAGTGTACACATTTTAATAGTAGGAAGAGAAAATTACTCTCACCTTCCCAAGCCACACTTAGTTTCTTGAACGTGAGATTTACTATTTTAACACCTTGAACTCGTATTGGTTTGCACCCACAAACCCAAAATATTGTCACTTGTTAGTTGCTGAGGTAGCTCTAGTCATGTACTCTACAAGGATGATGTGACACCCACATAGGTGTACCATACCAGCTTCTTACACCTCTATATGCATTTAATCTCTCTTTGTGTGTTTAAAAAGAAAAGAGGTAGAGAAGATGCCAAATGACCACCATTGTTGTGTTACCATGATGACCACTATTGTAGTGTTACCATGGTAGCTAATACTTCGACCCCTCTTCCTCTCTCTCTCTCTCTCTCTCTCTCTCTCTCTCTCTCTCTCTCTCTCTCTCTCTCTCTCTCTCTTCCTTCTCTTTTTATCCCTCTCACTACTTTCTCTATCTACCTCTCTACCTAGTAGTTGTAACATCATCATATCCCTAAAACTCATGTGCATCATGTCATTGCATGCATGAATATTTTAAAATCAAAACCTTAAAAATGATTATGTTACTTGTAAAACAATTTTATTTATACAACTAATTTGCTTTAATTAAGGTTTGGCAAAACAAATAAAAGAACCACATTATTATTTTGTCTTAAAAGAAAATAAAGTATTAATTATGTAATTTAATTTGAAATACTTTGATTTTAAATTATTTAATTGTGTGGATATTATTATTGGCCCTTATTTAGTTGTCTTTTCTCTTTTTCCCTCGTCCTTCTCTCTTGCGGGTGGACTCCACCCCCCTTTCCTTCCTTCTCTCCCTCTCAGGAGCCCTCCTCTCTCTCCCTAGCGTCACCCCCTTTCCCCTGTTGATCCTCCTTCTCCTGACCGACTCCCCTCTTTTCCCCTGACTTAACTTGCAAGCTAAGTCGATCCCGGATATGGAATATCCCTAAATTCCTCCATCTCCTTGAAAACATCTTCCTGGTATGGAAATTGTCTATACCCTGCCTCAATTTGTCCTCCTTCCGCTATAAAACACCCTACCAATCCTCTCACTCTCCCTTTGCCACTTCTTTGCAATTCATCGCGGGTGAGATTCCTCGACCTCTCCCCTTCGCCTTTGTTCATCGTTAATATCCCCTGAATCCATTTTGTCGCTTCGCCGTAGGAGACCATCGTCGTATCGTTGGGAATTCATCACTGGAGATCATCGACGTCCTCTCCATCGCCATTGTTCGTCAATCGATATAACATCCTCCCTCTGTACCCTTAGCACCACTAGGTGTAAGGGAGTCCATTTCTGCGCTTGTCATCATCGGAGTTCGTCGCCTCCACCCCTTGCCCCATCCTCGGTCGACCATGTAGCGCCGTCCTCTAGGCCTCCCTCTTGCTTGTCAGCTACCTCCCTCACCCTCCTCTCCGATGCCTCCCTCGCCCTCCTCTCTACCCCTATTGCGCGTCGACTCCTCCCCTACCACTGCATTGCTCCCGGCGTGTCTCGTCATCGTGCGCAGCCACTGCCCTCTCTCCGCGCCACCGCTTTGGTCACCCCAACCCAAACCTATGTCGCCATCATCCTTCCCTCACCTTCCTCTTGCTCCTCGGTCCCCTTGCTCTCTCAATCCCGTCGCTAGTGACCTCCTCCGCCGCGAGCCACGCCTGCCCGCTGCCTTCTTGCGCCGCCCCGTCGCCACCAGTCATCTCATGCCGTGCCGACCCTTCCCAGAGCTTTGCCGCCACCCCCTCTTCCTTTGCCCCGCCTCCATCTCACCGAAGTGCCGCCACTGTCACTGAATTCACCGTTGATGCAACCCTGGCACCACCCACCCTTGCTCCGGGACGCCGACAGGTGGGCCCCCATCGATTGTCGCCCCACGCCACACCCGCGTTGCCCTTGTGGGCTGCCTCGCCCAGCATGTGCCTCCTTCCCCTCGCAGCTGGGCCAAACGCCAGCCAGGCCACACTGTGCAGTCCGGGCATGAGTCCCTTTTTAAAATTTTAAGCACTTATTATTTTTATTTAATATCTCTTAATTCCTAGCTCCAAAAATTATGAAATAGATTTCTGAAATTCCACTCTTTATTTATTTATATATCCCTGTATATTCATTTAAGCATGTGCATGAATATTCATTTATTTCATTTTCCATATTGTTATTATTGGTATTATTTTCTAGTTAGATTCGCTTGCTTCCAATCCCTCGACGAATATTGTCGTCTATCCTGTTGAGTACACTGATCAAGACAAGTTCAATGTTGACTCATATTGTAGTCCTACATTTGCCAATGTTTTGTTAGATTTATAAATTGCATGCTATGTTAAACGTAAAACAATAATTGCTTTAGGTTGTTAGTTAATAACCCAATTGATATCAAAATCGCTATAACCATGCCTTTGCTGCCCTACTAATATTATTTAACTATTATTATTGTCATCCTTGTTTAGTTTGTTTAAATCTTGCTTAGCATTACCATTAGTCAATTTCTCTTTGTGTTGTGATGATATTTCAATAAATGATTTTTTTGGTGCACATGATCTTTGAATGATTGTTAGGCCTATCATGCTTGGGCAAATTGATAGAGCAAAGTAATGGGTGCTACCTAGGTTTTCAAATGGTTTTCAACCCTAATTTGGGTGGGTGGTTGCAAGGCGGGTGCATCATCGCACGAGGTTCGAGCTCAATGTTGGAACTGCCCAAGTTCGTAAGGATTGTTTCCTCGTGGTTGTTGAGACTAAGGCCCTCTTTGATGCCTTGTTTAGTTCTAGTTTTTGTTGGGTTTATAATTTTTGTCATTTTTGTATAGACCAGTCACTTTAATTTTTAAAAATATTTTTTTAGGACTTTGTAGGGTTTTTTCTCAAAAACCTCAAAAATATTTTTTAATAATTTATTTAGCTTTTTCAAACCACTTTCAAAGGTGGTCAAAATTTTCCAACTACAACTAAACTAAAAATAAACAAGGCATCAAAGAGGGCCTAAGTACAACAGTGCAATCATCGAGTGCTTGTATGGTCAAGCCCTAACTGAGTAGCCTTCGGACTCTTAGGTCGGGCATTCCATTGGGTGGTGTACGACATAGAGACGACCACGTACTACAAGGCACAAGAGGGGGATTCTGTCAACCGAACGTACTGGCACAATGGTGGAATCCTTAGTGGAAATGCCTGAGCTAGGATAGGGTTGGTCAAAGGCTTTATGATGCTCATTCTCCTTTGGGTAATTCCTAGGGAATGTTTATCTCTCGTTAATAAAGCGTATAAACTCTATAGAGTAGAAACTTTCATGAAAGTCGTGCCCACGGTCAAGAGCGGACGACTGTGGCGTGATCACAATGGTAGTTTTCACCATCTTTCCTCTCTTTGTTTTCAAAATGGGTTTTGCTATCCTGCAGTAGGTGCTTGTGATGATATGATAAAAACCATGGTTAACACCGGAAATAGCCAGATTTTTGGCAACATCGGTTGGTGCCAGAATTTCAAAAGAAAAGATTTAACTGATTCAAATGATGTTACCCTTTTCAAAATGCTTTTGAACATTTTAGTGACACTCTTTACAACTAGCTTTTACGCAAATAACCTAGCCACTCCTTGGTACCCATGCATTACATTAATAAATTGGCTTGTGAGTACATTAAATATATTCAACCTCGTGTTTCAACCGCGGGGTTGCTCAATTGAACGAGAAGTTCCTAGATCGTAGTGTTATGAGTCTGAAGGAGAAGAGTATCAAGAAGAGGATTTCGCTGCTGGTGTGCAAGACGAAGACTTTGACAACGTTTAGGAGCTCACCCTACAACTTACCTGTGGGATATGTTCAATTACTGCTTTATTTTGGAGTTGAACTTATCATTTAATGTTTTCGTTATTCTAGGCTTACATGCCTAATACTTGTAATAATTGCCACGCTAGTACATACTTTGATGTAATAAATTACTACGACGATGATGTTTGATCCAATGTTCTGGATTCTGTGTGTACTAGTTACTTGATCTAGGGACTAGTACATGTAAGACACAGGGAACCGACTCCATTTTCGTGTCCCGACAATAGTGATGGTCAAGGTTGGCGAGGAAGATCGACTGGCTGTCAAGCTTATCAGCACGCCATGCCCACCTATGTTATGCATGTGCTCTTGGAGCACCACCCATGCCGCGTCTATTATTCTAGTGTGTTGCCCGCATCACGACCATTTGGACACGTTCCATCCATACTGCCAGAGCACTGATCCGCCCGCGTTAAGTTATCCGATAGTTGCTGAGGTGGCTAGCCATATACACTATGAGGATGATGTGGCATCCATATGGGTGTGCCACATCATACTCTTCCACCTCTCTGTATGATCTCTTCCTCCCATTTATAGAGGTGTCCCCTAGTGTTGCAACCATGAGAGAGGAGGTAGGGGCTTTGACGCGGCGACTGTGAAAGGAGGAAGTCGGCTCCAAAAGCAGTGAGAGAGTAGGAGGGCTCTACCAACCGTGAGAGAGGAGGGTGGCCTCAGCAGCCATGTGAGATTAGGAGGGATAAGATTAAATTAGAGAGGAGAGAGGGAGACGTGAAGAGATTGAGAAGATGACATAGATAGCGTCCGTAATGGTTTTAGGGCTACGTACGAATGGATATAAGTTTGAGAGTAAATTTCAGAGGGCGAAGGCCACTTTTTTTTTCCCATATTGTGCGATTCTCGCGAGCGAATAAAGAGGACAACAAAGGCAATGTGCCTAAATAAAGCTCAGACCGACTGGCCTTCAAGTTTTTCCCGGAAGGAATACCAATCCTAAGCTTCTTAACTGCATCAATGAATATCGGTGTAGAGTAGTCAGAATCGAGTTTATTTCTCTGCGACCCTATTACACCACTTATGTTCCCGTAAAGCCCTACTTTAGACTCCCAGGCCTTGTTTGTTTGAGTTGAAAGTTGTTGAAAAATTTAATCTTAAAAATTTATTATCCCTCGAAAGATGTCTTTAAAAGTTCAAAAAATTCTAAAAAAATTATTTTACGAACTCTAAGAAGAACTATTTAAAATCCCATAAAAATTACTATAAAATATTACATGATTTATCTTATACAAAATATTAAATTTTAATTTAATTTAATTTAATTTAATTTAATTTAACAAACAAGGCCCTAGTCTGAAACAACGCTACCAAGCCCTATTACAGGTAGTTTAGCACCTATTTGCTTTTAATTGTAGAAGTTTCAAGGACTACGAGAAATTTCCTGCGAGTTCATTAGGCTACGGTGTAATTTTCTCCGGGAGAAATACGCAGTGAAGTCCCCTGAAAATTGCAGTGAAGCTTTATTCTCTTCCAACATAACCTTTTTCTTGAGGTACCCTTCACCATAAGGTTCAAGCTGTCTAAAGAATTCAATCTATCGTGCCTTGTATTAGAAATGAATGTATCCTATACAATGGAAACAGGTTTCCTTCAACGAAAACCACTAGTGCTTCCTATAAGCAAAGAAAAAATCAATTGAAACAATGTTACTACTATTTTCGCAAATGAACTACACTGTACAGGAGATGGTAAATTGCAGCTTCCCAGGTCCCTAGTAACCCATCACAAAGTGGACACTGATCGGCCGAGTTGCTTTGATGGAATCAAATGGCTCCACCAATCCAACCCACTCCCATTTGTTACTACTAATAGCTGCTCTATTTTTCCCTCTTGCTACTACTATAGTTGCAAGTGCCACCACCTTTTCTTTTGGTTCTCCGCAGCTGGTAACTCTACAACAGGACACGATGAGCAAGTGAGATACAGAATCAATCCGACATTTCTTTTTAAAAAAATAAAAGAAAAAAGATTGCTGACTAAACACCAGGTTATACCTCCTTCCGGGTATATTGAGTTGTAGTGTACTTCAGCCCAAAAACTCAAGCATATGACTGGGGAATTCACCATAAAACACAGATAATTTTCGATTCACATAATCACAATATCATCAGATGTGCTAATAAAACAATAACAGTACAGAGAATTGTGCAGAAAACGGTTTGCTAAGGCAGATAATTATCTCAAATGTGTTGACAGTTGAAGTAAAACATATAAGTTGGTGTTAAGCAACACCTTTTGTTTTGTTTTTTAAAACTGGTAACAAATTCAATAACAACCAAACTAACAAATAAAGGCTACCTCGCTTTGATTTCTCAACAACAGGGAGAATTTCAATGTAGCACGTATCTCTGAATGATGTCAGGATGAAGATCTTTACACCATACTGAAAAACAACACATACTTGAGTTCCATAGGAATAACAAAGAGCAGGTGCGTGATGGCCAGATTATTGATATAATGCCGAGAAATATTCAAAGAAACTTTTCTTTAAGGATTTTTATCATGCGTGCCATTATAAAATGACATGAAGTCATAATGGCCATTACAAAACCACTAATATTATTGATGCCATTATAGAGTGCTGTTTCATTTCACCAATGCCATTATGGGTACTCTATGGAGCAAATACATCAGAAATACGGGACTGACATGTGGGGCCCACATGTCATCCTCTCCCTACCTTCTTCCTCCTTCCTCCCACCGGCGAGCTCGGGGGCGGATGGCGGCTGCACGGCGGCAAGCACACAACGGCGAGCTCATCCCCTCCTACTCCAGCGGACGAGCTCGGGGTGGCGCCGCCGCCGTCTCTTCCTCCTCCTGCTCGACGGGGCGAGCTTGGAGCACGCCGTCACCGTCGCCGTTGCCTCTGCCGTCGAGGTCACCGCCACAGCGCCGCTCGCTGGTGCCCGACTTCGCCGCCGAGCTCACCGCCGCTGCCCGACTTCGCCGCCGCCGCTAAGCGCCGACGTCAGCAGAGCTCGCCTCCGCCATCTCACCGTCGCCATCGCCACCTCGCCCGCCCCGCCAGAGTTGGTAGAGAGGTCAGAGGAGAGGTGTGGAGGAGGGAAAGGAGTGGAGGAGGAGGGAGGAAGAAGAAGCAGTTGAGAGCATGACATGTGGGGCAGACTATATTTTGGTATTTCTTAGTGTATTTCAAGCCGGTATGTCCCGTATAGTGCTCATAATGGCATACATGAAACTATAGACCACTTTATAATGGCATCAATAATATTAGTGGTTTTGTAATGGTCATTGTGACTTCAAGTCACTCTATAATGGCATACATGAAAAAAATCCTTTCTTTAAAGGTATGTTTCCCAATAGGCATGATGAAATATTCTTTTCTTTAAAGGTATGTTTCCCAATCAGGTATCACAAATATTCTAAGTGATTCATTGATTCCCATATTACGACAAACATATAATTAAACTGAGGCAATGTCCAGGCTATGACATCAAAGACCATAATAAAGACTGCTTACAAAGATTGGTTGAGAAATAATATTCTGAGTCTTATAAAAACAAGACGCAAGGTTTCTCATATGGACCAAAAGTAAGCAACAAAATGATAGAAATCGTATACAAGGACCAGCATGTCAGACAGAAGGATCAGGCAAGTATAAAAGCAGAAGACTTAAGAGCAATAATAGTTCGATTATATTATCAGGTTATCATGAAATCACAATGTAGCTTTAAAACTATGCTAGTTGTCAAAGGTCAAAACTGCATCTTGTCAATACCTAATTGTACTGGCGAAAATAAAAGTTTATTAGTTCATCTATAAATTTACTGCATAAATTGGACAGAAGTGTACAGCAGAACAATTTTAAAAAGCAGGAAGAATCATGTTTACCGAGTCTGCAGCAGCCTGCAATGTAACATGGTCACCCCATTCGCCACTCCTGATTAGTTTGGTTGGCATTATAATGAGGATTATCTCTCTTTAGACTATAAACCGCACATTTACTAATAAATAGTATAAAAAGGAGCAAATACTCACTTTGACATCTTCTTAAGATATTCTCTGTAATCTAGAGGGACATATCCAGCATATATCTCAGGATGAGATTCAAGCTGTGAAAAAGTTTGAAGGAGTTAAGAGGGAATACATTCACATGAGAGCATACCATCTGACAAGGAAGAAACAATCTGTCTTGTTATAAAGCAACACAACCCATTCACGAAGTTGCACACTACGGATTATTTATACGACATGCAAGTACTAACATGAAACTAGACATTTACCCATAGAATGTGCATGCATGATAGTTCACAGATGGATGAACTGAAAAATAAGGTCATCGTTTAAGAAGACAGTTGTACTAGCTTTGCCATTAAAGTTGATTGCCTCCTCTCCAGGAGTTTTCAGTAGAAAAGTTGGGAAACCTTAACAACATTATGCTGTTTTGTAACAGCAAAAGTAAACTGGTCGAATGAGAAAACCCTTTCATATTGCTTTCAAATTTATGTGATTAATTTTGAGGCCTTAGCAATTCCATTTTCTATGACATGGCACAGATGGCATCGGAAAATTTTGTAATTTGTAGTAACTCTACATCGTGCAAATTCCCTATCGATCAACAAAAGATCATTTTTGTGGTGATACTTTTCTATAGGGAAAAATGATAAAAGTAGTCATTTTGAATATACTAACCTGTTGCACCACTTGTTGCCGAACAAATCTGTGGTGGTCCGGAGTACGATAAAACTGATCAGATAATGCACGAAACTGCTTTAAAAAAAATAAAAAAAATGAGTACTTCAAGCAGCAAGTCTGTACTATTGTCAAACATGCTATTGTGAAAAAGAAAATGATGAATCCTGTAGATAGACCTGACAATTGCCATCTCCTTTCACCTTGAGCTCTACCAAATCGTACAGCACCAACCTAAATAAGAAATCATGTCAGAATCAAATGATGGACTAGCAAAATGATTTAGCACGGACCAATGATCGTTTGCTGAACATTATGTGTAGATTTATGGGGTATACAATTGTATCCACCGACATGACTGGCAATTTAGAAAAATATCATGAAGAAGGTGGCATGAGCTTCACCCTGCACTGTTCGTAGTATTCAGAGCTAATTCAGTTTGTCTTAGCAACATGAAATATATTGCACGGTTATTTACCTGTCAAGAAGTCTTTGGTGGTCCGAAAAGGCTTCATCAACTGAAGGAACTTCTCCATTTGTTTTAGGAACGTGCTGCATCAGCGAAAAGGAGTAGGTAAAGAGATCTAGGGCATACAACTCATCTTGGAGGGATCACATGCTAGCTAACCAAAAATTCCATGGGTTTCTTGATCAACACATGGATACTTATAGATTGGTGTTCTGCACTTCCATGACTTGTAATAGTGGCTAGAAATAAGCAAACTCATTTACTGATGCTAAATACAGAGCTTAGGATAAGCAGTGAAGTTAAAGCCTGCCAAAAGACCATGTACAGCAATAAAAGTGTAACATTGTCAGCTATGTTGGCATTCACAGCATCATAGCAATCCAACCATGGGGATCCACTAGGTATACAATTATATCATAAATCAACAGCATTTTTTTTTTGCAATAACGCATGGTCCCTCTCCATTCGTAGATGGTTTTTGACATCCTTGATGATAAAAACCGAAGCATTGTATGTTTACCCTACAGGAACTAGTAAAACCCCATCCAAACTCCACAAGACCAAAAGTGCTAAATTTAATCGCACCAGGCATTGAATATTGACATTAAATTCATTTGGCCACTCTGCTTCAAATTGAAGTATCAAACTGACCGTGTTTCAGTGATCATTTTAGTAAATTGAAACTGTAAGATTTTATATGGTGTTAATGGTACCATAACCATATATAATGAATCATCCGATGCGTGCTGAATGATGGCGTACTTACAGGAACAGGAAGCATGTCGTTCAATCTTTTGCCGACTTCACCATCGAGAGCAGAGGAGCCATCGAAAACGTGTATTAAGCAGTCTTGGGTGTCATCTCCAGGGCTTGAGCAAGAACTGAAAGGCTCCCTCTCCCTGATTTCCGGTTCTGTTTCTTCAAGAGGAGGAGCTGTATGGAGTCGCGTCCCATGGTTTAGATTCTTGCAGCGCGAAAGGAAGAAAAGAAGAGGAGAAAGTGAGTACCTGAGGGTGGGCTGGACCAGCGCTGCGAGAGAACGGTGGCATGGTGGTGAGCAGCGAAGTAGGCCCCCGAAGCTTCGGCCATGGCGACTTGGGAGAGCTCCTCCTGGAGGGCGCGGGCGATGACTTGGTCGCTGTCGACGGATGAATCCTTGTGGCGTGGAGCGGGAGGTTGAGGAGCGGAGGCGTAGACGAGAGCGGCGGCGCCTTGGAGGAGATGGTGGAGGCCCCAGCGGAGAACATCCGGATCTTGCTCCTGCACCACCATGGCCGCCGCCCGCCGCGCCGCCCTTCAATTCTCAATTGCTTTGCGCTGCGACTCGGAAGTTCCGACGAATTCGGAATCAGATCAAACCATCCAACGAATCCGACAAAATTGATTGATGGGATGGATGATTTGGTTTGATCTGTCTGATCGCGCAGGCGCGAGGAAGACGAAGACGAAAAGCAAACAGAATTCTTCCAGGGAGACGGAAGTGTTGAGAAACCCGTCCCGGCCCGCCGCCGGCTTTGGGCCTGGCGCGTGCCCGGAGGTGGGGGCCCATTTATTGGACTAAGCCGAAATTCTAACCGTCAAACATAAATAAGAGAGGATCCTATCTATTATGTACATATCTGAAAAGCAATAAAGAAACCACCTCTCCTACATACTTTGTGTTCATCTGTGTCGTCTACGATCTACGAACTGCTAGACAACCTCGGACTATATTATCAACACGAAGCTCTGACGAACTGTACGACGCCGGAGATCGGTCGCTGATGAACTGCACCGAATCGTCATCCTCTCCGTTGGCTTAGTCGGGACCTATCGATCTGTCCTACGCGACAGTTCTCGCATCCCGTCTTTGCCGTAGCAAGATCGAAGGTACATTTGCATTGCATTAAATCCATGAATTCCGGTTTAGATCTGTAAAGAATTGCAGGATTCTCGAAGAATCCATTGAATCTGTTAAAGAAATTGAAGGGCTCTTGCAGATCCCATTGAATTTGACTGAACGAACCCAAAAAATCGAAGTAAATCTATGCATGCATGAATTCATGGGCACTCGTCTTGCCGCCGCCAAGACCGGCCGGCGCCGCGCTCAAGCCGCCACACCGCCTCCGTGCTCAAGCACGCGTCGTGTCCGCACTAGAAGCGAGCCGTCTGTCGCCGCTCTGCACCGTTAGCCGCGCCGCCGTTTCACGAAAGCGATCTTGTTGGCGGCGGCGACTCATAATCCCTAGCAGTAAGCCGCGCGCGTCCGCCAAAGATAATAGGCCGATCATGGGCCCCACAGATGCCAGGTCGCTCAGAATCTTCCCACGTGGTGGGCAGCTGCGCCAACCCGCTGGCTGGCCTCACTGTGCCTCGCCCGAAAGCGAGCCGCCCCGCAATCCTACTAACGTGGCCGCCACGCCCACCCACAGCAGCTACCACCGCTTATTCTTGGTCACGCCACCTCAAGACAAAGCCGCCGCTGCCCTTTCTTGTCAGCCGCTAGGCCACCCAAGAAGCCGCCGCTCTCGCTTGAGTGGGCCGCGGGACTATACAAGCAGGCCGAATAGGAAAAACAAGAAAGAAAAGAAGAGGCATTTTGGGCCGTGGGCTTGAAGAAAAGAAAAGGGAGAAGAATGGACCCGGGTGAAAGAAAGGAATGCCTTCTTAGGTTGGAATGAATTAGAGAATAAAAGAAAGAAAATGAATTGAATGGGGCTTGAATTTTGAATTGCATGTGTATTTTCTGCATTGCAAATTTACACTTTAACCCCAAAAATTTATAAAAAAAAGACGTGGGCCGGGCCATGAAATAAATAAGAAAAATAGGGCTATTGGACCGGATTTGAACGGACCAGACCGATAAAGAAAAGAATGGGCTAGGGCAGGCCGGAAAGAAATCTGTTTGCCCTGTAATTTTTATGAATAAGTCCTTGGGTTTCCTAAAAATTATAAGAAATTTTCTAGGCTATTGTTTTACAAAAAAGCCCTTGGCATGTGGAAAATTATATGAAATATTTTCTAAATTTAAGAATATTGCAGAAAGCCCCTAAAACTTTGGGAATTGCGTATAGCCTTTCCCGAGCACTGAAAATTCCATAAAGCCCCTTGGAATTAGCAGAAATTGAAGAAAATGTATATTCAAGCATGAAAGCATTTTGGGTGTTCATTTTTTACCCCAGTTTTGGATATGAAAGCTTATTTAGCTAATGTTAATTACTTTTGTGCAATTATCTCTTGAATTTGCTATTGCAATTATCAGTTTTTACCTGTTTATTATTTGAATTGGTAATGGTATATACGTAGGAATATTGGATATACATAAGAATTTATGAATTGAAGTCCCTAGCACCACTCTATCTACAAGATTATGCATAGTAATCTTGTGAATGAATTTTGAAATATGAAATTGTCGGGTATCATAATTTATGAATTTTAGAAACTGGCCCTTGTTGATGTCATATAAACACAAACTTTATACGTCAACATATTTCGGAATTCCGGTATTTTGGAGCGAAAATCAAGGTTTATACTAGCATTTTATTTATTCTAATAAAGTTTCACAAGTTTTGGTGAGTTTTGGTCCACAGGTACAAAATGAGGAAAACCAGAACCGAACCGGACAAAAAAGTCGAGCCGGCCGACCCAGCCATGTCATCAATCCGGCTCCAACTTCCCCCAAGTGGTCTAAAAGCACAATTTGGAGACATCCCCACCGTCCACTTCAATCGGTTTGATCCAAAGACAGCACTTCCTTCACAAATGGAGTCTTGGATTCTTATGGAACCATTATTTGTCGGTGTCAACTTAAGTAACCGACTTCAAAAGATGATCTGGACCATTAATGGAGCATCCTAGAAGAAATCTACGGCTGGGAGCTAACAAAGGTGGGTCGGCCGACCCACTAGGCCGACCGACCCCCTCTTGATGCCCTTTGGATTCTCCTTTGGAAGGGGAGTGAGTGACACTTGTCCCTACACGTGGAAGTCCCCGGTTGGCTGCGGATCACTATAAATAGACCCCCTCACTCACTGGTAACACAACACACAACACATCACAATACTTTTCATTTCACTTAGTAGAGTAGCTCTTAGTCTAATAGTAGTTGGGAGTTAGAGTCAAGTCGAGCTGAAGCTCGGAGTTCCGGAAGTGTTTTCGGAAATTCGGGTAATAGCTCTTGTACCCTTTCCTAATTGTTTCAATTAGTGAGATCACTTCATTCATTGTCTATGTGTTGATCTTTATTTGAGTTGAGTATATCTACATAAATGAGTTGTGTGGATTTGTCTTACCGATAGCTTGTATTCGTCTGGAATCAGGTTAGGTTCTCACTCATATACTGTAAGAGCCAGGCATTGAACCTAAATCAACTTCTTTTTGGTACGGAGGAAGATTGATTATAAATAGTAGCAGACGTGGTGTCTGAGACTAGGACTAACTCGGTTTACACCCGGGCCCACGTATATGTGGTAGGTGGTAGGTGGTGACAGCCCTATCCATTCGTAGATATTAATTATCTCGTGCGTAACCCACAGCGTTCGGCTTTGGATCAGTAGAGCCCTATCGAAATGATCATAACCATTCGGGATTCCAATTCAGGGTAGCGGATGGCAGTGAATGTCCGAGCTCCGACGACGAATACCAAGTGAACCACTGTTTGATTACTAAAGCTCACTCAATAAACTGAATCACACAATTTTGTGAACTTATTAAACTTGTCTCGTTGTCCTCCCAACTGTCTATCTAGCTAGAGTAGCTTTATCTTTATTTGTGTGTGAATATTTATCTTGTGTGTGTGTCACCAGTCCTTTTTATTTATCCTAAACCCCATTACCTAGACTGACTGGTATTTTAAATAATTAAGATATAGAGGATTGTCTCTTTACCCTCGTTCCCTGTGTATTCAATAACTCTTGGAATACTCCTGGTGAAAACTACAAGCAATATCCGTCCGCTTGCGGATTAATTTCTTTGAGCGTAACTATCGCCAACAGCCCTTTGTGCCCTGAATTATCTCACTTGGACATAGGACGTGATAATTGTTTTTGGTCACCAGAAACCCAACTCTGTCAATCGGTTTAGGTCCTAGTGAAGGAAAGAGACCTACCGATAAGCAGAACGAAAGCACTGCACTTCCTTAGACACCACCTCCTTGCCAATCTTGTTATGCATGGTTGAGGGGGAGCACACTGGAGCTATGTGCTGCACTTTAGAAGTAGCTTATGAAGCTCACGTATGCTATCTTGCATAAGCACAACAGGATTTGGTGGACACAAGGTTTGCAGACTATAGAATTATGACCGAGTACAACCCAATTTGTATAGAATTTGTACGAATCCCTCTCCATGTGACAAGATCACAAACGAGGGGATAGTACTTTCCACTTTTCACCATAGTGCAATTAAAGTAGCTACTAGGGGTGAAAAGTCCATTCGTCAAAAGAATGGAAAGAAGAGAAATTAAAGAAATTGACATAGAAAAGAAAGTCCATTATCCAAACGAAACAAAATACAAGAATAGTCACATAATGCAAGACACATGACCACTAGGTCGAGATGTGCTATAAATGTGGCATTTAGGGCATTGGTCGAAAATTCGCCACAAACCTATTGGTGCAATTGTGTCTTATTAGGCCAAAAGGAATTCAAAGCAGTAGAGGTGTCTCACCATGGCTAGAAAAGAAACCTATTGGTAGAATACACTTATAAAGAGACACCCTTGCACCGCCCTTAATCGTATGGAAGCCACACAAGAAGTGGATAAAGAAGAGAAGATCCTGACAAATAGAATTGAAGCTAAGAGAAAGTGCATATTTGTAGCATTTAAGCTATGCATGAATTTCACTATTAGCATTCTCCCTGTAAATAGTAGTTGCTAATAGACACATAATAAATTTTAGCATAAGAATTTAAAGCTCCCGAAGAGCACACTAGTTGAAAGAAAGAATTGAAGCTCTAGAAGAGCAAACCGTAATTCTCATGTTCATTATGAATTTATCCTATATTTCAATATATTTTGAAGTTGCAATCAATATTTGAATTATATGAATTATGCATATTGCCATTGCCTGATTGCAACTACGAATAAAACTAGTGTAGTGCCCTATGGAGATATGAATTGTTGGTAGTGTAACAACACCAATAGAATTTTAAGAGATGACATAAATTCCACGGTATTACATCAACACTTTGAAGAAGCATTGTTTTACCCAGAATCCACTTGAACTCTCTTAAGTTTGAAAGACTTCCATGCCAACGGTTTCCGCATTGAGACCAATAAAGAATGGCAAAGAATTGTTATGCACTTTGAAGCATGACGGATGTAAGCAAAGAATATTAGAATTTCCCCCCTCCATTTTAATTTGGGCTATACTACATTAGAATGCATTTAGAAGCTCTAATCTCTTCCTTCTGACATCACAGAATTGTCATCTCAATTATAGAAAAGATGAGGTGCAATCAACTCGCAAGGACATAGTATTAGTACAAGAATTTTCTGAATCATGAACTGAGCACTCTCCTATTAAAGGTCAAGTTGAGATTAATTTCTCCTTGCCTAGGATGCATCTAGAAGATGTTCGCGACCTTATGCAGCCCTTGCCAAGGGTACTTAATGACATTCTAGTACTCATAATTGCTTTCTTGTCGTAAGCCATGAGTTTATTCTCTATAAAACCACACGATCGTGAAGCTGATCTCGCAGATCATAAGAATTAAAGAATATATTATCTAATTATCACTATGAAGTCCAATAAGGACAAATGCTAGCTGAATTGATGATCATTGTACTGTATTGAAAACTAAAGAAGAACACTATATATCTTATGTCCGAGCGTCATGGTCTAGAGATGTTCGGTCGTACTTGCAGAGTTATAATATATTTAATAAAGAAAAAGAAGCCCTACAAGCAGCCCTCATCAATTAGTGCAAGGGACACGCAGTCCCGCAACATCCGACTAGTGCAAAGAAAAGAAATTTCCTAATTTTGAATGCAAGTTTTATGTACCTATACCACCCTTGCCATGAATTTAAAAATGACTGAGGATCAATTCCCATCATTAGGGGAGGAATAGAACCCTAAAAGAAGAATGCCGAAAAATTATGTGGCTAACCTCAGACACCACCAATGCATTCCCGTGCATGAGCTGCACTAGTATGAATTTTGAAGCAATTAGCAAATGAACTTCCCAATCATTTTTGTGATTTGAAGGATGTGATCAAGTCGCATTACTGACAGTAATGCACTAGAGAGGGTTGAAATACCATACAAGGTATCCCTCATCCAGTTCCGAGGCCTCAAAGAAAAGGACAGAAAATCTGGTTACTCGAATCCTAAGTATCCGGGGACACCTGGAGAAAAAGGGATAAGAGAGCTTGCCACAACCGATCACGAAAATGCCCCAAAGAAAATAGAAGGGGAGCCAATTGAGACCTGGCGCTGGTGAGCCTACTAGCGAGGCACTCCCAGTTTTGAATTTACCGGTACAAGAAGAAATAATAGAAGAAGCCGAAAGACATGCAAACGAGCTTGCTGAAAGGCATACAAACGAGCATATGAATGCGCACATCGGCAACCATCTAAAGGTCCTTGCTCCCGCGATTGGGAAATAGCGGCGCGGAGCAAGTGATAGTGCATGAAGCACAAGTACGAGAAGCATCCCATGGAGAAATAACCATAAATTCTGTGCACTCGGGGAAATAATGAATAGAACCACAACCAATGTCGACATATACTTTGTAAAGAAGATTGATAGAACAATTGAACCTGATTCTGAGCCTGCATCTCTCTCTAAGTGTAAGTCACGGCCAGATAGAAAAAATGGACGATGGCAATCACCGCGGAACTATTCTCTTTGAACAAAGGAGAAGTGTTTAGGCCTCTATGCCGCACACTCCCTCGTATATGCCTCGTGGGCCTTTGTTCGAAAGAAGAAACGAAGAAAAATAAAGTGGTATGGTACAAAGCAAGGCTGATAGCGTAAGGTTTCACTCAGCGCCTTTGCGTTGATTATGAAGAAACTTATTCCCTGGTAATGGGTAGTGTAACCTTTAGATATGAAGAAACTTATTCCCTGGTAATGGGTAGTGTAACCTTTAGATACCTTATCTCGGTAGCAGTACCCAACTGAAAGTTGAGAAAGAAAATGGATTGAAAGGATGTTGTAACTGGAAAGAGACTTGGATGGACTTATACATGAAGATACACAAGTATCATTGTCCTGAACCAAGACAGAGCAAATAGAAACCTGTATAGTGTAATTCTTTGCGCTACCATACAGACTGAAGAAAATAAAAAAAACACATACTTCAAGTATGAGAAAGAAAGAAATAAATTGACCATTGCAACTTAGGTTAACAGCTTGAGCATATGCCATAATGAATCTTGTTACATCAGTCAACCTACACGTATATCGTGTTGAAAGGTTTGATTTCAAAAAGGTGTATCCATGAAAACCCTAATGGTTGGTCGATCATTTCTTGCAGATCTAGACCTGTACAGACCTAGGGATGAGGGGGAGGATGTCTAGAAACATGAAGTTCTGTATTAGAATTTGAAGGGCTCATATACCTCGTGAATAGCATACGGCAGTACATTGCATTTGCTGGCTGTACGTTGCATTTGACGTTAATTTCGTTAGCTTGGTATAATGCAGAGCATAAGAAAGAGCATTTGAAAGAATTAAGGACGTCTCCGATACCTCCGAAAAAAGAGAAATCTTGGAATGAAAGAACCAATATATGAATATAAATATATTTCCTATGTGGTAGAGTTGAAATTATGTAGAAGTTGTCAAAGCAGACTCTTATGTCACTGTCGACAAACCACTCGAAAATCATAGCATTGAATAAAGCATATTATGAATATGCATGGCTTTAAAGAAGTACATTCCACATTTTCAGTTATGTGGATTGCTGAACAAACCCCTACTATCATTTATGAAGAAAATGCAGCATGTATCGCACAAATGCAGACTGTATATGTGAAGGAAAATTTATTAAGCATATAAACCACAAGAATAGAATCAATGTTCTGCACATTAAATCATTAGAGAAACTGTGAATTTAGCAGACTTATTTGATAAGTCACTTCCTGCATCTACCTTTGAAAGATGCGTGAAAAGAATTGAAATGAGAAGATTTAGAGAAGTGCAGGATTCAGGAGAAGAAACTTCGCATACTATGAATTAAAATCTTGAACACGAAGTTCAAGTACCCAACTTGAATGAATGAATGAATGCATGAATACGAAGAAACGCTGGGTGGATCTGTACTCTTTTTCCCTTAAGTGACTTTTCAATGAAGTTTCTCACGTAAGGTTTTTAACGAGGCAAATCCGTACGCACACCACGTATGCTATGTACTCTTTCTCCAATATTTTTTTCACTAGGTTTTCGTGGAGTTTTTGGGGCATATGCATCACGCGGCAAGATCCAAGGGGGAGTGTTGAGAAACCCATCCCGGGCCGCCGTCGGCTTTGGGCCTAGGGCGTGCCTAGGGGTGGGGTCCACTTGTTGGACCAGGCCGAAACCCTAGACGTCAAGCATAAATATGAGAGGATCTGTATAGATCTGAAAAGCAATAAAGAAACTACCTCTCCTACATATTTTGTGTTCATATGTGATTGTGATTGATCTTCGTTGTCGTCTACGATCTACGCACTGTTAGGCAACCTCGAACTACACCTGGTAGTGTGGTTGTCTAACAGGAAGAAATCTAAAAGAAAAAAAGAAAAGAATTCCAAGGAGGCGTGGGGGTACCGACACGTAGGTCCCTCGTGCGGCGTTGTTGGGCCTCGCCGACCTTCTTGAACCGCCCACCGCCAATCAAACAATACTATTAACTTATCTTATTACTATTATTACAGTTGGCCAAATGTGTCGGACAAAATCTGGTTGTCCCGCACTGTTTATTGAACTGGGCTGATTGAACTCAGCCCAAAACCTTGGCTCGCTGGACAGGCCCGATTCAGCTCACATAGTGCCGGTCGGCCTGATTGGATTTGAGCTGCCGATGTAGCCCACGTATTTAATTAGTTCCTATATAGGAAGAAGTCCAATTTACCTCTCTTAACTATTGCAGAAGTTTATTTTTCTCCTCAACTCATTTGTGGCCATTCGATGCAAGATTGGACGGCCAGATCTCACCCATTTAACACAGAGGGAGGAAAAGTGAACTTTTTCAATAGTTGAGGGAGGCAATGTGGACTTCTTCCTATATATTTATATTGATATATATTCTCTTATGATATAATTTATTTTTTATTTTCTAATGTATATTTACTGAATATAATATATTTCTTAATTTTCACACGCACACAACCGAACCATTTGTAATTGGTTGGTCCTATCCAAAGAGACTCGAACCGGGGGTTATTAAACTGGGATGCCAGTTCTCTTTGTAATAAATGATGCTACATTTTACCTGTTATTTACATTTAGTTAATGTGCATTGTGATGATTTTCACCGTATTATCCATCACGAGATACTAGCCTGGGACTAGTATTGCCTCGTGGTGTTGGATTCCCTGTACAAGTACCGGGGTCACGACATCGACGGGCCCTTGGATGCACCGTCTTCACTCCAAACGGTCTTAATTTGCTCCAAGGGACGGTTATCCGGGCATCTGAGGCTGTGTGGAGTAGGGATCAAGCCAGCCGGCCTAGGGACCTCATCCCTAGCCCTCTGATGCATGTTTGTAAGCCTCTGGGTGGTGTAGATGATCTCCATTAGGTCGGTTAGCGGGTAAAACGGTTAGATGTGAGCCCATTGATCTAAGTGACAAACACAATATTCCAACCTTTGATCTGAACCGACGCTGATCCAACACTCCATCTTCACAAGTGTTTCTTTGTGAAAGTGCATCTAGGCCCTTAAGTGGATTTTGGTGATTAATGAGAAACAATTATAGAGCTAATATTCTATTGAAGAATTGTGCACAGATATTATACATGTTAATTCCATGAGGTACATGTTTAAATGTGTTGGTGTACCTCTCAAAGTGGATATATTGCAAGAAGGCATCAAGACTAGTATTTATTTGTAAATCTTTACTTATTGAGTCTTAGGGATGCCGTACTATAAAGAGGGATGAAATGGAGAAGCTTATAAAGGTTCCTAAGTACTCAAAATAGGTATCTCGAAATTCGTGTGAGTTTTCCACTCAAAACACCTCATACAGAACCTATGCCATCAGAACATCCGACGTGGGTCAGAACATCCGATGGTGAGCCAGCCTACCAGTTTTCAGAGCTATCCAGTAAAGGGTCCATCGGAACTTCCATCGGAACATCCGACGCGGGTCGGAACATCCGACGGGGGATCAGAACATCCGATGCGGGATTAACTGCACAACGGCTAGTTTTCAGAATTCCCTATTTAAAGCCGTCTCTAATACTTTCCAAAGGTTGCTGATATTGTTTACTCTCTGATTACACCTTGATTTGAACCTAATTCTTCCTGTTCATCTGTCTCAAGAACCCTAGCTTTGTCTCTCTCTTGTTCATCTTGTGAGATCTAGATCTAGAGAGATCAAGGCAACCCAAGTGCTCCACAAATTAGAGTCATCCAATTTTGAGCACTTAGCGATTCCTAATTTCTTCATCGCATTTGTTACTCTTGGAGGCTTGAAGGGCTCCTAGACGGCTAGGTGTCGCCGGTGAGTCGCCGATCTTTGTGTGGCGTGCCTCCGGAGTTTGTGAAGGTGCGAATCTACCTCCACAAGAAAAATGATTTAACTAGTGATCGCCGGTCAGTGCTTTGTGCTTCGCTGGTAAGGGGGATTAGGGTCTTGGTGATCCGGGCTTTGTGCCTTCCCTAACGGTGAGTAGGATCTCCCTTCAAAGATCCGAACATCGGTAAACAAAAATCGCCGTGTTTTTGTCTTGATCTTGTTTTGGTGTCTTTATTACTTGTGTTGGCTTGTTCTGAGTATTCTTGAATAGATCTAACCTTGGTTTTACGAGAAAACAGATTTTACTGCAGGTTTTCGACAAATCCAGAATACCCCGGATCGGAACATCCGACGGCCATCGGAACATCCGACCCAGATCAGAACATCCGACGGAGGGTGTACTGTACCACGTCAGAACATCCGATCCCCATCGGAACATCCGATCGACTGGTTACTGTTCAAGTCTATTAATTCCGCAATTTCGTTTTATTCGCCTATTCACCCCCCCTAGGCGGCATAGCAATCCTTTCACTTTGCTTGCAGGCGTGTCCACATGGCATGGGCTGGCTTAGTGGGGCCGGCCGCCCCACCTTTTCGGTGGAAGCCGCCCAATTTCTCCTTAAATTGTCCCTGCATCCCTTATTTTACCGAGAAGTTGGTAGATAAAATGTGATTTAGTGACCACCAACAGTGTTCTCCACCTAGGCCTAGCTCTGACATGCTTACAAGGCCTGGTTTGGCCCAACCTGTTGACGCAACACCTTGCATCATGATTTCTGATGCTCTATGATGCTTTTTAAGGTGAGAGCAGATACGTTGGAAAGCTTATATCCTAACATTTCCGTAGAGTCATAAAATGTTGAAAATGGACTTCATATGTGGCCTAGGCGTCTATTTGAAGTTGTGTTGTGTGCAGAGGGACTAACCGAATTAGGGGTCGAATTCGGTTTTCTTGTGGGCCTTCGTTTAACCGACGTGACTTGTGATAGTTGTAGATATCGTATAGGATAGGTGGATACACGCCCTTCTTGAATTCACCATCAAGTATTATGGGTATCGGCCAAGGTGGCGGTCGAGGAGATGAAGACGATGTCCTGTTCGAAGGCAAATGAGACCAACTATGTGTTTGACCTGGCCAAGATGGGGGTCAATGAAGCCATGTCGATGAAGCCATCGTAGTAGATGTAGACGTAGATGAAGATGCCATGATTGTCGACAACTTGTCAGATCGTAGTGGAAGTAGTAGAGAAAGTAGCGGCGATCGCATCGTTGGGGGCGATGTCTTCATCACTAGAGTTTTTCGAAAGCTGAAGGACGTCCTCGATAGGCCCCACAGCGCAGGACGCTCTGTTTTGCATCGAATTGGACCATCAGCGGGCCACAGCTTGTGCAGCTAGGTTGCAGGTGCTAGGAGCGCGCACGGTGGGCCGCACTATGCTGGCAAATGCTTGGAGCAGTGGTGCTTAGGGATGCAAATGGGCCGACCCTAGGGCCACCCTTGGCCCGCTCTAGTTTATTTGTTTGTACTAAAAACTTGATTCCTAATCTATTTAGTACAAATAAATGAACTAGGGAGGGTCAAAGGTGGCCCTAGGGCTAATCCATTTGCATCCCTAGTGGTGCTTGTAGGCCAAGGTGGTGGCCCAAGGCTGAGCATAGGTGGTGGCCTAGCACAACGTGGAAGCGGTGGCTAGGGTGGTAGGCCATGGAGGTGGGCCTGATCGCAGTGCGGAGCGGCTAGGACGAGCAACACTGTGCATCGGCAAGCTGACGGAGCTGGCACGGTGCTGGCCAGGCCGAGTTGGCGCGATATAGAAGAACAACGCTGGGTCGGAGGGGAGGCGTGGTGCAGGAGTAGTCCGATGGGTGCACATGGGCAGAAGGTTACATACCGATTTGAATACGAGCGGACCGTAGGAAGAGGAAAGAGGGACTTGTCTCATGATGAGGTAGAGACATAAAGGAGGAGATCCTTATTCCTATCTTTATCAGATCAACAAAACCCTATAAGAAAAATCCAGAAAGGCAGTTCAGGGATACTATGGTTTAGACGGTTTAAGCACATGTTTCAGAATAAGGCATAGGACGTGAGATTCTAGAGAGGTTCAGAATAGGGCATGAAATGCAGATTTTGAAGGAGGCATGCTCAAGGGGGCTGAAGGTGCTTTGATCTAGCATGTAAGGCTGGTTGACCACGAAGTCAACAATAATCTATCTAGGTGACGAATGGATCGAGTGATGAAACCAACATGGAGCTAGTTTGGGCCGATAAGGAATGAACGGGCAAATGTTAACATGGCAATGTCTAAAGGTGATTTGAAAAGCAACAGTAAGGGGGTACTGTTGTAGGCGGAGTCATGAATTTGGAGATTGCATGATTAGCAGTGTTTGTTCCCAGCTGCAAATGGAAGCAACTAGAGTTCATGTACATGGGTTCGCACAAGACGCTGGGAGGACTTCAAAATGACAAATGACATATTCATCAAGGTGGAGTTCATTAAAATTCGTGTGGAATATGTGTACGAGTAGGACTATGAGTTATAATAGGCTGGGTGGGTTATAGTTGAAGTTGGACTTGTATCCTGACCTCTCTATATATAAAAGAAGGGCATCCCTGGTGTAACATGAACGACTAAGACAATTGTAACATAAACTTGTAAGGGGTCTCAACCCACTTGTGGTCGGGACCTCGATGGTCAGTGTATTATGGAATTGTTGATGTGGAGGAGCGCCCCATCAGCATGTTCTGCAGATATAGGCAATTTGACCAAACATCATGTCTCATTTGCCATTCGCATCTCACGTTGGCGGCGGGCTTTCTAACACACACGACAAAAAGAAATACTTGAAACAATTTTGCCAGCTTAGTGAAACATTGCTGGTATGTATCGCACTCGCGTGAAACATGCTTCTTTGACTAAAAACATCCATGGATAACTGTTTAAGCATTAAGTTTTTGGCAAACGTAAGCATGCACAATTAATTCATCATGACATTAAGTTGTTGCATGAAAGGCAATGGACAACTGAACACTCCTTAAAACAGCATATAGGAAGAATGGCAAGCACCCTGAATTAATTAAAGTGGAGACGAAAATGGCGAGACGTCTTAATCCAGCTACCAACCTACCTATATATGCGTGGATGAATTCACTTGCACTCCAGGGAATCCATCTCATCTCCTTGCTCAGAAAAAGGAAAAATCCCATGTCATCTCCAATGAATTAAGTCCAAGCTAGCTGTGGGTTTAGGTACCATCCATCCACGCACAGTGATATATATGTTGTGCTTGTGCAGGTGTAGATTACAAGGCAAGACAAGATGAAGAAGATGATGGGAGAAAAGCGATGGAAGGAGACGCGGATGGCGCGACCAACCACCACCCCACTGAAGAACCCAACCAACCACGGCAGCCATGCGTCGGCAGTTACCGTGGTTGCGTGCCCAAGCATCGATCATAACAGCTCCCTCCGGCCAACTCCTCTTCCATCTTCTTCTTCCTCCTTGCTCGATCGATCCTCCCCGGCCGGCCGCTTGCTTCATACTGTAATCATATTTCATTAGCAGGAGCTAGTGATGGAGTTGGTGGCGGCGCGGCTGCATCATCATGAGGCCCGCACCGCTGCTTCTGCTTCTGCTACGGCAGCGGCGGCGGCGGCGCCAGTGCATCATCCCATTCCGATTGAGGTCGTCGCCGGCGGCGGTGCTGCTGATCACCATCCTCCACATTCGGTGAGTAATAATGAATATATGCATGCATGCATGGCTGATCTTGCACACGAATGAATGAATGGATGCATGTTCAGCTCTGCATGCACGCACGTATCAGCTCTGCATCCTTCACTGCTTCATCTACTTCTACTTGGTGTACCAACACAACGCATCCATCTTGTTAATTTCTAGATAGCATGCAAATTGATTCTCCATGTCGTCAGCAATAGCATGTATAGCTAGCTATGCGAGGCAGCGCATGATTCTGCATGGTACCAATACCACACACATCTCCTCTCCGCCATACAATTTTTTTTTGGTTGGGAAACTGGGAGATGAATTTTCTTATTACAGGTTTTTTAAAATTTTTTGGGGAAGTTAAAGGCTTCCACTCATAGGAAGGTACATAGAATTTGATTGATGGAACACATTTTTTTGGGAAAATTAGACATACGTGTGACATGGGGAATTGTATGCATTTGCGTTCAAAAAATAAATAGTGCATGTTTGGCAATTTAGGTCCAGTTCTCTGCAGCTTATCTTATTTGGCTTTATTTACTTATCTGAATTATCTCCTAATTTCCAGAGCTTTCCGATGTGAACTCAAGAGCTGGGTACCCATTGTTTGACTTGTTTTTTAAGAGATTTTAGACACGCCTTCAAGATAGAAAAAGATGGATTGAAAAAATAAATTATTTATATTTTAAATAAAGATAACTAAACAACTAGATAAGTCAAATAAGCTGTAGAGAACTGGACCTTAGTCAATTGCATAGGCCCTTGGCCCGTGTTTGGATCAATGGCCCTGGATGGCCCGGCCGATAATATGTCACGCCTCTAATGTTTGGGCTTCATTTGGTTTATATATATATATATATATATATATATATATATATATATATATATATATATATATATATATATAGAGAGAGAGAGAGAGAGAGAGAGAGATTAGCGTAGCGTCTCGGAGAATCGGATCTCTAGTACTCGAGTGGTTT
Source organism: Raddia guianensis (assembly GCA_036346415.1). Taxonomy (NCBI): domain Eukaryota; kingdom Viridiplantae; phylum Streptophyta; class Magnoliopsida; order Poales; family Poaceae; genus Raddia; species Raddia guianensis. Next base: position 60,496,635 of record CM070536.1, read on the forward strand.
GAAATTCGAAGCCGAACAACCGATCCGAACCGTTGATCTTGTTCGTCTCACTGAAATGTTATCAGTGACCAAGTTTCATATTTTTTTGAATTTGTTTATTATTTGTTTCATATTTTTGAAAATCAACCATGCAATTAGTCGTGGTGCGTTCAAAAAAGCTGATTTTCAAACATAAGAAATAAATAGTAAACAAATTTAAAAAATATGAAACTTGGTCACGACAACGCTTTCAGTGAGATTTAACAAGATCAACGGTTCGGATCGGTTGTTAGGCGCCTCAATTTCGAAACCACTGAGTACGGAGAGATCCGTGACTCGAGAGTACGCTAGCTAATCTCTCTCTCTATATATATATATATATAGGCTATATGGAGTCTCGAACAGGCTATATATATATATATATATATATATATATATATATAGAGAGAGAGAGAGAGAGAGAGAGAGAGAGATTTGCTAGCGTGAACTCCGGTGACGGAGCCTCCGTGAACTTCGACGGGTTTTGAAATCCGAGAACTTTAGTGATCGATCAAACCATTGATCTTGTTCGTCATGTCAAAGGTAGCCACCAACCAAGTTTCGTATTTTTTAAAATTTTTTTGCTATTTGTTTTCTAATTTTGAAAATCAGCCTTCTAAATAGTCGTGGAGCGTCCAAAAAAGCTGATTTTCAAAATTAGAAATCAAATAGCAAAAAAATTCCAAAAAATACGAAACTTGGTTGGTGGCTACGTTTCGACATGATGAACAAGATCAATGGTTCGGATCGGTCATTATACATCTCGGATTTCAAAACCCGTCAAGTTCACGGAGGATCCGCACTGAAGTTCACGCTTATAAATCTCTCTCTCTCTATATATATATATATATATATATATATATATATATATATATATATATAGAGAGAGAGAGAGAGAGAGAGAGATTAGCTAGCATACTCTCGAATGCGGATCTCCGTACTCGAGTGGTTTTCAAAATTGAGACGCCTAACAACCGATCCGAACCGTTGATCTTGTTCGTCTCATTTGAAACGTTGTCGGTGACCAAGTTTCATATTTTTTGAATTTGTTTACTATTTGTTTCATATTTTGAAAATCAACCATCCAATTAGTCGTAGTGCGTTCAAAAAGCTGATTTTCGAACATAAGAAATAAATAGTAAACAAATTTAAAAAATATGAAACTTGGTCATCGACAACATTTCGATGAGACGAACAAGATCAACGGTTCGGATCGGTTGTTAGGCGTCTCGAATTTCGAAAACCACTCCGGAGTACGGAGAGATCCGTACTCCCGAGAGAACGCTAGCTAATCTCTCTCTCTCTCTCTATATATATATATATATATATATATAGAGAGAGAGAGTTGAGCTATGGTGCTTCGAGAAGTATGGATGTTTTGGTGCTTCGCGTTCGGTTTGCAAAACCTATGATCGATGTGAACGATCCGAACCGCTCATTTTGATCTTCTAGTGGATATGAGCTCACAAACAAAATTTTACATTTTTTTAAATTTTTTTACTATTTTAAACAGATTTTGAAAACTCATGATCTAAGTTATTACTTGAGCCTCAAAAAAGCTGGTTTTCAAAATCTGTTTAAAATAGTAAAAAATTTAAAAATGTAATATTTTGTTTGTGAGCTCATATAAACTAGAAGATCAAAATGAGTGGTTCGGATCGCTCACATCGGGTCATAGGTTTTGCAAACCTAACGCTAAATATAAAACATATATCGCAATATATATCTATATAGCTCTCTCTCTAAGCGTCTCTATATCTAGATCTCTATATACTATAGTGGTTTTCAAAATTCGAGATGTTTAACAACCGATCAAACCGTTGATTTATTCGTCTCATTGAAGCGTTGTCGGTGACCAAGTTTCATATTTTTTGAATTTGTTTACTATTTGTTTCTTATGTTCGAAAATCAGCTTTTTGAACGCACTACCACTAATTGGATGGCTGATTTTCAAAAATATGAAACAAATAGTAAAAATTTAAAAAATATGAAACTTGGTCACCGACAACGTTTGATGAGATTTAACAAGATCAACAGTTCGGATCGGTTGTTAGAATCTCGAATTTGAAAACCACTTTAGATTTGGAGATCTCATCTTCTCAGAAAGACGCTACTATTATCTCTATATATATATACACACACACACACTTTAATTTCTTTGCCTCACCCGGCCAATTATTTCGCTTGGCGACAAAAGCTATTGCAACGCGGGGGCAAATCTGGGCTATGGAAAACCTTCGCCAATGAATGGGCGCACCAAAAGCCAAAGCGTCGCCATCAACATATATATGTGGGCCCATTGTGTCAGCGTAGGGTGCTAGCAAAATAAAGCAAGGAAGTCACACAATGTTTTTTCATTTCGATTTGATTTTTTGATTTTCATATATCTTTTAGGCGGGCATGACGTTATTGTAGAAACTTACGAAAACCACATCTGAAACTTGAAAAAAATAACTGCTTGGAAAACCTGCTGAAACTTGATAATACGAGAAGTTTCATGAGTGCAAAATGTAAGTTTCAGCACAAAAACCCAAGTTTTAATAGACAAAATTACAAGTTTCAACAGCAAAAACCCAAGTATCAGAGGATGAAAATCCAGATTTCAGCAGGCAAGACTACTTCACCGTCATCACCAGAACTTGGAAAAGCACCTATTGAAATTTGGGAAACCTACTGCTGAAACTTGACAGTATGATAGTTTAACAGTACGAGATCTAAGTTTCAGTGGGCAAAAACCCAAGTTTCAGCAGGCAAAAAACAAAGTTTCACACGTACATTTTTGAGGTTCTATGCGAAAATGGGGGATGAACATCCCATGCATATAAGAAAGATTCGCAAGAACAAACACAAAGCTTTCTTGATAAAAACAAAGTTTCACACGTGTTTTTGATGTTCGATGCGAAAATGGAGATTCACATCTTTCTTACCCTCTTCTTCTCTAGGTCTGGCGAGCTCTGACTCCATGCTCATCGGATTGGGCCGCTAAAAGCTCGCTTCCTATGCTCACCACAGAGAGAGAGAGAGAGAGAGAGAGAGAGAGAGAGAGAGGAGTTGCGTTGGAGAGGAGGAGCAACGAGCCGTAATGATGCCTGGCCGCCAACGAGCAGCGGGCAAGCGGCGAGCATAAAGCTAGGATCGAGCGAAGCGAGGAGGGTGAGCTAGCCAACGATTCATGGACGTGACCAAGCTACAAATAGCTACTGGGATCCTCTGACGTAAAGCCCTCTGCGTGAGGCCCACATGTCAGTGACCCATTGCCCTTTGCAGTACGTCAGAAGATCTGATTCCACAAATAGCGTTGCATAGCTAGCTTCGCGTCCGCTGTGTCCAATCGATACAGACATCAGTTTGCAAGCGTTTTCGTATCTTTTATCATGAGCACAAATCATATGAAATAAAATTGTTAATTCATATAAAATCCTAGTATGCACTTCTCTGCTATTTTTTAATATTTTATATGGTTCATTTTATTTTCCGAACTTTTTAAGTTCGAAATGTTGTATTTCATTTTTTTTTCAAAATTCACAAATTATTTTGGAATGTGTACCAAATTTTATTTACCGTATATAGCTTTGAACCAACAATAGCCAATCATACCCTACAAAGCTTTGGCTTTAATCCAAATGCAACATTTTTAACAATAATTTGGCCATGTCTGTTGGTGATGACCAAAACATTGGCAGGGTTACGAAAGGTTAGAAACTGAACACATCTTCCTAGCTAGAGCTCTAATGCAAGTGACAGAAAAGTTTCCTACCTCAATGGCAATATTGTAGCGACAATGTGCCTTTTTTAATTATTTTTTGACGGCACGATTTAAGTATTTTTCATTCTTGAACATTGACGATTGAGAATTTGCGAGTGAAATGGCATGTAGAAATTCGTAACTGTGAGCATTTGGAGTGACTAATAATGAGTTGTTGCAATTTTTTTTTTTCATTTATTGGGGATGTTGAATGGGACAAGTTGACGTTGAAGTGTGCACCGGCCTACCGGGCTGTGGGCTGGGCCAAAAGCAAGTGGGAGAGTTTCTTCCCGCACCTGCATTCCGATGTTGTCTCTCTTGGTTGGGCTGGGCCGGATGACGCATGCTTTGCCTTGGGCAGGTGAGGAGGAATAGAGGCAGCGCCATGGCCATGCAGCAGCAGCAGCAGCAGCAGCAGCAACAACAGCAGCAGAGGCGAATGGATCTTGAGCAGGAGGTAGGTCAGCTGGTGATGAGCAACAGGCAAATTAACAGCATGAATGAATACGATGAGCAGCAGTAGCAGCACTAGCTGGAAATGGAATTAAGGATGATGCATGAATGAAGGTTGACGATGGATGGATGCAATGCATATGTATGCAGGTGGCGGAGCTGAAGCAGCAGCTGTGGAGCGAGCAGGCGGTGCACGACGTCCTCCACCGCGCGCTCCGATCGACCGTGGCGCTGGACATCCCGGCCTTCATCCCCACCAAGGCCAAGGAGCTGCTTGCCGAGGTGGTGCTCGTGGAGGAAGAGATCGCGCGCCTCGAGTCCCAGATCCACAGGATGAAGGCCAATGCCATCACTAGCTCGTCAGAGATGCAGATGCAGATGCCCATGCCCATCCAGCAACAACAAGATCAGCCGGTCCCATCGCACTCGCACTCCAATGGCTCCGGGAACGGGAAGGTGGCGCCGCCGCCGGAGTTCAAGTCCATGTTCTTCATCAGCCAGGCCATCAACGGCGAGTACCTCAACCGCCACGTCGCCAGGAGCCCCAAAGAAGACACCAACGTTGCTGCCCCGAGGAGAGGAGGAGTCGCCGCCAATGCCAATGCCAATGCCATGGCCAGCAGCCGCAGCCCAAAGTACAGCAACGCCGCCGTGCCGCCCAGGAGCAGCGTGGAGAAGGAGAGAGCGGCGGCGAGGGCGACGGCGCCGGCGAAGACCCAGCAGCCGAACAAGCTGTCGGAGAGGATCGTGAAATGCCTGGTGTGCATCTTCATCCGGCTGCTGCGGTCGTCGCGGGCGGCGGAGCTGGAGAAGGCGGGGAGCCAGCAGGTGCAGGGCGTGGGGAGCTTCAGCTTCAGGAAGGTGGACGCCGCCGCCGCCGCGCTCAACGCCAAGGACAGGGGCAGAGGGCAGCAGGACCACTACGGCGTGTTCGCCATCCAGGACTCCATCGTCCGGGACATCGGCCCCTACAAGAATCTCGTCAGCTTCACCTCCGCCTCCTTCGACTTGAGAGCCTTCTCCACCTCTCCTCTCCTCACCAAGCTCAGGCATGCATATATCTATATAACCTTGTCCTTAGTGTACTCACACTGCCACTGGTCATGTATATGCTTCAGTTCAGTCTTGATGCTTATTTTCATGTTGGTTACTAGTAATTAATTAGCACCGATGAAGATGATCATTGCCAACTGTTTATGTTGTTTCTGTTAGGGAGATGCTGGAAGCGCTGCAGGACGTGGATCTAAGGTTCCTCACTCACCAGCAGAAGCTCGCCTTCTGGCTCAACATCTACAACACATGCATCATGCACGTACGTATGCATCCTGCGCTGCACTTCTTTAATTAAAACATGTCCCAACTCTCATGTCATTTCATCGATCATACCTTGGTATATGTCGGTGTACGTACTAACAAATTAATCGTTGTTGTGCCTGGGATATATATCCCCAGGGGATTCTGCAGCATGGTCTGCCTTCAAACTCTGAAAAATTACTTGCGCTGAAGAATAAGGTACGGTTAGCCACGCGTCCCCCAATACGTACTTTCCATGTTACTGGTTGTTATGCCTGAAGAAATTAAGGCTGTGTTTCTTTCGGCGGTTAGATTATAATCTGAAAAGGTTGTGGTGTTTTTATAGAAGATTTAAAGGGCCAAAAAGATTATGAAAAAATATTTTTGAGATCTCTAAGACAAATTATGCAAAGTTTCAAAAAAAATAACTATAAAATATTTCAAAATATAACCTGTATAAAAATGATAAATTTTAAGCTGCAGCTTATAATCTGATTATAAGCTGAAAGAAACAGAGCCTAAGTGTAACGATTATCAATCTTTCAGGGAACAATCAACGTGTCAGGCCAAAAGTTCAACGCTCTGGTGATAGAAAATTTTATCTTGAGGCAGCCATCCAGTGTGAAAGAGGTGAGCATATATATATACATGTCAACAGATACTATGATTTTGGGCATGTGTTGTCACAGTTGTTGCATGCATGCATGATGGCAATTCATTCTTACATGAACAACACAAACATGGCATGGAACGGCATGCAGGAATTCTGGAAGTGCGATGTGGATGTGGAAGAACAGCAAGTGAGGGGCCTCTACGGACTGAACAACTCAGAGCCCAACATTGTGTTCGCATTGTGCTGCGGGATCAGATCGTCCCCAGCAGTAAGCTAGCTAGCTCCCAAAGCCTTGCGTTAGTTTCATACACTTTTGCTGATCATCATGCGACTGAGACTTATTTAACTCTCAATTAGTTTTCTCACATACGGTCCCTAGATGATTTCGTTGAATCTTTTATGTGCCATATGGAGATGTCTGATCTTTATGTGCCATATGGAGATGTCTGATCTACGTACGGTCCAGGAAACCAACTAAAAGATAATTAAATAAGCCTCAGCCGCCCGATGTTAAGCTAGCCATACACTTTTGCTAATTGGTTTTGGCGTGCGTGCAGCTGCGGATCTACAAGGCGGAGCGCGTGATGATGGAGCTGGAGAGGGCGAAGCTGGAGTACCTGCAGGCGTCGCTGGTGGTGACCTCCGGCGCCACGGCGCCGCCGCGGAGGGTGATGATCCCCGGCCTCCTGCACGGCAGCATGCAGGACCTCGCCGCCAAGGACACCCAGTCGCTGCTGCGGTGGGTCTGCGAGCAGCTGCCCACCTCCTGGCCGCTCCGGAAGTCCATGGTCGACTGCCTCCGAGCTCAGCCTCAGCCTCAGGGCCTCGCCATGGCCATGGAGGAGGTGGTCGACGTCCTCCCCTGCGACTACGAGTTCCAGTACCTGCTGCCTATACTGTGAATTAACATGCACTCATGCTTACTGCTCAGTACTACTACTACTACTGACCATGACTTTGGAACGGCCTCCCCTCCTTAAGTTTTAAGTTAAGAGCTGCATAAATATATATATATATCGTCCTGATTATATATGTATATATGTATGCCTGTGTGTCGTGCTCAAATCCTATTTGAAAGGGTGTTTTTTTTTTTTTTTGATCGTGTGAATCGATTTTTGTGTTGCGGTGAAACAAGCCTGTCAACTAGCAGTACATATGTTTCGCGGTACAGAATGCTAATGAAAGTAAATAAAGATGAAGTTATCGACTTTGTTTGCTACGCTAGCTGCCGCAGGATGGCGTTGGATTCAAGGTTCATATTGAAGGAAAACTCGTATACTAGCTAGTGTACGTTGTACGGGAAGCTGGGACGAGGAGATTAATTAGTGGAAACACAGTGAGATATATAGTTCGTTGTTTGGACAAAGTAGGGCCAACTACTTTAATTTGTGACATGCATGTATCAAAGACGGGTTAATTAATGGCCTATATGATAGTATACTCTTCAACAACAGTCTGATGGACTCCGTTTGGGATATTTTTTATTGCATACAAATATACAAATCTTGTAAGAACCGGCCGACCGAGCGTCAGGTGACCGTCAACATTGAATTGGATAGGACTAAGGCATATGAAAGACCATCGCCCTTATAAATTGTTTACAACTATGCATGTGAGTGGTTAAAGAACTATGCCAGTGACATGTTTTTGTAATGTGGAGAGAGTAATGTACGCACCAACTAATATGCTGTTTTATATATTGTGTGAACTATCTTTTTACGGAAGTTCGTGTAAATTAATGAACTTTTGCAACCAGCTCCATAGTTTGATAAAGTTTTGTGTGAACTATTTTGAATACTCTTCCGTTGAAGTCTTTTGTTGTCCAAGTGTAATCATCACAGACGTCGGTTCGTATAGTCACAGTTTTTTGTAAATGAACTAACCTGATTGTAACTAAAAGACCTTCCCGTGATATGAACAAAATAGTGGGTATAGATGTCGTCTATGATACATTATCATATCACGGATGGTTTGGTAACCAACGGTCTGTGATTATTTAAGACATCCTAGGTAGCCAATGATACGCAATCTGGAAAATCATCTGGACAAAGCAGAAGCCACAAGCCAAGTGTTCAAAATTGGCACAAGACACACACATACAATGCAAGAGGCGATGTGTGAGAGCACCTAACCTACAAAGCAAAGACACCCTCAAAAAATATATATTCTAAGTGCAAAAAAGGGCAATGCAAGACAGAAGATACAAAAATAAGGAATTGCACATGAGAATGATGTTAAAAGGGTAAGCAGGACAAACATAGCATCAATAAACAACAGTGAGCAAGCACAACCCTGAAGACTGCTATCTAAAGCTATTATTTGACAATTAGATACAAGCTAGGAGTAGAGCTGGGGAAACGGGCCAAGCCAAACGGGCCAACCGGGGCACGGACCGAAAAAACAGGCCCGTAGCTCAGCGCGAATTTATAAAAAATATTTTTATAAATATTTTTATAAAAATATTTTTATAAAAAATATTTTTTCATGTATACAAGTTTTTCAGTTGAGCAATGTATGAATTTATAAAAAATATTTTTATCGCTGCCCGCTTTCGGGCCGACGGCACCGTCCTCGGTAATTTACAATTTTCGAGGTCTTATATTGCTCGGATGAATTTGGGTTGAACATGCGTGAAATTTGTAGATAATTTCGAGACGCATCTTTTTTGTATGAACAACTTTTTCATTTGAGCAACGTATGAATTTATAAAAAATCATTTTGCCTACTGTTTTGTTACTCCATGCCGGCCGGCCAAGACGTGAAGTGTTAATCGGCAAGCCGTCCATTTTGCACCAGCCCGAGGCACGACGGGCCTAGGCCAAGCCAGCACGGCACGGCCCAACTCCCACCGCTTGCTACGAGCAAGCATGAATACAATATAAAATAGCTCTAGCTAAAATTAACGACACAAGATAAAGACAGATTAACCCTATAGATAAAAAGCAATTACTAACAATTAAGCACAAACTAGAGGACTTGACATGAATACAACAATAATTTAGCTCTAGCAAACATAACTGCACACTGGAGAGGGAGAATACAAGCATGGTCGGCTTCGCTTCAAGATCCGTGCGTGAGAGAGGAAAACCTGTGAAATATTGTGCGTTGCGGGTTAGCTCACTTTAAGCCCTAGCATGTGTGCCTCATGAGAGGCTTTACCATTCGAGTTGGAGTGGCTTTGAAATCTACAAAAATAAAATAGAAATCCAGAGAATATTATTCCAATTTTTGTGCCTTTGTTTTATTTTTCTTACAATTCTTGAAAGAGAGAAAAGAGAAAAAAAGGGAGAGAGGCAATTAATTACGGGATTAATTAGCATGGCCATTATTCTAATATTACGTACTTATTATTATTATTGTCGAAATCTAACATGAACATTGCAGCGACAATTTGAGCATTGCTTGCTTGTTTGTTGGGGAACCGGGGGGCGTCCAACGCCCGTTGGAGCCAGCCCAGTCCGACGCCAGCGCTGGCCTTTGGATCTTCATCCAACGGCCAGCGTTAGACCTTGAGACAATCTTTGTTATTTTTGTTTCGCCATTAAAAAAATTCAAAAAAAATAAATAAAAATCATAAATATTATCTAACGCATGTACATTCCCACATATATTTTTTAGATTGATATACAACATTTATACATCTAGGTTATCCTTAAAAACGTCTATAAAAATGAATATTGGTCATATCGATTTGAAAAAAATATGTGTGGGACCTGACATTGATTAGATAATATTTATAATATTTATTGATTTTTTTTAAGTTTTTTACATGGCGAAACAAAAAAAACAAAGTTTGTCTCAAGATCTAACGTTGGCCGTTGGATAAAGATCTATCCAACGGCCAGCGCGGGGCGTCGGATGGGAGGCCCCTCCGACGGGCGTCGGACGGCCCCGCGTCCGTTTGTTGGTGACTTGGTGAAGGTTGCAGAGGGCAACAGGGGCTGCGCTCTAGCTCACATGCGGATTGCAGGACGTTGGATGGCAGCTGGACGGTGAAGGTGAAGGATGAGCGACATGCCACCACATCACCACTACAGGCTTTTTAGTTGTAGAGATTTATCTTTCAAGTTCCTTTTTTTCCATATTTTTACCGCATTGTTCCAATTTTGAACATTCTGTAGTCATAAAGAATAGCACAAAGCAAATAAAAAATCATGTAAGTTTTAGAGGAACGAGGTATCAAAAACACTTGACGCCGTACGCGCGAAGGTGCTGGGAAATCAAGGCACTGTGCCGCATGCAGTGGGTCCCATAAGCATTTTTTTCTTTTGAAGGCCATAAATTTTGACTGGTTATTCTAATCCACAAACCGTTTGCACCAACGTGTTCCTTGTATTTTTACGAACAAAACAAGATGTATGTTGCCTTATAAATCCACAAACTTATCTGGTGAAACTTGGGTTTGCCTATTGAAACTTGAGTTTCGTCTACCGAAACTGGATTTCATATTCCTTAAACTCGTCGAACTGTCAAGTTTCATAAGGTTTAATGCAAGTTTCATCAAGTTTCAACAGGTTTCATCCAAGTTTCTTCAAGTTTTATAATGTCAATTCAAGTTTCAACACGTTTCATCCAAGTTTCATCAGGTTACATCGAAGTTTCATCAGATTTCATCAGCACACGACCAAGTTTCATCAGCACACGACCAAGTTTCGCTAATATAGGTGTAAGTTTCATAAGTGCCTTCTTCTAGTTTCACATCAAAAAATTGAAAAAGTGAAAAAAAATTAAAAATTGAAAAGTATTTAAAATGGGTTCCTCTCGATTTTAGAAGAATTATGAAATTTATTCCACATATTTTGAATACTGTTTGAATTTTATACAAAAATCAGAAGTTTAATTGAAAATTTAATCAACTGCACATGCTAACTAGTATATGCACGCGGGGAGCACTGAGGCGTGTCAGATGCGTGCGGTGCCGGACGATCGGACGGACGGTGCTAGTCCGGCGTGCGCGCGTCCATCCGGACGTCCGACGCCTGGCATTCGTCATGAAGTATAACAAATCTATGAGACTAGGTAGACAAACTAAGCTCACAAATATAGTTTAGATTTTGATTTCATGTCATTTTTTGACATAAAAAAATACATGGACCATTTTTGTGAAACCATTTTCGACCGGTACTTTTATGGCGAAATGAAGAAAAGAATCCACTCCATATATATAATTCTTTTACGCGAGTCACAAGGAGAAGATGGATGGATGGATGGATGGAACTGTAAGATTTGATGGCCATATAAAAAACTGGGACGTACTGTGCACATCTTCAATCTCGGGTAGCCCGTGAGCGACGGGAATAATGTGACTGGATGCATTTTGTTTCGTAATTGGATCAAAGGAAAATCATACATAAATAAGAGGAAATTAATACTACTGGGCGGCGCGCCAAGAGCAATTCAAGAGGTGAGACAAAAACTTTGAGTCGATCGATTCAGTAGGAACTTAATTATACGCACTACACACGTACGCGCGCGCTTTAATAAGATGATGTACATGTACCGATGTACGTATAAGCTAACTAGGCTCATCATTAGTTGTAATTAAAAGATGTTACTTAAGCCATACGATGGAATTACCAATTCGTACTAGCTAGGCAGGCTGGCGCGACCAAACGGCAGCTGCATCGCGATGAGCTAGCGAGCTAGACGGGCACGGTCCTTGCGGCGGCGCCGTCGTCGTCGTGGCGGTGGTCCTCGCCGGAGAGCTCCTCGAGGGACTTGCCCTTGGACTCCGGGACGCAGAAGGTGAAGGCGAGGCCGACGAGGTTGCAGGCGGCGAGCAGGAAGAGGGAGTTGCGCACCCCGATGCCCGCCGGGTAGCCGTGGTCGGCGAGCCTCCCGTCCTGGTTCTGCGCCGCGTACAGGAACCCGAACGACCCCACGATGGCGCCGGCCTTCCCCGCCGCGGCGGAGATGCCGTGGCACGTCGACCGGAGCCTCGCCGGGAAGATCTCCGCCGGCACGATGAAGGTGGTGGAGTTGGGGCCGAAGTTGGCGAAGAAGAAGGTGAAGCCGTACATGACGACGAAGCCGGCGTGGTTCCCGGGGGTGGTCCAGTGGTGGTAGGGCACGGCGAGCCCCAGCATGAAGAGCGTCATCATCAGGAAGCCCAGCAGCTGGATCCAGAAGCGGCCGGCGACGTCGATGAGCGCCACCGTGAACCAGTACCCCGGCACGGTGCCGCACAGCGCGATGAGCGTCTGCGCCCGCGCGATCCGGTGCACCTCCTCCAGCGCGCTCATCGTCCTCGCCGCCGGGATCCACCCCACCGCCGTGAAGATGTCCTTCTGGAACAGGTTCTGCGAGTAGAAGGCGATGTCCAGCACGAACCAGCACACCGTCGTCCCCAGCAGGTGCAGCCCGTGCCGCCGCGCGAACTCGCCGGAGAAGAGCCCGAAGTCGTCCCGCTTGCCGCCGATGGCCTCGTGATCTTCGCCGGAGGAGATCTCCACCTGCAACACCTTGGACATGTCGCTGGCGGCCTGCTTTGCGTTCCTGGCCACCAGCGCGGTGTAGCGCGCCGTCTCCGGCATCTTCATCCGCCAGTAGTAGGTGAGCAGCGCCGGGATGGCGCCGAACATGAGGATGATGCGCCACACGTAGTCGGCCTGCGCCGGCGTGGACGCCGCCGGCGCGTCCTGGTACGCGGGGGCGGCGAAGCGGGCGCTGAAGGCGGCGGAGACAGCGAGGGTGACGACGCCGCCGGTGAGGATGCCGAAGCCCTGCATCGCGAAGACGGCGGCGATGAAGGCGCCGCGGGTCTTCTTGTTGGCGTACTCCGACATGATGGTGGCGGAGAGCGGGTAGTCGCCGCCGATGCCGAAGCCGAGCCAGAAGCGGAAGAAGCAGAGCGTGGCCATGACGCTGGCCGGGGTGGCGCCGAAGGAGAGGCCGGAGGCGAGGGAGCAGAGCACCATGCACAGGAGCGTCATGCCGTACACCCGCTTGCGGCCGAGCTTGTCGCCGAGCCAGCCGAAGAAGAGCTGGCCGGAGAGGGTGCCGCAGAAGGCGACGCCGTTGACGGCGGCGGCGACGTTCGGGGGCAGCGAGCCGGGGCTGCGGGAGGCGGCGGCGTCCGTGTAGTAGAGCCGGCCCAGCAGCTTGGTGACGAGGGAGATGCAGAAGAGGTCGTAGGCGTCGGTGAAGAAGCCCATGCCGGCGATGACGATCGCCGTGAAGTGGTACCACTGCGTCCTCGCCGCGTCCAGCGCGCTCAGCACCTGCAGCTGCTCCCGCGCCATGACGGCTGCTCCTCTTCCGCTCTGCTCTGCTCTGCTCTGTTTCTGGTAAGAAGATGGTCATCGTGATCAAGAAAGCGATAGTCAAGAGCGCATGTAACCAACCAACGTCCAACGCCGTAACAAGGAAGAAAGTGATTTCCGACCGACCCACTGTTTATTCGAACCAACCCAATTAGTAATTTGAATAATATTACGGATGTCTGAATATTTTTTGACGGATACAAAATAATATCTATTCAAATCTTTCACAATAAATATTCAATGGTACTATCCATACAGTAAAAAGTGCATCCACGTAGACCGCCTTAATTTATTGTTGCAATAGTTTTTTTTCCAAGATTTTAGCGTTCCTCCGAAAAGCTGTCACAAAACGATTGTTAAAAGTCTTTTTTTACATCTTCCATAGAGAAATCTAAAAAAAAAACTACTACAAAACAAAGCGTTTGTCTTGTAAAAATAATAAATAACTTGATGTAATTTAATGAATGATAAAGAAAAAAATAAAAAATAAAATGGCTCAGATTACAACATAATGATTTTAAGCCAAGAGCATCCGTACAGAAATACTATAGCATAGCAATAGAGGAGAGAAAGATAAAAGGGAGAAGGCAAAGACACACCTACAACAACAATAAAAGTAGCAGAGGAATGGAGTGGTATGGGGAGCTAGCTAGTGTTTATGTAACGTCAAGTACATGCAGATGCATTATACAATGGCTTGGCAACCGATCTTGAAGAAGGTGAAGAATGAAAGATGGGAGAAGAAGCTAGGCCTGCAGGCTTGCTGTTGAGCTTGAAACAAGAGGACGGGGGGAGGCAAGAAGTAGCTAGAAATGAAGGCAGAAATGGAAGAAGAAACCTAAAGTGAGCTGCTGCTCCAGCTGTGGCTGAGCTCTACTTTATGGAGATGGAGTTGCACGCGGTCAACGACGACCGGAGCCTTCCCTCCTACGCGTCACCGTCAACGCTTTTGGCCGGCCCACTGCACTGCATGCTTCGCCCCGACTCCGTGGCACCTCGCTGCTGTAATGCCTGTCCCTCGTCCCGTTTAAATCACATGCGCTGGTTAGATTAATGCACGTTTCGTCTGTATATAGGCCTTGTAAGCCCTACAATACATTAGCTATAATATTGTCTCTTAAAATTGATATGGGACCATATATACTCCCTCTGTCCTACAAAAAAGCGTTTTAGTGTTCAAAATCGTATCACAAAGAGTGCGTGTTTAGGCATACTAACCTATCAAAGAAGACACAACCATTAACTCCCCACTCTCATCTCTCTCTATATCCGCTCCTCACCAAAGGAGACGATGCACATTTAATTATTTTGGGAACTAAAAAGAAAGACGCTTGTGCATGTAATTAATTAGGGGCAGATTAGTCATTTGTCTTTCACACTAATCTGTCTGAAAAAAACCAGAAATACGTTCTTTGTAGGACAGAGGGAGTATGTGATATGTGTTATGCACCTTGTAATCCGCTATAGACCGGATCTTAGTTAAGAGCTACTCTCCATCCCTCCTCTTCTTCTCTTCTCCACGTAAACAAAAAGATGAGGTGAACTCCTTATTATAGCCTGCTAAGTTGTCCCCATTGGAGACGCACTTAGTACGAAGCAACATTTTGTACGCCCCCATTCTCCTCACCTTATTGCATTTATCTATTTACTTATTTTTAACTTAAATATAAAATAATTTGGTATTTTAAATCTGTTTTCTTCTATCTCAAGACTTGTCCAAGGCCTTTGTCGACGGTTGAGATATCGATCTCAAGTCGCTAAGGTTCTTTAAGATTGAGATAGGAGACACGCCAAACAACCACGAACAGGAGACATGAGCTTTTATCCTGGTTCAGGCCTCTCGGGAGAGATAATAGCCCTACGTCCAGCCTTTCTTATATATCAGAGATGAATACAAGAGGTGGCTCGGCGAGACGAACAAGTCTCGGCGAGATTATGGGTGTACAGGTAAGTAGTATGCGACAAAGTAATCTTAGATGCCAGATGCGTCTAAGTCGTCCCCTCTATATGCCGTAGGGGCTCGTTTATATAGTGTTGATGAACCGATCTACCGGAGGAATATTGGGCCGAGCTAACTACGAAACTGTAACGAACTCGTACATGCCAAATACATCTCTCGGCAGATAAGGTATACTCCTAGTCTTGGGGATCACGACTCCTAATCCAATCCGGGAAATCACGTCCGGGTCTTCACGTAGCCGTGCAGAACTCTTGTTCGAGTAGAACTCAAACAGGAATCTTAGGCCATTACGCACCGTGCCAGCCAAGAAGCTGTTCGGCAAGATGCATATGGGCCAGATAGAACCTTCCAGGGAGCTGGGCCCTAGTAGGCTGTTCGATTGGGCCGTCAGGGAGTGGGCCATTGCAATGGGCCATAATTTTATCCCCGACAGCTAGCCCCCGAGACTCAAGTGGAAGGACTCACTAGAGTGGGGTCTTCCTCTTGAGACTTTAAGTCACGAAGAGGGTATTTTTTCTGCTACAAAGACGTGCAACAGGCGACCGAACAGGTTACGGTTCAACCGAACAAGTCTTGTTCGAGACCGAACAAACCCGCCCGTGGCCGAAAGCAACTCTAAGGCGTCGAGCGAGGAACGACATCTGTCCGAGCGAGTACCCGACCCTCGATACGTAAATCGGAAGAAGTGAGGTGAATCATCTCCTTGAGGTTGAACGTCATCAAGGAGGGATTGAATTCTTAGTAGTGAAGAGCGTACCACCGCATCCGGTAAGATCAGATCTTCCGGGAGAATGAACATAGCAAGTCACGAGACGGACTCGTGCTGCTGCATCCAGGCATTCAGATGCCTAGGAAAACATAAACAAAAATAGAGGAATCATCTCTTGGGCTAGAGCTTGCCCGAGGAAACATAGATTGCGCTCTCGAGCGAACGTCGTGCTCAGAAGCGAAGGTGATGTGCCTCCAAACGTAGATTGTGTGCTAGGAGCAGACAATGCATACGAATGGGAAAGGTGACCCAGTCCCAGAGCGTAGAGCTCGTCGAAGAAACCAGGTAAAGAGATCTAGTCCCCGAGCACGGAGCTCGTTAAAGGAACCAGAAAGTGCGACCAGGCGAAGACGTGCGGTAGGAGCCCGCTCCGGCGAAGAGCTGTCGGGCGAGGTGATCCAGCCCGAGCACGGAGCTCGTCGCGGGGACCAGATCTGGCGCCCGGCGAAGACTGCCCGTCGCGAGGTGAATCACAACCCGATGCGATCGAGCCGCAAGAGAACATGTGAAATCAACGCTTACCCACGACGTATTCCTTGCGGCGGCAGAGGCGTTGTCTTGGCAAGCGCAGAACCGGCGCCAGAGTGCCCGTTGCGATGAGAATCGGCTTACGGTGGGCATGCCCGTTGCGATGAGAATCGGCTTACGGTGGGCAGAACTCCATCGGTGGTGCACTGCCTTGACTTAGCCAAACTGTGAAGGTCAGTGCCGGGCAAAGGTAAGAAATCATACGCGGGTGAAGTGAATCAGTCCCTGGCATGCGCGGAGCAAACCCGAGAAGAGAGGGATGCAGACATCGGTTTTGGCGGGGAAGCCTGGAACCTCGCCGCGACCATCACCGGAGTCTGACGTTCCCCGTTCCTGTATTTCCTGCAAAAGACAAACAAGAAACAAGCCAGCAAGGGGAAAAAGAGAGCAAGAAAAGGCTCTAAAAAGAGCAAAGCGAGTTTTTTTTAAAAAAAACACGCAAAAGACGACCTACCCGCACAAGACATAATTTTTTCCGGGTACGTCCCCGATAGCGTTAGTATCACCTCGGCGAATGCGGAACCGACGCAAGGAGTGCCCGTTGCGATGAGAATCGGCTTACGATGGGCAGGACTCCGTTGGTGGTGCAGTGCTCCGGATTACCGTGCCAGGAAGGACGTAGCATGGATAAAGAAGACGTGTGCGGACAAGTGCAGCCCCGCTGTGGCTAAGACCGCTAATCAGGGAAGACGATCGGGACCTTAGCCGCAGGCAAGACGTGCGAGGCGAAATCTTATCCGGGCATGGACCCGCGGCGTTAGTGTCGCCTCGGCGAGTGCGGAACCAGCGCCAGAGTGCCGTTGCGATGAGAATCGACTACGGTGGGCATGCCCGTTGCGATGAGAATCGCTTACGGTGGGCGAGAACTCCATCGGTGGTGCACCGTTTGATTAACCGGAGCCGCATGGTCGTCGCTAGATAAAAGACATGCTCAGACGCTGGGAGCGCCACGGAGCGAAGACCAACGAGGTTTTGGAAAACCAACGCTAAGGAAAGGAACTGAAAAATCGAAAACGCATCGGGGTTGCGAAATTCAGCTCAAGTCCCAATCGACAGAGGAGAGGCGATCCTCGAGGAGCCGGACGAGCGACTCAAGACGGCCGAAAGCAGCCGCTTGAATCGAGCGAGAGTTCGATCGAGCAGCTTTTCTCGCAAAAAGAGCAAAGAAAAGACAAGGACGAACAGAAACCAAGAGCAAGGCGAACAGCGCTAGAAAGTTTTGAGAAAACGGTAGAACGCTTAGCCTAACTCCGGCCCGTTGCAGTATTTGCCGAGGACTGAGTTTGCGAACTCGAACAGTGCACAAGAGAAAGAGCGACGCCCTAGCCCCGGTATGGACGATGCATGGAGATCTGAACTTGCGACTTCAAGCACGTGCGTAGAGAGTTAGAGCGACACCCGTATCTGATCGACTTCGTTCTAAACCGCCGTTAACGTAAGTTAGGCGATTCGAAGGTAACCGAACAAGGAAAGTGCCTGCGCGGAGGGCTTACGAGAGCGAGCTTTGCCAAGTGGTTGTGCCGTGAGCGATAAGTGCCTCGCCGCGGAGGGCTTACGAGCGAGCTTAGCCGCAAGGTGGATGCCGTGTTACGCAACTCGAGTTTAGGAACTTGTTGAAACCAGATACGGGCAGGAAAAACCCTTAAGATTGCGGAGCCAAGAGTTCGCAAGACCGGGCAGCCATCAAGTGTTAACAGAGAGAAAGAGTAGTCTGAGAAGACAAGTGGTGAGGAGGACCGCAGGGGGCCGCGAGCATTCACCTTTCAATTGGTTGAACTTTACATGGCAGCCCGAGAGACTTGGACGAACTAAGACACGAAGTTTGAGAAAAAGCGCGAAGCTAGGAAACGAAAGACCTACACGAGGAACTTACGAAACTGGTCGATGTTCCAAGTCGTTGGTCGCTCTCTCCGTCATCCATCGCCAGGCGAACAGCCCCGGGATCCGGAAGGAGTCTTGATCCAGTCCCCGAGTACGGAGCTCATCACGGGGACCAGACACGAGCCCCGGGCGAAGAGCTGCCCGGCGCGAAGAGATCCAGCCCCCGAGCACGGAGCTCGTCGCGGGGACCAGACGCGCGCCCCGGGCGAAGAGCTGCCCGGCGCGAAGTTGATCCAGCCCCCGAGCACGGAGCTCGTCGCGGGGACCAGACGCGCGCTCCGGGCGAAGAGCTGCCCGGCGCGAAGAGATCCAGCCCCCGATCACGGAGCTGGGAACCAGATCTGGAAGGCGATCAAGATCGAAGGGATCGATCCGATCTGGCAGGGGAAGAGACATCCTGCCCTTCTGAGTCGTAGCCTTCAGGGAGAATCTCCTGGTCGTTGATCGAGTTCGACATGTTCGATCTGCGGATCCCCACGGTCGGCGCCAGCTGTCGACGGTTGTGATATCGATCTCAAGTCGCTAAGGTTCTTTAAGATTGAGATAGGAGACACGCCAAACAATCACGAACAGCAACGAACAGGAGATAGGAGCTTTTATCCTGGTTCAGGCCTCTCGGGAGAGATAATAGCCCTACGTCCAGCCTTTCTTATATATCAGAGATGAATACAAGAGGTGGCTCGGCGAGACGAACAAGTCTCGGCGAGATTATGGGTGTACAGGTGAGTAGTATGCGACAAAGTAATCTTAGATGCCAGATGCGTCTAAGTCGTCCCCTCTATACGCCGTAGGGGCTCGTTTATATAGTGTTGATGAACCGATCTACCGGAGGAATATTGGGCCGAGCTAACTCACTTAAATCAGAATTTAACTCGTACATGCCAAATACATCTCTCGGCAGATAAGGTATACTCCTAGTCTTGGGGATCACGACTCCTAATCCAATCCGGGAAATCACGTCCGGGTCTTCACGTAGCCGTGCAGAACTCTTGTTCGAGTAGAACTCAAACAGGAATCCTAAGCCATTACGCACCGTGCCAGCCAAGAAGCTGTTCGGCAAGATGCATATGGGCCAGATAGAACCTTCCAGGGAGCTGGGCCCTAGTAGGCTGTTCGATTGGGCCGTCAGGGAGTGGGCCATTGCAATGGGCCGTAATTTTATCCCCGACAGCCTTGTTCTTTTCAGCTTATCATTGCGTTTGGCGTAATACTGTAACAAATTTAGAACCATCAAAACGAGGTCTAAAGATTATAAAAAAATAATTTAAAAATAGTTTTAGGATCTTTCGAAGGACTACTAATAGTCACGAAAAAATCGTTACGAATCATCACAACATATAGGCTATATAAAAATATCTAAATTTGCTACAGTAATACGCAACGGTACGATACGCTGAAAAGAACAAGGCCCAAATATAGCTCTAAAACACAAGTCGATGCGGATTCGGTTCTCAAGACTACATCAAAAATCACTCGAAGTTAGAGAATAAATTGGATAAGTACATAAATCATATAGTATAGGTTCCAAAGAACAGGGTCGTACTCTGCTTGAGCGTCCATGGATGAATTCATTTTTCATTAGAATTGATTCAGTAGCATGAACTTGTTTGTAAGATTTATGACATCCACGTACTCAACTAAAAACCATAGAATACAACAAAAGAACACGTATAAAAACAACAGTTAATCAAGAAAAAGTTGAGAAAATAGTGTAAGCATAGGTATATAATTTTTTCGACGCAAAAATAATTAAAAGAGCTATGAAAATAAAAGGCAACGTGGAATAATTAAAAATAGTCGTCTGTTGAAGATTCAAAAAAAAAAGAAAAAAGACGACAGCACGTTGGCAAAACCGTTTATCATTTCGACAGCGCGCAGGCCGAGGTAGAGGCAGGGAAATCATCCATAGAGCCGCGGGCCTTGTCCTTTCCTGTTTGACCAGCGGTAGCACCCGGCCGCGCCGCGGGCCATCAATCATCCATAGAGCGCAGCAGCGTATCAGGTGCAGTGTAGACCACCCTGCACATGGCACGCTATGGGATGCGGTGCGTAGATCGTAAAGGACGAAGAATAATCATAGTAAACATATACGCAATACAGCAGAGGAAGCATTTTTTATTGTTCTATCATGGATACATAATACTCCTATTTATCCTTGACAGATAGGGTTTCGGCTTGTTCCAGCAAGTCGGTCCCACCCCTAGGCCCACGTCAGGCCCAAGGC
Organism: Raddia guianensis; assembly: GCA_036346415.1. NCBI lineage: Eukaryota > Viridiplantae > Streptophyta > Magnoliopsida > Poales > Poaceae > Raddia > Raddia guianensis. The sequence continues at coordinate 60,517,381 of CM070536.1, forward strand.
CGACGGCTGGTCTGGGATGGGTTTCTCAACACTTTGCATCAGACCATCCTACATGCATGAGACGTTTAGGTCTAGACAGAACTTTCTAGGACATGGTTGTCCCTAACGGTCTGGCACTGGTCGGACCATCCTGTATAGTGTGAGGGTATTTTATATTTTCGAAGGTTTTTTGCGCTAAAAAATTAAGTGTTCTAAATTAAAATCATAAAAAAAATTCCTAAAAAATAAAAAAGCTATTTTGTGTTGAAAAGTGAGCGCAAATGAGCATTTGTTTTTGGGATTTTGCAAATCCTTTGATTTCACAGGTACCTAATAAATAATTCCTGATATGAGTGCATTGAAATGCAGGTGATTAAGGTAAGTGTGGGATTTCGGATGAACTAATCTTTGTGATACAGGTCTAGGTGGAACGTGTTCGGCGACACTCTGGAACACGATCCTTCTGAAGGATCAGGGGTCTACATGGGAAGGAAATCGTGTGGAATGATCAGACTCGGATTTGGAGACCACAAGGATGATGGAATAGAACTGGCATGAGGATCCGAGACTTGGTGGGTGAAAGACCGAGCTGGCTGCCATAAGGGGGGTGAATGGAAACCTCGAGTTCACTTCCACTCTAATAACTTGCAGCACTTAGCAACTTCACGCACCCCCAAATGATATACATAAAATCCATGCAAGGATGCGGTCATTTTCAAATCAGAGTCCTAGTAGTTAAAGAGTCCAAACAAGCAGGAATCAAATCAACGTGGCTTTAGAAAAAACCAATCAAACCAAATGGCTAAAGCATCTTCACGAAAATTAAAAGCAGATTCCAACACAAACTTGCTCTCTAATCAAGTGGGTTGTGGCTGCCTTTCTATGACTCCAAAAATTATGAGAATGTTTTTCAATGTACATATATGAGTCGTGCAAAACTCCACCAAATTTGAGCGTAAAATTCCTTTTAAAAAAATAAAGAAAAATCAAACACCGCATGATATAAATTTTGAGGTTTGATATTCACCTCACCGCATGATATAAATTTTGAGGTTTGATATTCACCTCACTGCATCCAAACGGTTCATCAAGTGGACTACAAAGTTTTTTGGTAATACATACATACGTTCGTACATACAAGAATTTATTGATCGATTCGAATAGTTGATCTTATTCGTTTCATCGAAATTTAGCCACCGACCATGTTTCATAATTTTTTGAATTTATTTACTATTTGTTTCGCATTTTGAAAATTAGGTTTTTTGGACGCTACACGAGTAATTAGAAGGCTGATTTTTCGAAACACAAAACAAATAGTAAACAAATTTTAAAAGTTACGAAACTTGGTCGGTGGCTACATTTTGATGAGACGAATAAGATCAATAGTTTGGATCGGTATAGATATATATGTATGTATGTAGCTACAACATATAAAATAACTATATAATATAATACGAATAACTACTGTTTTTGCAGCAACTAAGTATTGATCGTTACCTTTGTTTGCTGTAGCGATCAATGATTAATTTTTATAAAAATTGTAGTTACATGTGGTGTATTATATAGTTATTTTTGACGCTTTAGCTACACCCTGATGTATTATAGCGGGACCTTTATATATATATATATATATATATATATATATATATATATATATATATATATATATATAGAGAGAGAGAGAGAGAGAGAGAGAGAGAGAGAGTACTCTTGAGAGTACGGATTCCTCCGTACTCCTGACAAGTTTTTGTAATCCGAGATTATTATCGACCGATCTGAATAGTTGATTCTCTTCTTCTCGTCGAAATGTAACTCTTAACCAAGTTTTGTATATTTTTCAAATTTTTCACTATTTGTTTTTTATTTTCAAAAAATATCTTTTTTGGACAAGCCACGACTAATTGGAAGGTTGATTTTTAAAAATACGAAATAAATAGTAAACGAATTCAACAAAATACGAAACTTGGTCGGGAGTTACATTTCAACGAGATGAAAAGGATCAATGGTTCAGATCGGTCAATAATAATAAAACTCGTCCGGAGTACGGAGGAATCCATACTCTCAAGAGTACGCTAGCTTTCCTCCCTCCCTCTCTCTCTCTCTCTCTACTACTTTAAACACGGATTGGTCGTGGTGGTGGTGGTGGTGATGGCAGTGCCAACTTGCAATCTCCACCCTCCATTCCATCCGATGGCTGAGATCCTCACAAACCCTTTAAAAGCATCGGTTTAGGACGACACACTCCATCTCAGCCCTTCGTTCCCTCGCATCCAACGGTCCACGATTAGAGTTGGATCACAACTCCGTAACGATTCGCAGGCTCGCCGCACACCCCCACCTCTGCTTGGCTCCCACGCTCCCACCTCCTTCCCAACCACGACTTGCTTCCTGCTCCCTCGCTTCCGGCGCATCCCCTTCCGCCGCCCCTCCCCACGACGCTGCCACGCCGCGCCCTCCTAGTGCCGCCACGCCCTCACAGCGTCGCTGCGCCCTCCCCGCCATCTCCGCTCCTCCCTTTCCGGCGCATCGCCTCCCGCCGCCCCTCCCCACGACGCTGCCACGCCGCGCCTCCTAGAGCCGTTGTGCCCTCATAGCGTGGCCGCGCCTTCCCCGCCATCGCCGCTCCTCCCCGCGCCGCCGCCGCCTCCCAGCCATCGCCGCTCCTCCACGTGCCGCCGCCCCCTCCATGCGACGCTACCACAACGCGCCCTCACAGCGCCCGCCACCCCCGTCATCGCCGCTCCGCGCCACACCCTCCCAGCACCGCCTTCTAAGGTTAAGTCCCTTTCTCTCTCTCTCTCCGTAGCATCCCCGTCGGCTCTGATCCATCGTCTACACCCAAAGCCGAGGTCCTGACCATTCTATTGCTCTACCCTCTATTGCTCTACCCTGCTAGATTATTGCAACTCTTGTTGATTTGTGCACGTACGTATTACAAAGGGATTATAGGAAAATTCTTACTGTATGCATCTCTTTAGTTTGCCTACTCTATTTCACACTTGTTTCTACAGGAAAATTGATCTACGAGTAGACTTCTTACTTATTTCACACTTGTTTCTACGAGTAAATTGATCTATTGTTCTGTACCCTTTCAATATTTCTAATTGTAAATTTAAATTACACTTGTCATTTTCCAGAGAGGAGGTACACATGCTATTTTAGTCATCCTTTCATAAATTTAGAACTCCTTGAGAAATGGCTTGTAAGCAGTAATGTATTGGGTCACTTCAAGCATCAGTTGCTATGGGCATTTGGAGAAGGTTCCTTGCACCTTTATGGTCTGAAACAAAGTTTATATAACAGCAATCTAATGTAAGAGGTTGATTATTTCCTTAGCTTAGATACTACATATATTTATTCTATTTTCTATGTTATGCATTATCATCCTGGTTTTTCTCAATCATTTCTTCCAATATAATCTGCATTGACCATTGCTTGCATGGAGATCCATAATGGTATGGTACACATGTGATAGATATAACAAATATTTATCATTTGGAGTCAACAAAGTAACTTATTATATTTCTCTCTTGCAATGAAAGTTATCATATGTGCTTTTCTTGTTTTGATACAGCTTGTCTCGTCTGATTTAAGGTGTATAATTGTGGTTTTCATATTTTGTAGAGGAGCTCCTTTGGAAAGCTAGGAGGCAGTATGTGGCAGTTGCAATAGTAGATCTGTGGTTCGATGCTAACTAGGAAGGTTAGTTCATTACTTACTACTTTCCTTATAATTCCTCGTTTTTCTATTACAAATTGTCTTGCTATAATGTGTGGGTTTTGGAAAACTTTCCTTCAAGGTGTAGTTTATTTTTTTTACTGCTCATATCAAATTATGTTTATTATTGTGCTGTTAAGACGATGTGATCTTCATTGCTTCTAATTTCCCATTTCTCAAGTAGACCATGATCTTCTACTACTTTTTAAATAAATATTTTGGTTCACGCTTGTGTACATCCAGGTTTTTTATTTTTTTGAGAGGCAGGAACATGTTTATGTTACCATATTCATGTAGGTAAGCTAGATAGTCCACGAATTTATAGGCTTGAACAAAAAACCCATACTGCTTTATAGTAGTAGAGATCCATTCTATCATTTACTTTCCCTCCTTACTCCGATTAATATATGCTTTATATGTTGTTGTTTTGCATGTAGCATTTTTATTATGTTTTGATTGGTACTACATTTTAGAGCTTATCAGAATGAGCAAAATGACAATCTCATGCTTATGTTTTCTGCAGATCCAATGTACTAAGTGCAAGGGTGAAAGCAATTGGAAGGGGCATAATTCATAAAGAAGTTCATTGCTTGCCTATATCACTGTTTTCAGGTACATGCATTTCACACGCAGCTGACTCAATTTGCTAATATATTTTTTGTAATTATTTTTGACAGTTTACCATTTTTGTTTGTGGTATGCATATTATAGAGATGTTTGTACTCATGGATCTTTGAATGTCGTATACATCCCATACTCCCCAGGTATTATTTTTGTTTGTTATGAAAGAAGATAATAAAGCTCCTATTTTTGTATGAATAGCGGTTTGAAATATACATTACTGATTCGTACCATTGCATTTCTTAACAGCGTAATTACTTTGTTAAGAAGAAAGTTTCATATAATGTCTCAGCCTCTAAGCAACAAATCCACGAAAGGGAAAGAATGTATCCACAGTGGCCGTGGCCTACTTTTGTATACATTTTCCATTTAGTTATGAATTTCTTAAATCATAATACATACTATCGAATGCATGTCATTGCAGTGTTGGTTGATCGTAGTGTCCCAAAGAGGCATTGCCGCGTTACACCTTGGACATTATGTATTCGCGAAAATTTGATTGCCAAGCTGGAAAGTGACTCGGATGATGAAAATATACCACCTCCAATGAATTAACCTTTTGGCGTAAGTAGCACGTTGACGTCGTATGCTACAATTACACAAGCTGAATGTTCAAACGGTATGAACAATACATGCTAGATTTACGTGTGTATTTTTACATAATTGCACTGATTTTAGGCTTGATGAATCCTTATGTGTCTGCATTTGTTTGTCACATAGCAAGGAAAAGACCCCTTTAGCTATATTCAACCCTGTTCTATATGGGTCGCGTCTTTTGCAACAATAAGCGGTTGATATGTACATCAAAATAGAGACGACATGGCTGAACTACATCAGGTATAACCAGAAGAAAATAAGGGCAGACCTTTATCAGGGATTGCTTGATAGCCTCGGAGTGGGCGAGATTCGTGCCGGTGCCATTCGAAGAAGGATTGTCCTGTCTCCTTCCTTCATAAGGGGAGGTCGCGACATTAAGCGTCGGTTCCTGGATGCTATGGCTTCGGTGCAGTGGTACGACAAGCCAGGCGTGTTCCTCACGATGACATGCAACCCATATTGGCAGGAGATAATGGATAAGCTATTGCCCGGTCAGACCCCAAGTGATCATCCTGACATTGTGGTCCGCGTGTTCAGGGCCATGCTGGAGGAGCTCAAGAAGCAACTATTCGAGAAACATATTCTCGGGAAGGTTGTTGCCTATGTATATGTGGTCGAGTTTCAGAAGAGGGGCCTCTCGCACGCGCATTTTCTCCTAATAATGAACGGACGATATAAGTTGACGTCTCCGGAGCAGTACGACTACATCATCTCGGCCGAGCTGCCAAATAAGTTCAAGTATTCAGAGCTATACGGTATGGTTGTAAAGCACATGATGCATGGCCCTTGCGGTGTACTCAAACGGAACAACGTCTGCATGAATGAGAAGGGAGAATGCAAGTGCCACTACCCCAGTCCGTTTAACTCTGAAACCATCCAGGGCAAAGATTCCTACCCCTTGTATAGGAGACGTGATGATGGTAGTAAAATTAAAGTGAGAGGTGCATGACTAACAAACAGATGGGTTGTGCCATACAATCCGTACCTCCTGAGGATATTTAATTGCCACATAAATATTGAGGTGTACTCTAGCATAAAGGTCGTCAAGTACCTTTTCAAATACATATACAAGGGGCATGACCGAGCTTCTGTTTCGGTTGGTGAAGCTGGAAGTAACGTGAAAGTCAATGAGATTAAGCTGTATAGGGACGCTAGGTGGGTCACCTCGCCAAAGGCCCTTTGGAGGATATATGGGTTCGATCTGAGCAAGATATCACCGCCCGTTAAGCAGTTGCAACTCCACCTCCCAAACATGCACATGGTCTCGTTCCACGCGGGTCAGGACCTCCATCACGTCGTCGACCGTCAAGGAGCAGAGAGGACCATGTTGACCACATACTTTGAAGCCAACAGAACACACGAGTCGGCTCGTTGCATCCTCTATAGGGATTTCCCGACAAGTTTTACCTGGCAGTCAAATGGCAAGGTTGTGTCAGCAAGTCCTGCTAAGGGGGAGCGATACTATTTGAGGATCCTCCTAAATCATGTCTGCGGCACGACCTCGTTCGAGCACCTGCGGACAGTGGTCGGTGTCTTGTGTCCCTCTTTTCGGGAAGCTGTGGAAGTGACAGGTCTCATTGAGGCGGATAACACTATAGAAGGCTGTCTTACAGAAGCCGAGGTGTTCTAGACGCCGTATTCCCTTTGCAGACTTTTTGCGACCATATTGATCTACTATGAACCCAGTGATGTTCACGGGCTATGGAACAAACACCTCGATGCAATGTCCGAAGACTATCAGTGTTCACATACGTCTGCACATGCCATCGAGCAGTTGGTCCTTATTGACATTAGACGCATCCTGCAGTCGATGGGAAAGGAGATAAAAACATTTCCCTTGCCTGCTATTGATGAGTCAAACGTCAGCATGGGAGTCGAGCCACAGGAGGTAATAGATGAGACTAGCATTGGAGTGGAGCAAGAGCACATCACTCTTTTCGAGTCTCTCAACCTAGAACAGAGATGCGCATATGATCGGATACTAACTACGGCCGAGAGTGGTAATGGAGGTGTATTCTTCGTTGATGGCCCAGGTGGAACGGGGAAACTTTCCTTTACAAGGCGTTGCTCGTCAAAGTCCGTTCGCGTGGGGAGTAGCCATAGCGACCGCGACGTCTGGTGTTGCCGCGTCCATCATGCCTGGAGGAAGGACCGCGCATTCGCGATTCAAGATACCCCTTGACGCCCAAGATGGAGTGATGTGCACCTTCATAAAACAAAGTGGCACCACTACTCTCCTACGGAGATCATCGCTCATCACATAGGACGAAGCCTCCATGACAAAGAGACAAGCGGTCGAGGCCCTAGACAACAGCATGCGCGACATCATGGAGCGTCGTGATGTTCCGTTCGGGGGAAAGACCGTCGTGTTTGGAGGTGACTTCAGACAAGTGCTCCCTGTCGTACGGAAAGGGACACGACGTCAGATAGTAAACTCGACCCTACGCGGGTCATATTTATGGGAATGCATGCACCAGCTCAGGCTTGTCCGCAACATGAGAGCAGAAGCCGATCCTGAGTTTGCAGAGTACGTTCTACGAATCAGCAATGGGGTTGAGGATGCAGATGATGAATGCTACGTTAGGCTTCCTAACGAGATATGTGTTCCACCTTTAGGGGAGGAGGCCGATCTCGATGGGCTGATAGATAGAGTATTCCCGATGCTTGGATCCGACCTAAATGATGCAAGCTACATCACCTCACGTGCTATACTCTCGACCCGAAATGAGTGCATCGACCGGATAAATAGAAATATGATTGATCGGTTTCTTGGAGAGGACGTGATTTATAAAAGCTTTGACAGTGCGGAGGACGATCCACATGGTTATTATCTAGTTGAATTCTTGAACACCCTAACCCCCAGCGGGATTCCTCCACACATGCTAAAGCTGAAGATCAATTGCCCAATGATTCTTCTACGGAACATCGACCCCGCGAATGGATTGTGCAATGGGATAAGGCTGGTTGTTCGGGGGTTTCAGAGAAACACTATCGACGCCGAGATCGTTGTTGGCCAACATGCTTGGAATAGGGTGTTCCTTCCTCGAATACCACTGTGCCCCTCCGACACGGTGATGTTCCCGTTTCGTTTCAAGAGGAAACAGTTCCCTGTAAGGCTCAGCTTTGCGATGACGATCAATAAAACCCAAGGACAAACCATCCCTCACATCGGTGTCTATTTGCCAGACCTGGTGTTCTCCCATGGGCAACTCTACGTCGCGCTGTCAAAAGCTACTTCAAGAGGAAATATCACTGTGCTAGCTGTATCTGACAAGGCCAAAAACTATCTGTTACAGTGCCCGCCGAACCCGGTCCGATGACCACCAGACTCGGTCTGCTGACTGTAACCTAGTCTCAAGATAGCCGACACACGTACTATCGGACCCGGTTCAACGGTGGTCGGACCTGGTTCGATGGAGGTGAAAGCACTGGAAGCAAGAACCGTCGGACCCAGTCTGACGGCGGTCGGACCCAGTCCGACCAGCTACAAAAGGGAACAATTTAGGGTTTGTGCCCATCGGAGCCAGTCTGACAGTGGTCGGACCCAGTCCGATGAGCACTGAGAATGCAAGGATTAAAAATTTTGATCGCACTTGGATTTTTAGGTATTTGTGAGATGCTTGTGGACTAAGAAAAGGTTAAGGATTCATGTGAAGTAATAACTCGGCATGATCGAACCAATTAGACCCCTCTTGAAGCATGGACAACAAAAGTAAAACCTAACTACTCCTAATGTACACATGACCTCTTCACTAGCCCGGTCGTGCTTAGAACATCTTGTAGCAGCTCAAAAAGTCACCGATGCCTCGCTAGGGTTCCATGAAGAGACCAAGAACCCCCTAGCAATAATCATTGCGTAAATATTCACGTCATCAATACCACTAAAATAATTAGGGCTCAACGATGCTCACACAATCATGGCCAGCAAACAAAAGTGGCAAGCTTGTGAACTTGAGTGAGGCGCAAAATAAGTAGGGTATGGAAAGGTGGTGCGCTGGAGAAGAAGACGCATACATTGGGAAGATTGTTTGGGATTTTTGGACTAGCGTGACTGGTGAGGATGTTTAAAGAGGGTGGGATTAATAGAGGATGAGGGAGAGCAGTCGATGAAGGGGCCACCAAAATTTGTCGAATTTCATAGCATGATATTGAAGGGATACAAATTCCTTAATTAATCTTAGTTGTCGAATAGGATTTTTTGAGAACAGGATGGAAAAACATTACAACTTTAGATTACTCGTGATGGAGTATCATGGTAGGGAGCATGAATTGAAATTTTGGTGAAATTTCACGGATTTTGATAATTTCATCGGAGAAAGGAATTTTTTTGGCACCAGAAATATGAATTTAATTACAGTTTTTGGGCGTTGCGAAGATGTTGTCAGAGTGGTGTGGTGAGGGGATAACCTTGTCATTGTTGCAGTGGCAAAAGGTTTTACATTCCAACAAAATTTCAGCGAGATTTGACGGATTCAGTTGATTTCGCTGGCGAACGAACTTTTTACCTCGTAGGGAGTGGATCTAGTCGGTATACAGGTCATGCTTTGCGGCTGAGCTGAGCTGAGCTGAGCGGCGCGCGCCTCCGCAGTATTGATTGCATCGTCACCATGACCTACTTCAATTCCCATGGTTGATTCAAATTAATCTAACTGGACACAAATTAAATTAACTCAAATTTCTCTGGACGATGAGCTGGTTCCCAACAACACATTCACGCGGGATCTTTTGTTTCTCAACTGGGCTAGTTGAGCAAGAAGGAAGACACATGGCATCAGGGATATATATATGCTAGTTGAACAATTTCACAATGAAGCATGCTGATCAGAATAGTTTGTTTGCACCTATGTATGTATTCTTACAAAATACGTACTCCAGTTGTTTGATGCATAATTTCGAGAGATCGCCCTCACTGACACCCAATTCGATGGCCTCGTTTCAAATGACATTAAGTTCGTTCGTCTTAACGAGTATGACACCGGGTACTCGAATTTGTGATCTCAGTGACATTTTGCCTATTTTTTGGATTTTACCCGTGATTTTCCTATTTTCTATAAGTGGCTTAACCATATTTCCCTTCATGGGGCCCATGAGTCAGTGAGAGAATGAGAGGGATGAGAGGGGTGAGCTGGGTCAAAGAGCAGGTGGCAACGAGCTCGAGGAGGCAGCATTGGCGGCGTGCTCAAGGCGGCGTCGGCGGCAACGAGCGTCGGCGGCGGGCTTTTGGGGAGGCGGCGGCGTCAACAAGGCCGGCGACGAAGTTCGAGCGAAGGGCGGCGGGCGCTAGGAGGAGGCAACAAGGCGTCGGCGTCGGGCGGCGAGGAGTCGACAATGAGCTCGAGGTGGCGGCAAAGCGTTGGGGAGGCGGGAAAGCTCAGGCGATTAGAGGCGGCGGCCCGCGTTGGGGGAGGCGGCGTCGAGCTCGCTGGTGTGCCTACGGCCACCGGAGTAGGAGAAGAAGGGAGGCTAGTTGAAGAAGACGGGGGCAAAATAGTCATTGCACTAGAGAAAAACAGTGTAAATCATGGGTAAAATTCAAAAAATAGGCAAAATGTCATTGAGGTCACAAACTTGAGTGACTGGTGTCATACGCGTCAAGGCGAACGAACTTAATGTCATTTGGAACGATGCCATCGAATTGGGTGTGAGTGAGCTCAATCTCCCCATAATTTCAGCCGCAGCCAACAAAAGGAGGAAACTACATGTATATGTATTTGTATGTACATGTTCGTACCAGTGTAGGGCTCTACGTATCAGTGGCGGATCCAGGATTTTGAGTTGGGGTGCACACTTCTTGGTGGGTGGGCGGCGCCGACGCGAGCAGGCCGGGCGGCGCGGCCGTGGCGAGACGAGCCATGGCGGAGAGCGGGCGCCGGGCGCTGGGCAATGCCGAGGCGGTCAGCGGAGCAGGCGGGCGACGCCGTGGAGGGCGGACTGTGGCAGTGCCGCCGGCCTGATCGGGCGGTGCGTGGCATGGCGGCCCGTGGGGTGAAGGCGGCGACGTGAGAGATAGGGTTGGCCAGTTGGGAGAATGGGGGATTTTCCCCCCAAATTCTGCTGAGATAGGCCGAATGGGCCGAGAGGAGGGGGGGCAGGTGGCTACTTGGAATGTTATTGGGTCATTTTAGTGGGCTGCTCAAGTGAAAAGGTCAGAATATGTTACGAAATAGTCGTTTTCTTTTAATATAAGGCCTAATAAGCATATATGGGATTAAAATTTTCTAAAAAATTGAGGGGGTGCCCTTGCATACCCCCCCCCCCCCCCCCGGGCGGATCCGCCAGTGCTACGTATGCAATAAGGGCAGGATGGAACAGGCATGCATGATGCATGTCGCCACACAACGCAGGAGATCACCGATCACGTCATGGCCATGCACACTCTCTCATACTCAAGTATGGACGATAGAGCCATACAGTGTTATACTTGCAACATACAGATCGATTGGCCCTGAATGTTTTCGCCTACTGGATTACTGGGATGGGCCACATTAATTTTCGTTTATCCAGAGAACCCTCCGGCTGTGCTCGCACTGCTATTACTATAGATGGCCAAACGGGCCGGGCCAAATGGACCGGCACGAGGCACGGCATTTTGGCCTGGCCCGAAGCACGGCACGGCACGGCACGCATCGGGCCCGGGCCGGCATGGCCCGGTTAGGCGTGCCGTGCCTGGGCCGAAATCCAGGCACGCCAGGCAGGCCCGGCCAGGTTAATTTTTTATTTTTTTATTCATCAATATGTATATTAAAATATAACATGACACGACCAACACAAGTGAAATTAAGTTCTAGTGGGTAGTAGGTGTGGCAATAAGGCTTTTGATGTCAAGATGTCCCAGGTTCAAAGCCTAGACTCACCATTTTTACCACATATTTTCTCTATTTAGTAGAGGGCCCGTTAGTGTTTCGGGCCGGGCCGCCCATCTATAGCTACTACCGTTAGTGTTTCGGGCCGGGCCGCCCATCTATAGCTACTACCGAAAACGTCATCGCTAATAATTTACACCTCAAATCCTTAAAGAAATGAGCACAATTTGGATGCTTGCAATGTTTTGTCCTGTCCTCCGTTGCTACATTACGCAGTAGTGTCGAGCAGCAGAAGATGAACAATAAAAATGTAGCCTCAAGCCAATTATTATGGTGTGTAGGTCTATCAGTATCAAGCTAAACTGACATTCTTAATTTTTTTTTGCTTCAAAATTCACTAGCAGTTCCATATTCGAACGACTAATGATAATATGTGTATCACTAACGGTTCAAACATAGAGCCGCTAGTGATACACATACTATCACTATTGGTTGTCATCACAAGTGGTTTTTTGGGTCGTGTGCGAGACGGGGTTGATCGCGGCTCATCTGGCGGATTTCACCTCCTCCGCCAGTGATGGGGAGGCGCGGATGGGTGCTTCTATAGTAGTGTCGACTCAGGCTACTAAACTTTGATCCTATTTGTTAACCGCATCACAAGCAGAGTCCTTAAAATGAATCTTCTCTATATTTTGTGGAGAAATCACCCTAGAAATCCCAAATTTGTGCAGTCAATTGATAGTTACCTTATTATGCAGGGTTAATAGGATATATGCCACTGCTTAAACCTGAAATTCGAGAATTTCCATCGTTCATTTGCTTATTGGATATATGCCATTACGAAAACACGTTTATTCGTTATTTGTCGCTCTGTGCGACACGTGTCCTTTTTTTTGTAATGGATCATTACAAAAAAAGGACACGTGTCGCACACAGTGACAAATATCGAATAAACATATTTTTGTAATGGCATATATCTAATAAGCAAATGAACGATAGCAATTCTCGAATTTCGGGTTTGAGCAGTGGCATATATCCTATTAACCCTATTTTATATCTTAATCTCTATCTCCGGTCGTGTCGCGCCGCCCTCTTCTCCGTCTCCAGACACCAATGCCACTGTTTGAGAATTGGGTAAGGATTTTAAGGTCCTGATAGGCATAGAGGGATTAATTTTTACTTTTTAATTTTTTTTTTTTGAGACGAAGACCACTTTTTCATTCCTGAAGCTTCCGCGAAATTACAGCCAAGTCCAAAAACAAATTCGAAATTACATCAAATTCACTAACGGACCTGATCGAACAACACAGAATAAAACTATAGATCTTACGCGAAATTGCATAGCCAAACGTCATGTCTCCAGTATTGTATAGATCTTACGCGACGATTATAATCGAAACGGTATCGGATCACCGGTGAGAACGGAGAACTGGTGAGATTCAGCCGGCTGCTCGTGGACAAGAGGAATCGACAAAATCGCATCCACCTAGCTAGCCCCATCTAGTGGTTAGGGAAGAAAGATGCACGCGCGCAATGCGCGCGATGCATCAAACAAGGGAGCATGCATGCATTTCAACGAGAGGGCTTTCGAATCTACCTTTTGAGCTCCTCCCTTTCGTCCATTCTTGACATTTCCAAGACATTTCACTTCGCGAAAACGATTGTCTTTGATTTCTGACTCCACTTTTGCCTTTGTTGATCTGCGCATGCCGAGTAATGAGTCAACGATGCCATGCATCGCTGTACTGCTGACAAATGGATAGCTCAGCAATCGCTGAAAAATGCTTCAGATTTTGGGGTGAAAGAAGACGAACGATCCTGTCATGCATTCTGTCCGCGCTATGTGCTGCTAATAATCCCCTTGTTCTTTTCGGTTTAATCCAGGTATAAATTATAATTTTAATAAGTTGTGGACCCAATATAGGTTTGGAGAGCCGAAAAATATGAAAAATATTTTTTAAAAGATTTGAGAAAAACCACAAGTCTTGAAAAATGAGTACAAAGTGCTACAATATTTGGCTTGTAATAAAAATACAAATTTCTTGTTGCAGCTTTACCCATATTTGATAGTAATATCTATAATTGCATACGATGATAGTAAATATATCAGCATCCTGATTATTACTATAAAGATATTTTGAAGCTCTGAATTTCACTGAAGTTTAAGATTTTCTTGTGGTATTTGAATAGAGGTGTGATACTAACAAAAGTTGATTTAACTAACAGGGGTTGGTTTGGGAACGAGGAATGTTGTTTCTGCGATCACAAGGAGACTATTCAACATCTTTTTTGGATGCTCATTTCACCGCAAATCTACTTGGGCGATTATCTATTTTTCTTTGGGTTTACATTGCCCTCATAATATCATTCACATGAGAATGAGAGAAGTTTGGTTTACTTATTTTGGTCGTCATCATAGATCACAAATTCTTTTGAACACAACAACTTATTTTGGTCTATTTAGCTTTACTGAAATGATGCTGTATTTGCTAAATGTTTTTATTGTTCTGGGTATTTTCAGTGGAACTCATTGTTAGTGATATTGGGCATTGCAACAAAAGGATGATGATAAAGCCAAAATCCGAGCAACATGTCATCATCTAGAGGTGGTGGTCATGGAGTTAGTCAATAAATATGGATAGACAATAAATAATAGAAAATTTGTGCAAATTGCATGTGACATTTTCTTGTTTTCCTATCTCGCTTTTCGATTATTTCTCTTCCCATTTACTTGGGTGCTTTAAGTTTGTAAGATCTTTTGTCTGTGTGCATCTCTAATGTATAGGCCAAAATTATATTGCATTATCTAAAAATATGAAGAAATATAGTGAAATATGAGTTAACACTTAAGACATGGAAGAATTAATACCCTGTCCACAATATGTATTTGATAGGATATGTAAAACATATATGACAAATAAGATTAAACAGTTTTTTATAAACATTATATCCTTTAGGCATGGTTTTCTAGTTGTTGAGCGTGCCACACCTTAGAGGGTGATCGCCATACACTGCTAGAAAAATGGGCTAATATATCAGCACATTAGTACTGGTTGGATTGGTCATACACACGTACCGATTCGTATAAAAAATAGCAATTCGGACTTTCAGTACTGGTTGAAGGTAACAGTAAAGATTCCTTTCGCATATGCGGGTACATGCCAGTTGGCATGCGGTCTCAATACGAACCGGTATTGATGGGGGCTCCTCGTTTCTGAAATGGCTAAAAGGTATGCATGCGCTAGCTGTGTTAAATCATGTGGGTGGGTGAGTTGGTTCAAACAGTGAGGTGTGGGTCACAAGGGGGCAAGAGGTGTGGGGTTTGAGTCCTAATTCTCCCAATATATCATCATTTTTTTAATATATCATCACTTTTTTTCAAATCCTATAGACCACTTCACTACTATGTTAACGGGGCCACAAATTTGCTTTCCTTTGAAACCCGTCTTATGAAACTGCACTAGTCACATAGCTGGATCATCACATACAATATTGAACGAAATATATTACAAGATGAACATGGTAACCAAGTACTGGTACCAAATACAACGAGAAGTCTTGTAGGCATTTATATTACAACAAAAACTGTTTTCAGGCGGAAGCTATGCCATGATTTCATGTGAAGGTCCTAGTCTATGTATGTGATCTCCCGACTGCAGGAGAGCCTATATCTGGCCGGGATTGTCAAACACTGGATCTCCATCCTCGTGGCACGCGTACGTATTCTCCATCTTCAGGGTCTCCATAATCTGAAAGAGTGAGTGGGTGCGAGGGTAAGTGCGCAATCAAACCACACTTGCAAGTTAACACTGTCCTTAATGCATATTAGTGATAAAGGCTATATAGTGGAGTTCTGGTTATTTTCTTTGCAGAAAAGCCAGTTTTTGAATTAACATATATAAAATCCTATACCTAGCCATTTTCGAAAGGACATCTCCAAAAAGATGTCAAGGAAAGATTATATCAAAAGTTCTTAACTCAAGCCACACAAGCAAACACCACGCGGATCATGGAAAATCTTGACGGCTAAAGCTGTCGAGAAAAGTACAGAAACCGTCGAGACAGATAAATCTCGACGGCTGGCCGTCGAGATTTGGCCGTCGAGATAGAGTGGTCGAGAGAGATGACCTACCTCGACGGCCTGGCCGTCGATAGTAGCTATCTCGACGGCTACAGACCAGCCGTCATAAACAAATCGAAAACCAGGCACGACCTATGGCACCACTATTATCGACGGCTAGTAGCCGTCGAGAAAGATCCTTGGCAGGCCGAGCAATACACTGGCCCAACCCAATTGGCTAGTCATGACGGCTCCCAGCCGTCGAGATTGTTTAGTCTACCTCTAGCTGGACCTGACTGTGGTCTGCGCTGGCAGGTGGGCCCATGGATAGCTTTCTCAATCCATACTCCATCTCCAATCACACAGACTTCCCCCCATAGCTTCATACTTCAATTTCCAGTCACACAGACTTTCCCTCATAGCTTCATACTCCAATTTCTATCTCTTAATTTATATATATACCACACAGTAATATAGTTACCACACAGGATTATTCTTTATATCACACAAAATTTCTTCCGGGTCCACCCTGCCCATTATCCTTCTCTTCCATCACTCTTTTCCCCAATTCCCGTTAACCACAAAGTAACAACCCAGCATAAACCTCATTCCCAGAATCCCACAACTTAGTCCAAATCACAATAACACATGCATTGCAAATATCCAACATGATCAAGGTATATATTGTCATTGTGTCCACTGATGAGTTTTGGCTCATCAGTGCGGGTTTGGATACCCGATTAAATCAGCAAGACCTAAGCAAGTCTAAGCAATTTTTACCAAAGACTAGGAAGTCTAATTATTTTATTTAATATGTGGACAACCAAGCAACCATGATATCAAGGGATCATGTACGACAATCAAGAGTAACAAAAGCAGGGCATGATATTATCATGATTAACAAGGTAGGCACTTTCAAAACATATCGAGCATGCACTTTTATATTTTAATCAAAATACTTTATCAAAACTGGGTAGAAGAATGAGCTAGGGTGTTAACTCGCCTTGAGGATCTGTAGATTGAACTTGGCTAGCTTCCGGATAATCCTCTTCTGGGACTGGGTCTTCTATAAGAGCAGAAATCCCGAATTAATTGATATTCTAAAGTAACGTATCTACGAATTTGTACTGCTGATCATTGATCCTAGGTGAGAGTGCTAAACTCAAGGTATGGGATGGCTAAGGGTGAATTTACCAAAATACCCTTAGGGAATTCCTATTCAGAAAATGTGATAAAGCCTATATTTATACCTTCTATAATATATTAAGTGCCTCTTCTATGGTCCAATACCTAATTTCATAATTTTCCTAGGGTGTGGAGAATTCCTAATATTTACTGGGAAATAGTTGGAACAGTAACGGCCAAGCCTATCACTGTGCGAGGCGTGGGAAGACCGAGTGGCCCAAACCGGTGCAGCGCAGTAGGTCGGAACGACCCATTTGGCCAAGCGGCCTAACCGCGGCGCGAACACGCTAGGTGGCCATGTCAATGACGCCAGAGAGAAGTGCGCCTACACTTAACTCGACGTGTGGGGCCAAGGGCCCACTGGACAGCGACTTAGCACCAAACGGAGAGAAACAGAAACAGAGAGGGAGAGAGGTTGGCAACTGGGTCCCAGCAGTCAGTGGCCCTTGTTTACACAATGCTGGATTGATGACGTCATCATCTTCAACCTCTCGCCGGCGCGCAAACCCGAAAAGAGAACCGAGGCTCGCCGACGCTAGGGACTATGCCATTGGCTGAAGATCATACCTACGAACTCAGCGAAATAATGCGCGTTTATTGGTGCCGACGGCATGACTAATGGTCCTCGGACGCGACTGAGCTATTGCTGGTGTTGGCAAAATGGCTCGGCATTAAACGACGACTTTGCTAGCATACGGCTCTGGTCAAGACAACCACGGCGAGGATGTTCTACCTGGTATTTTAAAAGGCTATATTGTATACTTTCTAAAATACCCTTAATTTGCATTTTAAATTAATAAATAAGGCCTTTAAATACCTACTTTAATTTGTATATAGAAAATCCTATTAGTTGGTGGCAACATTATATTTTTCCTATGATGTAGACTAAATCTAGTATTTTCTGTAATTATTTCGGGATTTTAGAGCTGATTTGCTATTTTAACTAGTAAATACTAAAGTAATCATATTATTAATTCTACATAAAAATTGATTAGTGAAATATGCAAAGTTATATTTTTACTGGGTTCTAAACAGCATGTAGTATTTTACATCATTTTATCATAATTTTTGGGAGTCTCCTTCTATTTTTAATAAACCGAACCTATTTATCAAACATTGAAATCAATCTCGTTGGTGACGTCATGCTGACGTCAGCCGTCTTCAACCTCCGTCCAACACGCCGCCGACGGGAAAGAAACGGCGATTGTAGGAGCTACGGTCCACCGTTTTGGACTTTCTTGGGCTCTACGGATTCGTATCGACGGCGCTGGTACCATCTACACGGTCGGCGACGGCCAGAAGCGGCGATGCCATGAGCTACAGCGGCGGCGCCTTCGGGATCAAACGGCAACGGCGGCACAGCAGGGTTCCGGTCAAGATTATGCTTGAGAGAGCTTCAGGGAGTCGCAAGGATGCTCACCGTGGTCTTTCTGGGGTCGGAGCGAACCCGAGTCGGCGTAGCGACATACGGCTCTACGGCGGCGCAGAAGAGAGCGACGGCGACGGCGAACTCCGGCCACATTTTTGCAAAATCGATAGAGGGGAAATGCACGTGAGGTCTTAGAGAATCTCTGGACGGAAGGAATTGAAAGATAGCTAACCAAGGAGGAAGAAACCATAGGTGACCGAACCGGCATGGGTAACTCCGGCGAGAAATTCCCGGCGACGCGGTAGCTCCGACGTCGCGAGGGTTGAGCAGTGGGTTCTGGATGACGTCGCGAAGAGCAGAGACCACATGAGAGCACTCGGGAATGGCTCGTTTGAAGAAAAGAGGGAGAAGGAGGCGACGGCTCGGTATTTATACCGGCAGGCGGCGAGGGCACGTCGAGGCAGGAGGTGCCAGCACGAAGACGAAGTGGCTACGTGGCTTTTTGAGCTCGAATCAACGCAGCTTGCTTCCATGCACGGGACACCGAGGCAAGGATTGAGGCGGTGAGCGGCGTCGGGCAGGAGGAGAGAGAGCGCAACCGGGAGAGAGAGAGAGGGAACAGAGGGGAGACGCAATTGGACTGGCCCAAAGATGGCCCAAGACAAGTCCAATAGAAGCCCAGACCGAGGAATGAGTTTGAATTTTGATTTTTCTCCTAAATTACTTTGGAATTTTGATTTCTAGTAGATTTTGTTCAATTTTGAAAATCTGGCCCAATTTTTGGGTATTACACATGTACTGATGCCTATAAGTACCGCCCTTTCAGCACTATTAAATAGCGGTTCAAAAACCGGCACCGTTTGTTTGGCTTTATATTTCATGTATTAAATGTATCTCATGTAGTAGCGATATATTCTGCCCTGTCAAATATGGATGCATATTTCATAATAATTAAGTTGTGTGCGACTTTATATTTTTATTTGGCTTTTGCTTGTAAGGACTAAAACTGATGGTTGGTTTGGTGTTTGAGTCGTATGCATTTCACGATGCATTTCTCTATATCTACGGAAAAAATGCCGATCTATAGCTATAGGGATTCCCCGTCTAGAATGGAAGCGAGTCGCTTCAGGCGTCGGCTCGGAGTCTCTGCCTCTGCAGTTGGTACACGCACGCGCCCGCGCGCCATTATTTCGACGGAATCAAAAGGTGTAGAGTCGAAACCATAGATTAATTACGACACTAATCAAAATTCGTACATTTATCTTATACACTGTGGGAATGGGAAGAAGAGATATGTTTTAGGGGAAAAAGTAATTTATCCTATACAATTTGAATTAAAAATAAAAATTGATTGGTTGAATTCATACCACTGGCCCCCATATATAGTGTCGATGCGAGGAACTAGGCCTCTCACCAAGCTTATTTAGTTTATTGCGGGAACCGCACCCTTCTTTTCAGAGGCTTAGCTTTAGATATGATCAACACACAAAACAGTGAGAGACAACTAGTTTACCCTTGTTTAGGTCCTTTTCGAAAAAAATTCATAACCCTACGTCCAGCCTTCTTTAACTATATTGATGACAAGTATAAAGGAAGATTACGATCCGAGCCCTGAGCAAGATGTCGAGATCGAGATCAAGTCATCTCACTATAGGAAACGTCAACAGTTTCGAGGGCCAAAACCGTCGACCGAAGCTAACAAGCCGTCGGGATTACGTAGTCTCGACGGCCGGCCGTCGATATAGAGCCGTCGAGAGAACTCCGTCGAGAGAGATGAATTTTCTCGACGACTTGGCCGTCGAGTGAACCTAACTCGACGGCTAACGAACGAACCGTCGAGTTCACATCGTCGGACGCCGTTACCGTTGGGCTCGCGTAGTCTCGACGGCCACGAACGAACAGTCGAGAGAAAGCGATGCTTAGTATCGACGGCCAATGACGAACAGTCGAGAAACAGCGAAAGGTGGGCCCACCGACCAGGCATTCCATGTCATGTAGTATCGACGGCCACCCCTACAACCGTCGAGACTATGCTGTCATTGTGTAGCGTATTATCGATGGCCAACTATATAACCGTCGAGACTCTTCTGTCCGTGTGTAGTGTAGTGTCGACGGCTTGTATTAGAACCGTCGAGAGTATGCTGCGCAGTAAAAAAAATTTGTTTTAAATTTGTAAAAAATTAGAAAAAAGAAGATGCCATTGCCCAAAAAGAAGAAATGCCGCACCGCAAACCCAAAAGCCCACAATGCATATATCCCATTCGTCGCACGCATGCGACCAAATCACAGTTGACAGGCTCAAATACACTCAAATAATGAAAATGCTCACGGTTCACATCTAATATCCATCAAACCATCCAAACAGCCCGCACGACAAGCACATATGTACAATATAGCAATCACAATCGTACGGTAACCAAAACGTATATATCGTCGACTAGCTAGTCACCTAGTGCTCGCTAGGAGGATCGCTGAAAAGGTAGCGACTATTTGGGTAAACAATGAGGAGCGCCATCGAACAAAGTTGTTGATGAAGTCGGCCTCTGGTCGCCCGATGTGTCCCCTTCCTCGTGCGCCTGAGCTGCTGCTGGGGCAGCAGAACCCGAACCCTTTGAGGTAAAGTGGACTTATTAGCTAATGGTATGTGTTGAAATAAAGTATTAACACATAATTTGAGGTCGAATGACTTACCGCCTCTGGAACGTACGGGTAACCACCATGTGGGCGTAGCCGGGCCCACATAGTCACCGCCGAGGGCCTCCGTAGTAGCTCGTGGTAGGAGGTGGTGCCCGAATCCACCACGATATGGTGGTGGACCACCGAGAACCCCGGCCGCCACTAGTCCCGCTTGGACCAGCCTAAAACACATTTGGCATAAGACGTGTTAATCAAATGATAAGATCTATCTGACGGAATATTTAGAGTTTAAGTACATACCCCAGCTAGTCGAGATAGGTTCTCCAAATAGGCGAACCTTGCCTCGAACTCCGCATGCCGCCGAGCCATCTCCTCCTCTTGCCTCTTTCACAAGATCCTCCGCCGCCCTCGTGCTCTCTCAAGATCGCTTTGTAGTGTGCCCAACAAGACAATGGCATGTAATCCTCTGACTTATAACAAAGTTTTGTCAGTAGTTAAAAATTTGAACTTAGTTAACTTTTAATATAAACAAAGCCTACCTCAGATGGTCCTGACCGATCGCCAACCGCCCGTGAGCCTTCCCACCCATAGTTTGATGGATGAGCACGGGTCCGGTAACTCATCCTCCGGGTTCTTCTCTTGCGATGCTTCTCAAGATAAGCCTCCTTGTAGCGTGCCTAAGTGAAAGTGTAAAATGGGCCTGAATGGTTGAATATCACATTAAGTCAAAACTCGGTATCAACAATATACGTACCTCTCGGGGTCTAGGGGCCCCATGGAACCATCCTTATTTTGCGATGAGTGGCCCCTACGAAATACTTGCAGCCAAGGAGGCAGCTGCCCGGTGGTGATGGCCTGTAGAACAAAGTAAAGAAATTATGGTTTTGAGTTCGAAAACAAAGCTCCTAATAGGGAATAAAGAAGATTACCATTTTCTTCCTAAGTCGGGCGAAGGACATCTTGCCGCAGTGAGTCCCACCGCCTTTCATCGCACGGTTCTTCTTATTTGTCTCGGACCACACGGAACTCTGGTGGCCCAATGGTTGGCAGTGGCCTCCCGAGCATCCGGACGCTCGAGGCCCATCTGGCCGAACGGTGAGATATCATGGTACAGGAGGTACTTCGTCCGAGCAAAAGAGTCCGCCGACCCTCTCACCGTGCTCTCTCCTGTCAAAATTAAAATTTACGGTGCGTTAGAAATATATACAAAAAATAGAAATTGTCTAAGTGATTACCTGTAGAAGTCCTCGATGGCCGAGACTCGTGCCCTAGACATCAGATCCTGCACCTTCTGCTTGGCACTTCTGTTGATCACCAGGTCAAAGTCGGCCTCCTCCAACCCTACACGAGGACGGTACCTAAGCTACAAACGTGTGATATTAATGTCAGTAAATACCCTTTCGACAAATGTCAAAATAGAAATGTGTTCAAACTCACCCAAAACTCCCGCTTAATCTCCTCGGCGGCGGTGCTGTCACCGTGCTCGGCGACCTTGTAATCATCCCAGGAGTAAGCCGGGTGGGATGCCCCCTCCTCTCTGACCATCCCAGGGTAATACTATCTGATCAGTATCCCAAGCGTGGGACCTAGCTGAGTGTGATCCTTTCTGGGATGGACACAGGACATGTTGCTACAAATAATAGAAACAACGGAGTTAGTATTTTGCGTTAGTAATAAGACAGTTCACAGTTAGAAGAACATACCTATCCCCATCAATCTCAATCAGAATCCGATCCGCCAGATTTCTTGGTGCTTTGGGCATCTTGTTCGGCCCCCTCTTCTTCTTTGATGCCTGACTACCCCCTCCCTGGCTAGAGCCCGGCGTGTCCGCATCGCCGGCCCCAGACACCTCAGTGACGGCCAGCTCCTCATCGGAGTAGTGTCCGCCCTCACCGACAGAACCCGGTGTACCCTCACGGTCGTCGCCCTCCTCCTCAGAGGTGCTCCTCCTGAACTGTTGTCGTGCCATCCTGCAGATAAAATAATGTTAGCGAAGAATAATAAATTATTAAGTAAATTTAAATACGCATAATTAATAACCTCTAGTTAGAAGTATGTGTCATCGACATCGAGAGGATCGTTCATAGGTTCCTTGATGTCGCCCGTACCATTGGTTGGGTTAACTTCTTCATCGACATCATCAATTGTGGCTGTTAGATTATCTAGCCCATGACCAATATCAATCACGAAATTGCCGTTCGTACGTTGTTCTTGTATTGGATGATGATAGTCATCGGACGTTGGAGTGGTTAACCTTCCAGGTCTTCGAACTTTGTATACAACCCACCAAGACTTCAAGTCTTTCTCATCTCGTTCAGTACTACCTTCTATTGGTTTACTGCATGGATAAGGTAGGTAATATACTTGTTCTGCTTGGTTAGGAAGGATAAAAGGGTCATACCCTTTTAATCTCGAGGTGTGTTTCACTTCCACCATTCCTAATTGAGGTCGACGTCTAACTCCTTTGATAGGATCGAACCATTCGCAACGAAATAAGACAATCGATAATTCTTTACTTCCCTCGAAGACTAATTCAATTATCTCCTCAATGATGCCATAATACTCCATGCCATCGTCCCCGTAGCATAGCACACAACTATTTGTTGTCTTCAAATTAGGTTTTGACCGTTCATGAGACGCAGACCAGAATCGGAACCCATTGACATCGTAAGTTCTATGCACCTTTACACTTTGTCTTGGTCCACGCGACATGATACGAAGATCATTATGTACGCTCGCACGGGTGGTGCGCTGCGTTAGAAAAGATAGCTGATATTATAGATTGTAATAAATTATATTAAATACTTATATGATATTAACGAATACTTACATGTTTCCAGAACCAAACTAAAACGTTTGGACGGCCATCTCTAACACCCTCCTTCATTAGTTTTGTTCTCTCCTCCGGATTGGGATCATTACTGCCAGTCCACTCAGTTCGGATGAATTGTTTTTGCATATCTACCATTTCCTCCATATTATCGAACACATATAGTAGTGCCACCATCCTTTCTTCTTGTGCTAACTCTCGCCTTGTATTTCTCCCCACAGGATTACCTTTTCCAAGGAACAACTTTAGTTCAGATTGGACGTTAGTGCAAACCGTGTTGTACCGTGGTACTTGTATGTTAACATTGTGCTCTCTCGTCAAATATTTGTTGCAAAAGTTGGTAATCTCCTCCATGTAGTACGATTCTGCTATCGAACCCTCCACACGAGCCTTGTTTTTCACGTTGAACCGAACCCCTTTTAGTCGTCGCTCCACGGGATACATCCACCTATACTGGACGGGTCCTCCTAATTTAGCTTCATACGGCAAATGCACCAATAGATGCTCCATTGGATTGAAAAACCCAGGCACATAAATTTTTCAAGTTTGCAGACAAGTATAACTATATCATCTTCAAGTTTCGTCATTTCTTTCTTTTGTATCTCTTTAGCACATAATTTTCTATAGAAGAAACTCAATTCTGCAAGAGCTATCCAAACTTCTTCAGATACGTAGCCACGAAACACAACTGGCATGAGATCTCTTATGAAGATATGATAGTCATGACTTTTCATTCCATTTATCTTTCCTTGAACAACATTGACGCCACGGCCAATATTCGACGCATACCCATCGGGAAATCTAAGCTTCCTTTCGAACCACTCCATACATTCTCTTCTTTGTGCGACTGTTAAACAGTACGGTGCTTTCGGCTTCTTAGCCCTACCATCAATCATGTTCATAGATGGTCGATTGCATATTTCACTGCAATCGAGACGTGCTTTAACATTATCTTTGCTCTTATCAGCTATGTCAAAGTTAGTACCAAAAATCGACTGGGCCACATTCATCTCTTGGTGCATGACATCAAAATTATGTGGCAGAAGCAAATCATCAGCATATGGAAGATAATACAACCGCACTTATCGCCCAATGGTGTGACTCCGTAACCCTCGTACACACCATTCCTTCCTTCAACCAACTCGGCGCCACGCCTTTATAGCAAAGAACGATTAAACGACCACGCTTTTGTCTTCTCTACGGTGTTTTTCCGAAGGCATTTTTTGCTTCCTAAACGGATGACTTGGTTTGAGAAAAGCACGGTCACAATCAAAGAAACTTGTCTTTCCCCCATGTGGCAACTGAAAAGCATTTGAATCATCCATACATGCAGGACAGCTTAGTCTCCCATGCGTGCTCCATCCAGAAAACATTCCATATGCGGGAAAGTCATGAATAGACCACAAAAATGCGGCCCTCATGCGGAAATTTGAATTTGTTTTTCTATCATATGTAATTGCACCACTATCCCATAACTCTTCAAGCTCTTCAACCAAGGGCCTCATGAAAAAGTCTAGATTTTTTTCAGGATTTTTTGGACCAGGCACGATAAGGGATAGAAACATAAACTCTTCTTTAAGTAGAATCGATGGTGGGAGGTTTAGAGGCATTGTGAAAATTGGCCAGTAAGAATACGACACGGCATTCATATTGAACGGCGTGAATCCATCTGTCGCGATCGCAAGACGTACATTTCTTGGTTCCAATGCAAAAACAGGATGCTTCTGATCAAAATGTTTCCACGCTTCCCCATCCGATGGATGAACCATGACATCACCCTTTATCCTTTTATCCTCTTTGTGCCACCTCATCTGCTGCACCGTTTCTTCAGTTAAGAAACATCGTTGGAGACGTTTTGTCAGTGAGAAGTAACGAAGCACTTTTCTCGCCACATTTGTCTGTCTCTTATTTCCTTCGGCGTCGTCTATCTCCATATATCTTGACTCTCCACATTTATCACAAGCACGCTTATCGGCATCTTCCTTATAATATAACATACAATGATTGGGGCAGTAGTGTATTTTCTCATATGGCATTCCTAATCCACTTATAAGTTTCTTGCACTCATACCAAGTAGGTGGCATCTTATGACCTTTAGGAAGAACATCGGACCACAATGGTATGAGTTCGTCAAAACAGTTAATCGAGAAATTATACTTGCATTTAATAGCCATCATCCGGGCCACAACAAACAACAGTGCTACTGTAGTTCCATCGTGTAGCGGTTGCTTGGTAGACTCAACAAGCCCCATGAAATCGGACACAGACGTGGATGCCTCGTCCTCCTCAAAATTATGACCAAAATCTTCCATCAACTCATTGACCCGATCGATTTCATCAAAACCTTCATCGGGTACGGATAGGGGTGGTGCACACGCAGCACGACGACTCTCCCCATGATACACCCACCGATGGTACGCGGCTTTGTAACCATGTTTACAAATATCGAGCTCCATCTGGTCACGGGTTCTCTTCCGACAATTTCCACACTCAGCACAAGGACATGTCACATTAATAGTAAGGTCGGCGACATCTTTCGAAAGCATGAGTCACGAATTCATCGGTCTTTTCATACCATTCATCCGTGTGTTGTCCGTTGGGTTGCCATCCATCGTACATCCAACTTCTTTGTTCTTCCATCTATGATAGGCACGCATTATTTTAAGGGAGGGTTTCATAACAGGGCTTAGGAAAGCTTCTAAACCCACCCACGAATGACCGATTGAGCGAAATTCATTGCGACACCGGTGGGTTCGAGACAAAATTTCGGCAGCATAACCCTAATGGTTCTCCAGTGGAACGATGGCCCAGGAGGGTTATTAAAACCACCGGGCACTTATGTTATGCACAGGAGAACATCTTAGGATTATGCCATCGAAATTCACGTCTCGAACTCACCAGTGTCACAATGAATTTTGCTCGATCGGTCATTCGTAGGCTGTCCACTGGGACGCCCACAGATGGCAGTCCACTGGACAATTCGGAAACGTTTATCACATCTCGTATGAAACAAAACGAATCACCGTTTGTGTTCCATATGAGTTGTGCCGTTTCCGAACGAGTGACGTACGGCTAGGTCACAATCAAAAAATACTAACAGGGCATAATATTAGACTGCCTAATATATTACCGAACAAAAAAAGGTAATAAATAACATTTACAAATTAATAATCAATCAACAATCAAGAGTAATAAATTATTTGAAATATATTTTTTATTTAATTTTAGTATTTCACAAATGTTTTTCTCATTTGCTCAAACAATTTATTTTGTTTTCATTTCATTTTATTAATTACATAATTACCTAAATTAATCAATGCATTAACCTACAAAAGAGCACTGTTCGCCTACACGGCCGTTTAGACCGTTTACACACCGTTTAAACGCTACTCAGTAGTCAACTGTGTAGGCCATTTAATCTGTATAATCCCGTTTAATCCATTTTTTGGCCCGTTTAATCGGCCGTGTAGTCCGACTATTCGCTAAACGAAGAGTGGCCGACTGTTTAGCGTTTACCGTTTAGGCTAACACTACAAAAGAGTAAAGAAAAATTTATTAACTATACATTTAATTATATTATTTATTTTTCCTAAAATTATTTAAATTATTTCTTATGTCCATAATACATTAATTAAATGTAAATTAGTATCGACTAATGATGCATGGCCGTTGACACTACAGAGCAAATATGAAAAAAAAACCATCATTACGTCGTACGTCGAGGGTCAACGATGGGGACGGCGTCGGATATGTGGGAGGAAAGGAAGGGCGATGCAAATGCCATGAGGAGAGGCGGCGGCAGTGGGCGCAAGCGAGGTGGCGGCGGCGGTGGCAGAGGCAGAGGCGAGGGGCCGAGGAGAAGCGGGCGGCGAGGCAGAGGCGGCGGCGGCGAGGCAGCAGAGGCCGACGCAGAGGCGGGCGGCGCTGGGCAGCAGAGGCCGAGAGGGCGGCAGCGGCAAGGGCGGTCCAGAGGCGGAGGCGGCGACGGCGAGGCGGGGCGGAGGCAGAGGCGCCGGGCGGCGTAGGCGGGACGAGAGAGGAGGCGGGCGGGCGGCGGCGGGCGGCGGGCTGTGGCAAGGTCATGCGGCGGTCCGGCGGCGGCGGCGAAGCACCTAGGAGCGGGCGGTGGGACTTAGGCACAAATGTGTTTAAGTCCCACCGCGGCGGCGGATTAAATAGACGTAGTCTCGATGGCCAGATAAAAGCCGTCGACATAGATATATATGTCTCGACGGTTCTAGGTCAACCGTCGATGCGGACGGCACAAATCTCGACGGCCACATCTATGCAGCCGATACTATGTGCCCTATCGGCTTCACTCACTCGACGGCCAACTATAGGCCGTTGACACTATGAGTTCTCTGGCTCATCTCACTCGACGGCATAATATCAGCCGTCGACACAACCTGTACTAACTGCTTAAGTCACTCGACAGCATAGCCATGGCAGTCGACACTGTGCCTTGTAACGGCCCTATTCATTCGACGGCCGGATTCGTGCCGTCGACACTACTTTGAACTTACTTGACGGCTCATTGCAGCCGTTGATACTATGTTGCCTCGTGGGTCCTTTCACTCGACGGTTCAAGCATGGTCGTCGATATATATGCTTATAGTAAATCGACGGTTGAAAAAATGCCGTCGATACTATAGTCTCAACAATACATAATTTGATTTTTTAAATTACAAAACAAAACTTTTTCACCTCAAACTAATGCATTGACGTTTGTGTATCAACCTCAATCAGCAGCAAAAAAAAAAAAACCCAAGCATCTAACGCGACGAGCACAGTCGAATGGGGCTTTTTCCGGCTAAGTTATAGGTTATCGTACGGTTTCGGATGTTTCATTCGTTGTCATACAAATTACTTTAATTTCAAAAAATACATTTTCAACTATGAATCACTACTTATGAAATGATGTAATACATAGGAATCATTACATTGATTTTTCTCCTTATAAAATAATTAAATATCAATTAATCTATAATATATAGTTAGCAAATTGTGTATTTAAAAATTACATTTTATCGACGGTCAAGTGGAGCCGTCGATACAACTAACGCCGTTCCGCTTTTCTCACGGACGGGTTTATACACTCGACGGTTTAACAGTGGGCCGTCGAGTGAAAGATGCCTTGGAGCTTAGTATCGACGGCCACTTTAAGGCCGTCGAGAAAGGATCTTTTTTATCGACGGCTTGGTTATGGCCGTCGAGTGTAGATTTGGTACTCGAAACTGTTGACGTTTCCTGTAGTGTCTGGCTAACCTACACGAAAGAAGATCTTGTCAGATGTTGGAGGTGTTTTTAATTTGTTGCGTATTTTGTGTGATATTTGCTATTGTGTTATCTTTTGCTCGTTATGTCTTTATCAAAGTATAACACACAGGTGGTATCTGTAGTGTCTAATATGGTGGCTATATGGAACTCTAGATCAGCAGAATCATTGCTGGGCACATTCTGTTGGGCTTTTGCCCCTTTTCTGGGCCGGCCCACATAAATGAGAATAAGAGAGTGAGAGAGAGGAGCAGGCAGAGAGGGGCGAGCTCACCCCGTTCGTGCCCCAACCCTAGGGTTGGAGCGGCGGGCGGCGGCGCTGCCTTTCTCGGCGTGCGGGCTCCGTGGGGGCTTCGTGGCCGTTGTGGCAGGGCATCTCGGAGGGCTGGTGACCTCCTCCACCCTTTCAGAGGCCGCAGCTCCCTCTTCCTCTAAACTGATTTTGGACTCGTTTTTCTCCATCTCTTCTCACTCCTCTGGCGACCTTGCTATTCGGTATCTTCACCGAAGCTCCGGCCGGCTTGCTGGCCGGCATTGGTTGCTGGAGGGGAGACCGTGCTGCTCTTCGTCGATTTGGTGCGCAGTGTTCACGAGGCGGACGTCGTGCCCTTGCTGCTACTTCCTCTGCTCCTCGGGTTCCTCCTGTGGCCTTGGCTGCGGTGAGGGATATCGGCATCGTATCTCCGAATCATTTCGCTTGTGGTGCTTAGCACGGGCGATTTGATTTCTGGGACAGTGCCTTGCACGCTTTGCCTCGGCATAGTTGGCTCGGATCCAACGCACTATAAGATCTCTTCGTCTTTTTGTTCAGTGGACCGATTTGGTTGTTAATGGGGGACTAGCCTTCGAGCTAGAGGCCGTTTGACCAAATCTGGAAGCATTGTGTTTTGGCTCTGTTAATTGTTCGATGATGATTGCAATTTTTTGAGGCATAATAATCTGTTAATAAGAATTTGCTAGACCAAGAAAGTACTGCTCTTAGTTTTCCTGCTTGTGTCTCTTTGTGTGTTGTCTAGTGCTAGGTGGCTGGATTAATTGGTTAATTATTCTGCTACACTACATGTTGTTTGTTCTGAAGAACTAGTACTGGTTGTGCTTTTTACTAGTTACTGTAGTGTGTTTTAACTGCTGTTCAAATCTGTCTAGGGGCTATTTTATTTGGCTGAACAGCAACTGTGGTCTCTTAATTCTTGACACATTCTGTGGCAACTTGGACATACACATAGAGAAATACTTTACTGTTTTGAACTAGAGCAGTACTGTCTAAGGTTTGTGTTCTTATTTTTCAGATTACTTTAACCTGTGATTTAAATGCCCAAATTCGGTTGGATGGCTAATTTCATTAGCAACCCATGTTTGCAATCTGTGAACAATTTTCCTAATAAAAACCTTAAGCCTTTTGCTGGTTTTATTCCTTTTGGCAGCATTGAATCTTTTTGAGGAATACATGCTATATGATTCAATTGGCTTGCATTTAATTTTAGCTGTACCTATTATGGAATATTGTTTTATCTTGCTCATTATGCTAAATTTGCAACACATTCCTGACTTGATCTCCAAAGCGATTCAGAACCTTCTACGACGCTTCGTTGTATTGGGACTTGGGTGCCACGTAGAGCTTGCAAATAAACCTGCACTCAGCAAGAAACTCGGAGGTTAATTACCAGAATAACGGTACCTTTATCGGCAACACCCGGAGCTCGGAAAAGTCCAAGCTCCGTGTGAGGCTCTCTATAACAAGAATCCCTAAATTTGATCCCCAATTGTCTCATATACATGCTTCGTTTAAAAAAATCTCTCCATATATTTCTCTCATCTCCAACAGTGTTCTCTATATGAAGAATTGTATAGGGAAAGGAAAGAGAATCCCTACATATAAAAGAATGGAAAGAAAATCTCTATTTTAAGGAACGGAATGGGAAACGTTGTTGAAACACATAGGGGAAGAATCCGTCTCCATTTTAGGGTAGAGGACGCTTTAGGAGAGCCTGTTGAAGACAGCCTGAAGCAACATGCTAGGCTAAAGATAATAACCAATTCTATTTTAAATTTAAGAGTACAGGGATCAAGTCGGTATTTTTGCCCTCTTTGTTTGGCATGTCCATATCAAGGCTCACCGTGAAAAATCCCAAGAAGCACACCGGCTGATCCGTACTTGCTTGGTGCTCCTATCAATTACAGGGAAGTTGGAAACGTTCTTCCAATCTCCGCTGATATATATAGTCGGTAGGCTGCAAATTATAAATCATCCAGTCTCACCGTTGGAAGCAGTTATGGATTGTTTGGTTGCACGAATCATCTCAGGCTAGACCGTACAAGTCACTCAGGCTGAGATGAGCCTGGCTGAGAAGATTCAACTGACGTTGATTGGTTACCTTGTACCCGTTGAGCCAGGCTGAGAGCGATGTTACTTGGTTGACCATGCATGTTAGAGTGGGATACACAAATTCAAGAGGAGAACAAACAAATTTTAAAAAATAAATTATAGAAAATCTATAAATTAAAAACAAACAATAGATAATCATAAAATAAAAAAATTTTAAAATTTATATAGCAAATCTGGAAGGCGATCAAGATCGAAGGGATCGATCCGATCTGGCAGGGGAAGAGACATCCTGCCCTTCTGAGTCATAGTCCTCAGGGAGAATCTCCTGGTCGCTGATAGAGTTTGACATGTTCGATCTGCGAGCTCCCCACGGACGGCGCCAGCTGTCGACGGTTGAGATATCGATCTCAAGTCGCTAAGGTTCTTTAAGATTGAGATAGGAGACGCCGAACAACCACGAACAACAAATGAACAGGAGGCGTAGTTTTATCCTGGTTCAGGCCTCTCGGAAGAGATAATAGCCCTACGTCCAGCCTTTCTTATATATCAGAGATGAATACAAGAGGTGGCTCGGCGAGACGAACAAGTCTCGGCGAGATTATGGGTGTACAGGTGAGTAGTATGCGACAAAGTAATCTTAGATGCCAGATGCGTCTAAGTCGTCTCAGATCGGCCCCTCAACACGTCGTGGGGGTCCTGTTTATATAGTGTTGAACAACCGACCTACCAAGGGATAATCGGGCCGGGCTGACCACGAGTCCAGAATTTAACTCAAGACATGCCAAATACATCCCGAGGTAGATAAGGTATACTCCAATTCTTGGGGATCACGACTCCTAATCCAATCCGGAAACCAACGTCCGGGTCTTCACGTAGCCGCAGTAACTCTTGTTCGAGTAGGACTCAAACAGGAATCATAGGCCGTTACGCACCGTGCCAGCCAAGAAGCTGTTCGGCAGGATGCATATGGGCCAGATAGAACCTTCCAGGGGACTGGGCCCTGGTAGGCTGTTCGAGTGGGCCGTCAGGGAGTGGGCCATGGCTATGGGCCGTGATCTAATCCCCGACAGCTAGCCCCCGAGACTCAAGTGGAAGAACTCACTAGAGTGGGGTCATCCCCTTGAGACTCTAAGTCACGAAGAGGGTATTTTTCCTGCTACAAAGACGTGCAACAGGTGACCGAACAGGTTATGGTTCAATCGAACAATACTTGTTCAGGATCGAACAAACCCGCCGGCGCCGAGCAACTCTGTTGCGTCGAACAGGGAACGACATCTGTCCGAGCAGAGTACCCAGCCCTCGATACAGAAATCGGAATAAGTGAGGTGAATCATCTCCTTGAGGCTAAACGTCACCAAGGAGGGATTGACTTCTTGGTAGTGAAGAGCGTACCACCGCATCCGGTAAGATCAGATCTTCCGGGAGAATGAACATAGCAAGTCGCGAGACGGACTCGTGCTGCTGCATCCAAGCATTCAGATGCCTAGGAAAAGATAGGGGAACCACCTCTCGGGCTAGAGCTTGCCCGAGGAAATAGAAATTGCGCTCTCGAGCGAATGTTATGCTCAGGAGCGAAGGTGATGCGCCTCCAAACGTAGATCGTGTGCTAGGAGCAGACAATGCATACGAATGGGAAAGGTGACCCACCCAGCAGCGAGAGCTCGTCGAAGGAACCAAGTAAGGAGATCTAGTCCCTAAGCACGAGCTCGTTAAAGGAACCGAAAGTGCGACCAGCGAAGACGCACAGTATGAGCTCGCCCGGCGAAGAGCGCGGGCGAGGTGATCTAGCCCGAGCACGGAGCTCGTCGCGGGGACCAGATCTGGCGCTCCGGCGAAGAATCGCGGGCGAGGTGAATCACAACCCGGCGCATCAGAGCCGCAAGAGAACGTGTGAAATCAACGCTTTACCCATGACGATTCCTTGCGGCGGCAGTTAGCGTTGTCTTGGCAAGTGCGTAACCGACGCTTGAGTGCCCGCGATGAGAATCGGCTTACGGTGGGCATGCCCGCTGCGATGAGAATCGGCTACGGTGGGCGAGTTCGCTGGTGGCGCAATACCTTGACTTAGCCGAACTGCGGAAGGTCGGCGCGGGCAAAGGCGAAATCATACGCGGGTGAAGTGAACCGTTCCGGGCATGCGCGAGCGTGTCGAGAAGAGAGGGATGCGACATCGGCTTTGGTGGGAAGCTCGAACCTCGCCACGACCATCACCGGTCTCGACGTTCCCGTTCTGTATTTCCTGCAAAAGATAAACAAGAAACAAGCCGCAAGGGGAAAAGAGAGCAAGAACAGGCTCTAAGAAGAGCAAAGCGAAGTTTTAGAAAACACGCAAAAGACGCACCTACCCGCACAAGACATAATTTTTCCGCACGCCCTTGATAGCGTTAGTGTCACCTCGGCGAATGCGAACCGACGCCAGAGTGCCGTTGCTATGAGAATCGCCTACGATGGGCGGGACTCCGTTGGTGGTGCAATGCTCCGGATTACCGTGCCAGGAAGGATGTAGCATGGATAAAAAAACGTGTGCGGGCAAGTGCAGCCCCGCTGTGGCTAAGGCCGCTAACCAAGGAAGGCGATCGGGACCTTAGCCGCAGGCAAGACGTGCGAGGCGAAATCTTATCCGGACATGGACCCATACAATGGCGTTGGTGTCGCCTCCGTGAGCGCGGAACCGGCGCCAGAGTGCCCGCTGCGATGAGAATCGCTTACGGTGGGCATGCCCGCTATGCGATGAGAATCGCCACGGTGGGCGAGGACTCCATCGGTGGTGCAATGCTCCGGATTACCGTGCGGTGAAGGACGTAGCATGGATAAAAAAAGACGTGCGCGGCAGTGCAGTTTCGCCGTGGCTAAGGCCGCTAACCAAGGAAGGCGATCGGGACCTTAGCCGCAGGCAAGACGTGCGAGGCGAAATCTTATCCGGACATGGACCCATACAGCGTTGGTGTCGCCTCGGCGGGTGCGGAACCGCCGCCAGAGTGCCGCAGATGAGAATCGGCTACGGTGGGCATGCCCGCTTGCGATGAGAATCGACTACGGTGGGCGAGGACTCCATCGGTGGTGCACCGCTTTGCTAACCGAGCCGCATGTGTCGCGGATAAAAGACATGCTCAGACGCTGGGAGCGCCACGGAGCGAAGACCAACGAGGTTTGGAAAACTAACGCTAAGGAAAGGAACTGGAAAACTGAAAACGCATCGGGTTGCGAAATTCAGTTCAAGTCCCAATCGATCGAGGAGAGGCGATCCCGAGGAGCTGGCCGAGCAACTCAAGACCGCCAAGCGGCGCTTGAATCGAGCGAGAGTTCGATCGAGCAAATTTTTCCGCAAAAAGAGCAAAGAAAAGACAAGGACGAACAGAACCAAGAGCAAGGCGAACAATAGAAAGTTTTAAGAAAACCGGTAGAACGCTTAGCCTAACTCCCGTTGTGCAGTACCGCCGAGGACTGAGTTTGCGAACTCGAACAGGTGCACAAGAGAAAGAGCGACGCCCTAGCCCCCAGTACGGACGATGCATGAAGACCTGAACTTGAGACTTCAAGCACGTGCGTAGAGAGTTAGAGCGACACCCGTATCCTGATCGACTCGTTCCAGGAACTGCTCGTTAACGTAAGTTAGGCGATTCCGAAGGTAACCGAACAAGGAAAGTGCCTCTGCCGCGGAGGGCTTACGAGAGCAGGCTTTACCAAGTGGTCATGCCGTGAGCGGTAAGTGCCTCTGCCGCGGAGGGCTTACGAGAGCAGGCTTAGCCGCGAGGCTGGATGCCGTGTTACGCAACCCTGAGTTTAGGAACTTGTTGAAGCTAGATACGGGCAGGGAAAACCCTTAAGATTGCGAAGCCAAGAGTTCGCAAGACCGGGCAGCCATCAAGTGTTACCAGAGAGAAAGAGTAGTCTGAGAAGACAAGTGGTGAGGAGGACCGCAGGGGCCGCGAGCATTCACCGCTCAATGGGTTGAACTTACATGGCGTACCGAGAGACTTGGACGAACTAAGGCGCGAAATTTGAGAAAAAGCGCGGTTAGGAAACGAAGGACCTACACGAGGAACTTACGGCCGGTCGATGTTCCAAGCGCTGGTCGCCTCTCTCCGTCATCCATCGCCAGTAAACAGCCGGGATCCGGAAGAATTTTGATCCGATCCCGAGCACGAGCTCGTCGCGGGACGAGACGCGCCGGCGAAGAGCTGCCGGTGCGAGAGATCCACCGAGCACGGAGCTCGTCGCGAGGGACGAGACTTGGCCTGGGCGAAGAGCTGCCCGGCGCGAAGAGATCCAGTCCCCGAGCGCAGAGCTCGTCGCGGGGACCAGACGCGCGCCCCGGGCGAAGAGCTGCCCGGTGCGAGGAGATCCAGCCCCCGAGCACGGAGCTCGTCATGGGATCAGACTTGCAGCAAGGGCGAAGAGCTGCCGGCGCGAAGAGATCCAGCCGAGCGGAGCTCGTCATGGGACGACGACGCCTCGGGCGAAGTCGCCCGGCGAAGAGATCCGGCCCGAGCACGGAGCTCGTCGCGGGACAGACTTGCGCTGGGCGAAGAGCCGCCGGCGCGAAGAGATCCGGCCTCGAGCGCAGAGCTCGTCGCGGGACGAGACGCGCGCCGGCGAAGAGCTACCAAGCGAAGAGATCCGGCCCGAGCACGGAGTGGGAACCAAATCTGAAGGCGATCAAGATCGAAGGATCGATCCGATCTGGCGAGGAAAGACATCCCGCCTTCTGAGTCATAGTCCTCAGGGAGAATCTCCTGGTCGCTGATAGAGTTCGACATGTTCGATCTGCGAGCTCCCCACGGACGGCGCCAGCTGTCGACGGTTGAGATATCGATCTCAAGTCGCTAAGGTTCTTTAAGATTGAGATAGGAGACACGCCGAACAACCACGAACAACAAATAACAGGAGACGAGTTTTATCCTGGTTCAGGCCTCTCGGGAGAGATAATAGCCCTACGTCCAGCCTTTCTTATATATCAGAGATGAATACAAGAGGTGGCTCGGCGAGACGAACAAGTCTCGGCGAGATTATGGGTGTACAGGTGAGTAGTATGCGACAAAGTAATCTTAGATGCCAGATGCGTCTAAGTCGTCTCAGATCGGCCCCTCAACACGTCGTGGGGGTCCTGTTTATATAGTGTTGAACAACCGACCTACCAAGGGATAATCGGATCGGTGACCACGAGTCCAAATTTAACTCAAGACATGCCAAATACATCCCGAGGTAGATAAGGTATACCCAATTCTTGGGGATCACGACTCCTAATCCAATCCGGAAACTAACGTCCGGTCTTCACGTAGCCGCGTAACTCTTGTTCGAGTAGGACTCAAACAGAATCATATGTCGTTACGCACCGTGCCCGCCCAAGAAGGCATTGGCAGATGCATATGGGCAGATAGAACCTTCCAGGATGGGCCCCGTAGGTCGTTCGAGTGGGCCGTCAGGGAGTGGGCCATGGCTATGGGCCGTGATCTAATCCCCGACAAAAAGATATATCAAAAAATGAATTAAAAAATTAACATTGATGTGCGTGTTGAATGCATGCGGGGATCAGCTCATTACCGTGCGTGCCTGCATCTCTAGATACGGTCGATTTCACCGTTCTTGCCGATACTGGCTGGCATAGTGTTTTTGCAGCAGTTTAACCAGGCTCCGAGGGACATCTAGGTAACCAAACACCAGTTGCCTAAAAGCGGTGAGCCTGGTTAGTCTACGTGCAGGCAAACAAACACGCCCAATATAGTTCATCGATCCTGATCCATCTTCGACACATGCATGCAGGGACGCTCATGCATCCTCTGCAATACTGTACGGTATAATTGGATCACTGACATGTAGATCTAAAACACGTGGGGTTCACATGTCAGTGAGCTCAACTATGGGAGGAGAACCGTAGAGTATATCGATCCATGCATGCAATACTAGTACTAGCTTTGCTAGCTTGCTTATCTGTGAGGCTAGGAATCAGGAGCCGACCTCAATTAGAGCAGAGCTAGCATAAATGATCAATCATTCCCGGTTAAAGCTACCTTTTAGCTAGTCCACCGATCACACTCATCAGCACTATGGATGGATGATCTTTTTTTTACTACATTGGAGTATAAGCGTACGTGGACGATTTGGTTGGATCAGATGCAGCCGTCGGTTGGGCCGTGTTGGAGTCAAATTGCCAATCGGGCCTAGCTTCCCGGATAAAAGCTTCAAATGATGCCCCTAAGAGCATGGCTAGGAGAAGCTCCAAACCATGTTTTATATTTGCAGCACGTATAGAGTGTCTGGTAGGTGAGGGAATCTTTTAGAGTGTAGTGTAAAGTCTCGAAGGGGACGTTTGCAAAGAAATCAGAATTTGCAAAGATGGCCATTTGCAAAGAACTTTTAAAGCTGCTGCTAGCCATGCTCTAAGGACCGCAAAAGAGCTGTCTTCTTCGAATTGTCGTGGCCCAAATCAGTTTAGGGCCCACAGCAAGCACTCTTTGTGTCATTAAAGAGGCGAGATATGATTAAGGACCGTACTCGGACTCTCGTCGATTTTAAAAAAACAACACACTATTACACTATGTTGCGGAATCTCTTAGTGCTCTCAGAGTTTGTATTCTACTCGGTTTACCGATAAGTTATCCGTATTGTCCCTAGGTAAAACCCTAAGCGTCGCCGACACAGGTTGATATGTGTCGGACTGTCAGCGACCTCCTTCAACACCGCCGACATAGCTCACCGGATATTAATTGTCCGATGGATGATCAGACGGTGTCTGGGGGAGATCAAGCATTGAACCAGTATTGTGTTCTTCACCGGACCGTTGGTTACTGCCGGACATTGTTCGATGAGCGCCAAAATGAAATTAGGGAACTTTTTTTGCCTCAACGCACGGTGTGCGGTCATGGGCGGACGTTAACCAATGAGCACCAAAGCCTTCTTCTCGCGTCCGGAGCACTGTTTTTCCATATAATATAAAACTCCAAATACAAGCCATTTTTTCTAACGGTGTGGTTTTGTGACATTGCTACCAACATTACTCCGAAGTTAAGGAGATTCGCCGACATGCACAGAGTCTCCCCCTACCGTTCTTTGATTCTTTTGTTGCCTAAGACGGGTGAAACAAGATTTTTTTAGGTTCACTTTAAGGTTTTACAACATATACATCCTATTCCAGGTAATTTCTCGCTCTTCGGTTGCCCGACGTTGCATCGTCGATACAAGTTATAGTGAAACTTGAGGGGAGTAACAAAGACACACACCACCATCACATACAAATTATATAAATAATAAAAAAAACATGTCATACAAACGCATGTTGATTAACAACTATTCTAAAAGCTCAATTTGATTTTTCTTAATTTTAAAAAGAGAAAATTGCACCATTAGTCCCTAAACTTGTTTCGCCTGTGCACATAAATCCGTAAGTATCGAAACCACCTATTTAGGTACTCAAACTTTCGAAATCATTGCAATCAGGTCCATATACTGGTTTTTATGCTGTTTTGGTGATGTGCACTGCCATGTAAGTACCCATGTGGCGTTTTTCTTTTTCTTTCTTTCTTACTTTTAATGTGTAACCTACTTGTCATTTCTCCCCCTCTCACCTCTCTACCTCTTCTCGCATGCACGTACGCGAGAGATCCCACATTTAAAGTAAGAAAGAAAAATGTCACGTAGACACTGACATGGAAGTCTACATCACTAAAATAGGCTAAAAAACCAGCCTATGGACTTCATTGCAATGTTTCATAAGCTTGTGTATCTAAATAAGCGGTTTCGATACTTACGGATTTATGTGCACAGGCGAAACAAGTTTGGGGACTAATGGTGCAATTTTCTCTTTTAAAAACAACAAAACATTTTAAAAAAATTTCTAATTAAATCTTATATTGCTTTTGTCGTCAGATATAAAAAAGCCACTGACACAGGTCCATCTGTGTCGTTGGTCA
This sequence comes from Raddia guianensis, assembly GCA_036346415.1. Taxonomy (NCBI): domain Eukaryota; kingdom Viridiplantae; phylum Streptophyta; class Magnoliopsida; order Poales; family Poaceae; genus Raddia; species Raddia guianensis. The sequence goes on from CM070536.1 coordinate 60,556,689, forward strand.
TAACGTGGCTGCCGACACAAGTCTACTTTTGTCGGTGGCTTTAACGTGGTCGCCGACACAGAATGTAATTGCCCTTCGTGCGGTAGCATATATGTTGATCCCACATGGAAGAGGAGTCCTCTTTCTACCATGCGGAAGCGCCTTCAAGCCCTCCCGTCTATGGTGCTAAGTTGCCTTGTGTGGGGGTAGGGATTGTGTCGTCGGCCCGCTTGCTAGCCGCCGACACAGTTCAATTTGGCGGGTAACAGTCTAACAGAATTCAAAATTTCGGACACGCTGATATGTTAGCGTGGCATGTGTGGTCGGTCTAGTAGTGCTCGCCGACACAACTCATGTGCCTGAGCGGGCATCGTGCCTCGAAGTGCAACGGTCGTTAGTTTTTGTTGGAGCTACCAACACAGGTTCAAATTGTTGTTTTTTGTTCTTGGGCCGTCGACACAAATATTTCGGTCAACAACACAGATCTCGTTTTCTGTAGTGATTGACCGATTTTATTTCATTTGTTTTGCTATAATGGTTTGTTATTGGTATGCATCGAATATTGTGATAAGTATTTTTTTTCGCCCGGCCGTATTCATAGCGAGACGCACAGGGCGAGTGAAATCTAAGTAGTACTAGTATTATTTAGTAAGAAATTTGACGAGCCCATTTGTCTGCAATCGGGAGCGTGCGCACACAGTTACTCCATATCTGAATTCTCTCTCTCAGAGACGCAATATTGATCAGCCGCATGCGGATCGGATACCTGCAGGCGCATGGCGCGGCGGCGGAGCACTGGTGATGGTGGGCCTGTTGAGGTAGGGGGCAGTGGCGTTTGTGGCGGTTGCGGAGGAGCAGAAGAAGCCGCGGCGCTTGGTGATGGCGGCGGCGGGCTTGAGGATGTGGAAGGAGCACATGAGGTCGTCGTCGACGCAGAGGATGGCGGCGGCGTTGTCGAACTCTCCGCAGTAGTTGGGCGCGGAGAAGACTGTGACGAGGCGGCGGCCGGCGAAGAAGTGGTAGCCGTCCTCCACCACCTGGTGCGCGCGGCAGATGAGGTCGAGGTCGTGGTCCTGGAGGAAGGCGGCGACGGCGTCGGCGCCGAAGGTGCAGGAGACGCCGCGGTCGTTGGGGCCCCAGCCTTGGACGGCGGCGCTGGGGTCGGCCCAGAGCAGGTCGCAGAGCAGGCCGGCGTCGGGGACGTCGGCGGGGCGGGGCAGCGCGGCGATCTGGGAGAGGGAGCGGAGCTCCGGCGAGATGCCGCCATGCACGCAGAGGATGCGGCCGTCGACGAGGGCGGCGGAGGGGAGGCAGTTGAAGCAGTCGGTGAAGAGGCGCCAGAGGCGGACGCTGTAGCGGCGCTTGCACTCGTCGTAGAAGCCGTAGACGCGGTTGATGGAGGCGCACTCGTGGTTGCCGCGGAGGAGGAAGAGGTGGTCGGGGTGGCGGAGCTTGAGGGCCAGAAGCAGGCACATGGTCTCGATGCCCTGCCTCCCGCGGTCCACGTAGTCCCCCAGGAACAGGTACCGGCTCGCCGGCGGCAAGCCCCCCGCCTCCAGCAGCCGCAGCACGTCGCCGTACTGCCCGTGCACGTCACCTGCCGTCAATGTCATCCCCCTCCGCGTCATTCCCACACACACATCTATATCTCGTCATCATCAACCCTGCAACTGCTACTAGCTACTTGGCTTGATCAATTCGTCACTTGAGATAACTAACATCATCAACTGCTAATTACTATCGCGCTAGCTAGAGCAACCAGCTGATCCACCGCATGACGTACGTACGTTTCAGCTGATGCTCAGGCCAACATATATAAACAAGCTGGCAGGAGAGAAATATCTGGCCTGCTTTGGACGGACGATTACATTACTTTCTCATGGATGGGTTGGGCGAAATTGAAATGTTAATATATATATACATAGATATTAATGCAATGAGCAGCAACGACTGATCTAGATCGATAGTTGAATGAATGGATGAATCAAGAATCGTCAGGATTAACGGAATACATACGTACGTACGTACGTACCGCAGATTTTGATGGGCGGCTGGAGCTGGAGGAGGTTGGGCTGCCGCATGAACGCGTCCTTGGCGGCGGCGCAGAGCTGCCGGATGTCGGCCTCGGGCAGCTGCACCGCCGCCCCCGCCCGCCACCGCCGCACCTCCAGCAGCCGCCGGATCACCTCATCCAACGCCGCGCGCTCCATCGACCTCTTCCTCGATACTCTCACAGCCGTTGATTCAAATCAACTGAAGCAGCTACCTACCTTCAGAGTCAGGAACTACTGCTGCTGCGTGTGCATGTGCCTGCCAACAAATTAAGCTGTTTAAGTAGGAGCTCCAGCGAGCGACACGCCAATGAACTCCACTACTACCACTGTGTACAATCGTCTGCTACTATAGTATAGCATGCTATATTCAAATACATATATGGCTTCTTTAATTTCCCACCTTGTGCTCACAGCCACCAGTGATCATACCAGATTCCTTATGTGTACAAAGCATCGAGTCATTATCGCAAGTGTAAGCTAGACCACTGCTTTTTCATCCACTCCAAATTAAAAGAAAAGGAAAAGGCAAAAAATATTAATTCTAAGGCTGTACATCAAGTAGCCTCAGCCCTCAGCTCATTAGAAACTACACATGGATATATGCATGGCACAGTCTGCAAGAAGATTAATTTACCAGCAGCAGCCAGCAGCTAGCTCAATCGAAGCTGCAGCAAGGGATTAGGAGCAGTAAATTGAAAATCACATCTAACGAGGAGGAGGAGGAGGAGCAACCAACCTTAATTATGCAGTTTTGCAGTGGTAGTGCTTGTGATGCGAGGGACGCAGAGCAGCAGGGATGGATCGAAAGAAGAACCAGAGAATAAAAAGAGAGAGACTAATGAGAAGCCAGGGAGAAAGCGAGTGTGCAATGTATCATGTCATCTCATCTATCTGCTCTTTTCTTTATGAATTTCTTTTTTTAAAAAAAAATAACAACCCTTTTACTTCATTTTTAAAAGTCTTCTCACTACAAAAGTACTCGTCTGTTACGTTGAAACTTGGAAATGGACAATATACTGTCCACATAAGTACTCCATTGTTACACTGAAGCCTTCAATTGGACCATCCGTCGGCCTAGGACAATAAAAAGCTGCCCAATTATCCCCTCTACGCTCATGTGTCGGTGACCAGGAAATCGGTTCCCGCAGAGCTTACTTCTTGAACGAGAGATCAACAAGACCACTCTTCGCTGGATTTTGCACTCTAAGAAAGGAACCTAGACTCGATGGATGTAACTGCCGAGAGAAATAAAATATCATTGAAAGAAGAGAAGACTATCTTAATTAAAGGCCGACCATATCAAGACAAGACCGTCGGAACAAAGATAGTACTACGATTGAGATGGTTGCGGTACCGCCATCTTCTGGCCTCGACCACATACTATCAAAGGCTCCCTAGAAGCCATTGAGAAACATAATAGTGGGCCTACCATTAGGAGCAGCGAGGAGCAATGCCTCTATCGAGAATGTTGTTGAGACAACTTTACTAGGCGACCCGCCTGGAGCACGGGCTCCCTCGACAACCACCGACTTGGCCATCGAGAGAGGCTTACTAGGCTAAGACAATAAGATGACCTAGTTTCAAGGGCCTCACTCCCTCATCCGTGATGACCACTCAACAGACATAGAGAGTAGTTAAATTTTAGTAAAAAAAACTAAAACAAGACAAAAGAAAAATAAATTTAAAACAGTTGTTGGGCCCACCGGACCCAAACAACCCACCCTACATCGACACATAAGCACATAAACGTCGCTATACCACAATTCACATCCATAAGCACATAACCATCACCATTTCATAATTCACATTTATAACCAAGCCTTTTCAAAAATGAAAAAAAAAACACCGTCCACATCCCATGACTCATTCACAGATGTCACTAAAAAACCACCAAATATGTTTATCGCCTCATGACGAAGAGAAGCTCAGGGGGAGGGGGGGCCGTCGGACAACCAGTTGACAAAGTCCATGTCTTCGTTCTCGGGGGTGTCAGCATGGTGCTCTTCGTCCTCTAAGTCTGAGATGGAGCTAGAGGCGAAGCTGCTGAACTTAAACCTTGCATGGCATAGAAATCATAGTTATATAGATGGAGTTTGGCATAGCGGTTTAGATAGTGATTTTAGATAACATTCAAAGATTAAAACATGTACCACGTATGCAGATCCTGTCAGGAGCATAGAAACCTGTAGTTGGGTGAACTGATAGCCTCCCCTAGGCCTAGAGCCACCGGATAGTGGCATGAGGAGGCAGGCCCTACTAGATGCTTGGATGGTCCCCTAGCCCCACTCGACCCGACCAACACATTTGTGAGTTATGATGTTAATGCAAATAGATGTGAGCATTGCAGTGTGTAGTATATGTATTCAAAACCCCTTACCCCAGACAATAGAGAGGTGCTCCAAGTAGGCGGATCTAGCCTTAAATTCCTAACGCTACCTGGTGATCTCCTCTTCCTGTTGCATGCATGTCTCTTCCACCGTCATGAGGCTCTCCTGCATAGCCTGCGACATTTGTTGTTGCTCCTCCCTCTCCTACTCCCTCTCCCTCTACAACCGCGCCTCAAACTTGTGATGGCTCTGCTCATGGGACTTGTAATCCTTGGACCTACAATAGAGTGTTTTGTGATAGGAAATTTGAATTGATATGAAATAGTAAGACTTGAAGATAACTCTCACCTCAAGTGGTCCTCGACGATGGCCAGCTTATCGTGAGCCTTCCCACCTATGTTCTCAATTATTAGAAAAAAGGGTTCAGATTCTCCAAGTTCGGGTTGTTGTCGGCCCCGTGCTTCTAGAGAAATGCCTGTTGGTAGCGATTCTGCTTCAGTTGCAGTCAAAAACGTGAAATTATAAGACTTAATCAAGCAGTGAAAGATTGCATGACAATTACCTAATTTTTTTGTACGATGGCATCCATAGATGACTAGCGTCATCCTTGCACTTCAAAATGCAACTCCTCCTTCACGCCTCTAAGAACGATGTCAGTCTCCCAGTCGTAGCTTGTTGTACGAAGGAAAAAATAATTAAATTATTACACAAACGGAATGAACGAAAGAACAAAGTTATTGTCATTTAAATTTGCTTCTACATCTGTGGTATCGACAACTTCCTAGTGGTTGTCTTGTACTTCTTGGAAGCTCGATTCTTTTTGGTCATGTTGGACCTATCACAAAACTCATGACTACCATGTGTGCCATTCATTTGTATGGGCTAGAGAACCAATAGGAATACGGTTGAGTATTTAGATTGTAAGCAATGAACACGGTTGCTACTGCCAAAGTGCCAAGTGGTTGCTACTGCCAAGTGCACGTGTCGATGATTGGGAAGTGGGAACTAGGCTCTCTAGTTGAGATTACTTCTGAAACGAGGAACCAAAAAGCCTTCTATATATCTCATCAACACTGCAACTGCTACTAGCTACTTGCTTTAATTAATTCATCACTTTAGATAACTAACATTATCATCTGCTAATTATAGCGCTAGCCAGAGTAACTACCTCCACTGCATGACGTACGTTCCTGATGCTAAGGCCAACATATATAAATAATTCCGTTCAAACATATACATGCATAAGTTACTCATACTTACAGCTAGCTACTTAATTTGTTCTGAACAACGACGTATCTTCAGGAGAGAAATATCTGGCCCGCTTGGGCGGACGACTAGATTACTTTTCATGGATGGGTTGGGTTAATACATTACTGTAATGAGCAGCCACGATCAAGGTTCTAAAAATCCCGATTAATCCCCGATTAGTCCCCGATTAATCGCCTTTCCTGATGTCGTTCGTGATCTTACATTGGCGTAAATCCTAACAAGTGGTATCAGAGCAAGATAGGAGAAGTTGGCCATGCAGAAGATATAGGAGGAGGCACGATGTTCATGCATACACGGTGTCGTGGAAAATACCCTATCGGTGAAAGGTGGAGCATGAAGACAATTCGACGATTCGATTTGGTGGTGTCAGACACTTCGGGCAGGAGTCTTAAATCGTTCGATGAGCTACTGTTGGCAGGGATCTACCAAGGACAGTTGATCGAGGGCCAACAAAGTAGCTGGCGAGGTCGGCAGGCGATAGCGATGATCTCGGCGTTCACGATCAGACCGACAGACGTAGAAGGATGACAAATAGATCGGAACGGCGGGAGCAGTGAGGCAGCCGAATGTTGTATAGGAGGCGCTGCATCACGACACTAAGGATAAAGCTGTGACATGGATACAGATGGCCAGGGTGCGTCATGTTTTGTCGTGCACGGATGCCGTGGTGTACAGTGGCGGCCTAGGAAGCCTGCACGAGGGCTTACATTAGATATGGAAGTGGAGAGTTTTTTCGGCGACCAATGGACGTCCAAGGTGGATCCCACAGCGTACAAGGTCACTTGCAATTGTTGTGCACAGTAACGCAACGAGCAGGGGCAGCCCAAACGCAGTTTTCGGAGGAGGTTTTGAGGCATGAGATTACAAAGGAGGGAGGCATTCTTGAAAGGCCGTTGGTGATCTGTTCAAGATGTCGAACGGGTCGGGTGGCGATAATTAAACCCATCGACAAGCAGTTGGTGTTGTGGGCTCGCAGGTCGGCAGGATGAAGTCGACAAATATATCTTTATCTAGGATAAGTAATTTGTGAGTTGTAGAGTTAGGGGGTAAATCTTGAACTATAACCCATGTCGATGATCCTGCAGATAAGATATTATGCTCTTTTTTATATGAGTTTTCCTTGAAGCATACTGATAATAAGTTTTTTATTGAGGCAATAGATCAATGCAAGTTTATGCAATGCACTGTTTTCTCCATCCATTTTTTCTCACTTGGTTTGTGAGGAGTCTTTAACAAGGCTTATGCATATTGATTATTTGTGCACAGGGATACATACTGGTTTATATATGCTATGTACTCTTTTCTCTGCCAATTTTTTCCATTGGGATTTAAGGAGTTATTAGTGAGACACATGCATATTATAGTAAATAGTAATATGGCCAAATGGGAGTATTAAGAAATAATTAATATGTGGGAAAATTTTAAAAGACGCCGCTTCCAAAAGGTGGCTTTCCCTGTAGTTTCCTCTTAAAGCTAACTCTTCATGTACTATATATATTTACGGGATAACCCCATTTGTAATTTTAATTGGCAAATTAATAAAGAGACTATATGTCTTTTTGTCGATCTTTATTTCTTGTGTTTGTCGGCGGTTGAGAACCGGGTTCCTTAGTACTCGAGCATATTTAGTTGAACCAGGGATCAACCGCCCCCCTCCCATGCCCTACGATGTTGTTAAGGGATGTTTGCCCAGAGGAAGGAAGAAATGGGGCAGTGGAGGCCTAAACACGCAGTCCTTTCTACCTTGGCTTGGGCCTCCCATGGTGAGGATAACAGCCTGACGTCCAGCTAGATTGATTGAAACCAAAGAATGAGTACAAGCGCCAAAGTGTAAGACTACCCCGGCGGTGCTTGCTTTCCTAAGTGCGTGAATGTGAGATGGTACAAGGTGGAGTGCGCCAGACTCTAAAGGTCGAAGTGTCAAGGTTGTTGTGCCCTGTGTCCTCTCTTCTCCTTTGTGTCTTGTCATTTGGTTCTTTTATAGGGGAAAGGGTCAGATCCCTCGGCGGGCAAAACACTAGCGCAGGGGGAGACACCCTTTTATCCACCGAGGGAGTCTATTATCCGGTGGATACTCAAGCTAATCATTACGAGGTCAAATCTGACATTTGACGGGTGTCTCTGCTGCTGTAAACGGGCATGATGATGTGCACCATATAGTTCTATGCTGTCACTATACCCGTGACACCTCCTTGAGAACTTGCAACACGCTGTTCTTGAGTTTGCACAAAATGCATAACGAGGGATTCCGAAGGGAGAGTTGGTTTGGACGCCATGTGTCCTGGGTAATGCCCAAGATGCCTGTAGAGGGGTTTGGCTATGCGGGGTTGTGGGCGGCCCGTCAGGGCTCATGGAGCCCATATTCTTGTGGTGCGACGTGGATAGGGCCGGAGGCTTAGTTTTCGATAGTGTTCTTGATTGGATTAGTGTGAGTGATGTTGTGGGTGCTGCCCTGCTTTGCCAAGTTAGGCGGATGTAAGGCTAAGTTCAACAATGATCCCTAAATTTGGTCCCCTATAGCCTCATATACAGGCTTTCTCTAAAAAAATATCTTCCTATATTTTTCTCATTACCAACAACATCCCCTATATGAAGAATTGTATAGGAGAAGGAGATAGAATCTCTACATATAAAGAAATGAGGAGGAATTCTCTATTTTAGGGGATGTAATAAAGAATATTGTTGGAGCACATAGAGGAAGAATCTGCTCTCTATTTTTTAGTAGGGGCTCTTTAGGAGAGCCTATTGGAGAGAGCCTTAGTAGAAAGAGGATTAGACGAAGCAGTCTGACTTTGGGGCCGTTTTGGCTGGTGTATACTCGGAGGTGTTCTGGGCCGGTCTTGCAGCAACTAGGAACAAAATGCAATGAAAAGGCCGGCCCAAAGCAGAGTAGCTAGCCCCCTTCCTTCCCCGTTCACACACAAGCCCTGTGCCTCGCCGGCGCGGCGGCGCGGACGCTCCGATCAGCAGCAGCGGCAGCGGCAGCGGCAGCGGCATGGCCACGGCCACGGGCATGCGGCGCGGCGGCGAGAGATACCGGAACCCTTGCCTGACCATGCACCAGCCGTGGGCGTCGCTGCTCGTGCACGGCATCAAGCGCATCGAGGGCCGCTCATGGCCCTCCCCAATCACAGGTAACCCTAACCCTCCGCACTCCCACACGCATCCTCCTCTCTCGCTGATTCGCCTCTCGCCCAGGCCGCCTCTGGATTCATGCAGCATCCAAGGTCCCCGACCCCGCCACCATCGCAGCCATGGAGGACTTCTACACCCAGATCTATGCCACCAACGGAATCGCCGACATCAAATTCCCCGACCACTATCCCGTTTCCCGCCTGCTTGGTTGCTTCCCCACTCCACTCCACTCAACTGCTCCATTCTCTATCCCTAGGAACATCATCCATTCCTGGGGCTGGGGCATCTGCCACGGCTCACCAAGATTCAACATTTCCTTGCACAGGATGCGTGGAGGTAGTAGGATGTATCAGGTCTCAAGAACTTGCCTGCTGGGAGCATGTGCCTCAATCTGTATGCCTCTCATCTCCTGCTCGTGCCTTAAGATTCCATAACTTGTCTTGCAAAATTAAATTAATTGCCATCTAAATCTGCTCACCGTGCAGGTTAGGCTTGAGGCATTGACTGACTTTTGTTGGCTTTGCGAAAATCCGCAGGTTGGTTGGATATTCAATCTCACACAGGCACCTACAATCCATCATTCCTAGTTACTAACTGTAGAGCGGTTGTCTGTTGGAGATCATATATTTGCATATATCGTTTTCTGCAGAAGTTGGTGGTTCCATTCGAGATGCGTGGTTACCAGGGTGTTTACAATTTAGAACGAATGGTCGGTAGTTCTACCTAGCATAACCAACACATCCTATTTATGTTCTTCCCATTTTTCCAGATAATTGTTTTAGCTTATTCTGTGCCTTGTTGTGTACTCATTTGACAGATCTATGAGGCAGCAGTGAGGGGTCTTTTACCTGTTGAAGGTCCATTACCTGTCAAGTTCCCGCTTCCAGATCCAAGAGACCCCTTCTCTCTCAGGCCAGGGTCACTCAATTTTGACTCTGCCAAGTCTGCGCTAGAACAAACCCCAAGTATTTCTGCAGCAATAGCTGGGGCTCAAGCAGCAGCAACTCAATATTCACGCAAGGATCATAATGCTGCTACTGGTAGCATTCGAACTCGAGATAGTTCAAAGGGAATCCGTGTACATGGAAGTTCAGGGAGTGGTGGTAGTCTGCCATCCAGTAACCAGAACCATTCATCACATCTGCAAGACCAGAATCATCTACAATCTCATGTCCAGAACATCCCGTCATATTTGCAAAACCAGGATCATCTTCCATCCATCATGCAGAATAGACAACCCCTTCTGCAAAATCAGCATCTTTCCTTTATTGTTGATAGCAGTTCATCCTATTTGCAAAACCAGAATGCTCCGGCCATTGTCCAATTAAGTCCATTCCATATGCAACACCAGAATCCGCAGCCTGTCGTCCAGAACACTCCATCCAATGTGCAATACCAGAATACTGAGCCTCGGAGAAGTCCCAGGTTTCAAAATGGATCTCCCAGTAGGGTGAGTGCTCATTTTCAATTTCAATCAAATTTTCATGTCAGCAAGATAACTGTAAGTATAAACTGATCCAGTGACTAAATGGGAGGTGTCTATTCTAATTAACTGATATGATCACTAGGAATTTCACCTGGTAAATTATTGCATGCCAGCAAAACAATAGATTTACAGGATTTAGGATCACTGGATAAGGTCTTAGGTAAATGACTAACATCTGCCAAATAATATCTGTCAGCATATCACACTGTTAACTGTCAAAGTGTAGACTGTTGCAATCTTTGCCTAACTGTTTGAAAAGTTTTAGGTCCTCAAATAAGCGGTGAATTATGTTTGCATAATGAAGTGTCTGTGTGGGTTTTTACTGGTACTGTGGTGCGCATTTTCACAAGTCCTTTCCATTGTCATATTTTTTTTAGCAAAGTTTGTAGTCATATTAATATCAGGAAAATCGCATGAACTTGTTCTTGATTGATGCTTAACCATCTCTCTAAATCGCATGGAAACTGATGTGTTGTGCTTCATCAGCTTGCTGCAGTGGCATTGAGGGAACTGAAGCAATCAAACACCAGCAAGAGTGGAGAACAATCAGTTCCCATTACCTGGCGTAGGTAACTTATCCTTGAAGTGCGACAATGTCAGCTAGGGTAGGATAGTGTTTGCCTGTACACTTGTGGATAGTAGCATAGCATTGTGAGAGTGATGTTAGAAGACATGGTGGTGTGCGTGTTTATTATACCAGCATTGCGTTTGCATTGCAGGTTATGTAACACCGAAGCTTAGTTTTTAACTGTAAATTGAAAAGACTCCTAAAAAAACTGTAAATTGAAAAAACTCCTAAAAAAACTGTAAATTGAAAAGGGAAAGGTCCACTTTGTGCCAGCCTGAAAGATGTGCTGCCTTCGGAAGCCCATGACCATGGGGGAGGGAGTAAAGAATGGAGGCCACAAATGTGGCCAGCCTGAAAGATATGGGCCATTTGACAAAGAGTTTATACTATTTCCTAATCAATTGAAAACGGGACAGTCTTCCAAGTGGCCGGGATGTTTACACAAAAAACAAGAATACTCTTCTCTGTTTCCTGGAAATTTCTGGTGTGTCTCTTTCTCTCTCATGTGATGGTTGTCCATGTATCTATTGCTCACTGTGCAGGTTGACGGCTGACAGTGATCCCTCACTGAATCAGAGCCAGGCACGGTGAGTGAGCTCCCGGACGATGCATTTAAAGGATTAAGCTGCGGGAAAAAAACCAGAGGACAGGAAGTTGATGAAGCAACCAGAACCAAAAGGGAACTTTCGTTTTGGCACCACCAGCTTTAATTAAACTATACTAAAATCTTCATAATCTGCCTGCCCTGGCCTGACCTGATGCACTGCCACGAAATCGATGATGCCATCCCGTAGAGTTTCTCTCCTTCCCGGAAGCACCTGTCTCTGTTTGGTTTCATTGTTGTGCTGAAACTATCAACTTATAGCGTGCTTCCTTCGTAGCTAGTTCCAACGCCCTTCCAGGCAGTATCAGCGGCCGCACTGCAAGTCAAGGAAGGGAACCCTGAAGCTGGAGCAGAAGAAAATGGAAGCTTCTGAATGCAGGCAGGTTCATCGCCCACAACAGCACGCCATTTTGTCAAGGCAGGCGGGCATCAAGGACACTGTTGCAGCTGCAGTGCTCAGTCCCAGTGACTGGTGACCATGCATGCATGCATGCTGTAAAGCAACCGAGCTGGGGTGGCTGGGGCAGATTTTATTCTCCTGCCCGCCTGCATTCGCATGCAGATGCAGATGCCATGCATGCTGCCTGCCTTGTGTTTTTTGTTTTGACCCCATCTCTGTTCACAGGACACAAATTCCTCGCAGAAGGAGAAAATTCACCATGTTAATTCGGTCAAGATTTAAAGGAATGCAATTTGCACGTGTTCCATATCTTTGCTTTATCTTTTGAAGCCCACATGTTCCATATCTCATACTCCTTGCTGGTAGAGCAAGAGGTAGAGGTGGGATGTTTCTTAGAACTTGCTGCCATCTGGCAAGGGCAAGTCCGCACTGACATTATTGTCTCGGCCAGCGCCAAGCTTAATAATCGACGCCTAGCTAGTGTAATGTATTTCGCTCGGTCAAGATAGGTCTAACCAGTTGGTACATATGTGAATCTATGGTCGTACTGTCACGTGGCAGCATGCTTAGTTGCAGAATTGCATTTGACCACTCGATTTTAAGCTCTGCTAGGTACGTTGGAGCATCAGTGTTGGAACTCTTATCATCACTATATTTCGCCATTAGCTACTCCCTCTGTTCTTCTCTCTAAATTTTCTCCATATTTTACACTGCGATGTAAAAGATTTCTTTACTCTATCAGCTACTTTATTCAAAATACAGTATTTTAGAGTGGCTTTACGCTTGATTAGTACAACGTGCTCCTTCGGCTCGGAGGAGGCGTGCCAAATCGGCCACTCAATTAAACTTCCACCGCACATCGCATTGTCGCTCTCACAATGCATGTCTCCATCTCGGCTTGGCTCCTCGCTGTGCTTCACGGAGTAGTTAGCAGAATTAAGGTAAGCGATTCAGAGGATGGTAGACTTTTGGTCCCCGTGATGGGATGGGACTTTGGGAGCCAATCTCTTGTAAGAATCAAACGGCTAATTAATCTGGAATCTCTCGTAAAATTGCCCTTGCAACGAGGAGAATTGACAAGAAAGAGATGTCCTGTTTTACATGTTTAGAGAATGGAAAATGCATGGAAATTTTAGCATGCAACCTGCTGATTCATTGCACTTGGGCAAAAGCACAAGAGAGAATTAATTGGCCCCACCACAATTGCAATTGCAATTGCAATTGGTTGGGAGTAGAGACTAGGGAGTAGTATATCCGTATCCTTTTGGCATACGCGCACGTGGGGTAAAAGGATCACCAAGATGTTTGGCCTTGACCTGGTCAAGTCCCATGTACCTGACCTGGCTCGTTTCCCCTTTCCACGTCAGCGCCCTCCAATCTTCTTCAACCGTCAATCTCAAAACCAACGACCAAGATGAGAGCAATTCAAACCCCATGGCCGCCCCCGCCTCCGCACCTACTTTTTTTTTTTCCTTTTCACAATTTGGAACATTCGACGAAGCCATGGATTCCATGAGATAAAATAATCGATGGTGCGTAAATGATACACACATAAGATTACCTTATGCGAAAGTGACCTTCCTGTACAACAATATTTTTAGAAAAGCCGAGCATAGACATGCCTTGAAAACTTGTCTTAATCTCAGCCGTTGATTTCGCAAACGGTTCCTTCAATCCCATGAAGAAAATCAAGCAAGCCCTGTAGTACCAAACATACTAGCTAGCTAGCTAGCTAGGTCACTGAGATACATTCCATTCCATGAGGGAAGAAGAAGAGGAGGAGGAGGAAGAAGAAGAAGAAGAAGGAGGTCATTGATACTGCCCCCTATGCTATGCCTATTCCCTAGTGATGGTGGTGGAATGGAAGATCAGATGGAGTGGTGGCTCCAGCAGCAGGAGGCGGAGGTGGAGCTGCTGGTGGTGGTGGTGGCCTCCTCCGACGCGCCCAGCAGCTCCTCCAGGTACTCCGGCCCCAGGTCCTCCAGCTCCATCACGCCTCCCTCTCTCCTCGCCGCCTTCGCCTTCTCCTTCGCCTTGGGCTTCCGCCGGCGCATGGAATGCCGGCGCTTGAGCGCCACCACGGGGGAGACGCCGGCGCAGGACACGTCGACGCCCTCCATGGACTGGCGGACCTGGTCGAGCGGGAAGTTGAGGACGGCCGCGGCGCCGCGCATGGCGAACGCCGCCTGGTCGTAGGCCAGCGCCGCCGCCTCGGGGGTGTCGAAGGTGCCGAGCCACACGCGGGCGCCGCCGCGCGTCGAGTCCCGGATCTCCGCCGCGTACTTGCCCCACGGCCGCTTGCGCACCCCGCGGTAGGCCGCCGGCTCCGCCCGCTCCTTGGGCTCTTGCTTCACCGGCGGCGGCGCGGGGTCCTGGGCGAGCACCCGGAGCAGCAGCATCTCGCCGGTGTCGTTGGTGTCGAACGGGAGGACGGGGTGGTGGTGTGACCATGGCGCGGAGTCGGCGGAGCCCGGCGAGTCGAGGGGGAGGTGGAAGGCCGGCCTCATGGCGCCGGCGCGGCGGGCCAAGAAGCGGAGGAGGCCGGTGGTCAGGTGCGGAGATGGTGATGGAGATGGCGTGGCTGTGGCTGTGCTCTCAGGCTGCTCGCTGGTGTGGGCGTCCATGCACAGCACAGGCGCCAATCCCCGGGGTTTTATACCCGCGCGCAAACCAAACGCAGGGCAGGGGAGCCTACTCTGTTTTTGACTTTTTCCCTACTAAACCTTGACTTGCCTCGCTTTGTTTATTTCTCTTTATCCTAACTTTTTTCTTTACAGCATTTCTATTTTACTAATGAGCAGCGAGGTTATCATATCACCTTCAATGGTGCTGGCTATTTAACATTACTATTAACATATCATCTAGAGATAGCAAATATATAACCTCTCTAAGACTATTTTTAATGGTAGAGCAACCTACTGACTATAAAATTAAGATAGACTGACTTTAAGGCTATTTGTAATCCGCTATTGACTGGCTCTTGATTAAGAGCTAGTATCTCTCTCTCTCTCCTCTACTTCTCTCCTCCACATAAGAAAAAGATGAGGTGGACATCTTACAGACTGCTGAGTTGTCCCCATTGGAGATGCTCTAATTCTGCTAGCTATAAAATACTCTCTAAAATTAATTTGGATCCATATGTATGACATGCATGCACCTTATAATCCGCTATAGACTGTCTCTTAGATAAGAGCTAGTCTCTACATCTCTCCTTCACATATACAAAAAGTTGATTTGGCAACCTTATATCTAGCTGATTCAGGCCCTCTTTGTTTGAGCAGCAGCTTTTCTAAAAGCTGCTTCTAGGAAAAGCCATTCAAAACTTGCTTCCCGAATCACTGTATAATTTGGGCTTTTAGGAGCTTTTGACTTCTTGAAAGGGGCTTTCAAAAGCTGATTGTTTGTTTGAACTTCTAGCTTCTGAGGCTAGAAGTTGTCTAGAAGCTTAAACAAACAGGGCCTTAGCAGCATTGGAGATGCCCTTACAGAGATGTATGAGAGCATCTTCAATGGTATTTATAAGTCACCTAGTTATAAGGATGTGAACTCAACATTTTTTTATGTCGAGGAGAGAAAAGGAGAGATATAAAGACTATTTTAATTTTATGGACAATGTTATAGCTACAACATTGGAGTTGACAACTATTTGCTATTTATGAATTACTTGCCCACTTCTTATAGTTAGTGGTATGACCATGGTTTGTGTTAGCTATCTGTAAGCATTCCATATATTAGAACCTAAGAAAGTAGCACAAATTTATATATCTATCTCATCTCCTACGTATCATTTTGTAGGGTTTAGGGTTTAGGGTTTAGGGTATAAAACAAGAACATATATTGTATACAAATACTTTTTTATATACATAGGCAATCATATATATATATTAAATTTGTTATTTATAGATGACATGACCTTGCCAAAGAGAGCATTCATCTAAAGAGAAAATCAATTTTACGTGTATATGGAGTTACATGCACGTAGAAAATGTGGTTGGATCCGCCATAAAATCCATGCCTTGCAAATCCCAACGTGGATCCAAAATGGTTCCTACTTCCTACGTGTGTACGTAAATCCAACCATGTAGCCCGTGAACCATTATAAAGAGCGCGATCTCATTTAAGCGTCTTTAAAAAAAATTTCGGTCCATTGAAAATGGCGATGCTAAGAGTAGCTAAGGCTGTGTTTAATGATGGCTCTATTTTAAGCCTCATTGGATGGAAGTAGAGCCAAAAATATTGAAAATATAGTTGGAGAAATAAAAACATAAGACAAAGAGATACGTAGGGATTGAGAAATATAGCTAGGGCTTTGTGGTACGCAAAATAAGGCTAGCATAGGATTGAACACAGCCTTAATTAGTATATCAGTTTACAGTAATATTTAGAGAATGTATATATGGTAACGCCAAAAGAGAAGAGTGAGCATGCACATGGCCACATGGGTGAATACGGGGAAGCTAGTTGTTGTTTGTGCAGCAGCAGCAGCACTAGAAGAACAGATGCATGCTATTGCCGTCGTCACCAGAGAGTCAGTGATACTAGCTTAGAGTAGTGCAGTGCTGTGGTGATAGAGACTTGGCAGCTCAGCTCATTACCCATCAGATGGATGGATAAGCTGACTTTTTAAGTACACGATCATTATACTAGTCAGGAACAAACAAAACTAGCTAAGAGTTACGTAGTGAAAACAGTAAGGGGGATCAATTGCGATCGCCATTAACATAACTGACAGGAGGATTACACCTCTAAATCGATGGGCAGGGAAGGGATTATATATATAACCTAATTCTTAATTAGTCCAGTCCTTCCTGTTGCTTAACCGGTTTCAGCTCTCGCCGCACAAAAGACATCCTTTTGGATTGATTATTATAGACAACCACTCACTCTAGCATGGACCATCAAACGTCCCTTGGTTTGCCGGACAGAGTGGTTCCGGACCATCTGATACCAAGACTGAAAAGCTTCGCTTCATCCCGTGCCCGACCCATTTCTTCATTTCTTGTGGCCAACCTGCAAGTCAATTATTACACGTGACCGCTCATTCGTTAAATTAATCTAGATATTGGACGTTAATGCTTCATTCCTTGTTGATGAACCAACTAAATCTGGTCAGGGTCAACCCTCCAACCAAACATGCGCCACTACATTTACATCGAAAATGCAATCAAGCTATGTAACAGAAATAGGGAAAGAATTTTTCCTTTTGTCCCTGAGCCACGGCTGATGATCCCTTTCCGTTCCAATGTACAGTACAAAGTCTCCTACTGGAGAACATAGTACAGGAGTTTCCTACTGGCTATCTATATTCCCACGGAAATCAAGAATCATATTTACAATACAAGTATAATGTATAAAAAAAGAGAGAAACTTATGGATCATCTAGGTTGGCCCACGAGGGACCATCCAACATGAGATTAGAGATGGGATGGATCTATGCTGCACGGGTTTGTGATTAAGATGTGTTTGATTGGATTTTTGTCATGGTCAAGATCGAGGAGGCGGTGACACCGAGGAAGGGGAAGAAGCGAAAATGGTGGCACCGGGGAAGAAGGGGGAGGTGGCTGTGCTACACTACGTGTGGAGTCACGCACCAAGACAAGCGCGTTTCTCCTTTTTGCAACGGACGGAACCGACCTCTTCAGGAAGCTATGTGATGATCAAGTGGATCAGGACACATGGATCCAGGGGCGGATCTAGCACCGGGTCAGGTGGGGCTCTAGCCCCACCTACGCTATCTATGACAGTAGAGCCCCACCTTAGATCCACCTATAATTTTTAGTGTAAAATAGAAAGGAAGAAGGGGCTAAACTTTAGAATTGGGCCTTGAGCAAAGCTTCAGACCCTTCTATTATTTTTGGCTGCGTCCACCCCTGAATAGACCCTACATATTCCAAGCAAACAAAAAATGATGTGCTATCGGACTGAACCAACCCGAGGCAACTAAACCAAACACTCCCTCTAAAGTGTACAAGCCATTCGAATGATTACTGTCTTGGCTAGTCATGCCAGCAGATAGGAGAGCATGTGGCACAAGAAATCCCGCTTCCAGTTAAGAAAAGAGGGAGATTGATCATCAAAATTGGCTCTATTGGGCTGCTTTCAAATTTACCAAGTTGCCAAAATAAAAATTTCCATGAAGAAATTACCATGGAACTGTTTCCTATAAGCTAAGATAGTAGAAGATAGGATCACCAAAAATTCTGCAAATTGGAAGATATGGTTGATCCGAAAAAACTCTAGAAATGCTGCGCGAATGAACATGCGATCGAAAAAGAGATGCAACAAGCGCTCCTCCTCAGCATAATCACAGACACCACAATTATAAGATTCAATCCTATGGGTGTTCTTCCTGCGCAAGAGATTAATTGTGTTAAGTTTGTGAACCATAATCAACCAACAGAAGATCAGCGAATAGGACATTTGGATTCCCACTAATATTTAAAGTTTGATCATTGAGAAGGGCAGAAAAGTGATGATAATAAAATATCTTGGCGTGATAAATGCCACTGCCCTAATTATAAGTCCAAGAATCCGCTGTGTTGAGTTAAGGCCAAAGTTGATTTAAAGACTATGTCGACAGCAAATACTCGTGTTGAGCTTCCAAAGAAAGAGGAAGGTTGAAATGAGCAAGAAATTAATGAGAAACGATGTCCAATTTTCTGGTGAGATGGGAAAGATTCAATTTGGTGTCGCGCCGACGACCTTTACAACCTAGCTACAAAACACACAAAGATTAGAACCAATAATCGCTAAACCATCATCACAATAGTGCCAGAAACATGATCGATCTGATCACCAAGATTTGATCTTGCGATACAAGCAAGAACAAAGGAAAAACATTCTCAATTGAAAAATCTAAATTAAGTTCAAACGAGTTGGATTTTTAAACTCATTTTGGTTGGTCTAGACGACACAAGTGAATTTGACGTTAAACAAAACTAGATTAAACAAAATCAGGGGTGGCGACCGTAAGTAAATGACATATGACGACCAAAGGGGGCGTGCTGGTCAAAGGGCACACACTCCCATGCAACCATAGGGGTACATGATGGTACATGATGGGCAACATAGTGGACTTAGTCGACATAGTGACCATAACGATGTAATGACCATAGTGGAAGTGGGAGACATGTTTGAACCATTGCATGTGATATTCTCATCATTAATCCTTCCTTACAAAAACTCCATGACTAGAATGTTGTGCAACGGTGAACCAATATTCATCGCGCATTTTTTTATTCACTTAAACTGATGACATATGACAGTTAGGATTGGTAGCTAAGATTGGGTTGATGACTTGTGCATGCTTGATTTGTGATGGTGTGTTTGGGTCTAGATTGATGGTCAGTTGGTCGGGAATGGTTGTAGTTTGTTGTTACGGAGAAATTGATGTGGTGATGGTGAGGTTGAGTATGATATTACCTTGAGGGGGAGAAATGTGGATGAGGTCTGACTTGAGTGCTCTGTAGAGCTGAACGAGTAAGAAAGAATGCTTTTCGAAGCTGAATGTGAGGACATGGGGTAGAAAGGCCCTTGTGCTAGGTAGAGCGTAGGCTTGACTAGGAGGAGTGCAGAGTAACACGTAGCGAGATGTTGCCATCAAAGGGATGGTACCAATACAACGCCTGTCCATCTCACAGTAATACAAGATTGGAGTGCCAGTGGTGTGCATCGTACAGAGGCACTCTGAGCCCACTCTTGAGTGACTGCTTTGGATCAACACTGCAGTTACTTGATCACTAAACATGGGGGCTGTGAGATTAGTTTGGGATTGGCAACTTCTCTAGGTCAAGACTGAGCACTTCGAGACCATGAGATTAGTTTGGGTCAAAAACCCTCCTAGGGCAAGACGGGGAACATCGAAGTCGTGAGGAGAATGGGTGTGCAACCCTCCTAAGTCAAGATTGGGTACCTCATGGCATGTGTGGCCCACAATAGGATGTCACTCCTGGATAAGATGGCGAGTGTTGAGAATGGTGATAGGATATGTTGGTTTGGTTTGAGTTTGACTTATGTTGAGAATCGGCTATGGTTGTGGGTATGTGGTTAGTTATTAAGAATGATTGTTAGACGGATCGATCTTCTATTTAATTCAAACATATTAAATAAAACTTGAGCTAGATAAGGTGGTTTAAAATACCTTTAAAACTGGTTTTACGCAAATAAAAGAGCATCATCGCTCCCGTTGAAGCCCTTATCACTATATGCATTAGGAGTGTCATGACCCCGGTACTTGTACAGGGAATCCAACATCATGAGACGATACTAATCCCAGTCAAGTATTTCATGATGGACAAATAGCAGACATCATCGCAAATATAAACATTAACTGAATAAAATAATAGTTTAAGGTGTTAAAGGTGGCAACATTCGTCTTATTACAATATTGCAGGTGGCCCTGATCAGTAGCACTAAATATGAAGAACGAAATAAAAGACGATCAGAGTGGCGACGGAGAATCGGCGATGACATCTAAGATTGACCTGGACACCATAGCTAACCCTATACACCTTCACTAGGATCCTCCTGATCCGGCTTGTAACCTGAATAACAAATATATCCATGATAGATATAATGAGTACGCGGCTACCCAACAAGCAATCCTTAACAATGAATGCAGGAACAAAAGATAGATGGTTGTTTTGCCAATCAGCACCTATCTACTCAAAAGTTTGTTTAATCATTAATTATTCTGTTAACACAAGTGAACACTCTATTATACAAGATCCATAGGCACTCTATGCTTACACTTGACCAGGGGGTGATCAAGCGGCTAAACAGGCACTCTCTGCCCACACATGACCCCATATAGGCCATCATGCGGCACAACAAAAAGGGCACTCACTGCCCACACATGACCAAGAGGATCATGCAGCACAATAAAACAAGCATTCTCTGCCTACACATGACCAAGGGATGATCATGCGACACAATGAAATGGGCACTCTCTGCCTACACACGCCCAAGAGACGGACATGCGGCACAATGGAATAGACACTCTCTGCCCACACATGACCGAAGACGGACATGCGACACAACGATACATGCACTCTTTACCTGTATCGTTGAAGGGATGGTCGAGCAGCTAAACGATACATGCACTCTCTGCCCACACTTGACCAAGAGATGATCAACCGGCTCTATGGGTACTCTCTACCCACACATGACCAGCGAACGGTCATGCGGCACAAATCCTAGCACTTCACCAAAGTGACCCCACAACACATAATTTTAGTTGATCAAATTCATCTTGAGTATCATCATGAAACCTTAACTTCACAGTATGCAATTTTATTAAAAGTGACCCTATTAATTACCCAAGCACATCTAAGCAACTACACAAAGGATAGGCTAATAAATCACTAAGGGTTCGACAAATAAGGCTAGTACATATTAGTTGATGACTAATACGATTTTTCAATAGAAACTCACACACTAAACAGATTATGCACGCAATTAAAAAATAAAGGTAAATAAAGATTTAGCAAACTACGAAACAATATGCATCTAGCTTGCGTTCAAAGAAGTCGGAGCTCTGCGGGTCTACATCAACTCTCGAACAGCACTCCACACAGCGGTCACGGCAGGTACCTACCCGTAGAAGCAAATAGCAAAAGAACCAACTTCAATACAGAGAAATAGTTTATAAAAAATATAGAAAAGTTCTAGGGATTAAATAGAATTTTTAGGCTTTGGAATTATCCAATTTGAAGTTACGGAGCTCCCTAAACATTTAGAGAAGATCCAGCAAAAATAGAAAATTCACTGAAAATAAAAAAGGTTAAAACTCTAATCGAGCTCAACTCCCCTCACGGCTCTCTCTCTCTCTCTCTCTCTCTCTCTCTCTCTCTCTCCGCGTGCGAGCAAAACAACGGCGGCGGCGACATCCCACTGACATGCGGGGCCCACGTGTTAGTGGAACAGGGCGAGCCGCTGCGGGAGATTGCATTGCTTGTTGTGGGAGACAAAGGGTCCCAGCGAGGACACGCGGCAATAGCCGACGCTACAAGCAGACGGGCTGGTAGCGTGGGCGCGGTGATAAGCGTGATAGGCGGCTGCGGCGCTATGGTGGCGGGCCTATGGTGGCGCCGCGCCAAGCAGGGTGGCGGCGTGTGGTGGTGGCCAGCGCAGCATGCTGCGTGGTGCACGCGACACCTGCAGCCATGACGGTGGCTGTCTTGGCATGGTCGCCTCTGGTTGGACGCGGGGTTCACGTTAGCGGCGCGCATGTCAAGGCTCACTGGTGGCCGTGGAGGCAGTAGGCTTCGGCGAGGTATTCCAGGTACAAATCTTAACCAAATTAGGCAATCCATAGTGAAATTGATCGTCTCGACGAGCTCTTCAAACATCGGTTTTGGATAAAGGGGGATA
This sequence comes from Raddia guianensis, assembly GCA_036346415.1. Classification (NCBI taxonomy): domain Eukaryota; kingdom Viridiplantae; phylum Streptophyta; class Magnoliopsida; order Poales; family Poaceae; genus Raddia; species Raddia guianensis. Next base: position 60,578,882 of record CM070536.1, read on the forward strand.
CCTCAAAAAGTGCTCGGGATTGCACAAGAACCGAGGCGGTGGCTAGGGTTTCAAAGGGAGGAGAGTTGTGGCTACGAAACAAGGATCTAGGGGGTTTATATAGTGGTGGGAAGGGGTTGGGTCGGCCAGGATGAATAAGGAAGCAATTTAGGAGTTCGAATTCGACTCAGAGTAGAACTCTAAGCCTGCCGAATTTAGAACTAGCCTTCACTTGCGAGATTAAGGCTGAAACTTGAAGGATAGGTCGGTTTGGACTTCTAGGAGGTTCCCTAATTTTGGGGGATTTTTTGGGAAATGTATTTCCCATTATTTCATGTGAAATACCTCTTAAATAGGGTCTTTTTTGTGGCTTAATCCGATTTTCCATAAAACCAAAAAATTAGGAAAAGGTGAGATATGAACTTGGAAACTTAGGGCACATGTTTCCACCGCCCCATCCCAAATATTAAGCATGGTTTTAATTAAAATAGTCTAAAGAGCCAAATAATAGGGTTTTTAATAGGTTTTAATATATAAATAAATAAATCATTTTGCCTATTTTTTATTTTCAGCTAAATCTTGTGACACATAATAATTTTATGCTCGGACTTGGGGACGGAGGCCTTGCTTGTGATCGGACGCTACCGCCCAAACCCAACGCAACAACGATTTAAACAACGATCGTCCACCAAATTAAACAACTCTGCGCTTCATCGGAACAAACTTCTCCCACCGTTGCTTCAAAGTCTGCCACAGCGTGCTCACGAATATCTCCCTGTTTGCATGGAATGACGTAAGCGAAAAGATTCCTTTCAGTTTTCTCTTTCGACGGCCATAGATTTTGATTGGTTGTTCCAATGCACGAACCATTTGCACCGCTGCGTTCCTCGTATTTTTAGAACAAACCAAGACCAATGTTGCTATATAAAAAGTTACTAAAACAATTTGTTATCCTAATGGAACAATAAGTTTAGCCTGTTGAAACAATATGGCTAGCCTGTTGAAACAATTACTTTTGTCTAGTGGACGTATAACCAAGTGAAACAGTTGGTTTAGCCTATTGGAACAATATATATAGCATGCTAAAATAATTGTTTTAGCCTATTGGAACAATATATATAGCCTGCTGAAACAACTAGTTTAGCCTATTGAAACAATTTGTCTAGCTTGATGAAATAATTTGTACAGCCTGTTGGAAAAATATGTTTGGCATGTTGAAACAATTAGTTTAGTCTGTTGGAACAATTTATTTAGTCTGTTGAAACAACTGGTTTAGCCTATTGAAACAATTTGTCTAGCTTGATGAAATAATTTATACAGCCTGTTGGAACAATATGTTTGGTATGTTGAAACAATTAGTTTTGCCTGTTGGAACAATCTATCTAGTCTGTTGAAACAATTGGTTTAGCCTATTGGAACAATATTTTTGGCCTGTTAAAATAATTGGTTTAGTCTACTGAAACGATATGTCTAGCCAAATGCAACAATTAGTTTTTTTCTATTGGAACAATATGTCTAGCCTGGTGAAACAATTAGTTTAGTCTATTGGAAAAAATTTGGATAATGAAAAATTTTAAAATAAAAAAGTATTTAAAATGAGTTAATTAGGATTTTAGATGAATTATGAAATTTGTTCCATGCATTTTGGACTCCAGATGAAATAGAGACAAAAATGAGAAAATTAAATCAAAAACTGCTCGTTTTTTGCTAGCAGCAACATCAGCAAGGCACGCGTGCGTTTGGTGCTGGGCCGCGGGCGTCCGACGCTGTCGGACGCCCGGTGGGAAGCATTTTCGATAATTTTATTAGGATGTCACAAGGAGGGGTGTTAACTCGTCCGTGTTTGGATGGCATGCATTGACCTTGCATAATCATACTCTTTTAGATGGATGCCATGATGTGGACCCATACGTGCGTCACCAAGAGGATGATCCAAGCTTGGACGACAATGACGAGGTTTCGTTTACTCCAGTCACTTGCAGGGATGCATAGCCGTTAGAGAGTTCTTTTGAATGATTCAATGTTCTACTAACTTCACAAACAAACTCTACAAATAAACTCCGATGACTCTTTTCTAACAAAGTGTATGCCCGTTTAGCCTTAATTATATTCTTACTGAGCCTGCGGGCTGGACCTATATGTATGCAATATTACAGAGATGACCGAAGTAGATTCATTAGCACGTATGAGCAGGCAGACTCAACCAAATTTACAAAAAAATAGTGCCACGATCTCTTGGGATTGCATGGTAGCAATTCAGTGCACTGGAGACGGCCAAATGAAGAGGAGACGGCCACAGAGAAATTGGCGGGCACAACATATTCTCATGAAACTGAAAAGCTACTGGACAAACACGTGACTGAATCCGTATGGGCCTATGGATCACCAAAGGCGAATCATCGGTGGGCAGCGCCAAGTTTGAGTACGCAAGAGAAGCAAGGTGGATAGGTTGCGCGCCAACAGCTGAAACCTATGCAACTTCATGATCCCATGCATATATAGGATCATCAAGTCCTTCATTAGCTTGACTACCACATTAACTTGTCCTCCTGTGAGACCATGTGGGTCACATTTTGTGTGTGATGAGTATTTCAAATGGTTTTTGATTGAATTGGTGTTTGAGTGTGAACTTATAAGGACCTTGAAGTGTTCATAGATTTATATAATTGTTTCCTTCGCTCAAATCAGAACTGTCACAACATGAAAATAATGTGCAATGAAATTCTCTACAACTTGCACACACACACACACACACACACACACACACACACATATATATATATATATATATATAACACTTATTTTTTTGAGCATGGAAAGATCACCAAAACTACAAAATTACTGTCTCTTTCTGAAACAATATCGAATATTCCAATGTTGGATATCAGATAGTCCGATGTTGGCCGGATTTCCGATATGTTTGGTTCGATTTAGGGTCTGATATGACATCGGAGTATCGGATATAAACATTGGGCTGAAATTCAATTTGACTCCTATTCAGCTCCTTCTAGCTAGTCGCCGGTCTCGATCCTTCACCTCCATTCCCTTGATCACGTTGATCATCACCCCCACCACCTAGGGGTGGTATGGCAAACATATAGCTGGCAAATCTTCATTAGACGGATTGAACTTTGCATCCATGTTCTTCACTACAAGAATTGGTATTGTCCATGCATCCCTGTGATCTATGCTTCTTCAAGAACCAAAAATTCAAGGATATCCCTGATGTCTGGTACCCTTGACATTGGCATAAAGGCGGCCTAGGCTAATCACTTGCTGAATGCCCTTTCTTTTCTGTGAATTAAAAAAATATATCAACGACATGCTAACATGTTGTGATCAGTGTATTTGGCTTACACATTCGACCGTGTAGTGTTGTTTCTGCATACCGTCAGCTTTGACTATTTTTATTCCTCAAAAATTTATCGATACTTCTATGTTCAAATGGGTCGGCCTTCAACTATTTTCTTCAAGAGTACAACTGAAACAACCATAGAATATTATGCTCAACACTCACTATAAATACTTTTTAATACTAGAGATTTATATGTAATGAAACAATTCAATGGTGACCTTTTTACTAGGTCATACAGCGGTTTTGATGGAAATAACACATATTTGACATAGTTTTTATTATAAAAATGATTCATGGGATAAAAGGCAGATTGCGTATTGGAGTTCCCGTAATTTTATGATCTAACTTGTAATTTTCCCAATTTTATAGTATTCCATAGATTTTCCAAAATTTACTGCATTTTTCCATTGATATAAAAAAGAGAAAATGCTATATTTACCGAATTCAGGGAAAATTGAGCTCATATAATTAGAAGGGGCTCGAATATATAATTCTCTTTCAATGTCGCAAGAACTAATCAAGCAAAATTGTAGGTCAAAACTGTGTCATTTCGGTCAATGATCCGGTCAGAGGACCACTCGTGCATGGTTTTTTTTTTTTTGAAACGATGGTCCACATTTATCGTGTACTCCCTTAGTTGTTTTTTACAAGGCGTCCATGCATTTTAAAATTCAAACTTTATAATCTTTGATCGACAACTTCTCTAGTAATATATAAAATTATGTGGTAAAAATGGCACCGGCAGATTTGTATTTAACACTATTTAAAATGATTATAATTTTGTTATTATGAATGATGTAGTATAAAAGAAATCAAGGTCAAAGTGTAGTTTAAAAAGCCAGCTCACGTCTTATAAAAAAATGCCGGAGTGAGTATTGTATTTTAAGGGCCAAAACACAATTGGCGACGGGAAAATATGTTTTGAAAATAAATGGCTAAAATTATGAGTTAATTTCACGTTGCCATTATTGAACAGCCCGTTAGCACGGTTGCCATTTTCCGATCGCCTCAAGCAGAGATGCCATTTTAACAGTTTTCCTCTCCCAAACGTGCCATTATGGGGCTTTACAGGGTAAAATACATGTTAATACACAAAAATCTTGGTTGATGTGGGTCCCACACACCCCTCCACCTTCTTCCTCCTCTTGTGCATCCTTCCTCTCTCTCTCTCTCTCTCTCTCTCTCTCTCTCTCTCGGCAAGGGCCCAAGCAGCGAGCTCGGCAACTTCGCCGGCAACCTCCCCGGCGGCGACCTCCCTAGCACCCTCCCCGGCGGCGGGGCAAGGCGTGCGGCGACGGAGGCATGGGGCGATGTGGGCGGCGGAGGGCGTGGCCGACGGCGAGCTCATGGCGGCGCCCGGCCATGGCCAAGGGCGCAAGGCGCGACAGACGGAGAGGCGTGGCGGTGAGTCAAGGGCGAAGGCTGACGGCGGAGGAGGTGGTCAAGGCAAGCTCATGGCGGAGGAGGTGGCAAGGCGAGCTCATGGCGGCGCGATGCTGAGCTTGGCGGCGGCGCTAATGGCGGCGGCGGCCGAGGCCAAATTGGCGACGCGGCACTAGAGGTAGCTGGGGAGACCTAGGATGCTCGAGGACACAAGAACTGGATCAATTGGGTTTGTACGAGCTCGGCCAGAAGTTTTGGCCGTGGTGGCGGATTTGGGAAAATCAAAATTAGAGCTCACCGGTGCTTCTCCGTGAAGATGTCGGCTCGTGGAGGTTTAGGAAGGCACATGGAGCTCTAGGAGGTGCTCGTCGGGCGGCGGTGGCGGGGTTCCGGCAGCGCGTCGCCGTGCCATGAGCTCAAATCCCGAGCCGCTTTCGTCGAACAACGGCGGCGGCTCCGGGGGCGGCCTTCCGGCGGGGCGGCGGCGGGCTCGGCAAGGCGGTTTCAGGCGGGCCGTGTTAGCAGCGAGGGGTCGTCGCCGGCCGGCCGAGCTCGGAGAGAGAGAGAGACAGGGGAGAAGAGAGAGGAGGAAGAAGGTGGAGGGGCTGCCCGTATTTCTTGTGTATTAACATGTATTTTACCCTGTAAAGTCCCATAATGGCACGTTTGGGAAAGGAAAACTGTTAAAATGGCATCTCTGCTTGAGGCGATCGAAAAATGGCAACCGTGCTAACGGGCTGTTCAATAATGGCAACAGTGAAATTAACCCTAAAATGATATTCTCTGCTGACTACATCCACGTGTAAAATAACTTGTTGTTGGGATCCGGAAGAGCAAGTAGCTAGCTAGGCTGTTGTATGATTAGCTGGAAGGATTTCAGCACTGGGCATATATATGTATTGGTAGCATGCACTATCTAGATGCATGATTCTTCATGCATATGATACAATGCATCTGGAATTTGGCATGCGCGCGTTGGTGATGGATGATGGATCAATCGAGCTTTGGAGTCCAGATGGAAGCAAAGGTATAGAGCAAACGGTTTGTGGATTGGAGCACCTAGTCAAAAATTATGACGCTGAAAGAAAAAAATGCCCGTGGATCCCACCCTGCATGTGCACAGTGCCCCTCCCGCGCGCCGCGCCGGACGTACGACGCCAAGCGTTTCCGTATTATGAATGATGTAGTATAAAAGAAATCAAGGTCAAAGTGTAGTTTAAAAAGCCAGCTCAAGTTTTATAAAAAACGATGGAGTGAGTATTGTATTTTAAGGGCCAAAACACAATTGGCGACGGGAAAATATTTTTTGAAAATAATGGTTAAAATTATATTCTCTGCTGACTACATGTCTACATCCACGTGTAAAATAACTTGTTGTTGGGATCCGGAAGAGCAAGTAGCTAGGTAGGCCGTTGTATGATTAACTGGAAGGATTTCAGCACTGGGCATATATATGTAATGGTAGCATGCACTATCTAGATGCATGATTCTTCGTGCGCATGCATTCAATGCATCTGGAATTTGGCATGCGCGCGTTGGTGATGGATGATGGATCAATGGATTCAATTTGGGGTCCAGATGGAAGCAAAGGTATTGAGCAAGTTGAATAATTGTTTACTTATTATTACAAGGTAAAGTGGCTAGTTAGGCAGCTAGCTCAGTGTAAGCTAGCTATTAGCTATCATTCTTCTCTGCCTTTCAGGTCAACGTCCAGGTCTTAGCTTGGCCAAGACCATGAACTATATTATACAAATAATAATATAGGTGTGCATCCATCCATCCATAGTTTTACCCCTTTTCATGTCGTTTTCATCGCGCCAGGAAATGGAACGCATATATGTGCATGTTAATTGGAGGCAAGTGTGTTGGATGGATCATGGATGAATGAGCAATGGGCTAGCTGCCTAGTTTCCGCACGAGTTCAAAGTCCATGTGCAAAGCTAGGTAGCCCGCCTTCGCCTCTCTGACATGCATGCGGTGCATCCTGCCCCTTGCTGTCACCCTCATCACCCTTAATTTAATTAATTAATCCTAAACAACTCACCCATTTGGACATTAATATTCACTACTATAGTATCTAGTGAGTACTACTGGCCGTCTCTTCTCTCCTGTCATGGCATAATTTACACCGGCTCTGTACTTTTCAGCTAAAACCAGCCAGCAGTAAATTACAGTCTGCCAAGGTTGTGATGTGAAGAGTGTTAAAAGTTATTGAAAATGATATTAGGAGATTTAAGAAAAAGCCTAGAAACCTCATTAAAAATAGCGATAAAGTGCAATGGTATTTGGTTGGTCAAAAACAATAGAATTCCAGCGGTACCTTTTATTTTAATATGTTCGGAATCATGAATAGCAGGTTTGTCTACGCCAATTCCAACGATTCGTTGGGGAATCAATGACCAGAAATAGTGCTTGGAATTGGGGCATGTCTGGCTGGGCTGGCCCGGGCCGTCATCTCTCAGCCCAGTACAAAATGAACCGGCCCAACAAGGTCGTCTCAACAGGCCATTTCGGGCTGACACAGATTGCCAAAAGGAAGACCCTGCACGGTCCAAAGGCACACCGGGTTGTCGTCGGGTCGGGCCGGCCCGACCACAGTACACAGAAGGAAAAATGAGCTAAATATTTTTTTTGTAAATTCATACGTATCTTAAATAAAAAAAGTTCTCAACAAGAAAATATGCTTCTCAAAATTTCTATAACTTTCATACAGAACAAAAATTAATACGAGAAATGGATGAACTCAAAAACTAGGAATTACCAGGGAGGAAGATGTCAACCATAAAGCATGCAACACTAAATAATTTTTATAAATTGATATGTTGCTTAAATGAAAAGATTGTCTACACGAAAAGAAGTGTATTAAAATTCTCTACAACTTTTATGTAGAATAATTCATACGACTTGAAAAACACTAATTACTGACTGTGCAATCCCGAGCACGGCCCATACAGTCAGGTCTAGTTAGGCGACCTATGACACCCCATTTTTCTGGGACATCAATGCATCTGCATCATCCCAGTATCTGTCTTCCTAGTGCTGCAATTTTACAACCATTTTGGAATCATCGCATACAAGCATCAATATTATAGATCCATTAAGGTTTAGATATATAGTGGCTCAGTTCATCAGCCAGACCGGCCAAATATTACAATACCAAAATGGATCTCTTATCAGAGTTCAATGATGTGGAAACAAAAATAGAGAAAGGTCATCAGGGTTCCATGGGCTATGCCATCCACCCAAACAGGAAAGCGGCTAGAGTTTCGCATAAACCCCGTCCTGATCGTTAGCGCCCTAAGCTTCCTCATCAGTGTAGCAGGCGTAAGGGTCATCATGTTCTCCACCAAAACCTAAAAGAGTGAATACAGGTGATGGTGAGTGACGGCGTGTTCTCCGCTCAACCACTGCGGATCACACCCCTGGTCAGATTTCTAGTCTGCTAGCCAACTCGATCAAGCTCGATCCGATTTGAGCGTCGGGCACAACAAGGAGCGACTTCAGATTTACCTGAGTTCGGACCCTCGCGGGTAATAGTCCTACTCCTGCTGAGCCTTAGCTCTTTTCTGATTGTGGTTGAATGGGAATGTGTTTACAGAGTGCCTCGAATGCACGAACACTTCAGGATCGTTGCAGTGTTAAATCGCCTCTCCCTCCTTTTATACAAGCTTTGAGCCGGGAGAGCCGGGGAGTAAGCGATCTGATGCTCAAGATAATCGACAAGACACGATGAAGAGACGAAAACATGCCTTTGCCCACGCCAGTGCAGCTCGCCTCGCGTGCCGCAGTGGCCTCGACCCATAGTCACACCGGTGAGTCTGCGGGTGGGCCCCGCCGCCTCCCGACACGGCGCCCTCCTCAAGCAAACCTTCTCTGCCGGTCAATTCTTCTGCGCCATGTGGATGGCCGCTCGGACACGCAAGGGTCATCAGAAGGTAATCATTTCTTCCTCTGTCTATCCGCGTGGTGTCTCATTAATGCGCTTCGTCCTTCGAAGAGGGGAGCCTTCGTCCCAAGACTCTTCGCAATGCTCCGCCTTGCTGGCCCCGCCTTGTGCGCTGGGGCCTCGCTGGTCTTCGAGGGGGCTCGCCCACGCACTCCGCTTTTGGCGTGGGGCCTTGCCTCACCGCGAGGGGCTCGCCCGCACGCACTTTGGCGCGTGGGCCCTCGCCTCACCGTCGGAGGGGCGCCACGCACCCGCTTTGGCGCGTGGGGCCCTCCCGCCTTGAAGGGCTCGCCCATGCTGGGGCCTTCTCGGGCTCTTTGTACCCGGTATTTATTACACCGACAGAGCCCGGGTCCACCATGATCGCGAACCGTCAGCGCAGATATTTTTCCATTTCTTGCGCGGCGGAGACGAATCGTGGGGGCCCACCATCTCGCGCACCGACGCCGATTCTCCACCGCACACGATCTTTCTTGGGGAACCACGCCGCTTTTCGCCGGAAACCAAAAACGCGCGGGGCAATGATGGCGCGCGGGGCGGAATCAAACCATCACGCCGCGCCCACGCCTATAAATACTTCTCTCGGCGCGCGTAATCCTTCCAAGACGCTAAGTCTTCGTTGCCCATCGCCTTCTTCGCCGCTACTACGCCTCCTCGCCAATCGCTACCCGACCTTTTGCCGCCACCGCTAAATTTTCCATGGCTCCCAAGCGCGGGAAAGGCCGCCGCGAGATGCCGCACCATCTTCGGGGCTGCTCACCGCTTCCACCGTCGATGAGGATCGGTGGCACGGCCGAAGTCTTCGTACACCGACCGCCGCCGGTTCAAGCGCCGGCACCATCGCGCCGAGTCTCGCTACGGGAGATCGTGACCTTCTCTCGATGGCGTCTTTGGCGGGCCTTGTCCCGCCGTACTCAATTCTTCTTGGGGTGCTCGCCTTCACGGGATCCAGCGGCGACCTTGTTCCTAACTCGATCATGGCCTGGTCATCTTCGCCCACCTCGCGAGATGTTCGTGGAACGATGCGAACCTCCCGCTCTGGCGCCGACTCTTCGTCTTGCACACGGGCTCGCGCTCGGCGCGGTTGGGAGCTGCTGCCGCGCTCGCGTCACCTCCGCTTTTATCCTCGCGCGGTCAAGTCCAACTGGAAGGATCGGCACCGGCGATGGTCAGACGTGGAGGACTCCGGGCTGCGACGATCTGGTTCTTCCCGACGATCCATGGAGCCCACCGCCGATCGGGGGCCCGGCCGACGATCTGGCGAGTACGGAGACGATGGCGGCGCGATTGCGAAGCTCCGCCGCCAGGCTCACCGGAACCCACGTGGTGGCGGACTTTTGCGGCGCCGTCTTTGCCGCGCTTGAGGGCGCGCCTACCGGACGTACTACGGCGACAACGACGGGACCCTGACCGCTCTTGAGGTGAATACCCTCGCGCTCTTTTGGATTTCGTACCTTCTTTCTTTCCATTTTGGCTAACGACCACTCACGCCTCTTCTTTGGGTGTTGGTGATGGGAGCGTCGGGCGACGTGTTCGGGGCTGGTGGCGGACTATCGACCACGCCGACCGCGACATCGCTTCGCCGACGGCATTCGCCCCTCGCGGCCCGGGATCCACGGAGCGCAACCCTTACTTGCGGCGCTGCCCCATGGAGGTCTCGGTCCTGCGGTCCAAGTGGCCGGGGACCACTGCAGATCCGTGAGCCGCCTCGGCGACCGCCCAAGCTTCCGCGCCGCTTGCTCTGCCGTGGCTGCCGACTCGCCCGCGCTCTCGGAAGCGCCATTATCCTTGCCGCCGACGACGACGACGACGAGCGAGGAGGGCGATTCAAGAGAGCGCGCGCCTTCAACCCGGCTTCGCCGCCGCCGGCTCCGGCCCAATGGGGCCCTGCTGCTACCGCCGCCGCCCGCCACCGGGCAGAGAGCGGCGACTCATCAGAAGCTGGCGCCGCTGCGCCGTTTCTTCCGCCTCCTACGCCGACGCGCTCCTGCGCTGGCGCTGTTGTTGCTTTGCACTCCTGACCGCCGCTTCGCGCCAGGCCAGCCGGCGTTCGCTCGACGGTGGTGGATCGCGATCGCGCCGCCACCGCCGCCACAAACAAGCGACTTGAGCTCCCCTTCAGCTTTCGCCAGGCGCACCGCTTCAGTTGGCTTTCCTGCGCTTACGCACACTTCGCACTAGGGTTTACGCGCACGCGGTTTCGCGATACCGAACCTGTTTGTCCCTCTTGGAACAGGCGGACGCCGAGGCATCGAGCTCCGCTCCACGCGACTCGCCACCCAGCGTGCCGCCGCTCCTTCGACGGAGGTCGCTTCATGGCGGCGGAGAGTCCGGCGCGCGGCCGAGAACCCTCGCCACCTCGCCATTGGCGCTGCCGCCATCTCGGCCGTGACCGCCGACGTGGGGCGTTCCTTTGAGGCGCCGCACCTCTCCCGCACTGGGCGACGGGAGAAGCCCTTGCCTTGGCGGAGCGTCCGCCGGCGAATCGCGGCGGGCCTTGGCCAAGAAACCGCCGCTGAAGGAGGCGATGACCGCGAGGGCTGCGGCGTGCCGCCGCCGCCTCGGCCAAGCAGATCAAGACCTCCGCTGGAGCACTTCGAAGCGCCCCGGACCCTCGCCGACATGTCGCAGACCGCCATCGCGGCTTCCGGACGCCTCGCATCCACTGGTGTTTCCGCATCCCCATTGGGAGGAGACGGCCGCGAATCTGCTGGGCGCGTGGGGACGAGCCGCCAAGCCCTGACGTCCTTCCGGCGGCGGCTGCGGACGCGAAGCGATCAAGACGGTCGCCAAGGCGCTCGGCGGCGCGGTTCATCTTGGGCAATCGTTTTGCTCGAGACGCGCGTTTGATCTCGACGCCGCCATCGGGAGCCTTCGCGCCGGTGGACCGGTTTGAGCGGTAGCGGGTTGACACCGCCGCCGATCCAGCGTGTCCATGATGGGCGCCGCTCCAATGAAGACGAAGGCCGAGGAGAAGCGAGACTCCCCGCTTTTTGCCTTGTAATTGTTGCCTATCAATGCAAACAAACTTTTGCTCTTTTGTTGTGAGTCTCACTTGAACTTCGCACAACTTTAACTTGCGGAATTGAATTGGGGCACCGCCGCCAAAGGTTTTAGATGAACGCTTACGCAAGTGGCTATTTCCTTTAGGCATCTGGTTACTTCAACCCTTATGGCCTCTCGCAACCCGACTTAAACATTACGTGGCGGCGCTTAGCTTCCGGAAGTGGTCTAGTCATTGGTGCCGCCGTTGGCGATTACCGCACCGAGCCGACACACCAGGCTAGAGTCCGTCTTCCGTCCGCCGCCTCGCACCGGCGTAAGTTATAAGCGTTTGCTGTTTTGCAATTAAGGGCCATCAGCCCTAAGTACTTTCGCTACCACTTTCGCGAGAATGTTTTCTAACAGACCTTTCTAAGGCTAAGCCACCGATCGCCAAAAGCTTTTTAGACGAGCTTTCGCTGAAAGTGAGCGTTTTTCCTCGTGCATCTGGTTACTTCAACCCTTATGGCCTCTTTGCGAACCGACCCTAGACATCGCGTGGCGAGAACTTAGCTTCCGAAGTGGTCTAGTCATTTGGTGCATTGTTGGCGCATTGCCCGCACCGAGCCGACACACAGGCTAGAACCGCCTTCCGTCCGCCTTCGCCGCCCAACCCATGAGTCGAGCGCGCCGTCCTTACAACTAAGGGGCCATCTGCCTTGAGTACTTTTTCGCTGCCGGCTTTCAACGGAATGCTTTCTAACAGACTTGAGGCGAAAAAAGAAACAGATGCCCACAAGGAGACAGAACTTATCTCTTATTGAAGATGGCTTTGTACAACGCAGCCCCCGAGGCGAGCGGTGAAGGAAGAAGACCTCGCCGCTCGGCTCCAAAGGAAGGCAGAAAAAAAAGCTCTTGGACTGCTACCTACGGGTAGAACTTCCTCAGCTGCTCGACGTTCCAAGTGTTCGCCAATTCGCGACCGTCCTCGAATGCGAGCCTGACTGAGCCTGGGCGGGAGACTGAGACCACCTTGAAGGGGCCCTCCCACAGGGGAGACAGTTTGTTGCGCCCCGCCTGCACTTGGATTTTGCGCAGAACGAGGTCGCCCACTGCCAGTGTTCTCACACACACCCGCCTTGCTTGATAACGGCGCAGCGCCTGCTGATACTTGGCGGCCCGGATCGCCGCCCTGTCTCGGATCTCCTCCAGGAGATTCACTTCATCCTGACGCCGGTCAGGGTCTTGGTCTTCGCTGAACGCCGCCACTCTTGGGGAGCCGAAGGCGAGCTCTGATGGGAGCACCGCCTCAGAGCCATACACCAGGAAGAAGGGGGTCTCGCCGGTGGCTCTGTTGGGAGTTGTCCGCAGCGCCCACAATACGGTGGGAACTTCTTCCGCCCAGCGCTTGCCGCGCTTCTCCAGGCGGTCGAACGCCCTTGTCTTGAGCCCTTTGAGTACTTCCGCGTTCGCCCGCTCCACTTGCCCATTGCTCTTCGGATGCGCAACGGAGGCAAAGCACAGCTTGGTACCCAACTCTTCGCACCAGTCTTGGAAATCAGCGCTTTTGAACTGAGCGCCGTTGTCAGTGATGATTCTGTTGGCGACACCGAACCGGACGAAGATGCTCCTCATAAACTTGATAGCCGCTGCGGATGTGATCGCCGGGACCGGCGAGGCTTCAACCCACTTAGTGAACTTGTCGATGGCGACGAACAGATGAGTATATCCTCCGCCGCCCGCGAACGGACCAGAATATCCAAATTTCGCATCGCGAACGGCAGAGAGCGGAATGGTTTGCGGCGCTGGGCGGTCGGTGGATCTGCTTAGCATGAAATTGGCACGCTTCGCATCTCCTCACCAGCTCGAAGGCATCCTGGAGGGCAGTGGGCCAATAGAAACCGTGGCGAAAAGCTTTCCCAACCAACGCCCGGCTCCCTGAATGGCTCCCGCACATGCCTCCATGGATCTCAGAGAGAATTTCACTCCCCGCTTCCCGAGTGACGCACTTCAGTAGAACTCCGTTTGCGCCACGGGCGTCTGAGTCCCCACCTACCAGGTATGAAGCGCTTGGCCTTGCGCGCTATCTTCTCGGTAAGCATCGTCATCGTGGGATCACTCCACCCCGCAGTAGGCTAGGATCGGATCCATCCGCGACCTTCCGGACGAGTGTGACGACGTTCTGTACATTGTCGCCGACGTACTCCGCCTGGCCTGGCGTTTCCGCCTCAACCGCCTCAGCAGTTCTTCCGCCTCCTCCCTCTAACCGGGGAGCTGCAGCAGGATCGGTGACGTCTCCTCCAGAGGTGGGAGCTGCGTCAGGGAAAGCGTCGTCCCCGCCAGAATTGGGGGCTGCGACGGACGGCTGCGTAAGTCTTTCTTCAAAGACCCCAGACGGAACAGTGCCCTTGACGAGGCAATCTGGGACAGTTCATCCGCCATGTAGTTGTCGCGGCGAGGGATGTGCACGAAGCCCAAACCCTCAAAGTGCCGCTCCAACCGGCGCACCTCCGCTAGGTAGGCCGCCATGACGGGATCCGAGCAGGAGAAATCCTTTCTCGCCTGGTTGATGACCAGGAGAGAATCGCCTTTTACTTGTAGCCGCCGGATGCCAAGGGTCGAAGCCACCCTGAGCCCGGCGAGCAGTCCTTCATACTCCGCGACGTTGTTGGTGGCGCGGAAGTCCAGCACCACCAGGTGCCGGACGACATCGCCGGTTGGAGACACCAGGACGACGCCAGCCCCAGCCCCCTCCAGCCGGAATGAGCCGTCGAAGAAGAGAGTCCACGGCGAGGAGGCTGGGGTACCTTCAGCTTCAGTGTCCGCCGGAGTCCACTCGCTAATGAACTCCGCCAGAGCTTGCCCTTTGATAGCCACTCGGGGAGCGAATTTGAGATCGAATTCCGCCAGCTCCATGGCCCATTTGGCGATGCGACCCGTCGCCTCACGGTTGAAGAGGATCTCCCGCAAGGGATACTTGGTCAACACCGTGACTTCTCGCCCCTGGAAGTAGTGGCGTAGCTTTCGGGATGCCGTTAGCACGGCGTAGAGCATCTTCTGGTGCTGTGAATACCTTGTTTCGGCGTCGTGGAGGACCTTGCTGAAAAATAGCAAATTTTCATTTAATTTAATTTAATCTGAAACAAACAAGACCGAAGTCACCAAAACTAACATCACCTATTCACCTTAGAGCAAAGCCGAAGGACTACACTTACATGCCATCACAGTCTAAACCATTAATTGAGGCCAAAAATATTTTAATAAATTACCGGTTTCCACATAATCAGTGCATAGATAAGATTATATCACTGATTTCAGAGAGCAACGTTATCACACAGAGAGTTCACTGTCACCGTTCTTTAAAACGAAATGACTAGAACACTGTCATCGATCCCACAGATTCGATGAGCAAGTCCATTGATCCCACAGTCAGGGAACACCAGTGGTCCCACAGATCCAGTGCCTTAAAAATTTGCCATCAATCCGCACATATATGGTGGGTTTGAAAATACACAAAGTTGTCCCACAAGGATAAAAATATATACACGAAGCCTAAACACGAAGGTACTGTCGGGACCCGCTGGAGGAGTCGAGTCCCTTTTGTGCCTTCCTGTACTAGTCTCTGGATCATTAGCCAGTACACACAGATTTCAAAACTTGAATCATAACCATTATTAAAATTCAAATATTACATTAGAGTGCGGCCATTAAGGCTCATAATACAAAAGACTGGCACGCGGCCAAACATCTGCGGAACCATGATTACATAGAAAAAACTAAAGGAAATCCAACACGGTCCCACAGGCAAGCTGTACCAGCGATCCTAGGCGTTAGAGTAGTCCACGTCTTTACCATGGGTGAAGTCACCGTCTTCGAGCTCACCATTGTCCGGGCAGGCCTTGTTCTTTTTAGTGTATCATACTGTTGCGCATTACTGTAGCAAATTTTATTATTTTTACATAGCCTATATGTTGTCATAATTTGCGATGATTTTTCATGACTTTTAGTAGTTGTTTCAAAGATTCTAAAACTATTTTTAATTATTTTTTATAATCTTTAGACCTCATTTTGAGAGCTCTCAAATTTGCTACAGCAATACGCCAATGCAACGATACGCTGAAAAGAACAAGGACTTAAGCCTTCGGATCTGCTCGTTGGAATGAGCAGCCCCACGAATGAACGCGAGGGTGAGTATATGTGCATATGGGGGCTTAGCAAAGTTGGGGTTAGGGTTTATTTTGCGGAAAGCCAACTTTACAAAATTTTCTTATATCTTTGAAAATTTTGAAAAGAGTTAAGAATAGTTAAAACCTCTTTCTTCTAAAACTCTGGCTACCCACCGATTTTAAACCAACACCGACAACTCATGGCTACCTGCCATGTCCATCCATAAACGCATGGATATCAACCATTTTTATGCATAGCAATCCAATCTCAGAGCTAACCGCCAAATCAATAAAAATCTCAGGGCTATCCACCATGTCAATCTCATAACATGAAGGCTAGCTGCCATGTAAACCTCAAAATCTCATGACTAACCGCTATGCTACTCAATCACTTCACAGCGTCCTGCCACGAAGGCCCAAAACAAGACTCACGATGTTCTGTCGTGGTTTTCTCTTTAAAACGCCATTTCAAAAACAAAGATGAAAAACCTACCATTGAGGCAAGCACTCCGTCGCTCGCCCTTTACCATGGGCACGACAGTCTAGACAGTTCTATACTTTGTAGAGGTTGCAAGCTTTATCCACGAGAGATAATTTACAAAGTAAACCACCACAAGGTCTTTAACCAACTCACTCTTAGATCAGGCATCACCACTAAGGATTCAACCGCTGGCCTGGTACTCAGTTGCCGGTGGCCCCCTCTTGCACAATAGGGTCAAAACCAATGCAACACCATTATCTACAGATACTGCACTCAAATTCTGAGCTGTTCCGTTAACCACAGACTCTGCGCGACAGCATTACCCACGAATTCTGCACTCCCTATTCCCCCATCTGAGATGCCCGAACTATGAGTTTGAAGGGTATTCAACCAGGGTCTGCCCATACCAGCACTCATGGTCGCAATGTCGAACTTAGTTTGTCTACCTCAAGGACTCGGTCCTAAGGGATTTAAGTGTTCCCATACTAGGCCCAAGTCTCGTGCGCTCCGCGCAACGGCAACGTGCCGCACTTTGGCCGAATGTCCACGACAGAGTAACTGCTAGCAATGCCGTGACGCCGCCTCTTATGCAACATCGGTCGCATCGCTCTTCACGACGCTTCCTCCGCTCCGATCTATCTGGTCGTCTTGCCACGTCTGGTGGCCGGTCAGATCGCTAGCGCCGAAGCCCCTGTCTTCGATAGCCACTTTGTCGGCCCAATCACCACATTTGGTCGATCCTTGCCAACAGCAGCCCATCGAACGGTCCATGCCACCCGCCCAAGGTGTTCGAATCCACCAATCGAATCGTCGATCACCGACATGATCCACCTTGCGCCGAATCTAGCGTTTTCCTTTAGCACACGTGTGTATGCATAATCCTCGTGCCTCCTCCAAGATCATCCACATTGCCGAACCTCAGCTCTGATACCACTTGTTGAAAAACAGGATGTAGATACTAGATCTGAAACGACATTGGAGGCACGATATTTGGTAACACAGTTCATCTCTCAGGCTACATCTGCGGAGCAATGATTATGGGCGCTCCTCCCCAACAATGCAGCCGACCGCCACAAGCCGACCACGACCTCCTGCGAGCCTAACCTCTACAAAGCCGTTCATTTGGTTACACCAAGGGTGCCTCACTTTATATAGTGGAGCCCTGGCTATAGTCTGACTCCAACTCTAAACCAACCTGCCCATTACAACACAGAGTCCATGTAACCTACTCGTACACATATTCGACACCAACTTCTAACATAAGGAAGCTGGAATCGCAGCATTTCCATCCAAACGTACCGTACCCCGCTAATTTTCATCGTTTCAGTTGTTTTCTTATGCTTGTTATATATGGTGTTATCATGGTTCGGACTTCAGATTTCTTGTCACCAACTTGTTCTATTATGACATTCGGTAGCATGTCAAATGACTGAACAGTTCCTTACTGTTGGTTAGGGTCTCACAACCCCATGCGTGCAAAAAAGGATGTCATCTCAAAATCAAGCAAGCAATGCTTGGCAGAAACAGCTTAAGGAACTTCAGCCTTCTGTCTGTAAGTTATTGCACATAATTGCCTGCTGTCTCATTACATTCAGTTTGCGATGTCAATGTACCTATATTTGTTGAATAATTTAGTATAGTATATTACTACAAACTTGTACTACACTCAAATATATTATTAAATGTCATAGTTTTTCCTGATCTAGACACCCTGTCTTTCACATATTACATGCGCAATGCTATTTTTTTCTATAACCATGATTATGCACTACCAAATAAATAAATTTTATTCTTCGCATATGGCACCCATATGACCATGTATTTATTTCCTTGGAATCTTGTTTCATCTTCAAGATGTTCGATTGAAAATACCTTTCAGGCTTCCTGTTTCTGTTGAGATAGGCAATTGCCACAACAATGCCTTTGAAATATGTATTGGTCCTATCTTATTAGATGTGGATCGTTCTGTTGTTAAATCTGGAAGTATAGAACTGTCAATTCTTGTGCTAGTTGTTGAACATTCTGTTATGCCTCGAAGTGTCAATTCTTGGAAGTTGACCATCGAAGCGGACCTTTACGGCCCTTGTTTAAATCCATATTGACTCCCCCTCTGCCTACGAGGATGTTTACTTGCAGATTAACTGTTATTAGGGATATGCATGGGATTATGAGATATTTCCTTGCTATTTATGCGGGTATTTGGAGTATATACTCCTTCGAAGGGCTATTAGTCTATGACCAGCTCCTGTTAAGCATGAAACCTAAAGGAATACTAACATTTTTCCTGTCTATATTAATTCTAGTCCCTTGAGTTGCAATCATGTAGTAATTGTGACGAGAGGTGCGATAGGGCATTGATTGCCTGCTAATGATGAAGTTGTACAGCATGCTATTGAACTTGCTTCTGCGCATGTACAACTCACACATCACATGGAGAGGGTTCTACAAGCTGCTGCTGGATGTTAATGGTTAATTTTACGATAGTTTTTGTTTCTACTTCTTTGCTGGACTTGAAGTATATGCCTGGCTGGCCTATTTCCTAGGACACGATTTCTATTGAATTAACAAGTTTTTTGTTGTGATCACAGTTTTTTACCCAGTAAGCATCAAGCATGTGACTGCAATACAGTTGACCCTACAGGAGAATACCCAGCCAGTTTATTTGGCACTGATCAGCGCCTTCGTTCACTTGAGAATTACAGCAACACTGGGCCCTTGTGGAGTTATTCGTCACTGGTCCTTGATAGATTTAAGTATTGGGAGGTCATTTTCATGGCATCATTGCTTGCTAGCTAGTGTGGTCACTCCAGAAGCAGGGAGGGATTAGAACAATTTTATTTTCGATTCAGAAATGACTCCTCTGACCGACGGAGTCCATAATATTGTGAGAGTTACGCGTGATGATCATCATCGGTTTTTCTTATGTGAAGCTCCATCACCTCCAACTCCAAGCTAGGCTACAGCAAGGTATCTCGATCTTGGAGTTGCATCTGTTGGTGATCTAATTAGACTGCACAGTACTCATATTGTCTGTTTAGGGTTAAGATTATTGTTGTTGCTGTATAAGAAGCTAGCAGCTCGTCATGAAAAAACTTGAAATTAAACTGAATTCTGGCATCTTGTATGGTGCGTGGTAGGCTCTGATTTAGACAGGTCAGGTGAGCATGGAGTGCAGTGGATCCAAGTTGGCAGTACCTCTTTCAGAAGCAGTCCCCACTGGTTGCAGATGGATGGATAATATGGCATTGCTTTCATTCATGTGCTTGCTTCTCTTACGGGCAGAATACATGCTAGCTGTTCAATCGACATAAACTGCTGTGGATGAATCAAACTAGAAGAAAAGGATTGTGGAATCGACACCGGTCGGTTTGCTTCTGCATCAGCTAGCTCTGCCGAATGCCCTGCTGCATATCTATCTCTATCTACGCATACGGATGAACAAATGGATGATTATCACTTCATTGTTGTATATTAATCTTTGCTAACCTTGCTGTACATATGAATATATATATGATGTGAGCAGAGCAGGGGAACTAGGCTGGTGCTACAGTGGTATACACATGTTCCTGAAGCTGAAGTGGGCCCTGCAGAGAAGAAACAGGGTGCAGGTACTACAAAATTGATGTATCATCATTACTGATTGTATTCATTCCCACTGGCAGACTACATGCATATCAATCATACGTTACAACCTGTCCTCTAGAACTAGTGCATCTGCAGTATGGACGCACGGTTGGAATCAAAAGAAGCAGCTCAGGGCTCGTCGCCAGATCAGGTATACACAGACTTATTACAGTCTAAAACAAAACATGATACTCTGATCAACAACTTGTATGTACAGACAGACTACATACATCAGGTAGCTAGGGGGAGCAGAGCCCATAAGCAGAGCAAAATTTGGGCTCCAATCGACGGATCGATCTATCTATCGACATTGTTGCCAGCTTAGGCTAGCAAAGATCCATCCATGGATGGCACGACAGTGACACTCCCTGGAAGAAGAAGATGGCACAATCATGAGGCAGATTCAGGCATCATGCCTGTGATTGTGCGGGCATACAAATATACAATTACACGAGGAAGAAAAAGAATTAGCGGAGCATGATGGTTGGGCGCTGCTGCTGGAGCCTGGAGCTGGGGGCGGTTGGGGAGGATGGAGACAAGTACATTGGCATTGACATGGCGGTGCCGGTGCTGTTGCTGTAGGCGGTGGCGATGTCATGGGCAACCCTGACAGCGTCGAGGGAGACACCGGAGAGGCCCCTCCGCGTGAAGCCAACCGAGTAGAGCCCTGACTCCCCCTGCGCCTTCCACCCTCCCGGGAACGCCACCTTCGGGTACCCTTCCCCAGTGAACCACTCACTCCCCTGCACCCCCATGCATGTTCATGTTACTACAAACACCATGCACCACATGTATATATATACATACCTAATAAATCTTTAATTTAGTAGGTAGTAAGTGTCCGTTTTATTCTACTAGCACTGGATTTTGTACAAGATCGAGCATGTGTAGTCTGATGGAGTTCGTTTACGATTAGTGGTCCTGATTTGAATAGAAACCTTGCATTTTCTTCGCTAGCTATATAAAGCTAGGAAAACCCGCTGTTTTGGCCATCGAGCCAGTTGGCACCGAAAACACGTTTCCTTGTGTTGGTGATTAGTTTTGTCAAAACCCGATCAAAGCTTGCGGAAATTAATCAGTCTTTAAATATTGGTTGGATGCTACGGCGCTGGAACGACATAGCATATATAGGCAAGCCGTCACTGGTACTTAGCAGTGGCGGATCTAGAATTCCAAAGACATACCTAATCAATTTTTTCTTAACAGAATTAGACATAAACTAGACATTAAATGGAAATATTTGCGGTTGAAATAACCTTTTTACTTTTAAAAATAGATTTATTTGTTTTTTCTACGAGTCCCTGCTAATAATTGGTACGGAGTATAACCTAAGAACCGGATCCATTCTAAAAAAAGAAAACAAAACAGTGCAAGCAACTGATAATTAAGGTGAAAAAGGAAAAATAAGGGCAGCGGTACGAAACCATGAATCGAACTTAGGACCTGCAATTTACGTCAAGACGCTCTCACCACTTAGCTATACTTGCGGCTTCAAGTCTTTATGAAGCATTTTTCTTTACTAATTCTTCCTTACCATCCATATTTCCATATATCATATTACTGCTTTTCTAAAAATTGAGGGAGTGCACGGGCATACCGAGAACCCCTGGATCCACCCCCGATACTTAGACAATGGTTCAAGCAACCACATGACAGGACGAAGGCCCTTTTTTGTGAAGTTGGATAAGTGCTTTGAAATACAAGTCCAATTTGGTAATGAATCTATTGTGGGCATTAACGAGAAGAGGTCAATTTTTCTCCGGTGCAAGAACGGAGAACAACGTTTGCTCTCTGAGGTATATTTTATATTGAGTCTCTCCATGAACGTCATCAATTTGGGATAGTTAATTTGTTGATAGCGAGTGCAAAGACATCAAGATCTATGGGTTTATGAGCGAAGTGGGAAGCTTTCCATGAGGTCAAAGATCCAAAGTTAGGTTATATATGATTCAATTGAACATATATAGTAATGAGCATAGTCAACAAGAAACGCAAAAAGAGGTTGTGCCATATGATATGTTCAAACAGGGAACATCACATGCAACTCCAACCGACCTATCAGATGTGATGGTGTCAGATTCTTTCTAAGTCATAGAGGAGGCAACAAATACGAAGAAAGATGAGAAGGAGGAGATGATGATGATGACACTGACGACAGTGGTATTCCAACATAGTTTGAATGCCCTTGTCAGCACCAAAATGGTTCATGTTGAATCTGAGCTCATGCACAATGTTGCACTATCCAAGAAGAATAATCGAGTATGCAGGAGTGACCTCAAGCTACAACACGTCAAGATTGTAAACACATCAGATGGACATGAGAACGGTGCGCGGAGGCAGATACATCAAGTTATTGGATTGCATCAAGTTTGTGGAGATATGCCAAGAGATTATGTTAGGATTTTTTTATACTAGATCTAGATGACACAGTAGACATGATATTTGGTAACGCGGTTAGTCTGCGGGGCTCTAACTATGGACGCTCTTCCCCAATTAAGCATAAGCACACTGAACCATCCGGGTCGTGGCCATAAGACGGCCGTTGGCCCCTGCATGTCCTGCACTACAACAAGGTCGTCGTAACCGGTTACACCAGGAGTACCTTCCTATTTATACAGGAGAGCAGGATACGAGTCTGACCCTAACAAGACCCACCCCTACCTATTACAACTCAGAGTTCATGTAATCGACTCATACATGTATTCAACATAAATTTTAACAGATTATGATCAAGATTAGGGAGTAATTGTTACATCTAAATATCTAATGTATCATCTTTGCAATGTAAAGCTAAAAAAAAAAACCCATTGTTTTGGCCATCGAGCTGGACGACACCAGAAGCACGTTTCGTTGTGTCGGTGATTAGTGTAGTCAAAGCAAATCAAACTTGGTGAAAATTAATCGGTCTTCAAATTGGTGGGAGGCTATGGCGCTGGAACGGCAGAGCACGGACAAAAAGCCGTTCCCATGACACGTCGGCTAGCCACAACATGTGGTGCTCCTCGGCTTTAGCAGTGGAGATCGATTTTAGGGCTAAAACCAACACAGACAGGAGGAAACAACGCAAAATGAAGCATGTTCCTCTCATCTGTGCAGACAGTTGAGTAGATGTAAGAAAAAAAAATATTAATTTGATCCTTAGCCAATGCTATATTTAATTGGTTATTTACTAAAATCCCCTTTTGGGGGAGAGGGGTAGATTGTTAGTGTGGATGGTTTAGAAGATATAATTGAGGGGCATGTATGGTTGGATTTTATTTATTTATTTGGCAGAATTTATTGGCATATCTTAACCAAACCCTTCGCACACGCTCGTCATGCGTTTGTATGATCTGAGAAAGCTTACCTGTCTTATATTTTAGGCGTTTTACCTATCTTTGATTTATGGCTCGTTGTTTTGTCTGGTTCCATAATACGGCTAATCTGATAGATGTTGCTCATGTTCATTCAGCAAATCCATCTTGTAGTACACATATACATATGTAAAATCCAAGGATTGCTAGCTAGCTAGCTCCACGGCACATGTATACTATTTGCATTGTTTAACTCGTTTTGTTTTGTCGTCTGTCAGTTCATTTCTGAGTCTGTATATGTTTATGGCGACTGATCAGATCATCATGGATATATGCCATCCATTCATATACTGCTCAGCGAGCTAGCTCTTTGATCTGATCATATATACCCCAATTTCCATTGGACTGAAATTCAGCTAGCTATGTATACATATCCTTAATTTTGTTTTGGTGGTTGTTTAAGTTCCCTAAAGGAAAAATATTATTTGAGAAGATTAAGGATCGATGCATATGTGGAATTATATTTATTGTAGGGGATATATATACTATATGTTTTGAGTTTGGAACAAGTGTACTGTACCTGGAGCCACTGCGGGACGTTGCTGTGGTAGCCGGTGGCGAGTATGATGGCGTCGGCGGCGACGGAGCGGCCGTCGACGAGGTCGGCGCCGGCGGGCGTGAGGCGGGCGATGGCGGGCACGACCTTGATGTGGCCGGAGCGGATCCTGGAGATGGCGCCGATGTCGAGCACGGGCGTCCTTCCCTTGGTGTTCTTCAGCTCGAGGGGCCCGCCCTTGGAGGGGCGGCGCAGGCCGAGCTTGGCGAGGTCGCCGAGGAAGACGGCGGCGAGGAGGACGAGGATCCTGTCGACGAGCCGGAGCGGGAGGAAGCGGAGGAGGAAGACGGCGAGGGAGAAGGTGGCGACGCCGAGCATCTCCCGCGGGAGGACGTGCACCGAGTCCCTGACCACCATGCGCGGGGAGGCATTGTGCTCGCACAGGTCCAGGCACACCTCCATGCCGGAGTTGCCGCACCCCACCACCAGGACGCGCTTCCCGCGGTAGGGCTCGCCGGACTTGTAGTCGGAGACGTGGGTGACGGGGCCCGCGAAGGAGGCGGCGCCGGCGAGCTCCGGGACCACGCGCTCCGCGTTCTCGCCGCTGGCCACCACCAGCCACGGGGCCAGGAACTCCAGCTCCGGCTGCTCCGGCTGGTCGGCGACCCTGACCCTGACCCTCCAGCGGCGTGGGTGGTGGTCGAAGCGCGCGGAGACGACGGCGTGGCGGAAGCGGGGGCGGACGTGGAAGCGGGCGGCGTAGGCGTGGAGGTAGGCGACGAACTGGTGCTTGGTGGGGTACTCCGGGTAGGCGGCCGGGAAGGCCATGCCGGGGAGCTCGCAGAAGCGCTTCGGCAGGTGCAGCCGGAGACGGTCGTAGGTGCGCCGCTGCCACAGCGACGCGATGCACTCCGCCCGCTCCAGCACCACCGCCGGCACCCCGCGCCGCCCCAGGCACGCCGCCACCGCCAGCCCCGCCGGCCCAGCGCCCACGACGATCGGCCCATCCACCCACACCGCCTCCATGCCCGGCCGGCGACCTAGCTATCAAGATTCAAGGCTCAAGAGCTTCCTTTCCCTCCCTATATGGAAGAGTACAGGAGATCGCTAGAGGAGGCGGAGGAGGAGGAGGTGATGGACTGGACGACGGCGGCGGCGTATGGAGGAGGCCGGCCGGCTTAAATAGGGCCGGCCAGAGGGGAGGAGATCAACGTACAGGATGGAGCTAAAGCTAATTAGTGGAGTAGTATAATTCATTAATCCTCTCGCTATTGCACTGCCACTGCGCACCTATATATATACGGCCATCATCTCCATGTACCACCAACACCAACCTGACGTACACCAGCATAAATACCCACTCTCTTAATTTTATCGACTTAATTAATTAAGTGAATACTGATCCAAAAATAACAAAATTCCAAAGGGGCATGCATGCATGAAGTTTCACCATATTTTGCTAAGGGAGCGGCTGCATGGCGGTCGCCAAGGATTTTTATTTCGGTAGAAGAAAAATTTCGTTCCTCAGCGAAAACACCGAAATTTGCGGAATCCAAAAATTTCGTTCGAAATTTCGGTCAAATTCAAACAAAATTTGTCCAACTTTGATGAAATTTGTCAATAAGACCATATCCAACATCTAAAACCAAATCTAGCACCAAATGGCAACATATAGCATGTCATTCAACATCGATTGGAGGAGATTTGGAGAAGGGCAAGAAGGAAATACTTGAGTCGTAGAAGAGGGGGAGACGCCGCTGCCGTGGAGGCGGCGTGCCGGGGAGAGTCACCGCCGTCGGGGAGGAGGCACGCCGGGGAGGAGGTGCTGGGGCGGAGGCGCGCCGGGGGAGGTGGCATGGCGTCGGGGAGAAGGCACAGCGGAGCCCCATCACCGGAACCATAACAGCCGCCGCCATTTTTAGGAATTTGGGGGAGAGGAGACATCAGCTAGGGTTACTATGACATGGGGGAAGAAGTAGGCATCGACTGGGCTGGTTTGAGCCCGTCTAAATTCAAACTGGGCCGAAAGTTTTTGACCGAAATGGGCCCATTTCGGCTCCTGGCGAAAATCCCGAAATTTCGACAAAAAAAAACCCCTGGCGGTCGCTGCACGCGCGCCTCTCTCAAGCCTACCTAGGCAAGCACGTGCGAGGCGAAGGCGACTGACCACGAGCAAAGCTTTTTAGTAATAATGCATGCTTGGCATTCACACGCATAAACAAAGAGTACTTTTGTACATGTCAACTTGTAAAAAGTATATATACGCCAAGATTACATGATCTATATGAGTCAACATTACTTGGGTACTATGCTTCGATGCATAGGTGTTTTATAAAATCTGAGACCTGAGTGAACAATCCGAAAAAAATCTAGTAAGTGAACAATTTGAAAGCGTAACGTTTTAAGCTTGCCACTACAAAAAGTAAAATCTAAGATTTTGCCGGTCAAAATGTCATCCAATATAGAGTTTGCCTCATTTCTACTGTTTCAACTCATTTACGTATCCATTTCTCCACGAAAAATGCCCGAGCCGAAGTTGGAGAAGGTAAAGAGGCAATTGGTCGAAGCTACCAAAGAGGGAGAGATAGGAAAAGCAAGAGAGGTTTCAAAAGTCTTAGCCACCCTAGTAGTTGTGTCGCTAGAAGGCAATAACATCCTCGCCGATCGAAGCTTGGAGAGATAATGAATGCGAGCAAGGAGGAGCAAAAAAGAAGAGAAGCATGGTAGGGTGGCAAGGGGAAAAACCATATGGGGAGGAGTTGCCACTATAAAAATTAGTCATCGATATGAAACGGAAATCAAGCCATCATTAATTCTTCATATTGACCACGCCTCTGCACATGTTGTGGGATGATAAACCACGCTAGCACAAAATAGTATTTTTCTACCACAATCACCCCAAGACATCGTGAGTAGGACACATGCATGGAGCGTTACCCTTTATGCGCAATCACCGCAGAAGAAAAGTTGAAGTAGAATGGCTCCTAACTTATCACCGGCACAGTGACATCATATGCACTACTACAGAGGATGTAGTCGATTTCGTCCGTTTCATCCTTATTGCCGATCAGCACCGAAGCAACCAAATCAACACTTCTACGGTTCCACACGTTCAAGGAAGGAACGTCTTGCACTAGTGTCACTACAAGAAATATGGCCTTCTGTGACGTTTTTTTTATGACAACTAAGTAATATGTCATTGGTTTATGACGTTTTCTGACAGGAGGGTTGTAACCCAACTTTTTTGTGACGAATAGAAGAAACGTCACAAATAACGTCACTAATGGCAAGCAAAAACCGTCACAGACCAATACGTGGAAGTGTTGTGACGAAATAATTTTTTCATAAGAATTTTGAAGTTTAAAATCTCACTGAATTCAACTGTTTAAAATATGAGTTAACCAAAAAGTGAAATCTTGCTAATTTTAAAATTGTCATATACGATTGAATTCAAAATATTTAAAAACTCAAATCTACAAAAAATTGAAATTTAATCAAATTTATTATTTTTTAATCCTAGTTGAATCTAAAATTTGATGTTGACCAAATGTAAAATATTTATACGCAATTTGAATTTAACTTTTAAATTTAACTCTATTTGCATATTTTTAAACTTAACATAATTTTAAAATTTGGGAAATTTTTTAAATCAAGCCAAAATTTTGATGTGAAGCCAAATTTAATTTTTCTTGAATTGTTTGGCATTCAAACAACTGTTTTTGAATCCTTTGACCTTCAAACAAAAAAATTGAAATCTAGCCAAATCTTTTTTTTTGAAATATATCCAACATTAGGAAAAATTGGCCGAAAAAAGTTGATGGTCTTTGGAGCCTGGGCCGAAAAAGGGCAACTCCCCTCCCACTTACTCGGCCAAGTCCAAACCGCCCCCACCCCCACTCTTCTTCTCCTCAGCCCTAGCACGCAGAGAGAGGGAGAGAGCGCGCCGCTCCAGGCTCCAGCAGCCCGAAGCGCCGCGCCGTCGCCCATCGCCGCTGCCGCCGGCGCCTCCGGCCTCCCCGTCCCATCGCGACGTCGCCGGCTCGCCTCCTCCGTCCTCTCCATCTCCAGCCGACCGCTGTGGCGGTGGCGCCGTCGCATCTGCCTGTCCCGTCCCGCTGCGGCGGCGACCTGGCGACCCTAGGTGCGGCGGCGGCCTGGCGCCGGCGGGGCCTCCTGCAGGTAGCTATCGCCCGGCCGGCCGGCCCCGTCTCCCCTTCCTAGTTCCCACCGCTGGCAGCGCCCCAGCCCCCAGGCAACGAGGCACGGCATCCCCCACCCGGCCACCCCCATTCTCCCATGTAAATCCCTAAACGGCGCTATGGTTTGCTTTGTACGCTTATTATGTCACTATAAAATATATATGGGCTTCAATAAAATATTCAGTGCTGTGAACTCAAACCGCAGTTAGGTTGATTTTCTTTTATCTCCTATGAACTTGCTGTATTAATCGTTTTTCTATGATGCAACAAATAGACTTATAAAGGAGCTAAAAACCAGAAAGGGTCAACCTGAGATAAGGTTAGACATTGTTGTGTTCATTGTTTAGCATATGTGTATTTAGCCCTGAATCATATATGTTTAGCAAGCCCTCTCGACTTCTTTGTTTTTAGATATTTAGAAAGCAATTTTCGTGAGCAGACCCTTTCGACCAATTTGTTGCACTGTCAGATTATTTCTTTCTACTGTAAGATGACTTTGTTATTGCTACCTGTCCGGTTACATGATGTAGAGTATCAAAGGATCATGAAAGAAAGAGATAGGCTTCACATTGGTCAAAGAATTGAAATAAGAGTTGAGCCAAGTGAGTGCTCAATATCTTCTTTAATTTTAAATCATTGCAGTACAAGCTCTAAGATGTATTTATTTCACTTCAGCATGTGTGTTTTCCTATTTTAGGACTTTCATATCTAAGGGATGAGATATGTTCCTCGAAATATTTTTGACTGATGATGCTGATTGTGTACTGTTTGAACATTCTAATGGTTTGTCTCTCACAATTTTAGTTCTGTCTTGCATGTTAGCTTCCAATGAAATAGGCTACATTACTGCACCTTTAATCATTGATGGATAATATGGGATTTGCTAAGAGTATTGCAGATGCACTTTTATAACTGAATTTGGCCTTATAGGTATAGAATTGATAGCAGAATTTATCCCTGAGCAATAGCATGTGTTCTGCATGTTTGTAATTGATGCAGCTATCTATTATTTCAATGAGTTACAACTGAACTTATTTACGTCAAAAATACATGTCCATGGTTGCATGGCCCTCAAATCTGAGGGACCGACAAGCGCCTACATTGTAAAATTATGCACCTGATTAATGGTATTCAAGGGAATAATCGACCCTATTATCTTTTTTCTATCTAAATGGTATTAATTTTCATGCTGGTCTTTTTGTCCCTTGAATGTTTTAGTGTTCAAATGATGTAGTGCATTTAAAATTTTACAGATTTAGCTATTCCTTTGTTGTCAGGCTAGCAACACATACTCTGTACTCCTTGTATTTTGCAGAGTTATACAATGATGATATAGTGGAATTTTTCTGTAGCGGAATAACTCGACATTTTCTACTCCAAAGACTGCCACTTAATGATTTGCCCTTCCGGTGTCACTTGGCCATCTGTATCTTTGTTTCTTCTTCAGACAAAGATTAGCACTTTCGTCTTTCGGAGCTTTCATATGTTCATTGGATTTTCATATGTTCTTACAATTGGATTGAACTTGATACCAAGCAATCAGAATTGTTTTACTATCAGACTAGGTAAGGGAACACATGGTGCCTTCACTAAGGGAACACATGGTGCCTTCACTGCATCTTAGTTGTCATTCTACTGACATTTAGCAATTTTCTCTTTGTGTTAGACTGAATTTCTTTTTAATAAAAGTAGACTGAATTTCTTTTTAATAAAAGAACTGATACTACCTACCATGGGTCATAAACCCTCCCTTCGCAAGCTGGTAAATAAGGAATCCAATATAAGAGCAATATTTATCAAGTATGTTAAGATCTGTTGCAAGCAAATAAATTTGCAGGTGAATTGTGTGGCATAACTCATTTGCATGGCTGCTTTGATGCCATATATAAGGATTTTTTAGTATTCATTTTTCTTACAAGTTGATAGCTTATTAGTTGATATTTAAATGTCTTCTTTTTTTAAGGAAAATTGAAGGTTGGGGAGCATCTAATCGTGAAGCCGTAGAACTTGAAGACTTATGCTTTATTGCAATGAAGCTATAGAAGTTGAGAGCTTATTAGTTTATTGCGTTGAAACTTATACTTAAACTGTGTTTTGGTGACACTGAAATCCAACTGTATTTATGTTGCTATGTATCATGTACTTGTGAATATTTGTATAACTTGGTCACTTGTGAATTTATAATGAATTTATTTACGTAAAAAATTGTGTGGTTTATTTATATGATGATGAATTGTGTTATAAATTATGACGATAAAATTCGTCACAACATTCCACTAGCCACGTCATCTATCATGGCAAATGCCATGTCATCTACCTTATTTGTGACGTTTTCTGTTTCAAACAATGACGATTGATGTCGTTATAATTCTTTGTGACGTTGAAACATTCGTCATTAATTTTGTGACGTTTTTCCTTATTTTGTCACAAAAGGTCTTTAGAGACGCACCTTCTGTGACAGACGGGTTTTCATCACAGGACTGTCACAGATAGCATACGGTGACAATAAAAACCCTATTTTTGTCACAAAAATTTTGTCACAGAAGGCCATATTTCTTGTAGTGGTGCTAGCACTTGCTCGCGCAGCCCGGTCTCTAGAAGGTTCGATGGAGTGGGTAGCTAGGATTTTGTTGTGTCGATCTTTTGGCCCACCATGTCACTACATGCTTCCCTTTATATATAATGCATACTAATTAATGGGCTTTTAAGTTAGAGGTCCATATAATAAAATTGCTCACAAATCAGTATGTATCCATATAACATAATAATGGATCCAATCCATTAGGTTTTTTGCGCAAACGGTCATGGTATCGGAGACCCTTTGTTAGACACAAGTCAATAGCAGTTACTAGCATGATATACTAACCTTAGAATGAGCAGAAGATCAAGTTGACTGAACTTTGATACACTAATAATATCTATCCCTTTAACTCAAGACGAGATGTATGTCACCCTCGTGATAGCCCGACCATTTGTTTCTTATATATGATGATCACAAAACTATGATTAATTTTAAAATCGCATTTCCATGGCCATACACTTTTCAATCCCACCTCATCAAGGGTCCCCACAAATATCCCTTTTGTTAACAATGAGGGAAAAAATTTATCTTGATCACTCAAACCCTACATTATGTTCCATAGCATACCCAAAAACCGTCTTTATACAATGTAGCAATTTATAGCCCCAAAGGGTATCACTATGCCTTGGGACTCAATAACGACTTCAAGTCTAAGGATAATATGGGTATACCTGTCAAGACAAAAGACTGATAGCGTATGTAAAATTATAAACCCAATAGTATCTCGAGGTAGGTCTATTCAACTGATGAGGGCTTTGCTATCTCGGATACTCATGGGACAAAGGACCAAAGACCTTCCTAGTGACCAGTGGCCTTCGACCAACATGCAAGGACCAAATACATGAGCCAATGTGCAAGAACTAAATTATAAGGTAAATTTGTTTCTTGGGTTGACTAATTATATACTTTGGAGAATAGACCGATACAATAATATCCTTATGCTTTCGAACTTGAGCAAGGATCAATTAGGAGACATTAAATCACTAATAGAAGCCATAAAGCAAGATAGGAATACAAAAGGACTCTATTTGGCCTCCAATGACCAGTATGAGAATAAATAGGCCTAGAGAATGCAAACGGACACCGTTTGGGGTGTGTAAGAACTTGTTGAAAAGTTACTTCGTACACTTTCCAATGGATTTAGCCCCACCTTCAAGTTTGTTCTAAATTGATCACAACGTCGAAAAACTTTTGGCGGTTAGAACCGTCTCTAGCCCTTCAGGTGTTGCGCCACCATTACTTTGGGGTCGTGTTTCCATGTAACTAATGCTGCATGAGAACACCTCCTTGCAGCCATATTCCTTCTTATATACTAGACAAGCCCCCAACATTTTCTTTTAGGTTTTGTTATGATTAGTTGCCCCTTTGTGTGGAACTTCTCCTGATGGGGGACGGGGCTGGAGTCTCGATCTTCTGGTCACATTAGCTGGATTCGATGTGAGGCAACGTGAACGATTCGACTGCCAACCACGTAGGTGACTGGAAATCCCAGCGATCGCTAAACCAACACAATGAGCGTTATCGATTGAACTGAAGCACGATCTACCTAACCACGAAGGTCAGATCCTACAGGCAACTAAAGAACATGCAAGAACACAGGATAAGCAATCTTAAATTGCGAATATAGTTCATGAACAATTAGAATTGGGTTTCCAATAATTTGGTTTTGTTGATCTAGCCGGCATAAGAAGAACGAGGTAGTTTCGCACGCATGTGGAAAACTCAACTTGTGATACCATGTGGAGGTCACCCCATGTTGTGGTTAATGTTATTGATAAAGTTTGTGTGTATTCGAATGGTTTTAGGTGAGGCAAGGAATGCCGTAGAAATTTCCTTAGTGTTGGCATTGTTTCGTATTTTTGAGGATCTTTCATGCTTAAAAAGTTAAGTTTTGTACATGAAAATGGTAGAGAATTTTGAGGCACATCTTTTTCGTGCTGACAACCTTTTTTATCTGAGCATTAGGAAAAATCATAAAAATTCAACAAGATTGATGTATATGGAAAAGTGAATGAATATGCGAATTTTTTGGGCGGTTTTGTCAATGCTTTGTTATGGTATGCATATAATGGTTAATTCGTGATGAAAATGAACTACCTCCTAGGTATCAAGGAATGTTTGGGTTTTTGGATGGACTAATCTTGCCTATCAGGATTGTTGTCAACAACGGTCGTGGATGCGAACTGAAGGTTCGGGGGTCCTGGACGGTGAGAAGGTTGCATGAGACGGTCGGAATAGGACTTGGGGTGACAAAGATGTTGTGGGATATGGAACACAACTAGCGAGTGGGGCCGGGGCACGGAAGGAGGATCACGGGTGTCGAAAACTTTGCAATTGAGTTGAACCGCCTGCGTCCGATGTGAGGGCCCAAGTGGGCATGTACAACAGTAGGATATGCGAAGCATATTTGCCGAGGAGAGGGGGAGCCTCCCAACATTTCTCTTGTGCTAAGTTTTAGGGTGTGATGATTTAGTGCACTCTTGAAGTGCTTCTCCAACTAGTAGTGTGTCTTGCAATCCCCCAACATCAAAGCAATGAAATCATCCAAGCTCTTGTATGGATCTTGTGTTTGATCTTTTCTTTTTTGCATAGAACATGAAGGGATCGAAGGCTGTAGGAAACCTAGGCCGAGGGGGGGGGGTGAATCGGACTCCTAAATCAAATTTTAACCTTGTTTACGTGATTGTTTAGTCCGGTTTTTACCCAAGCTACCGATGAAGACCTATTATCTAGATGCGGAAGCGATGGCACAATTAATCAACGAAAAGGTGGCTCGATGGCTCACACAAGCAATGCACAATTAAGATAATGCAAGAGACGAGGAGACACAAACCGAGTTGTTTACCGAAGTTCGGTGCTCAACACATGAACACCTACGTCTCCGTTGAGGAAACTTCTCACACAGAGAAGTCGGGACTCTCTCGTCCCTAGCCCTCAATCCACTCGAGGTAGCTCTTCACCAACACATGGTAGGCGAGCTCCAAACCTTCACACAAGACGAGTTCTTCCACACGAGGAAGCTCCTCGCACCCGCGGCGCCGACACACAGCTCCGACCCCCGACACATGGAGGGTTTTGTACACGACCTTCAACGAATGAAGGCAACGCACCTCCGACACACGGAAGTGACCCCCGACACACGGAGGGTTTCGGTTGACGTGGTTGTTCGGTTGATGACGCTTGTGGCGCGACGACGATCTCTCCGACGGTGAAGTCCCAAGAGCACAAGATCGGAGACCGTCTCTCACCACTACCCCTTCTCTCCCACCATAGAAACTAGGACAAGAACACCATAGGAGAAGGGGCAAGACTTGGGGATGGATGAGAGGAGGTAGGGGGCACCTTTTTCTTCCTCTTCCTCTCTTCTTCTCCCTCTCTCTCTCCTTCAATCTCTCAAGCACATGGAACCCTAGAAGGAGGTGAGGACCATGGGAGGAGCTCTCTAGGGTGGCTAGGGCAAGGAGTGGCTGCTAATGAGGCTCTCTCCAGTTTCCCCCGAGCTAGAGGCTCCAATTTATACCCTAAAGGCGAAAAACCCTAAGAAAAGACGGCCCGGATTGAATTTCCCGTGCGCAGTAGGACCCAGTCCGATGACTGTAGGACCCGGTCCGATGAAGTGTTTTACCTTGGGAATGACTTGGTTGGACCCGGTCCGACGGTGGTCGGACCCAGTCCGACAGAAGGGTTGCATTTTGGGGACTTAGTCGCTAGAAACCTATGGCCTGGTCGGACCGGGTCCGACGGTGGTCGGACCCGGTCCGACAGTAAGGTTGCATTTTGAGTGACTTAGCCGCTGACACGCGCATCCGTCGGACCCAGTCCGACGGGCTAATTTTTGCAGCCCACTATGATTTGGCTATCCCTTTCTCCCTTCATGTCTCGCCTAAGGTTTTGTGCCATGTTTGTCGATTTGTGAACTTGGCGGGAATATTTGAACACTTAGGCGGGAAGTTTCACGCCCATAAAAAATATGTGGCTTTGAGACTTGGCGGCTACAAAACCACGGACAGTTGGCTACCCCCTAGAGTCTCCTGGACCTATCCCAAACTCTCTCAAAGACGAACGAGGATAAGAGACTGGAAATGCGCTCAGTGGGACCCTGTAGCCAGAGATACGACGATCGACAGGCATGTTGTCCCTAGGCTACACACACGCAAGAAATCAAAAGAACTAGAAAACAAATGTCCTTAATCTTGGCGTGATCTAGCTGTGCAGCCCAGTTGCCATTAATTACCAAAATCATTCAACCCATGGGAGGCTTGATCTTACAAAGGCCAAGAGAGGGGGTGAATTGGACTACTTTTAATTTTTTTTTGTGTTTTTCTTGATGATTATGCAAATTAAAAGTTAACCACTTAGCTAGAGAATCCTAGGACTACACAAGGAGAAATATCATACAAAGCAATTGGACAAGTATCACACATCACATGGCATGCACATAAGAGAAAGCTTGCAGAAAAATAAATTGCGGGAAAGTAAAAAAAACACAAGGATATTTTCCCGAGGTTCGGAGAGGAACTCCTACTCCCCGCTAAGGCAAGCCCTCGACACACGAGAACCGGCTCCCTCTCGAGTCTTCTGCCTCAAACCACTCGTGGAGGCTCTTTCACCGACACACGGCGAGGTGAGCTCCTAACCCCTCACACGGTCTTGAGTGCTCCCACACGCTGTGA
Source organism: Raddia guianensis (assembly GCA_036346415.1). Lineage (NCBI taxonomy): Eukaryota > Viridiplantae > Streptophyta > Magnoliopsida > Poales > Poaceae > Raddia > Raddia guianensis. The sequence continues at coordinate 60,614,100 of CM070536.1, forward strand.
GCTCCTCAAATCCACACCACCAACTCACGGTGGCGTCCACCAACACATGATGGACTTCACTCCATCACCGCCAACGCACGGCGGCGGCCACCGACACACGGTGGACTTCCCCCACACACGGAGGCACAAGAGATCGATGAAAGCTTGATGAAGACGGCTTGGTGAAGATCCTCCTTCCGGCAACGAGGTCCCAAGGAGCATAAATCCAGAGATCACTCACCCCACCAACACTCTTTCTCACATGCACATGGAAACCCTAGGGCTAGGATCCATGGGAGAGAGCTCTCACACTTGGGGAATAGTGGCTAGGGTTGCAAATGAGTCTCTCACCCTCTCCCTTGAGCAGGAAACCCCTTATATACTCCCACTTCTAAACCCTAGAAAATAGATCTCGGATCCAGATTCAAGCCTTAGGCCGAACAACACCTCGGACAACTCCCGGACAGTCCGGACGAAGGCAAGCACTCCCTGTGAAAAATACTATTCAAGACAGAGGGGGCACAGCAGGGTCCGGACAGTCCGAAAGAAGGCAGGCGCCTACTGGAAATGAAGCTTGCAAGTCAGGGAGGACAACACCTGGGCCGGATAGTCCGGACTACAGGGCCGGACAGTCCGGCCTAAGGCATCAGCTCAACAGCGCAGTAGAAACTAACACTCAGCTAGGACAGTCCTACCCCCAGGGTGACTTACCGACAATTTTCAGCAGATCACATGGCTTGAGAGAGAAAGTTTGGCGCCGGAGAGAATATTTGGAGAGGTGGAAAATTTAGGCGCTACGAAAAACGAACTTGAGGGCAGGAAGTCAGGACCTGAAACCCTCTGAAGGACTTCAGAAACTTTGGTAACTAATGACTCAACTGTGCTCCTGGGACCCTGCATCCAGAAAGAGAATTCACACAAGCAACTAAAATACGCCAACAACTCACCCAAGAACGTAGAAGAAATATGAAAATAAATTCCTTAGTCTTGAGTGAAGTTGACGCTAGGAAATCACCGCTTTGTGGGGTCCATGAAAACCGAGAGTTCCCATTTGACAATTAAGTGCATCAATCTCCAAAATAAATAATAAAGCCCATGGGAGCTTGATTCTTACACAACTATTTTATTTCCTCATATTCTTATATTTGCTGCTAATCCGTGATGCCTTGAGGTTGCAAGCATGACTTGAGACCCTTCTTGCAACTTAGGAGGGGCCACAAATCAAGTTTATTGGCTAATTAAAAATCAGTCCATAAAGTTTCATCTGCGCAACAATTCACGTTTATTTTATAAAAATATTTAAAAAATTGAGTGGTTCAAGTTGGAGAAGGTATGTGACTCATATATCTATCTACCAAAAACTTTTGGAGTCCACTGGATGCATCGTTTGGACATGGTGAGGTGAATACTAAGCCCCAAAAGTTTTGCTCGAAGCTCCTGACAGCCTGCAATGTTTGATTTTCCTGATTTTTCTAAAAGTAATTTGAAGCTCAAGGTTTGTCGGATGTTGTACAACTCATAGACCTACCAAAATTTTTAAAACTCTGGAGTTAATGGTTACCGTTCCATGCCTTGAACCTGCATAAGTTTGGAGGAATCTACTTTTTCTATAGTAGATTTAGCCATTTGGCTTATTCCTCCTCTAAAGTAGGATTTGAATTGATTCCCTCTTGAAATCTCAATACCAGCAACGTGGATAAAAAATCCGGATATTTTTCATGATTTCATTCATGTATAATTGAGTTACACATAGTGTTGATTGTTCATAGATAGTTGATAACAATTAGGAGTGTGGTTTAGTGATTGCAGGTGCTTATCCTTGTGTGATTTGCTGCCGAATCGTCGAAGCTATCCTCTGCCTAATCGAAGTTATCCCCTAACCGGAAGATCGGGCAACTCTTTCAACGCATCATTAGCATTATGTTCTTTAACATGTCTTCACATTATTGATTTGATTTCTCTATATATATCTATGGCATGTGAAACATTATTATGAATCCAATTCTCGTCTGTGAACTATTATTTTCACACATAATGATATGGGACTAATGATCATTTCGAATAACACCACATGAACAATGTGTCCCACAACCAAGTCGTTCTAATGAACGATATGATTGGTAAAATACATGGAATTCGTAACACATTACATAAAAATACATCTTGTTAAATATGATACAATCACTTCATGGTCCCTAATAGGACATATCATTAACATTACCATCCCTACCTTGGTCTTAACAACGTTGTTCTCCCCTTTCTACTTCTCCGTGGACATCATGCCACTAGGGATGGCAGTCGGGCGGGTATCTCCGGGTACACCTCTGATATACCCGAACCCGAAACCCAAAGATTCCACCCTTACCCAAACCTGAAAATACCTATGGGTATATACCCGCGCCCATACCCAAACCCGACGGGTACCCGAAAGAAAGTATACAAGCACACAGTTAGGGGAGAGGGAGGAGATAGGGGGCACGACAGGAGCCGACTCAGCGGCGGCGACCTGATGCGGCGACATCGACGGCGGCCGATGGGAGGCCACAGCAAGAGGCGGTTCGGCATCGGCGACGACGGCTGCGGCGGCGGCTTGTTGCAGAGAGACCAAGGGCGGGGGGAGAGAGAGAGCAGGGCCACGGCAGGAGGTGACTTGGCATCGGCGATGGCGACCCAATGCGGCGACGGCGGCCCGATGGGGGGGTCCACGTCAAGAGGAGGCTCGGCGTCGGTGACGGCGGCAGCGGCAGCCAGGTGTGGCTCGACGATGGCGGCCCGATGGGGGGCCATGGCAGGAGGCTGCTCGGCGTCGGGGACGGCGGCGGCGGCGGCTATGGCAGGAGGTGACTCGGCGTCGGTGATGGTGGCGGCGGCAACAGCAGCCGATGCGGGATGGGGGATGGGGAATGAGGGTTAGGGATTTGTGGTGTGGGAGCTCGGAGAGCAAGCCTCACACAGTGGGGTTGGCACTTGGCAGTGGTCTGTGTATTTGATACATGGCCCACTGGTCAGGATTTGAGTAACCCATGGGTACAAAATGGAACCCGTACCCGAACCCGAATTATTCGGATACCCGAAGCCGAAAAACCCATGGGTATGGGTTGCAACCCATACCCATGCCCATCAGGTCGGATACCCATGGGTACCCATACCCATGGGTTTTTCTGCCATCCCTACATGCCACTACCTCTCTCTCTCTCACTCACTCTCTCCCCCTTTACTCTACTCTACTCCCTCCTTCCACAGCTCCAGCAACTAGTTGTTGCTTCTTCACCTTGTTGTGTCATCAAATAGAACCAAAAGGGGTCCTCTCTTGCCTGCAGGGGCCATACCCGGTTGGACAAGTAGTCCTAGGCAATGCCCTCCTTGGTCAGGTTCAACTTGATGATTGCGGCTATCTGGTTGATCAACCCCCCTTCTCCGGTTGAACCTTCAGGTGAAGAATCGGCTTGTTCTTCTTCAGAGCTCTCCTTGGTAGACCAAACTACTATCTTCGCTGCGCTGCAGATAGAACTAAAATGGTGCCCACCCTGCGAATGAGTCCTTCAAGGTGATCTTAGGGTAAAGCAGGTCAACGTTAGTGCGGAGGTGAGAGCTTACACACCCCACAAAAAAATCTTGCTATGCCAGTGCTTGCCTCGATGATTGTTTGTGTAGCGTGTAGTATTGAACAAAGAGGCTCATTGTTCGAGCCAATCTCTGGAATCCCTCACATACATGGTTGAACATCACCATCATGTGGAAGGAATTAATTGGGGTTTCGGTTGACAGGCTCCACCTTGCACTGCATCAGGAGAGACACCACAAAGGCGCTATTAGGCATGCAAAGCTCGTACACTGAGAACAACTCGAAACAGACAAATTCTTCTTTTTGCCATTGTGGTGTCTCCTCATCATTGGGCACCCTTTAGGAGTTGGGGTTGATCTCTCCCACCAACTCCATCTCCTGGAGATGCTCCTTTGTGGTCTTAGTCTCCCCGAGCTTGCCCACAACTTAGAATTTTTTAATGAAATGTGCGGAAAAAGGCTAGGGTAAGGAAGCGCTCAGAAGCAACAATAGAGAATCAGGTAGGAAGGAAAGAGAGCAAAAGTGGAAAGCCAAAGCCCCTAGGTTCCTATTAATAGAACGGAGGGCTCAACCACCCACAGTTCAAGCCCCCAATGGTCAAAACTATTTAAAAAATAAAAAAGCCAAAACTCCCGTGAATTGTCACATCGTGCACCATTCAAAAAGGTTAGTACGAACTAAAGTGTTGTTGCTTCGTAGCAGTTATTTCTCGAAAAAGTTGCCTGAGCTTGTCATACATGATTGGTGTCCGGTTCCAGATGTCCTGCAACCGAACCAAGCAACTTTCCCAAGCACCTAGAGCATCCAGTTCCTCAGACAAGTTCTATCTGACCTACGCATCGCCGATCAAGATAGCTGCGCAACACCAAGGAATGCAAGACAAGGTACCTAGCTAGGGTATGGTGTTCCCATATTAATTCATGCTGTTTTTTAAATTTTGTTGTGATTTAAATTTCATTTCAAATTTCTTTGAGTTTTTTCTGATATTCAATTAAATACTACGAATGTCGTGTTGATGATATTTTTTTGCAATGCTTTTTTGTTATGTTACAATTGAATAATATACGACGTAGCCTTTAAATGTACTAAAATAATGTTTGAATTTCAATATTTAATTTTCAATAGTCAAAAATTAATATTTTTTTATTGGATGAGGTTATCGATTAGTGAATACTAAACCATACATAAATGTAAACTTATTAGTGCATATAATTTAAATTCAAAAGCGTGTTGATTGACCATGCAAACACATGAAATATTAAACTTTCACCCCAAATTCTTCGGAAAGCTTCAATTTCAAAGGAGTCACCACACGACAAGCTTTAAAAAAATTGATTTTTTTCTATACTTGTAATTTCATGTAGGAAACAATATGGAATGGTTTGATCATTTGAAATGATTTTTTTGAAATTTTTAAATTTGAAATAGAGTTGTTTGACCGTTTAAGCCCTTTAGGGGTTGTTGCCCTCGAGACAGGCAGTTATATCGACGGCTAAGGACGAAGCTGTCGAGAGAAAACAGCTACCTCGACGGTAGTCAACAGTCGCCCTTGGTAGAGATAGTCTCGACGGCTTTCCTTGTGGCCGTCGAGACAACCTTCCCCAACGACAGTGTCGACGACTGGGTGTAATGCCGTGTACACAGGTAGGGAGAGACTATCTCGACGGCTTTCCTGTGGCCGTCGACACAAAGCCCGAACAAGGGCTGTCTCGACGGGCTTCACTGGGCCATCGAGACAGCAGCATTGGATTCGCCCGATATGGGGGTTGTCTCGACGGCTTTCCCAAGGCTGTCGAGACTGTGACGGTTTAGATCTGCGTGTACGGGCTCGGGACTAGGCATTTTTGCCAAGTCCCCAAGCCCTTTGCCCTCACCGCCACGCTGCATCACCGCCCCACCCCGCCTCACCACCCCACCCCGCCGCGCAGCGCTGTCGCCCCGTCGCCGCCCCATCGCGTCGACCCATCGTCGCCGACCCGTCGCCGCTCGCCTTAGCCGTCTTCCTGGCGCAATGCCCCGCTGCCTCCACCACCCCTGCCATCTTCCGCACCGACATCGAGGTATTTTCCCGCCTTTTTTTTAAATATTGGTAGTGTAGTGTCGACGGCCAGTAATATTTAGTCGAGACTAATTGCAACATAATCATGATTAATATTAATTAAAAAATTTAAAAACAATAATTTTTTTTAAAAAGTAGGAAATGTAGTTTAAAATTTAGAAAAATGTTAGCTATATATTAATGTATTAATGATGACTGTTGATGATAACCTTCATTGTTTATCGTACGATTAGCTAGCGTATGTGGATGAGTTTAGTGGATGTTACCTAATCGTACATCACCCGTTCAGAAACGACACCTCGTATGAAACATGGACGGTGATTCATTCTGTTGTAATATGAGATGTGACATGCGTTTCCGAATTGGCCAGTGGAGCCCCTTATGGGGGTCCTAGTGGGCAGCCTACGAATTACCGTTCGAGAACACATCGCATTGTGGTACCAGATGATTCGAGATGAGATTTTCGATGGCGTGACCCTAAGCGAGGTTCTCTTGTGCATAAAATAAGTGCTTCGGAGCTTTTATCGGCTCCCAGGCCATCGTTTCACTAGGAGAGCCCCTAGGGTTATGCTGTCGAAATCTTGTCTCGAACCTCCGGTACCGCAGCGCAACGTGTGCTCGAGCGGTCGTTCGTAGGTGGGTTTAGAAGCCTTCGAAAGCTTAATGGCGATAGGTAATTTCTAAGATTTTATTGTAATTCTTTAATTCACTGTCAATTAAATTAACTAACTAACTTTTATTATTCGTAGCAACTTTTTCAATGTCCACCACAATAAATATGATACCCAGCCAGGTAATGCACTAGGTATCCTCGTACGCCAGTACTACCCTGGTATGGTCGGTGAGGAGGGGGCACAGCATCCCGCTTATTCTTGGGAAGACTACAAGGTGGCACCGCCGCCGAGCAAATAAGACGGGAGTTCTGGGTGAGTGATAACATTTCTATTTTCCATTTGTGCCAGTAGGGTTCCGGTTCAGCGGCTCTAGGTGAACTTCACGGCACAGAGGGAGACTACACATCAGCGAGCCAGGAGGGTCCCACCTGGGTTACCGACCTCTTCGTAAGCGTCCCGCCGATGTTCACCCAGCCATCCAATCCCCCGTCAAGCGATCTCCGGCCGAGCGATCCTGATCACTAGCTTGCTAGGTTTATTACATTCAGTTTGAAACTTGGAATTTGATGTGTTAGGTGATTGTGGTGATGAACTCGGACTTCGATGTGTTATGTGTGGTGATGAAATTATGTTCATATTTGTGCATTTCTTTATATTTATGAGCTTTTGATGAATTTTGATGAATTGTGGTCGCATATATGAGACGTGGGTATATATGAATTGCGGGGAGTTTTGGGTTTGTAGGTCGCATATATGAGACCTGGGAGCAGCGGCGGTAGCCGAGAAAATTTGTGAATTTTTTGGTTTTTAAATTTTTTTTTATGTTCTACTGCTATCTCGACGGCCAATGGGAGGTTGTCGAGACTACCCCAGGCCTGTGTGAGCCCCACCTGTCATACTGTTGACGGCTATAGTTAGCCGTTGATACTGTCTTCCTGTGCCACGTCTCCAAAAACATATCTAGTTGGGACCCACTTGCTGCTTTCTCGACGGCTAGTGGTCAGCCATCGAGACTATGCCGCTCTTACGGCAAACGGAGTCTGGTGGCTCTGTATCGACGGCTATGACGGCAACCGCCGAGACTAATGCTCTCGACGGCCAGGCCGTCGAGACAATGCCTCTCTCTCGACGAAGTGTCGTCAACAGCCCTGTCTCGACGCCTGGCCGTGCCGTCGAGACTAGGTTCTCTCGATGGTTTGTTTACTTTTCTCGATGGCTTAAACTGTCGATAGTGTGGCAGTCTCGTCAAGTGGCACTCCGACATCGATTGCCTGCAGGATGAGCCGCTGCCGGTGCTGAAGATTAGATCGAGGGAGAAGAACAGAGAGGAGAGGGAAGGAGGAAGAAGAAGATGGAGGATGACATGTGGGGCCATGTATTTTAGGGTGTATTTCAGGGGTATTTTTAGCGTAAAAATTAATTAAAATGACCATAATGGCATATATCAGATAAATGCAACTTTATAATGGCATATATCAAAATTTTTCCTTTTTCCTTTCTTACTCATTACTTTGCCGAGTCATTGTGGTCATAGCCACATCACACACCACATTGGTGGAACCAACTATGGCCTTCTTTGTTTGAGCTGAAAGTTGCTGGAAACTTTAATCCAAAGAACTTATGATCCTTGGAAGACATCTTGAAGAGTTCAAAAATTATGAAAAAAAAATATTTTGCAAACTCTGAGAAGAACTATTTAAAACCCCACAAAAATAAAAATAGAGTATTATATCATTCGGCTTATACAAAAATAACAAAATTTTATTTTATTTTATTTAAAATGAAACAAAAAAGGGCCATAAAACCGCTTCAGGGTGTTATTTGTGCAATTTTGTATACTAAATATAGTTGGTTTTTTGAGTCCACGGAGTCGAATAGATGAAACTTGATTCTTGATGGTGCAGAGTAGACTTTTCCCATTACATGCTCCATAAGAGCCAGCTCCTGGTTGTTGTTTAATTAGTTACTTTTATGTAGAAAGAAAGAGAAAGAAAAGTATATATATATGGAAAAAAGTGAGAGACTGAAATAGAAAACTGGATGGATTAGGCGCTTAGCTACCCTAGCTTAGCCCCTAGGCCGGGATGGTCGAGTTTGGCGGCTTGCATTCAAGGTTTCGATTGGCCCATGCTATGCATGCGGACATGCTTAACTTGGCTAGCTAACATAAGCTCGATTGGCCCATTGAGCTGTCTCTCCCCCCACCGTCTCTCTCATCTATCTTTCAGAGAGAGTGAGAGATATGAAGAAGTCCATTTGCAGATAGGTAGGAGTAGCTAGCAAGCTTGGACCGATGGACATGTCCCTTTCATGCAGATCCATGCATGGATCCTCCCGTCCGATCGAACATTTCTCTTAAATTCGTAGCTAGCTAGCTGGTCGCCGCAAGGCATATTATTAATTCATGCATCATGCATGGCAGCCATGGATCGACCTGCCCAATTAAGCTAGCTTGCAAATTTGCTTGTGGCTGGCTGGGAGCTGGATCGATCTGCAGATCGATCGATGCAATGAGCTAGCTAGCTAGCTGCTTGTGCAGGAGTACGTACCTTTCACCATTCTCTGCACGAATGAATGCACATGTATACACACACATACACATGCGCTCATAGCATGGCATGGCATTCGATCGCATTCCGCCGTCTCTCTCGTCGCCGGCCAGGCCAGTACCGATCCATCGAGGCGAGGCGCTGTCTCTCTCATTGCAACAGTCACACGCTACTCGATCCGCTGCCTAGCTCTAATATATCAAGATCCATCGATCGATCGATCGCTATATATGTATGTGTTGCATCGGAAAGGGACTTGGCACGCGCGCCGCATTGTGTAGAGAGTGATCTTCACTTCTTTCATACCCGTCCACACACAACATGTAATACAGATCAGCATGGTCATGCAATAACAAGTGTATAATGTATGTATCGTTTTCGATCTTATGGTCAATCACCGCCAACTCATGCTTTAATTTGTAGCTAAAGGTTCCATGCAAACTATATACTCTCTCCATTCCAAAATATAGGGCTTGCATGTTTTTTCAAAACTCAATGTTTCAAATCTTTGACTAATAGTAATAATTAAGTAACAAATGTACATATTTTATTATATGTATGGGATATATTTATATCCGTATTTAAAAGCACTTTGATATGATGTTAGTTTTGTAGTTGTTAATGATATATTTTGATAGAAATTAACGGTCAAAGCTATGCTTTAAAGACCCTGCAAAAAATTTATATGCCCTATATTTTGAAACGGAGGAAGTATATATTTTAGGTTTATCTCTGAGTTACGTACGAATTTGTATTGTTCTTACATCTGCAACAAACGGACATATATGTAGTTACTAGTTACTGGCCCTATCTTTGCATGTCAGAGAGAGAGGGAAGAAGCAGTAAAGCAAATCATCCATGAATGCGAGTATATATATGCATAAATATGCTCCAGCTGAAGTGCAGTATACATGTTTGATGAATCTGTCCTGCAAGAGCTGCACCTGCAAGCTGCGTGCAGGCCGGTGCAGTGCTGAATTGCTGATGCAGATGCAGAGAAATAAAATCCCGAATGACGAAGCGTAGATTCTGCACAAGAAAACAAGCAAAATAAATGGCATCTGCATCTGCTGCTCCAGTTGGGCAGTTGATCAGGCTGATGCGGGACCATCCAGCTGAAATGGTGGCAACTGGCAAGAATCAGCAGCGATCGATGGACCCTGCTGCTAGCTTATGCTGATGCTGCAGCATTCAATTCAATTCCGAGCGCAGGCGCCAGATCGACTCAAGGATCGGAGGAATGAACATTCAGTACGTGCGTGTGATTGCTGCCTGCTACAGTGCTAGCTGTTAGGTCCAATTTGACAATAGTACGTCTAGTTTAGGTAGGATTAGATTTCATTGTTCATATTAGAGTTGGAGTCCTGAAGATAAGTTTCCTAATATTTAGAAGTAGTGTTTGCGTAGGAGTACTATAATTTCTACTATAAATAAAGCGCACCAGTTTTTTTTTTTTTGAAGAAAAAGGCAGGAGAGCTGCCGTCCATTCATTGATAGAAGAAGAACGGTGCGACGCACCTAGATTACAAGAGTTACAACGCAGCAAGGCTGCTGCACACCCCGGCCAAACGGCCGCGTCCACACGCACAAGGCCAAGAGACCTTGCGGCGACACACAACTGAAAGAGAAAGGGAAGGAAACAACACCGGCCACGCCGGACACACTACCAACACACACAACGACGGACGACTCCGAATTAGCAGACCTAGTAGACAACCAAGAAGTGCAGCAGTGACTAACACGATGCCTCCAACAAGGTAGCGACGGGTAAGACCCGCCGCCGCGGTGCGATCACCAGGGTTTTCACCCGAAAAGAGGGAAGGGGCTGTAAGATGATGCCTCCAACAAGGGGAACGCCACCAAAGGTGATGCCACCATCCGCCTAGGAATGGGCGGGGCTTTCGCCCAAACCCCTTCCCCACCAATGCACAAAGTGGCTGCCACAGAAGACCACCAACCGAGTCGCAGACTGAAACCGCAGGGCCGAAGAGTGCACACGAAGCGCCGCCACTTAACACGGAAGACGCCGCCCACACCAACGAGCACCCCGTAGCAGAAGGAGGTCTAAGACGACGAGGGCGGGACCAAGCCAAGCAACGAAGAACCGCAGACACTCCCGGAGAGGACGTCAGCGAAAGTCGAAGAGCGGAGGTAACGAGGGCACCACGAAACCGAAGAAGTAGGCCACCCGACCCCTTCGAGGTCCAGGGACCCAAACGACAGAACATCACCGACCGACCAACCCACGGGCTCGGAAGAGGCCGCCGGTGCTACCGGATCCCTCACAGGGAGGGGAGGGACGGGGCAGCAAGGGCGGGACCAAGCACGAAGGAGATGGACGAAGATGACGCCGAGAGGAGACACCAGACAACGAAGGAGAAACCGTCGGCCTCGCACCCTGGAGCACACCACTCCGGCCGCTTCGGCCACGATCTGGGCCTCCTGCCACAAGATCTGGCCGCACCGAGAGCGGTCCCCCTGACCGGCCACTACCAGGCAGGCACAGGGGGAGGGGAGAAGGGGGCTAAGTAGAAGGAGGAGTTTGCTGATGCTTCCGCCATCTTGCGCTGGCCATCCCGCGCCACCGACGCCTCGCGCCGGCCATCCCGCGCCACCGACGCCTCACGCCGGCCATCCGTGCCACCTACGCCTATCGCCGACCACCACGCGCCAACGACGCCTCACGTCGACCATCCGCGCCGCCGACGCCTCGCGCCGCCACCACTCGTCAACGAGGCCTCGCGCCGCCATCCGCGCCGCCGGCTCCTCATGCCGCCACCACGCGCTATGGACGCCTCGCGCTGCCAACCACGCCAGCGCCTCCTCGCGCGCCCACCACGCGCGAACAACGCCTCGCGCTGCCATTCGCGCGTCTCGCGGCGAACCGCACCACTGCCGCTTCGCAAGGGCTATGCTCGCCACGCGACGCCACGCGCCAACATGGCTGTCGCGCCCAGGCCGCCGCCTCAGCAGCGCCGTCGCGCCAGACGCGCCGCCAAAGCCGCGCCAGTCACGCCAGCAGCGCCGCCGCGCCCGCCCAGCCGCCATGCACGCCCGGCTACCGGATCCGCCGCCCTGCCGCCAGTATCCGCCGCCGCGCTCCGCCAGCCCCACGCCGCCCAAGCCGCCGCCGACCCCAGCCGATCGCCGCACCAGATCAGCGCTGCCGCCGCGCCCGCCAAAGCGCCGCCGCGCCACGCCAGCTTCGACCAAGGAGCGTGCGGACCGCGGCCACGGATCCGCCTCCGCGCCGGATCCGCCACCGGCCCGGCCGGGCGGCGCCAAAAGCTGCCGAGAAACACGAAGAGGAAGAAGAGAGGGGGAGAAAGGGAGGAGGGAGGAGGAGGAGAAGGGGGGAGGGCGTGGCCGCCGCCGCCTAGACCAGCCACCGGCGGCGGCGGCGGCGGCTGGCTAGGGTTCCGGCGAGGGGGTCTGTGGCGAGGGCGGTGGTGTCGCCGCCCGTGTCGCCCAGAGGGACGACGCGGGGGCTGGTTCGATAAAAAAAAGAGTGTTTCATCATAAAGCGCACCAGTTGAGGCAACACAAAAATTCATCTTTTGTGGTACTGTTTCTCTTTGTCGTTCTAGCCGAGATCTTTTTGCCACAAATCTCGTCTATAATTATACAAGTACGTACGTATAATAGATGTAGCTAGTTGTAGTTATTCGTTAAAAAATACAAGATGTCGACTAGGTGGATTGGTTCGAGAATGCCAGACTTATCAATTTATCTGGTAAACTACCCTCTTTCCTTAAGAGTGATGACAAATTCAATATTACAACTTTATCCTAAGTGCCAATAGAACCTTCCATCAAACTCTGGAGCCTTCACTCAGCAACGTGCAACTTCACAAGATTCATTAATCCTAGAGCTGCCAATTTCTTCTCGTTGATCTTGGTGAAGTTGCATGATTACCGGATTTATGATAGGAGTTAAGCCAATGACGAGCAATACAAATTAAAGTACCGGCGTTGAGATGAATCTATTTGGAAGTTTTGATCTTGGGCTAAAACCAACACTATCTAGCTGCAAGGGTTTAGCTAGCTAGATTCCAATCACCTTGATCAGATGCTGACCGCTACTTAATTATGGAGGCCACCTAGCTGCTGTCACTAGATCTCCCCTCCTCTTCCAGCCAACCAACTACTTCATAGAAATTGGACGACGACAACCACAACAACAACAACAACATTAAAAAAATTTGCATGCAATACCGAGAGTAATTTTATTAGTTTCCATCATGATGACAAATTCAAATCAGACCCCACATCAGGCTCAGCATCAGTACGCGCGCGCAGCAAATTCAAATCCAGTGGCAGCATGGGTGAGCATGCGCAGGCGTGAGCACGCTGATGGCCTGATGCGGGGTTTTGATTGGGGCTCTACACAAACCGTTGAAGATAGTTTTAGACCTGGGCCAAGACGAACTCGCGCTGGTAGTTTATTGAAACCCTTGAATTCGGAATATGGGGAAGTTGCTCCGGGTTGGGGAACTGCTCCTTTTATGGGGTCGCAATGGCTTTATTCGCGATATTCCTATCTATCATTTTGGAAATTTATAATTCTTCTATTTTACTAGACGGAATTTTAATGAATTAGGTTTCTACTAACTAAAACTACGAAGTCATAGTTTTTTTCATCCAAAAAAGCCTTTCTACTTTAAGCTCTACATTTCTAGATATTTTGGTATATAGTTCGACCGTGGAAATTTTTTTGTTTCGATATCTCTGGAATATGAGTGTGTGACTTGTTAGAATGGTCATGCTCTGATCCATCCATCCGTATCAAATATCATATAGTGCGTGTGATTTTGCAAAGTGAAAGTGATGTTGAGCAAGTTGGAACCAACGGTACATCATTAATAGTACAAAGTTGCTAGGGAGCTGCCCCCTCGTGCCACGTCACGCTTTTTTCTCCCCCGCGCGGCCCACGTCACCCCGAAGTCGCGCAACCGTCCGATACCGCCCGACCGGCCAGGATGATCGGTCAGCGAGACGATTTTGCAAAAAAAACCTAGCTTTTTCGTTTATCAACCCGCGGTCCACGTAACCCTACCGATCTGACTCCAACCCGCCCCCTGCCTCTGCCTGTGCGCCCCCCTCCCCGCCGCCTCTCATTCCTCACGCT